>OY039092.1:12672500-13995000 GCA_955850985.1 Elophila nymphaeata
AATTTTACGTTTTACAATGCAAAAAATAACGTAAAAGTCAACTTGATTCATATTTTTTTTTTATGATACGAGATGGCAAACAAGCTTTCGGTCTACCTGATGTTAAGTGGTCACCGCCGCCTATAGACACTTGCAATATTAAGTGTAAATCACTTAACACCGCAAGTGCGTTTGCCATCCTGGGGACTAAGATGATATGCCCTCCATGCCCAGTAATTACACTGGCTACCTTTCCCTTCAATCCGAAGCGAACTGCTTCACGGCAGAAATAAGAAAGGCGGTGGTACCTACCCAGACGACCCTACATATGGGTCTACCACCTAGTGTGAATGGGTTGTTCCTTTTTTTTAAATGTTGTTTTTTTACGAAATTGTAAAAAGTAAAATTGGTGCAACCGGTCGATAGAATATTTTTTGGGGCGATAAGCTACATTAACGCGAGCGAAGCCGCGGGAAACTGCTATATAGGTACTATACTAGTCTTTTATCAAGTGACTTTATAGATGCTTAGTTGTTTAAGAAGGGTGTAACATTTTGACGCCGTCGTGGTTGAGTGGTAAATATAGCTGCCGACACATCAAGCGGTCCGGGTTCGAATCCTGGTAGCGGCAAATGTACGATTAACGACCAGCACGAATATTGATAACAAGATAAGGGTGTTTATATAAGTATTAAACTATCATGTACCTGTATTAAAAATTGCGTCACGTATATAAAAATTATTAAGGCGTCGATGGCGTAGTGCGCTAGGGCGTTAGACCATTACCTATTCTGGTAACCAACACAACTTTGAAACATTTATAAAAGTTTACCTATTCGATAATATGCAACGGTGTCACGGTGATAGTTTGCTATTCGATGAGGTACCTTTTTTTTTTTTTTGTGACGATGAGAAATCCATTTACGGACCATACCGCACGCTGGCTGGTCGTACGGCGTGTGCGGGACTCACCGGCGCGGAACAGCGCCGGTCCTACTCTGGCTAAAACCCACCGGTACCATCCTAAGCCCTATGGGGGGCGTTTTGGGATCGGCGCACATAGTGTGCGCCATTTCACCAAAACTCTTCCGGGCGACACGCTTTAGGGGATTGCGTTAGGGTACTAGGCAATCCCCAGACGGGGTGGACTGTGACGACTGGCACCAGGGGCGCGCGGCGGCCAAGCCGCGCTGGACCAGACCACCTTATCGAAGACCAACAGTCGCAGCCGCCAGCCTTCTCCGACCCACCCTTCTACGCCGAAGGGGAGCGGCTAGAGGATCCTCCTCCCTCTCCGCTGCCTCCTTCTGCGCCATCACCGATTCGCAGAAGGGGGCATTCGATTAGGTACCTAATCAAGAAAAATAGATATTAAAAATCGTAGAATAACTTTCAATCAGAAAATCTGTATTTTGATAGATACCCGTTAATATATGCTGTCCGTACGAACGTCTCATCATGACACAACAAGGTGCAACACGTAACCAAAGTCCATAATATTATGTATGAGCAGTCTCTCAGAGTTTGCAATATTTTTCTTATGTAGGTACCCTATAATGTTATTGGCAAACAATACGGCCCTGAATTTGTTTATATTGTTATTTGGAATGAATGACAAACTGTTTGGAAATAATACCGAATTAGGTTAATAGGACGCCAAAAAACAACTGATCGACGGTATTTACTTTGTAAAGATACCTACTTATAGGTATTCTTATTAGGTTCCCGTGTATAGTTTTGTCCCATGGAACTATTGATAGAGGAAAGGAAGGTAATTTGTAATACAGGTAAAAAGTATATCTAATTTTATTATTAGAAAATAATAAGGTTGTTTTTTACTGGCATAAAATGATTAGGTACACCATTCCTTTAATATTTATTAAAGGAATGGTGTACCTAATCATGCGAAAAACATGTGTGTTACATACATGATAATATTTAATGCACATTGTCTTCGGACCACAAATTAGCATGACGCTTTTCGGTTTACAAATCGCGCGTTTGACCAATAAATAAATGCACGTGATATTTTACTACATCCCCCTCCCCCTTGTGATATTTCGTGATTTTTGACGACCCCCCCCCCCTTTCGGAGCCTCACGTGATTAATGGACGACCCCTAACTTGCAAGGTGCTTCTTCAGGCCTTTGAAATTCCCGGGATTGCAAGAAGGAGGGAGGGAGCACGTTCTGGCATTGAATTCCTTTCTTGATTGTGTGACATAGAAAGGGTTATTAGGGTGGTCCTCTTTGCCTATTTGCCCCCTTCTTAAAATCAGTAACGCATATTGCAAATACAAATAATGAGCTCTATTTAGAGTTAATTACTCGCTTTATGTGACCGCAGTTAACAGCAATAATATTGAAAGATTAATAGGTTTGTTTGGTACCAAATAACCTCTGCAAATTAATTCACCTAGGTATGTTGTTCCAATTAGCAATACTTAGTTGTTATTCAATGTAACTTATGTTTAGATAATGCTTTATTTATAGAAAATCTAATAAGCTGTGGGACGATATAGCAGCATCCACAGGCGCTAGAACATTATAAACCGTTGGTAAGGCATTTCATTCCAAACACTAATCCATTAACGGAATAATATTACAAAATGTTGCTTTTTATATTCTTAAAACGTAAGCAAATGACTCAAATCCACCTGATGGTAAGCAGAAGTGGAGTAAATGTCAAGATAGCTAGCGTGAGAGATAAACCGTTGAACTATGACTAGTTCAACTCTCTCGCCTTGACGACCTGCAAGGTGCTTCCTCTTTTGAATGACCCAGGATTGTAGGATGGAGGGAATACGTGTGCTGGTAGTGAATTCCATTTCTTGATTATGCGACAAAGAAACGAGTTGCCAAATTTCTTAGTTCGCGTTGGAATTGTAGCCACAGTTTGTCGGTGACAACATCGCGTGGTCCTTATAAGGAGACTTAACGGAGATTGTGGGACTAGGGAAAAAAGCTCCTCAGAACACTCCCCGTGGTAGGTACAGACGGTAGAACGCGCTCAGTGACGCAACATCGCGACGAAATAGGCTCAAGATGGTTGGTCACCTCTTCGCTTCTTCCTTTTTTTAACAGACTTCAAAAAAAGGTGGAAGTTCTCAATTCAGATACCCCTGGAAGGACCTGAACACAATGCTCGACGATCTCTGTAGAGTCTCGTAACAAGTGGGCCTTAAAATGAACATGGATAAGACGAAAATCATGTCCAATTTCCATGCCACACCCACTCCTGTACAGGTTGGAAGCTCTACACCGGAAGTTGTCGACGATTATGTTTACCTGCGACAAATACTCCCACTGAGTAAGTCCAACTTCCAAAAAGAGGTCAATCAATGAATCCAACTCGGCTGGGCAGCGTTCGGGAAGCTACGCGGCCTATTCTCGGCCCATCTACCGCAGTGTGTCTTTAATTTTTCTGCGTGATCATATTAGAAATGATGAGATCTGCAGGAGAACCAAGGTCTCCGACATAGCCCAAAGAATTGCGAGCCTTAAGTGGCAGTGGGCAGGGCACATTGCGAGGAGGACTGATGACCGTTGGGGCGGAAAGCTCCTCGAGTGATGACCACGTACCAGGAAACGCAGTTTTCGTAGGCGGATGGATGCCGGATGCGACCGACCGGTTTTGAGATCCTTGGAGGAGGCCTTTGTCCAACAGTGGGCTACTCTCGGGTAAACCGACAAACATAACATGCACCCCAAAATTAAATAAACAATCAAAAACCAACAATCAGCATAGATAATCATCATCATAACAGCCTTTATAATTCGACCCACTGCTGGGACACAAGGCCTCTCCTTGTCATCGAAGGAGGTTTAGGCAGTAGTTCACCACGCTTGCCCAATGCGGATTGGTAAGAATATGTTATATTCTGAATCATCTCAGCAATCCGGTAAAGCGTCCGGAAAATCCGATGAATGAGAAATCCGGGATTTAGATTGGGCCGTAAAAAAGAAATGCAAGTAAGATAAACGATGAATTAGTGTAGGAAAAAATTGTTTCTGAAGATTTTATATCAAACTAAGATTAGTAAAGAATATCTTATAAGTGTAAACATTATGATTGAAATATGTCCGGGTGCACATCGCTGACCTCTTCGATAACATTGGCTATCGGGCGGTTTTTTTGTTTATATCAGGTGATCTTTATGTAAAATCATGTTTTGAATCGTCATGATACGACAAAAAGTCTAAGTGAACTTCGCCCGGAATCCTCGCCGAGGGCCTATTTCATCACTAGCAACTCACAACCATAGATTTATTATTACTGACGTTTATAGATTGGCAATGAATCGTCGGTAGCGTAGTGCGTAAGAGCGTCGTTTCCCACACGGAAGGCACTGGTTCATCCCCGCCACGTACCAATGTGTTTTCAAATTTTGAATTCAAATGTACGTTTAATCGACGCTTTTACGGTGAAGGAAAACATCGAGAGGAAACCTGCACACACCTATGAAGAAATTCTTAGGTTGTGTGTGAAGTTGACCAACCCGCACTTGGCCAGCGTGCTTGACTAAGGCCTAATCGCCCCTAATGTGGGGTAGGCTCGAGCCCGAGGTGGGGACATTATATGAGCTGTTGGTGGTGGTGAGATGAGTGACTGAGGGATTAACAAACAAAAGACATTCACAGCCCATACTTGCACAATCTAGAATACTGCCTACAAGCCCGCGCAGCACTGCTGTCAGTAATTCTAAGGCTATCCTAAGCCAAACAGGTCGCGTCTACGTCTTCTAGTGGGCGCACTAATAGCCTAAGAGCCAGTGGAAAGCTACCTGTATGTATTTGACCAGACTTGGGGTTTTGTACAGTGAGGCCCCTATACCTACCATATATGAGATGGGGGTTCACTAAGCCCCAAGTGGTGGACACGGCGCGCGCTCAGGCAAGACAGGTATCAATTTTTGGCGAATTTTTAATGCATTTGACGACGTCTGCCGTTTTTAAAATTTGATAATATATTATTATTATTATTATCTAAAAACAACAATGGCAGACCATTATCGCGCGGTTAGCATTGTGGCAGACAGTTTTGAAAGTACTGAAAAAAATTAAATTTAATTGAAGAGATCTGCCATTGATATATTTTATTTATTAGGGTCTTGAAAACTTATATTGATCACGGCAGACGACTTCATTGAGTACACACATCAGCAGACAACAAAATCTTTGCTACTATCCGGTCAGATGTATGTGTATTACGTTCCCTATTTTACATCAATATGATTTACTTTATCACTGCGTGCATAGATTTAAATCTTTATTATTACTGATTTAAATCTTTATTCATCGTCATCGGAAACATGGTCGTCGTGGTGTGACTCGTCTTCATCATCCATAGAATCGGAATCTGTAAAAAATTAATTTCAAAATAAAAATAATTTGTAAAGTGATCCGAATATATTCGATAAAATTTTTATTACAGATTCCGATTCCGATTCCGAGAAACTATTCAATTTTTTTTAATGCATGCACGTTTCATATTTTGTTATTCATTTTTTTTTAAATTATGTCTTAAATAAATAAAAAGAAGAAAATTAAATAAATATTTGAATAATTATTTGTTATCTGCAATGTACCTTAATATTTGAGATTCTTTGAAAATATATTAACTTTTTTATCTGATGATAAACTTATCAATTTTAGTACATAGTTTACAAAATTAAATTTTACATTTCTATGCACGCAGTGATAAAGTAAATCATATTGATGTAAAATAGGGAACGTAATACACATACATCTGATCGGATAGTAGCAAAGATTTTGTTGTCTGCTGATGTGTGTACTCAATGAAGTCGTCTGCCGTGATCAATATAAGTTTTCAAGACCCTAATAAATAAAATATATCAATGGCAGATCTCTTCAATTAAATTTAATTTTTTTCAGTACTTTCAAAACTGTCTGCCACGATGCTAACCGCGCGATAATGGTCTGCCATTGTTGTTTTTAGATAATAATAATAATATATTATCAAATTTTAAAAACGGCAGACGTCGTCAAATGCATTAAAAATTCGCCAAAAATCGATACCTGTCTTGCCTGAGCGCGCGCCGTGTCCACCACTTGGGGCTTAGTGAACCCCCATCTCATATATGGTAGGTATAGGGGCCTTACTGTACAAAACCCCAAGTCTGGTCAAATACATACAGGTAGCTTTCCACTGGCTCTTAGGCTATAATTGGTCAATGCAATTTCAATAAACACTTTCTACTTCTTCTTTTAATGACGATCGCGACACAGAAAGATTAAGCATTAGAATAGAATAGAATAGCGTTTATTTTTTCTCCACGATTTTTTATATACAAGAGTTATCATTTATACTTACAAGATAAGCAGGAAATTTGTGGTATAAAAAACTGTAAGAGACTGGTGCCTGGACTAAGCATGAGCTTGTATCTCAGTGCACCAGAACTCTCCTCCATGGATGGTAGTTAGCGATTACAACATACATACATACAATATTATAGTTAAACATGGAGTTACATTAAGCACTTCATATAAAAATACTACACTATTTAAATAATTAAATGTAAGTTTTTTATAATAGCAAAATTAAATGAAACATTAAAACAGTAACACAATTTCATTCTTCTAAACTTCTTCTAAGTTAAGATTAATGTGTTTTCCATTTTGTATTTGATATTACACATTTCTTTAAAAAAAATGCTGTTAAACTATAAATTTCAGCGTTGATTTGAAGTCATTTGATATGGGGTTCCATAAAATAAAAGTGTTTAGTTGGTGTTCCATATCATAAAAGTTTGAACCCCAGAGCTAAAGGATTGGACACCCGCCTGAAGAGATGCGATGATTCGACCGTGCGCGTGATAACTCCCTATGGAAACATACCTATAACACAATATTTCGAAATCAATTAAAGATTATTTTAATGCATAATTTACTGCAACGCCGTACGCTTGGTTGATGGCAAGTAAATACTTTAATCTTTCAAATAAACCGTGAAAATACATAATATTTATTTCATTTATAGCTTCAAGGTAATCAACCCGTTGTTTTGTCTGCACTCTGATTCATCGCCACGGAATTTAATTAGTTATCAATATTTATTGGTTTGCACATTCTCATGTCAAAAGGCCTCGAGTTAATTTTAATAGGGTGATTAAACTATTTACCGTATTTTAATAGGGTTTTGCAGAGAAAACGTCTAAGCTTGGTAAGACAGGCTTATTAGCTGATGGAAGTGAAGGTAGGGTGGGTAGAAAAAGGGGGTGGGATCCCCGTCCGTAAGCCTCTTCGTGGCGGACCCTGGTAACGTGGTGGGGAAACTTTCTAGGCGGGTGTGTGGCCTTTGATGTCAAGTGTCCCTTGGCATTCGAAGTAACATGCCATCGGCGAGTTGTTTTTGTTTTCCCACCACGGCTAGTTACGGACGGCCCGTTTTAGGGCGCGGTCGCGCCCGAAGTCCCCCGAGTGCGGTCCGATGGTTGTTCCTAGTGTCCTCGTCAGGAGGACGCGCCAGGTCGAACAGCCGTCGGTGGAGGAGTGGCTGCTGGCCACCAATTGGTGCAAGGAGTGCCTAGACGGGCAGCGTTGGGACGGTCTCGGTGTAGTTGCGCTCACGTGCGCAGATCCCGAGCCGTCCCGTAATAGCGTACTGAAGGTAAGGCCGGGGAGGATGTTTAGTGGGTATGGAGGAAACGTCTTCACCTCGAGTCCCACATATCCCCTGCGGTTGGCACCACCACGCAGGGACGATACGTCAATGCATTTGACCTACCCGTGAACAAAAATAAAATAAAAAAAGGCAGAGTAGGGGGTATGATCTTATCAGTCTTTGTAGGTATGTATGTAGGCAATGAAAGAAAGAAAGAAATGATGTTTGTGTATATAAATCATTGTATGTAGGTTAGTATTCATGTATCTTGTCTAGGCAGGGCACAGCGGCCTAGTCGCTCGAATTAGGAGCGGCCCGATCTGGGGGGTTATTCGCTATCTTTTTTGACAGTTGAAAGTGATGATCACTGAGCGATTTACGTATCCATTGCTGTTTTACGCGACAAGTGCCATAATAGCGTGTCGTGTAAAACTTCAATGGATGTGTAATTCACTCGGTGATCATCACTCAATACTCAACATGGTTTTTATAGGTGTTACATAAAATTTCTAGAGCCGACATGAACCCTGTGAGGGCACTACAATTATTATAATTATTTTCGACTATCAAAACAAGTTGGGGAATAGGCCTACTGGGGTAGTAGCTCCACCTTACATAAGACCACAGTCAAATAACACTACAGTTGTGTGGTGTTGTGTTTCTGTTGGTGAGTAAGGTTGCCAGAGCTCCACAAGGTAGGGAAGGGGACTAGGATTGGCAGCGCGCGAGTGTTACAAGCGTCTATAGACTGCGGTAACAGCTTACCACCAGGCAGTCTGTATGCTTGTCTGCCAATCCAACCAACTTTAAAAAAAATCGCTGTTATGTCTCGCGTAGGTATGATATTACATACATACACGCACATGACTCCAAAGTGGTTTAGCAGAACTATACGTAACATCTTAACTATAGGTTACGGGTCGCCTACGTGTGATCGACACACTAAGCTTCGAAACTCAGAGTGGTTAGTGTAAGTTTTTTAGTATAAAAAATGCACCGATTCTAGTTGCGTTAAGAGCTCAATTTGTATAGCAAACGCGAACAGCGCCCCTAGCGGAGAGAAGCGCAAATCATGTTTCCCATACAAATTGAGCTCTTAACGCAACTAGAATCGGTGCGTTTTGTATACTAAAATACTTACACTAACCACTCAGAACATCGATGAGTTTACATCATAATAATATTAAGCCGGGTCCAGATATATGATCATTTGCCCGATCGATCAGCGTATGTATCATCACGTATCAAGCCCCGTATCAAGTTGTGGACGCCTCGATTTGCAATGACAATTTTATGAAAAATTAAAATGAAAAAGCTCTTCATTTAAATGGACTTTGCTAAGTACTTTCAATCGTCAAAACCCCTACCACCATTTCGGGACGAATAATTATTATTATGCTGAGACGGAGAAGAAATGGCGAAAGAAACTCCACAGCTTACAATTTCGTAATGATTTCAAAACATCATTACATGTCAATAAATAATTATCAATATAATTTAAGTTACATTTTAGCATGCGTAAATTTTGGGTAGTTATTACTCCCACGCATTTGGATTATTTATCTTGTGAAAAGCTTTTCTATATAATTCAATTAATCATATTATTCAACTAAGCAATTTAATTTTGATACCCACCACCATTTTATGAAACCGACATGACATGGGAAGGCCGCACTTGATACATAACTGATCCCGGCATAACAGTAGGTATTTTCACGGATTATTTGAGAGATTAAAGTAGGTAATTATTTGGCATCAACCGAGCGTGAATACGGCGTTGCAGTAAATTATGCATTTAAAAATAATCTCTAATCAATTTCCTACGAAACAAGACCTCGTACTATGAAGTCATCAGTGTAATCATCGATTTATTGAGTTTCGAAGTTTAGTGTGTCGAACACACGTATGGGACCCATAAGTTAGACATGAAGCCACACCCTATTCTATTCTTAATAATGGCATTTGCGATAGATAAAAGATTACGCATTTTGCCAATGTCAAGTGAAAATTTAATTATACTTAGTTACAAGAAGTTTCTCCCCAGTTCTCGTTGTAAAAACACGTGTTGAGAGTCTCCATTTTTAACCTCAATCAACCGTACAATTTTGGTTACTTTAGTTACATTTTCACTTGACATTGGCAAAATGCGTACGTTTAATGCGACTCGACGCCATTAATTAAAAATAGAATTAGTTACAAAATAATTGTACGGTAGATTCGAGTTAAAAATGGTCTCTTTACAACAAGAACTCGGGAGAAACTCCGAAACCAAACCCAAAGTATCCTATGCTACTTCAAAACAGCGACAGAGGTTACCAACTTGTCGACTATATTATTTTTATGTTAATTGATTGTCAGTTAAGAATACAACCTGCCTGGCTGTAATAAGCACTCACTGTAGTCTCAGGGTTACCTATTTGTAAATGGCTCGTATTTAATTGGTCAGTAAACCACGCTCGCCAAGTGCGGATTGGTCAACTTCACACACAACCTAAGAATTTCTTCATAGGTGTGTGCAGGTTTCCTCACGATGTTTTCCTTCACCGTAGAAGCGTCGATTAAACGTACCTACATATGAATTCAAAATTGTAAAACACATTGGTACGTGGCGGGGATCGAACCAGTGCCTCCCGGGTGGGAGATGGCGCTCTTACGTACTACGCCACCGACGCTTCATTTTGCAGTTTAAATCAAAACCTAATTGCAGTTCAGGTGCAGTATTGGAACTGCACACCAACTGCAATTTAACAGTCGGGATGTGGTTAATACGCATATCTCAGTCACATGCAACCGAATATCATCCTTCCGTTTTTCCACCTCCTCCGAACATAATTATTTTACACTCTATGACATATCAGAAATCCAGGCCTATTTATCACCATGTGTGGCTTTTGATGTCAAGTCTCCCTTGGCATTCGAAGTCACATGCCATCGTCGAGTTGTTTTAGGGCCACGACCACGCCCGAAGTCCCCCGGGTGCGGTCCGATGGCTGCTCCCGGTGTCCTCGTCAGGAGGACGCGCCAGGTCGAGCAGCCGTCGGTGAGGAGGCGGCCTATAAGGCCGGCGTCGGCCAGCGACCCACAGGAGCTGGCGTCAGTCGGTAACCCCTGTGGGCTGCTGGCCACCAAGCAGTGCCTAGACGGGCAGCGTTGGGACGGTGTGGGTGTAGGTTGCGCTCGCGTGCGCAGATCCCGAGCCATCCCGCAATAGCGCACTGGAGGTCAGGCCGGGGAGGATGTTTAGTGGGTATGGAGGGAGCGCCTTTCCCTCGAGTCCCACATATCCCACAAAAAAGGGCATATTTATCACCATAGAGTAGGTATAAGTATATGGTTACGCTGCCATCACACCAACTCGGTATCGAACCACACGATGATCACGAGCATTTTATTCATGAGTCGTAGTTGTTTGTATGTTTTTTAATGTTTATTTATAGACATTTCTAAATTGTTATTTAGGTAGGTATAGCTGTATTCCTTATCTTGCATCCATAACACAACTTTTTAATGATAATTTGGGCTGGATAATTGGCGTGAGCGTGTCAATATATTATTATTATGATTATTTCAGACGAGAAATGCCCACTGTTGTTGGACATAGTAGGCCTCATAAATATATATTATTATTTTATAAAAAGGAAGGCCCCATTTCACCTGGGGGCCTTTTTAATAAATGCAGCAATGACAGGTAACAGGCGACAGGTAACAGGTGACAATCCGACAGTTTGTAATTTTTTTGTTTAGTACTGAGTTTGTAGAAAATCTACCTTTCGTGACATATTAACATATTTCTGTTTAATAAACGATTTCTCTTGACAGGCAACAAGTGAAAATTTGTCAAGAAAAACTTACTAAATTGTCATGACAAGTTGACATATTTTTCAAATTGTGTCAAGTTCGGCAGTGACATACTTAATAATAATAATAATAATAAAATGGTGTTAACGTAATCGACGGATATTCGTCATTACAACGTGCATACTTTGACCACTTTGTTAACTCTAATGCTAATAACAGTAAAAAGTTTTGGAAGAACTTAAAGGAAAAAATACTGATAGAACCTGATAAGAACCGCTATCTTCCGATTTCTTTCTGTGACCCAGATGCCATCAACGATCATTTTTTAAGGTTGCCTGGATCAGAAGTGGTTTCTATCTCGCAACTGACATATTATGAGTATCACCGTTACAACAGGTTAACCGTTCCCTTTAAATTGTACCCTGTGACAGAAAATGAGGTTGCAAGACACATTTTCTCCATTAAGTCTAATGCGATTGGTTGTGATGGGATTGGTCGGGATATGGTATTGCTTTCTCTTCCTACGACGCTGAGTGCTATAACAAACATTATCAATAGGTCTTTTGTAAGTGGTGTTGTGCCTAGTCAGTGGAAAACCGCTTTGATTACACCTTTACCTAAAACTTATAATCCCAGAGATTTCAGCGACTTAAGGCCTATAAGTATACTGCCATATTTATCAAAAATTTTAGAAAAAGTTGTATATGACCAATTGATAGACATTGTTGAACGGAATGGTATACTGCCGGCTTTTCAATCTGGATTCCGGAAAGGACGCGGTACTGTTACAACTTTATTGGATATTACTGATAACATTCTCACTGAACAAGATGCGGGGCGAGGTACCATTCTGGCTCTTCTTGATTTTTCAAGAGCATTTGAATGTCCCAATATTCCGCTACTCCTTTCTAAGTTGAGTTTTTACGGTTTTGACAGTAATACACTCAGATGGTTTAACAGTTACCTTAGTCATAGATATCAGTTGGTTAAGCTGGTAAAGGAAGATGGTTCTGTTACATATTCTAGCCCTAGACCTCTAACACGAGGTGTCCCTCAAAGTTCAATTTTGGGACCACTTTTATTTGTTATATATACGGCGGATCTCCCCTTAGTGATCAAACATTGTAAATTTCACTGCTATGCTGATGATATCCAACTTTATGTGTCAGTGTGTCCCAAAAATCTTACTGGAGCTATTCGTAGGATGAATGAGGACTTGAATAACATACATATCTGGGCAGCTAATAATACGCTAGCACTGAATCCTAACAAATCCAAATTTATGATTCTCGGCACCAAGAAACAGTCGCAGCGAATTATATCTGGAAAACCTATTTTAACGATCGTTGGAGTAGATATAGAGATGGTGACTGAGACCAGAAACCTTGGCATTGTATTCGACAACCAGTTGCGTTTTGAAAATCACGTACTGAGTTTGGTAAGGAGTTGTTTCTTTCGCCTAAAGATTCTTTACAAAATTCGCAATTATTTATCTGAGAGGGCACGTATATGGGGATCTTGTCTATGGCCCTAGATTGTTATATAGGACTCAGAAAATGATTCAACGTGTCCAGAATGCATGCATGCGTTTCTGCTTTAACATTCCTCCTCGTACTCACATTTCACCTTTATTAATAACGCATCCATGCTTAATATGGAATCGCGCAGAAAATTGCATCTTGCTGTTCTTATGTTTGACTTGATTGAGTTGAAGAAACCAGAATACTTATACTCAAAGCTAAAATTTTCAACATTTCATAATTATTATGGATCAGGATCTGCTAGGTTAACGAGAAATCCCTTGGCAAATCACATTCACAGAACTGTAGCGTTTACTGGCTGTCCGCTAATACAGTCTATTTTATACAATGGAAACTTCTTTTTTGTTTATAAAAATTAAGTATGTATTTTTTTTTTCAATTTCATTTAAGCATGTGTGTGTATATTGTGATGCAAATAAACTTATTATCTATCTATCTATCTATTACATCCTTTATAATTCGACCCTCTGCTGGGACACAAGGCCTCTCCTTGTCATCGAAGGAGGTTTTGGCTACTGCCTAAACCTCCTTCGATGACAAGGAGAGGTCCTCGATGTCCACCCACTCCAAGGAGCTTCGATGTCCACCAATCCGCATTGAGCAAGCGTAGTAGACTACTGTCTACTACGCTTGCTCAATGCGGATTGGTGGACGCAGTATAAGGTGATCAATACCCCTTCGCTGATCTGATGCTATTCTACTCTGCCATCATCACATGATACGACGGATAATCTTTGGTGCATATTCTACAACGAAGTACCTACATAATTAACTTTTCTTTCGATGTAATTAGTAGCATATTCCTAGAACGCTTTCGATTATCTAAAACTACCTTTGAATATTTAATAAACAAAATTGTTCAGCAACTTCAGCACACTTGTCTTATATATGGACCAAAATTGTTAGTTTGGCGTCCGTTGCATCAAACATTAAAACAGATCCAAAACAAAAGTAAACTTGTTATATTTTCATTCATACGCATACCTCGATATCGTGATATGACAGACATACATACATAAAGTCACGCCTTTCTCCCACAGGGGTAGGCAGAGCCACTTCAAACGATCCTTACATATTTCTTTCACTTGATCTACGTTCATTTGATCGACTTTCAGTACTCTTTGTCAAAAAAGTGACAAATTTTCAGAGTTTTTTTTTTCCGAAATTGAGAAATTCGACCACCTTTAATAAAATTACAATTTAGTCAAAATGCGACAGGTGAAATCTGACAATTATCGTCTATATTAAACAGGTTTTCAGCTAATTAGTTGGTTTTCAGTCTTACAATTATGTCAACATTTTCCTGGCAAATTCGGACTTAATCGTCATTATTATTCGTTGACAACGCACAATTCGACTTATTTGTAAAAAGTGACAAAATTGTCGGATTGTCACGTTTATTAAATAGGCCCCTGATGGTAACCAGTAGTAGTGAAATCCGAATGCAAAAATATTCGGAGACAATGTAACCGCCGCCCCACTGATTTAATGTTATTGTGATTATATGTTAGCCCACTTGATTAGCAATTCAGTTGCCAAGCAATAGGAGCAACGTAGAATTATATTCCAAACATATGACCAAAATAGAGTAGATTACGACTATAATTATTATAGATACTAGATAACAATTCAAAACAAATTAAGTATAGTCAGTTTCTGTACATAAACATATCTCTATTTAAATGCACGTAAACATATTGATCTTACAAGGAATCTGCACTTTAAAACACCTAGATTGAATCCAGTTTCTTTTAAATTTGATGGCTAAGAAGATCCCTGTTAAGGATAAACCCTTCAAGCAACCTGATGAGAAGCAGAAACGGAGGGAGTACACATGTAAAAACAGCTGCGAGAGGTAAGTAAGCGCCAATCTAGCCGCCCTCGCTTTGCCGACCTGCAAGGTGCTTCTTCACGCCTATTTTGAATGACCCAGGGTTGTAAGAAGGAGGGAACACGTGTGCTGGCAGAGAATTTCACTTATTAAATGTGCGACCTAGAAACGAGTTGGAGTTTTCTTCGTCGGTGGCAACGTAAGCCAGTACGCGTAAGACAGAAGGGAGAAGGAGGAATTAGGGAAAAAAGCAGCTCAGAACATTCATCGTTGTGGAGACGGTAGAACGGGCTCATTTTCCAGAAATCTACCACACCAGAGGAATCGCTAATGCGTTGCCAGCCTTTAAGGAAGCATTACGCTCTTTTTTGAAAATTTTTATGTCATATCGGTTCGGGAACTCCGCTGGCGACATTGACTCCACAGTCTTACAATTAGCTGCAGAAGATTGCATATAAAACACACCGTAATTGGGAACCAGGCATCCACACTGTGGGAATGAATTTGACGTCGAGGAACGATGGCGGAATGCAGTGGCAGGTATAAGTACGACACTCCCTATGATATAAGCGATGCCACGCAATATCTAAGCGTCAAGCCGATCAGAAAGCGCTGGTTCGTCAACGATTCGAGCCGCTCTCCTCTGTATTCGGTCTAAAGGAAGAAGATAGTACTGGGTTGCCCCCCACATATCATTATTATTAGTAATTAAGCAACAATATTGAGAGGATTAAAACAATACTAGGACTAAGTAACCAGTTGATGAGGGCAGTACCATGTGGGTCCGACTTTCAATGAGGTAACATCGCGACGTAATTGTAGAGACTCAACATGGTTGGTGACCTCCACATCGCCGATGATGCATGTCGCGCAACTCACGATTCTAGACATTGTTTTAGTTAAGTATAATTTTTTTTTGTTGTAATTCGAATCAACAGTATGGCGATCTCTGCGCGAGAAAATCACGAACTACCCGACCTCGAATGTTAGAGATTAAAGACCTTAGTAGGTAATAAAATTTGATCCAAATTTTCAACTTTTATCGTTAATGATTGTTTGCACTAAATTTACGGATTTGTGATAAATAGATTTGATAATTTTTTCACGGCTCATTGGCGATTGAACAAAAGGTTCCGCCGAGCGGGGCGGCGACAAAGCGTCGTAATCAGCTGTTTAATTGATATTATTTAAGGCTGATCCAATTAATTTATTTATTGGGACAACAAAACATGAGGTATTATTTTTAAAAATTTGCAGATAAAATGTCCTATTTGTTCTCCGTTCTCCACTTCGTTAGTAGACTTAGCAGGTAGGAGAGTCAATTTTACTGTATAATACAATATTATACTGACGCAATTGCCTATATCGCGGCCTTTGCAATAATGTACTATTACATAACACGCTTCAATAGATAATTGATTTAGTTTTAAAAAGATTTATTATTATAGTTTATGCCAACTTTATTGTTAAAATTCTAGATTATTTTCTCATGTATAGTATGAACATAATTACAAAGATATACCCTCCTCTAGATATAAGTATAATATGTTTTTGCTGTACTTGACAGGTTTCATAATGATGTCTGCTTACCCTTAAGACCTTATATTGCTTGTAACATTAAGGATTGCAAAGATTGAGTATTGAGTATGGGAGAGGGACACCCAAAAATTGCAAATAAAAAAAATATCATATATATTTTGTTTACGTACGGTTATTGATTTTTATTTGCAATTTTTGCGATATATTGTTAATCACGCGGGATCCCGCAAATACATACCCTAGATCCCGCGGGATTGAAAATGTCCCGTCCCGCAAATACCGCGGGATTGAGAACTACCGGGATTGCACTCCCTAATCTCAGCAATCCAGGTGTCATGGTCGCGGTATACCTAGCTAGGTTTATATTTACAGTGATAAAATTAAAATTTATGTAGATCATGTTATTATTGAGTGTATACATCCCAATTACCTACTGATCACAAAATTCTTCAAGAATTAAACAGTAAACAACAAAACAATCAGAAATGGACTTTAAACAGATCGCCGGGAGAAAATATTGTGCCACCTATTTTAGTGATGACGTGGGGAATAGACGGCAAGGTTACCGATTAAAGGTTGTAGCACACTTATCAGCTCGGAAAGGAAACGTGAAAGGATCTCCACTTTTTAGTATGTAATAACATCTAAGATCATATCTTGAAAACTTTCGATCGGTACAATTAAATTGAGCACCCCATGCTTTTCTCTAAATAATAATTAAATGTTTTTTTTCTAAATAATAATTATATATTTTTTTCGTTGTTTCCATATAAAAACATTATTTTTACTTTCTCCTATACGTAGGTCTAAACAATTTTTTGACGATAGCAAGACTTCCTCTATACTACAGAGGATGTCTTGTAATCGTAAAAAAAAATTACCTCGAGATTTTGACGGATTTACACGTTTGGGAACTCCCTGAGTCCAAAAATACCATTTTTGGAATTACTAGTATTCTACATGTATGCGAGAGTAAAATAGTAAATACCTACTTAGAGCAGAGATAATGTAGGTATGTAGGTATACATCTGGTAGAGTAAAGACTGGCAAATAAAACCCAAGACTACGCTTCATTACATTGACATCCGTCGAGTCTCGGGTCGGGCGGCTACGATAACGCCACAGATTGAAGTTAAGGCGATCATCAACATCATCATCATCTAAGCCGAAAGACGCCCGCTGTTGGACATAGGCCTCCCCCAAGGATCTCCAAACCGGTCGGTCCTGCGCTGCCCGCATCCAGCGGCTTCCCGCGACCTTCACCAGATCGTCAGTCCACCTCCCAACGGCCATCGATTCTCCTCGCAGTGTGCCCAGCCCACTGCCACTTAAGTTTGCAATACGGTCCGCACGGCTTGTTCTCGACGAATCGCTACATTCCCGGGCAAACTTGTGTAGCTTTATAGACACCGGCCTTCCTGCGCTTTTATACATTCAAACATTGAACTTATACAAAATGAAAAGTTTATAATAATAATTACGTATGATTATTTACTTTGACTTATTTTAATGTATCTTTGCCTTATTTTGTTGTATTTTTGACTTATTTTATTATATCTTGGATTTATTTTATTGTAATTAATTATTTCGATTTTATGAACTTAATTTAATTTAATAAACTTAATGTTGTAGCGGCCTGACAGGGCTTATGTCGAGACCTTGTTATGTGAGATGAAACAACGAATAAATTAGGTATTATGATTATGATTTTATGAAGTTAGCTCCAATAGTTTTGTTGTGCCTTGATCTCGAAATTACCTACTGCTTAAGAATTTGGCATTAGATTTTTACGACCAGCCGTACACCAACCCTCCTTGGGAACGACTGCTATCTTTCCACAGCACCCGGGACCACCAGCTTAACGTTACAACAAAACACGGAGGAAAATCGATTTGAAAAAATTTCGGTCACCCATCCGAGTCGAGTACCAACAGCCCACTTGGTTGCTTAACTTTCGTGATCGATACAATAATTCGTTGGATCGATAGCACGACTGTGGCGCCATCGAGCTCCGCTGTCACTTTTGATTTTCGTAATAGGTGTACAAATTATTATTATTTAATGCTCAACATCCTCGTTGAGCATTAAATAATAATAATTTGTACTGAGCTGATGGCTCAAGCATGTTTGTGGGGAGTTGGGCATTGGTCAGCGAACACTCAGCAACGACTGACGCTCAGCGCTGACAAACAGGTGGCGTTTTTTCAAAACGCTTCATAAGCAACCATACACATCCCTACAGTATATTGGCTGATCCTAGATTAGATTTTTACTTTCTGACCACTCAATTATGCAAGTGGAGCGAAACGGAACGTCACAGACAGTTGGGCGTGAACGTGAGGTGACGCGACATCCGCCCATTTGATATATGAACTAGCCTTTATTAAAGAACAGGTATTTACACTCTACGATTTTCATTGAAAAACTCAAAAAAATATGAAAAATCGGTAGTGGTCTCTCCTTGACTTTCTCGTATACCAGCAACGACTCAAAGGTCGATACAAACCTTATATTTTGATGTCATACATTCATGTTAAATTTTGGTCACCCATCCGAGTACCGACCGCGCACTTGGTTGCTTAACTTTCGTGATCGACGGCTCAAAATTTGATAGAAACCTTATACTTTGACGTTATACACATATGTTAAATTTGGTGGCAATAAGTTAAAGCATGCTCGAGTTAACGTGCTAACGCACAGACACACACACAGACATAATTAAAAAAAAAAAATATTTTTGGTCTCAGGGAGGTCCAAAAGTGTAAGTCCGTCAAAATCTCGAGGTCAAATTTTTTGACGATTACAAGACTTCCTCTATACTACGTACATAAACGAGAAAGTAAAAATACAAAACTCTTCTTCTTCTCCCTGGTACCAATTTACTTGAGGGTCGATGTAACGTTATGTTTTCACACTGCCATAGGTTTCGGATAAATATACTTACAAAATTCTAGGACATGACAATCTTCCACAATCCGGGCGGATGCGTTGACCAATTACGCCACCGAGACGTAATTGTCAACGCATCCGCCCGGATTGTGGAAGATGCGGGTTCGAGTCCCGCCTGTGGCAAGTAGATTTATTTCAGTGCATTTTTCTAGTATTAATGTCTGTTTAACTTTAAGATCTTATTTCTTGTAACATTATAGATTGCAATAAATAAAAGAATTGAAGAATATCATAGTCCCTTCCTTTTGGCTTCGTGGTAATCGG
Source organism: Elophila nymphaeata (assembly GCA_955850985.1). Lineage (NCBI taxonomy): Eukaryota > Metazoa > Arthropoda > Insecta > Lepidoptera > Crambidae > Elophila > Elophila nymphaeata. The sequence continues at coordinate 12,692,025 of OY039092.1, forward strand.
GTAAAAAGCTCAAAATCAACCCGACTAAAGTCGGAACGTGTAAACCACCCACAAGGCTCATGCTTACTTGACCATTGCAATCGTAATTAACGAAGCTAAAGCATTTTATCGTGATAAGTTAATCTAGATTAATATCAAAGTTTTAATAATTTATTAACATACAAAAATACTCACGGTAATAATTGAGATAGTCTGGCGTTTATTACCTATGCTATGATAAATGCTTAATTATTATGATGTAATGAAAGCTACAGGTAAACAATATAAAGATAACTAGAATGGCCTCGTTGAGGAGGTTGGCGAACCACTTGACCAATGCGCCATCATTAATTGGAGTTTACTCCTTAAGAATCGATTTGCTACAGGATGTAAAAGACAGTGAACAGTCAAACGAAAACCATGTATACTGCTCACCATCATAACATTTTTTTTCCTTTAGACTATACCTTGGAAATTGATAGTTGCGATTTTATTGAAGGTCAAAGTCATAATTTTTTTTTTTCATTTTTTTATGAAAACGTCCTCTATACGTTATTTCTTAATTATTGTCCAAAGAAAAATTATCATTTTTTTTAGTATTTCATAACAAAAAATGGCTTCAAAACGTTAGCGTTCAATGTAGCTCACTCGATGGGCACGGACACTAACGAACGGGGCTGCCGTCACGGTAATATTATCTATATATTACCGTGCTGCCGTCAAGCAAAAATATCGCGGTTTTGCGAGTTGCGTGCGAGTTGAGCCCTTTACATTGCGCGGTACAATTTGCAATTTATGCATTATTTTTAACACCAAAAAATAAAAATCATTTCCCAGCAATATTTTTTTTGTTTTTGAAATATGTCTTATTTTGATGTATAGAATACATGGTTCTCGTTTGACTGTTCATGTCTTTTACACCCAGTATAAGGGGCCCGGTATGAGAAAAATGTGAGGAGTAAAATCTGACCTCGTTACGTTTTTGGTGCGCATCCTGTGTCGCGCAACTTTCTAATTTGGTTATGAGTGTAGGGTATAGGGACACGTGCATAGGGTATACTGCAAAGCGACTATACCTATATGTTATTGGGTTTGTTTATTTCTATCAGTGTCGACATACTTATATTGCTGTTTTTATTATAAATATCAATAATTATATTGTTATTGTGAAGTTTTAACCTGTCAACGCGGTCGTCAAATAGTCAAAACACGGATGACAGCAGGTGCGCCATCTTACCTGTCTCGGAGTAAACTCCAGTCATGCGTCGGAGCTGACACACACAATTTTGTTTTTGACTATTTTCATGTACCAACAGTCCTGGGTCATTCACAAGAGGCGTGAAGAAGCAACTTGCAGGTTAGCAAGGGGAGGGTGGCTAGCAGGGTTCCCAGGTGTTCGTTTTTTCTGATTATTTTTTCTCCCTAATAAACGAATCGACTGTCAAATTTTACGCAATCGGCATCGATGTTGCGTAGTATCCCTATTATGGGCCAGCCACACCCGACGAGTGAAGAAGACGAGAAAGGAGGCAGAGCCTCACGTCATGCTCCTCGTCCTCCCTATTTTGTCGGTTTTTTTTGTGCGCGAGTGAAAGGATCGGCTGTACGACAAGTAAGGACCTTTTTACTTTCTCGTATACGTAGTATAGAGGAAGTCTTGTAATCCTCAAAAAATTCGACCTCGAGATTTTGACGGATTTACACGTTTTGGACCTCCCTGAGTCCAAAAATATTTTTTTTTGGAATTATGTCTGTGCGTTAGCACTATAACTCGAGTATGCGTTAACTTATCGCAACCAATTTAACATGCATGTATAACATCAAAATATAAGATACTAGAAAAATGCACTGAAAAAAATCGACTTGCCTCAGGCGGGACTCGAACCCGCACCTTCCACAATCCGGGTGGACGCGTTAACCAATTTCGCCACCGAGTCACTGCTTTTCGCTGTCGAAATTTGTCAGTGCTTGGTGCTTATGTTTTTATGGTAAACATCGTTTCATCAAATCTTTGAAATTTGCATTTCCAAGACCCGAACGAAATATTTTTGCAAATATTTGACGCCCAGCTAAGATGAAACTACCTTACATTATGGAATAATTTTATTTTTGCGTTTACAAACGCGTAAATATAATACTAGAAAAATGCACTGAAAAAAATCGACTTGCCTCAGGCGGGACTCGAACCCGCACCTTCCACAATCCGGGTGGTTTTCTAGTATTATATTTACGCGTTTGTAAACGCAAAAATAAAATTATTCCATAAAATATAAGATTCCTATCAACTTTTGAGTCGTCGATCACGAAAGTTAAGCAACCAAGTGCGCGGTCGGTACTCGGATGGGTGACCAAAATTTAATGTATGACATCAAAATATAAGGTTTCTATCAACTTTTGAGTCGTTTCTGGTATAAGAGAAAGTCAAGAGGAGACCACTCCCGATTTTTTTTGTTTTGCTCACTGTTCGGTATTTTTTTGATAAAGACCTGGCAGCCCTGGTGGCTAATGAAGCGGTTTATCTCTTGCACTTATCTTGGCATTTGAACTCCTCTTCTGCTTACAATCAGGTGGATCAAAAACATTTGTTACACCTTTTACGTCTTACCATTCAGCGCTGGTATTTTTTGACTAGGTATTTATAGAATAATTTTATTTTTGCGTTTACAAACGCGTAAATATTAATACTAGAAAAATGTACTGAAAAAAATCGACTTGCCTCAGGCGGGACTCGAACCCGCATCTTCCACAATCCGGGCGGAAGATGCGGGTTTAAATAAAATAAAATTATTCTATAATGTAAGGTAGTTTCATCTTAACTGAGCGTCGAATATTTGCAAAAATATTTCGTTCGGGTCTTAGAAGTGCAAATTTCAAAGATTTGATGAAACAATGTTTACCATAAAAACATAAGCACCAAGCACTGACAAATTTCGACAGCGAAAAGCAGTGTCTCGGTGGCGTAATGGTCAACGCGTCCGCCCGGATTGTGGAAGATGCGGGTTCGAGTCCCGCCTGAGGCAAGTCGATTTTTTTCAGTGCATTTTTCTAGGTATTTATGTTCCATTTCACTGGAAACAACAAATCTGCAACATGCTCCCCTAACGTGGCTTGCAAAAGTCAATAAAATCAGGTGTGCAGTAAATAAGATAACGCGATAACGGCATCAAAGTTCATTCTAGACATTAATTACGACAGTGACTCACCTTTTAGCTTCAAATAACACCTTGTATTCGTGAGCACTTGTAACTAGCGTCCTACCCGTGACTTCGTTCCTTATAAATAAGACACTTTACAAAGTTTGCGTTCGTTCATTATGACCACAGATTTAATAATACGACGAGATAGGCCAAGCCGGCGTTTAACTTGTGATAAGTGTATGCACAGTGAGCATACATTGCCGCCAGTTCGCCATCCGATAAAGTCGAGTGAATATGTGCGTATCTCAGAAAGAAATATCCGTTTTTCTTTCAAAATGCCGTCCTGTTCAACTGTAACATGCATTCATTGCAGTGAATCAGTTATTTATCAAGTAATGTAATAACTTTTCACACGTAAGAACCGAAAAGCTTAGATTTATATTTAAAAAACAATATTTAAACAAATAATCCGACTTTTGTTCATAAAAACACAATCGCTTTAAATTATGCGTTACTATCTTACAAATTGTATTATATTGCGGCTGTGCTTAATTTTCATTGCTTCGCAGTCCTTAATACGCGCGCAATCAATAGTGTATATTACGACATGCTCAACTAGAACCATTTGATGTAGTACGGCCGCTGATCGCGTCACTCGGACACGGCTCGGACTTCCTATGAGCTCAGCGATTTGACCGATCTCCTTTGCGGCTGTGCTTAACTTCCATTGCTTCGCAGTCCTTATGACGCGCGCAATGAATAGTCTATATTACGGCATGCTCAACTAGAAGTATTATATGTTATGTAGTACGAAGGCTGATCGCGATACTCGGTCTTTATATGAACTCGGTGATTCGACCGATCTCTTTAGATTGATATATCTCTGATTATGAACTACGCTAGCGTAGACTTTTTAACCTAGGTATCACGGACGGTGTACCTTGCAGAGCGTGACAGAAGAAACAGCCACCCACATTCTGCTGGAATGTAGTGGAGTAGCCTGCTATTACTTACAATACCTGGGATCTCCGGGTAGCCGCCGAGAGGCATTTGGTCACATAAAGGCATTGAGTGATTTCCTGGAGGAATTAAGATACCCTCCAACGTAAACAGGCGCAACAGTCATCGATTTGCGGAGACCACCCGATTGAAGAAAATGGGTGATCATGGGCACTTAACATTAGAAGACTCGTTCAGAGCTTTTTGTCTCCCCTTAACATAAAGAGTTCGATCACCATGGAAGTATATACAAGTACAAAAGTAAGTAAGTACAAATATGTTCTAGGTTTGGTTTAACATTTTTTCTGGTAGTGGCAGATATATTGCCACTGTGATTGCCACCATATTTTGCACTTTTACTCGTCTAGGTAGGTCCATAGACCACCGCCTTTCTTATTTCTGCCGTGAAGCGGCTCGCTTTGTTTCGGATTGAAGGGAAAGGTAGCCAGTGTAATTACTGCATGGAAGGCATATCATCTTAGTCCCCAGGATGGCAACGCACTTGCAGTGTTAAGTGATTTACTCTTAATATTGCAAATGTCTATAGGCGACGGCGACCACTTAACACTACGCGGGCCTCAAGCTTGTTTGCCATCTTGTCATTTTTAAAAAAAAACTTTATACCTATGTGATAAGATAAGGTTTAAAAACAATGATTTCTTTTTCTTACACAGGTGAGGCCCGCATACTTCTTTGGCCTTCCATCCCTTAACATTAAGTGTGATGAAGACTAAAAGCTACTCTACTCTGTCAAGTATAAAAACACATATTTCGTCTCTCCTCAAAAAGTTGAAACCTGAAAAAAATCCATATTTTTAATGTCCAACTCTAAAATAAACAATGACGCAATTTAATTAATTATAAATGCCTTGGTGTCGCAATAAGATCTCGTTTAATATTGTTATTAATTAAGGGTCACGAGACGAGATACGTGGGCGTGTCGAGTATTTAATCGATAATTTAATCGAATCACAAACCGTACTCGATTCTAGGATCGGCTCTCTGATGGACTGGCTGGACTCTTCTGATCAGAGCCCGATCAAACATGACGTAGCGGTTTCTAGATCTGCCGCACATATTACTTTATTCACTTTTACTGCTGATCGAGCTGACTGTACCATGGGAAACTAACATCATCAAAGAACACGCTATAAAACCAATAAATACTTTAATGCAACAAACCAATTAACAACAAATGGTTACATCGTTGGCAGGTAACGCAGTTGAGGTCCATACATTATTCAAAGACCTCGGGATGTCTGGAACTTCCTTAAGTACTGGAATGAATAGCTGAGGCTCTTGTGGTATATTAACAAAATTATGACAGAGAGAGAGAGAGTGTGTGTGTGTGAGAGAGAGAGAGAGAGAAGCGGCGTGTTCAATCTGCTCTTCTCTCTTCGTTAATAATAGTAATGGTGCCATCTATTTTACGTCTTAGCGTACAAGTCTTAAAAAATATCTTTTATATAAACCTTGTCCTGAGATTCGCAAACACAACAGAAAAAGAATTATCCAATTTGGTGCAGTCGTTCTGAAGTTATGCGCGTACATACATTTTGGAAATTCATTTGTATATAAATAGATTTAATAATTACATTTGTGTGTAACTACGCACAAACAGACACGTTTCAATTATCGCCGTCGATTAATTTACATTGTAAGATAGTCCAATAATGTTTTAGTGTAATCTAGATACTATGATTTTAATTATCTGTATAAGAATAATTTACTACTGTCCGTTATCTAAACAATCATAATACAAATTGTCGATTTGCAGATCACTACCAAATTATTGCGCTTGGTTGGTACTCGGATGGGTGACCGAAAATTTTTGTACTCGATTTTCCGCCATGCTTTGGAAGGCACGTTTAGCTGGTAGTCCCAGATGCTGTCAAAAGATTGCTGCTGAAGAAGAGAGCAGTACTTCAAGGTAGGTGTCAGGTGGCCGTAAAAATCTAATGCCAAATCCTATTAGCAGTACTGTCGATATCAACAATACTGCTAAAAGGATTTGGGAGGAGAAAGAAAAAAGTCTAGCAAAAGACTCTATTCCACCTGATGGCAAGCAGAAGTGGAGTCCAAATGCGAAGATAGCTGGTGCGAGAGATAAACCCTCGCGGTAGCCACCCTCGCCTTGCTGACCTGCAAGGTGCTTCTTTACGCCTCTTTTTAATGACCCTGGATTGTGGAGTGCTGACAGTAATTCCATTTCATGATTGTGCGACATAGAAAAGATTACTTAGAAGACAGCGCATCATCATCATCATCAACATCTCATATAATGTCCCCACCTCGGGCTCGAGCCTACCCCACATTAGGGGCGATTAGGCCTTAGTCAACCACGCTGGCCAAGTGCGGGTTGGTCTTCGTCGGCTTCAGAGACAACCTAAGAATTTCTTCATAGGTGTGCAGGTTTCCTCACGATGTTTTCCTTCACCGTAAAAGCGCCAATTAAACGTACATATGAATTCAAAATTTGAAAACACATTAGTACGTGGCGGGGATTATCGAACCAGTGCGTCTCGGGTGGGAGACGACGCTCTTACGCACTACGCCACCGACACGTCTGAGAAGACAGTACGCATATTCCTTAAAAAGTTATTTGCAGGGTTGTCAATATAAACATTATATTACTTAAATTTATTTTATTATTAATGGTATTCTTTTCTTGGTCTATTCGTACCATTAGAAAAATTATTACGCTAAAAAGTTTTTTTCTTCTTCATTTTTAATTTGAACTAATGAAGCCCTATAAATTATAATCTTTTGTGAACTTAAAACAATAATTTCTTCTCTTTATCTCGTGCACATGTCTGGTACAGATGGTAGCACGTTAATGATATCTTGAAACACATGTTCGCAATTTGTTGAACTCAGTACGTCACCCACCACGTGATAAATTAGGTCTGAGAAATCCACACTGTAGATCGGCAATGTAAAAGAGAAAGAGCATACTAACGCGTATATTAGAGCGAGATAGATAGACGAGACCATTTCACGTACACGCAGGGGGCCTAAGGAGGCTTGTCAGTCACGTAGAAAAGACAGCAACTGTCGGACTGCAGTACTATTTTTCATGCACACATGCGCATTACGCACACATCGGTGTATTTTTTTGGTCTCAACCTAGTCGATTAATTGCCAATCTCTAATCGTCAGTAATAATCGCAGGAGAGTGCGGCGACTCTTTCCTCTCCTCGCTTTCTTGACTTCTTTAAATTTTTATTACTCTTCGTCCTTGTCCCTATGTTTCCTCCTCTCCCCTTCCTGAGGCAGAAACGATTCATTTGTGACTTCACGTCGGGCGACTCTCAGTTTGAGAGGCTGAGGCCCGTAGTACAGAATTACACTCAGAAATCAATCATGTCTTAAAAATCGTTTGTCAGGAGTTTCTCCCGAGTTCTTGTTACTTACAATTGTCTGTTACTTTAAGTACATTTTCACTTGACATTGGCGAAATTCGTAATCTTTAATGTGTTGCGATCGCCATTAATTTAAAAAAAGAAGAATCGTTTGTCACTCTCTATCAAGCATAAAGTGATAGAGACGTACGCTCAATACGGCTCAGTTCTTGACTCATTCTATAACACGAACGAACATGAGAGTCACCATAGATTTATTATTACTGCTTGGATACAAGGCCTCTCCTTGTCAAAGAAGGACGTTTGGGCAGTCCAATTCGGTTTGGAGGTGATCAATACCCGCTTTTGCTGATCCATTAGTGTTCTACGACACCCATTGGAGGATATGGAGTGATGCTATTCTAGTCTGCCGACATCACATGCCTGGTGCTGGAGAATCAATCTTTATTATAATTTCTATCCGTTCCGTGCTTCGATCACGTGAGATGAACATCTGATTTTCCTCGTCAACCAAAACTACGTCAGTAGCTCCACGGATCTTGTCTCAAATTAGCTTAAATATTACGAAATTTAAATTTATCACCAGACGGAACAGTCCGTTATCGAAATCATCAAACGACCACGCTGCATTAAGGTGGTTTGATAAGCCGTATAGAACGAACTTTGTTTATACTCGTCGCGTGAGGAATATCTCACCAGTCTACGTCTGGCATCCAGACAGCTTAACAGCTCATAGCTAAGTCACAGTGGTAGAATAACTTAGTGTTTGTTTACTTGTGTGGTTACCATGTCGATTACGGTACGTATTTTTGGAATATGTTCTTGGTTTAAATTTTCGTTATGATAACTCAAGAAATAGCTTAAATTGACAGCTTTTTTGCTGTGGTAAATTAAGATTTTTTTTAAAAATTTGACGGCCAGCCTGTTTGGAATTGTTCGTTTTTTAAATTTTTCCTTGTGTGAAATGTCTCGAGAAATCACTAAAAACATCTTATTAGTGCCCTAAAATAACCAAAATAAGAACTTATCTTAAGAGCTGTTTTCGATTTAACTTTCATTACGGTTCTTTTTGGGATTTTGAAACCTTTTGAAAATTACTTACAAATAAAAATCGACAATTTCTTTTTGATGAGGACAAAAATTTTTCATGCTTTTGTAATTGGAAAATCTGCTTGGAAAAAAAAGTATTATTGAGGAATTTTGAAGACTTAAAAATTTACAAGTTTTTTTTTAAACCGGTGTCTGTTTTAATGACCTCGGTAAGTAATGATAAACTGTATCTACTATAATTTATTTATAATGCTTTTGTGATTTTTGTTACAAAAATTCAATTGTATGTGCATTGTATTTATAAGTTACTGTAAAAGCGAGAGCGAAAAAGAGTTGGTAAATGTAAGAATTTACAAAAAGGAGACAATTTTTGTGGGCTTTTACCATCAGAATAGTACATGCTTGGTTTTACCAGTGGTAAATGTTGATTTTGGAAATAAAACAAAGAATATTTATTGTAATAGTCCTTTAGTAAAATATTAAAGAGTAGTTTCTAACCTAACCTAAACCAATACCTACCTACCTAATTGTTGTTGCTAAGATTTGCCAAATGACTGGTGGTAAAAGTTCGAATAGAAACGATAATCACAGAGCTATTCGGACAATTACCATTAGGAGTTGGTAAATCTTAGGTTTTACCGGGTTATCTTAGGATTTACCGTGGTTCGGGGTTTTACAGTAACATATAGGTACACCGTGATTTTTTAACTATGACACATATTTCAAATGCGTGGGATTCCAAATGCGTGGGAGTAATAACTACCCAAACTTTACGCATGTTAAAATGTAACTTAAATTATATTGATAATTATTTATTGACTTGTATTGATATTTTGAAATCATTACGAAATTGTAAGCTGTGGAGTTTCTTTCGCCATTTCTTCTCCATCTGAGCATAAACATAATTATTCGTCCCGAAATGGTGGTAGGGCTTTTGACGATTTAAAAGTACTTAGCAAAGTCCATTTAAATAAAGAGCTTTTTCATTTTCACTTTCATTTTCAAAGAGTGAAAGTGGCAGTTAATACAAATAACTCTTGCTCTGGGATCAAAATCAAAATCGGAAAAAAATCAACTTTTCCTCACAAAAGTGCAACATCTACGAAAAATAATAACACTTCCACGTTCACACCAATTATCCAGCCCGAAGTAAGTATCATTAAGAACTTGTGCTATGGATACTAGATAACAGACTTTTTGTTTTTAACATACATAATAATATTAGATATTTTCATAAATAAACTTAAATAAATATACAAACAACCATGACTCGTCAACAAATATTGGTGTTCGTCACACAAATATTTTCCGCTACTAGGACTGTAACCCGGTCCGCTTGATGTGTAGGCAGCTATACTGACCACTCCACCACGACGGCGTCATGAAACAACTTATTTGTTATGGAATAATTTTTTTTTTGCGTTTACCAACGCGATAATATTTATAATACTAGAAAAAATGCACTGAAAATAAAATACTTATTTAAATTAAAAAATGTCGTATGGTATTCTGAGGCGAACATTGGCTGTTAAAAATAATAAGATTTCGATTAATGTAAAATGAATATTTATTAAAGTTACATATAATAAAAACAAATCAAATCTACGATATACAAAGGTTACTAAAACTAGACACAAAAAACTTATACTACTAAATTACAGATAAAAGACTTCGCCTAGGTCCTCTGAAACAGGAAGTGTACCAATAACACTGGCTGCATTACCTAGCTCAATCACAAGACTAATTTTTGCGTGAAATACAAACCAGCCTTATTGTCACTTACTGTCTCACGTAGCCGCTCTGCAATATCCCGAAAAAGTCGGTGAGCTACTGGACCCCATGGTCCCAGAGTGTCCACCCCAAACCGTTTGAAAGATTCAGCGGAAGCTGCATCCGATCCGGACATTGCTGAAGTAGCTGGAATATGGGACATTGCTAAGGTATCTGCGCAAGTGGCGTCCCATACCAGAAATTTTCCCTTCGTCCAGGGAACGAGGGTCATACCGTCAGGCCTCTTACCATCATCGCGCGCTAAACCATTAGGCTCCAAAGCGGCGGGCTTCCGTAGTCGCAAGAACCCGGCGGATAATGTCATTAACCTCAGTTTGTCTTGTAAATCGGTCTGCACTTCTCGCACAAGAGAGATCGTGGTGACCAAGATTATCGACCATTATAGCACAGCGGCATTGATGGGGGATATTACATAGCGATACCTAGGCGTAAGCATCTTGCAATCCGAAACGCAGTGCGGTCAAGAAGTGTCCCTAAAGTAGCCGATGGTAAATTAATCTTTACTTCTATTATTTTATTATAAACAAGAAAGATTTGATGGTTGGTTTGCATTGAATAGGCTCCGAAACTACTGGACCGATTTCGATGAAATTTGGTATGGAGATATTTTGAGACCTTGGGAAGCACATAGGATACTTTTTGTCACGATAACGGACATTAAGACGAGCGAAACCGCGGGCGACTTCATAATCCCCTGCGGTTGGCACCACCCCGCAGGGACGATGCGTAAAAAAAAGGATGTTGTATGTCAGGTTAGTGTGTCTTTCAAAAAAGGCCTCCTCCAACTGCCTCCACTGGGTTCTGTCTGCTGCTACTCTCATCCATTTTGGCCCCAAGACCAGCTTGAAGTCATCCTCCCATCTCCTAGCTGGTCGGCCTCTACTTCTCTTGTAACCTCGTGGGTACCAGTGAGTTAGCTTCTGGCACCATTTCTCCCCTTAGGCATCGGAGCATGTGGCCTGCCCATCTCCATTTCAAACGGTCTATTCTTATGGCTATGTCTGTTATATTTGTTCTTTCCCTGATGTTATCATTTCTTAATTTGTCTCTTAACTAAGAAAATGGTTACTTTACCTCAATTCTATAAGAAAAATGTAATTTAGAACCTGTACATGTACAGACGTGGGACTTTTGCTCGTGGAGAACTAATAACTAAAGGGTATACTTTTCAGATGGTCACATAAAAAATTTACATGAGTGAGTTTAGTAGTTTTTTTAGAATCGTGAAAATATCCAGTCGCAATATGAATCTTTCCAATTCTTCCAACCTTATACGTCGATATTATTATTATAGAGTTGGAAGAATTGGAATGGAAATTGGAATTCGATATCTTCGAAAGTTGTCGACCAATTTCGATGATTCTTTTTTTGTTTTAAAGATTAAAGTATCGAGATAGTGTAAGTAATACTATTTTTGTTACGGTCCATTAACTTCAACTTGTGATAAAAGACAATCTGTAAGGGATTTGCCGTCCAAATCTATTTTACTTGATAAGATTGAGCTCCTAAAATTAGAGCGGTTGGTATTCAAACATTTGTACAAACGGGCGAATACGAAACTCATAATTTTGGTTGCTAGTAAACCATTTTTAAGTCTATTATCGGTAGCTACCACCATCTCAACATAGGTGCCAAGAGTTCCACAACAGTGGTCAAGTCTGTACTCTCAGTGTAAGGTTATGGGCTGTCAATCTTGGTCGTACTACATGAAGCCGTAATACATGAATCAGCAATAAGAAAAATCAACAGGCTTAAAACACTCATAAACCACACAAAACCCTAGAAATCTGTTGATTTTTCTTAACTAGATGCTACTTTGCTTATATGAATATTTAGATAAGACTTATTTACAAAATTTTTTTTAATACACTAACAGCTACAAATTTTATAATGTTCTTATACTATGGAATAATTTTATTTTTGCGTTTACAAACGCGTAAATATAATACTAGAAAAATGCACTGAAAAAAAATCGACTTGCCTCAGGCGGGACTCGAACCCGCACCTTCCACAATCCGGGTGGATGCGTTAACCCGGATTGTGGAAGGTGCGGGTTCGAGTCCCGCCTGAGGCAAGTCGATTTTTTTCAGTACATTTTTCTAGTGTTCTTATACTAATTTGGAGTGTAAGAAGTCTAGTTTCATGAGTATTTTTTTTAAATTTGCGCTGTCTTTGTTAACGCGTGATGATGATTCGATAATGCATGTTAACCCATATCGTTGCCTTAACGATTAGCGTCTCCAGCGGGAAGAAGCGCAGATCACGTTTGCAAAACAAATTGAGCTCTTTTCGCAAATAAAATAGTTAGGTACGTTTACACGTTACGATGTGCGTACACCAAATCCGTTATCGGGCGAACTCTAAATGAATGAATGAAAAAGCTCTTTATTTAAATGGACTTTGCTAAGTATTTTTAAATAGTTAAAAGCCCTACCCACTTCGCGACGAAATGATTATTTCACTTAAATAATTATTATTATGCTGAGATGGAGAAGAAATGGCGAAGGAAACTCCACAGCTTACAATTTCGTAATGATTTCAAAACATCAATACAAGTCAATAAATAATTATCAACATAATTTAAGTTACAGTTTTACAGGCGTAAATTTTGGGTAGTTATTACTCCCACGCATTTGGATAATTTATCGTGTGAAAAGCTTTTCTATATAATTCAATTATCATACTATTGAACTAAGTAATTTAACTATTGAAACCCACCACCATTTCAAGTTATTGTTACCTAGATAGGTACAGACATTCCTTTGAATTTAGGATCAAACGTATATACAAAAAAGTATGAGAGCGCGTACACCGTTACAAATTGTCGGCCGATGTCGCCCAACAACGGCCGATTTGAATCCGAACTTTCGGATTTTTCGCCAGTGCACCGCCGCCTAGTACAGCGTATAATAAGAGTATTTGTGTAGAATTATTAATGTTTATGTCTTCTTCATTATTGTCTTTTCACCCCATACCCTCCAATGGGTGTGATAGAAGGCGGCTAATGGATCAGCAAAGGGGTATTGATCACCTTATACTCCGTCCACCAATACGCATTGGGCAAGCGTGGTGGAGATATCAAGGAGAAGCCTTATGTCCCAGCAGTGGATCAAATTATAAAGGCTGTTATTATGATCATGGCGTTTTTCAGTATTTCTTTCGATCTAACCGCTTTTAATTTTGTAGGTAATAATTAATAATATATAATAATTATTGATTTCTCCTCACATAGAAAACATTGGTACATCCAAGTAGCACATAAAGGCTGTACAAGGGCTGCCTTATGGTATGCCTAGATACTAAAAGCTGTTTAAGATGTTAAACTGCTACTTGGACGGTTTATAAAAGATTAACACATTATGTGTGGGAGGAACTGGTGTTTGATGTGGGATTAACCTGTATTTCAAATCACTGGATCCCCACTACACGGATATATATTAATACAAAATGCTTTATCTATTTTAATTAAAAAATAATTAATAATATCTCTCTCATATGTGGGGCTGCTGGAAGAGATTTCTAATAGGAATAAGCAGTACCATTGTACAATTTTCTGCCTATTGTATTGTTCTTTTGTAATTGTTTTGTGTGTACATAAATCGTTAAGTAAATAAAAATTAAATCCCATGACCTGGATACTTACATATGTGTTTGTGTCCCTTTGCTGATCCATGTGTTTGTGTATATGCGTGTGTGTGGTATCTCTGTAGAAAAAATAATTAGTTGTATTCTCATTTATTATACATACTCAAGTACAGACCGGCAACATCCGATGTCATATTTATTTATTTATTTATTGATTGAACATAGAATCTACAGCACTTTATGACAGTATTTTACAATTAACATTTAAGACTTAATGCCAATTACAGATTCTCACTATGTACGTGTAACAGTTCAAGTCGTGAGGTAGATTTAAAATAATATTAAATTATAATTTCAATTGAATATATAAAAAAAAACAATTTCAAAATACAATATAAAAAAAGGAACAATTTCAAAATATCATACTTAAAAAAATCAATTAATTTCTAATTAAATTATCCATATTAATTATATTGAAAAAATAATTAGTGAAAATATTAATATATTAAAAAAAAACAAAAAATAATTAATTAATGTTCTCTTAGATTTGCGCGAGCACTACACATTATAAATAAAACAACTTTTACGGATTTAACTCACGTGTACGGGATACGGGATACGGGATGAATGATGATCAGTCATCCCGTGACCACAAACGCTGAAAAGTGTTACGAAACGTCGGGCAATAATAACAAAATGTAAAATCTAATTACACGAGAGTTAAATCCGTAAAAGTTGTTTTATTTATAAATCAATTAAATTAGGGTACGCATTTGTTTGTGTGTGTGTGTGTGTGTGAGCGGTACATGCAAGAGCCTGCATGCGCACACGATCGGCTGAGTCATCCGAACTTTCTTGATCGATTTTGTCGGTTGCCGATTTTGTCGGTCAATATCAGTTGACCGACAAAATCGGTTTTGGCTTTACGCGTCGTCGTAAGGATCCAGATGTAACGCACGGGAAGCCGCTGGATACGGGCAGCGCAGGACGAATCACGTTGGAGATTCTTGAGGGAGGCCTATGTCCAATCAAAAAGTGGGATCTCTCGTCTTAAATTCTGGTGATGATTATCCTTATTAAAAATGATTTATAAATTAATCAGTAAACCTTTTTTGGAGTTTACTCCTTAAGAATCGATTTGCATATATAAGGGGCCCGGTATGAGAAAATTGTGAGGAGTAAAATCTATCGATGAATGACCTCGTTACGTTTTTGGTGCGCATCCTATGTTGCGCAACTTTCTAATTGTCAAAACACGGATGACAGCAGGTGCGCCATCTCATCTGTCTCGGAGTAAACTCCAGTCGTGCGTCGGAGCTGACACACACATTTTTTATTTATTTATTTAAGTATTGTTCTCTCTACATCCTCCTTTTTATTTAAGGAGACTTTGTTTTTCAATATATTTCATTGGCAGTCAGTAAACCTTGGTACTTTCATAGTGACAAGGGCAACATTAATTACCGTAATTTACAAACTGATAAAATTATTTCCGGTTTGGTTAGCTTATCTGTAATCTGTGCCGTTGCTAATGCGATAGTTGACGTATCGATATCGAAGTAACGGTATCAATTCAATACTTTATAACTTACTTACAGGTTTTGAGTTTTAAATAATCATCCCGAAAGAAGAACTCCCAAAAAATTACTTTAGTCATAATTAACTAAAGTAAAAACGGGAATTAACGCGATTAGATTAAAGCTGACGTCACACCGCACACGGGACGGGCCGTGGAAGTTGACGTACTCGTGACGTTGAGCGTGGCAAATAGGAAACGTCGAAGACATCACCACGGTAATGCTATATGACATCACACAGCAGCGTCCCACTCGACGGGACGTCGTTGTACGTTCTTCATGCGTCCCGTGCCGGCGGCGGTGTGGCGTCCGTTTGACTTGTAATTGCTTGACGTTTCGGCGGGTTGCACCCAGGGTTGCCAGGTCTTTTCTAAAAAAATACCGAACAGTGAGCAAAAAAAAAGCTCCTCACTTGCCGTATTGCCGATGATCCTTTGACTCGCGCACAAAAAACCGACAAAATAGTGTTTATGAAAATAGCTTCACTATGTCGAATCTCCGGATTTTATACTGGGGGAGGGTTGGTCTTTTGCCCAGAGAGCTCTGAAATGGCTAGATGGGCCCTGATGTCGAGGCCACGATTCGATTCTCAGGGAGAAAAAATCATCAAAAAAAAAAATACCGAACCTCCCATTCTTCGGTATTTTTGTCATACCGAACACCGAACACAGTGCTAAAATACCGAACGGTTCGGTAAAATACCGAACACCTGGCAACCGTGGTCACAGGCGGACGGACGTATCCTGTCAAGTTCACTGTACTTGTTTTTTATTATTTGTCTCAGCGGCCATGCACTCGCTCGTTTTAGAATCTTGCGAGAAAACTCGATATCACTACGCGGTCTGATACGCACGTAGGTTCCCAATCTCGACACCAACACTACGCGTTAGAAATATCAACGATGTTTCCATCTCCTGCTAGTTATTTTCCGTAGGCACTCTAGATGACGTATTTCTTTTACAATACCTATCTGATTTCGAGATTAAGATTACAATATTTAAAACACTGAAATGCAAAAAAAGTAAAAAAAACCCATCTTCAAAACGGAGAAATGAAATTTTTTTTGCAAAAATCTTTTGAAAAGTATGAATCATAAATAAATAATTATAAATGTGTGTCAATACTTTCCTTGGTTTTCAACTCACAATAACACTCCATTTCAACTACTTAATAAAAATATTATTTATTTCTTACTTTTTAATTTAAATTTGTAAATCTTGAAGTAGGTTTTCGTATTTTTTTTGCTAAAATATTTAAGTCATTATTTTTAGTTAATTAATATATAAAAAATGTATATTCACTCCACTTCCTTAAGTTGTTGAATTCCTTGACTTAGGTTCAAAATAAGTACTGTGTCAGAGGAAGCCACTCTTCCTTAGCCAAAAACTCGTAACTATTAGGTACCTAATTCTAGCACATCATAGATATTAATATTTATTTAAACTAAAATTTTATTTGCTCCGTATTTTAATATATATAAACTAATAAAAAACGGATATATTTGAATAGCTAATCGCATATTCTATTGAAAATGGATGGGCCTACTAAGCGCTTATTGAAACTTAAACTTTAACAAACTAAAACGTATTTTTCTGTTATTAATGATTTGTTCAAAAAGGGTCGAATTTGTATCGATACAATTTATAGGGACCATCTCTGATATTACCTACCTAAAAGAAGAACCATCAAAATCGAGTCATAATTGACGGAGTAATCAGGTAGAAAACACACATCAAAACAGTCGAATAGAGAACCTCCTTCTTTTTCAAGTCGGTTAATAAATATTATAACATCTCAGCCCTATAGTTCGTTAGAAATGCCTACCTCATAGGTCATTAAAACTTGAAGAGAGCCTAGTTATTTATCTTAAGTTCATAAAATAATTTGTCATAGTTTTTGTGTTGACTATTGGACCTACTAACCAAAATTTCACTATTGCATATTAGGTAATGGTAAGTTAAAAAAAAAAATGTGCTGAAATTTCAGCGTGTGTGTAATAATTTTCAAACATTGTCCGCAGCGACTGAGGTATTGGAAATGTTTTTACCGCAATCGACCTGGTACTCTGTGACCCGATTTAAATTAAGTCCACGACACAAAATATTCAAATTTCCAAATATTTGCTTATGATAATGCTGAGGTTGGGAATCGTCTGGCCTCTATAGAAACAGAAAGAATTGCTCCTAACATCGTACAGTTGCTCGTGGGGGTCTAATTGGTATTATTTTTGATATTTTCCGAGCACAATCTTACGCTTCCTTTGTCTTCTTAACGTTTTGCTTCAACTGCTGAGATATTTTTACAAATTTCAAAATCAAAAAAGGAGGTTAAATCAATTTGACCTGTATACAATATATGTAATATTGTCAGAATTGCGCAGTTTTTGTATGATGTTAGTTAATCTATTCTTAATTAATGGCGTCGCGTCGCATTAAGCGTACGAATTTTGCCAATATGAAGTGAAAATGTAATTAAAATAACAAAAATTGTGCGGCTGATTCGGGTTAAAAATGGGGTCTTGACAACACAGAACTCGGGAGAAACTACTTAGTTAATAAACACTTACGTGCAATAAAATCGACTCACCTAGTAGGCTTCGATTCTTAATATATCAGTATTTAAAAATGAGATCCGATAAACAAAACCTGTAAATATAATTTGAATGTATATTTCATAAGCTTTATTTAATCTACTCTAAACATCGATAAACGAAGTATCGGTGACAATAGACTCATTTCTTCGGAAACCCTGGTTTCTCATTTTTACGTCATACGCCATTTCTATTATGCAGAGTGTCCAGAGTTAATGGAATCATTATTTATTGAATAATTGATTAATTTTACAGATTTATTGACCCTTAAAATTCAGCTCATTGCCCCAAATATTTTAGCTCTTTTAACTGTATTTTGTTTTCAATTTGTAAAATCAATAACCAAAATCTATCACAGTAAAAACTGGTCTAAACTAAGTTTAGGTTCTGGACACATGGAGTTAAAAAATATTATTTACTAATTGTAGATTTTGATTAGGGAGGTCTGAACCAAAACGTACCGGTGAGTCGATTTCATTGCACGTAAGTATATATCAGCTTCTAAACAAGGGTGTTAAATTTCATGAGTAAGTATATGTATTTCTGTATGTTTGTATATTTGTATGTTTGGCCACGAATATCTCAAAAAATATATTTAAGTCAGATTGCATTTTTTTTTGTTACTTTAGGCTTAGTCTAACTTAGAGCTGTTCAAGTTTCATCAAAATTGGCTCAGAAGTTATTGAGATAGACAGTTAAGTGAATATTAGTCACTAAGAAAACGAGTCGTCGTTAGCTTAACAGCGTAAATTTATAAAAATATATACTTCGTTATGTATGTTGCCGAAATTAATAAAATGAAAAAATTTGGATAATTTTCAAAATTATAATCCTGTATAAAAAGTATTAAACAAAACAGCGGAACTTTCTATATTATACTTAACTTTCTTTATATTCGTGTTCGCCGAGATCAAACCAGTTTGAGTATTAAAAAAATTATCGCGGAAATGTAGTTGGAGTAATGGGATTAACGTCCAACTGTAATTGTAATATAATAATAATTTAGTTTCAAGAATAATGCAATGAACATAACAGACGCGAGGGCATCAAGTTAAGAATAATCTCATACAATCTATAATCATAAATCAATCACATAATCTTCAAGAATACCAATGAAATTTATTGTTTTATATAGATTTATTGAAAGTACTCGATTTGCTGATAATTCAGAAAAACTGGGCCATATGCAATAGATAAGGAATAGTAGTCTTTATGATTTAACGTATTAGAGTTAATAATGCTATACAAATCAGTCGAAAAACCAATGAAGTAATGTCACGTTATCGATAGAATGACGAATTGAATGATAAAGAAATAAAATATTAAATTATTCGAAGGCAACAGATAGATAAATAACAACTGTATTGATAGTGGTCAGTAACTATGCGTAGATCCTAACGGGCGGTTTCAATAATCTAATCGCTAGTAACAGTAAGCTAACTGAAGTTTAGTTGCCTAACAATTATTGTTAAATTACTAAAAATAACAGCGGTCGTTTAGGAACCAAACGCTGGTAGGGCGATCTATTAACTGTGAATCGAATATTGAAACCGGCCATACGAGGTCGATTTCGGTTGCTGCTAAGGAAAAATTTCCAAGTCCGGACAATTGATGAATCCATTCCACCTTGTGGTAAGCAGAAGTGTTCAAATGCAAATATAGTGCAAAAGATACACGCATCATCATCAACAGCTCATTTAATGTCTCCACCGAGGGGCTCGAGCCTACCCCACATTAGGGGCGATTAGGCCTTAGTCAACCACGCTGGACAAGTGCGGGTTGGTCGACTTCACACACAACCTAAGAATTTCTCGATAGGTGTGTGCAGGTTTCCTCACGATGTTTTCCTTCACCGTAAAAGCGTCGATTAAACGTACATATGAATTCAAAATTTGAAAACACATTGGTACGGGGATCGAACTAGTGCCTCCCGGGTGGGAGGCGACGCTCTTACGCACTACGCCACCGACGCTTTAACATAAATACACGCATGTACATCATTTTATTTTATTTTAATTTTATTTATTTAGTTTACCAACAACTTATGCACTTTAAACATTTCCAGATTAAACTAATATTAGGGGTTTAAGTATGAAATTGCCGTTTTGTATGAACAATTGAACGAAAAATAATTTTTCCATACAAATATATTTAAGATTTTTTAAGAAACCACAAATCTAAATTTTGTGGATATGTTTAGACAACATTAAGCTATAGGATACTTAAAGAAAAAATTTGAAAATTGACAACTGTAAAAAAGTATTTATATTTTTTAACGGATACGGACACCTCTTAAGACGAGTTGTTTTTGAAGATTTATTTCTAGTGAAAAAAAGAAAATGAGAATAAAATTTGATACATAAACTAGCGGACCCGACAGACTTCGTCCTGTCATAAAGATTTGTAATGTGGCAGTTTTTTGTTCCTACGTATTTTACCGTTCTGAACGTTCCTACATTGCTTAGACAACAGTGAGTGCTTGTTATTTAATATGAACTTTATACAATAGCAATAAAGCTCAAATTGAAAATGATGTCGTAGAAAAAGAAAAGGGCTGTTTTTATAGTTTTTCCGGCAATTATTCGAATTTTTCTCGCTAGTATAGATATAAGTACTTGTAAAGAAGTTTAAAAAAAAAAATTGGCATAGCTATTGTATTATAATAGGAATTATACACTAATGAATAATGAGGAAAAAATCCGCAATTTCATAATTTAACCCCTATTACTTATACCACATTTACTCATGTACAGAGAGATCTAAGTACACAGGTAATTAAAAGTAAACACCGCATGCATTTAATACTCACAAGAATTTGATATTTCAATAAAGTTAATAAAGTATAGTAAACATTCCGTAGTAGACTCAATCAGTTTTTTAAGTTCGTGTCGACCTTTGCTAATATTTTTTATCAGATATAAGTACCTACAGTACAAATATTATAGACATAATACGGAAAAGTCTGAGGCTGTCTTCAAACAATTAACGAAGATAACTTTAATTTATTTACAAGCATAGAGGCAATTTTTATATACCTACTTATATTTAGATTTTAACAATACAACTTTATCATTAGTTTCCAAGCAATCTCCGTTATAATGAACAAACATTTGTATATGTCGTAGGCATTCATTGAACTGGACCAATCGAGATTTGCCTAAACCTACCAACCACACAGATATGGTAGGTATATAAAGACAATTGTTTCTCCCACAAACAGTCCACTACGTTTGGTCATAATAAACTCTGAACCTACCTGGTCACTCGTGACCGCTACCATTTTAAGACAATGGGATACTCTGCCGCCTTGCGTTACTAAAATGCTTGAGCTCCCGAACGGCAGCACCAATTTCCACCTTCACTCCTCATTTCAAACTGCTCTGCGATGGAACGGTCTACCAGCCATAATCCAAGATAGTGTGATAGATAGATCTAAATAGATCAAGATAAGCACGTAGTATACGTACTGATAACTAATCGTTCAATGCGATTAGGCATCCATGAGTTGTACACGTAGTAAACTAATATTGATTATTAGTCTAAAAGAAGAAGGTTTTTAGGGTTCCAATTGTGGACCATTTCAAAGACTGTCCATTGGGACAGTCTTTGAGTTACATACTCCTGTGAACCCCTTACTAAACTGATCTGCAAAACTAAGTTTTTTTTTTATTTGAACAGATGGCAAACCAGCTTGTTACCCACCTGGTGTTAATTGGGACCGTCGTCTATAGACACTTGCAATATTAAGTGTAAATCACTTAACACTGCAAGTACGTTGCCATCCTGGGGACTAAGTGATATGCATTCCATGCCCAGTAATTACACTGGCTACCTTTCCCTTCAAGCCGAAACACAGCGAACTGCTTCACGGCAGAAATAAGTAATACAATTTTAATATTACAATTGAAAAAAAAGGATTATTTTTGTTTTTAAAGTTTATTTTAGCCGTTTCTTAAAAAATGATCCTCAACTATGAAGTATTTTTTACAAAATTAAACTTTTTTTCGAGTCCTTTTTATTGCAAAAGTATATCTTTTTTACTAATAAAGTTTGCACTTTTATAAGTGTGATACTCTATTTTGCAGGCACTGAAGAAGCACTTATTACACAAAATCTATAGTTGATATATATTTTTATTAGACGTATATAGGTAATATGTAATGCGTGTGTATATGTAATATGTATATTTATATGTATGTGTTTTATTATTACTTTTGTGTATATATCTCTTTTTTACATTTATATTGCATTTCATTATTCCCTGCATAAATATTTTTTTCTTATTTTAAGACCATGTGCAATCAGTGATGTCACTATAAGCGGATTCGTTTTTAGTTACTTAAATTGTAGAGATATTGATACACATTTATTGGATGTCTGCAAGCGATCTCTTCTACAGATAAGTTCGCTTTTGCTAACAATATTACTTTTAAATTTTGTAACATATTTAATAAATGCAATAAAGCGACTAGCCGAAATTGCGCCGTTTCATGATATGCTGAGGCATTTCACCGGACGACGACATGTAACCTCACGGATAATCGCTATCATGTTTTGAACCAATTAATTAAGAAATTCTCAGGAAAATATTTACACCAAAATATAAACAAAACCTAAATATTGGCCATTTCGATCTGGAATGAAGGTCGTGACCTAGAACGATAACAAAAATTGATACCGCCTTTTAGGGTTGTCAACCCCTGGAGCTTTAGCTGAGTACCTCCTCAAACTTATGTTAGAAAAATTCCCTCCGAATCAGAAGGTCTACCTAGAGAAATTACTTTGTTGGCAAACGTCGATGTTAAAACGTCTATAAGGTGATAATGTCTTTTATGGCAAAACGACCTACTAGTAAAACGTCCAAAAATTTTAAACGTCTATCATACAAAAAGTAAGGGACAGTTGTGAAAATAAATGAAAAGAAAAAAAAAACAATTTATCAGAAAGAGGAAAATTTATTATTTTAATTTCGGGTAATTTTTTTTCTTCTTTCAGAAGAAGAAAATAAATTAACTGTCTCCAAAGATAAGCCGTTTTATATGAGACAGTCATTGTAGAAATACTAACGGTGTGAACTCCTGATTATTTTGAAAAATTGGCCTCTTTTCATAACGCATGTAAAAATGATGGAAAACATTTTTTTTTGCCTACTCTGGCGTTATACCTTCTGTTCTAGTCTTGGTTTTACTACGACAATGACATACATGAGGAAAACACAGATTAGAAAGAATATGTCTGGAGGAAAATGATATTCAATGAATGTTAGTTTCATAATGTGGAATTTAAAGTGGTCAGCCACTTTTAAAAAACATTATCACCTTATCACCTAGAGACATTACGTTTTGCCAACAACGTAATTTCTCTAGGTAGACCTCCTGATTCGGAGGGGTATCATTTTATCATAAATTGTGATGCAAAATGATATCGCGAGTTGTTGCACAATTGTGCTCGTTACAACATTGTGAATTGTTGCTCACAAAATTGGCGATTTCTTCCTCAATGTTAGCTTTCAAGACTTGCAAGGTTTGTAGTTTGTTGTAGTAAACGCGAGATTTCAAAAAGCCACAAAGCAAGAAGTCTGACTCCGTTAGATCTAGTGATCTGGACGGCCAGTTCAAATCTCTAAAACAAAAAAGAAAATTACTATGCTCGGAAATTGGTGGCCAGTGGTAGTGGTGACAATAATTCTACGTTCTTCAGGGTGGCTTGTGTCAACTAACTCAGTATCTATCTACAACAGCTATGTCAAAGCACAATTTTTTCCGTTTGCAAAAAGATGACACATTTACATAATTTTGCGCCCCATTGTTCATACCAGCCAAATAACCTTAACACATAAAATTGTCAACCTCTTATTGCCTACACAAAAGAGGCATCCACAGATAACATATTTCCGCATCAAACCCGGTGAGTAAACCTTCAGTAAATCACCAAACAAAAGCCAACAACTAATGCAGGGGGCCCAGACAAGTGGCAAACAATACAATGTTTCTATCAAACGTAATGATATCCCTATGCACTAGTATCAGTTCGTGTGTATGGTGACAAAAGGATTGTTTTTCTTCTCAGACTGGCGAGGAATGATAAAGTCGCAGGAAAACATGTAGAGATGATATTTAGTCAGGGGCCTTAGTGATTTTATTTACGCCCACGATGTTTCTCTACAGTTCATCGATGAGGACAAGTCATACGAAATGAGTGCTAGTGGATGGGGGGCTAATTTTTGACTACGGCTGCCATAAAGCTTTCTCACAAAAACGTCAGTTTTATACATTATTATTATTTTCTTTAGACGTTCAACGCAATCGACTGATCACTTGGCTAGGCCCTCAGGCGTTTGAATTTCATTTAAACGTACAGAACATTCATATTATTTTTACAAGGATAGTAATTGGCCTTTTAGTACGACATTTATTAATATAATGCATTGTCGATACTATTCATAATTTAAATATTCTCAGTAAATCCAATTGATAATATTGTGAAATTCGATAGTAAATATGAAATAAGCATTTTTCAAAATCAATAAAAACAGTCATCGTAGATTAGAAAAAAATTGGTTTGCAGTTTTCTGGTTACAATTACACAGCTCAGAAAGAGACACAGTTTTAATTTCTTTATTTCAAAATTAATTTTAGAATCGGGAAAACGAAAAGTAAATTAAGCAACCCTAGTGTATAATCGAATGAGCCAATGTTAGTTACTATGTTAAATATATTGGAGTCACTAATCAATTCAAATTAAATAGGTCATTCAAAATCGAAAACTCAGTCCTTTGTTTTAGGCATAATCGGAGTCGGATAATGTCTTTATTTATATTTTGAATTAATTACTGCATTTAGTATCTACTCGTATAAACGCAGTGGATCAGTTTATTTAATTAATACGGTTCTTAATAAATAATTATAATAATAAAGTCCTACGTTTGTACATACTTATAATCTTTATTCCGCATTAACGTTGCCTACTATATTAACGCATTCAGGGGTAGTTTGGAAATAATTATGTCTTCTTTAGATAAGTTCGCCCTTGCAAACTATTTTTAGTTTGATAAATATTTCTGTACATTTTTAAGTGTATTAAAGATAAACCTGTATAAAAATATAAGTTCATGGTTAACAATGTGTACCCATGAGTAGGGTATTATTGGGCATTCTGGCACACTTTTTTAGCACTCCATTGATCTCACTATCGTTCGATCAATTTCGTAAAAAAGTGTGCCAGGATGCCCAATAATTGTAGTGAAAATCATGAAGAAGTTTTAATTTTTGCGAAGTGGCTTGTCGTATTTTATAACATTAGGTATCAACTATAAATCATAATTGTTATATCGAAGGACAACAATATTGTGTGTTTCGATCATCATTAAGTTAGCATACTTGATTTCAGTCTACTGAACACGTTTTCATGGTCTTCAACCTCCGGCTATTGAGGCATTTAACTAGGTATAGCAGTGCAATAATGATCACCGAACTTAACAACTTGGGGCTCCCTGGCTTCCAGGACTTTATCCCCGGCTAAGTATCGATCTGTGTCAATATAGACTCTAACCTTGATAAATGTGAATCCTCAACCCAAAGGAAAACACTTGTGTGGTTTGACCGAAAGCGGTGTACATTAACATGTTTGATTGCAATTTACCAAACACATTTTCAAGATTTTCTATCCTAAGCTATGGAGGCATTTAACTCGGAATAGCAGTGCAATAATGATCACAGAACTTAACATCTTGAGGCTCCCTGGCTTTCAGGACTTTATCCCCGGCTAAGTACCTTTCTGTGTCAATATACACTCTAACCTCGTCAAACTTAAGCCCCCAATGCAGAGGAAAACACTTGTGTGGTTCGATCGCAAACTTCATAAGTTAGCATACCTGATTTCAGTCTACTAAACACGTTTTCAAGGTCTTCAACCTCGGGCTATTGAGGCATTTAACTAGGTATAGCAGTGCAATAATGATCACAGAACTTAACAACTTGGGGCTCCCTGGCTTCCAGGACTTTATCCCCGGCTAAGTATCTATCTGTGTCAATATACACTCTAACCTCGATAAATGTGAATCCTCAACCCAAAGGAAAACACTTGTGTGGTTTGACCGAAAGCGGTATACATTAACATGATTGATTGCAATTTACTAAACACATTTTCAAGATTTTCTATCTCAGGCTATGGAGACATTTAACTCGGTATAGCAGTGCAAAAATGATCACAGAACTTAACATCTTGGGGCTCCCTGGCTATCAGGATTTTATCCCCGGCTAAGTATCGTGTCAATATACACTCTAACCTCGTCAAACTTAAGCCCCCAATGCAGAGGAAAACACTTGTGTGGTTCGATCGCAAACTTCATAAGTTAGCATACCTGATTTCAGTCTACTAAACACGTTTTCAAGGTCTTCAACCTCGGGCTATTGAGGCATTTAACTAGGTATAGCAGTGCAATAATGATCACAGAACTTAACAACTTGGGGCTCCCTGGCTTCCAGGACTTTATCCCCGGCTAAGTATCGATCTGTGTCAATATACACTCTAACCTTGATAAATGTGAATCCTCAACCCAAAGGAAAACACTTGTGTGGTTTGACCGAAAGCGGTATACATTAACATGATTGATTGCAATTTACTAAACACATTTTCAAGATTTTCTATCTCAGGCTATGGAGGCATTTAACTCGGTATAGCAGTGCAATAATGATCACAGAACTTAACATCTTGGAGCTCCCTGGCTATCAGGACTTTATCCCCGGCTAAGTATCTGTGTCAATATACACTCTAACCTCGTCAAACTTAAGCCCCCCATGCAGAGGAAAACACTTGTGTGGTTCGATCGCAAACTTCATAAGTTAGCATACCTGATTTCAGTCTACTAAACACGTTTTCAAGGTCTTCAACCTCGGGCTATTGAGGCATTTAACTAGGTATAGCAGTGCAATAATGATCACAGAACTTAACAACTTGGGGCTCCCTGGCTTCCAGGACTTTATCCCCGGCTAAGTATCGATCTGTGTCAATATACACTCTAACCTTGATAAATGTGAATCCTCAACCCAAAGGAAAACACTTGTGTGGTTTGACCGAAAGCGGTATACATTAACATGATTGATTGCAATTTACTAAACACATTTTCAAGATTTTCTATCTCAGGCTATGGAGGCATTTAACTCGGTATAGCAGTGCAATAATGATCACAGAACTTAACATCTTGGAGCTCCCTGGCTATCAGGACTTTATCCCCGGCTAAGTATCTGTGTCAATATACACTCTAACCTCGTCAAACTTAAGCCCCCATGCAGAGGAAAACACTTGTGTGGTTCGATCGCAAACTTCATAAGTTAGCATACCTGATTTCAGTCTACTAAACACGTTTTCAAGGTCTTCAACCTCGGGCTATTGAGGCATTTAACTAGGTATAGCAGTGCAATAATGATCACAGAACTTAACAACTTGGGGCTCCCTAGCTTCCAGGACTTTATCCCCGGCCAAGTATCTGTGTCAATATACACTCTAACCTTGTCAAACGTGAATCCTCAACCCAAAGGAAAACACTTGTGTGGTTTGACCGAAAGCGGTATACATTAGCATGTTTGATTGCAATTTACTAAACACATTTTCAAGGTTTTCTATCTCAGGCTATGGAGGCATTTAACTAGGTATAGCAGCGCAATAATGATCACAGAACTTAACAACTTGGGGCTTCCTGGCTTCCAGGACTTTATCCCCGGCTAAATAACTGTGTCAAAATACACTCTAACGTCGTCAAACGTGAACCCTCGAGCCAGAGGAAAACACTTGTGTTTTTCGATCACTGTCAAGACATGCTCTGAATTACTGATAAATAATCACGGCTTTTATATATTATTTAGCCAATCAGTTTTCAAAGCATTCCCATGAAAATTCACTTATCAGCAATAACAAATATGAAATGAATTATATTAAATTTAATAAAATTGATCAGGTCTCCGATTACGAGTTCAGTTTAAATAATAAGGCTTCGTACTCACGTTAAAATAACTATGATTTAATATGTGAATAAAGATATTGTTATTTAATAGGCTTCCAAGATAAATTGTTATGAAAATAAACTCATAGTTTATGTATAGGTAATCATCCTCATTGTTATGTTATACATACATTGTTAATACCGTAATCTTGGTAATACAGCAAACCTATTTATTGTTTGTAACTTTCAAATACTCTGATCAACAAAGAGTATTGATCACCATATACTCCATCCACCAATCCGCATGGGGCAAGCAGCGTGGCGGACTATGATCTAAAAAACCTCCTTTGTTGACAAGAAGAGGCCATGTGTCCCAAGGCTGTTGTGATTATTATGAATCGCTGATAAACGTTTATAAACGAGAAAGTTTGTATGTTTGTTACTCGTTCACGCAAAAAACTACTGAATGTATTATAACCTCATAGCTCATACATCAGAATAACATAAAAGCTATAATTATACTAATCCTACGCATACGAAGTCACGTGCTAAAACTAGTATTAAATAATTTTCATTCTTATGAAATAGTCTTTATGTTGCATGTGATGCTTAGAGTCAGCAATTAGACACACGTTCACACGCTCACAGGCATTAGATTAGCACATTCGGTGTCATTTTTAATAATTAATTTAACAAAACAAAATTGATGACATATTGTAATATTATAAGTGCTAATTGGCATCTTTTGTCAGCAAATATAACGGATGCACATAATATAATTTAATATTTAACTTGAAAATAAATTATTTTGCTGAATATCGTAAAAACCAGTAGACGCCAACCTTTACATAAGTTTTAAATTTTGGTACTTATTATTTTAGTGATTACTTATGAGATCAGAGTTTATATTGAAATATATTTGTATTATTTTATGACTTAATGATATTGATATTTAATATTATGTTATGTTTTAATACAAATACGAATGTATATGTCTTTATATCAACAGTGGTTATGGATTGGGCATTAGAATTTACAACCGGCAGCGTGCCTGACATCCACCCTTGCGAACGACCGCTATCTTTTGACAGCAGCCGAGACCACCAGATTAACGGGTCTTCCAAAACATGGAAGAAAATCGAATTGTATTTAGTAGCTAACTTTTGTGATCGTTACCAAAAATGTACAGCTACGTCGGCACTATTGACCTTTTGATTTTTTGAATTGATTGATTTCCTTTTATTTGTTTCATTATAGAATAGCTAATTATTTTTACGATTTTAATATAAATGCATACTTCTATTATGGTGAATAAAAATACTCGTTCCAAGTCTATTTACATGAACACAAAATTACTTACAGTAGTGTTTTTAATAATACTAATCGGTTTTATATAGAATGGATAATTATAAATAATAAGAAAGGTTGGTCACTCCTGTTCAATTATTGCTAGTTTTGCAGTTTACTTGTAATAAAAAGCGGTAAAATGGTAGTCACCTCACCAGTGCTCCAAGGTGCTTTCTAAGTCACTACTCACCGATAATAGTGCTAACGTAGTACCTACCCACCACTACCTGAAGAACCAGCGAGATTCAAATCTACATCTGAAAAACAAATCTGCCCAAACAATGTTCGTAAGTTTTTATCGTCTTTCCACTTTGTTTAAATTTAACTTGCTTCGCTGAATGTTTGTTATAATATGTTGTGTTTGCCAGGAAATTATTTTCCACACACAAAATCTTATCTTAATACAGTATTGGTATTCTTCACATTTCAGGTCTGAAGCCAAGTATACCAAGCGCGCTGCTAAGCACCAGTCAAGCCTTTTCTTTGACACTGACGAAGAAGTCGTAAGGTGACTTTAATTTTTTATTACTCATTAGTTCGCTATTTTACGTCTACGAAATGTAGATGTTAAACTACAATAATTATAAATTATGTTTTCAATTCCTCTAGCTCCAAGAAGAAAAGTAAGACGAAGTCGGTGCCTTCAAAGCAACAGGTGGCATCCTCCTCTTCGACCGAAGCTTCCGAGTGGTTGTTCGACGAAGAGTCGGACGAAGAGGTTCCAGTCCGCAACCCAAGTAAAGTCGAGAGCGTCTTGACGCGTCGAGTACCTGGCGGCGTGACTCGTCGCACGGCGCAGCTCAACGGTGGGTTGCTGGCGGAGTTACGACTCTACAGCACGGAAGAGGTACGCAACCTTGCTGGTTTGGAGAAGTGCGACAAGGCAATCGTTTGGTTGCGATTGCAGGGTGACTCGGAGTCTGAGGAATTCCTTGCTTTGAAGCAATTCGTTAAAATTGCTAAAAAAAAATTTACTGAGGAGGGAACATTTTATAATCACAAAAAGAAAATGTAAGTAATTGATTATATTAGGCTGGGTACCTAACTAGTTAATGTTCCTTCCACAGTAAATTATATTTTGGTCAATTAATATTCGTTTTACTTTTTTCATATACTTAACTTCTTAGTTTATATACGGTGTATCTACCTACATTAGTCACTTCATCGGCTAACACAGTGAAAACAAATTCATTATGTCGAAGACTATATTCTGTTCAGTGTGTAACATATCCATTAAAAATAGGGCTTTCTCTGCTCACTTAAAAAGTATTTTACACAAAGACAATAGTTCGGTTGTTGAAAGTGAAGGCATTGAAAAAGTTCATAGCGCTTTCCGCAGTCGTATAGCGTCATATCGAATTCGATGCGATGGTGTTGCTCGCAATAGCGAGGTACCTGAACAACCGGTTCGTGTGTACACACCCGTTGAATTTTTGTCTCATTTGCGCGGACAAGTAAGTCTGTTACTATCATCACGAATTCAAAGTCATACTAATCTGAAAGTGAATTTCGAGTTGTTTTGTCAATTTTTTTTGCATAAAAATGAGTCAGTTGCCGTTAAATCTTTTGCCACCGAAAACATTATCTTGCACCAAAATTATGACTTTCTTGATTTATTTTCAAATATAACTAGATTGTTGTGTAAAAAAGTCGAAGAATTTGAAGAAAGAGATAGCGGTTGGGCTTATTTGAAAAGTCTATACCTGGAAGTAAACATAAATAAATACAACCCTATGAGAGCCTCAAGTTATATAGATTTACCTAAGACTATAAAACACAAAAAAGCATGCGTCAATATTCAAAATTTTGACGATTATTGTTTTTTATGGTGTGTCGTGGCTTCACTTTTTCCTGTAAAAAATAATGCGCAGCGAACTTCAGCCTATCCACATTTTGAAAGTGTACTCAATGTTAGAGATATTTCGTTTCCGGTGGGGTTTTCAGATATTAAAATTTTTGAAAAAAATAATCCTCGTATTAGTGTTAACATTTATGGTCTCAAAAATAACAGTCAAGTTGTCGGACCACTATACAAAAGTGAATTTCGAAAAAAACACCACGTTAACATGCTTTTTCTTGAGAATGGAAAACGTACTCATTACTGTCTAATCAAAGATTTATCTAAATTACTTCGCAAACAATTGACTAAACATCATTCTAAAATATATTTGTGCGAAGATTGTATGCTATTTTTTGATGACAATGATAAATTAGAATCTCATCTTTGTAGTGGTGTAGCAACAATTTTACCAAAAAAGGGAAATCTACTACAATTTGAACATTTCGAACGAATGCAAAATATACCTTTTGTTATTTACGCAGATTTCGAATCATTGTTAATACCATCTGAGTCAAACTATGGAGACTGCACATCGTCGTTGCAAAAACATGTGCCTGCTGCATTTGGATACTACATTGTATGTTCCTATGATAGCTCACGCAACAAGTACGTTTCTTATCGCGGTCCCTCCTGTGTAGAAAAGTTCTTAGAACATTTATTAGCGGATGTAGTTATTATTTATAATATTTTACAGTCGCCACTACCAATGTCTTTAACAGATCAAGACAAAGTTCATTTTACTAACTCAACAAAATGTTTTCTTTGCGATCAAATATTATTTGACGATAAAGTCAGAGATCACTGTCATCTTACAGGACGTTACCGCGGTGCAGCTCATTCATATTGCAATATCAAGTTCCGTTTGCCAAAATTTATTCCTATATTCTTTCATAATTTAGCAGGTTATGATAGTCATCTTTTTATACGACAATTAGGTGAGTTACCAGGTAGAATACAAGTGATAGCAAAGACTAAAGAAAATTATATATCGTTTACTAAACTTTTTCAAATTAATGACAAGGATATCGTACCTGTTCGTTTTGTTGATTCTTTTAAATTTTTGGGGACAAGCTTAGAGAAACTGGTTGCTAGCTTGAATGATAGTGATTTCAAACACCTCCATCGATTTTTCCCATCTCAGAAGCATTTTGACTTGTTACGACGTAAAGGTGTATATCCTTACGATTATATGACTAGTTGGAGTTCGTTTGAAGACCAAGAACTACCACCACACGACTGTTTTTTCAACAAATTATTTAATAGTAATATATCCGAAACAGATTATGATCATGCAAAAAGAGTTTGGAAATCTTTTAAATTATTAAATCTAGGAGAATACACTGATTTATATCTAAAGTCGGACGTACTCTTATTAGCGGATGTCTTCGAAAGTTTTCGAGAAACATGTAAGACAAATTATAAATTAGATCCGGCCTTTTATGTAACAGCCCCTAGTCTAAGTTTCGATGCTATGCTTTTAAAAACAAACGTGAAATTAGAATTAATAAGTAATTTGGAAATATTAAGAATGATTCAAAAAGGTATACGTGGTGGTATATGTTTATGTTCTACAAGATATTCAAAGGCCAATAATAAGTATTTACAAACTTATAATCCAATAGAGAAAGACAATTTCTTAGTTTACATTGATTGTAATAACCTGTATGGTTATGCGATGTGTGCCTCTTTGCCCCATTCAAATTTTAAATTATTGAATAAACAAGAAATTGATAGAATTGACTTTCGAAATGTAACAACTGACGGGGACATTGGATATATACTAGAAGTTGACTTGGAATATCCTGAGTATTTGCATGATGATCATAACGATTTTCCATTCTGTGCTCAAAAATTTACTCCGCCAGGTTCAAAAACTTCAAAATTAATTCCAAATTTATACGAAAAATATTTTTATGTTATCCATTTTGTTCATCTAAAAACATGTTTGAAACATGGGTTATTGTTAAAAAAAATACATAGAGTAATTCAATTCAATCAGAGTCCTTATTTAAAGCAATACATTGACATGAACACAGAGTTACGAAAACAAGCGAGATCTACCTTTGAACAAGATTTTTTCAAATTACTAAACAATAGTATATTTGGAAAAACCTTGGAGGACACTGAGAAGAGAGTCACTGTAAAATTGGTCAATAAGTGGAGTGATGAGGACAACAAAACGAAGAAAAGTTTATCAGCTGAGCAACTGATAGCTCGACCAAACTTTCATAGTGCTACTATTTTTACAGAAAATTTTGTAGCAGTTCAAATGAAACCGGAATCAATTATTTTGGACAAACCTATATACATAGGCTTTTCTGTTTTGGAAACATCGAAAAGCCATATGTTTGATTTTCATTACTCGGTAATGAAACCTTTTTATGCTGAAAAGATAAAGCTTTGCTATACAGATACAGACAGTTTTCTTTATTCTATAGAAAGCAAAGATTTTTACAAAGATTTAAAATCACATTTTCTTCAGTATTTTGATACTAGTAATTATCCTGAAAATAACTCTTACGGTATTCCAGATCAGAACAAAAAAGTACCAGGTTTGTTTAAAGATGAACTAGGTGGAAATTTAATTTCAGAGTTTGTAGGTTTAAGGTCGAAATTATATTGTATTAAAACACTGCAAGATGAATTAAAGAAAGCAAAAGGCATACAGAAACAAGTAATAAAAAAAGTTTACTTTAAAGATTACTCTAACATATTAAAAACAAATGCTTTTCTACGAAAGAAGAATATAATTTTTAAGTCCCTTAAACACGATATATTTACACAGGAACAGAACAAAATTGCCCTGTCAGGTAATGACGACAAACGTATCATACTAAAAAATAAAATTTCAACTTTATCATGGGGTCACAGGGATAGTTTATCTTAGTATTCATCCATTAATATTTTCTTAGAAGTTATGAATGTTGTTTTCACTGTAAACCTCACAATTTTCACTTGTAAGTTATGAATGTTTTTATTACTGAAAACCCAGTAAGTTGACATTTATCTACGTTTTTCGGATTTCTGGATTAAAATAGACATAGAGTTATAAGTAAATAATGTAATGTGTTAGAAATAAGACCACCTATTGTACTATAGTTTTTGTAGTGTTTGTGTTTCCATATTTCTCAATTTAGGTAATGTTTTGTATTGTAATGTTTTCTACGCAAATGTCAATTTGTAATTTGTATTTAAGATAAGTTTAATAAGATTAGAATGTAATAACGGTACCCAGAATTATTTTAATATTACATAAATATAAACGTTTATACATTAACAACTGCATTTTTATTTTAAATACATCTTCCTAACTGTTCTATAGTTATCATTGAACCTAATAAAATTGTAAACTCACTCATCAAATTGTAATTGTATAAACAGAAATGTGATGCCTAGAACTGTGAGTAATGCAAAAATAGCAAGTCGCGACATGTTATTGATGAGTCCGAAGTCCTTGTAATTTAACTCGTCTTTCTGCTATGTCAGACAAAAAGAAATGTGATGCCTAGAACTGTGAGTAATGCAAAAATAGCAAGTCGCGACATGTTATTGATGAGTCCGAAGTCCTAGTAATTTAACTCGTCTTTCTGCTATGTCAGACAAAAAGAAATGTGATGCCTAGAACTGTGAGTAATGCAAAAATAGCAAGTCGCGACATGTTATTGATGAGTCCGAAGTCCTAGTAATTTAACTCGTCTTTCTGCTATGTCAGACAAAAAGAAATGTGATGCCTAGAACTGTGAGTAATGCAAAAATAGCAAGTCGCGACATGTTATTGATGAGTCCGAAGTCCTAGTAATTTAACTCGTCTTTCTGCTATGTCAGACAAAATTACAGATGTAGGTCAATACAAACGCAAACACATACACACACACCTACAGCAAAATATGACTGGTATATATAATCGCTTATTTGCATCAACAATTAATTCTTGTGAAAACACGAAACTAAGTGAACGTCAGTTATCATGGTGAGTAATAAATATGTCTACCTACCACAGTGAAGATGGGGGGTTTGTAAGTAATAAGTAATGTATCTCACGATAATTCTAATTAATTTCAGAACACTTCTTCGCAAATCACCTATATTCCCGATGACAATTCTGTTGCGAATGAACAGCGAGCGATGTGGCAAGACGCTCAAGATCCTCTGGAAGGGTTCACGGAGGAGTTCGTGAGGAGGCCTTCGAGTGAAGACAGACCTGATTCGCCTTTGCAACGCAAAGTTTTAAAGGCGATGAAGAGGATCACTCGGAGGAGGAAACAAAAAAGAAGCTCCTTCCTGAGAGATTGCCACTCGTTTATAGTAAAGAGTGCGCCTACGCGAGGACGGCGCTTAATCAAAATTGAAATAATAGATATGGAGAGATCTAATGAAATGTTAGAGGACTCAATGGTGTCTGCACAATACGTGGTCACTGAGAATATGGACCCTATACTAGACCAAACGGAGGGTTTGATTAATAAGATCTCCAAATCATTGTGTGGTTATAGCTATAATTTCTAAGGCTATAATCATAATCTATAATTTCATAAATTAAATTTCTCGCGTAGGAATTGTGTGTAACTTCTCTAGTTACATATAATCCTTCGGAGATACATTGTAAATAAAAGAGCGTACTGATGTAAATAGTTTGTCTTAAATGTTTAATATTCTTTATTCTCATTTGATAATTGTAAATATCTGTGTCCTATTCTTATTTCATTATACTACACTTTGAGGCAAACTGTTGTTTGATTTTATCCCACATTATGAGGTATCGTTAGAAATAAAAGACTTACTTAATATACTTTATTTATTTAAAAATCTGTAATTGACATATTATTTTCAATGCACCACTTTTTAATACATATAACATTTCTGAGAGCACAGACATTATTATGGTTTAAACAATTAAAACTAGAAGCACATTTACAATAATTTTCATACAACGTTGCAAAATTAGGACTGCCTTTAGCTTCGATGTCTATCAAGATACAGTTATCACACAAGTCTTTTATCCATTTCTGCTTTTCTACCCCCTTCATTACTATAGTTTTATTTTGTAAAATCGGAATAATTAATCTTTTGAATTCCCTGTAGTCAATATTTCCTTCGCTCCAATAAATATTTCTATTTCTTTCAATCCACCTAACTCTTCTTTTTTCTTCTGGTGTTAACTTTGAATACGGATATGGGGGCTTTATCAAAAAGACTTGAGTAAATTCCTTCGTAGATAACGCTAGCTCCTTTATTATGAAATTACCACGGTAGTCTTTAAAACCTTGAACGTCAACAAAAATAGTTGAACTCATGATATTTTGCGAACAATATTACTCAAAGGTTTGTATTCTACGATACAATCGTTCAATATTAAACAGTATGCTGACGTCTGATCTGGTATTTCTTTATGACTCTCCAGCTCCAGGCGAATATTAATTACGGGTCCAGTTTTTATGTTATCGTTTTGTCTCGAACAATCTATTACGAATAATGGCGCAATGTCTTTATATTCTTGAGCACTTAACAAACAACTAGATCTACGACCATAGTAAGACTGTTGAAAATTTACGAACTGCTCGTATATTAAAGCAAAAGAATGCTTTGCGAAATCTGTATTATAGCTTTCGTACGGATAATAGGTAGAATTTAAATAAACTTTAACGTCACGCAAGTTGCAATGGTCAAATCTGGACATATCCTTAGACACGTCATTTTTTCTGTTAGTTTGTAGTCCAAGAATCACATATCGAGGCTTCTCAATTTGTGTTGAAGTTTTTATAGACCAAGTATGTTTCGTAGTCTTCGGAAGTAATGGGTATTCGTAGATATCCCAATTTCTGAACGCTAATTGTATAGGTCTATCTTTTTCAAGAAGTTTAAGTAACTTAACCTTTTCTCTGTCTGATACTTTAATATGAGGCATGCGCCAAATTATTTTATGTATTTCAATACTTCGCACAGTTTCACCGGTGTTAAGTTTTAAAGCGTTAAGGTCTGTATTACTTCGCAATAAAACAAGCTCATGTTTGCAATTTACTATTACTTTTTTATAGTCTTCAGCAAATCCAAGTATGTGACTAAGTGGAATTGATGCAGAAAAATGACCGCCAATATCATTTTTAACGCCTTGTATATCCCATCCCCATGCTTGAGATATCTTCGATTCGATGTCATTCATAGATAATAAAGATTTCATAGTAGTAGTAATGCCCGCATTCTTTACTTTATCTATTTCAACACCGTTCAATTCATAGCGTATATCTTGGAACAGATACATAAGTGAGTTATTGGTAAAATGAAATGACGGCGCTCTATCCTTGTTATCATTTTTGAAAACATTGACGATCCCTTCCAAATACAAAGTGCTTGCACTTGGAAGTATGTATAAGTCTTGTTGGTTTATTGGAATTCTTATTTCATCGTTTCTGTTGAAGCTTGTTATGTAAGGCTTGTATGAATGAGTTTCAATACATTCTATCGAGTTGTCATAAACAGGGGTATTCGTAATATTTAAGATATTCATTTCAACAGCCCAATCAATTTCAAAAATTGTTTATTCTCTTCAGATAATTTCTGTCTTTTACCACAAGCAAGTGTTCTCTTTCGGATCGCACGATAACCACTAATCTTTTGAATGTGTGGAATACAGTTTTTATTGTAATCGATCATATTTTCTTATATGCAAATACAATTGTACTTCTTCACCACGAAGATCGATAAGGTTATTGAGGCTATCCAAAATCCTTATGTTAATACTATTAATAGAGTGTCTATTGACTGGAAAGTATATTGTGTTCTTTGGTATTTCTATTATTCTATAACCTGGTGGCACATTTGGAACAAATTCATGTATTATGTGACTTGATTTTCCGTTGATATATGAACCGCTAACAATATCACATTCGATGCGTACCACTGTTGTTGATAAAATGTTTACAGGAAAGGGAGACTCATGTAATTTATTACTTTTCAGAAGAACTTTACCATAGCCCAATAAATCTCCAAGAGAATTTTGCATTTCAAAATGAATATCCTTTGTGCAGTATATTGTGGTTTTAAGAGTGTTGTTATTACAAAATAATTTGAACATACAACCTTTTATATTAGCCTTTATAAAGTCATATATATCGTGAAGCTCGTAAGTTCCTTCAGGAATTTCTACAACCTCACCATTACCATAATAAAATTTGTTGTTATTTTTTGTAATATTTGGTATAGAATTGAAGGTGGAGAAATGTAATAAAGAACACTCATAATCACCATCCAGTTCCAAAGTTGGTAAATAATTTGTGGTTAATATTGAACTTTTACCAGTTATGGATAAAGTAAAAGACATCGTGGAAATGACGAAATGAAACAAGGGATGAATGTTTATATACTATTTTTATTCCAAAAATTCCTTAAAAAAAATATACACAAATGACCACAATTAACACTGTTAAAATTCTGATACCGAGCATAATTATAATAAATATTATTCGAACCTAAATACTCCACTATTTCTTTAGGAGGCTTCAAATCACCGAAACTATCAAAATATTCACAGTAGTTATTCAGTTTTACATAGGCTACCCAATGACTACCATTGTTCATATAACTATCTAAGTTTACAATACCACACTCGATCGGTTTTGCTTTATGAGGCATCATATCTCTCATATAGACTCCTCGGAAATATGGTATATCATGAGAATGGTTAATGATATCAATATTTGTTAGAGCACGTCGGGGTAGCCTACGGACTAGTTTTTTTTAATGTTTATAAATAGACCGCTGCCTTTTTTATACGGTTTGATGTAAAGACCTTTTCCTATAGCAATTGCTTCCATTGTTTTGTTGTGACGCTCCAGCTCATTCAAGTTCTTTTGAGCTGATTTATACTCATTTACTGTTTTAGCTACGCCAGCTGCACCTCCAGCTAAAGCACCAAGAGCAGACAAACCCGCGAAAATAGGTATCAAAGGTAATATCCCACCAGTTTTGGGAATCGGTATGACACGTGGAAGTCGGAAATTTCCACATTTTGGAATAACTTTTTTAGCAGCTTTATAAGCATAATTGATTAACGATGTATGACTTTTTGGTTTCATTTTGTTTATTTTTGAATTTATTTTTGAAACCATTGATTTAAACTTTTTAACTCCAGAACCTGTTTTTACTTTAGCTTTCATAACTTTGCTAACCAACCACGAAGCTAATTTTTCTCCTTTTCCCACATCTTTTGAATGCAAGCGTTTTTTAGCCATGTCCAACAGTTGCAGGTCTGCTTTGTGTCGGTTAGGTAAATCCGTATAATTTGTATATGCAATGTCGTGGTGCTTACAAGCTTCGTCCAACTGATTAATTCCTTTATCGCCTCTTGCCAATCTTTTTTTTAATTTTGTTCCTGGTCCACAATAGTTGTATCCCGGTAAGTGAAGTTCTACAGGTAAGTTATTAATCAAATTGTTTATAAGTCCTCCTCCTAGCATTTCTTTTTATATAATGATAATGATATGTATAAAGCTGCACTTATATTATTGTACAACTGAATTGCTATTAATCCAACTATTTTCGGTATCTGAAAGACCCAACCACTTGACAAGGAGTTTGCGTCCCATTTTTTTAATTACCCTTTCAATTAAATAAACATTAGGATATTTCGTTTTCTGCAATTCCTCTTGATAAAAAGAGCCTAATATTTGTTGCTTTCTCTGATCTTGAATGTGAAATGTAACTGGAGTAGTTTTATTAACCTTTTTAATTATAAATATCTCTGTAGACCAGTTGGGGGTATACCTTTTATCAAAACTACTTTTATATTTACTTATGCGTACACAGTCACCTATTTTAAAATTAATCTTTTGCTTTTTATTTGGTCTGGTTTGACTGTTTTTGATATTATTCCTAACAATTATTTCGTTTTCAGAATTCACATCCGCTGGTTTAAATTTAGTAATCCGGTGTACATTATTATTGTAGGTATTCAAAACGTCGATCAAAGTTTTCCCTATCCATTTATAACTACCTTTATAGCTAAAAAGCATATGAATTTTATTCTTTAATGTTCGAATTAGTCTTTCAACAATTGAAGCCTTTTTAGTTGAATATGATGAATAGTGATTTATTTTCAGTGACTGCACAAGTGATTTAAAGGAATCGTTGTAAAATTCTGTTCCCATGTCAGTTTGTAAGTTACGAGGGCAACGACCACTTTGCGTCAAAATAGCCGAAAACGCGTCAACGACAGCTCTTTTTGTCTTTGTTTTTAAAGGAATTGCCCAAGCGTATTTAGTGAAACAATCAATGACGACTAAAATATAAGCAAAACCTTTATTATACTTCTTTATGGTCTGGAAATCAATTAAATCAGCTTGCCATAAATCATCTATTCCTTTTAAAATAACAGATCTTCTGTCGAAATTTTTACGTGCTGATCTATGGATTTCGTTTACTACTTGCTGCTTGATCATTATTTCGCTTAGCAATTAACTTTTCGACGTAGTCTTTTGTACAAAATGTTTTCTCTAACTGCTTTAAGCTTGATGCGATTTCCTCTTTTATTGTTACCATAAAAATGGAAATTTCTTTTTTTGTACATAAACCAAAAACTTTTTCATCTACATACTTTTTGTTTACCGCATCATCAGGTGTCAATGGTTCTTTGATTCCAGTTAATCGCGATGACTTGGCATCATAATGACCACTTTCTGATTTTACTAAAGAGTTATCTGTTAAATCTAATATTTCCGAGAAACGTAATCTTTTATGAACAGAATGTCCGAATTTATCAATATTCATTTTCGTCCAGAGAAGTAGTCCGAGCAAATGGTGGAGTGATAATAGAAAAATAAAATTATAATATCTAATTTATAATACCACTTTCACGTAATTCCTCAATTATGGATATAATTTCATTATCTAGCCCAGTATTTCCAGCATGTTTAGAGGCAATTAGTAATTTCAGTCTCTCCACAAGCTCGTTAGGATCATCCCAGTAAATATAATCAGTATCTTTTCTATAATTTTTCTTCACACGTAGTCCTTCACCCTCACTAACATAGTTAACATTACTTACACTCGATGAAACAGAAGATGTTGAAGGTTTACCTAACTTAAATAGTGGTCTTATAATATTTAAATATTTTCTGCCTTTATTAGATTTGATTGGCTTCTTTGGATCATAATCTCGACGGTGAGCGTTAGTTTCTATCAGTATTGCTTTATACACTTGTCCATCGCTTTCCGTTATCAGCTCTAAATTGGGTACTTTCTTAAATAAAAGCTCACACAAACCAGGAGTTTTTCTGTACTCATGACCTGCTATTGATATTTTTTTATCATTCATTTCTACACGAGATGTACCCATCATTAATTTACCTCGTTCTCTTCTAACACCAAATGGAACATCCCTAAATATTTCAGAAGACATTGACCAAGAAGTTCCATCTAAACTAGGTATTGAGTCTATTGTTCTGAACGAAAGATTACTTGTGTTGTTAGGATCAGACTCGTCAATAGCATTTCCATCTAAGTTTTGATCCATTTCATCAGAATCTTGAGAACTGCAAATGCTATTTTTATTCTTAAAGGTTTTCTCAAAGTCCTCGGAGTCTAGAGAAAGATTCTCATCTTTCATGAGAAAGGAATCTCTCACTGAATCATTCATAGAATGCTTTGATGTCTGTAAATGTTTTTTATGTTGTATAATTTGATTGAGTGAAGTCGTAACGGGTTTAAAAACTGTATCTAACATTTTTTCATTTTCACTTTCCATTAAACGCATTTCTTTGACTTTCTTTTTGACAGCTTCTGAAGCTTCAACCACTTGATTTTTTATTTTCTGTTCCATTTAATAAACTGTAGAAGTTCACGTGTTATGTCTAATAGTTTTTTAGGCGAAATGAATCTGAACTGGTATGAATCTCATTTTATTTATTAATCAAATTTAACAAAAGTATCAAAATTCATCCTGTATCCACCTTTATTTTTCGGACAATCCTTATTAATTACTAAATAATTATACGGAATCTTCCAAATTTTCGAAGACAATTCTTTAAACTCTGGCCACGACATATCAGTACTAACATGTTCATCGTATACATGACGTAAGTTGATATCGTCTTGTTTGAATAATATTATTAGGTTGGCGTTATCTCTTACCAACTGTTTAGGAACTTTAGTGTAAGTTTGATTTAAGTAAAAACAGTCAATAAATTTATGCCTACCCATTGCAAAATAATCTCGCATGTTGGATTGATTTTCACATGCTACATCATCGAAAATTATTACTGAATGTGGTTTAGCCTCGTGTGGACTCACGATCAAGTCATTATCTCGATATTTTGCGAATGATACCTCTGGCACTAAATTCAAAACCTTTTCTAGGTATACATATTTGGATTGATATAGCGTCTTAGAGTATAAATACACATTTTTAAACCGCAGTCCATTTTCATGTAGTAGAAGGCCAATAAGTAAGTTTGTTTTCCCACAGTTTGACGGCCCACAAACAAGACATCTAATCATATTAGGTAGCAATT
Source organism: Elophila nymphaeata (assembly GCA_955850985.1). NCBI lineage: Eukaryota > Metazoa > Arthropoda > Insecta > Lepidoptera > Crambidae > Elophila > Elophila nymphaeata. The sequence continues at coordinate 12,734,726 of OY039092.1, forward strand.
TTCCATGTCGATGAACAGATACTACCTCATCTGGGCAAATTTTTTGAAATTGCAAAGATAGTGGTTGTTTAATAAATTTCATCGTAGGTAGTATCCATACAGATCGATGTAGGTAGAGAGAATGAATGTATTTATAAATATCTGGTTTTATATTCATACCACGGCAGTTATAGAGAGGATAATTATCCAACACCCAATAATCATGAAGGGGGGTTTAGCAGCTAAATCAAAAAACGCTTTCAATTTAATATTGGAGTGTCTAATTCACTTCGCATTTTAAATCAGCCTTTTAGTAAATCACCTACACAGAACAATGTGATGCAAAACTGCAAAACTTAAGACCACTTCGTGATTTTCACTACTGTTATTGGGCATCCTGGCACACTTTTTTACGAAATTGATCGAACGATAGTGAGATCAATGGAGTGCTAAAAAAGTGTGCCAGAATGCCCAATAATACCCTACTCCCATGCTAAGACATAAATACTATTAGCGTTAAAAAAATTAAAAATTGAAAGTTTTTTTTTCATATAATTTGTATTTCGGACTGATTAATTTATATACAATTTCAAATTTTGCAATCACCGTATATAAGTATAGATACACACCATGTACCTAGCTATCTAACATGCTGTATACGTACATGCTATCACGCACATAATAATTAGTCGTAAAGGTGAGCTCATATAATGTCCACCGAGGGGCTCGAGCCTACCCCACATTAGGGGCGGTTAGGCCTTAGTCAACTACGCTGGCCAAGTGCGGGTTGGTCGACTTCACACACAACTTAAAAATTTCTTCTTAGGTGTGTGCAGGTTTCCTCGCGATGTTTTCCTTCACCGTAAAAACGTCGATTAAACGCACATATGAATTCAAAATTGTTAAACACATTGGTACGTTGCGGGGATCAAACTGGCGCCTTCCGGGTGGGAGACAACGCCCTTACGCACTACAAAAAAAGAACTAATTAAGTAATCAATGTCATTGTCAACAGAAGCAAACAATCAGCAGCGTCCTGCTTCTCTTATGCCTGGCGGTGCTCATACGGGAATCGAACGCGCGACCACCCTGGTTGAGTAGCGGCAGCGGCGTATTCACCGAGTCTGCAGAGTGTCATACAGATGTGAGTTTATTTTAAGGGACAGAGGAAAGTTGTCACTGGCGCCGCTGTCGTGCATTATTCGTAAATAAACTAAGCTAAGCGGGTCATAGCTCTGTGATGTCGTCAGAGTAGAATAGCATCACAACATATCCTCCAATAGGTGTCGTAGAAGGCGACTAATGGATCAACAAAGGGGTATTGATCATCTTATACTCCGTCCACCAATCCGCATTGGGCAAGCGTGGTGGACTACTGCGTAAAAACCTAATAACAAGGAGAGGCCTTGTGTACCAGCAGTAGGTCGAATTATAAAGTATGATGATGAAGCTAAGCTGCCGAGTCGGTGCTCGATATAAATTTTCAACTCGATTTTCCTCCGTGCTTCGTCGTCACGGTAAGCTGGTGATCCTGGGTGCTGTCGAAAGATCGCAGTCGTTCCCAAGGATGCCTGGTGTCATGTAGGTACACGGCCCTAAAAAACTAATGCCAACACCTGTAGTAGGATCAATATCAACTATTCTATTTTAAAATAACGAAGGAAAAAAAGTAGGTGTTCGGCAAAATAAGGTTAAAAAATCGGGAGTGTTAGACCATGCTATCAGAGCAACAGCCGTCAACAACAGCCTTATGCTTCTATGGCACAAAAAGCTAGCGACCCATCTGCACTAACCCTCGGGAAGTCCGTAAGCTGGTAACTTCGATAGAAGACCCCTATGCCAGACCCGGTCAAACGCCTTCGCTACGTCTAGGCTAACAGCCAATGCCTCTCCTTGACTCTCAATAGCAGAAGCCCACCAGTCCTTTTGACTTTCTTGTATAGCCGAAACGACTCAAAAGTTGATATAAACCTTATATTTCGATGTCATACATGCATTTTAAATTTGGTCGCAATAAGTTATAACATACTCGAGTTATCGTGCTAACGCACACAGTAGACATAATTCCAAAAACGGTATTTTTGGACTCAGGGAGATTCAAAACGTGTAAATCCGTCAAAATCTCAAGGTCGATTTTTTTACGATTAGCAAAAACGTAGCAGCTTGGTTGGTTCATGTTGTGAACCTTTCAGAAGACCAAACTCAAATAGAGATAATAGATCACAAAATTATGGATGATATTAGGGTTCGGTATTTCTAGTACTTCCATAAGTTGTGTTCTGGAACGCATATCTAAGGTGGCTATCGCGGAATCATAACAAATATGGTTAGGCACTCTAGACAGAGAGAAATAGAAGGATCCTTAAACCTCACGTCACAAATACAGGCACTGCTGGTTCAGCCTCCCCCTCTCTGCAATGCTAAAAATTAAAACTAAATTTATCTGTATTCTACAAGTCAATTGAGAGGGTATTGAGGGGGTTGTGATAAATTAGTTTATCCGCCTTTTTGTTGGTGACCATATTGGAAGTGCATTGTTAATAAAGCGTACTGTCTTTTACTAGTCAGGCCTATTCATTTGCTACCCATATTGTCCCGTGAATCTATAGATTGCTAAGAGCTTTTGTCTCTCGTCGTTCATCAGATAGCTTTGTAAGTTGTAGAATTACTTCTGACTTCGTTATATAAGTGAAATAACTTTTGCGTCCCGAAAGGGTGAGAGATTTGACGATTTAAAAATACCTACCTACTAAGCAATCTTTTTCTGGATGCGGGCAGCGCAGGACCGACCGGTTTGGAGATCCTTGGGGGAGGCCTATGTCCAACAGTGGGCGTCTCTCGGCCGAAATGATGATGATGATGAAGCAATCTTTTTGATGTTGATTTAGAATTTCCCACAGACATGCTCAGCGTCAGATCAAAAAGTTATATAATTAAATGAAAACACCACCGCTTCGGACAAAAACTCGTAATTATTCTCACTTGTAATTATTCGTCTATTATGCTGACGTCACAACAAAGGTAATCCATTGTACTTTGGTCAGGGTGTATCAGATATTATATCAAATGATCACGTGTCACGTGTCCGAGCTACTTATAGTGATAAATTGGCGATTTAAGATAAACTTGGCAGACGTCGGATTGATTAAGATCGTGTTTTAATTTTAAATTTTGAGAGTTATTTTTAACACTGATTAGGTTAGATCCTTGACATTAATTATTAGGGCCTTATCAGACTGACAGAGAGGCTTTCTAGTCCTAGGGGCCGAATGGCAGCGTAGGGTAGATTAGAACCAGGGCGTTGGCGTTAAAGTTGGTGCCATTGCTACTAAATGGTAGCATTCTCTTTGCGTATTCAAATTTTTTAACCTACGAGTGATCTCACTCAGAGTTTGATGGCACCCCAATGACATCCCAATCACTAAACGCAATCTACCGTATTTCTGCTGTGAAGCCGTTCACTGTTTCGGATTGGAAAGGTAGCAAGTATAATTACTGGGCTTGGAAGGCATATCATCGTAGTCCCCAGGATGGCAACGCACTTGCAGTGTTAAGTTATTTACCCTTAATATTGCAGGTGTCTGCACACGGCCGCGCTCACACACACAGATTGTTAGGCAATCTTTTTTGTTATTCGATTTATTTATTTATTATACCAGTTACCTAAATTACAGTCCACTCATTTGACATCACAAGGATAGGATCCTATTATAGGCTCACTAATTATGCAGTATGTCAATATCGATTGTGCCAATGCAATATTATGTTCCGGTTACCAGTTCTTTTGTACAAACATTCCGGAGGGCTTTGAAAGTAAAAATAAGCTTTCTCATTCTTTCATATTGAGTTCAATATCTGGTGACAGGATAAATGCTGGTCCACCACAATTCTCAACTACTTGACCTCCTTAACCCCTATAGGCAACGGTAACCACTTAACACCAGGTGGGCCGCAAGCTTGCTTGGCATCTCGTAATATATATATAAAAAAAAACACTAGTGGTCGCTGCGGCTTCGCTCGCTTCAATGTCGGTTGTCTCGCTAAAAAGTCCTGTGTCCTTCCCAAGGATCAAACTATCTCCACTAAAATCGGATCAGTGGTTTAGACGTCAAAGCATAACAGATAGACAGAGTTACTTCCGCATTTATAATATCACCCCCTAATCCACCCCAGATTCCCGCTGATAGAGAATGATTTCAGAATCAGAATCAGAATTTGATTGCAATTTCTTATTTTTATTATTTCTGAAGTGGTAAATATATCTCCTTCGTTTTGGCTACAAGTTTACTGAATGCCGATTTCTGAGCGTCAAAGTACTGTTTACAAGACTAAATAAAAAATGTGATAAATTAAATATTTTGTGCCCAATCACACATGGGGTCGAAGGCCAAGCACCAGTCTTTTGCGTGTTTGGGAATAAAGTAATTGATTAACTGGAAATTTATTTTTAGTTATGATATTTTTAGGGTTCCATATCAACATAATCTCTAGTAAATTGTTTATTTGTCTGTTCTTTTACATTGACAATAATAACATTAATTTCACACTTTAACCTTTAATTAGTCGCATGGGGTCCATTTAGCGATGAAAGGACTAGAGGTTTATAAACCTTTTAAATCAAAACTCGCCTCAATTTTAAGGACTCGACTCAAAAAATACGTCTCGAGGCTTTTTACTTATGTAAGATGACTTCAGTCATTAGAATTCAACTCTGAAATAAACCAACTTGAATCTTTTAATAAGAGTTATAACGACTTAGTCGCAAGCCTTTTAGAAAAGAACTCGAGTCGTTTAACGTAAGATGAGCTGTTTAACAAGAGATTATAAAAAATAATAAACTTCAGTACGCGGTCATTGCAATATTATTGAGTATTCTAATTATGTATCACTTAATATTTTCAACATATCAATTTAAAGATAATTTTCGTAATTCTGAATTTTTATAAAATAATTTTAATAGGCCGATCAGTTTTTCAATTTATTCAAGATTATAACATAGTATAATTGCAATGAAATTGCTATAAATTATTCAATGATATTACATTTAAAAAGAGGTAGATAGGTTACTTGCTTGCAAAAAGTGGCACCCTAAAAGTAGGCTGATTAGCACACCCGAGCATATATCTTTCTCGTTTACTCTATTGCTAGATTTCATGTTGTCTTACTCACAACTTACAATAAGACCATGTTAACTCGCCACATACGACAACATGAAATCGTAGACTTTAGGTACCGAGTTAATTTGACCGTGTAACATGATGACATTTTGGACCATTTTTACTTTGAATTAGTATGAAGGTAACCCATCTACCTCTTTTTAAATATGATATCATTGAAATTATTGCTATTTTTTAAGTTATAGTATACGAGTATGAGCGTGCCTCACGATAAGACTCCCGCGATCCGAGTCGTTTTAAAAGGGTTCGAACCTTTTCGTTGAGACTGAGTCGTTTAAAATTGGGAGTCATTACAAAATGAATCAGTCTTAAAATAGGCCTCAAGTCCCAGTCTTATGTTCGTATTAAAGAATAAGTTTCAAGAATGAACGCCGACTTGAGCGTCGTACGTCTCTATCACTTTGTGCGTGATAGAAAGTGATAGACGATTCTCAAGATATGTTTGACTTCTGAGTGTCATTCTGTAATACGGGCCGTAGACTCAAATAAGGCTTAGGGTTCAGACTTTAAAGACTCATTGAGTTGTTAACCGTATGAATTGAGTCGAGTTCCTTTTAGAGCTTAAAAACCTCGACTCCTTTCATCAGTAGGTCCATTGGACCCCAAACGATTTAGTTTGTAAAATATTTCGTCAAATATTAGACTTACGCATCTAAACGTTCTAGTAGCTTCCTAGCTCACCCGGACGTTCTGTCTGAGTGTTCCGCTAGCAGCAGCGTTCATCATAAGTGCTCTACGGAGGTGCTTGGGTCCAACAGACCCCGTGCGACTAATAATGTAGTAAAATTTTGGCAAGCATAATGATTATTATGTTGTTTTCTACTGTCGTAATTTTATGCAAACTTGTGTTACGTAACAATTTACGAAACTTTATTAAAAAAACACATTAACAAGCCGCCACTTCAATAATATACAAATTATTAGCTATGCTAAATAAAAATCAATAGGAATCATTGAATGATAGTGACGAAGAGTAACGTTTTTCAACGAAAACGTAAGCACAGAGTGTTAAGAGATTAATAAAATCTTTAATATTTTTATTCGCAGGATGAACTCCTCGACTTATGCCAGAGATGCGCGAAGCTCACCAAGTCTAAGCTGGCGTTACCCGCTTGCTGCTCCACAGATCTCCAAGCCAGGATGTGGTGTTCAGATTACGTTTACTTCGGGAGAGGGCAATATGACTTCTATGCCGACTGAGGAAGGCTCCTTTTAATGTTTACTATGTTAGATCAGAAGAACTATTTCCAAATCTCTTTTTCGTGGTCTTCGTTCTACAGATAACAGTAGGCCAAGTTACCACAAACTGACAAGTTTAATCGATTTTCGACCGTCAAAATTCGGTGTAAAGTGCCAAGTCGATTGGCAAAATTTGTCCGTTTGTGGTAACTTGACGATTTATTATTTACCACAAAAATAATTATGCAGTGCAAATTCCGTATAAACATATGTAAATTGAGCGAGAAAATGTAATTTTAAACATTTATTTGGTGTCAAATGATACATAAATTGTGTTACAAAATTGTGATTGATATTTTTGATACAACATAACAATATAGATCGTAATCAAATAACAAGACGAATGCATGAGATAAATTAAGGAAAAAAGTCTTGACGCTGATTAAAATGTCTAGCAATGGTTTTGATAAGATAATAATTTCTGAAAAACTTACGCTGGATTTCTTTGTAACACGTTTATCTTTGGATTATAATGTTTCATAAAAAATAATATCAAATAAGTTGTCGAAACCCAGCCTTTGTGAAGGTATCTTTATTGTAATCATACACATATAAATATTATAGTGAGTGTGTTGATTGTTTTGTCTCCAGTAATTTTATTTATAAATACTTTATCATTTTTATGGAACTTATTACATTATCAAAGTTTTGATAATATTTCTTGTATAGTTAAAAAGTTCAATAGAGTCCAGCTCTCTTTTGTATCCTTATTCTTTTCGATATTTATCCTTTAAATATCCTATTTTCTTAGCGTAATTGTTGCTTCGTAGTTGAATTATGGAATTTTATTTCTTGTTATACAGATAACACAACGTTCTAATGACATTTTTTTCTCCTATTGTCAAATATCTAAAATAATCTACTAATGTGAAATTGACATCTCCCTAACAAAACTTGACCTCAGTAAAACACCTGGCATTTGTTTTCATGCCAAATGCGACAGATGTTTCTTTAGTAAAAAACATGCGTCTATCCACTTTTTAAGTTGGTTGGTTACTTTAGTGCCATGTACTTACAAAAGTGTGGAATTAATAAAGGCAAAATGAAATTTTTTGTTACCTTGAAATTAAATGAAAATCTCTTTATTTAAATGGACTTTGCTAAGTACTTTTCAATCGTCAAAACCCTACCACCATTTCGGGACGAAATAATTATTATTATGCTGAGATGGAGAAGAAATGGCGAAAAAACTCCACAGCTTACAATTGGGTAATGATTTGGTTGATGTTATTTTAGAAGTTGGAAATGTTAACAGTACAAACGACAATGAGGGTGAATGATACAAAAAATATATAAATAATTTTATTTTGAATTAGTTTTAAATTTGACTGTTATACTTAATACCAATAATTGAAACCCCGAATCACTTTACCCCTAAAGAACATTATTCCTAATATTTGTAGCCCGAATGCACGCTATCCCTAATAACTTTTGGCCTATAACACTGTATTCCTAATATTTCGAGCCCGAATGCACGCTATGCCTAATAACTTTAGACCTAAAGTTTAGACCAACTTTAGACCTGGCTGAAGATTTTTATGTAAATTACATATCATTTCTTTATAGAAATTATTTCCTTTGGCATAATACAGTTACATAATATTTCGGAAAAAGGCATTTTTTTTTGCTTTCATTATATTTACTAATCTAGCATACAACGAATTTATAATTTTTCGAAAAAAAAAAACATTTATAAGAAATCAACCAAAAATAATTCGTAAACAAAAAGCGATGTAAGTAAAACTATCTAAACACACATACATACATTACATATAATTCAAATTATGAGCGGTTTAGCCCACCTCAGTTATATAAAAACATAGACTAAGTGCTTACATAATATTATTGTAATTTATGTATGTTAAAATTATATGGAACAAGCTATACCTATTTTTAAATCACAAAATCAAAGAGAAATATTTATAGTTTTACATACATTGTTTTTTGTTAACGAATTTTTTTTGGTTGATTGCTGATGAATTTTTTTTTTCGAAAAATTATAAAAAATGTTATGTGCTACCTGTGTTAATAAATATAATGAAAACAACAACATGTTCTTTTATTCGAAAAATTATAGTAACTGTATTATGCCAAAGGAAATAATTTCTTTAAAGAATTGATAATTTACATAAAAATCTTCCGCTTACAGTGGTTAGGTTGGGCTACAAATATTAGGATTGCAGTGCTTTAGGTCTAAAAGTTATAAGGGATAGCGTGGATTCGGGCTCGAAATATTAGGAATACAGTGTTATAGGCCTAAAGTTATTAGGGATAGCGTGCATTCGGGCTACAAATATTAGGAATAATGTTCTTTAGGGGTAAAGTGATTCGGGGTTTCAATTATTGGTATTAAGTATAACAGTCTTTAAATTTATTTGAAATGTTTGAAAGCTGAAAATTTGAAAGCCAAAAATAGTAAACGAAAGACTAGAAAAAATCATGACGATTTCTCATGTTAGAAAGAGGTCATATATGACAGGATTTTTTTTCTTGTTTTTTTTTTTGTTTTGTTTTGGTACATTTTCAAACAATTGAACATGCATGTTTGGCGATGTATCAAAGGAAGGTTTTTCTTTTTTGTATAACCATGATATAACGTGATGCATATTGATGTAAATTCATTACTTAGAAGGATTTAGTACATATGCAATTATATTTTATTCATATTTTTGTCTTTGTGATATTTCATAATTTTTGATGGATATTTTTTTTTGTATTTGTGATACTATTTTAAGGAATTTATGTATATTATTTAAGACAGAATTACCAAAAAAATAACTTACGTTAAAAATATTTGAGCTGAATTTCAATAATTTATTCTTGTTTGTTTTTGTTTACTAGGCAGAAGGTATTGGCAGATTTTACGGAAAATATATTTAAAAAGAACATTATGTAAAGTCATTGCAATACGGTGTAAATAACTCTGTCTTTGATATAATATGTTAATTGGCTGTGATTAATTTAGGTTTTTTTAGGAAAAAAATGTAAATATTATAATAATTAATAAAAATGTAAAAAAATAAATTATTTTCAATCTTTATTTTCGTTTCATTGAAACCTAGCTACCTACCAGGGCTGTACCCAAAATGTTCAGATCTTTAGATCGGCAATGTGAAAGAGAAATAGCGTATATTAGAGCGAGATAGATAGACCATTTCACGCCCACGCAGGCGGCCTAGGTAGGCCTGTCAGTGATGTGGAAAAGATGTAGTACTATTTTTCACGCACACATGCGAATTAATCACACGTTGGTACATTTTTTAGTCTCGTCTTCGTAGATTCATTGCCAATCTATAAACGTTATTATAATAATTAATCTCAGACACGCTCAAAATCAGTATATGCTCTGCCTCAACTTCTTCTGGTTCGGTATCGTGATGGTTGATTGTTTAGATAAATTGTTATTTAATTATTATTTAATATATCAAATGTTATCTTTCATAAAATAACCTAATTATTTCGTTACTTTTGTTTTATTTTATATTTTAGTTTAGTTTAAGATTCTTATTCATCATATTTTGCCACATTATTTTAATTAACTCAGACACGCGCGTTATGATGTTATGATATATTAGTAAATCACGCTATGTACATTTATATTGGATTATTGTCTAGCGAAGATTGTTAATTTGCCTATATTTAATACTTTAGTGACTTTAATCTGTTAATGTACTTATTATAAATAAATAAATTAAGGAGTGGAATTTCCAAAAACCGATTTACACGTTTTGGACCTCCCTGAATACAAAAATACCGTTTTTGTAGTTACGTTTCTCTCTGTGTGTGTGTCTGTGCATTAGCACGATAAGTCGAGTATGCTTTAACTTATTGCAACTAAATTTATCATGCATGTATAACATCAAAATATAAGGTTTCTATAAACTTTTGAGTCGTTTCCGGTATACGAGAAAGTCAAGGGGAGACCACTCCCGATTTTTTCGTTATAGTGGTTTATTCATTTGTTTATAGCGGCAACAGAAATACATCATCTGTGAAAATTTCAAGTGTCTAACTATCACGGTTCATGAAATACATCCTGGTGACAGACGGACGGATGGACTGACAGCGGGGTCTTACCTTAGTAATAGCACAGATAATATATTACTATACTAGTATAATAGTTTTACCCTTTGAGTATGGAACCCTAAAAACATACTACGGGTATAGGTAGGTTCATTTGCTTGATTGTTGCTATAAAAATGCCCAATGATATTGAAGGGTAGTGTAAAATGAAATGTCCATTATAAAAATCCATAAATTAATTTATTAACACTATTTGACAATATTATAACAAGTTGTATGTACAAAACTTTTCTAGTTTTAACGTTACTTTTCTCCTAATATTTAGTACAATCAGTGTGCAATGGATTTGATTGTTTTTAGGAATCTAAACATATTTTTAGTCTTACGGCATGAATATTTTGTGCTAATTATATTAGCAAACCATATTTATATAAATGTATATTTGGTAATAATCTTAATAATTTGAAGCGTTGCAATTGAGTATTAAATATTATAAAAATTTGCACAATTTATTTAATTAAAATGCAAGTTTGGTAATTAGTGATCAAACCAGACAAATAAAAACATATCAGTTGTTTAGTTACACTTTGACAAAACGATTAAAATTTTTGATTATTTGTCTTAAGCTTATTTTTAAGCAAAAATCAATTATTAAATTAAATAATAAGTAGAATAATATAGTTCAGAAAACTGAACAAGTAGAACGTATAAAATAACTCACGGATTTTTTCGAGGGTCCCGCATTTTTTAGTAGTATCGGTTCAAAATAACAAATCGTTCAAGCTAAATCAGTACATAATTATGATTTATTTAGAGTGTCTCTAAGTAAGAATATTATGCGTATTGAAATAAAAATTAATTTAGATTTCAAAATCTTTACAAGACTTTTAACAACCAAACCATTGCCTATTATACTATTACAGTATTCAGAGCACAATTTGTGCTTCGTTAGGGTAAGAAAACTTGTGAAATAACGGCTTTGGAATAACTATTTTTGAATATGACAAAGAAAGATTGTAGGAAAAACTTAATATATGTCCACGCTCAGACTGCTAGTACAAATTCATTATCATTAGGAACTTGTTTTATGATTACTAGATAAAGGACAAAATATACATTATTATTCTTTATAAATAAATTTAAATAAATATATAAAATATCATATTTGTGTTCACTACTCAAATATTTGTCCTAACTAGGTTTTGAAACCTGATCTCTTGTTGATATAGGCAGCGTTGATAACCCTCAACTGAGGGCTTCAAGATGGAGGGTGGTCAGGTCTGTAACGCATCTATTCGTATCGCTTATAACAACAGTCATTGTTAGGAAAGATGCAAGTTACAACCAATTTTATTACGAATTCGTGTGCTTTAAACTCCAGACCTTTAGATATGTGGGCAGCGTTACTGTCCATTCCACTATCGGTCGGTTTCAGTATTACTTCTGCTGATAAAAGAAATTTCACTGAAGTTTTGCTGCCAAGAAATTCTTGGTAATTAAATAAAAATAATATCGATTACTTGGCAACAAAAGTATGGTAATATTTGAAGGTACTGAAAATCAAATTATCTCATTTTGCACTGTGAAATTTTCATACAATATATGGTTTAATGTTTAGTACAGTCTTCGTGGGGTTTTCAGTTATAGTCATAGATTTATAGTTATAGTCATCTCACTAATAAACAGAGATATTATGAACTTTTAATGTAGCTAATTAACAAAGTTTTCTTCCAGCCGATATTTCAGGAGTTTTCTTCTATTCAATATGTACATTAGCGTCGTGATTATTAAATACCGAAGATTTAGTCTCACAATTAACATTACACTTTCTAATAAAATTACAATTCTGAACAGTCAAATTTTTTTTTACAGACGTACCTATTTTTACTGTTGTTAATGTTACAATTCGGTACTCCAGAAAAAATGTTATTTCAGACTATTATCACAACTTCAACGTTACAAAAATTTAAGCGTTGTTAATAAAAAAAAGAAAAGTGCCTCAAAAAATACTATTAAGTACATAAAATTTGTTCGATACAAAAACCTTAATTAGTTCTTCGTTGACGAATGTAAAAAAAACTTACAATGTAGATTTATAAATACATAAAATAAATATAATAAAAAAGATACTGCTTAAAATAAATGCCGATACTGCGGACCTTTTAACTAAATGGTATTTTTATAATAATATTAGGTATTTGGTGCAAAAATTGCACATATAATATAACCCGGCTAAATTGAAAAAAAAAATTGCCTCTCGTTCCGACGTTATAAAAATTAATGAGATGTGGCAAGTTTAGATCGAAACAAGGGGCAGACATGCTGAGAGCATTGTCGATCTAATTACCCGGGTTATAAAATACACAATCATTTGGCTAATATATCCTACTTTTGGATAGACTTAAGGTCTTGTTAAGACGACATTGCCCGTTGAAAAAGGATCTAAAGTTGTGCTCTGTTGGTACTAATTTACCATGACGAGATAAACTAGTCATTCAAAAAGTACCCAAAGACTACGACAGTTCAAACTCTTCCATAGGTGGAGCCACGTCATCTCAGCAATGACCTTTCGATTGTTCTACTAAAGTTAATATAATACAATAATCTGCAGGCGTTACCGTGGCCCAAACTAAAGCAACTAATTTGTAGATTTTCCCGTTTGGACGGATATTACGTCGTCTAGCCCAGTGGTTTTCTACTAACTTTTGCAGTGACGTGATGGATGTGTTCTGTTGTTAAAATTGTAAAAGTACCGTACGCAATATAGACAATAAGCAATATACGCAATATAGGCGGTCTTGTTTCCTTTACTAAAGTCGTATTTTTAATTAGACGAAGTCAAGTGACGTTTACTGGGTTGTCTGGTTTTGATAAAACAAAAATAGTGTTGTGACAAAGTGAATGAATGAAAAAATCGCAACTCGATATAAAATTGTTCTCATAATGACTAATACATTTATAACTATTAACGATTTTAATTATAATTCTATATTTTATCCTTTGCTATGCCCTAACAGGGTACATGTGTAGGTAATGTTTTGTAAAACATAGCATTAAGACATATGTATGCAATTATGCATTATGCAAGTAAAGAAATATTAACATGTATGTATGAACAATGAACAATTATAAATAAAACAACTTTTACGAATTTAACTCGCGTGTAATTAGATTTTACATTTTGTTATTATTGCCCGACGTTTCGTAACACTTTTCAGCTTCAATTTTATTTATAATGTGATCAGTGCTCGCGCAAATCTAAGAGAACATTATGTATGTACAAAGTAGCCTAGTGAGTGGTTAGAACGCCGTGCTGCCGATATCGGGTACCGGGTTCCAATCCTAGTCGTGCCATGTAAGTAAGTACGAAAGAGTTTTCGTACTTTTCGACGACTGCGAATAGTAGGTACCTACATTTACCATTACCGAGTGCTCTAATGCTACATTTACACGCTTGCCGAGGCTTCGCAAGCCTCCACAAGTGCCAGGGATGTTTGGCTGTGGTTGGCTCGGCTTGCGCCGATCTGGACTAGTGTCGGTTACTTAACACAGATCAAAGGAAGCGTGCGGTAAGCGCTTGCGAAGTGTTCACACGCTGGTGCATTTATAGCCAAAAAAACTTAACAAAAACAACAAGTAAACACCGTATGCGCAGAGAAAATATTCGAGCAGTCAGACCAGAGGTTAGAAGACGCATGACACAGACAAAATGGCGACCGACGCGTCCGAATTTGTCTAATTTTTAAGAAGGTAGTAAAAAAGTGATTATAATTAAATACCAGCAGATATCGACCTACTTTAAATAGTTTTTTTTTCGTATAGAAAGATAAGATTAACAATGTACTCATTCATATCATCATTCATTCCTGAGAGTGAACGAAAACTGAACCCATCACTATTACATAGAAGATGGCAACATTATTTCACAAAGTGACATTAGCTGCTGTCAGTTTACTTCGTCTAATTAAAAATTCGACTTTACGTATATTTTTAGGGCTGGCAAGCTACGAGTATAAAGAACAATCATTGCGTATACTGTCTATAGGTTAAAGTAACTACTTCCTATCAAGTCAGATGTCTGTTAAAAATTATAAAAAACCTCTAAAGATTTTTATTTTAAGCGTTGTTGTACAACGGAAAATGCATTCGAAAATAAGATATTTTATTTTATCATTATTACCTCTGTCTATTATTTGCGATAAGATTTAGTGTTGAAGTCGAAGTTTTTCTTGTACTATTATGTAGATAATAATTGGTTTTATTTGTATTTGGATCCTGTTTTGCTCTTCAGAAGATTGGGCTTTTTTGCAGAGTTTTCCTATGTAATTAAATATAGGGAGAAATAAAATGAATTAGGCGGAACTGACATCTAATACAAACCAATGAGGTTTACACAATTTTAACAACAGAACAGCAATTCCAACTTTAAAACTATATTTGTGATTCGGTCAAATACCCTGTTGAAAACGGGATCCCAAATATTTAGACATTCCGACTAACATAATTTATGTTTTTATTTTTCTACTTAAGAAATATGAAATATTTTACATGTAAATGTAATGTTTATTACGTACAAATAAAACATGGCAAAATTTAAACAAAGATCTCGATTAAAATAGCCATCTGAGCTATTACAAAATATAAATAATGATTTTTACAATACATTTGATTAAAAAAATACTGAATCTTTAAATCAAAATTTACGTATTTAGTAGTTTTTTATACACACATTTATTAAATGAAATATTTTTAAACTTAACTTTATGGTTTTTTAACATTATTACTATTTACCGAAAAATATTTCATATTTCTCGATTTCAATTTAGAATAAGTTACATTTTACAATAAGAAAACTAAGTTTTATTTACAATATACCGATTATTGAAGTTATTACTAGTCTGTACAAACAGGCAAACGTGTTCAGGGGTTTTGTTTTCTATCCTGTTAACCTTTTTATTATTATTTTTCACCAATCGACATTCATATCCGAAATAAAATTATAAAGATTACATAAATAAAATTGCAATTTACAATTTCACATTGCAATTTTATTTACTATACGTTTTGCAATAAATATTTATTATGTTAAAATGAATTACATGTATAACAATTATAACCGTTAAACTGTTGATTTGTTAGAATAAATTAATATATTGATTTGGCCTTATTTTTATCAAGACTTTAATATTTTTTTGCATTTATCAAAGTAAATCATCATCTTGGTTCTGTTTGTCGTATATTTCCTGCATTTTCTGTTGTTCTTTGACTTTCTTCATTCGGGCGTAGATTGAGGCTGCCTTGTAGTTGATGGGGCCGTAGTCTTTGAGATCTGCGTCGGCGTATATGAACTGGTCTTCTGGTCTGTAGGGCTGTAAATTTTGTAAAACAGATTAGTTTCAAAATATAGAATGATTTATTTTCTATTACTTATACTTTATCTTGAAAGTTTATGTTTTAACATGTATCGGTAATTTTTTTATTCAAGTAAGATACACTTAGACAATGATTTATTATAATTTATCAAGCTTTTTTTTCATAAATTGTTATTTGACCAGAAAACATTTATAGCATGGAATATACGATGTATCGAGAAAAAATTTGGGCAATTTGGATACATGTTATTTACATCAAAAAATCCTAGAGTAGTATGGCTCTAGCCTAGGTTTTCATTTATAATTAAAATATTGTTTAACATTGCCAAATCTTTAAATAAGTATCTTCCAGATAAATATTTTAAATATGAATTTTATTACAATTTTGGAGCACAAATAATATGAATATGAATAATAATATGAATAATAGTGAAATGGTGGAATTCTAATACATGTATCATTTGTATAGTCTTTGTGTATAAAATATTTCATAAAAAATATTTTCTAAAAAGTATATTATAAAAAATCTGAAAATTAATCTAATGGTAATATGTGTTAAAATTAATGAGATGCTTATAGAGTGGAAGTGTCTTATTTATTATGGCTTACATTAAGTAAAATATTCCAAAAATAGTTAGAACTAATTTGACGCAGCGTATATTGTAGATACCGGTTAGTATGTTAGGAAGCTTGAATTTAAGCAATTTTAAAATAATTTTGAATTTACCTTAATTTAAAAAATGTACGTGTCACTCTTGGTAAAGCGCTCCTAGAAATAGAAAATAAAAACGTCACAACATTGCGATGGAACATGCTTTGATTTTATTTCAATATTAGTTTTTTTTTTCGAAACATGCCAGAAGCAATTATGCTTAAGCACATATTACCATTAAATTTATTTTTGTTTTAAAACGTAAATGTATTATAAAACATTAAAAAAGGATCCATAAACATTACCCTTAAATTTATTTGCGCAGGACAGGTTAATGATCTTTATTAAGATTGACATAGGATTAAAAAATTGCCTTTTACAGAATCTTTCTAATTAATGTAAATTGTATTCCAGATTCGGCCTATTAACTTTTAATCAAAGTTATTACATCAGAGGCGGATTAAACGTCGAGTGCGCCGTAGGCAAGTATCTCATCGGCGCCCCTAGGTATATAAAAAACTAACTTTTGCCCGCGACTTCGTCTGCGTGGAATAGTCACTTTGGGTAGCATTTTTTAGGGTACTTTTATACTCATAAATTGATATAGATTACTTTAAATAGCTTATTTTAATACCTTTATATAAACTATTTTTTTTGGTCTTCCATCATTTGCTAACTTCCATACGACCTTTCATTCCCTAGTTGTCGTAGGGTGTTAAACTTCCAAAAACGCTACATTTTTTTTACTTCTTATCACGTGCTTAAATACAAAATTTATTGGTTTTATCTTCGATTAGGAATCCCTAACAAACTTTCATCCCTACTTTCATTTCAACCCCTTCATGCCATTTTTACAACAAAATTTAGCTTATTTGTTTCTTTCTTTCTTTCTTATATTTTTTCTCAAGAGATGGTCTATTTTTGTACTAAATTACATAAAAACCGGTCCAGCTGACGACCTTTCATTGTGCTTTCATGCCCTATTATATTCCCACACGCGTCAAAATTTCACAAACGCTAGATTAGATATTTATTGACTTCTTATCAAGTGCCTATATGCAAAGTTTCATGGTTTTATCTTCGATATTGAAGAGTCGCATACAAACTTTCATCCCTTATTTAAACCCCTTTATGCCCTCTTTAACAAAAAAGGTAGCTTATGTCCTATCTCAAGGATCTCAAGGTCTAGTTTATTTATGTAACAAATTTAATCAAAATCAGTTGAGCGCTTTCGCACCTAACACCTCAACTGATTTTGTTGTTTGAGCGTGACATTTGAAAAAGCGTGACTTTTTTTGGACTTCCTTACGACCGACCTTTCATCCCCCATTTTATCCCCACATGGGTAAATATTTCAAAAACGCTAGAACAAATAGTTATTTATTTCGTATCGATCAAGTGCCTAAATTCAAAATTTCATAGTTTTATCTTTAACAATGACGAATTTCCATACAAACTTTCATCCCCTATTTCAACCCCTTCATGCCTATATTTCGCAATAAAAAGTACCCTATGTCCTTCCCCGAGCTCATGTATACCAAATTTCATCAAAATCGGTTCAATGGAGTTATTTTCGCATTTATATAGTAGGGATAAATCTTACTATAGTATGACTGAAACCGCTGTACCGCGCCTTTCAAAAAATGGGTGAGATGGAGGCCAAGGAAAAATGAGCATGAGTTTACATGAGATCGATGTTGTCGGACAGATCTTACGATTTCGGTTTACAATATTTTAAAGCCTTTTTTGTACGACTGGCATGTAAACCCCAAAATTATGAAATTCCCTGTATAATAATTTCTGGCTTTACAGGCGTGATATGAGTTAAATTATTGAACAGGATAAAAAAAATCAATGTTGTTATATTTAATTTATATAATTAACTAACTTTAATATATTATAGTTACTTACTTAATTCGACCTCGATAGTGTAAATAGTGGCCTAGGTATCTGCCGTAAGCGCGGGCCCGGATTTCTTTCTCGTTCAGGCGAATATGAGAAACGAACGCCGTGGTGAACTGTCTGGCGCTTTTATTTTAAGAATTAATTAATACTCGGTAAATTAAAAAAATCAAGCGCAGCACCCTCATCCCTGCAATTTTAGAAGCAGGAACGTCCGATAGTCGATACTCACTCGCGGCCGACGCGAAGAGCATTGCAGTCGTATCTTTCCAACTTCAATCAGAGATCATGTACCATCGGCAAGGTTCTTTGTAGGCGTGTTTTGGTGTAATGGCACACTATTTGCGACGATCCCAAAACGTCCCCATAAGAGCTAAAGAGGGTACCGCGGTGGGTTTTAGCGGAGTAGGACCGGCGCTATTCCGCGCCGGTGAGTCCCGCACACGCCGCGCTGTACAACCAGCGTGTGATATGGTCCATAAATGGATTTCCCACAAAAAAAAGGTTCATTGTAGGCGTAAGTTTTAATCAGTCATCTTTTGTTATATTATTATATGTCAAATTGAGGTTGTAAGCAAAATTATAGTTTTTATTGTGTAAATAGCTGGCTTTTTAACTGGCGCAATTAATTGTATACTATATTATATATATTTTTTTTTTACAATTCCGCCCGCGCGCCCCTTTGTATCCTCGCGCCCCTAGGCACATGCCTAGTTTGCCTTTAGGATAATCCGCCTCTGTATTACATATATGTATAGAATCGTACTTTTTATTTTTAAAAGTAACGTCCTGATTGACTGAATAAAATAAAATCAGTGCTTATCATTAAAAATACTAACACATTTACTTTTACTTACTTCTTTATTGACTTCAAAAAATATTACATTGATATTTTTTTTTATTGAATAGGATTACATCGTTATATGTTTTGTTTTTTAATTTTTAACATATGTAAAGAAATAAGTGTTATTACTTTTTTCTGACTGATGAAAATGTAATGAATCTTATAATCAATAAATGTCTGTATTTTACATCAATAATCAAATTATATTAAAAACAGTGAGTAAAAATGAGAATTGAGAGGTTTGAGTAACTTTGAACTCTATATGGGTGTCTATTTAAGGCTGATAATTGATTATACTGTAGAGTACATGGTCTGGTTGCTTGAATAAGAGAACTATAGATAGATATGATACAGTTCGTTATGTTGGTTAACATAATATTACTTACCACTCAAACATCGATCTCATTAAATTTTAGAGTTGCGTAGTCACTTCGCTGCTGACTATGATTGCCTTTTCTTTGACTACTCGACACATTACTTCTATTGCTACTGTTACTATCTTTGTTTACACTATCACTACCTATAGTGTACGTATCATACAAATGTCTATTAGAATTGACTGTATTCTTAAATTTCATATTATGATTCCCTAATGCTAAGTCTGCGTACACTAATTTCTTGTGTTTTGGTTTATCTTCTTTAGGACCAACTGTGTTGTAGTTAGTGCTGTAATGGTGTTCTGGACCTAAATTTCTTGTGGAATTTGATATGTAGTTGCCTTTAAGGAGTTGCAAATAAGATCTCCTTTCTGATTCATTATACTCAGGTTCAGGATAATCAGGCTTTTCGTAATTATCGTAAACGCCGACGCAAGACAACTTTTCTCTGAGGCTTTCGGATTTCTTTAAGCGGTTCAGTTTCTGATTGTTTTTCTCTCTTGTTCTGTTCAAGGTTTTTGTGTAGTATTGTGCGTCGGCGGGCTGATATATCATTGGCCCTATCGTATTATTGTAAGATCTCTCTTGGTCTACAGGTATTCTCTTATCTACTCTTATTGGTTGAAAGTAACAGAAACTATGGTGCTTCTGTAATGGTATTTGGAAGTTTTTCTTGCTTTTACCCTTAGAACTTATATTAGTAAAATGGTTGCGCTTTTGCATGTATTGTTGCTGTAGTATGTTAGTATTCTGAAAATGAAAATATTAATTTGTTAGTAGGGTCAGTCGAGATGCCAAAAGCGAAGTGGATGATTGGAAAAGTAAAAGAAATTAAAAAATAAATAAACAAAAAGCGTTTATACCTGACCGTTTTCGAGTTCCACGGGTAAGGTACTTTGTACTGAATTACTACGTCTGACAACAGATCTCTTTGGTATAGGCTTTTCAGTTAGCTTTGGTATTTGTAGCGTTTTATTTGGCGTTATCACTTGTTTTTTTGGTAATCCAACTTTGTTCATGCTTTGATCATTTAATTGATTAATTACAGACTTAACTAAGGAAGTCGAAGGTAATGTTATGGACAAGTTCCTCTTTGGTGTCGCGCCAATAATGTTTGGTTTAGTCAATTCTTGCTTTTTGTCTGTGTCTTTATCATCCTCATCACTTTTATCACCATTCGAATCATTACCCTCATCATCTTCAGTTTTACCAATTTTGTCATGTAACGGTACACCTATTCGGAATGGTTTTATTTTAGATATGTCTTCAGCAGATTTGGTAGGTCTAACAGGTGCATCAACAGTATCGAAAGATGTAGATAACTTTGTACTTATTAGAGGCATCGATAAATTCACATAAACATGATCATTTTTAGCCGGTGAACTCATTGGTGTGATTTTTTTTCTAGGGGCTGGTACTGGTCTGTTAAGAGATGTAGTCGATACATTGACCGGCTCTATGCTTTCCTCGCAAACTTGAATAGAATCAGTGAGATTCTCAAACTGTTCTACTCCACTTATATTCGATTTAACTTTAAGTAAAGACGGGAAATTTGCATAAATAATATCTTGATTAAATACTATATCTTTATCATTGTCAGAATCGCCTTGGTTGTCCTTATTATTATTAATTTCGTTGAAATTTTCTCCGTATTCCGTATTGGGATAGAATCTTTCAATGTTCCTTTTTCTTACTACTCTCATTGATTGAAACTGAGGTTGTTTTCTGACATGTCTTGTATTTAAAGAGGAAAACTTTCTAGTATCCGTTTCGGAGACTTCTTCATCGATTGTTGGAAATTGTTTTAGAAAAGAGGTCTGCATTGTTGGTAAATATGGATTTAACAAAACAGTTTGGTGTAATGGATACATCTGCTGTATAGGCGATAGTACTGGTATACCGTATGCCTGGTACTGGGAATTAGAAGATGTTGTTATAGGGTAGCTTATTGTATTCTGCATGAATGGTGGACATACTACTCTGGGTGTAAAAGACGGATTTGTTGTCAATTGCCTTTGCAATGATTCGATTCCTTTTGCAGTTTTTTGGTTCGTGTTGATCACTCGTGGTTGGATTGCTTGCACGGGCTTTGTTACGAAAAACAAACCATGAAAACAATGAAACAAAATTGTTAAACATGCAAAAAAAAACGTTAAAAAAATGAAAACAAATGAGGCAGGAAACTTAGTTAAAATATTACATGTTAAATGAAATTTATTTGAACGCATCTGTACTTCCTGATTTTCAAAAACATTGAATTTAATAATATATTATACAACTAAGTATGCCTTAAATCGAGTAGTACAGAGCGATCGACTGCAATCATAGATGCATTAAAGTTCAAATTAGATTTCTACTAATTTGAACTTTAATGCATCTATGATTGATGAAATAATTTCAATCAGTAGAAGTTTAACGACAGGTTTGTACCAAGCTTAGATACCAAGCAACTTTTTAAAAACTATTACCAATTGCGTAGTATCGAAGCATTAGTGTCTTCTACCGCGTTTCAATAAATTTACTACTAATAGTACCTATTGCCTATTAAGAGTTGTCAAAGCTCTAAGAAAACTATTTTCTAGATATTGAAACGCAGTCGAAATCTAGATGTATAAAAACCGGTTATAAAAACATGAGTGTTCATGATTCAGTTAGCAAATATAATATCCATATTACGTATAGTTAATTAAAGGAACATTTCCTGCAAATCTTAGATAAATTTAATTATAATTACCTTGTTGGGAGGTTGTTGAAGGCCATGGAACGGCAGGTTCTCGTAGAGACCTGGGTTGTCCGCTCCGAGATTGCCGTTTGCTGCATTATCTACGCCATTCGTAGGAGGGCCTGTGGAAGTACAGAAATAATCATTATATTCAACATTACTTATTGCATTGACTTAACTTTATATAGTGGTATTATAATCTGTTTTGAATCGTTTATTTATTAACGCAAAGTTAATGCTTATAGCAAGAAAGTGCATGATTGTAGACTGGTATTTGTAGTAGAGATTGATTTAAAACCTTTATGAAATATTTATCTATGTTTAGTAGTATAAATGATCTTGTATTTATTACAAAGTCGATATTTTTTATTGTATGTACACATTGGTTTGTCGATTCAACTTGAAGACTATAGTATTACATTATCTGTGTTGAAGACTATACAAACCAAATAAAATATTCACAACTTAGCATTTCTTAACTTTAGTTTTAGCACAACAAAATTTCAAAGAAGCAAGCTGACCCTCATGCTTTACTTACTGTCATCGCCAGGTTTTTTCCTCTTTCTTGTAGTCCTCGATGGAGTAGAGTCCTTAAATGGCTTAACTTTAGCACTGGACGCTATTCGGTCTGGTCTTTTAAACGACACAACTAAAACATGCATATGTTAAATGAAATCGCAAAACAAGTGAAAACATGCAAATTTCAGCGAAAATATAAAATGAAGCAAATACAAACAAGAGAATAAAAGCGGTTGAATTGAAAGTAATTTGTGATGTTTAGTTTTGTGATGATACATAAAACAAAATAATAGACTTAAATGTAACTATAACATGGATCATTAAAAGAAGGTAAAAATATAATTCCGGAAAATATGATTTGAAAATTATAAAAATATGCACTTGCGTAGAGAGAAGTGGAAAAATCACGTTGATTTCATTTAGATCTGTGTTTGATACATCATCTAAAAGTGTGACAGTATTGTGAGAGTTTTAAGAAGTAACATTACAATAACTACCTCCTTCAGTTACTATTACATTTGGTGTTTCGCTGTTAAAAAACGACCTTAGTCTATTCTTAGGCACACAATATCCAGTCTTATTCAAGCTCATCAATGATACGGCTCGTTTGTTAGATTTGTTAATCTTCTTGTATTTTCCACTACTGTCGTCTGAGTCACTGCTCTTTCTTCTAAAATTCTTTAAAAGTCCAGAAACAACACTTTGTGTGTGTCGTCTAGGTTTACCGCTCTTTTTTGAGTAGTCAGATTTAGGCGGAGATTTGTCTTCGAAAGGTTTAGTACATCTCGTTCTTTCTAATAGGCCTAGATTTACATCTTCGTTGTCAGTTTTATTTTGATTACTAATATTTTGAAGTCTTGCTTGATTTTTTGGACTTAAAGTATGATTAGAGTTAACATGCACCAAAACACCAGGCTTTAACGGCCACTTGCTAGGCGTCACTACATTTTGTACTTTATTATTATCATCTTTAGGCTCAATTTTCGGGCTTTGCTCATTTGGTGTTACTGTTTCTTCTTTGTTTTGGATTGCAGCTTCTAATTGTGACAAACTTGCTTGCAAGCTACTACTTACTGGCTGTTCTTTGAATTTGTTCATTTCTAAATTGTGTGGATAACTTTGGGAATCGACTAGTCTGGTTCTGTCCGAGGATTTCGGACTAAATGATAAGTTTAGGCGCGGTGATAAAGCAGGTAAAGCTTGTGATATTATTGACTGGGCTATCGAGACCTCATTTAAACAGCTACCATCCGGACTGAATGAAATAAAACATGAAAGAAAAACAAAACGATGTTAGGATGATAGAATATTAGAAAATTTAAATGAGGAATGCAATTAATTAACTAACATTGGTATTAAACGTATTAAAAATAACGGCGTACTTATATTAAAAATAATTCAATTATTATCAAAATGATTGACGAGGTTTTCAGAAGCAACACCACACATAAATAATATGACATACACAATATTAAATGAAATATGTAGATTACATATATATCAATGAAATATACAGATTCAAGATTAAAACTATACAAATATTATGTCGAAATAAGAATACGAAGTACAAGGATACTCGTAATGAAATACATAATAAAAATCAAATGACTAGAAGAATGCTTTCCAACAGCATATTTTACATGCAAACGATTAAATTTTACAATTTTAAATCTACTGAAAGTTTCTACAAGAAAACCACACAAAGATTCAAATTTCTAGCCAAAACAGCGTGAAAATAATAAGAAAGCATTCTCCATCTATGTCGGAGGTAAATATGAAATATTTCTGTTAGTTTTAATACCTGAGCTGTTTATTGTGGTAAGTCTCAGAACGTCTGGGGTTAGAGCGGTTAGGAACCTACAAGAATAGACAAATGTAATAACATAATACAATTATAATTATATGAAAAATAATGAACCCTATTTAGATAACCATAAAACCCGTGTTAGTATGTTAAGAGTCATTCTAGATGAAAACATGCTGCTAAATTGACTAAATTTTTAGTAGTCACTAAATTCAACTAAATTAGTCATCGCCTGTTCAACACTAATAAGAAAAACAAAACTAACAGCCGTTGGTCCAAGCGATATTACAGGCGAAAACGCAAACTGACTTGACCTTCAAGAATAGGACCTCTGCATTGGCACTACTAGAGGTGACCTTGAGGGTGGCATTGACAACGTATGCCAAGAATCCGCTCGGACCAAGGGCGTGGCTGAAAATTTCCATTTTCACTAAATATGTACCAATTAACAGAAATAAATGCGAAAATAAATTAAAATAGACTAAAAATTTCAAAATTTATTTTAAAATTTCTATAGACTTCGCGATATACTAAAGAGCTGTAGTCAATTAGCAGCTTTCTGAATATAATTCATAAATAAAAATAATTATAAAATAAAAATAAATAGATACTTATTAATTTAGTTTTCAAATCGTACGTAATAAGCAGAAGTAGTCTGTCTAAAATTTTAATTTAAAATATCAAAATTAATGACTTTCCAGGAAAATTATTATGAAAATACTAATCGCAAAAAATTATATAAACAATTTACAATAAAACTAATTAAAAACGCCTAATTGTTCTAATAATCTAAATGTTTAAGAAAACAATAATTATGATTATTATTAGGTAAAATCTAACTTTACGATTATATGGATATTTTTATATAATAAAACAATAACTTACTTCTCCCTCTCTTCGAGCTCCACTGGATTATTGTCTGTTTGTTTGTGTGTTAGTCAACGTGTTTAAGTTGTTAGGCAGCATCCAGGGAAGAAAGATAAACAAACAATAGAAATTAGTTTAGCTAAAATAACTCTTAAGTTAATAACATAAGGTTCTAAAAGCAGTGATTGAGCTGTTGTGTTTCCGATTGGATCTTAATTATTTTTCATTATTATTTCTGTTTCATCGGATTTTATATCACTATTTTCGCAATTATTGGCGACAAAGGAGTTTTTACATTACCAACAGGATATCGTTATAATGTACCCATTGGTACATTATAACGATATCCGTCTTGGCTCGTGGTCAAGATGGGTCTAACAAATTATATTTATTTTTATAACAGAAGGCATGTTAAGCCGTTGGCTACGGTTACCCTAACAGTATCTACCCTCCAATCCGTTTTAGAATAATGTAGCTTTGAAACTTCTTACGAGACTTAAGCCTAGGGAAGCCTTTACCTAACAGTGGGACGTTTAGGCTGATGATATTGAGAATAATGATGGTGATCTATAAAGAATATAAATACGTGCATCATATCTATTAGCAAATTAATAATTTTATACCTACAAAAACTTTGAAGACCCTAACATGATTTTACACTTCGACAAAGTTAAGTTTTAAAGTAGTCCAAACCCTATATTCGATATAATACCTACTTCACAATAAGTATGAACGATTTTAGGCAATGAAAATAAATCCGGTGAATCAGAAATTGTTTCAAATTACAAATTTAAAACACCAGCTCGTTGCCATAATTTCTCATTTAAAATAAAGCTATTCTTGGACAACAATGGAAGTGAAGTAGGAAATCTTGGATTTTGTAATTCAAAATGTTAGCCTCGTAATACAACTAATATTATTTTGCAAATAAAGGAGAAGGGGGCAACAGAAAACTAACTGGTTTACGACTACATCAACTTGCACACAAAAACATAAATTGAACAAACAAAAACATACACAAAGTGATTTGGATACTTCGCATAAATGTTGATAACTGAGAAAGAGACCGAAATAGATTCTATGTATTAAATAACACTACATGATATAGAGACATTTTCGTTAGTATATTACATAACTTTATAGTTAATTAATTTTAGAAAACCAATAATAAATTCTTAAACCAATTATAAAACTGTAATCATATTATTTAGTTGCTGGATAAAGATGGGTAATATACAAAAGTACTTTAGCTAAATGCTAAGTACAGTGATGATTATGTTATACTCATCAGTGAAGGCATCATAATTCATCTCTTTCTTTACACATTTACTGTTAATGACAACATTACAGCGAAATACACAACCAATAAATCTCTACAACACTTAAAAACTGGACATCCACATAGTAAATCGTCAATGTAATACTTACATTTGGACTTCGCCCTCATGCGGCGGCAAACGCAGATGATGATGATACAGAGGATGACAGTGATGACGAGTACCGCCAGAGCGATACCTCCGATCAGGATGAGTTTATGCTGATCTCTCCACCAGGGGACAATACCTGAGAACGTGAACAAAATACTTACAATACTTTGACTTACTTACAATTTTGAGTGTTCCGATTTACGCATACGGAGCTCACAGTATCATTTGATTTTGCAGTGTGGTTTTACGGTTTAATTTTAATTAGGTACTGGATCGTAAGTAGGTGGTACGGCCCAACCATCTTCTCTATTGAAATACAAGTCTTAAAGTATTCCAGATAAAAATTAAAATAAATGTTTCTTCAAATGATAGAATTAAAATTACATCAGCATTCCTCAGCTTGAAATGTGTGCGGATAGGAAGATATTGTTATTGTTAATCGCAAAAAGGCGAGAATTATAATTTTCTTTTATAAACAATAGACTTCTTACTTTTGAGACCACTACGACTCGGAATAAAAATCCATAAAGACTTCTAGTAGTCTTTAAATACTTGTTAACTGGGATCAACTGACAAGGTTGTCAGTATACTATTATGAAAATTAGTATACTTACCAAAGCTCCCTAAGTTAGCTAAAGGAAACCAAAAGACAAAATATAGTACTAAGTTACACATAGAACATTGGACATACTTTAAAAAAATATTTGAATGAAATGTAGGTATGTATTTGAATGATAATATTTTGATAGTTTACTATAGTTATTTACAGACTTTTATGATCTCTGTGTTATTTTTTGTTTTATAATATCAAAGTATGTGAAAGGCAATAATTATGATCTTTCGAGCCATCTTACTTAATTTTCGTATGTTGATCACAGTATTTACAGTTGATAAAAGTAATGTTTATTATATCGCTAAATTTATTTTATTGTCAGCTTAACTTAATCGAAGATCACAAAGTAAAAATAAGCAATATTTAGACGAATATTATTGACAAGAAGGAATGAGAAAACAATGACAAAAAAGCAATGTAATAATTAAATATCTTACCAACAACATCCATCTCGCATTGTCTCGACATGCCTACGGAGTTATTAGCAAAGCACAAGTAAGTCCTGTAGACATCGACGCTGGTACTGAGCTTAAGGAAACTCTGAGTGCCCGACTGCCATATCTCTTCATCAGTTAGACTGTCATTGTCGTTCTTAAGTTTCCAGAAGAAAGAGACCTAAGAAGCAATGAGAAAGCAAATACGAGTACTGTAGTAAAAGAAAATACAACTAAAATATTTTAAAAAAATTGCGTAGTTGAAGATAATCAGTAGATAGGTAGATATTTTCTCGATAATATTGAAACTTTAACAGTTATACATATAAATATACCTAAATGCAATTAGAAATACATATGTTGACTTAGCAGCTAACAACAGAAAGAACAAGAAATAACATTGAAAGAACAGTTTATTGTACATACTAGTAAATATTCTTATGGGTTACTTCTATAATTATACTCACCTCTGTTGGATTTGCATGAGCAGTGCACACTAGAACAGGGTCTCCATTGATGACCATTCTTTTTATACCGCACTCAGGTACATCTGCATTAAAAAATACACGTCTAACTTCATCCTTTGTATACATTTCAACGTTTTTTAACGACGAAAGATTTCACGCGCAAGAGTTTGTGAGTTAGATTTTAAACGTTGCATTCTTTTTAATTATTGATGACATTAATGTTATTGTTGACTGAAAGACTATTGAATGTACAGTTTGCTGCTACTTAAACGACTTTAAATATTTATTATTATTTATTTCTGCTAGCAGTATTTCGTTCCGGTTTTTTTGAGTTCGTTTTGCATCGGTAATATTAGTTGAGAAAAATAACTTGAAGAAAAGTCTACTTATCTCCATTTCATTGCTTAGATCTTTTTTAAGCAACTCGCGTTGATACTGGTAGAAATAAGTCCATAATTACATAATAATGGAGATAAAAATGGTAGAATAGTATTTGCACTTACACATAACGTCGAGAATAGCATGCGTTGTGACAGCACCGTGCCGGTTGTAAGCCTCACAGATGTACTGCCCACCGTCTTTACGCTGTACTGGCCCAAGTAATAGAGTGCTCGAAGATGATAGCGCCAGCGAGTTGTTCCCGTGTTCTCGGCTTTGGCTCTTGCTTGGGTGCTCGCGGCGCCATGTATATGAAGGCATTGGGAAACCCCTGGTCCATCAAGTTTGGAATAAATGTTATGCAGAAATAATACCAGTAATTTAGACCAATGTTACTATCCAAGTTAACATAGATAGAAAGCTTAAAGAGCGTTCTATTACAGAATATGTTATAATCGAAGCTTATAAATATTTTAACACAAATTCAGATTTGCTGTAGGCAATTTAAAAAGTTATGTAAGTTGAATTAAGTTACCCCGTTATTTCTTAAATGGCAAAAATATCTTAACTAATAAAGTGAATCCGCAAATAGTGATGTTACTACATTTGATAATGAATATGAATATCCGTCTGTAATAAGCAAAAGAAAATTCAGTTTCTGTAGCCCACAAATATTTATGACCGAAAATTTTCCTGAATAAAAAATACTTATATGTTTTGATTTTGGTCATGATGTTTCTCTCTGTTTTGCAATATAAAATCTATTTTGGAATTATTTTTGTGTTAACAAACGAGCAAATATTTTTAAAATTAGAAAATAAAATGAAAATAATCGACTGTCCAGGGCGGGAATCGCACCCAGCATCTTCCGCAATGCGGGCGGCTGTGTCAACCATTACGCTACCGGGACAATGCTTTCGCCGTCGATATTTGTCAGTGCTTGGTACTTCTGTTTTATGGTAACATTGTTTCATCAGTTCTTCGAAGTTTCCACTTCTAAGACCTGAACGAAATATTTTTACAAATATTTGACGTCCAGTTAAGATGAAACTACCTTATCCTATATTGGAATTAATTTTGTGTTAACGCGCAAAAACTTTTTAAATTAGAAAATACACTGAAAATAATCCACTATCCAGGGCGGGAATTGAACCCAGCATCTTCCGCAATCCGGATGCTGGGTTCCATTCCCTCCCGGGACAGTCGATTTTTTCAGTATATTTTCTAATATAATAATTGTACTAATAAAATCAGTTTTAAATTCACCAAATAGAATGCTTACCGCGCAGCACAAACAACTTTAGCCGGTATTTCGTTTTCAATGACTGAAACAACTTTTGGTGTGACAGTGATGTTTTCAGGTTCATCTGAAATAAAGATCTCTGATTAGCAATGGGTTAAGTAATTAATTTCTAAGCTTGTTTCGATATAGTCGTATAACTACTGTCCAATCGACATAGCACAGAGTAAATATTAGCAGCTCCTTCACACGTTGATTAAAGCAGCAGCAAGTAAATATTGTATCTGAGATGAAAATTGTTTAGTAAAAAGTAATATTAAAATTGTGAACACTCGGTAAACAAATTCATGGGTAGTTAAAAATGAGTGATATCATGTACAACACATTAGGTTACCATAAACTGTTACATTTTTCCAATAGATTTTGAGCTTTATACCAGATGCTTATGGTTGATAATCAATTGGAGAAATTAGACAGTTTTTATGCCATCGGTTCAAGAGTTTACCAGGAGGCCTTGTTTTGAGAAGGACCGGCAAGAAACAGCAAGTTATGTCCTCCCGTTATAGTTTTCATAGTATTGATTTGGAAAAAGTTGTGGCTCACATGTTCAAGTCTTTAATAATTAATAAAATAAAGAATAATAATTAAACTTATAATAAAATAATGTAATTTAGGACGTATTGGCTTAAAATTTGAAGTTGCACACATCTTTGTATGGGGATGATCTCCATGATATCTTAATTACAATAGCATAATATATGCTTAGGTGTGTGTGTGAGTGTTTGTTTGTGTGTGTGTGTGTGTGTGCGTGTGTGTGAGTGTGCGTGTGTGTTTGTGTGTGAGTGTACATGTTTGTGTGTGTGTGCGACTCACACTCGACGGCGAACTTGGTGGTGCTGTTGACAGGCGGACCGGCGTCGTTCCGCGACGAGCGGCACGTGTAGCGCGCCGCGTCCGCCGCGCGGTCCAGAGCGCGCCCCGGCCACGCAGACATGTTCCAGTGCTGCGACACGGGATGACACAATTTTGTAAGGCTTTCATTCATTGGGATAGCCATGTGATGCCGGCAGAGTAGGATAGCATCACCCCATATCCTCGAATGGGTGTCGTGATCATAACAGGATTTATAATTCGACCCACTGGGACAAGGACTCTCCTTGTCATCGAAAGAGGTCTAGGCAGTAGTCCACCACGCTTGCCCAATGCGGATTGGTGGAGTATAAGATGCTAACCCCTTAGCTGATCCATTAGTCGCCTTCTACTACACCCATTGGAGGTTATGGGGTGATGCTACTCTACTCTGCGGCATCACACGGTCATGGGTGTCTTTGAAGGCGACTATTGCATCAGCAAAGGGGTTAGCACCTTATACTCCACCAATCCGTATTGGACAAACGTGGTGGACTAACTGCCTAAGCCTCCTTCAACGACAAGAAGAAGCTTTGTGTCGCAGCAGTGGGACGAATTATAAAGACTGTTATGTCAGCAATTGAATGATACCGTGAGCGGAAAAAGAATCAAGTGCCAAAGTATGATTTTGAATTTTGACTTAATATTTATCATCATCATCATTTCAGCCAAGAGACGCCCACTGTTGGACATAGGTTGGACAGGTCCGACCAGTTTGGAGATCCTTGGGGGAGCCCAAGGATCTCCAAACCGGTCGGTCCTGCGCTGCCCGCATCCAGCGGCTTCCCGCGACCTTTACCAGATCGTCAGTCCACCTTGTGGGGGCCTACCGACGCTGCGTCTCCTGGTACGTGGTTACCACTCGGAGACCTTTTCGGCCCTCAGACCTCCTCGCCATACGCCCTGCCCACATTTAAGGCGAACAATTCTTTGGTCACTCCTGTGAATCTCATCATTTCTGATTATTGCGATCGCGCATATAAACTTCGTGAACCCTCTCCATTGTCCTTTCAGTGTTCTCAAGTCTAAGGTTCCCGTGTTCTGGATGAGTATTACTCACCCATAAATTTATAATTAATGATGTTTATATAGATTGGCAATGAATCAACTAGGGTGAGACCAAATACAAAATGCACCAATGTCTCAGTAACGTCTATGTATGCGTGAAAAATAGTACTGTACTATGCACAGTCTGACAGTTGCAGTGTTCAAACACACTGACCGACTTTAGCCGCTTGCGTGTACGTAAAGTGGTCTCGTCTATCTATCTCGCTCTAATATACGCGCTATTATGCTCTTTCTCTTTCACATTACCTATCACACTATACAGTATCCTAGTCTATGTACGCACCAAGGTAGACTCCGTAGCTTCAAAGTCGTTTCTGTTGAACTGCGGCTCAATCTTCCTGGTGACGATGTAGTAGCGCTCGTTCTTGTCATCAATCACTTGGCCATCCTTCAGCCATTGGACGCTGCACAGTGGCGCGCACTCAACAGTACAAGACAAAGAGATGTTCTGAAAGTAAATATAAGGTTTCAGTTGGGTGATAAGTTTTTTAATCACTCACAAAAAAGTTAGATAAGAAGGATCGTGATCGAGTCAAAATTTAAACCAGAGCGTTTAAGCCTATTGTGCAAAGAGGCTTCTAGGGTTAACGAATACTATGTGATGTCTGCTAGATATAACAACTAAGACCACTCCTTGTTTACAAATTTATGGAATTTTTACTCATAGACTAAGCACGTCGGTAAAAAGGATAATTTGGCTGCAGTTTTGCGATGTTGCTACTACTATTTCATGGTAAGGTGCATAATTTTTAGTTCGTCTTTCGGTCGTTATCATTGTTCTTTCAAGATTCAGCGGTGGAAGCAGACTTTACTTTACATAATTTATTTTAATGCTAAATAAATTACCTGAGACTTGTACAATGCACCGCTGTAGTGGTTCATGGCATACTTGAAGCTTGGTGGCGCTGAAACACATAGAAAAAAAATAAGTCAATTTACTTGTGAAGTCAGGAGCACTACGGGAAAAATGCTGAACTATCACGGTACACAAATATACCTACATAAGTAGGTAAGTATACAAATATACAAAAAAAATTGCTCATAATTGTACTATGTCTTTGGTCCATGTAAGTTAAATTACTCAACAGGTTACTACAAACTGCCAAATTTTCTTAATCCATTTTGCGCTTTAAAATGCACACGTTTAAGGTTGAAAATCAAGTAGTCTGATCTGCTGTCTCTGCACATTTGGGAACTCATTTCTATGTCGCACCATCAATAGATGAAATTATTCGCCAGCACACGTGTTTCTTCTTTCTTCAATGGCCTTCAAAAGAGACGTGATGAAGCATCTAGCAGGTCCGCAAGGAGAGGGTTGCTAGTGAAAACGTAATTTATGTACACTTTTTTAACACTAAGCATTTGTCTTTAAGATGCAGACAATGATGCTACATGCTTCCCAAGAAGTAGCCTATTCAATCTCGCCTTGAAAGGACCCCTTATTGTAGAATAAGTGAGGTACATGAGCCAGTAACGAATTCTACTGTCTTAACTTAAACTGTTTGCAATATGAATGAAGTGTGGATGGTTGGGGATATCAGCATCAGCTCTCTCTCTTCCACTAGCTCACTTTCGCGTATTATCAGGACGGATAGTCATTTACCGTTTTATTTATAAAATAAATGAAGAAGATAAAAATAGAAAATTAATAGTTAGTGGAAAGAAAAGGAAGTGTAAAAGTATTACCTAAGACATCAATAGTGACAGTAGCAGGTTCCCCCTCTCCGCCAGCATTGGACCCGCGGCAAGAGAAGCTGGTGCGGTGGTCCAGGGTAACAGGGTCGATGGTCCAGTTCTGTGACACGATGTCAGGGACCAACCGCCCGCCTCTGTGCCAGCGGAACCTGGGCATAGAGAGTAAACTTACTTACTTACATTTACAAAAACAAATAGGAGTTATCACTACACATTACTAGATACAGAAGTGTAATTGTAGTGTTGTGAGCAAGGGTTGTCCATTACCTGTGGACTTCAGGTCGCCCCTTCTCCTGTATGCTGCAGCTCAGAACCAAACTCTTTCCCTTCACCACCCTCCACGGTGAGTATGTCAGCTTGGCAGGGCCCGGTGGATCTAAAGGTCATCAGAAGAGGTTTAGGTTTAGGATTTGAAATACTTTAGTTGGCACAATTAGTATGTAGCTAGATATTTAATCGAGGCAATTGTTAATTAACAGAGTGGGGTCCCAAGGTTTACTTACAATTTACAACTAACTCCGTCTTGCTGCTTTCGTTGCCCCATCCGGCGTAGTTCTTGCCTTTGCAGGAGTAGTTTCCATGGAAACTCTTCGTAGTATCCTGGAGAAGGAGCATCGAAGGGTCCACTTCATTGCATAGGTTTTCTGCGAAATTTAAATTCGTTTATTTGATAACAAAAATAAGTTGACTTAATAGGAGCACATAAATATACCTGCTTTTAGAAGTAATATTTTGGCATTTTCAGAAGTTACGTAGTGGGGAAATTCAAGGAGAAAATAAAATGCGCCTTTTCGAAATGCCGCGGGAGACTCAATAGGTACAATATCAACGATATCAATTTAACTCTGAAAGTAAAAACTATAACTTTAGACGTAAGCTATCTCTTATTTATATTATTACAAATAGACACAAAACATATTTTCATTTATATTATCATTTTAATGAGCTATTTACCTATAATTTACTGAGCATTCAATTAAAGACTATTTTCAAAATAACTAAGTACTGGGTAAAATGTGTTGGTCATCATTTTATTATCTGCCTGCAATCTCCCAATTTCATTTGTGGTCGTTGACTCGTTGTAATATGTTTTCTGTGTCCAGCCTTCTCGATCAGCTGCTATCTCAACAATAACACCCTTCTTTACCATATCATCTTTCAGACATCCATCTTTTCTTCATTCTTCCTCCTATAGCCATCCAGTTTCATTCTCATAATTTTCTTCGTAATAATTATGTTCATCATAAGTAATAAGCTTAAGACCATTTATTTTAGAAATAACTAGCTACTTGATGTAACAGCTGTTAGTAATCCTATTAGAAAAATAAAAAAGTTGAGTCCTACCTTCACCATCAGTTCCGTTGCACTCCGGTAAATGCTTCAATATTTCTCCGTCCAAGTACCAGATGACCTCATCAAGGATCGGCGGGTTGCCGGTCACTACTTCGCAAGTGAGAGTCACGTTCTTGTGGTCCGTCTCCAAGATGGGGCTGGGCGAGCTCATCGTCAGTTTCACTTGGGGTTTGTCTGGAAATAGGAGATTAATAATATATTTGAAATTATTATTTTTACATTTATCATGTTTTGAAAATGAAAAAGAAAATGGAAAATTAAAAGAAGAAATATTTTGACACGATAAATAATCATGTTCTGTGTCAGCTTAGGACTTGTTGAAAGATTTTTTCTTTTCTATTTAATTTAGTAAATTTTTCATACAAAATGTTTTGAATAACATCAAAACTCAGACCAATAATCTATGCCATCTCTAAAAACAGAAAGAGGATGCCATTATCAATCAGACAAATGCTTTTTGATTGGGGAATCTGTTAACGGATTTGTCGCAACGCTACCTGGTTAGCCAGACGTGTAGCTATGCTAGCTAGCTAGCTAGATAAGGATATTGACTTTATGAAACTATTTAATTCTGATGTTACAAGAAAATTTATTTCACAACTAAACACGAATCATAATTCTTTCTTCTTTCATTAGTCTTTTTCACTAGCAGAAAGAAGTAGGCCCAGTAATGAGTCCTTTTTGGTCACTCATTACTGATCAATGATTAGGCGGATGAATTGCAAATTAATTTCATAAAAAAGTGTGTCCATCCACATCACTTTTCTACCTTGTGGTTTAGCGTCGTGGTGGATAAAAAATAACTTACATAGAACGTTGACATCGATGCTGCCTTCGCTGCTACCGTTGCCAACAGCATTAGTCAGCTGGCACGTATAGTTCCCCATGTCTTCTCCTCTCGCATCTATGATGATCAGAGAGTGCTGGTCTGTGGTGCCTCCTTTGTAGTGGGACGTGTCGTTGACGCTCACTTTCTGTCCGTCTCGGTACCTGTGTGTGGGATTATTAATTTGTGATTATTCATATTTAGAACAGGGGCTCAGTTGAGCGCTCGGTGTGTGAATGTCATTTTTCCCTACGATTAGAATGAATCTTTTGAAAATGACATATTATTGTGCATCTTACGGGGCCACGAATAAATTGAGATGACTTACCATACTACACTGTTCAACGACGAAGGGTTACTCTCATATTCGCACTTTAGCAGCAACTTGGAGCCTTCCACGACCGTTACGTTTGGTGGCTCCACTCTCACGTTTGGAGGATCTGAAAATTATTCAAGAAAGTGCTTAGAATAACTGACTAATCAAATTATTTAAATAAAATTGAAGGATGTTGATCCTTCAATTTTATTTAATATTTTATAAATATAAACTACATCATCAAAACATGAAGCTTATTAAATCAATAGGAAAATAGAATTTCATCATATAATGATCACTGAAAAGATCTTCCTTCAAGTTAGGTTTTGCTTGGGGATTCCTTAATGGACCTATGGGATTAATTTCAATA
Source organism: Elophila nymphaeata (assembly GCA_955850985.1). Lineage (NCBI taxonomy): Eukaryota > Metazoa > Arthropoda > Insecta > Lepidoptera > Crambidae > Elophila > Elophila nymphaeata. Next base: position 12,771,299 of record OY039092.1, read on the forward strand.
TGAATATCTAAACAGTTATGGAAACATTGTTCAGACTTTTAAGTTCAACGTTTATAACACTGATATCGCTGCAGTCATTTTCATTCAGTCACGTTGACTAGGACTAAAATATTACTCTAAAAAATAAAACTTTATTTTCCTCCACGTTAAGCTCCTGGCTGCTATTCACATGGTATTTTTATGTAAAATGGTCTAGCAAATAATTACATGACACCTGATGGTAAGTGGAAGTGGAGTCCAAAAATGCAAGTTGCGCAAGAGAGAGGGCTAGTCGGCTACGGTCCTGACTTGATAATTTTACATGAGAAATCAGCAGCTGGAATGAATAACTTATCGTTTCTTCTGAAGTATAGAGGTAATTGGTTATGAAATAGTATTAAATAATTACTCTATGAATCTCATCCTCAATTTTTTGCTAATCATGGAGGAAAAATAATATTTGAATATGTGTTTCTGGTCTTATTAAAGTTACTTACACCAAATCTCCAGTATCCTTTCTGCATGCATAGGGTGATCCTTGGTCTCAACTGTGACTTCATTTGACGCTTCGCAGTGGAATTTCTGACCATTCTCGTACTTGGTGGCCTCGAAGGTCAAGTTGGATGTGGTTTCAAAAGTCGTATCACCCTGTGCACAAAAAGGAGCGATAAAATTGTCAGCTTCATTATATCTTTATAGCACAAGGTCTTGCTAATTTATTTAGCTTAAAAAAGGTCGTAGTTAAGCAACACTACATTTTTGTAGTGGTGTGTTTCTGTTGATGACTAAGGTTTCTAGAGTTTTAATGATTAAGAGATGGGGTTTGGATTTGCAGATCATTAATATTTTCCGAGTTGCGAGCATCTATAGGCTACGTGGGGTGACGCTATTCTACTCTGACGGCATCACATGACATATCCGTATACCCGAACAGCTGAGATGATTTTGAGTGTAACATCTGTCCTTGTAGTTGTCTTTTGTTTGTTTGTTTACTGAAGGATTATTACTTTATAGGTTTAGTTCCCCTTTTATGTAGGCGACAGGCTGGCAACCTGTCACTATTTGAACGTACTGCATGGCCCATACCTGGAGTTTCTCCCCAGTTCTTGTCGTAAAAACACGTGTTGATAGACTCCATTGATAATTCAATCTACCGCACAATTTTAGTGCATATTAACTATTTTCACTGGACATTGGCTAAATGCTTAATGCGAAGCCATACTTAACAGAAAAAACCGGCCAAGTGCGAGTCGGACTCGCACACCGAGGGTTCCGCCGTACAAACGTAGCGGTTTACAATTTATGACGTATTAAATCAAATTCTGAGTTCACGGGAAGTACCTTGTAGGTTTTGATTCCCTAGCGTGTGACGGAAATTCGTCTAAGGTGTCGGTATAAACTGCTGTATCTTTTGATCGCATTAACTTAGAAGTTTGATTTTTTCACTGCTTAAAGGAACAATGTGATTTTCGCAATTTTTTCTATATTTGCATTATATGACAATGCTTCATGCCAAATTTCAAGATTCTGAGTTTACGGGAAGTATCCTGTAGGTTTTGATTCCTTTGCGAGTGTCGGAAATTTGTTGAAAATATCGACATAATCGGCTGTATGTTTTGATTGGCTTGGCTTAGAAGTTTGATATTTTCACAGCTTAAAGGGACAATAGACCTAGGTATTTGGTATAAATTTCAATTCGATACCTTTATTCATTCGTGAGAAATAAGGTAGTAAGTTTCATTTTATTAAAATATTTTTATTATATTATATAACTAAAAAAATGTAATTTTCGCAATTTTTCCTATATTTGCATTATATGACAATGCTTCATGCCAAATTTCAAGATTCTGAGTTTACGGGAAGTATCCTGTAGGTTTTGATTCCTTTTCGGAAATTTGTCTAAGGTGTCGGTATAAACTGCTGTATCTTTTGATCGCGTTAACTTAGAAGTTTGATTTTTTCATTGCTTAAAGGGACAATAGACCTAGTTATTTGGTATAAATTTCAATTTGATACCTTTATTAGTTCGTGAGAAATAAGGTAGTAAGTTTCATTTTATTAAAATATTTTTATTATATTATATAACTAAAAAAAATTGATTTTCGCAATTTTTCCTATATTTGCATTATATGACAATGCTTCATGCCAAATTTCAAGATTCTGAGTTTACGGGAAGTATCCTGTAGGTTTTGATTCCTTTGCGAGTGTCGTAAATTTGTTGAAAATATCGACATAATCGGCTGTATCTTTTGATTGGCTTGGCTTAGTAGTTTGATATTTTCACAGCTTAAAGGGACAATAGACCTGAGTATTTCATGTGAATTTCAGCTTGATACGTCCACGCGTTCTTGAGATAAAGGGTCTTGACAGACAGACAGACAGACGGACGACTAAGTGATCCTATAAGGGTTCCGTTTTTTCCTTTTGAGGTACGGAACCCTAAAAAGGTAAATAAATAAATGGGCCATACTGCCAGATGTGAGTATAAGTGTAACGAAATGTTACCTACGACTCTGCTCCACCCCTGCTGGGACTACGAGGGTGATCGTACGTATGTATGTAATAACATATCCAAGGATAGATGACGTCTGGTAAGCGGCCAGTCGTCAAATTTTTAGTCAAATCTTTTGCAGTAATATTTGAGGAGAAAAAAAATGTTAAGACGACCCCAAATAAATTTAGAAGCAGTACAGGCCAATGATGATGATGACTTAGCAATCGCTCTGCCAGAATTAGCTTAAGTTAGTAGTCTAAAAGGTATTAGACCCCGTTTTTCCTGCACTAACGCTTGTTCTAATAACACAATTCTACCTGTACTTGCATAGTATTTGGTGCTATCCTGCATAAGTGTATCATACAATACTAAATGCAATAAATTTTACTTATATGATCGGAAGGCATGACAATTCGCTATAGTTATGTATCCCATCCAGATCACATGTAGGTATTATTATTCTTTACAATAAATTTCTAAAAACTGATATAAGGCAAGCTAGTTGTAATACCAAACAAAGGTGAATCTATCGTTCTAGTTCATGAATTGTAAATAAATTTGTAAATACCGAGAAAGATTGTAAATATATTTCTCAGAAAATATTCTATTAATAATAAAAGTTATTCATCTCTTCATCTCCAATTATATTCAAAGAACAACACAGTAGACAATATCTTGGTGAACAGTGCTAAAACATTGAACAAATAAGAATATTCAAGCTCACAATGAAATTGTATCTGAGAAATGTCTAGTTGCAACGATATTAAAAGCAGTCTTTCCGAGCGACGGTGAACCGTAGTTACAAAGTTTGAAATTAAAATGGAAATGTTTATTGAAATGTCCCTATAACAATTCAGAATTAAATGAGATGTGTTAATTATGTTTTTGTTTGAAAGATCCGTGATGAAATTTCGCAAAATTCACGAATTGTCTAGACTTAGTAACTTGAAGGCCGAAGGGAAATGTCTTCAAGATATTATTGCTTTAGAGAAAGTGAGATGAAAATTAAATTAAATTTAAGATGTTCCAATATTTGTTAAGGTTGTCAATGCTAATATTGTGGGTTTTGCTAAAAACTGAGCTTACGAACATGAGTAAGTTGATACAAATGAAATAAATATAACACATATACACATATAGAGAGGAGAATCGAAGAAAATATGCGTGAAAGATGATAATTATGGCACAGAAGGATATTTTCTTATATGACGAGCTGATGGAGAAGGATGTAAAAAGAAAATATAATACTTCGACCAAATGAAGTATACTAATAACACGTTCAGACGTTTTGTTCCTACAAAATTGATATAAAGACACATCTTACAAAATATTAAACAAACTTGGAGCAGAAGACACTGTGAAGCAATAATCATTTACATCAACGACACCAAACCCATCGATGTGCACAAACGCGCTAAAGTAAAGGAGACATTACGCTCAATTAAATTCCTTCTCATTAGGAACGAAGTATTTAACTAAAAGCCATAATACAATAAGAGAGAGTTCGCCAAGTTGTGTAGCCATAAAATTTTAATCCCATCCAACCCCAGGGCGCGCAACAATCTTAAACTGTCAGTATCTTTGTGGTGAGTTGAGGCGAAGATAGTATCGTCTAGATACGACAACGGGAAATAATTATTTGTTGACTGTAAGTAGACAGTTGCAGTATAAGAATGTTATATTTTAAATTGACTTTTGTAATGTAAAACCATGTTTATTAGCATGAACTGTAATAATGCATTTTTCATTTTGCATAATTTTCCCTATACTATTCTATTCTTCTATATAGTAATAACTATAACATTATAAAGAGGAAAGGTTTGTTAGTCTGTAACGAATTTTTAAATCGAACCAGTAGTTTTGAGTTTCCAAACTACTGGACTAATATCAAAAATTCTTTCTCCATTAGAATGCTTCATTATGAGTGACATAGGCTCTATTTGATTTAAAAAAAAACCCACACGGACGGAGTCGCGGGCTGAACGCTAGTTATATTTAAATTTTTGCATTTATTAACAGCAACAAGATATTAATATGTTCTATTTGTGTTTAATTTACAATTTTATTATTAATCTTTCTTTTATCATATTTTTTACATTTATGTTTATATTATAATTATTCTTTATTATATTAAATAGTTACACACATATTCACCATTCTAAATCTCGTTCTCATATGTAGGGTAACTGGAAAAGATTTCTTATGAATAAGCAGTACCTTTGTACCGATCGCATCTAGCATCTGCATATCCAAACTTTATAAGCACAGAGTATTTGCAATGTAAATTGTCCATTAATTAGATATGCATAGAAAATAACAGCTCTTAAGGGCGGGTTACTTTAATAGACGTGTATGCTGACATAATTATAAACATTCGTTACACGGTGAATTTTAAGTAAGTGTTGAAGTTGATCACAAACGATAAACAGAATAATGATATTTAATTTAAAGCACAAAATTTGAATAGAGGAATTTCCACTGTAGCTATATAGAAATACGACACATCCAACAATACAACTAAGTCTAATACTTTAGGTAAAATTTTCAGACGTCAGAATTTTATTTTGAATTCGCTATGAACTTTAATACGATACATATAACGATCAAAATAAACTCAGCAATCTATGATCCAACTATGGAAATGGTACCAAAACATTGTACTTTCATTACTATGATTATTTTGGGACCACATCAATAAAGATTTCTCAGTCAGCATAATTTAACAAGTGCTTGGTTTGTCTTCAGATGAAACACTACCTTTGAGTTGTAGTAGAAAAAGCAGAAAGTCCTGTTTCAAGTTTGTAAGACAGTGCAAATTCAGTTGCTTTTGACAAATTTCCATCTACTGCAGTGTGCGAAACTCTGCAACTTTGATATTTTAATTAAAGTTTATTTCAAAGACCAAAAATTCCTACCAAAACATATAGCTTGTCACCTTAGAATCAGCAGTTGGCTTCCAGATCCCAGGGATAAGCACTTCAAAGCAGACAAATTTTGGGATTACAAATTTCGATTCAGTTAAGTTGTTGATGAAAATTAAGTAAAATTTGTACATCTTCAAGCATCGATGCTTGAGAATTAGGAATTTAATAATTTGAAACGTATTGAGGTGATTCAGGTTTTGCGTAATACAAAATAAATAGATTGAGTGTATCCTTTATTTAATTATTGAAGATATCCTTTTTTGATTTTCTTATAAAAAATTGCAGACTAAAATTACAAGGTTCATGTTAGCGCAACTTACAAGGATATAGTTACCAAGTAAGTTTTCAATATGGGTAACCAATTTTACGCGTTTAGACTGAACATTTTCAGCTTCGTGATTTTCTTGAATTTTTGTTCAGCTTAAGTAAATTTATAAAAACTCCTAGATATTATTCTTGTGCAAATGGTTGTAAGAGAAATTTTTTTTTTTTTTCAGTATTCGTAAATTTTACCAAAATATCTGAGAAAGATTTTGAAATTTTTGCGATTAGAGTCTATTTTGACGCTGTGAATATCCGGTATGGCTTACAATACAATCAAATAAAAAGTATAGAGTAACGGTTAATAGCTCTAATAAAATAGTCGTTTGAGAAAATATTAAATTTCATAGAATTACGACAAAAAATACTATACGATAATTTTATTCCTTGTCTTTTATTACTTCCTATTTTATTCTGTTCAGTGTCACCATCGCTCCCATCGATAATGTTGTCAAGCACTGTACCCCAAAAGTCTGTACTCATTTTGGTAATTATAGAGGGCTTAATGTTTAATCCCACTTTGAATTTAGCTGTGGCGTTAGAAATTACTGTATTATTATTCTAAGCAGTGATGTATTATTAACGAGTTAATGTTTTAACTCGGTAAACTTGTACGCATAAATTTGTGAACCCTTTGTGAAAATTTGAACACGTTTCTATTCAGAAGGTTTCTATTCAAAGCGTTTAAGAGGTACTGTATTTAGTGTCAACTTCCTTTAACTTCGGGTTACTGTGTGATTCAGAAGTTCGGAGAATCGCTTGATTCAAAATCTTTTTATTTCCAATTGAATGAGAGTCAAAAATAGGAAGCAATACAAAGATAGGTGATTTTATTATAAAAATATGTGGCTATTCGGTCTTGTCGTCGTCGATTGATAAAGTCTCAACAAAACCATTATTTTACATGTATGAATTGCTCTTCAGTGTGTCGTAATCGTCATAATTACACTCCACTCATAATACTGTCATTGGTTACTGACCATTGATTTCGCAATGGAGGTTGGAATTCGCCGATCGAATGTAGGTATTAAAAACTATATATCATAAGAACTTGATGATATTAAAATTTCTCATTTCTTTGAAATTGGGTCAAAAGATCCATCTCATTTCAGGGTACGTTAATTTTAAAGTCCAAGACTTAAGGACGCGTTTTTTGCTCAAACTCTGCAGAACCCAAATTGTTTAGCACCTCCTAAAAAAGAATGAAGTAAATTAAGCAACGCCTAATTCTGCTAGAGTAATCACCAATTAAGGAAAAATAAAGCAAAGATACTTTACGAAAATGTAAAATTATACTAAGTACCTATTCATCTTGTGAGTGTCAGTACTTAGTGGTTTGTTCACATACAAACATAAATAATAATCACACTCACAAAAGGGGTCAAGTAGAGCTTCAGATAACATTCAGTTACACACAAAGCCACATCTGGCATATGGGTCATACATTACCCTAAAATAGCGACAGGTTGCCAGCCTGTCGCCTGCATAAAAGGGGCACCAAACCCAAAATTTAACAATCCTTCAGTAAGCCGCTCAGCTAAAGCCAACGACCAGAACAGATATTACACTCAAAATCATCTCTCTACATTTACGTGAGAAAGGTCTCTATTTTCTTATTTCAAGAGCTGTTATGGAGGGTACGCTTTTGCAGTGTCATTTTCTATACATGGTTTGCTTTGGTAATAAGCTCTCGATTTTTGGCTGACCAGGACAGATGTACATTGAAAATCAAAGTCAAAGTCAAAATTACTTTATTCATTTAGGTACAATTTGTACACTTATGAAAGTCAATTTTGATGCCATCGGTTCAAGAGTCTACCAGGAGGCCTTGTACTGAGAAGAACCGGCAAGAAACTCAACAAGTTTTATCCTCCCTTTACAGTTTTCATAGCATTGATTTGGAAAGAGTCATAATTCACAATCATCTCAGCAGTCCGGATATATCCGGGAGTCGTTTGCTTATGCTTATTTTACGCTTACGTGTTAAAAAAAGAACTGTCCAATCTTTTTTCGTGTTCAATCTGACGGACTAAGTAGAATTTTCAGTCATCATATTATGTTAATATCTACGCAATAGTTTCAGTTCCATTGCACTTCAATTTATGTATTATTTCTATTGTAATTAGCGGTAAGATATTTGAGCAATATATTGCTACTTACGATACCAAAACAGGCTTAGCTAAATATAACGAATACTACGCACCAGAACGCTAGCCCGTTGCCGCGCTATAGCGCGCCAAACATCCCGGATATCGAGTGAATTCAACTAAATTACAACATAATTTAGGAATTACTGTTTTCATAGTACACGCTGCACTAAACTTCTGACGAGAAATATTCGCACATGTAGTGTCTTTCAAGTGGTATAATTCGCGTCAAGACAAGGGCAAGTCTTGGCGGACATTTTTTTGACGGTTCGGGTATTTCAGTTCTCTTGTCTGCGTAGACTTCAAGACATAAAGGCCGCATGACTATTATCAACTCGGAAAGAGACATCGAGCATATAACCAATAGAGTGGTAATACGCGCGCTCCGTCTCCGAAACAGGTTAACGCTCTTGCGCTAACGTCAAACTGTCAATATCACCAAACCAAGCCTAAAACAGTATATTGCTAGTGTTGCAACATGCTGCAATAACATAAAGCTAAACTTGTATCGATATTTGTAGTTCGATAAGACGATATCCCTTAGAAATAGATTTATTTTTTCGTTGTAAGTAACATTTCTTTTAAAAAATATTATGAAAACTGTTTGAACTTAATTCGCACCAATGAACCAATTCACTTTTTAGCACTGCCACTGATACTTTACTACTTTTCACTGATTTTATATGTGTTACTTTCTGTATTATTTTATACTATAACTAGCTACGATTTTCCAATTTTATGTTTACTTATTTGACTGACAACGTAAAACTTTGTTTGGCATCAATTCTTTACTTTGTATTTTTTGCCAAGGTTGCCTTCTGGTACTTTTTCTGCAAAGATTTTAATGAATTTAGATTAACTGTAAAAGTATTTTGATTTTATTAAGTATTTATTTTTATAATTATGTAACGATATCGATAAAAACAATTATGCATGCCTGGGTATCCCCATCTCTAGTATGACGCGTAGTTTCAATTGTTTGGCGGAATTATTTTAGAATAAAATAAGTGACATTTCTCCCCTAACTTAAGTTTCAATATGCTTACATTTCGTAGCCCTTTCTTTAAGCTGTCAAATAGACCATCACTGATCGTCAGCGCTAACAGTACGCAACGCTCTGACGCGACGATAGGCCGCTAAGTACCTACGCGTTCCGTTTCTTAATTCTCTTAATAATATTATTGTGGTTTATAGTTCGTGTGGAGTTTTAGCGATCACGTCTGCGCTTTGACAGGGCTATTCATGAGACTCTCGTTATTATTAAACTTAATTAGTGTAATTAATATCCCAACTTACCATAGCCACCTCTCTCTGCTGCTCGATCGTACATGAAACAAAAAACATGGTCATTTAAATACATTTTTTAAGTGATAACTTTGTATTGTACAATTAAATTTAGATCAATCTTTAGTCGATTGATCCCGCGGGATGAATTGTATACCTAAATGAATATTTGTATTTTTCTTTAGTCCATTGGTGGATGCATTTATTATTAGAGAAGAAATATTAAAGAACTCCGTTGTTAAGTAACCTGTCACGCACTTAGGTCCTTAACTTTTGCGGTCTTCTATACTCCTCATACTTAGTTACATTACTATGTTATAAAATAAATTTGTTCTAAATATGATAATTAGACAAACTCTGTAGGTACCTAATTAGTCAAACCAAAAGTACCGAGTTTTTGCGACTTGAAATAAATTATGTTTAACAAAAAAACTATCTTCACAAAGAACCTACTAATTAACAGATTTATAATTAATTTTTCATACAACTCTCTCCTCTGACTTTTTATGACCTTTGATGATACAAAAAAATATTTGTTTTCAAAATTACGCCCAGCTTTTGCTAATTAAACATAAGACAAAAGAAATAAATGAAATATTTAATTCTGAAGCAAACAATTATTCTAATTGACAAAAGTTAGCATAAGAAAGCTTTAATAAAACACGAAACTCAATAGGTACTGAAGAAGTAAAGAAGCGATCTGCCATTTCCTCAGTGCTTTGAAAAACATACTTTAAAGTTATGTATATATACGAAATGATTTTTTATTTGGGCGTGGATGGAGCAAAAATAGAAGGAATAGCGAAAAGTACATACACAAAAGAGTCTCGGACCCGATTTTGATGAAAACTAAAACTGCATTATGAGATTTAATTAATTAATTAGTTAAAGGTAGGGGAAGGTGGTACAAAATGACCCCCCTAAGGGAAAACAGCTGTAAAACGACTGTATGCAACTTTTTCCCAAACTAAAAATAGTTAAGCGGTAGCTATTCTATTGAAGTACAAATTTAGTAAGCGTTTAATCATGTAAGTCATCAGGCATAATTTTTATAATTTTTTTAGTGAAGGCCTACTAAAGGATCATTTTGTACACCCCTGTGTCCAAAATGATCCCTAGAGTGCGGGTAAAATGATTCGGGGATCATATTACCCCACTATTTAAAAGTCAAGCAAGAAATAAAACATTCAGTAACATTTTTTCAGTTTAGGTAAGAAGTTTAAACAACTCAGTCTTAATAATCATACAGCAAATTCTTAATTCTCATAAACGCCTATTAAAATAATTGCAGTTTTATAGTATTATTGATGACTAGTAGATTTTTAACTAGTATCTTTGGCTTTAAACGTACAATTTGCATCGTCTTTTCATTATCTTTTATATGTTGTACAAGCTCCAGCTCCTGTTCATCGGTAAATACTTTCTTTTTACTCCCTAACACTTTGGTGCCCCCCACAGCGTAAACGTTTTTTCCTTTAACTCTTATTTTAAGGGCCGTGGAACTGAGAATTGTTTGAAGGCGGTTTTAAATGACATGCCCTCTTTTGCGGAATCTATGGCGTTAAACATGGTGTTTTCACTCCAGTTGTGGCGTGTGATTTTTCGAATGTAATTTCGCGGTATGATTTTTGAAAATGAAAAGGACTACCGCATATTTTTAGTAACAAAATAAAGATAAGTTCATGAAAATTTAAGATATTATTAAATACGGGGTTTATACCTAGATTCGAGTTATAATAACTCATACATTAAGTTATAATCGTGCAAAAAAATTCTTCAAATTAAAAATATAGGTAAAAAACATGATCGGAAGTAGGTAGGTAACTAGGGGGGTAAAATGATCCTAGGATCATTTTATCCACCCTATGATGGGATCGTTTTGCCCCAAATGCCTTATTAACGAAAAATATCCAAACACAACCTATGTTCATTGAATACTGTGATGAAAGACTGTTATTTCCATTGCCAATTAGTTACAAAAACTGACACCAACATCCCTGTCACATAAAATATACGTGGACTAAAGCTACATAGTTTCAAATAATGGCATACTTTAGATTGAACATAGTAATTTTGAATATTTTGTGATAAAAAAACTCCCACTGCCAACGACGCCATGAACACTGATAGACATTGCCGTGCTCGGCCGCAGGAGCATGAAATTCACTTAAAATATCCTAGATGACACCATTAAGTGGGTAAAACAGCCGGGGATCATTTTACCTCTAGGGATCGTTTTGTACCACCTTCCCCTATAATCGTAACGTAAGAAAAAAAAAAGTATTTTGTTCAAAATAAGGAAAGAGGATTTAAGAACCTTAAACAAATTTAAGGCAAGAGTCCTTAAATTTGTCGTATGTCATTACTTTCCAGCATAGATTTATTATTACTGACGTTTATATATCTATGCTTTCCAGAATTTGTTCCTTAATAGCGACACTATTGAATACCTAATACAGGTTATGTTTTTTTTTGTCAAACGTTGTTAAACGATACAGTCTTGTTCGGAGCTCACAGCAAAAACCGTTTTTACTTCGAGATTTTACAAAGCAAAGAAGGTCTCTTGGTCCTGGAGAGGTGAAAAGATATTTAAATTTGAATTCCTCAGTTAACATAGTTTCAGTTAACCAGCCCGGTTAACCGGTTACTGTGGCATAACCTCTGACAACAGTTGCGACTGGCTCGTTAACCATTTAATTGGATGGAATTTCACTTTGCCTACTTTTCTGTTCTAGCTTTACGTTTGTTATGTAGTGTTGTTCTCACGATATCGATATTTTTATATATATTAAAACTTGTTTGCGGGTTTCACAGCTGAAACTATGAATTCTTGGCGTGCATAATTACTGTAGAGATGCTTCATATGCATCGCATGGATGTGTTTTTGCCCAAACGTATATAATGATTAGTTGTATGCCTCGCTTCCGATTTACCTTGGTGTCTGCATAGTAGGTTTTTTCTTCCAGTTTTTTCGGTTAGCTACTGGACCATAAAAATCTCTAATATTGGTCGAGTAGCCCATTATCTCAAAATGGTATTGGTCGTGAGTGATCAGTAGCTTCAAGGTTATTTTAAGACCAAGCGGAGTGAACTGTTTGTGTGAGAGTCTAATCTACGCAGGTATCTTTGTGGTCTGTAGGTAGATGATATGCCCAGGCATTTACTAACACAATATGTCTTTGCCATCCATTTTTAGGGTTCCGTACCTCAAAAGAAAAAAACGGAACCCTTATAGGATCACTTTGTTGTCCGTCTGTCTGTCTGTCTGTCAAGACCCTTTATCTCAAGAACGCGTGGACGTATCAAGCTGAAATTCACATGAAATACTCAGGTCTATTGTCCCTTTAAGCTGTGAAAATATCAAACTACTAAGCCAAGCCAATCAAAAGATACAGCCGATTATGTCGATATTTTCAACAAATTTACGACACTCGCAAAGGAATCAAAACCTACAGGATACTTCCCGTAAACTCAGAATCTTGAAATTTGGCATGAAGCATTGTCATATAATGCAAATATAGGAAAAATTGCGAAAATCACATTTTTTTAGTTATATAATATAATAAAAATATTTTAATAAAATAAAACTTACTACCTTATTTCTCACGAACGAATAAAGGTATCAAATTGAAATTTATACCAAATACCTGGGTCTATTGTCCCTTAAAGCAGTGAAAAAATCAAACTTCTAAGTTAACGCAATCAAAAGATACAGCAGTTTATAAATTGTAAACCGCTACGTTTGTACGGCGGAACCCTCAGTGTGCGAGTCCGACTCGCACTTGGCCGGTTTTTTTTTATTTATGGCCAACATAACCAAACTTAAGCTCAAAGATTTGACAGTTGATATATATTTATTTTTTTAAATTTTGTCAGCCCAAAGCATAACCCACAAAAATCCTACAGTTGCTCTTACGTCGTTTTAGAATGAGTAAGTTTTTAATTTTTTAATTAAAATACTTAGAATCAGAATTAAAAAAGTACGTGTTGAGTCTTTTAATGTCTTTTTTGCAAAAAATCAAAAATTCATCTTGATACTGTTTTCGTCCATGCGTATGTATACATGTTTATCGATATTTTTATCGACATTTTTATCCGCACATCACTAGTGCGCGCTTAATCCGATTACGGTTACATAAATTTTTGTGTTTCAGTTTGCGAGTATAATGTTTCTTTTACGTTATTTTCCAAATTTTACCGCAACAGATTTTTATTTTCTTTTTAAGGCGACTAATAATACGTCAACATGCGGTCGAAGTAATGTCAAAGGCTAATTACGTTGACAAAAATTTCGCTAAATACATCAGCTATTTCGCTAATAATCGGTGTTTTTTTTGCATCGAAAATCATTTATTGAAATGAAATGAAAAATGTTGACTTGGAGCATAATAAAATACAAAAACAGAGAAAAAAAATATACTAATAATATGCATCCAAAATGGCACTCACTCAACTTAATGTCACGGCATACCGTGACGCTGGTTTTCAGTGAGTCCAGTTTAGACACGGATAACAATATTACATTGACAACAATATTACATTGACAACAACAACAGCATTGTATATCAGATTACAAATATTTAGTGATACATACATATTTACAAAAGGTGACGCCCTGGAAGGGCATAGCAAACAAAACACAGATATTTTAAATTTTTAACAGCATACCCCATCGCGTGCTCAATATCATAGTATATAAGATCTTACAGCCAGCCAACGAGCACATCTAGCTAGACAGAGCAATCGTAAAGTGAGGGGGACGCGGGACGAGAGGGGCGCGGTGGCGCCACCAAACTGCCATACACTCGTTTGGTAGACGCTGGTCAACTGTATATTTTCTGTACGCTCTCTAGAAAAAAGCGTCATTTTCCTCAACTTCTAAGGCGTAGAACCACTGTATGTCTTTACGCTGTGGCAATGTTAGATGGGTACAACTTTTAAGGGGTTTTTAAGTTGCTTGTTATTTTATTTATGCATTGCCTCCATATTATTTGATGGCAAGTATTCACAAGACCAACGACGATGGAAACAAGAAGATTAAGGTACCCTTTAGAAAATTATAGAATACAACTTTATTGTATATCAACCAGCATAACACTATTCAATGGAAAGCATAATATTATACGAAGTTCAATAACTAGAATATGCAAGCAAAATGACGTTAAGAGCGTTTACGCCGTGCGGCAGACTCCAAGTTTAGGTATTTACACGCTGTGCGGTCATTCCCTCTCGCATTACTCGCGCTGCCGTCCAGGTACAGAGCACAAAAACAAATTCGATATTTTTTCACAAAATAAAATTAAATATACAATACAAGTTATTTAAATTGAATACTATGGAAAATTAACGGTTACACATTTAACATGAATTAAATTTTGAATATATATGTAAATAATAATAACATCTGGTGGCCACCGGCCACCCTTGTCGCACCTATCATATAGTACATGGGTATAGTAGTTCATGTTACTGTCACGTAATAGGGTTTATTAAAACACGAGCGGGATTTTAAAAAACGAGCCTTGGCGAGTTTTTTAATAATATCCCGCAAGTGTTTTAATACCTAATTATGTGCAGTACATAAACTAGCGTCCCTTTGGCTCCCTTTGCCGTCCTGTTTTGCTCTAAGTTTTTGATTTTTGAGAAAAATAACTGTAACGTATTAAGCCGAACATATTGCATAATGGTCATTAATTATGCAACAGGTAAATGACCTTTATTTTCATTTTGATTATCATTGTTAAAAAGAATATCATTTGAGGTATATCATTGAGATAATAATTTTAATATTATGTCATGAGTGTAGATATTTTTTTGTGTTGACTATTGCATTTATCGAGGAAGGCTCTAGGCTATTTTATAACCGACATTAACGCGAGCGAAGCCGCTGGCGGCCACTAGTATGATATAAATACTTGTCGCGAGATTTACTTGTGTATATCAGCGATTGAATAAATAAAGAGATATAAATAATAGAAGCAAATCTTGCCACAAACATATAAATCATATAACTAGCGCTCAGTCCGTGGCTTCTTTTGCGTATTGTTGGTTATTATATAGTTAGCCTTTCTAGATGCATCGTCTACCTCACACAAAAACAATTTTCAAAATTGGTTCAGTAGATCCAGCAATTACCTCCTACAACGTCACAAAAAAACAATTCACAAACTTTTACCATCACAGCCTTTATAATTCATTTCACTACTGGAAGACAAGACCTCTCCTTTTCAATGAAGGAGGTATAGGCAGTAGTCCACCACGCTTGCATAATGTGGATTGGTAGTCAATACCCCTTTGCTGGCCTATTAGTCGCCGTCTACGACACCCATTGGAGCATATGGGGTGATGCTATTCTACTCTGCCGGTATCACGTATGGCTATTCACAAACTTACATAAACTATTTACAAACTTTAACTCTTTATCATATTAGTACATACTTACCTATATTTTTTTATAAATGCAATTTAAGTTTACTTTCTTGTTTTTAGAGCAATTAAGTAAAATCTTTGTTTTTAAAGTTTTTTATCAGTAATTTATTGTATAGTTATTTTGACACGGTTCATTCGCATTTTCTCTACAGAGCCTTTCATTTGATACCCATATTATGGTAGTGCTAAAAGTAACAAATCTTGGGTAGTCGACAATTCTGCATTTAAAGTAATTTTATTTATTATAAAAGTATTTAGCAAAAACCATTGACTTTGCTCAGTAAAAAATACATAGATTGGAACATAGAACCTCCTTTTGAAGTTCGTGTATAACCTGAAAGAATACATAAGGACAAACAAACATAGGGACAAGAACGAACAGTACAACAAAATTGTACAGAATCAAGGTGTAGAGGGGAAGCCAAAGCATGGACCACTGGTATATCGTTCTGTACATACCTATGATATTTTAAAGAATTATTCCCCATCTCTTAACCGTTACCGAATATTACTATGTGGACCATAATATTAAAAGAATAATCCTCAAACTCCTAACTTTTGCAGTTTTACCCTCCATCATCAGCTCACCTGAAAAACCTGATAGAATAGAAATAGAAAGAAAAAAACTTAATTCAACTGTCGATCTATACGAAGGTACACATAATATTTAAGGAATTATCATCCAACTCCTAACTATTAGGAGTTTTTTTTTCATCGTCAGCTTACCTGAATAACATAAAATGATACAACTATCGGTTTATAAATACATATATTAATTCAAGAATTATCATTCAACTCCTAATCATGGAGGAGTTTTACCTGCCATCACCAGCTCATTAACATGATATGATGACTACCAGACGTAAATACTTCAATAGCTTCAGGAAATAAGATATGAAGCATATTATACCTGCATATAAAATTTGAGAGTTGCTCTCGATTTCCTCGGAATCTCATCATCAGATCCTGACTTGGTGACAATAGCACCATATCAGAAGTATTTGGAAAATAGGTCCACAATTAACAGAGATATCCGTGAACATTCATAAAATTATACATAGAGTGCAACATAGAACTTTATATGAAGTCGGTTATCAATACTAAAAGTATCAACACCATCGTTCGTTCTGTAGTAGCATTACGAATATTTACGCGTGATCACGGAGCTAGCACCGAGCGACATGACCTCTCTCCGACAAGCCTCATGGGCGACTGATTTGAAAGCGATTGCGCGGACTGTTTTATACTGATTTTTAAATAATTGTTATAAATATATTATAGTTTGTTCAGATATCATTTTTATACCAAAATTTAGAGTATATATTCTTCTTTTAAATTACATCATTTGTTTCTTTAAATAAGGGATATTAATTGTTAGAAATAGCAATTTTCCAAATCGTATTTTCGTAATGCTTGCAGTGTGATTTGATTTTTCTTTAATTAGTAATTCTATGAAATTTAATTTTTTTTCTTAACAACTATTTTGTTCGGGATATTGTCAGTTACACAGTATTTTTTATTTCATTGTAATATTAGCCTTTTCGGATATTAAGGGCTTCGAAATTGCATCTAAACGTAAAATTTTAAAAATGCTGTTAAGATATTTTGTTATAATTTATGAATAAAGAATTAAATGAAATATTTTCCTTTACAACTTTTTGCGAAAGAATATTATCTAGTAGTTTTTATAACATTTATATTGATAGAATAAGAATTCATGGAAATTAAGAAGCTCAAAAAGTGCCGATCTGTGGGGTACCGCAGAACAAATAAAAGAGGTTAGAAGTCGTAAGTAGGCGGGGCGCGCGCGCTGCTGTTTATGAGTAAACACTCATATTCGATCCTTTTTGAAGAGGAAAAATATTTAAAAAATAAATCTAAAACACCGTCTTGTGCTATTTTAACTGGCAGGAAGCAGAGTAAGACTCATAATCTTACTAAAGGAGACATTTCTTTTCACCGGTAAGTACAAGTATACTGTTAAATTGAAAAAATATTATGTCGCGTGTGTCGACAGTGACTCTGGTATTAACATCGCTTGATACGACTTCTAACCTCTTTTATCTGTTCTGTGAGTTACCCAAACAGCATTATAAAAGGAAAAGAATCAGGGCTAATTACTTAGTGTTACTTTCAAACGAGCGTGATATCGGTCCCTCGCATGGTCGAAGGTACATTCACTGATTAATTACAAAGTTAATTTTCTCAAAGGGCTTTTATCGTTGATCTGTTTGAACGTAATGTCGAGATTTGTTTTTGTTTGTTTTTAACCACAGGGATGTTACAAGTTTGACGTGTGTATCTATGTGTCGGTGGCATTTTATCTTTTTTTTGGTGGTTGGGATTTTGACTATTTAAAAGTACTTCATCATCATCATCATATTAGTCTAAAGACGTCCAATGTTGTACATAAGCCACCCCTAAGGGTATCCAACCCGATCCTGAGCTGCCAGCATCCAGCGGCTTCCCGCGACCTTTATCAGATCGACAGTCCACCTTTTGGGCTACCAACGCTGCGTCTCCCGGTACGACATTACTCTCCTTAACTCTCCAATTACGCCACCGAGACTCGAGTCTCGGTGGCGTAATTGGTCAACGCAGCCGCCCGGATTGCGGAAGATGCGCGTTCGAGTCCCGCCTGAGACAAGTCGATTTTTTTCAGTGCATTTTTCTACGCTTATATTAGTTTCACCTGTATGTTTGTTTGTATGTATATAACTGACTCGTTTAGACTCGATTTTGACCCACTTTAAACGGGCAGATTTCATTTAAACTTTATAGACTTATCAAAGACCGACATTACAATAATTAGATAAAAATATCCCATTATCCTGATTAGAATCGCCAGGACTAATAAATTAAACGTTTGCAATTAGTTCAGCTATACGTCACTAGATGGCGTTGTCATTAAGTAAGTACTTTCATCGGCGGTTATAATTCGCACTAAAAAGTGGAAAATGAGGGGTGCTCAATTTAATTGTACTGATCGAATATTTTTAAGAACTAATATAATTGAGCACCCCACGCTTTTCTCTAAATAGTAATTAGGTATACTTTTCGTTCATCATTTAGTTACTATACTAAAAAGTTATTTTTCACTTTTTAGTTTTTTATATAACATAAAAGTGAGTTTTTTAGTTTTTTTAAACTATTATTTTCTGCAGACGTTGTAACCTCCTCTGTTACCTAAATAATCAATTTTGATAGAAATAAACTACGTTAACATGGCGCGCCCCTCCAAAATTAACAACTGTTAAAAATGGTAATTTTAATTAATAATAATCGTCGCCGTCGTGGTGGAGTGGTCAGTATAGCTGCCTACACATCAAGCGGTCCGGGTGCGAATCCTGGTAGCGGCAAATATTTGTGTGACGAACACGAATATTTGTTTGCGAGTCATGGTTGTTTATATATTTATTTAAGTTTATTTATAAAAATATGTAAAATTATTATGTATATTAAAAAACAAAAAAATTGTCCGTTATCTAGTTCTTAATGAACACAAGTTCTTAATGATACTTCGGGCTAGATAATTAGTGTGAGCGTGGAAAAAAATAAATATATAATTATTAA
The DNA here is from genome assembly GCA_955850985.1 of Elophila nymphaeata. NCBI lineage: Eukaryota > Metazoa > Arthropoda > Insecta > Lepidoptera > Crambidae > Elophila > Elophila nymphaeata. Next base: position 12,790,450 of record OY039092.1, read on the forward strand.
TATAACATACTATTATTATACTTACACTATAAATGTTTAAACTGTTAAAAAAATACAAAATGTGTCTACAAAGATTGAAACAGTAATTTGGAGGGGCGCGCCATGTTATCGTAGTTTATGTCTACTTTTGTTAGTGCCCAGAATCCATACAGTACTCTTTTTAAGTTACCCCATTGCAAACAAATTAAAATTCAGCTTTTAATTAAAACCGAAGCAACACCGTATGTCTTCGTTGTATTGTATCCATAAACATGGCGGCAGCCACCTGTGCGATACATTATTAATCGTTTTAATTCGTTGCGAACCGACACGATGCGGTGCGATACAACCCGATAATTGGAAGGTGGGTGTGTTTTAGCATAGTGGTTTGGTTCATATTCAACAGTCAAATGAGAGACTTATTGTAGGACTTAGCAGGAATATCAAGAAATATTTGATTATTTTTTCCCTTCATATCTCGTATCTTGTTATGCGGTTTGCGTTTGAATTTTAAGCTTTTGAATGCATCAGCCTATAGTAAAGGTTCTCAAACTAGTGTAAACTCAACCTCGAATTTTTAAAAGTACCTATGCACTCAAAAGTTTTACTCAGTTAAAGGTGGTCCTTCAATCGTACCATGACTACTCTTAGTAAAAGATTACTAAAACTATTTTTATTAAATATCATTCCTTCCTGATCACTGAATAAAAAGAAGTAGCTTCCAGACACATACTAGAAAAAGTGATAAGCCTGATATTGATAAGTCTGGTGAACGAATTCAAAGTAGGTAGGGCACAAACGGACCAATCACAGAGATCTATTCAACGCAATACGTTTAATTATCCAAGTATCGTTTGAGTATTACAATATTTGTCGTTAGAATATTGTTTATGTATTGAAAGGCTTGCCATATGGCACTCTCTGAGAAAAAATAACGTCGCATAGCATATTGTTTTTTACTTAGCTAAGTATTGTTGTAAGCGTCGGTGGCGTAGTGCGTAAGAGTGTTGTCTCCCACCCGGGAGGCACCGGTTCGAACCCCGCCACGTACTAATGTTTTAAAATTTTGATTTTATATGTACGTTTATTCGACGCTTTTACGGTGAAGGAAAACATCGTGAGGAAACCTGCACACACCTATGAAGAAATTCTTAGGTTGTGTGTGAAGTCGACCAACCCGCACTTGGCCAGCGTGGTTGACTAAGGCCTAATCGCCCCTAATGTGGGGTAGGCTCGAGCCCGAGGTGGGGACATTATATGAGCTGATGATGATGATAATGAAGTATTGTTTGTGAACACAGACGTTAGTACGGGCACCTGTTCCCTTATTAATAACTAATAATGCTATTTATCAAGTTGTTAAGTTTCTTAACGAGGAAAATAAACGTTCTTATTACAGTATTATCTAAAAATAGGCTGTATAACAAACGGTTATATCTCCTCACCAGCATTCCCTTGTTTACCTCCGAACGCCTGTTATCTCTCTAATTAATTCTGTCCTTCTTAATTACAGATTAGGACGAAGTTGAGGGGAAATATTAATTTTTATTAGGCCCTTCGCTCAAAGCGAATTATGGCTTTTGCAGATGTTTTTCTGGCGTATGACGACATTTATATGTATGCGAATAGTGTCTATGTTTAGAAGGTATCATAATAAAGCGAGCACACAAAAAAACATATATATCGTACAGTTCTGAAGCCCCTGATTGTCTTTTACCGAATCAGCTAAATCTACATGTATGTGCCCCTACATAAGTATTTCTAAAAACACGTAAATCTGACTAATGATTTTTTCGCATTGGCTACACATATAGCCACATCGAAGTATGGGCCTCGCAGTGAATGCAGTGAAAAAACGTTCATAAAGGCGGCGGGTTTCTTGTTACATTACCCGGTTTTATACGAAGAATATTTTTTCTTTATACATTACTAGTCATGTAACTCAGTTATGTACGAAGACTTAAGCTTTCTTGGTACATTACCCGGTTTTAGACGAAGAATATTTTTTCTTTATACATTACTAGTAATGTAACTCGGTTATGTACGAAGACTAAGGGGTTTTTTTGGCGAAACATTCGTCGGCTTCAATAACTTCAAAATCACTAAACTAGATTATCGAATGAAAGGAACGAGAACCGATAAGCCTTATGAGAAATCAGCAAAAAAAAGTCCAAACCTTCCCAGTAAGATACGAACCTCCCCATCATACGTGCAAGAGCTTTGCTTAACTTGTGTGGCGACAGAATGAAATGTTGCATCCCCGACCTAATTCCCTGAACCATTAGTCGACCAGGATGTAGAGGGGGGCGAAGTGGCTTTTAAGAGCTTCTTTTTTGTAATCGATAGGAAAGTGGCTTCAAAATTATAAGCGAACGTGACACAATTTATAGCGAAGCAAGCGTATACTGGAAATGTTGCACTATGTAGTACAACACAGATGTCGGTTTTGCTTGCAGTAAGAATATAAAATAGTGCATTTATCAACTAGGGTGGTAAAGCATATAATGTCTCAAATCGCAGGTATTAACGATTGATATGTAATCTGAGGCTTTGTTTTTTACCGCCCGAGGTTTTCCGGTCGAAAGATTTGACTGTATTTTGGTATTTACATATTTATTAATTAATGAGGGTACTTTTCACGCTTTTAGTATAAATTCCGAGAATCCAAGACATCGGACAAATAAAAAATCCATCTTTAATATATTTACTAGCCACCCGCTCGGCTCCGCTCGGATAGTTAAGTACTATTCGAATTCTTACTTTAACGAGAATTGTACTTCTAAACCTTCCTCATGAATCACTCTATCTATTGCTAAAAGCCGCTTTGAAATCCGTTTTGTAGCTTAAAAGTTTTAAGTGTACATAGAGAAAGAGCGACGTTGTTCTATAATATCGATAAAGATACGTATTTATTCAATAAAATTTATTGTATCAATAATACATAAAGTCTATTTTTCTGCACAGCTGAAGTTTATTTATGCCAAATATCACACTTCTCCGAGCCCGCAATATGTATACAAAGTTTATGAAAATGAAAAAAGCTCTTTATTTAAATGGACTTTGCGAAGTACTTTTAAATCGTCAAAAGCCCTACCACCATTTCGGGACGAATAATAATTATTATGCTGAGATGGAGAAGAAATGGCGAAAGAAACCGCACAGCTTACAATTTCGTACTGATTTCAAAACATCAATACAAGTCAATAAATAATTATCAATATAATTAAGTTACAGTTTTACCGTGAGTGCCGGTCACGAATAGCACTTCCCCATATCTTCCCGAGGGTGTCGTAGAAGTCGACTAAGGGACTACCTACCAAAGGATGGGCAGCAGCGTCCTTTGAGCACTGGTTACAATACTGCGATCGCCAACCCGCAGGCCAAGCGTGGCGATTATGGCAAACCCCTCCAAATGGACCGTACACACATAAATCGGCCCCTAGTCCCCGGCGGCCCCGCTATTCCTGGTTACGGTAGCGGCCATGGTAACGGCGGGGCAGGGGGTGCTAAGAATCCCCGGCAGAGATTCGGCTACCTCAACAACACAAAACGACTGAACCTGGCTACATATAACACGCGCACATTGCGGACAGACGAGAAGATCATCGAACTGGAGGAAGAATTGAGCCGGTTACGCTGGGATATCGTAGGGCTATCTGAAATCCGTAGAGAGGGCGAGGACTCGATAGTACTTAAGTCTGGTAACCTGCTCTTTTTCCGGGAGGGTGACCATCTATCTCAGGGCGGTGTCGGGTTTATCGTTCGGAAGCCCCTCGTGAACAACGTGTTAAAAATCGCGAGTGTGTCGTCGAGGGTAGCGTACCTTATACTCAGAATTACCAAACGGTATTCGTTGAAGGTCATACAGGTATACGCTCCGACGTCGTCACACTCCGATGAAGAGGTGGAGATGATGTATGAGGACATTAGTAGAGCCATACACGTTTCTAAAACTCATTACACTGTTGTCATGGGGGACTTTAACGCGAAGTTGGGTGTAAGAAGCGGTGATGAGCTGCGAGTGGGAAATTTTGGTGTTGGACAGCGGAATCAACGGGGCCGCCTACTGGCTGGCTTTTTGGAGAAGGAGGGCCTCTTTATGATGAACTCTTTTTTCAGGAAACGTCAGCATAGAAAGTGGACCTGGATGAGTCCCGATGGTGCTACAAAAAACGAGATTGACTTCATTTTATCGTCGAAGAAGCAGATATTCAGCGATGTCTCTGTGATCAATTCATTTAAGACCGGAAGTGATCACCGTCTGGTTAGAGGCACGCTGAACATAAATATCAAGCTCGAAAGATCGCGACTAATGAAGTCTACGCTCCGCCCAGCACCAGTCCACATCAATAACCCCGAGAGCTTTCAGCTCGAACTTCAAAACCGCTTCGAAATACTAAAACATTGCGCCGACGTGGACGAGCTCAGTGACCAATTGGTAGAAACTGTCCATACAGCTGGTGCCAAGTTCTTTAAAACCCAGCGTAAAAATAGAACTAATAAGCTTTCTCACCTCACTATCAAGCTGATGGAGGAACGGAAGGATATGATTCTGCAGTCTTCAGATGACACTCGTAAATATCGGCAGCTCAATAGACAAATCTCAAAGTCATTGAAACGCGACATTCGCCAATCTAATACCAACTATATTAAAGAGGCAATTGAGCAAAATAGGGGCTCCAAAGTGTTCGCGAGAGATTTGGCTATAGGGCACAGCCAGTTGTCGACACTGAAGACCGACGATGGCAGAGTCATAGCTTCTAGACCCGAACTTATGTGTGAGGTTGAGAGATTCTATGGGCAGTTATACACGTCTACAAAGTCACCTGTCACTGATCTTGTGGCAGATCCAAGGGCCAAATTAACCCGGCACCATACCGAAGACCTACCCGACGTCAGTTTGTATGAGATAAGTATGGCTCTCAAACAACTCAAAAACAACAAGGCACCAGGTGATGACGGAATTACAGCAGAGCTTCTCAAAGCAGGCGGAAAACCGATCCTACAAGCTCTCCAAAAGTTATTTAATTCCGTTATACTTGAGGGCAAGACGCCACGGGCATGGAACAGAAGTGTGGTGGTGCTGTTTTTCAAAAAGGGCGATAAGACCTTGTTGAAGAACTATAGACCCATCTCACTTCTGAGCCATGTCTATAAGTTGTTTTCTAGAGTCGTTACCAACCGTCTCGTACGCCGATTTGACGAATTCCAGCCTCCCGAACAAGCCGGTTTCCGAAAAGGCTACAGCACCATAGACCACATTCATACGCTGCGGCAGATTATACAAAAGACCGAAGAATATAATCAGCCACTGTGCTTGGCGTTCGTGGACTATGAAAAAGCCTTCGATTCGATCGAAACCTGGGCTATGCTACGGTCTCTCCAAAGGTGCCAAATAGACTATCGGTACATCGAAGTGTTGAAATGTTTGTACGAAAACGCCACTATGTCCGTCCGATTACACGGTCAGGACTCGAAACCTATCCAATTGCGCAAAGGTGTGAGACAAGGAGACGTCATTTCTCCAAAACTATTCACCAATGCCTTGGAAGATGTCTTCAAGCTCTTGACCTGGAACGGACGTGGCATCAATATTAATGGCGAGTACATCAATCACCTTCGGTTTGCCGACGATATAGTACTCATGGCTGAGACCTTGGAGGACCTTGGCGCAATGCTCGATGACCTCAGTAGAGCCTCCGAGAGAGTAGGCCTAAAAATGAACATGGAGAAGACTAAAGTTATGTCGAACGCTCATGTCGTACCTACTCCCGTGGTAATCGGTCACTCTACACTTGAAGTTGTTGACGATTATATATACCTGGGACAAGTTGTCCAATTAGGTAAGTCCAACTTCGAGAAAGAGGTCAACCGACGAATCCAACTCGGTTGGGCAGCGTTCGGGAAGCTACGTAAAATCTTCTCGTCCAAATTACCGCAGTGTCTCAAAACGAAAGTTTTTGACCAGTGTGTGTTGCCAGTGATGACTTATGGCACTGAAACGTGGTCACTTACAATGGGCCTGATAAGAAAGCTCAAGGTCACCCAAAGGGCAATGGAGAGGGCTATGCTCGGTGTTTCTTTACGAGATCGAATCAGGAATGAGGAGATCCGTAGAAGAACTAAAGTTTACGACATAGCCCAAAGAATTGCCAAACTTAAGTGGCAGTGGGCGGGGCACATTGCTCGGAGAGCAGATGGCCGATGGGGCCGAACAGTTCTCGAGTGGCGACCGCGCACCGGACGACGCAGTGTGGGTAGGCCCCCCACAAGGTGGACTGACGACCTGGTTAAGGCTGCTGGTCACGCCTGGATGCGAGGTGCACAGGATCGGTCGTTGTGGCGTTCTTTGGGGGAGGCCTATGTTCAGCAGTGGACGTCATGTGGCTGAAATGATGATGATGATGATGATGAGTTTTACATGCGTAAATTTTGGGTAGGTATTACTCCCACGCAAAATAATCCAAATTATTTATCTTGTGAAAAGCTTTTCTATATAATTCAAATACACATTTTATGTTATTTTTAGATAGGTATTACAGATATTTCTCTCAATTTAAGTGCTAAGCATATATTTAAAATTATTTTATTATTTCTTCATGCTGGTACTTCACATGACCGCATTTGTCAAACATTTGTGTTACATCTCTTTCAATCTCTATATAACATTATTATAGAGATGCAGCACAAATGTTTGCCAAATGCGGCCATATGAATTGCCAGCATCAGGTATTAATATAGACTAAATGATCAGGAATATTTATATGATTAATTCTAGAGGCCACGAACGCGAAACTTTGGAAAACATACGTGATCTATCTAGTATTGACTTATATCTTTGTTACGCAGCATACTCGCGCCAAATATACAATTTGTCGAAGACTGGATATACTAATTAAAGACAAGACGACGATTGAGGTTCACGCGTCAACCCGCGGTATTTTTATGTCACTGAGAATTCATTTGGAGAATTATATAGGGTGGGTTTTGATTAAGGTGGGAGAAAACGTACAAAATCTGCGGAAATCACTTCTTTGATAACATAAAGGTATTACACGTTCTTCCAGCTTTGAGATGTGTGTGTAGAGTAACGGAAATACTCACTGATACAAAATCATCGTCATAACAGCCTTTATAATTCGTCCCACTGCTGGGACACAAGGCCTCTCCTTGTCATCGAAGGAGGTTCAGGCAGTACTCCACCACGCTTGCCCAATGGAGATTGGTGGACGGAGTAGAAGGTGATCGATACCCCTTTGCTGATCCATTAGTCGCCTTCTACGACTGTTCTGCCGGCATCAGAAGCTTTAAGGGCTTGTAATATTCTGCCTGCAAGCTGACTTAACCCTATCCTACAAAGAATGTAGAGTATAGATACCATATATTTTTCCTGAACAAGATATTGACGCTATTGACTATTGAATAAACACACTTCCCGCCCTAGATATAAGAGTGAATATTTCGAAATTTACACTTATGGCACAACTGTACAAAAACAAAACTACGTCCCGAAAACCCAGCATTTGTATATCCGGGGAGCTATTGCGGCACAACAAAATTTTATCGCCAAAATAAAATCCCGATTCTCTGGCTACGACTGGTTGTAATTTTTTAAACGCTTGTAATAAAGCAACGAATGGACATTCTAATGTTGCTGGCAACAAAAACGTGGAACGAGCAATTTTCCCGATTCTAACACAAAATGCTTCCTTTGGATGTGGGGTGAGGCATAAGCTGCAGCAACTTTATTTTATTAAAGAGACTGGTCTCCCATTCATAGCTGAATTCAAGAAGATGGCATCTTCGATGTGGCTCCTCATCACCCAAATCCTCTTGTACGGCGGATATAGTCAGTAAAAGAATTAAGAACTGAGATACTGGTTTTCTAATAGTCTATATACCTAAAGGGTTAAACTACACTTGCGAGCAATAAAATCGACTCACCTAGTAGGTTTCGATTCTTAATATATCGGTATATAAAAGTAAGATTAGATAAATAAAACCAATAAAGTAAAGTAAATATAATTTGAATGTATATTTCATAAGCTTTATTTAATCTACTCTAAACAACGATATACGAAGTATTGGTGACAACAGACTAATTTTTCCGGATTCTGTGACTATGCAGTGTTCAGAGTTAATTGAATCATTGTTTATTGAATAACTGATCAATCTTACAAATTTATTGACCCTTAAAATGTCAGCTCTTTTAACTGTAATTGGTTTTCAATTTGTAAAATCAATAAACCAAAATCTATCACAGTAAAACTAGTCTAATGTAAGTTTAGGTTCTTGTTTAACACACGGGGTTAAAAATTATTATTTACTATTGTAGATTTTGATTAGGGAGGTCTGAACCAAAGCGTACCGGTGAGTCGATTTCATTGCACGTCAGTGTATTTTGTGTGTTTATATAATTTAATACTACTATAGTTATATGTATTTGTTGCAATATATTGTTTACCTGTATTATTTGATAATTATATATTAATATTTTATTTTAGCCTATCCTATCCTATTTCCTATTAATCTTATAAACGTGAAAGTTTGTATGTCTGGATGGGTGTTTCGCCCGACCTTGAGTAATCTACATTTTCGTAATGCTGTGATTCTGTAGATGAATGATGTTACAAGAGCTCCATGGCATAGGGGATGGAGTTAGTAGGGGGTCCATATTGGCTCACATAATATTCTAAATCCTATTCTTTGCCTTACTACCGATTTGTGTTCATAATAATCACTCTTCATAATTTTATTTTTCATATTTTTTTTTTCATACATTTTTATTTCTTCCAATGGAGCTCATAACAGTTAGTGATCATAATTTTTTTATTAATACTGTTACTACCTTGTTGCTTACAAAAACAGTGCACTCCGGCTGGTCAAAAAAAAATAACCCTAACCTACCCATCACCTAGACATGTAGGTGCATAGAACACCTAGGTGAACATGGCTGGGTTATGGGTAGGTTTATTAATGATATTATGAATTTCAATGATTATGTTTTATGAAGTTATGAAGAATGATTTGTTATGAAGTATTATCATTATGGTTTTAAATGGCATGAGAAATATTTTCGGACCTCCAATGATAGGAATTGAAAAGTTATGCAAGAAAATGCGCACCCGTTAGTAGGCAATGTAGGAGTGTCACTAAGACTTTCTAAAACCAGTCCAGTGGTTTTTGACTGTATTCATTACAAACAAAGGTCGCGGGAAGCAGCTGGATGCAGATAGCCTATCGGTTTGGAGATCCTTAATCTTTGGAGGAGACCTATGTCAAACAGTGGGCGTCTCTCAGGTGAAATGATGATTATAAATACACCTACATCTACATACCGCTGACATACCTGCACTCACTAACAAAATCTACTTAAAAAAACAATTTTTATTCAAAATCTCAAATAATTACATTTTAATTAGGCCCTGTCCGCACAGCGATAAATAATATTGCGTTCAAATTGAACGCGATATTATTTCCGCGCGAATATTTTATCGCTGTGCGGACAGGGTCTAACAGAAACGTAACTTTGACAGCGTTTGTGTTTCATCTGCGTTCGACTTGAAATAATTTACCGCGATCGGGGCCCAGTTCTTTTTAGCAACATATCTTTCAGATGTGCCCGGTTAAACTCTCGTCAACATTCTTTATTTAATATACTATTAGTGTCAACTAATTATGACAGTAATATCTTTTTATTGCGCTCTTGTCGTAATTACAAAAAGGATTTCTGTGATATTGATCTATTCCAGTTATCTATAGGAGCATATAACAGGGCAGTTAGAGACAAATTATATCAATGTTCTTAGAACTTATGTGACCTTAAGACATGTTCGTGTTTTTTTTTTGTTTTTTTAGTTCATAGCCGCCGATTCTTCTTATCTTTTTGTTTATTGTTTTTACTTTTGTATTTGTAAATAAGTTTATATGATGACATAATCAATAAGTGGAAATATTTGCCAAAATATTTCGTCCGGGTCTTAGAAGTGCAAATTTCAAAGATTTGAAGAAACAATGTTTACCATAAAAACATAAGCACCAAGCACTGACAAATTTCGACAGCGAAAAGCAGTGTCTCGGTGGCGTAATTGGTCAACGCGTCCGCCCGGATTGCGAAAAATGCGATTTCGAGTCCCGCCTGAGGCAAGTCGATTTTTTTCAGTGCATTTTTCTAGTATTAATATTTACGCGTTTGTAAACGCAAAAATAAAATTATTCCATAAGTGGAAACTTGATTGGTTCATGTATCATTTATATGTGTAAGCTTTTGTATTTTAGTAAACTGTTTGTTTTCCTTAATAAATAAATAAAAATAAAAAAAATCTCCTACTTTAATCTTACTCCTTATTTGTCAGGAGCCAGTATTTAACTTACCCTTATATTCTTCTCTATAAGTTATTAAGTCAGCTGATCGTCTAGTACTTTTTCGTTCATATCATTTCCCAAACAATCTATCATACGCCTAGTTACATGCGTTTCATTACGTGCCCTAACTAAAACTATTCCCTTTCGGTTTATTTCACTGGAGCTATGTAATAATTACCCAGTAAAAATCGCTGTCTCTTCAAAATTGGCCTAGTGCTAAGTAGACGAGTACAAAGTAAACGAAAGAATGAAATACGCCGGGCAGTTTCTGAGATGTCCTCTATTAAAATAATTGCACGAAAGTTTGCTAAGTAAACTATGTACCTTATCTCAGTGCATTAGGGACGCGAATAGATGTATCGATAAACTTGTATCGTATGTTTTGCGAAAATTTCGGTGATTCCTTTTAAGTAGGGATTTTGGGAGTGATTTTTTGTTAAACGGCTATTTTTTGTCACTTTTATTGGTTAAGTTTTGGAGACGCTTGGGAAGCTCATTAATCACGATTTCAATCCGATACAGTGAAGTAAAAACGGGCGACACTTTGTAACGTTCTTATGTCCACGCGTTAAGAATTAAAATCGCGTGGTAACCAAAGGTTATATCTGTACTTATCTATATTGCCAATCAATTTGAAATATTGTCCGTTTAAGGAATATCACGTACTTATATGATTCATCAATTATACTGGTTTATTAGGTTCGTACTGTGCGGAATGGTAAAAACAAAAGGTAATAACTTTTTGTTTATCATTTAACCGTATTACATGAATAAATGTTATCAAGCATATTTATTTATAACTCAGACTATAAATAGCTTAGATCCAGTCGAACGGTCGACAGAAAAACAAAATGTTTTTTTTTATTTATCTATATAAAAATAAAGTTAAAGTGGCTTCCTATCCGACTTCGTCGAAATATGCACATCCTCTCCCTTCTATTTAAAATTCTTCACAATCCTCAACATCCTGATTACCTGCGTTCCCGTTTTAATTTCCTTCCGCCCAGCTCCCGTCCTAAGCGTGCTTGTGTCACGAGAACTTTAGTTCGACACCCTCCAAATCTAAATTCTTCGCCAGATCATTCACTGTGATTGCTACACAGTTGTGGAATAAGCTGCCAGTGGAGATCAGAGAGAGTTCATCTGTCTACTCTTTCAAACATAAGCTGAAAGAGCACTACCTCTCCAACTTGTCCTGAGCATATGTATAGTATTTATATATTTTGATAATTGTATGTATATATTTATGTAGTATTTTGTATGTAGTTGTTTATTATATATGTATGTACTTATTATGTTTATTTTAAATATTGTGGTAGGTACTGTTCTTATGTAATATTTAATTTACCTGCACGCGTTATTCCCGCTATTATAATTTCTTACTAATGCTAGGGTTGGCTGGAAGAGATCTCTTTTAGAGATAAGCTCACCTTTGTACATGTATTTCATTATGTTTTGCTATTACTGATTTTATATGTGCAATAAAGGATTTAGTATAAGTTCCGTTATGAAATAGTACATTTATTAACTAGGTAAAAAAGCGGTAAAACAATAGTTATTTGTTCAACAAGTGAGCAAAGTTATTTTTTGCTGCGAGTGCTGATATTAAATCACGAACCAGCGAAGTAGTCTAGAATTGAATCACGAGCATAGCAAGTGATTCATAAATGAACTACTGAGCGTAGTGAGTGATTTAAAGGCATGAGACAAAAAAAAATTGCTCTCGTGTGAAACATACAACTTTTCACCTCTCCAGCGAGAAAATTGATATAGGTAAGAAAAACAAGGCAATACTTTAATACATGTTTATTATCTTAAAAATAACCATTGAAAATTAAAAGTAAGATTACTAAAATAATTTAGATTGAACGTTACAGTCTAGTTCAGAGCTCACAGCAAAAAACGTTTTTCTTCGAGATTTTACAAAGCAAAAGAGGTCTTTTGGTGCTGGAGAGGTGAAAAAATATTTAAGATCGCAGGTATTTGACGCCCGAGCTGAAGGTATTAAAAGTATTATAAACACCCAATTTGACGTCACAATTTTTAATTTACAAAGACTAATAAGACCTAAAAACTGAATGTCATAATACATTGACATGCATAATTTTAAAATATGCTTTAGAAGAACGCTTCCCCTCCTTTTAAAAATTACATCGTTCATTCTAATTAGACGTTGATTAAAATTGCGATAGAGACACTTTTAATATCAGAAAAACTATAAATTCTCATTAGAGTCTCCAATAACTGTCAGATGTAATTAATGTTTTAGAGAAAAAGATTTTTGCTTAAAATAATATCGATACCTAAACGCGCATCACTATGTTTAATCTTATTCTTTTATCGAGTGTACAAAAGATTTTTTTCCTACTTAAAGTGTTAAGTGTCCTTGTTAAAAAAGGGAATTTTAAGGAAGATTTAGTTTTCTGAAATGACATAATAAGGTGTTTGAGGTACTTTTGCTAAGATCTACAAAAGAGACAAAAGTGTACAGATTCACGCGAGCACAAAAACATACGAGTGTGTAATGAAGACATCATACTACCACATCGTAAAAACATACAGTGGTTCGACGCTTTTGAAGTTGAGGAAAATGCTGTTTTTGTTTAGATAGCGTGCAGTGGACCAGCGTATACCGAACGAGTGTTTAGCGGTTTGGTGGCGCCACCGCACCCCGCTCTTTCCACGTCCCCCTCACGATTGCCCAGTCTTGACGTGCCAGTTTGCTGACTGTAAGAAGTTATATACTGGGTGTAAAAGACATGAACAGTCAAACGAGAACCATGTATTCTATACATCAAAATAAGACATATTTCAAAAAAAAATGGAAATGATTTTTATTTTTTGGTGTTAAAAAAAATTGCAAATTGTACTGCGCAATGTAAAGGGCTCAACTCGCACGCAACTCGCAAAAACGCGATAATTTTGACAGACGGCGGCCCCGTTCGTTAGTGTCCGTGCGTATCGAGTGAGTTACATTGAACGCTAACGTTTTTAAGACATTTTTTGTTATGAAATACTAAAAAAAATGATAATGTTTCTTTGGACAATAATTAAAAAATAACGTATAGAATATGTTTTCATAAAAAAATGGAAAAAATAATTATGACTTTGACCTTCAATAAAATCGTAACTATCAAGTTCCCAGGTATAGTTTAAAGGAAAAAAATGTTATGATGGTGAGAAGAATACATGGTTCTCGTTTGACTGTTCATGTCTTTTACATCCTGTAGATACCTGTGCTGTGGCGAGTTGTGACGAATATAATGTGCCTACTCAGTTAATCATAAAATATTATTGCATCATTCTTTATGCAATCATCACACAACCATGTATAAACCAAATATTTCATCATCATCATCATCCTTAGCCCGTTAACGCCCACTGCTGAGCATAGGCCTCTCTTCGTGTACGCCACTCGTCCCGATCCTCCCAATTATGACCCGCGATCCTTCGAAAATCGTCAACCCATCTTGCGATCGTCCGACGCTTCTTTTATCTTTATTAGGCCACCAATCCGTCAACACTTTGGTCCATCTGCCATCACTCTGCCTAGCAACATGTCCAGCCCAATTCCATTTGAGAGAAGTTATTGCATTAAATATTTAGGACAGGTTAGTCATGTAATAACTTTCCATTGTGATTTGCACTCGGCACCAATCCCTAATTTGTAATATTTTATCATAATAACTAGTATTCGTTTTATATTCAATTCATTATAACTTCACTCTTTGCACCACTGTTGCACTTACAACATCAAATATATTAAGCAATAATTGTCTGGTGTTTATATCAGGTATCTCCTGAGTAAGAAACCCACCACAAACTCCAACTCTTCACAATAAATACCCTTAATTTATTTAGGTATATGGACAGGACATGTATACTAAATGTATGCTTACTGTTACAGGTTGGCAACCTGCTGCTTACATATTTTTTAATAGAGCATCAAACTCAAATAGCCAGGGAGCCTCAAAACAATACTAACTACCCCTCACTTAAACGAAGTATTTTCGGAAGACACACCTGCGTACGTTAAATTTATATATTAAAACTATAACTTTTCATTTATTCACTTTCAAACTAGTCAGCAGAAAGAGCAAGGTGTAAAACCTCTCCTCTATGTTAGAGATGTTTCAGCAAAATATAAAATTTGAACGGCGCAAGTGACGTTTCATTTGTGAACATTATTGAATTTGACTTATTGAGGCTGGACACACCTTCAACGAGGGATAAGGAAAACTGTGGAGACGATTACGAACGAAGTTAATTTTAAATAATGTTGTCCGTTTTAATTTAAATTAATAACCGAGAGACGCCCACTGTTGGACATACACCTTTACAAGGATTTCCAACCAAATTGGACCTTTACCATATCGTCAGTCAGTAGGGGGCCTACGAACGCTGTGCCTCCCGGTACGCGGCCGCCACTCGATAACCTTTCCGCCGCACCGACCGTCAATCTTCTCTCAATGTGCACTGCCCACTGCTACTTAAGGTTTGCAATTCTTTGGGTTTTGTCGGTGACATTGGCTCTCATTCTAATTTCATAATTTCTAATAATAATTTATTATTACATTGCTGCATTACAATGTGACACCGCCGTGGTGGAGTGGTCAGTAACGCTGCCTACACGACGGGCGGTCCGGGTTCGAGTCCTGGTAGTGGAAAATGTTAGTGTGATGAACACGATCATTTGTTCATGAGTCATGGTTGTTAATATAGTTATTTAAGTTTATATATAAAAATATCTAGATTATTAAGTATATTTGTCCGTTACCTAGTATCCATAACACAAGTTCTTAAAGATACTTAATTTGGGCTAGATAATAATTATTGGTGTGAGTGTAGAAATATATTATTATTATTATTAACTTCATTTTAGTGTACAAATTGTTAAGCAGTATGCACAATTACTTCTTGGAATTTTAACATGGTGTTGATACTTAAGAGAGAAGTTGCTCGCAATGTTTTCTTCTAGAGATCGAGAAGATCAGCCGTCATCTCAACATTTACATCCTTCTTTTACTCATCTTTAACACTGTATAAGTTTAATATTAATTATAGGTAAAGCTGTCTCCACACCTGCCGTATTCGCCAGTCAGCTCGGCGGCAGCTGGCGGCATTCGTGCAAATTCTGTGAGGACTCGCTTTACGTTACAAACTGACCTACTTCCTGTGAGTGTAATGCACAAGGCACTGGCTTAGCGTCATCTATACTATTATTATACGAAGGATAGTGTATAGCACTCAAATTTGGAGTGCCTTACTGAGGAACCTTACTGAGCCTTACTTAACAAAGGCTTGAATTTTGGACCGGGATATTGGTCCAACCTGACCAATATAAATGTTGCTAAGTTCTTCCAAATAAATTATAAGAGTGCTATCTATTTTGTAATTATATATTTGTCTGTATGTTGATAAAAGTATATGGCATACGACGGTATTTGTAAGAATATCTCACCAAATGTTAAAGATGTAATATTTTAAAGTCAAATAAAAAGCTTTTTGATTTTAATTCTGAAAAAAAAAACAGTTTTTAGCCAAAATCCAAAACGTAAACAAAGTTTTGATTTTCAAATACAAAGAACATATTTTCCAACAAATAAACTCTTGACGGCCGCTAAATAGCGGGCTAAGTATTTAATGACCTCCCTTCAGAAATTCAATATCCCCAAAAGGTTAGCTCCAACTCAAACAGCAATAAAAATAGCACTTTTAAACTGCCGAAGACCAAACAATCCCGTTATAGAATTCAATTATTTTAGCGTGGTCGAATGTTTGACTACCTTTTTGGTTCGTAATCGAATCTGTGATTCCGACAAATCGTTTTTCAAGGGGTTTTCAAAAGGATTGTACTGCAAAGTTGCTATTTGCGTGTTTTGTAACCCTCAGGTTTTTATATGTTCTTCGTAATGATCACGAAAGCTAAGCTACCAAATCGGTACTCGGATGGGTGACCGAAAAATTTTCAACTCCATTTGCGTCCATGCTTCGTCGGCACTTTAAGGTGGTGGTCCCGGGTGCTGTCGAAAGAGCAGTTGTTCTCAAAGAGGGTTGGTATCAGGCAGGCACAGGCAGGCCGGTTTCGTCCTTCCGACACGGACGCCCAGTAATCCCCTCGGAACGTTCGACTAACAGGCTTGAGGACCCTCCAAGGTCTTCGCTTTCTTAAAAACCCGGTGACGCAGAAAATGTCATCAGAGACAATCTGCAATAGAACATCAAAAAAAACCAGGCCGGTCGTAACCAATACCAAATCATCATCATCATCAACAGCTCATATAATGTCCAAGGGGCTCGAGCCTACCCCACATTAGGGGCGATTAGTCCTTAGTCAACCACGTGCACACGCGGGTTAGTCAACGGTGTGTGCAGGTTTCCTCACGATCTTTTCCTTCGCCGTAAAAGCGTCGAATAAACGTACATAATTATGAATTCAAAATCTTATTGGTACGTGGCGGGGTTCGAACCGGTGCCTCCCGGGTAGGAGACAACGCTGTTACACACTACGCCACAGACACTACCTGTAAAGGTACTCCTGTAAAGATTGGAAGCTCTACACTGGAAGTTGTCAACGATTATGTTTACCTACTTCCAGAAAGAGGTCAATCGGCGATTCCAACTCGGCTGGGCAGCGTTCGGGAAGCTACGCGGTATATTCTCGGTCCAATACCAAATACTTTAACATTATTGTCGATATCAGGACTGTACTGCACCGACTTCAAGTAAATTGGTAGCAGAGTAAGAGAACGATAACTTTCTTATTTCTGCCGTGAAGCAGTTCGCTGTGATTCGGATTAAAGGGTAGCCAGTGTAATTACTGGGCATGGAAGGCATATCATCTTAGTCCCCAGGATGGCAACGCACTTAGTGTTAGGTGATTCACCCTTAATACTGCAAGTGTTTATAGGCAACGGTATACTTAACACCAGGTGGGTCGCAAGCTTGTTTGCTATCTCATATTATAAAAAAAACCGGCCAAGTGCGAGTCGGACTCGCACACCGAGGGTTCCTCGGTATAAGCTGCTGTATCTTTTGATCGCGTTAACTTAGAAGTTTGATTTTTTCACTGCTTAAAGGGACAATAGACCTAGGTATTTGGTATAAATTTCAATTTGATACCTTTATTCGGTCGTGAGAAATAAGGTAGTAAGTTTCATTTTATTAAAAAAAAATTATTATATTATATAACTAAAAAAATGTGATTTTCGCAATTTTTCCTATATTTGCATTATATGACAATGCTTCATGCCAAATTTCAAGATTCTGAGTTTACGGGAAGTATCCTGTAGGTTTTGATTCCTTTGCGAGTGTCGGAAATTTGTTGAAAATATCGACATAATCGGCTGTATCTTTTGATTGGCTTGGCTTAGAAGTTTGATATTTTCACAGCTCAAAGAGACAATAGACCTGAGTATTTCATGTGAATTTCAGCTTGATACGTCCACGCGTTCTTAAGATAAAGGGTCTTGACAGACAGACAGACAGACAGACGGACAATAAAGTGATCCTATAAGGGTTCCGTTTTTTCCTTTTGAGGTACGGAACCCTAAAAAATGAAAAAAGTAGTTTTTTTTTGACAGGACCCACGTGATAAGAAGTGGTAGTCCTATTCTACGTCTACAAGAAGGACGCGAAGAATACAGACATAATAAAGTTGTAAACTGTATAATTTGAACTAGGTACTTCAAACTTCCGTGTAGAGGAGAAAACCAAATCATATAGTCTTAGTTATCTAGTTAACTTAGTAATATTTAATGGAGACGGATGCTACACTGCCTTTGATGTGAACTCATAAAGAGCAACTGATATTGTTCTCTGCGTAAATGTTAAGATTATGAGTTTGAGATGTCTTCCTTAACTGAATGGGTTTAAGTTTCAAATTGTTTTGTAATATATTGCTAGTGCTGGAAAAGACAATACTAATCCGTTTTTGATGGGGGAGATCTTAGACAGACAAGTGATTATAATATAAGTCTTAGGGTGACTTTCTCGAATTACTCGTGAAACAGCGTGCTTGTAAAGGATGTTGGAAGGGAAAAGAAAGAACAGGCGCCAGTTATCGCGCATTCGATTGCGCGCGATTAGCCACTGCCGCTCGCCGTTTTCAAAAACAAACACAGATAATCGTGCGCGGAAGAACGAAACTGGTAAAAAATTATCACGCGTGATTGTACGTGCAGACTTTCGCGCGTGCTATCCTGTGCACTTCTAAGAACGCGCGATAGAGCGTATTTATACATGTAAATGAAACAAATTGAGCGCGAATTGGCGAATCCTAATCCTCTGATGAACCTGGGGCCTTTGAAATAATTTGAAAAAGTGCTGAATTCTTTTTCTTTTTCCGAATATGGCCTCAATTTATTTCAAGTCGGTGCAATACACTGCTAGATCTTAGCATAGCTTTGACCAGCCGACTGACTGTTCTCAAATCTCCTTGTGTATGCTGTTGTACGTG
Source organism: Elophila nymphaeata (assembly GCA_955850985.1). Classification (NCBI taxonomy): domain Eukaryota; kingdom Metazoa; phylum Arthropoda; class Insecta; order Lepidoptera; family Crambidae; genus Elophila; species Elophila nymphaeata. The sequence continues at coordinate 12,809,252 of OY039092.1, forward strand.
GTTTGCAAGGTCGTGGTAAACTTACGTATCTTTACGTCTGGGTGGACAAACTCCCACAGCCGGCTTTTATGATACCCGTAAGAAAGGGTAGTCCGTTTCGTGAACAAGACACCAGTAATAACCATCAAAATAATAAACTTCTTCATTTAAATCTAGCTGCACCCGGCATGTATAGCAATGATACGTAAATTTATACAGGCTGATTGGTAATTAGTGGCAAACCCGTCAAGGGGAGCTAGAAGGTGATAATAGTAGCCGATTTCACTATGAGATGTACTATCTGAAAGCTTGTGAGATATGAATTATTATAATTTTTTATAAAAAAAACCGAAGTCCTTTTCCTGCGACTTATTCCGTTCGGATGTGTTCTTGTTTTTTTTTTTATAAAATTCTAAAATACCTAATATCTCAGAAACGGGTCGCGTTCGGATAGTACATCCCATAGTGAAATCGACTAGTATTGTCCTCTTGTATCTCCCTCTAACGGGTTCGTCACTAATTACCAATCAACCTGTATAATAGATTTTTTGGGTCCCCCAAACACCCTACCTAGTTTCATCACAACCTCATCAATGCTCTGAACGCATAGAGGAGAAACAAACAAACATTGATTTTTATTTATAAGGATAGTCTCTTAAATTATTTAGAATCATCTGTAAATAATCTTATTTATCACCATTTCTAGATGTCATAATAATTGCAGCGAAAATGGAAATAAACTACTCTTTAATATTTACTAGCAACCCGCCCCGGCTTCGCACGGGTGCAATGCTTATGTAAATATGCATGTATTATACATATAAACCTTCCTTAAGAATCACTCTAATCTATAGAATCTATTAAAAAAAACCGCATCAAAATCCGTTGCGCAGTTTTAAAGATCTAAGCATACATAGGGGCAGACAGACGGCGGAAGCGACTTTGTTTTCAACCGACTTCGAAAAGGAGGAGGTTATCAATTCGACTGTATGTTTTTTTTTATACTATGTAGTGAAGTATGAGAAAAAAGAATAATCACATAATAATATCTACTTACGTGTATGTTGTACTGCTCGGAGTCCATCTTATTGGTGCCATTGAACCATTCGATCTTGGCAGCCGGTCGCGCGCCTGATGCTGTGCACATGAGAGTGAGGAGTGTTCCTTGAGTGGCGTGTTCTCCTACACCCGATATGAAGGTCTTGTTCGGAGGCACTGTATCGACAAATAGAGAAATAATTATTAATGATAGAAAAATGCACTGAAAAAAATCGACTTGCCTCAGGCGGGCGTTTCCATAATAAAGGTAGTTTCATCTTAGCTGAGCGTCAAATATTTGCAAAAATATTTCGTTCGGGTCTTAGAAGTGCAAATTTCGAAGATTTGATGAAACAATGTTAACCAGAAAAACATAAACACCAAGCACTGACAAATTTTGACAGCGAAAAGCAGTGTCTCGGTGGCGTAATGGTCAACGCATCCACCCGGATTGAGGAAGATGCGGGTTCGTGTCCCGCCTGAGGCAAGTCGATTTTTTTTTCAGTGCATTTTTCTAGTATTGATATTTACGCGTTTGTAAACGCAAAAATAAAATTATTCCATAATTATTAATGACTTGACGAATTTACAATGAAGTTAATTGAAAAATTAAGTTCATTTTGACTTTATTAAGGATGCACAATGCACATGTAGTGAGATGCAGTGGAAAGTTTTTGCAACATTTTATTCTTACAAGTGCCTGCTATTTTAATACGTCTTTTTACCTGATATTTATAATAATTGTTGGTATTGTCGGTTAAACTAAATTCCTTAAGATAAGTTAAATGTTGTTTAACAACTTCTTTACAAAAATAATTAAAAAAAATCGGGAGTGGTCTCCCCTTGACTTTCTCGTATGCCAGAAACGACTCAAAAGTTGATAGAAACCTTATATTTTGATGTCATACATGCATGGTAAACTTTGGTCACCCCTCCGAGTACCGACCGCGCACTTGTTGCTTAACTTTCGTGATCGACGTCTCAAAAGTTGATAGAAACCTTATATTTTGATGTCATACATGCATATTAAATTTGATTGCAATAAGTTAAAACATACTCGAGTTATCGTGCTAACGCACAGACACACAGGCATACAGACAAACAGACACACACAGACATAATTCAAAAAAAAATATTTTTGGTCTCAAGGAGGTCCAAAACGTGTAAATCCGTCAAAATCTCAAGGTCAAATTTTTTGACGCTTACAAGCCTTCTTCTATACACGTATACGAGAAAGTAATAAAATTTGTAACACATGGATAGACTGTGTGAAAGTTAATGTCCAGATGATGGCTGAACAAATTATAAACAGACAGGCATAAAAAAAATAACATTTGTAAGTATCATTTGAGGTGAAAACATAATTGTATTATTCATTATAATACTACTAAATAATTTATTAAATGTAATATTTAATGCAACAATATTTGTTTCTTTGCCACGCTAATTTCAACAACAAAAATTAAATTAAATCTTAATTTCGCAGCCTTTACGCACCGCTTGTTAATTACCAAGGAAAATTTACGACTATTAAGATTTTTCGCAATAAAAATACTAATGAATATTAAGCGACATTTTCCTGGGTCCGACCCCTGAGGGCGACCCATCCTTCACGGCCGACGACACACAGATGCGACTAATAACAAATAAAACGAACCGACGACGCCCTACGGGGTGATACGATTGAACTTCCTATGTGTATGCATGATTGGATAACCCTTGTGATGGTGGTAGTAAGGATCAGTTTTGATTGTGGAAAATTTCTTGTTTTTAAGTTCAGTTTTAAGGGCATGTATTTTCACGGGGAAATTACTCCATTTCACCTGATGATAAGCAGAAATATCCAAGTGCTAAAAGCTATAAAACTATAGCTAGTGCGAGAGATAATATAAGAGACGCAGTGTCCATCCTCGCCTTGCCGAACTACAAGATGCTTCTTCATCATCAACAGCTCATATAATGTCCCCACCTCGGGCTCGAGCCTACCCCACATTAGGGGCGATTAGGCCTTAGTTAACCACGCTGGCCAAGTGCGGGTTGGTCGACTTCACACATAACCTAAGAATATCTTCATAGGTGTGTGCAGGTTTCCTCACGATGTTTTCCTTCACCGTAAAAGCGTCGATTTAACGTACATATGATTTCAAAATTTGAAAACACATTAGTACGTGGCGGGGATCGTACCAGTGCCTCCCGGCTCTTACCCACTACGCCACCGACGCTTCTTCATGCCTCTTTTGAATAACCCAGGATTGTAGGAAGGAACATGTGTGCTGGTAGTGAATTCCATTTCTTGATTGTGCGACAAAGAAACTAGTTGCCAACTTTCATAGTTCGCGTTGGAATGGAAGCCACAGTTTGTCGGTAACACCGTAAACCAGCACGCGTAGTTCTTAATAGGAAGTGAGATGGTGGGATTAGGGAAAAAAGCTCCTCAGAGTCGCCTTGGTATAAACGATAGGACATGTTCAATGATGAAATACCGTGACGGATGTTCAAGATGTTTGGTAATATTTTATTATGAAAACTCTATTGTCGACTTGGCTGTTAAAATAAATATTATTAAAAATATCATAATCGCGCCAGATGATGTAGATCTTCGACGAACTCTTACACAAGTGACGTCTTAGTGTGAAAGGGTCCTTAATAGCCAAAGCCTGATAGCTTCGGTTCTAGCAACTTCGATTTTAGGATGACTCAAGGGACAGTTTTACATGCGAATCGACGATAACGGATGTAATGCTGTTAAGGTAGTAAAATCTTAAAACATAGACCTTGCAAAAGAAGATTTGTACTATAAAATGTAGCAAATATTTTCATAATCAGTGAAGATTCAAACATTTCACAGAATTTATTTCAGATTTTATTATTTAATGGTTTTATAATTTATGATCAAAAATTGAGCTCACGGTAACGTACACTTACTATTAAGCGGGTATGACGAATTTAATCAAATTATTTAATTAGATTTGAACAAGCAAGTTAACAGACTCTCACCTGACCTTGAGTGCAAATGTGGGTCACGATGTTACATGCTTATCTGGTATCCTATTCACTCTCCTCTCAAGGCATCCAAGTTATAATGTTTTGGGAATACATCACCAGGCAACAAGTTCCACTCCTTAGCTGTTCACATTATGAAAGAGTTAGAACGTCGCTTTGTGCGGGTGGTTGGAATATCAACAACATAAGGGTGGTAATTAAACTTGCGTCACGATGAAGAAAAGGGGCTGGTGGAATCAGTTAGTGTAATTTTGTTGCACTCTCGCCGAAGTCCTATAGAAAACCCAGAGACTGGCTACTTTTCAACGCTGTTCGAGACTTGACACTTGGGCACGCAAACAAAATATTTTGAAAATCTGACAGCGACTCTGGTAAGGTTATAGCGAAAATATCAGCGGTGAAGATAAAGTAATCGAATTATCAACGTCTTCAAAGAATCGATTGGGTCTTCAAATACGATTACAACGGTTATCCTCTTTATCATTTCGGGAAATCCAAGTAATTCGATTCTGACACGATTATCGAAGCACGATGAAGATGAATCTCGAGATTAGTTCTCGATACAAAGGCCTTGTAGGATATTCTCTTTTAAGTATAATTTAATTTGTCGAAGCTGCTTTGAAAATGTTTGGCTTCCTATTTCCAATTTAACCTGTACCTATATGGGTACCGGTTGGATTGTATAATTTCGCAATCAATATGTATAGAATACATTGCAATAAGAAACTATACTGATTTCACATGGAACTATTTTATTTCTCGTCACAATAATCTTAACCAGAATTTAAATTATATTTTATCAATAATAATCAAATCCGACCACGAGACAAACGTCAAATGTTTGCCAAATACGAACAGATTATATGTGAAAATAAGATTCTGCAACCGTATGACCGATTTACCACTGGACTCTTCATTTCATATCTGTTTTCCCAGCAGAATATTTCACCTATGGATATTTCACTGACAAAGAAGCTTTCATCTACGTCACTGTCAACAACAAACCTATCCATCTTGGGTGCATCTTGTTTCTGGTTTATATAAACGAGCTACCCAAAACCCTAAAGTGCCACTGTACACTCTTTGCAGATGATATCTCATTGTCTATTCCATGTTCAACTACAAATGATCTCACCCCCATTTTAAATAATACTCTGGACGATATAAGCAATTGGTTAGAAACGCATAACTTAATTCTCAACGTTAATAAAACTAAAATCGTACAGTTCCGCCCTTACCAGAAAACAGCACTTAATATTCAATATAAATACAAAGGACAGGATATAGCAACCGAACCAGTTACTACACTTCTTGGTCTAGAGATCGATAGTAATCTTAACTGGAAGTCACACTTCCAGAGACTTACAAATAAACTATCATCTTTTTGCTACGCTCTCTATCAACTGAAAAGAGTTAGTGACACCAAGTCTGCGCTCGCGGCTTACTATGCATATGTCCACTCTTGTCTTACATACGGAATACTTCTATGGGGAAATGGTACGAATATTCACGATATTTTTGTACTTCAGAAGAAGTGTATCCGTATCTTATACAATATTGATAAAATTACATCCTGCAAACCATACTTCATTAAAAATAAAATACTCACGTTGACATGTATATATATCTTAGAAACCTGCAAATTCGTTAAAAAACATATGTATCTATTTACCTCAAACACTACTATAAGACGTAACGATCGATATAAAAATAAACTAAAATTCCCCCCAGGTAAATTCCTTCAACTAGTAAGATCAGGCCCCGAGTGGATGTCCATTAAAATCTACAATAATATACCAAATGTAATTAAAGATAAACAACAACTAAATTTATTTACAAAACAACTCAAAACACACTTACTAGAAAAGGCATATTATGACCTAAATGAATTTTTTGCTGACAAATAAAAATAAAAATAAAATAAAATTACATAGATTTGAAATTATATTATTATCAAATAAATATTAAAATAGGTTTGTAATTGTGTATTGAAAAAGTATTAGTTGTATATCTCTGTCGCGCTCTCCCTTATCTTTGCGGTGCCCCCACGGGGTGTCATGTGTGAAATGTTCTGGAATATCATGTAACACCTTTTGTAAACCATATGACATGCAAATAAATAAATAATAATAATAATATCCTGCTTACCGACACGACGATAGATATAAAAATTCTTTTACTTACAGACTTTTCTAACTACAGAAGGAATACTGCCTAGATAAAATTGAATGTCGGTAAGTGCAATATTTTGGCCACGTTGCACGCTGACGTGATGTCGCTGACTGTACCTGTACATATATCACGTATTATATTAGGAGCCAATCTGCAGGGGTCAGTAATTGACACGCCTACTCCATTACTTCAGGGTGGTTTATGGGGACAGGCGCTGAGAAAATGAAGTGTTTACTCCCTCATGGTGTTACGGTAATTGAATGGTTGGATTCGGCTTTTTCTATTAATATCTTGGCCGTTAACTTATCAAGTTCATAAGATATTAGGTTTAAGGCGAGTATTTCTTGAATAGAATGACAGACGACAATAAATGAAAATGTTGTTCTTGCTATTTTTTTATTATACATTAAAAGAAACTTATGATGAGATAATCAACAATACTTTACTACTTTACTATTACAATCACGTGCTCACAATACCAAAAGTGTTTCAGAGGAGCTCTGAGTTGACCTTTAGTTAATATTTGTTACATATAAAGCCAAATTTCGAAGTAGGAGTCATGCCGTGCCGTAAAAATGGAAGCAAACCCTAAAATTGATAAATCGACGATGAACAACAAACAAAAGCCAACAACAAGGATAGATCTTACACTCTCAAATATCTGAAAAGTTCATGTATTGACTATGTTTCAATTACTAGCCATGTGATGGCGGCAGAGTAGAATAGTAACAACCCATATCCTCCAAGGGGTGTCGTAGAAGACGATTAATGGATCAGCAAAGGGGTCACCTAATGCTTCATCTACCAATCCGCATTTGGCACTGCTTAGATGACAAGGAGAGGTCTTGTGTCCCAGCAGTGGGTCGAATTATAAAGGCTGTTATGATGATGATTAATCAACTCTTCTCATTGTTATTTGGGGTTGGGTAATTATGTCTTGATGTCAACAATACTGGCATAAGTTTAAGCATAAGATTTTTAAGGCCGTGTGTCTCAAAGTTGTAGATGAAAAATTTGCAGAAAAGCTGAAGTTGAAAAATTTGAGTACCGACATGGTAGTTTACCCTTCATGATTGTTACAGAGACACGACCACAGCGCCATCTAACTCCTCCATTGTTATTAATTAACGATTAATTTTCAACTGAAATCATTTAGCAGTGTTTAAGTACATTCGCTCTCTCCAATTAAACTCACTTAGCCCTTAGCACCTTTCATGAAGGTCGATATTACCTCACGTTTAATTTGAGCTCGTCCCCTGAAGGGAAACTGAATGATTTTTATTTGGAATAAGAGGGCTCCGTAATTAACCTCCTGTTTTTCCACAATATAACGTCAAATTGGATGTAATTTGACGAAAACGGAGCTTTGAGTAGGATTGGGGATATTGACTCTTATATCAGTGAAGATAAAATTCAAAATTTTATGGCAGGTGTAATTAACGTTGAAGACTATCACTCAATTAATTTTGGGCATTGATGTGCTTCTGAATTGATAAAATTTGTGATTTATATGCGTATTAGAGCTAGTTCAGAGACGACCATAGATTTATAATTACTGACGTTGATAGATTGACGTGTGCGTGAAAAACAGTACTGCAGTCTGACAGTTGTTGTCTTTTCTACGTGACTGACAGGCCGACATAGGCCGCCTGCGTGTACGTGAAATGGTCTCGTCTATCTATCTCGCTCTAATATACGCGTTAGTATGCTTTTTCTCTTTTACATTGTCTATTTACAGTTTCCTATATCTATCCGCCCGTGTACAAATCGCACGGATCTTATTTACGTTGGCATCGTATTTGATGTTCATACTAGGCGCGGATCATCTTATAAAATACTAGTGTCTGTGATTGGTTCGATTATGTTGCCTAGTTCACATCGTTGAATGTAATGACATTTTATTTCTTTTATTACCTCAAACCTATTACAAATTACAAACTTTAAACTTTTGACATCTGGACGTTGCTTTTGACATCTCGACCTGTAGCCCAATTCAAGTATTAAAACCATTGGGATATCGCAGCGATTTAGTCGTTTAAACACTTTTTCGTATTCACGTACGTCAAATGAACCGATTTTGAAGTAGCTCGTTCGCAATGTCGTTGAACCATCGTCGAACCGTATTCAGCTAATAAATCGTTTTAAAATCGCACCTGAAATGTCAACTGAGAGGTATTCAGCTAAAATATTCTCGTATCACGTTCATCTTAAATATAATATCGATATTGATTGATTTAATTTGATTAATTTATCGTAAATCACTGTATTTGAAGTATAACGTATATTTCAACCTTTTAGTAGAAAATCAAATCATTTTACGGGCATCTTTTTTGTTTCCTTGACAAGTCGTTCAGATGTGCTTTAGTTCCGATCCTATTGAGTTGTCGTCCTATCGAAATGTAGCTGAGTAACATGTGAATACCAAAATTGGATAGGACTACGATCGAACGATTTCTAAACTACAACGATTTTTAGATCGAATGTATTTACGTGAATTGGGCCACTGTGCGTTGTGTAATACCTATAGCTAGCTAGCTACCTAAGCTGTGCGTTCATTTTAGAGTACACATAGTTCCGATCTCCACTTAAGTATTGTCTGTAAATAGTTTTTTACGACTCCAGGCGCACTATGAGACCTCAATATCCTTGCCATATGGCACGCACTGAGAAATGCCTTATTTTGCGTAGCATTGTTATTTACTATGACAAGTATTGTTTTTGAATACGGGTGTGATTGTGTTGTCCAGACGTGCAATGGTTCTGCAGTCGTCTGAAGACGCTCATCAGCGTCAGCAGCTCAGTAAAGAGATCTCGAAGTGTCTAATTTGCTACATACGTCAATTCAATACAAAATAAAGAGGCCATAGAGGGGAACAAAGGCTATAAAGTTTTCGCTAGAGATCTGTCGCTTGGGGAGAGCTTGCTGACGAAGCCAAAGACAGAGGATGACATACCCTAGTATATTTAATACAGTGGTCGTGCGTTCTTAGTAACGATCATGAAAGTTAAGCTACCAAGTGCGCGGTCGGTACTCGGATGGGTGACCGAAATTTTCCAAGTCGATTTTCCCCCGTGCTTTGGACGTTAAGCTGGTGATCCCAGGTGCTGTGGAAAGATAGCAGACGTTCCCAAGGAGGGTTGGTGTCAGGCAGACGGCCGTAAAAATCTAATGCCAAATCCTTAAGCAGTATTGTTGATATCAAGACATGCTGCACCAACTCCAAAGAAATTGGGAGCAGCGTAGGGAAAATGCCGTGTGACGCCAGCAGAGTAGAATAGGATCACCCCATATCCTCCAATGGGTGTCGTAGAAGGCGACTAATGGATCAGCAAAGGGGTATTGATCACCTTAAACTCCGTCAAACAATCCGCATTAGGCAAGCGTGGTGGACTACTGCCTAAACCTTCGCTGACAAGGAGATGCCTTGTGTCCCAGCAGTGGGTCGAATTATAAAGGCTGCTATGATGATGATATGATACTCGTAGGAGGGTAGGAAAATGATGATTTAGTATAGAATTGATTTAATTAAGTACCCTCACTTGCGAAGCTTAATATTATTACACCTCCTTTATTGACCGTTAACACATCTAAATTAACTTAATAACGGTTACTTTAACTATTTTAATTTTAACCCTATAAATTTATTAGTACAGTTATATCCGGTCGGAACGATCAAACGGGTCATAAACATTATGACTCCCTCGGGAACTGAACTAGTTACCGGACACTTAGGGGCAGGTCAGACTGGACGGAGACAAAATTTAGTCAACGCAGAGCGTGGAGTATATAATATGTTTTTTTCAACATTATAAATAAATAAATAATATTTATTTTCACGCTCACACCAATTATCTAACCCGAAGTAAGTATTATTAAGAACTTGTGTTACGGATACTAGATAACGGACATTTTTTTATATATACATCATATTGTTTTAGATATTTTTATAAATAAATATATAAACCACCATGACTCGCAAACAAACATTCGTGTTCGTCACACAAATATTTGCCGCTACCAGGATTCAAACCCGGACCGCTTGATGTGTAGGCAGCTATACTGACCACTCCACCACGACGGCGTCAAAACATTGACTTGCGAATGCGCAAACTATACGGGTCTGGGGACATATAAATCATAGTATAATCACAGTCTTTATAAGTTCTTACAGTTCTCCGACGAGCACTAGACAGGACAATCGCGAGGGGAACCGGGACGAGAGGGGGGCGCTGGCGAGCCCAAGCTGTATACACTCGCTCGGGACACGCTGGTTCATTTTCCTCAACTTTGTAGGCGTCTAGCCATTGTATTGTTTTTACGCTGTAGTATCCATGAAGAAATCGCTTCTACAGCGATAAGACCGCACATTTTACATTGTCTTTATGTGTTGTTTTCATCTTTTGTATTTTATACTTTAAATTTGTAGTAAAGAATGTATATTTATCTATCATCAACAATTTTAAACTGAAAAAAAAAATTGTTTCTCCATGCAGATATTTGTAGGAGAAATTTAAAAATATTTCTATATTCAAATATTTGAACACTATGGCGTTACGAAAACAATCGACATTCGGGAAAAAAATCCGCTAACATAGTCCTGAATGATCTTACCACATCTTAACTAACACCATACATGACTATATTACCGGTAGGTGTCATGAGCATTTACCAAACATTCTGTACAACTTTATTATGTGTGTTGGTTGGCAGGCAATCATACTACATGCCTGGTGGTAAGCAGTGACCGTAGCCTATAGACGTTTGCAACACTGACGTCACACTCGCGCGCTGACAACCCTAATCCCCTTCCCTACCCCGTGGAGCTCTGGCAACCTTACTCACCAACAGAAACACAACACCACAAATATGTAGTGTTATTTGACTGTGGTCTTCTGTAAGGTGGAGCTACTACCCCAGCTCAGGCGCCTACCCTACCTAAACTCATTTACTACTCCAAATTCAACCTTACAGCAATTTAAATAGAGCTTAATTACGATGTTATCGAATTAGACGGTCCATCACACCTCATCGGATTTGAACTGCCCCTTACGGAAGGTCAATATGACGTTGCTTATGTTTAATTACTTAGTTAAGTCTTATTTAGGGTCTCTTTCTATTCATATAGTAATGAAAAGGATGGACTGACTAATTTTAGTTTACGACTGCCAAATTATGTTTTAAACTTGGTAATTTTAGTTCACGGCCATTTGTATAGTGCTTGTTTTAATAATCATGTTTCTACTCTCATATTTATATTGAACTAGCTTTTAACCGCGACTTCGCCTGGGTAAATTTCGGGGTAACGTAGTTGTTTTTCTATGCAAACTTTGGACTTCTCGTTAATTCTTTTAGAAGGTGAATTTTGGAAAATCCTTTTTTAGCGGACGCCTACTGCTGGGACATAAGGCCCCTCCTTGTCATCGAATGAGTCCACCACGCTTGCTCAATGCGGATTGATGGACGGAGTATAAGGTGGTCAATATCCCTTTGCTGATCCATTAGTCGCCTTCTACGACACCCATTGGAGGATATAAATAAAAAATAAATAAAATACATTTATTTCAGACCAGGTCCATATCAATACATTTTGAGAAATCCATATTAAAAAAAAAAAAACATTAATTTATAATTTATTATCTTATTGCCACCAGAGTTAAAAATTAAAATTTAAAATTATAATTAAAATTAAAATAACATTCAAAATAAAAATTACAACCTCATAAAATATAATAACAATTTCAAATTAAATTAAAAATTATAGGAATTAAAAAAAAAATATGGGGTGATGCTATTCTTCTCTGCCGGCATCACATGGGTAAGCGTAGTGTAGTTAATTTGCAATAACAAAAATTGGGGACCACTAATATATAAATTGGACCAAACAAAACAAATTTACAAAATAAACTTAAAATCGGTTCAGGGGTTACAGACATTAGCATCGAATGGACGAACATCGTTTTACGAGATTTTTCTCACTCATTCCTCCACTTTTATTTGGCTCAAACCTCTATCCATCCCTATCACTCGTGTACGAGTAAGTAGTTATATAATTAGTAGTAGCAAGAGGCCTCGTCTAAGGGTAGCCCTCGATATTGCAAGGTGGTAAAATTCTCGTATACATTATGTATAGGGACGTAACAAGGAATATGTCGGTAATTTGTCGATATTTTTTCTATATTTACTCGTATTAATTTTTTTGTTGTTTTTTGTTATTCTTCAATCATGCATGGTTCCTGATCGACAAACTTATTTCAGATATCGTGTATGTGTGAGTATGAATATTAATGAGAACATTTTTCTAGATAATTTGAGGCCTCACAAATCTTTTTTAAACACACGCAAATTTTTTTTTTTATTAGTTCTTAGGTAATAAGTACTGGCATATGGATATTGAAGTTTTAAATAGAAAAGTGGGTTTTTTGAACCAATTTGCATCATCATATATCAGGCGAGAGACGTCCACTGTTGGACATAAGCATTTGCATGCTCAGATAAAATTATAAAAAATTTACAAGTAGCAAACAAATAAGCACATCATTGAAATAATTATTGTCAGGTATAAATCACAAATCTTCGATTTCCAAGAGAAAAAAAATATATATGTAACAAATCTACAAAAAACAAATTGACACAATACCATCGCTCATTTAATTTTAATAGATATTAATTTAAAGATTCCACATATATTTCCTTCGAAAAAACAAGATAAGAAAAGTAACTGTATTATAAAAATATTTTGCAGTAAATTATTACATCTTTTTTATTAGGGTCTACACTACACTTGTCTACTCACTAATATAATTAATATTCGGTGAGAGGTCTTGTCTGCGGAACTGGCTCTCGGTATTGCAAGGTGGTGAAATACTGGCGTACATTACGACTAGTGATGTAGAAAGATTTATCGATAATTCGTAACTTATTAAATATTTTACAAGTGAAGGGAGTGTGCAGTGAAACGCCAATATGTCCGTACTGTTCCTTTATTAACTGACAGAACATACAATGTTACATAAGTTTTGCATAAGGGTGCATACACATAAGTAGGTGCATCTGTACTATGACTGCCTAACAAGCGTCGGAGCGGACTGCAGGGGCTATCGCACTCCTAGCCTATAAGTTATCTATGAGAGACCTAGCTAAGGATCAAGAGTGGACTGCAGGGGCTATCGCACTCCTTCACCCAACTGACTGATACTGGAGGACTGTAAGTGACTATCGCTCCATCACGGTAGCTAGCTAACTGATGTTTATTTTTTTTTTTTTTTTTTTTTGAATACTATTGCAGATTGTCTCTGATGACATTTTCTGCGTCACCGGGTTTTAAGAAGGCGAAGACCTTGGGGGGTCCTCAAGCCTGTAGGTCGGACGTTCCTAGGGGATTACTGGGCGACCGAGCATCTCCCCCGTGGGGAGTCTCTCGACCGCCTAGCGTCCCTAGGGCGTCCGTGTCGGTAGGGACTGATGTTTACTCGGCGCGCAGCTGCTTATATAGGGACGGCGGCGGCGCGGCACGTGCCGTGTGCAAAATCATGAGAGGGACGGGTGACTGTGCGAGAGGAAAAGTATTCGGGTCCGCGTGGCGCGGCGTTGCGGTTTACGATGAATGCTTGTTACACAAGTAATGTAGTATTGCGCCCTAAAGGTGCTCCAATACTACGGAACTTTGTAAAGTGTGCCTAGATGTGTCCTACATGTGTAAAAATGTGTCCTACCTTTTGTAAATAACTTAGTCGACACATTTACCTTGCAAATAGATTTATTTCAACCTTGTACATAACATTTCTTTGTATAAAAATAGCTTTAACACTGTTCGGCACTAAACCGGTCATATCCGACTAAATTGTACGCGCTATGCACTTTTTCACACTCGCACTTGTATTTTACCACTTTTTCACTACTTTTTATAAAACTTTCTGTATTATTTTCGTATTTTAAGAGCTGATTTCTCTAAATTTTCTATGTTTGTTGACATGGCTGACAATGTCAATCTTTAATTGTTCTTTTGTTTTTATATTTTTCTACATCTTTTATGTCTCTTTTTCTGTGTCTTTAGCCTCTTTGGATGCTTCAAGACTTCGAAATTTAGAGTCCCGAAAAATCTAGAATCTTCGAAATTTAGAATTCCGAAGGCTCCGGAGCTCTGCGTCCAATCGCGTGTCACTACTGCTTGGCCCCGCTAAGTGTTCATTAATTTCTTATAGTCCCGGACGTGCCCTATTAATTTAATAAATCCTTATAGTACCCTACCGCTGTTTTATTTCTGGTAGGTACTCTCTACAGTCTCTTGCTCCGTAACCTGCCGTTACGTGACAGTAATTACTTTGGGATTGCTTAAAAATATAAATTTATCGTATTTATGGTTATTGAAATGTAAAAACACTTATAAATAAAATTTTCTATTAGATTTGCATGACAAAAATATTTAAAAAAAATCTCATTTTAGGGATTTAACTTGAGTCTATGGGGAATCACATTTTTTTATTTTGGTTTAGTAATTTTTTAATTTTAAGCATTCGTGGTCACGGACTCATTCTTGGTTGCTTTGTTTCATGTACCTAATATATAAAACTACTCGAATGCTATTATTGGATTTTTTTATGTGGTGTGCCTACTTGAGTTTCAATTATTTTGATTTTATTCTTTGATTACAATACCATAGCACGTCTTGATGACACTTAATTAATAGTTTTTAATTCTCTCCGTCCTGAAAGATATCGAACTTAGAGATAAGGTACTCATTCTAGGCTACCAAAATCTGTCAAACTTCTTCAATATATAATGTACTATATAATTGTGGCATAAGTTTGAAAACTAATAGAAGAAATTTGACAGTTTTGGGTGACCTGATGTGCTGTCGGCTGTACTTAAAAAGTTTGTACTGTAATCCTACTAATATAAAAATTTTAAATGAAACTTTACAATAATATAGCTTTTAAATCAAAATTAATATAAATTATTAGGTTACTAACAGGCTATAATTTATACTAATTCTGCGCAGACCAAGTTGCGAGCTCTATTCGTAGAGTGTTTTTTATGTGATCGTACATAGTTTTTATCAACAAAAGATCAGGATGAAGTATAATTTCAGATGCCAATGGAAAGCGACGAAAAGGATTCTAACATAAAGACAGAGCCCAGCAAGAAAAATGACAATAAAAAGTTAAATTTTCAGCATTCGTGGTCATGGACTAAGAACTTTACCTTGACACAAAACTAACCTAGCCAGCTGCTAGTGTCACCAGTGAAGAACATAACTATCGATATCGCCACCACCACGTCCCCACCCTATCCGTCACTATCTTCCCACTTATTAGCTATACGGTCTCACAATTTATCGGCTGGGCTCTGAAAATTACCTCGCCAGTATACTCCTGAAGTTAGTTAAGTGATAGCCTAATGCGCCCTTATATGTAAAATATGGGGGTACAAGCGTTGTATATTTTGCCCCGATGTTTGACAGAGCCGTATTAAGGGGATTGGGGAACGATATATTGTGGTTACGGAATTGGCAATGTAATTAACGCGTTTCCTTTTATTTTATTTTTTGTTGGAGCCTGTACGGGAAATTAGGTGTCTTTGAGATGAGAAAATGAACAGAATTGTAATGATAATCATACATCAATTAAAAGATATAACGTTTTTACTGTAAAAACATTTTTCTATAAATATTTTTCTATATTTAACCTCATAATTACCGAGGGCACATTAGATGCCATTCAGTTTGCTCCGTAAATTACAAATAAATAAATATGAAATATAAATAAATTTGAAAACTTAACTTATATCCCCTATGTGTCGGTAACTTCAAGGTTAAAAAACACATTCCAAATGGCTACTCTGATGTGCTCTACCTCTCTGTAAACAATAATTAGATTCCAAAAAATAACTGAAATGACGTCTTTAGAAATCACAAGCAAAACTATTTCTTGTTACCATGGTTAAGATGACGTTTTTCAGTGGCCGTAACTTAAAAATATACGTACTTTTTCCTACCCTGCTCCGAATTTATTTGTGGTCGGTGCAGTATGTCTTGATATCAACAATACTGCTTAAGGATTTGGCATTTGATTTTTACGTCCGTGTGCCTGATACCAACTCTCCTTGGGGACGACTGATATTTTTCCACAGTACCTGGGACCACCAGCTTAACGTGCCGACGAAGCACGGAGAAAAATCGAGTTGAAATATTATGGTCACCCATCCGAGTAACGACCGCGCACTTGGTAGCTTAACTTTCGTTAATCGTGATCGTTACGAAGAACTCACGTCCGCGGCGCCATCGAACTATATGCTGCAATATGTTTGTAAGTTTTAAAGTTTTGTTCTATTCTAATCTCATCATCATCTGCTGCGATAAGTTATTCTGCTCCTCTGACTCTCATATTTTATTTATTTAGGACTGTTTTTCAAATGATGTCAAAGTCAAAATTTCTTTATTCGTTTAGGTATAATTTGTACACTTATGAAAGTCAATTTTAATGCCATCGGTTCAAGAGTCTACGGAGGCCTTGTTCTGAGAAGAACCGACAAGAAACTCAACAAGTTTTATCCTCCCTTTACAGTTTTTATGCGAGGAACAGGGAAAATGAGCGAAGATAATATCAAAAAATTATTATGTCTACAAAAAAAAATGTCCGTTATCTAGTATCCATAACACAAGTTCTTAATGATACTTAATTTGGGTCAGATAATTGGTGTGAGCGTAGAAATATATTATTATTATTATGGTAAATGGTTGGTGGAGAAGCATACGGCCGGCCTGGTGGTAAGCAACCACCGTAGCCCATAGACGGTTGGAAAACTGACATGAAACTCGCGCGCTGCCAACTCTAGTCCCCTTCCCTACCCCGTCGAACTCTGGCGACCTTACTCACCAACAGAAACACAACACTACAAAATGTAGTGATATTTGACTATGGTCTTCTCTAAGCTGGATATACTACACCAGTTCGGGCTGTTCCCAATTTGAGCGGTTAGTCCGCTGTACTTTTTACCTCGACTTACATTCATTAAATAACTCCTTAAGTCCTGCCCTGTTCACCGGAACCGATGACAAATTCTTTATTATATTAGTTTACAGAGTTTCGAATCCTTAATTTGGATGTAGGTCCAATAGTTTCCGGGGTCGACCGTTCTGCTGCGAGTAGCGAGTATGTTTGGGATAGAATTGATTTTGCAACTCATTTGAATCCTGAAGTTGAAATAAAGTTGCGGGATTTTTCTTTGAGAGTATTAGTAATGAGACATCGGACCTGCGTGGTGGATTCATCACGCAGAATAACGCTTTTTCGACTCAGTGACACAGCGATTACAATCCGATTGATTACAAAATTTTATATATTTATTGTTAAAGCCTCAAAAAAGTATTCTATAACAACAAAAAGGACTTTATTATTTCACCTCTTCGAGAGCTGAACAGAAAGAGGTTTAAGACTATTATAATATTGTATTGTTTTATGATGGGGTTTATTTTAAGCCCGCCTGGTTAGCTAACACCATTTAGTTACCTTATCGCCATTATATAGTAGTATCTAGTAATTTAGAGGCAATTAGTCAATTCTTCAGTATCTTGAAGATTTCTAGTAAACTGTGCTTCTGCCTTCGACTTTATCATATCTTAAGACCGGGAGAAAAGAAGATCAAAAGCTTTCTCATCCTATGTTATATTCTTTTCGTACTTAATTTCAATATTGTCACCCTGTGTAAGAACTGTCCTATCTGTCAGTTCTTTTTGCTTCGCTGAAGGTTTAGATACTATTTTGGGTTTGTTGCCTCTTTTATGTTTACCACTTTTAGACACTGCAACCAGTTATTACACAATATTCTGCTCAATCGCTTTTGGATTTATAAGTACGTATGTCTGTTTCATTATTATAATTATTATCGTTTCCACCATGTTCATTTCATCACAAAACTTCACGGGATATTGAACCCTACTTACGTCTCATACATAATGCATTCCTTTCTCACAAAATTTAAATATTTTCACCAATACAAAACGATCGATCCCAAAAACTATACAAGTATTAAACAAGTCAAACAAAACTTAGTTCGGAAATTTAAACCTATCCCCTTGCTCCGTCCCTGGGGTTACAACACTTGTTCCGATGTACTCTATTGCCCAATATATAAGCAATTAATATCGGATCTAGTTCGGCCCTCGGATGTATTAGATGGGTTATGCTGGAATCAGGATAGCGGGATATTGTAATTATTTTGTTGATTCTTCCTACATAATCAATTTAAAGCAAATTGTTAGTGGCAATGTGCTATAAATATTTTTTATTTTAAAGGGACGATGTTTAATTTTATATCGGCTGACGTTAACTGATGATAAACCCGAAGGTCGCACGCTTAATCACCGAGGGACAGTTTGAAACCCAAAATATATTTATTCATGTACAATTTGTACGTGTATGAAAGCCAAATTTGATGTCATGCGCTTACAAATATACCAGGAGGCCTTGTTCTGAAAAGAACGGACAAGAATCTCAGATAGTTTGTTTCTTTTACATTTTTCATAATAACAATACGCCATATTATAATTGTTCATTGTTGTTATAGTTAAAGACTATGAACAAAGTATGTGGATATAAAATATACACTGACACCAACCAAATTTAGCATAAATTTGTACTTCTTTGTGGTTAAACCCGGGAATTAAGCTGAACATGGACAGAAGTATGGTCAGAATGCCTCGCTAGATCTTAGCTCTTCAACCTGATCAAACATAATTGATAGAAAATTAGATAACAAAGAAGTGACATTCTGCTCGTTTACTGTTGGTGGATATGTCAATCACTTTGCTCACCAAGATGGTTCACAAAATCTGTCTACCTCAAAGTATCTTGGATTAGACTGCTCACGGCTACACTCGCGTGGATGTCGGTTATTGCGCCAATTTACTCGTATTAGTCTATATGCTATTCCAGACTTTAATCCCAGGTCATTCAGAAGAGGCTTTAAGAAGCACCTTGCAGGCCGGTAAGGCGAGGGTGGCTAGTGTGGCGAGTACACTATCTCTCACACAATCTACCTTTGTATTTGGACTCCACTTCTGCTTACCATTAAGAGCAATAGATTTATTAGCTAGGCCTTTGGTAAAAAAATCTATCGCTTCTAAATTTCAACCACACCTGTTCCTCGTGTGATTTAGTAACCAACATCCATCCATCTATACATTTATCTTTAGGTATAATATTAGTAGTAAGATTGCTCACAAAACAGTACCTACACTAAACCACCAAACTCCTCCCATCATCAAAACATCGTCAGTAAAGAATTTTCTATCCCTTTTATGTCTAAAAAACAGACAATTAACGACCACAGATTTGTCTAACTCGTCTATACAATCTATTTCTTTTCCGCTTTCTTTTTGATGGATATTTTGTTTGCGCAAGTTAACAAAAACGTCCATTTAGCGTAATCGCCGGAGAAAGAATAAATTGTCAGCTATTATTTGCAGTTTCTTCCTTTGTTTATCTTTATCGAAATAATTAAGAGTTTTTTGTACGGTACGTTATCGGGTTGGTGCTTTATTAGCTAGATTATATAACGGTATGGCCACATCTTGAACTGGAACTTGCTAACCAATAAGGAACCAATGATATCAAATTCTGCTTTAGATCTACATTATTTGGATCTACTCGAGTTACGTACGAATTGATGACATAACACCTTAGTCTACTCCTCATGTTAGGAAAGGTCCTCTTCCTCGAGTCTGAGAGTGTGTCACAGCTCTTTCCAGATTTTTCATATTTATTTCATATAATAAGTTGCCAGTATTCTGTTCTTAGCCTTGTTAAGAGCATCGTAGACTGAAGTGTCGAGTGAAGTGCAGATATCATCAGACCAACGCATCTGGCTGTGGTGATGTGGTCTCATGCCTTCGACTTTGCTGGTAACCATTAGTTTTTCTAGATTACCATCATCCTTTCTGGCAATGTGACTAAAGTACTCAATAATACGTTTGAGGCAGATGGTCGGGAACCTAGTCTTACTCTTACTTTGTCCTAGTAAATAAAAAATATTTCAATGTGCTAGGCTTACAGGTACTATCAGGCAAATAGAAATCTGACCAATGGTAAAACCTTATCAAGGTAAAAAAAATATCAAAATGATGTCAATAAAAGTCAGTTTTATTGAGACAAGATAATCCTCCTCCTTGCGTCGTTTATCCTCAATGCTGAGGGTCGTGGCCTCTTTGAACAATGTCTTGGACTATCTTACGCCAGTTCGCTCTATCTTCGGCGGCATGGATGGCATCGTGCATCGAGGAGTTTAAGGCCGAGCGAATTTGGTCCGACCAACGCATTGGACTTCTGCCTCTCGGTCTCTTGCCGCTCACCTTGCCCGTTACAAGTAGTTTTTCTAAATTGTCACCTCTTTTCCGAGCAATGTGGCCAAAGAACTCAAAACTCCTCCGCAAGCAAGTGGTACTGAGTCTCATTGGTGCCTTCAGCTCGGCTAGAATCGATTCATTGGTTCTGTGTTCTGTCCAATGAATTCCGAGCATTTTCCTCCAGCACCACATTTCAAACGCGTCAATACGTAGGTCCTAAGGGTCCAAGTCTCCGCACCGTAGAGAAAGATGGAAAAAACAAGGGTGGTAACGAGCTGTTTCTTAGTTTTCCTTGAGATGTTCCTATCGCTCCATACACGGCCCAGTTGGGACATAGCGCTCTTTGCCATGCCAATCCGTCTTCTGACATCCTTCTCACAGGATCCGTTGTTCGTGATAACGGAGCCGAGATATGTGAAATCCTCTACAATTACCAGGTTTAATCTACCGGTCATGTTGAGAGACATGTTGCGGTCGACTGCCATAACTTTGGTCTTGTTTCTATTAATGAGGAGTACCATTTCATTGCTGATTCTTTCCAATCTCTCCAGTAGGATATACATTTCCTCTTCGTTAGCCGCAAAGAGTGTGGTATCGTCGGCATAACGCAGGTTAGTGACTTTTGTCCCGCCAATGGAGATGCCGCTCTCCCAGTCGTCACACACTCGCCGCATGATATACTCCCCGTAGATGTTGAATAAAATAGGGGATAGTATACAGCCCTGCCTGACCCCTTTTTTAAACAGAAACGGTTTGGAAAGTATGTTGTCAATCTTGACCACACCCCGGCTGTCAGAGTATAAAGATTGCAGCAAGGCAGTCAGATGTCTTGGCACCCCTAGCTCGGTAAGTACCCTCCACAGGCTTTGCCAGTCAATGCAGTCAAATGCTTTACTGTAGTCTATGAAGCACATTACGAATGAGATGTTAAATTCGTATGATTTCTCAATGATTTGCCTTATATTGAGAATCTGCTCGCGAGGGCCTCTACCTTTGACGAAACCAGCCTGCTCCTGTGGAATTTGCCAGTCGAGAAGATGTTTTATGCGGTTGTTTATAATATGCAGGAGGATTTTGCTGCTGTGAGATATGAGAGCCAGGGTCCTGTAATTGTCACAAGTCCTCGTAGAGCCTTTTTTATGCAGGGGCAGAATGACCGATTCTGTCCAATCCTTGGGCCATTTGCCAGTCTGCCAAACGCAGTTGCAGATGTGATGCAAACAGTCAATGCCTTTGTCACCCAAGGCTTTTAGAACTTCGGCCGTGATTTGGTCGGGTCCTGGGGCTTTTCTGCATTTTAGTGCTATGATTGCTGCTGTTATTTCAGACCGCAGTATTGAGGGCTCTAATTCCAGGCTGCTCCAACCAGGGCATGGCACTATCGTGGTGTTTGGTAGATGGTCGTAGAGTTTTTCGCAGTGTCCGCGCCACCTCTCCGCTATTGCTTCCTGGTCGTGGATTGCATTACCATCTTCATCATTGATCATCCACGTTTTCGGCTTGAACTGTCTGGTTATGAGGCGAACTTTCTTAAAAAGGTCTGCAGTCTGAAGTTTTAAAGAGTGAGTTTCTATCTCCGAACAGATGTTCGATAAAAAGTTGTTCTTGTCCCTGCGACACTTCTTCTTAACTTCTTTCCAGAGTACGGAGTATTTATTCCTGTCTTCACTGCATTGCAGACCCTTCATTCTTGTATCTTTACAGTCACGGATCAGTTCCCAGGTGTCATCGGCTAGCCATGACTTGGTTTTATTCGTCATGTCATTGTTCTTTCTGGCTATTTGGATTGCGTCAGATGTTGCATATATCGTGGATTTCAGGTGATTCCAACACGAGTTTGCGTCATCTCTTGCCGGGATGGGGGATTCCGAGAGCTTTCCCTCCATAATGGACTGAAATTGCACCCTTTCAAGAGGATCCAGTTTTAGGAGTGTGTGCCTTGTTGGCTTCCTTGGAGCATCCTGCAAATTCGGCCCCACATGGAATACTGCTCTCATCTGTGGGCGGGCGCACCCCAGTACCAACTTCTTCCCTTAGACCGCATACAAAGGAGAGCAGCTCGAATTGTTGACGAACCAGCCCTTTCTGATCGGCTTGATACTTTGGCATTACGTAGAGATGTGGCATCACTCTGCATCTTTTATCGTCTGTATCACGGGGAGTGTTCTGAGGAGTTGTTCGGACTTATACCAGCTGCTGCATTCCGCCATCGTTTCTCGCGGCGACAAATCCATCCCCACAGTCTTGATGCTTGGCTATCCACAACCGTACGTTTTTCGCGCAATTTCCTACCGCGGACCACAAGACTGTGGAACCAACTTTCGCCAGCGGTGTTCCCGAACCGATACGACCTGGACATCTTCAAGAAAAGAGCGTATTCCTTCCTTAAAGGCCGGCAACGCGTTTGCGATGCCTCTGGTGTTGCAAGTGTCCATGGGCGGCGGTGATCACTTACCATCAGGTGAACCGTCTGCTCGTTTGTCCCCTTTTCCATAAAAAAAAAAAAAAAAAAAAAAAAAGCTTTTAGTCTGAGCGCAAATTTTGCCACGAGCAGGTTGTGGTCGGAGCCGCATTCCGCACCTGGGTAGGTCTTCACATTTATCACAGACGATTTCCAACGTGTGCTGACGAGTATATAATCAATCTGATTTCTGTATCGTGCTCCGGGAGAAGTCCACGTGTACAATCGTCTTGGGTGGTGTTGAAATTGTGTGTTAGTTATGCAAAGGTTCCTGTCGATGCAGTATTCGATTAAACGTTGGCCACGCTCGCTCCTCTTACCCAATCCAAATCTTCCCACAATGTTGCGAATGTGATCATCGTTGGTGGTGTCCCCCACTTTAGCATTCCAGTCTCCGAGTATGATAGTAATTTCTCGCTTGGGTATTTTATTCAAAGTGGTGGTCAGTGTGTTGTAGAATCCACCAATGTCCTCGTCTGGTGCCATTTCAGTAGGTGCATATATTGTAACGATATTGAGTACATTGGGTTTTGCATTGATTCTCATAGTTATAATCCTATCCGACACTGGATCGTAGCCGAGCACGTACTTGTTCATATGCTTGGGGAGCAATATAGCTACTCCCTTTTCACTTTTTTTTATCGCAACCTGAGTAGTACAGGGTGTTGCCACTTGCGGTGTTGAAGTGGCCTTGACTGCGCATGTGAGTTTCACTTAGACCGATAGACAAGATAATACTATGGGACAAAACCTGACAAAACTCGATTTAATCGACCGTACATCTCTTCTGATTTGCTGCAGATCTTTTCTTATGTTGCCATTAGGTATTCTATTGTACTAATGAACACGTTTATCAACATTCAATGTATGGTAAGGTATGGTTCCTGCGTAGATTATTTTCTAGTGTAGTGAGACCTTATAGAAGAAATTAACGCTACAACTTCTATTATTGTTGTAAATAATCGCTTCTTGGACAATTAGCTTCTGATTTGAAAAATTACTTCGCTTATTACTCAAGAGTTGGAGCAGTTTGTTACCGAAATCACATCATACTCATAAGCAGTTTTTATGGACCAAAATGAATGTCCATCTTTTCCTTCCAATATTCTCGTTCTTTCTTCTTGACATCTACTCCTTTTTCAATCTTGTTATCTGTTACTGGAACCACTTTCAAGATAACTTATTTTATGACAAAAACCGTTTTTTCTAATTTCAATACTAAATCTTAACAACGCAATTCGTATTAGAAAAACGCGAAAGTCAAAGCGCCCACCAATAAAATAAGTCATCTTGTACCCAAACGAACGTAAAATAAATCCAATCCGAACATTTGAAAACCTTCTCAACTGGCATTTAAACACCAAATTGACCGTTCACGAACGCAGCGCTCTAATACTTCGTTGGAATAAATTTTCATTAAGAACCCTGATACTGTGTAATTAATGGCTATAATTACCAAACGCTACGACTGAGATAAGAAGAAAAAACTGCAGGCTCCGATTAGTAAATACAATGATATTTCTTTGGCTTACAGTAAGGATGTCATTCCTAGTTCGCCGTCCTTTGTCTAGTGATGGCAGATATGTTGCTAGTTTGCCACCAAATTCTGAACATTATGTCTATGCAATAAGGTTGAAAAGCAACGAATAATATATTTTATATACAAGGTCCCCAAATTTGGAATACCTTAGCATTAACGCTAGAAAATAATCTTTATTTTTCTTTATTGTACGGGTTTGATTTGAGACTAAGAGTCTTAGCATTCATGGATTCTCAAGGAGCAGTGCAGTACTTGTGACCCAGATGTGTTAAGGGGGCCTCCTGATGGCGATGAACATCCTATTGCATCTGACCGGGAACGGGATGAGTGTCGGGTTAACTTAAGAAAGACCTTCCATAATAACATAATAAGCACTATGCAGCAGAAGCAGACCTCTCAGCATGTGCGGTGCTAACAGCACTTGGGTTCTTACATTCGGATCGCATGTAATATCCTGAGCGGTATCAGCACCGCATTAGACTTTTGTATTCTTACCACACCCTCTCTTATCGCGTATAAAATATCTTCTATAACCTATCACTCAATTTAACACCAGAAACACTACTCAATGCTCTCATCGATCACATTTATTTTGATTTCATCCATTTTCTCGTTGCCGTGTGACCGTGTGATGCCGGCAGAGTAGAATAGCATCACCCCTTATCCTTCAATGGGTGTCGTAGAAGGCGACTAATGGATCAGCAAAGGGGTATTGACCACCTTATACTCCGTCCACCAATCCGCATTGGGCAAGCATGGTGGACTACTGCCTAAAACTCCTTCGATGACAAGGAGAGGCCTTGTGTCCCAGCAGTGGATCGAAAGGCTGTAATGATCCATTTTCTCCCATACCCAACATTCAGTTCTATACATCAGAGTTGGGACAGGCAGGTCCACTCCTGCTTTTCAGAGACCTTCTCACAGCTCATACGTGCAAAGCTCCACTTCATTTACAATAATATAGCGATAAAATAAAGCAATAAATCCAACTTACAATAATACAGGCAATATCAATTACTTGGTCAAAAGACGTTAAAAATTTTACAATGGCCGACAATAATTCTTAAGGACGAAAGATTTACGTCAGACCTAAGCGAAGAATTTACATACAATTACAATAATCGGGCGAAAAAATACCTCTCGCGGCTAATACTGAGTTATGGGACCGTTAAATTATATTAAAATTTGTGGCAACACCGCCAAGTTTGAGAGATAGCACTATTCTATGCGTTTTATAGCCTCACAAAGACATTGCATTATAGAACGTAAGATTATTGTCTTTTTTCAGTTTAACGTGTATGTGTGTGTGTGTGTGTAGGCGATAGGCTGACAGGCAACCTGTCACTATTTTTAGGCACCAGGCGATTGGTTATTATCAAATCAGACATCAACAACACCAGAAGAATCGCAAATACGTCTCCGGCCTTAAAGTATCCTTACTTTATGGGCTCTTTTCTTGAAGTTATCTATTTCATCCGGTGCCAATAACCGCAAAAGTAGAACAGTGACGGGCGGGTGCTCAAAGGAGTTTTTTTCCCTTAATCCGACCATCTCCCTTCCTTTTAGGACTATGCGTGCTGGTTTATGGAGACACCGACATATTGTGGCTAACATTCCAACGCGAACTAAGAAATTTGGCAACTCGTTTCTTTGTCGCATAATCAAGAAATGGAATTTACTGCCTGTATAAGTCTTCCCTACTTCCTACAATCCTAGGTAATTCAAAGGAGGCGTGAAGAAACACCTTACAGTCCGGTAAGGCGAGTTTATCTCTCGCGCTTCTGCTTACCATACGGTCGAATGGAGTCGTTTGCTTGACCTTTTTATAAAAAAATAACCAAAAGCTCATACCTTTAACGTCAAGCGTGATCCGTTTGACAATAGGCTCGTCCAGGGCGGCCGAAGTGACGACGCATTTGAGCTCCCCGCCCAACTCCGCGCGGGTCACCGTCAGCGGTAACACCCGCTGTACCGCTGACGAATTTGTCTTTTCTTGAGCTGTAACAAAAGAAAATAATGTTATTATTATTGTTAACTAGTTTTTGGCCGCAACTTCGTCTATGTTTAATTTACTTTTCAGCAGCATTTTATGATTTAGGGTTTTTAATTTGTAAACGTGTTAATTTTATTCATTTCTTATCAAGTGCCTAAATTTAAAGTTTCATGTCATCTTTGATAATGACTTTGTCACCCCCATTTTTCCTTTTAGGGGTTGAATTTTGAGTAAACTTGAAACACAATGTTTACTCATTTATCGATAGGAGTTGATTAAATTGAGATTGAATGCTTTATTATATCTTCCGTTAGCCTCCACAAAGTATCGTCAGAATGCATTTATCTGCCGTGCGGCTAATAGTTTCAATGCTGCAGCCAAGAAGTTAGATATAGACTTATTTAATAATAAAAATAAATAAATAAATACTGACTCTGTCTGTCGGGGAGGGGCACCACCTTTGCGCATTACAGCAAAACAAATAAGAGAGGCGCTCAAAAACATGAGTGGTGGTAAATCTCCCGGTCATGACGCCATTAGTGTGGAGCACCTGCGAAATGCTGGTGTTCACTTACCGAGGGTACTGGCCCTGTTCTTCTCAATGTGCATTAGTCATTCTTACCTACCACATGAATTGATGAAAACCATCGTAGTGCCCATTGTTAAGGACAGGACCGGTGACATATCAAAAAGGGCTAACTATCGTCCTATTTCACTAGCAACAACAGTTGCTAAAGTATTGGATAGTGTGCTTAACTCGGAATTGGAAAATTACGCCAAAATACATGACGCACAGTTCGGGTTCCGATCCGGACTTTCGACTGAAAGCGCTATAGTAAGTCTTAAGCATACTGTCCAATATTACAGAGATCGTGCGACGCCGGTGTACGCCTGTTTCCTGGATCTCTCCAAGGCATTTGATCTGGTGTCATATGACGTGCTTTGGAGGAAGCTGGGAGACAGGGGTGTACCGAACGAAATGCAAAACATACTTAAGTTTTGGTATGCCAACCAAAGCAATCATGTCAGGTGGGCTAATTCTGTGTCGGATGCGTATGTGTTGGAGTGCGGGGTGAGGCAGGGGGGGTTATCGTCTCCCAAGCTCTTCAACATATACATAAACGATCTCATCGTGAGGCTGAGTAGCTTGCGTGTCGGATGTCGCATTGATGGCATTAGTATGAACAACATAAACTACGCTGATGATATGGTGCTGCTCAGCCCCACGGTGGGGGGCCTAAAAGAAATGTTAAATGTTTGTGAGATGTACGCTGCTGAACAAGGCCTCACATACAATGTGAAAAAAACGGAGTACATGGTCTTTGAGGCCGCTGGTAAATGTCCTGATAATAATACTAATATTACCCTTAATGGCTTGAACATCAAACGTGTGACGAAATTTAAATATCTAGGGCATGTCATCACCAGCGACCTCAAAGATGATGATGATATTGATAGAGAGCGGAGGGCTCTGGCGGTAAGAGGTAATATGTTGGCTCGCAGGTTTTCTCGCTGTACCGAAAATGTAAAAGTCACGCTTTTCAAGGCTTATTGTCAAAGTATGTACACAGGAAACCTGTGGGTCAAACACACCAAAAGATCGCTGGAGACCTTACGAATACAGTACAATAATGTCTTCAGGATGATGTTGGGTCTACCACGTTTTTGCAGTGCATCGGGGATGTTTGCGGAATATCAAACCGATGGCTTCCAAGCCATAATTCGGAAGAAAACTGTCTCCCTTATCAACAGAGTGAGGAGCAGCCCCAACAGCATCCTTAAGACATTAGCGGATCGATTTACCTCACCGCTCTGGAAGTGTTTTGTGCAAAGAGTGACGACCACGGGAACATATCCTCTCTCGTGATGGTTACTTTTTGAAATTAAATGAAAATTGAATAAAATTGTAATAAAAATTAGCATTGGTTACTCTTACCATATTGCTTTTAATGTTTTCTTTTAATTTAATTGTATACTCCACTTTTGTAATTTACTAACATAGTCATAGTCATTAAGAAATTGTTACTAACACCTATGGATTTAAGTTGTCCGAAATAAACAGATTTTATTTATTTATTATTATAGAAAAAAAACAAGTTATCGAAATAAAAACCTGTCTGGAGTCATGAAAGCACGTCGTATTATTTTGATTGTAATCCTGTTGAAATGTGACTGTAAGGAGCAAAACGAAAATGTAGCAAGTTCATTATATTGTACAATCTTAGTGCTAACGTACTAAATAATAAAAAAAGAAAGTAGAATATTATAGTTTGAATAATTAATTTAAAATGTTTATGCGTGCATTGTTAGCTATAAGTAAAATTTACCATTCAGAGATCGCCTACTATCACAGCTGTAAGACTTTATCGCGTCCGAGTAATATTTGCCTTTTCCTGCCAAAGTTGCCGACCTCTGTCCTAAATTCAGAGCTGCGCTATACCGCCACTCAATAAGTCTATAAAACTACGGTAACCAAAAAAACCTAGTGCAATCCAGACCGTGGATGCAGCGAAAAAGTGAAAAGAAACTGCTATCAGTTCTGGACCCATCAATCTCCTTGTGATACCCCTGCCCGATTTATTTCGGTGGCCAGCTTTTTAGAATGAAATCCTGTGGCTTTTCTACGGTGTTTTTTCGGTGTGCCACGAATAATGGGCAGGGTTTAAGCAAAAATATGGCAGCTCTTTGCTACGTATTGTGGACGATGGGGGATACAGTAATATGTGGTATTTATGGAGCTTTTGATGTAATTATCACCACGCTTACAAATCATCAAGCCCAAATTAACCCTTTTTTAATTTATTAAAGAACACGAGCTACATATGCTATGCTACGTATACAAAGTTCTGTTGACGGAACGTTCACTGGTTAAGTGTTCTGCTGGTCATTAATTCATGAACCAATTGAATATTGGCAAGCCGATTTAGACTCAAGTACTTCCAACTTCTGTCTGAAGTCAACTAACACTGCATTCCTAGTATTATGTTTATGAACTTGAGCAAGGACGAGTACGGGATGGAGTTAGGGTTGGTTGTGTGGGAGTGATATATAGCAGTGTTCCTCCTCCTCAATGCTGAGGGTCGCGACCTTCCTGATATATCCTGAACACTATGTTGCGACATTTGTTTCTGTCTGAGGCGACGTGGATCATCGGTCGGGCATCCTATAGTTTGGTGTCGATAGTGCGAATCTGAGCCGACCAGCCCATTGGGCTGCTACTTTTCGGTCTTGGCCCTGACTTTGCAAATTACTATATTTGTTTTTCGAGGTTGTCTTCGTTTTTTCCGCCAGAGTTACAATTGTCTATATGCTACGGTGACTCCTAAGCATCAGGTAGACCATTTGGCAATTACATAGAATAATAATAATAATAAGATTTACTAGCCTCAGTATCCTGGCTATGTTTCGGTGACCTTTTTGGTGAAACCGAAGGTTTTGTCTGTGCAATTATGGATGAAGTTGTGATGACGAATAACTACCGGAGGTTTATTCTGAGAGATGGCACATTGGATATTTGTCGAGCGTGCCATCGCCCGGGTGAATCCTTCAGACACATAATCTCCGGTTGTTCTCGTCTCGCAAATGGCGAGTATTTGCATAGACATAACCAAGTGGCCAGGATAATACACCAACAACTTGCTTTGAGATACAATCTTGTGGAATCCGAGGTGCCTTACTACAGGTATGCGCCAGAACAGGTTCTTGAAAATAGCCATGCCACATTGTATTGGGATCGATCTATCATTACAGACAGGACTATTGTAGCTAACAAGCCCGGTATTGTATTGATAGATCGACACGAACGCCGCGCAAGAATTGTTGATGTCGCTGTCCCCCATGACGACAACCTTGTTAAAGCTGAAAAAGATAAAGAAAACAAATATCTTGATTTGGCTCACGAGGTTGTTGACATGTGGGACATCGATTCAGCAATTGTTGTTCCGATAGTCATATCTGCCCATGGTTTGATAGCTAAGAGCCTCGATAAACACCTGAAGAGGCTCGCGTTAGGTGGTTGGGTCGGGAGTCAGATGCAGAAGGCAGTACTTCTAGACACGGCCCGTATAGTGAGGAAGTTCCTGTCTCTGGATCCTTGACCACCGGTAGCCGGTACCCTGATCTTGCTACCGATGGGGAACTGCATTTTTATATTTTTTAATGTTATACATTGTAAAAATTTTATATTTAGAAGTATAACTTTGTATGTGTTTTAAAAGAAATAAAGAGGATAATAATAATAATAATTTATTTATTTCTCCAAATAATTTACATTAGATCGCTAGTGGCCGGGGTCTCCTATTAAGCATATGAGTGCTTGTGCCAGGAGACCTCGCTCTTCCATTAGTGTACGTTTATACATGTTTTAGGTGGAAAAACTGTTCTAAAATATAACTAAAACTACCTATTATAAATTGTAACTAAAGATAAAAAAAAAATTAATTATGCCTATAAAAGTAAAAAATAATGAATTAAATTATGTGCCGCTAATTATTGTAGAGTATCTGTAGAAGGATGTCTGTTGTGTTGAATATGAGAGAAGTTGTGTGAATGATAGTGTAATTGAATGAGGAAGTTTTTGTGGCTCTTAACCTACTCATTTAACGTAAGAGTAACTCCGTCTTCTCGTAATCTAGTGTTTTCAACCACTCATGTACTATCTTTTTGCATTCGCTGTATTGCCTAGAGAAATGAATATAAAAATGTTGTGTTTGCCTGCCTTGTGATATCGCTTTACTAGGGCTAACGGATGCCACGTTTCATCTGCCAGTTTCAAACAAAGCAAGGCAGCAAAACTAGTGTGTAAACACGAGTTAGGTAACGATCTGCAAACCGAGACTGGAGCGTCAGAAATGGCTAAGGTGGCTGCGTTCCTACGTATATTTGCTTAAATCTGTGTACAGATGGGAACGCCAGGTAAAAGTTTGGAAATTATTGAAATTGGCAACTCACCGAACTAATTACTCCTGGATCTATTTGAAGTTTGTTCAACTGTGTTTGATTGGTAACATAAATGATGTTCAATTATTTTTTTAAATCTTGTAGCCGGCCACTCTTTGATATTGCTAAGTATGATATTCCGCTAATAAGTCAAACAAGACTTCCTCTATACTACGTATAAGAGAAAGTAAAAAAAGGATAATAAACCCATCAACTACTTTGAAACACATGGAAACTTACTTTTTATGTATAAAGATTTAAAATTAAGAATTTCAAATGTCAATGACAACGAAATGGAGATTGAAGATGGTAGCATCCTCAGGTACGGACAGCAGATCATACTACCCAAAAACTGTCAAATTTCTCTAATTAATTTTCAACCTTAACGCGTGCATTATAAAGCGCAAAATTGATTAGGAAAACTAAGTTTGTGGTAACCTGATGTGCTGTTATTGCCTGTACCTCTAGTTCTGGATTTAATTTTTCCCTGAAATACTCCCTAATACTTTAAAACTGATTGTGGATAATATTTTAATTTATGTATTTTGGCTCTGCTGCTGGCGCCCCATCATATTGGTGCCAATATCATTGATACAGAGGTAGCAACGCCACTGGTCATCACTCGTAGGACACATAATGTTTAAATACCTTAGTATTCAGGCATTAAAGTAAGTATGTTTTATTTTAATTTTAATGTGTTAACTTTAGCTTGTACTAGAAGACTTTCAAAGCTACCTTCTAAAAACATTATGCGTAACAATAACAGCAAAGATACAGTTAAAATATAACAATTTTAATTATAAACTTTACAGCACTGTTTACTTCAGATATAATAATAACTGAAGTCTCTAAAATACTTCAAGAAGCCTAGTATTTTATTGGTTCAAACTAGAATATTTCGTGAAATTTACTTGTTAAAAGGAAGACGTAGACAGCTTAATTCCAAGTATTGAACAATATAACATTATGAGTATTTGGGTCATGATTACTAAGGTAATAGATAAAATATATAGATTTCTTAAATTTGTCATGAAAGTCTTCTAAAGAAAAAGAAAATTAGAATATCAAGTCTCGAGTCAATATCAGTGTGAAGTAAATTTTGATGTAACTAAGTAATAATTTACAGTCCACGGCACTGTGTTATAATAGCTACACCAAAGTAACGTTTTACATAAAATACCTACCAACGTTAATTATTTCAAAGTAAACATAATTACGCAAAAGGCAGCTGCTCAACAGAACTATGCGATAGATAATTACTAGAGAATTCCCTGGAAACCTTAGTAAATTATTTATTAAGTTGTTTAAATTAGTCTGAAATGTTAAGAATCGTTACCGAGAAACGAATCTTGGGAGATAATATTAGTCGCTGCAAAGTTTCATCAGTGTGACACGACGGTAGCAATTAATATTGATGAGTTATTTCCTACTGTTCCAAACATGGATGTAGTAATCTTCGAAGAAGACATTATTTTGTTGACTACAAAAAATCAGATTGAAAAGGGAACGTCTTTTGTGTTGACTCAATTTATCATACAAAACGATGTTTAGTTTTCTTATTAACTCATAGTAAGAAATAAGTAGCTAAAGGTGTAAAAAATAATTGAGGGTCTAGTTATATTATCACTAACTGTCGGAACACATTATTGCTGTTAACTGTATTAAAATGACCACGAACTTTACTAAAATGGATATAGGTAATAGTCATATAGTCAATAGTCATTTTAATACAGTTAACAACAATAATGTGTTCCGACAGTTAGTGATAATATAACTAGACCCTTAATTATTTATTTTAATTTCAGTACACTAAAGAGAAATCCCATGTAAAACTTTTGATCATAAATAAGCATATTTGCATATTAAATTTGACATTTACCCATCAGAACTCTTAAGAAGTAAATAAAGAATAAAGCATCAACATTACTCCTAAATAGAATCTGGACGTAATGGACCGCAAACGTACCGCAGTGCTTCAGAACTCATAAATAAGTGAGTTTTGAAAGCGTACGTCTAATCTAAGATATTTTCTAGACGACATGCTATTCTGCAGTCTCGTCAACTCGCGCCCTGCTATTATCCTTGTAAGTGTACAATTTTTCCAGTCCATTCTACGTCCGTGAACAACCCGGGTCGCTCAGACCCCCGCTGTGACACGATACTTTTCATTTCGCTGTAATAGAGTAGGGTTGAAACGTATGAGTTTGTAACAGGTAAAATGAATAGTCGTGCTGCCTGTATAAATTCCTTACAAGTTGGACTAAAATTGCTTTGAGTCCGTTTCGTGTTCTTTCAGTTTCAATTGTGCATGGATTATGTTAAGGTTAAGATTAAACTTATGTTCTTTATTTTAAAGGCATTATGAAATGGAATATTTATTTTCGTAGGAACAGATTCTACAAGAGATCTTACAATTTAATAAGCGTATATTTTTGTAATTCATTATTATTTACATTTCGACGTTTCTTTTTTGCTTTAATTGTTTATATTTAATGGTATAGGTCAAGTATAGCGTAGGTTGGCTTGAGAAAAGTTATAGATATAGTATCAATATCACTAACTAATGGTTTCTGTTACCCGGGCATTTAGAGTGTAGCATTTGTCCTGGAGACGCATTTTGAATCATTCGAAATGAATCCTAAATTCATGCACTAAAGCAAAACGTACGAAATTCGTTTCTATTGCTCCCAATTTTACGTATTTTTTTTATTAGAAATGAGTGTTGCCCTAAAAATCGAATCATATAACATTTTTCATTTCATGCAGAAAAAATAAAAACCGGAAAGCCATAACTCATTGATTTTAGAAACCGGTAAAGAGTTACGAGGAAACGGAACGTAAATTAAAAGTTAATATGTCACTGTCAGTCACTTGATTTTCTACTGATAGCATATCAGAAACGAGTGGGTCGGACCACTCATTGAAATATTCACGAGTATGAATATTCAAAAATAGCAATTTTAGAGATTCGCATACGAATCTTGCGATTTCATACATGATTTTGAATTGTAATGGTTCTTGTTGTCATATTGAGTTTATTCCATAGCTTTGGCTTCACAATAGGTAGTAGATCCATGGGGTCCACGTTCGGAAGCCTCCTCGTGGCGGATCCTGGTAACGTGGTGGGGAAAATTTCTCGGCGGGTGTGTGACTTTTGATGTCAAGTCCCCTTGGCATTCGAAGTCACATGCCATCGTCGAGTTTTTTTTGTTGTCCCACCACGGCTAGTTCCGGACGGCCCTTTTCAGGGCCACGACCGCGCCCGAAGTTCCCCGGGTGCGGTCCGATGGCTGCTCCCGTTGTCCTCGTCAGGAGGACGCGCCAGGTCGAGCAGCCGTCGGTGGAGGAGTAGCTGATGGCCACCAATTGGTGCAAGGAGTGCCTGCTTAGACGGGCAGCGTTGGGACGGTCTCGGTGTAGTTGCGCTAACGTGCGCAGATCCCAAGCCGTCCCGTATAAGCGCACTGAAGGTCAGGCCGGGGAGGATGTTTAGTGGGTATGGAGGAACGCCTTTACCTCGAGTCCCACATATCCCCTGCGGTTGGCACCACCCCACAGGGACGATGCGTAAATGCATTTGACTTCCCCATCAACAAAAACAAGGTCAAAATACATGGTACTGCGGGTTTTTCTATTTAAAAACTGACTTTGTTTACTGCAGCATACCGTATTGATGAGCCTTGACTGCCTAGTTGATAATGTGTAAATGGTCGGTGTCTGAGGCGACCGTAAACTACAGTAAACGCCAAGATAACATCACTGGATGACAGGTCCGCGTCATCCAGTTTACTACCCCATTAATAAGAGAGCACACAAGTTCGTTACTAAGTTTCACTGGCCAATCAACTGAGGCGTTACGACGTGTACCAGTGTCATGTTCCCTCGAACACAATATTTCACACATGTTCCGAACATGACACATTCGTTCTCAAGAATACGTAACTTACAACCGTTTTGTAGCTGTAACACAGAGGCAAAGGGTTTATTTTCTCGTCCCCGGAGTGGAAATGCTTCATCACTGTCACTGCGAGGCACGGCGAGATAATATTCTTAGGGCTATGAAAATTTGATGCCAATGGAGGCTAAGTACAGTCTTAGGTTTAATTTAAGCAACCTTATTTTCTTAGACATAAGTCTCAATATGTCAAAGTGGTTAATTATCTCGTGTCTAAGGTGTTAGTTCTATACATTAACTGAGTGTTTGGACAATATTATATACCTAATATTTCAGTGTTCATAGTAAAAAAACAGACGTTCCTTTTCCAGCTGATACGTGTACGATCTTTAGAGTGAAACATCTGTCCTGCTTGTTGGTTTTTCATAAGAGATTCACTGAAGATTTTCTTATTATTGGGTGCGATTCTCCTCTTTGTATAGGCGAGAGGCGTGCAACCTATCACTATTTTGGGGCACTATATGGCCCCATACTACCAAATATGGCTTTATGTGTAACCAAATGTTACCTAAATATTCCCATTCCTTTTGAGATTATGAGCGTATATATTAGATTGACATAATACGAGTGTCGTAGAGTGGTAACTAAGAAAGAGTTTGTGATTTGGTCTTACTACGTGGTGGTATGCTTGAGCTTTCACGATGAATTCTAGAAGCTTTAGGAAAGAGATAGCTCTTGACTGTGAAATGTTTTGGTATGACTTTTATATATTTTGATACTTTTTCTATCGACTGAATTATATCATAATGTGTTTCTATTCTGTGCAACCACTATACAACATGTAAATTAAATAACCAACACCCTGAAAACAGGTGGGTTGGGATCGGCTTCTGAGATTACTTCACAAAAAAACGTTTTTTTTTTTAAAAAAACAAGCCCAACCCATATGTATTCAGGGTGTTGGTTATTTAATTTACATGTTGTATAGGTACTTAATACATTTTATGTGAATAAATTTTAGTGTTGTTTTTAATAATAAAAATACAAAACATGTAACATTTTCTATTTAGGAATGACGTGTTGCTAAAGTTTTAATCTATTTCTGTATATCGTATGCTAAATTAAGACTGCGCAAATGAAATGAGGCCGATTGGATTAACTTTTAGAAAACAGTGATTCATCTGAATGAAAGGGCAATATCATTAAAATCAACTCAGTTAAAACGAAACGAATTTTAACAACGTATTCATGAAAAACACATTAAATAACGCAGCCATAAGCTACCGAATTCCGCACATATTTCAAGTGATAATTTAATTATTAAACCGCTATAAATAACAACAGTTAATTATTATGAAAACGCAATTGTTTGGCGGAAAGTATTTTAGCCATTGTGGTGGATCCCGAATCAAAAAGCAATGTACGAAATGATTTCAGCAAAGGAAGTTTCGTAAAAGGGTTCTGGTGAAATTGCGACCAGTTTAAATTCACAGGGCCGTTTTGGAAGCTAAAGTCTAAGTAAAGAATGTGAACAGACCGATGACGTAACGGTCGTGCGTTTTTAGGTGCGTGCGTGAGCAACTAAGTGCTAGATCGCTACTAGGATAGGTAGCCGAAAATTTTTCAAATCTGGATTTCCTCCGTGCTTCTGAAGGCACGTTAAGCTGCTATCGAAAGAGGACAGTCATACATCACATCGGAGACCAGAAACGGTGACTTGATAATAACACCAGGATACCCTGTACCAGGTTAACCACTATAGAAGAAGAAGTTGAAGTTTGTATCCAATTTGATTATTCTTAATATTTCTCTTCTGCATATTTGGGTGCATTTAATTTAATTTTAACTTTAACGGAGTAGCTTTGCTTTTAACTTAACTGATGGTAAGTGAAAGCAAACAATGGCTACCACCCCAACGTGAAATAAGGAATCTGGCAACTCATTTATAATATGTCACACTATTAAGAGATAAGATTCACTACTAACAAACGTTTTTCTTCCTTACAATTCATTGAAAATTTCTCCCATCAGGCAGAATGGTGCAATTTGCAAGACCTTTTTATAAACAAAAGCGGACAAACAACTCAGATATATATATGAGAGGCTCTCACCAATAATTTGAGTTTCGAGAGCATATAAATAAGGCAAGCTATCTACTAAAACGATTCATTCAACACTTTAACTTTTAATTTATATTCACATCATAAACATCACGGCAACCGATTACTCATTTCGTATTCCATTTGTGCCGTAACATGCCAAACCCATACGAAACTACTTTTGGGGTAATTAAAATTGTTTTAGGCCTATTTGCTTACTGCCTTCCGGAGAGATTTTCCCGATATTATGACCGCTGGTGTACAAATGACAGCATGTCAGGTTAATACAAACTATAAAATTTTTCAATAGTCTTTGAACTCTAACAGCTATAGAATAAAGTTTAAAAATCATTAAAAAAAGACAGTTTTGCGTAGTCTGTGGCCGTCGTCTTTACAACGTTGAATTCATAGATTTAGAAACTGTAGATCAGCAATGTGAAAGAGAAAGAGCATACTAATCTGTATATTAGAGCGAGATAGATATACGAGAACATCGGATGTTGACGATTTTTCTTTGCCATTGTTATGCATTTGGTCAGTATGTCACATAAAGAGAGTTTAATGTAAAACAAATTCTTTAATACTTACTCGTTCATTACATCATTGGCGAAACAGAACAGAATATAAATTAGTATTATCTTTTCTTAAACAATAACTTTTTATATTATGAAAAATCATACTGTAATCTATTACAACTGTTTTAGTAACAAGTTATTGTGTACAGACAACAGCACGTTGGGTTACCACAAACTGTCACATTTTCTCAATTGATTATGGACTTTGTATCCAAAACGTTAAGGTTGAAAATCGTTTGCAGAAACTTGACAGTTTTGTAGGATGACGTGCGGTTGACTGTAAATTATTTGTTTACCTAAATAAAGGAGAAAAAAACACGAACCAGTATCTAATAAAATGAGGAACATAATAGGA
This sequence comes from Elophila nymphaeata, assembly GCA_955850985.1. NCBI lineage: Eukaryota > Metazoa > Arthropoda > Insecta > Lepidoptera > Crambidae > Elophila > Elophila nymphaeata. Next base: position 12,847,642 of record OY039092.1, read on the forward strand.
TAAGGATGACTAGGTATTCGCAAGTTACGAGTCATTAAGAACGCAAATTGTATAAAACAGATTAAATTATTTTGCTACATTTCGTACATACAGGTTGGTAAGTAAAGAAAGAAAGAAAGAAAGAAAACATTTATTGGCCATCAGTTCAGATACATAAAATAAAAAACAAAATAGCAGGCCAACTAGGTCACTGCCTCAGCGTATTGCCACAGCGACAGAAGACGCAATGGCGCTGGTATTCTGGCAGGGCCTACACACACATTTAAAAAAACTAATAAATTTTGATCAACCTTAATCTCGAAACTAATATCAATAAAATAACAAAAAAGCAATAAACAATTGTAACAGCACAAACAAAACAAAAATAAATAAATAAATAAACCTTTTAAAAATCAACACAAATAACTAAAAACAGCAATTAAACAAAAAAAAAAAAAACATTTCCATCAAAAAGATATGGCTGGCTCAAAGGTCTTATTTACCAAGCCAACAAAATTCTTGATTTGACAGTCATTACCTAACTAGTCTGTGGTGACTGGTGACCATAAAAGGCGTAGATTCTCTAACTAGTCTGTGATTTATGGCAAAATTATGTAATAGATACAAACTATTACATAAAGTAATAATAAAATGGAATACGCAAGACAAAACAAAACTCAATGCACACAATACAAAAAGAAAACAAAACAAACAGCAAATTTTAGTTAAACGGTAATCTTAAATAACTCAAATGTGGAACCAAAACGACCCCACGCCAGAGCGCATCGTGAAAAGTAACCAGTAAGTAGTTTTATGAATTCTGCAATTGCAGTAAAGATGTTTTTACATGCCTTCTGAATGTTTTAATGGTTTTCAGATCACGCACCGGCGGCGGGAGATCGTTCCAGCAACGTGAAGCTGCAAATCTAAAACTTCCACGGAATGCCACCGTTCGGTGCTTCAGAGTGACAAAAACGCTCTTGCATTGTCTGGCCGTGTACCTTGGTTGATCCCGCGCCCACACAAGTTTATCAAAAAGGTATCGAGGCTTTCTCGTACTCAACACGCCAAAAAGCAGAGTAGCAAGATGAAGCTTTCTTCTCGCCTCCATCTTTAATAAATTAGCCTTGTTCAAGAAGGGAGTAATGTGTGAACGGGGTGGCACATGAAAGCAAAAACGCGCGCAGGCGTTTTGTGTCCGTTGAATAAGTCTACTAGTCCGGGACATAATGCGAGGCCCAAATACTGTATCACAATAATTCAGTTTTGACAAAACAAGCATTTCGCATAATTTCATTCGCAGCTCCTCACTCAAGAAGGGTCGAATGTTGTATAATATTTTTAATCTATAAAAACAGCTGCGGGAACACTCGGCAATGTGATTCTCAAAGTTGAGATGTTCGTCTAGTATCAATCCCAAGTTTTTAGCTTGACTCACACGTTCCATTCTTTCCCCATTGATCTTTACATCAATAACGGTATTGTTAAAGTGAGCAATATTCTTTCTGGAACCAATTAACAATAATTTAGATTTCTTGGGATTAAGGACCAATGAATTAGACGTACACCAATCTGAGATCTGCATGAGGTCATAATTAATTTTTGTGACCGCGCTGACATAGTCCATTTTATTGAAAGGCAGGTATAGTTGCAGATCATCTGCATACAAATGGTACTGGCAATGATGTATGCTCTTTATGATATCTGCACTGTAAAGGATGTACAGGATAGGCCCCAATACCGACCCTTGGGGTACACCACAGGTTACCGGCAATCTGACAGAACGTTTTTTCGACCCATCCCCATTTGTGACCTCCACGCACTGCAGCCTATCCCTTAGGTAACTGCTAAACCACTTAATTGAGCTTGAATCGAACCCATAGAATGCCATCTTAGACAGTAGTAGGTCTATATTTATACAGTCAAAAGCTCGTGAAAAATCAAGCAACAGGAGAATACTTAGGTTTCCTTGATCTTGGTGTGCTAGTAGGTTATCCACTACGTCTGCTAGAGCAGTTGCCGTACTATGTCCCTTGCGGAACCCAGACTGTCGTTCAGGAAGTATATTGTTAGCCTCAAGGTATTCCACTAATTGCTCGCAAACTACTTTTTCCAAGACCCTCGAGGCTAAAGGCAGCAGGCTGACTGGGCGCAGGTCATTCAAACCTGTTGGGTTGCTATTTTTGGCCAAGGGCTTAACAATGGCCACCTTCCAACTATCGGGAAAGACACCTTCAGCTATTGACCGATTTATAATTGTAGTTATAGCCCGTAGTGTTTGTGGCAAGGTCAGTTCTAACATACTAAGTGACAGTCCATCATGTCCTTGGGCATTGGACTTAAATCCTTTAATAATTTTTATAACCTTGTCTTCAGGTACAGGACGTAGGGTAAACGTGGAGGAGCCATGCCTATGATGTTCGAAGTATGTGAGCTGAGATATTGCAGTTTGCCTATTACCAGGGGTATTCAGAAAGTGCGCATTTATTAAATCAGGGTCATTGATGCTGGCTGGAATATCAGAATCCTTTCTGCGACTGGTAATTTCATATTTTTTTAAACTCTGCCACAACTTTTTTGAGTTTTTGTTGTTTCCATTTATTTGTTGAGAGAAGAAAATTTTCTTTTCCTTCACTATAGCTTCCGCCACAAGTTTCTTCATGATTAAGTAACTCTCCTTTACAGCGGGTACTTTCTGGGCTTTGAATTTTTCATAGTATTTGTCCCTTATTTGGATCATGGATTTAACACAGTCAGTAATCCATGGGTGCGGAGGATGTTTGAATTTTTGCCGCTTAACTGGTGCGTGAAGGTCAAATAACATAGTCAAGCACTGGGTAAAAGCATCCACAAGGCTATTTACATCATTCAAACAGTAAAAACTACTCCAATCAATAGCATCTAAATCACTACTGAATTGGTTCAGCATAATGTCACTTAGAGGCCTGTAACTCACCCACTGAGGGCACAATCGTTCTTTTTTTATTTTAAATTCCACAGAAATTATAGCATGCCTCCCAAGTTCAGGAATTTGCTTGACTACAACATTCATAGCACTAATGTCGCTGCATACTATATCTATGAGGCTAAAACTGTGCTCAGTGAAGTGTGTAGGTTCCTCAACCAATTGCTTTAAATTCACACTGTGCAGAAATTGTAGCAGCAATTTCGACCCCGTGCTTTTTGTGTCTAGTAGGTTAATATTAAAATCGCCAAGCAATATAAGTGCATCCCGTTTAGAAAAAAAAGTAATAGAATCCACCATAGCATCTAAAAAAACTTCCACATCCTGCCAAGGTGGTTTGTAAGCAGTGCCAATAACCACCCGTTGACCATTAATGCGCACTCTCAACCACATTTGTTCAACCTCAGATTCTGTAGGATGCTGACATATACGAGCATTGATACCCCTCCTGATATAAAATCCTACCCCCCCACCACGACCACCCCGAACACTTTGAGGTCTAGGGTTATGTTTGAGCCGGTAACCTGGAAGCACTGGTGCCCTGTCATCCTCCCCAGCCCTCAGCCAAGTTTCATTTACAGCCAGGATGTCAAACCCCAACCCCTCCACTGCCACCATTAACTCCTCATGACCAGTGCCGAGCGACCCCGCATTAAAGAGTCCAACTTTAAGATACTTAGACCTTACCTCTGTGTAAAAATTGTTACAGATACCAACATAACAGTGAGGAGACTGCTAGATAGAAAATCAAAAATACTATGAACCCACACTATGTAAATATATCTTATGTAAATAGTTCTATCTTTAGTTTTATGGTTCCAAATGTAAATGAACATAGTATGCTGCACAATTTCTGAATTATAAATGTAAATAAATTTAAAATAATATCTAATTCCAATGTTTAACTTTCTCAAATCAATAGTATACAAAGTTACAGCCCACATTGAATTTGTAAATAAATTTATTATGATAAATGTAAAGTATTTAATTTTTTTACAGATAGCCTGTTTTAACGGACGTAATAATTTATAGACACTAGCAGACATTACACAGAAACAACGCCACAAACCAATATAAAGGTACATACATTGCAACCAAAACCATACACAAAAAAAGCACATACAAAAAACTATAATGTAAACATTACATTCACAGAATCGGATGTCTACCATTTCGAGTCACTTATTATTGTTATGTGGTCCAAGAACACGCTCGACGTCCTCGCGGGATCTGAGCTGATGCGCCGGCGACCCGTCCGCCTGGCGAACGTACACGCGGCCTCGCTTGGTCCACGAGTACCGCCACCGAAGCTTCTTGCACTCTTCCCGTGCCAGATTGAAGAGCTGGCGATTGGCTCGCGTCAGCCTCTCGTTGATGTAGACACGCTTACCGGTGGAGCCGGTGAGACCGCGGCGCACGCGCGCGGCGCTCAGCAGCTCGTCGCGCAGGTGGCGGCGCACCAGACGCACCACGACGCGGCGCGGCCGGCCGCCCGCCTCCGCCGGCGGCGCGCCCACACGCTCGGCGAACACCACGTCCCGCGGCTCCAGCGTCACCCCCAGGCGCGCGGCGAGCATGGTCACCGCCTGGACGACGCTCTCCCCCTTCTCCTCGGGTAACTCGCCGATCTCCAGGTCAGCCAAGAGCGCCTCCTGGTCTCGGTCGTTCAGCTCCTGCTTCAGCTCCACGACGGTGCGCTCCAGCTGTGCAGCACGCTCCATCTCCGCAGTACGCTCCAGCTCGGCCTCGTCCCGGCGCCGCTCTATCACCCCCATTCTCCGCTCGAAGTCATCAAGGCGCTCAGTTAGAGAAATGCGCAACAGGGACATTTCCTTCCGGAATTCTCGCATCTCTGCGATTAATTCCGCCAGTTCCCCGTCTCGTCGATCTGATGGTACACTGGCTTTAAGCCCCTCATCACAATTGGACGGTGCGCCACCCCCATCACACGACCGAAGCGTCCCAGAAACCTGTTCCTTATCGGGTTTCCGCATAGTGACGTAGTCAGAATCTGCCGCACTTTCAAGCATGTATTCGCTCAAAGATCGAACAGGAGTGTTAATATTGCTGGACTTTGGCTGTTTACTCTTACATTCGTAACAGGTCCAGTGACTCTTGTGATCCTTAGTCATGGTGTTCCTGAAGCGCTGCACCGACACATTAGCACAGTCGAGATCATAGACTTTCGAGCATTCCACGCACTTCAAGTGTTCACCACTCGTGCACTTCTTTCTGCATCCACCACAAACAAATTGTATGGGGGCCATTTTGGTGTTAATTTCCTCTCAGAGAAACACTAATAGGAACTGCGGTTTGTCGCCTCTGCGTTAACTTATCAATGGCCGATGACGCACCGGTATCAAGTTGACGCTCTGACCAGCCGCGCGCTGCCGAAAACAACCCGAATGTAGTGGACGCAGCGTCGTTATTCGCGTACACGCAACACCTACAACCAGTCACTTGGGAATAAGTCAATGTTTGCGTACCGCCGGTAATTTATTGTTTCGTGTAAATTTTGTCTTTACAACCACTTAAAACTTATAACTAATGATAAATTCACGAACACTGCACATAAGTAATTATTAATTTTAATAATTAAATGAGTCCACTATTGAAAAAGTATTTTTAAATATAAACTTTTCGCGGAGCACTGCTACAATGATGTGTACGATATTAAGGTCAAAGTGATGTTCATAAGTAAGTAAGTTCTTTATTGTATATAGATTAAAAGATAATATATTACGACAGATCTTATTGTCTAACTTAGTATCACTTAATCCTGCCTTCTCCGGCGTATTATACATAATAAATATTCGTTTCAGACAAATTGGTTACTTAATTAACTTTAGTAACTACATAAAACACTTCTTGAATACTATGGAAATAATATTTAACTTAAACTTGCGTCAGAGAATGTCACATAACAATCGTCACTAACGCATAATGCTAGCATTAACAGTTTTATTGTACTAGCACAGACGAGTAATACACGTAAATTAAATTCAGCTATCTAGTATTGAAGCGAAGTCTTATATGGTCTTTCTCTCCAATCGCTGCACGAAATATACCTACCAGTGGCACAAAATTTATGTTAATTTAACTTTCATTATTGTAATTATGTTAAAGTTTATGAACGAGTCATTAAAATGTTATTTCATTATGCAATTTTAAATAATATGCTAAATGGTGAATACAATAAACAGCAGGAACGATATCAACAATTATCATTTCATACATGAAATTTCGAGCTCATAAAATTATATTTCTCCAAATATTTAGATTATACCCTACGTCGCACTCTGAGTCTAATTATGTACATCCACCGGTATCAGTACGAGAGGTCCCAGGTTTGATAATCAAAGGTATAAAATTAAGACCAATAAATGTATAAAATACAAAAGAAATAAAAAGCAAATTATGCTAGGATGCATAATGATGGGGGACTTGTAGCTAATAATCTTTAGTTTAATCTCACTCATATACATGCAGTTGAGATGTTTTAGATCTAAGAGTATAACATCTGTCCTACTTGTCAGCTCTTGTTTGGTATTGTAAGCACTGAACTGGTTTGATGTCCTTTTATACCTACAGTTTTATTTTTAAAACATTACTAAGAAATGTATGGAACAGTAGTTTTTATCGCGATTTCAGTTTTGCTTCTATTGATAAAGTTGTTTATATTGATGAGATCTTCAAATGGTTTTGAGTTTGAAAGTGTATTAAAAATAACCATGTATAAACGACAATCTGACAAACTGTCACTATTTTGAGGTATTGCATGACCCATACTGCCAGCTGTGGCTTTATGTGTAATCATATTTACTTACAGCACCACTGCATCCTTTTGGGATTATGAGTGTGACAGTATGTATGCATTTTCATCACTATATACATGCACTTTTGTCATTTGGCACAGATATATAGTTTGTATTAATTTTATGTTACTTTTATAACTTTTCTATCTGTTGTCTGTAATTGTGCCATAAATAAATAAATAAATTGAATCTTACTTCGTTAATGAATTTGTCAACTACATACGTAGGTACTTATAGTAATCTACTAAGAACGTATAATGAAACATATCAGCTTGTGTTGAGTGAAACTGCGGATCAAGTATCAAACCGAATGACACAGTTATCTTCTTATCCTTCTATCTGGGAATAAGTAAAACAACCTCCCTCCCTTACATAACAGGATGTTCGTATTTGATAAACCCCGAGACCATATCAAGGATTTATCCGCACTTTGTGACAAGTCACCCGATCAGATTAGAGGAGGTCGGGTTGCGTTTTATTTATTCGTGTTAATTTGATCAAAATCGGGCTGTAGCAAAGCCTCTTTTAAGCTTGTAGCTAGTGTAATGTCGCATTTGATACGTCTGGTAATGTAAAGATAGACACACAGATTTGGGTTAGTTAAGGTTTTTAACTTGATCTTTATTGATTAAGCATCCTAAGTAAGCAATCGATATGTATAAAAGTTTAAATTATCCCTGCTGCACACATTACGTAGATTGTTTATAATTTTCTGAGATAAAAACACTTGCTAATATTAAATGCAAAAGTAAGTTTGTATACTTACGTTTTCAGAACTAATTGAGTAGTCTGGTCCACCATGAAACGTAAACTTAATTATTATTGAGGCTACATAAAAGGACAATACATGTTATCCAGAAAAAAGGCTGTAAAAAGAAGGGAAATAGTACATATATTAACTAGGACGGTAAAAGAAAGAATGTCTCAGATCACTGTTATTTTGACGCCCGAGCTGAAGGCGAGGGCGATAAATATGCGATCTGGTATATAATAACTCGTTGACAAAATTTATATTAAAGTGAGCGAAGCCACGTGCACATGCTAGTAGTCAATGTACAGATGACGGCAATTGAGGCTACCCAAAACTGTTTTTGTTTAATAAAATTTTAACCTTATTCCTCTTGAGAAAACTTGACTGTTTGTGGTCAGTGTTCTTAGATAAATCCGTTGAGACTTTTGTAAATAATGTCCTCTTGAGCAAGAAAGAAGCAATAAAATTAATCACAAAACAACTGCGGACGTCCTTTAACAAACACCGCTACAATAGAATTCAAGACACAAGTGAATATAATTGCAAATGTAAATAATTGCCATTCCCTTTTCTAAACAAAGCTTTATTTCATGCCGTTCATTTATCTAATGCGTGAAAGGGCCGGTAGTGGCAGGGGAAGGGATAAATCTATGAACTAAATCGCTTGGTCCGAAATTATTTTTGATTACCCCCACATTTGAGGTCGGACTGTTTTCAAAGCGAGCTTTGTTCGGGGATTTTCCAGTGAAGATTCGCATGGTGATTGTTTAATGAACTTTTGGGAGGATTTCGACAATGTTTGTTTTAGGGAACCATCGGTAAGTGTTTGTCGAGTTACCAGCTCGTATAATCCCGGGGCTGAAAAAAATTATTAATGCCGGAGCTGATATCATTTTACACCGAACAAAAATTGTGTGTCCTTTGATGGAGGGATCATATTATGATCTTTCGACGTACTTGTCCTAATATTATTGCTATCAATCGTGTGGCGGATTTTAATTTCATTCGATATTTGGGCGATGATATAAAATATAAGTGATTTAATTTTTATTATTTGCTTAAATAGGGGTTGCTATTTAATAAAGAATATACATAATTGTTTGTATTCATCTTTACATAATTGATGCCGTGGGTGACCTTTAAGTAAAACTTAACTTATTAAGTGGCAGTTCCCATATATTTACTATTGTTTGTGTCTAGTTTAAGTTTTGTTAGTTAAATGTAACAAAAGTTAAAGGATAACGAGAAATTATATATTTATTATTATTCTTTATTTGCCCCCAGTCTGCAAAGTAATTGCATTTGGAGTCCTTCAGATCCTCTTATCTTAATAAGCGAAACATACGGACACATTAATACAGAACAGACACCATTTATAGGTTATCAAAGCATTCCTTTTCTCAATTCAGCGACGATATATCCGCCATAAGTACGATTTTATTAATTACCAGTTCTACTAAGGGATATAAGATTTCTATACATTCTCGACACATTGCACGTACCATTCATTAACTGAACGATAAAGATACTCGACCGACCATCCTTACCGATAAACTGACCGCTTGTTAAGCTAGATTTATTACTGGAAACTAAATTAGCTAGAGGTTACGACTCGACTAATTGTGGTTGCTAAATACTGTAGTTATTTAGTTGGCTTCTGATACAACTGAGATTTCTAAAGTTACTGGTGAAATATATTTTAGTGTCTATTTTTTTATAAATCTATCTTAAGATTCCATCCATCCTGGTGGTAAGTAGAAGTGTAGTCCAGATTCAAAGTGCGAGATATATTGTAAGCGCCGCAGTCGTGCGTTCTACATAACGATCACAAAAACTAAGTGCGCGGTCGGACTCGAATGGGTGACCGAATTTTTCAACTCTAATTTCCTCCGTGCTTCGGAAGGCACGTTAAGCTGGTTGTCCCGGCTGTTGGCAAAAGATAGCAGTAAGTTAAGTCACGTCAGAAGCCACAAATGGTGACTTGTAAAGCTCTGATTCTATTTCAAAGAGGGTTGGTGTCAGGCATACGGCCGTAAAATATTACGCCAAAACTTTTAGCAGTATTGTCGATATACAAGACATACTGCACCATAGATATAGGAAACTGTAGATCGGCAGTGTAAAAGAGAAAGAGATCATCATCATCACCAACAGCTCATATAATCTCCCCACCGGCTCGAGCCTACCCCACATTAGGGGCGATTAGGCCTTAGTCAACTACGCTGGCCAAGTGCGGGTTGGTCGACTTCACATACAACCTGAGCATTTTTTCATAGGTGTCTGCAGGTTTCCTCACGATGTTTTCCTTCCCAGTAAGAGCGTCGATTAAACGTACATATGAATTCAAAATTTGAAAACACATTGGTAGGTGGCGGGGATCGAACAGGTCCCTCCCAGGTGGGAGACAACGCCCTTCCGCACTACGCCAGCGACGCTTCTCGATAGAAAATGATCCTGGATTCTACGGATTCTTTCTACAAGTTTTGGAGTTAGATTTTTACAGCGCTTACTTGAGAACTGCTAGCTTTCGACAGCTTAACGTGCCTTCCGAAGGCGGAAAATCGACAGCAAGACCTAATGACACCGTGAGCTCCGTTTGCGTAAAACGGAACACTCCAAATTAATACTTAAAGTGACGGTGGATTTAACTATTTCATAAAATATGACAACCTACATCTTTAGTCATCCCGTGACCACGAACGCTGAAAAGTGTTACGAAACGTCGGGCAATAATAACAACATGTAAAATCTAATTACACGCGAGTTAAATCCGAAAAAGTTGTTTTATTTATAGAGGACAATCGAGTTGAAATTTTTTCGGTCACCCATCCGAGTACCGACCGTGCACTTGGTAACTTAGCTTTTGCGATCGTTACGAATAAATCCCTCAGGTACGTATAATGTATTAACGTTTTTGAACTCCTTTGGAAACAAAAGTTTTCACCTCCATCTAATTTGCGCATACCCTATTACGACCACATCGAAACCACCTAAAATCCCCAGTACTAAGTTTCCGTTACGATTCTAAATACTAACTGATTCCAGTGAGCACACGTTCACGTTACACATTAACTAAATTAAACTTTGAATTCGGTAGCAAATAATCTAGTAATTTTGTCGCACGGTTTGGTGGCGTACCGCTAATACTTAATCTCAGCCCAGACAGTTCTAAAATTATTTATGTATTACCTAAATGTTGTACGTATTGCATGAGCTGTGGGATTAGGTGACTGATAATGACGTGAAAGCTGACTGATAACGGTATAAATTATAGATTTTTGTCTAACCCAAGATATTACACTACCCTTTTTATTAATTTAATTATTTTATCTTATGAAGACAAACAGCTTAAAAGCTAAAACGACAGCTAAATCTAGGAAACCATAGGTTACATTACACACATAACCTATATTACATATGTATTTTAAATAAATAAACTTTTATATATTATTATAGGTATGCAACCAGGAATTGTGAACAAATATATTAGTATTTGTCACTAATACGTTTGTCTCTACCAGGATACAAACCTGGCCCGCTTGATGCGCAGGCAACAGTACATACGCTACAAGCCGACGGCGTCAGTATGACCTAAATAGAACACAGCACAACCCTAAAAGCAACGATACTTGTATAATAATAGTACTACCAACACAACACTTAATCTCTTTTGTTAGTATGCATTATTGCTTGCTCTCATGGTCTTTGGTCTTCGTTGGTACATGTAAAACCATTCCTCAGCAGAACGAAAATTGTTTGTTTAGTTGTAAAATACCTCAACATCAGCCATACAAGTATTAAATAATAAAAAAAAACATAAACTCGACGCACTTATTTCACAAATTCATCCTCAATACTGTACTCTCTCTTTCTGCATTAAAAGTCTCTATTCATATATCTATCTTTATACCTAATTTATAAAGAGGTAGATAGGTTACTTGCTTGCAAAAAGTGGCACCGTATAAGTAAGCTGATTAGCACACCCGAGCATATAGGACAACATATATTTTTCTCGTTTACTCTATTGCTAGATATCATGTTGTCTTACTCAGAACTTACAATACGGCCTTGTTAACTCGTCACATTAGACAACATGAAATCGTAGACTTTAGGTGCCGAGTTAATTTGACCGTGTAACTTGAGAGTATCTATAACTATAAGTAGGTATACACAATGACATATCGGACCATTTTTGACTTTGAATTAGTATTAAGGTAACATATCTACCTCTTTTTAAATATAATATCATTGGTCTAATCACGATACCTTTCCTGTGAGGGGTTAGGTAAACTGCAAACTCTAGGTATTGTTAAAGCATACTCAATTTTAAATCTATCAGACATGAGAAGATTACTTAGATCCCTTCACCAACTATAAAAGAGATGATGATCTTTATAGGGCAAAACAGATATTTACTATTCATAGCAAGAACACTCGCGACCAAGCTACTTTTTAAATAAACCAATTCAACGCAAAATCTGATCGTCCGTTTGCAAGATACGATGGCACAGAAACTCGTGGACACACAGATACACACATCAAAACAACCCGTATTTCTTGCATCGGGGGTTAATAAAATAATTTTTACTAGTCGATACCCAAAAGAAGTGAACCCTTTGGAAAATACGAAGCTGCAAACTTTAGCCGAAATTAAATTCTTTATAGTCCAAATTTGCTTTGTGACGCTAAATTTATGAGTTTCCGACACGCTCCGGCTGGTTCGTACAATAGATAGACAAAAATACGGCTTGTCTTGTAGCTGGTTAAGGCCTATAGATAGATAGTTGTGTAAAGTTAAAAAGTAGACAAAATTAATAAGAATGAACTTAAAAACAACTTGAAATCATTCAACTTTATCTGACTTTATCGTTGAAATCAAAATGATCTTAAAATTGGCCTGGTTATCTATTCAAAACCGCCGAGCATATAATATGAGGAGTGTCATAAGCTGAGTAGATAGAGCGAAAGAAAGATTATGTACTGATTGTAGCAAATGGAAAGAAGTGAGGAGTTCTATTGGAGAAAGATGTGACTTTAGGTATGTCTTCCGACTTTCGTATAGTAATATCTACCGATTTCATAATACGGTTATCATTACGTCATTTATTGTTTCGGAGCATTTGAATTAGGTATCTATTGGTTCGCTGAACAGTATATTTTGCAAATAACAAACAACAAAAGCACTTGATGTGATCAGTTATGTATGCCAAACAAGCAATGGCCCAACTAAGGGTCCCTGTGGAACACCAGATTATATGCAATATTCATCTAATTCAAAAACAATATATTAAACTATCAGTAGTCTTGTAGGTAATTTATGATACTAATTCTTATATTGAATTAGAACCATTTTGTGAAAAATTACTAAAGTGTTGTTGTTTGGAAGATTTATTATTATACGAAATGTCAGAGGCATTGTACGTATCTGTTTCCAATGTTAAATTTCAAACTCAAGATAAATCAATTCTCATTCGGTGATACCCTTCAAAAATCCATTCCCAATAAAGACGATAATAATGAACGTAATGAAAATGAAGCGAAACAAGTTCATGAATAAATTTAAAAAAGAATTGAAGGAACCAATCCTATACAAAAGTTGTCAGATCGAATCTTATGCCGTTCTTTAATAATAGCTTTACAGAAAGCAAGTTTCACTCTGTATTGTGATTGGAGAGTCATTGTGTGCCATTTTTACAGCGGGCTTAAATTGAAATAGTTTGAGAAGTTTCTTTGCTTTGAATAAGCAGTTCTCATCAACGAATTAATATTTTTTGCTACACTTTAAATGGAGTTTCTTGGATATCTGTGTTTAAGTTTGTATTGGACTATTAGTCATTTTCAATTGGCTTTTGAACGATGAGTTTTTGTGCATATATCTGGATAAAAAAAGAGTACCTTCTTTCAATTAGATAGTACTATATTTATAGAATTTTTATCTAAATTGTTGTTAAGTTGAAATGATTTTTAATTATGTTATTAAAATTGTATTATTGAATAGGACTATCCCTTTTTTTCCTATAGATGTAAACCACCTTTAATGGCATACCCAAGGAGGGTTGGTGTCAGGTAAGCGAGACATAAAACTATACTAAAGCCTCTAAACTCCGTAAGCTGTATGGTAACATATTGGATCGACCACAAATAAATTAAGACCCTCCCTGTCAGCGTCTATATTCCCGACTAGTTATAGCAGTGTGCTATGTGACTAGGTATCTTCTGAGTAACCTTCTGTGGTAAACTCGCTCCATCTTCGGTTTCCTTTTACCCTCCAGCTCAACGTGTTGTCAAAAGTGAACCCATTTTAATAGAAGAAAAAACATAGCCGACCAGGTAGATCAATAAACATTACAGTACAGTTCATTATTCACAATCAAAAACAAATTTCAGTCTCGAGATTTAAAATAATTAAGTATATTTAAAGTTGTAAAATGTAACCCATACATTTCCAAATTTCTATTGAATCAGTATTGTGATGATATCATGCTCTGAAATGGCATTTAACCTTTCCATGGACAGTTCGAAATTCTTTTACAAAACAAAACAGTACTGTTTTCTCTGAAATCCCTGGTGGAAAAGCTTTAAGCTTTTCACTTATCCTTTTATATAATGATATCCTATTCCAATTCACATGTAATTGAATCAACGTCTCTAAGCGATAAGCTTCTAACTCTAATAACCGTGGAGTAAACAAACTCTTCGCCAAGTTTTCGTCACTGCCACTAAAATCTAGGAAGTTGTTGCAGCGGTGAGTGGTCCAAGTTATGAGATTAGGACGATTTTTGTAATTTTCATTATTTAGAGATTTTTTGTCGTATTAAGACGGCTACTGCTTTTGAATAGTGAGAAATAGTGCCATTTATTGTTTTTTTCTATTCAAATAGAAAATGGACATTAGTTTCAAATGGTACGATATATTTGACGATCTAGTGATGTACAAACCGAAGAAAACACTTTTATTATATTAAGAGGAATGGACAGAATATTAAAATAATACCTAACCCATTCATCATTAGTTTCATTATTTATTTATTAGGTGTACCTACAGTAATTTTTTAATGAACTGATTTTAACGTAGGTTATTTGAAGTGTGCGTGATCAGGTCTACATTCTTATCTATCGAACCACATGGAGACAGAAGGAAGATAGTTTATTACTGACGTGACATACATTTTCCTCTATTCCATTCCAACTGATGATAAGCAGAAGTAGAGTCCAAATGCGAAGATAGCTAGTCATAGTCGAAAGGATACTCAAGATTTTCCATCATTTCTTTGTTTAATTCTGAGAAACTTCTAAAATCAAGCGATTATAGCATACAAAATCAATAAATGAGAACTAATTTATGTCATATAAAATTTGGCAACTCAGTTCAAGCGTGTTATAGATTAGTTGCGATTAGTACGCTTCAGTTTGTGTTTTAAGCTCCACCACCCTACGTTTCTATTACGTATGGCACCCGACAAAGCTGCGGCCACACTTGTGCACTCAATTAGATATGTGGAACCCAAGCATAATACACTTGTAAGCCAGTTCCACGGAAAGTTTGCATATACTACTTCCGAAGGCATGTTCGGGCTTTGTTCTGGAAGACTCACGTTGTTGACCTTTGAAATGAAGTAATCAGCTCATGCGTTTAAAGGTCGTCGAGTTCACTAAAAAAATTGCGGATGGGATTTAACCACAGAATTATATACAATATATAATATTACGCTGATCCTTTACGCGGATGGGCCAATGTGGTTACTTAGGAAGCTTTTTAGATTAATGTCGTTGACGCTGAGTCCTGGGTGAAGACCGCTGCCCAGACGACTTTGTCTCAACAGTGATCAATAAGAAAAATCTCTTAACTTGAACTTTGTCAAATCTTATCTTTGCGATTGCCTTCTTCTTGGATATCCTTGCGATGATAAATAAGTAATAACACAAACCGAAAGTTGCATTACTTACCCTTATTTAATGGCTAACTTGCCCAGTATCCTAACAGGCCACAATTCTGCTCAGAACTCGGCCATTATGACTAAAGTCCAGCGGCAAAGCTGACGTGAACCAATTAATTTGCATTTCAATTGATTTCCAACTTCCAGAACCTTCGGATAGTAACTTCATAAAGTTCGGTGACCAACATTATGCAGATCTTCGGTATTGGCTAGTCGTGACTCAAATAGCCTTGGGACAGCAAAAAGTTTCGCCATTTTACCGTACATGGAAGATGTAGTTGAATGTTGTTGTGCACAATTTTCTATACAGTAAGAGAAAAAGACTGAAGAAAATATGGACTGTTTGAAAGATGAGACGGCAACGATGGGTGATAATATTGGGATGACAAGTGAGCAAGAAGAGTGGATGACGAAAACATATAATTACAAGCAGGTCAGGAAAATGATGACGAATAGAAATTAATGGCGCGGACGAACTTTCTTTCCTAATAAACTTCATACGTACTTGGGCTCAATATGTCTCTACCCTAAAGCGTTCGAGCCAGAAGGGAATTTTCGGATAACAACTTGACTTTCCGTCAATCTTTCCAACTTCAAAAAGATTTTACTCTGCTTAAACGCAGAAGGCAAGCAAAAATCGCTCTCTAAATCAAGACAAATGCTACAAAAGAATATGAATAAGGCAGCAATCGCATTATGCTGCCATCTAGCGGCGCTCGGTAATTCAGTTCCCTGGGACAATTAAAACGACTGCAACCGAGCAACTCTTGCCTACGAGGGGTTAATACTTGCATCGCTCACTAAATATTAGACTTATTATTTTCATATACTTATATTCTTCTATCCAAAGCCCTATATATATTCATATTATATATATGTTGTACATATAATTTGTATTTATTGCTTTTATTCTATAAAAAGAGCGGGAAATGAATGGTTTAGCGACTTGTCCAATTTGTCATTGATAGTTGACAAATCATTACCTGCTGACACATTGCCTTTACCATAAAGGGGTTATACTATATACCCGCATTTCTGGCCACATTCTCTCCTTGTGATAAGTACATGCACAACACTATAAAACGTAGTAGTTTTTTATTGGTGTCTTTAATACGATTAATATTTCTTCTCTATGACAAAATTATCCTCTAAATTTGAGCAGCAATGACTTATCTGTAACGTACTGTAAGATTAATAGTGCATGACGACATGCACCTCGTCAGGATGGAAGAGTGTAAGGTTTAATATTTGACTGTTTTCGAACAAACTTAATATCTTTACTGGCAACACCGGAGAAATATATAAGAGTGAAATTGGCGTAATCGAGTCACTTTGTCTCCTGCTGCCTTTGTGTACGGTCGACCTACCGTGGTGTGACTCGACTCTGGGCATTCAGTTCGTAGCCACCGTCTAGAGCGGACATGTCCTGCAGTGACATTCTAGTGTAAGTGATGTAAAATATTTATTACCTACTATTAGGAGTGCTTCTTATATTTGTGATTGTGATTAAAACAAAGTAACTGAGTATAAGTTTTTAATTATTATCCTTCTTGGTAGATAAGTCCTTACACTATTCTCATTATTATAACGGAATCATAATTTTAGAATCTTTATTACATCAACCAGATACAGTAAAATAAAAAAACAAGAGTTGTACAAAGGGCGACCTTATCATTAAATACGATCTCTTTGAAGTCAACTAAGAATATACAGAATTTAAACATGACTGATATTTAAATTACCATCATTTATACTACCACCATTAAAAAATTTAACCCAAAAGTAGCAATTGATCACCAAAAAAATATAACCATATTTTATTATAGGTATTTATAAAAACAGTGACTGTGAGTTTGTGCGTTATTGCAGATTTTTTAAGAATACGGTTTTCTGGCGCTTCGCCTTTTGCTGCGGCGACACAACTGCTTCGCTCGCTCAACTCGCGCTTTTCTTTGGTAGCAGTTCTAATCTAACCTAGTTAAACACGATTTGGTGAGAATTTCCTGAAAATGTTCTTTGAATACTTTTTTATATTTAATTTTTAATTATTATGAATTTTTGGTGTTTAGTATATATTTATACTTAAAAGAGCTTAGGTTTGAATATATTTTTGGTATTCAAAATATTTGTTCCCAATACAAATTCAAGTCACTTTTTTCACACTCACACCAATTATCTAGTCCAAAGTAAGTATCATTAAGAACTTGTCATGGATACTACAAGACGGACGTTTTTAATACCTTTACATAATAATTGTGGATATGTTTATAAATAAATATTTGTGTTCATCACACAAATATTTGCCACTACCAGGATTCGAACCCGGACAGCTTGATGTGTAGGCAGCTATACTGACCACTCCACCACGACGGCGTCAACAATTATTCTCTCTCAACTTTTATCTATCATTCGCAAACTTTCTCTCGGTTCCAAACTAAGCCACCAGTACAAGACAATATCATTCGAAGCGGAGACATAGTTGTGCGGACAGTCCGTTCATTTTGCGATTTAATTAAGAATTTTAATTAATTTTAATTAAACGGCGACGGACGATTCCCTCGTGTGGACCATATTGTAACTTTAAAAGCTTAGGAGTTCGCAGATAGTCGTGTGAGTAACTTGGCAAATTGTGTTTTGGACTATATGTATACATACATATTCGTTCCTAATCCGAAATGGAGCAGAGGTTTATGTAACATTTGGAGCCATATCTGGCAGTATGGGCCAAAAAATAATAAAAGGTTGGTAGCCTGTGAACAACCAAACTAAAGCCAACCAATACTTTAATCATATCAGCAGTCCGGGTAAATGACGAAAAAGCAATAATCAATTGATAATACTACGGCACGTATCGACTTCAGAGGGTTGGATAATTTAAATTTTTTAAACATTTTGGGATAAGCGTGGGGAGGTGGTGGAGAGAACCTTTCATTTTTTTTAATTTGAAAGATTTGTTTGTAACGAATAATCTAAAAACTACAAAACCGATTTTGATTAAATTTAATGCCAATAGTATCTACACGTTAAGTTCATTAAGTTATACATAAGCCACATCTGGTTGTATGGGCCAAGCAGTGCTTCCAATTAGTGCCAGGTTAACACCACAACCAAACCGTTTTTTTAAAAAACGCTAAATCAAATTCGATAATAATATGATTTTGGGACCTTTGAAATATGACCTACGAAACAAGAAAAGAAATCAATTCATAATTGGCTGAGTAATCGATTAACAAACATAAAAGAAAACATAGAGTCGAATTGAGAACCTCCTCCTTTTTGCAGTCGGTTAAGGCCATCGGTTTTATGGGTAGCAGTTCATTCTACACTGTTGCTTAATCGGTAGCGAGTTCGCTCTCAAACCATATTGGGCTACCATTTCAATTAAAAGAACAAATTAATCATCGTGAGTTTGAGTCTGTAGGATTTATTTTGGAATATTTTTTTTTTTGCGTTTACAAACGCGAAAATATTTTTAATACTAAAAAAATGCACTGAAAAACATCGACTTGCCTCAGGCGGGAATCGAACCCGCATCTTCCGCAATCCGGGCGGCTGCGTTGACCATTTTTCTGGTATTAAAAATATTTACGCGTTTGTAAACGCAAAAATAAAATGTAAAATAAAATGTAAAATAATAATGATTTACACGTAAATATAAATAAAACCAAAGTAATGCAATTTTCATCATATAATACCAAAGTCAATCCTCTTGATATCAGACATAAAAACGAAGTTATAGAGGAAGTAGATACACATGTGTTCTTAGGAATAACAATGGATAAAAATCTTAATTGGAAGCAACATATTGATCAAGTGTGTAAAAGATTAGATCGTTTCGTTTTTGCTCTAAAAAAATTGAGACAAACAGTTTCGATTGAATCAGCTATAACAGCATATTATGGGTATGTGTCGTCAATACTGAGTTACGGGTTAATCCTCTGGGGAAACTCCATCGACATTGATAGGGCATTCAGAGTACAAAAAAAATGTGTAAGGCGCATATGCAAAGCGAGATATTTGGACAGTTGCAGACCTTTATTTAAAAAACTTAATATACTGCCGCTTCCTTGTATGTATATAAGAGATTTATGCGTGTTTGTGAGCGTCCACCCGGAAGTCTTTAAGACTCATGGCGAAGTGTCATCGCGTCTGACCAGGACGCAAGTCATGAAACGAATATATCAGCCTCCATGTCATTCTTTCATATTTAAAAAGAATATTTTTAATATGGGTGTGTTAATTTTTAATAATCTTCCTGATAAATTAAAAGCTGAGAAGGGAAATATGTTTAAAATAAAATTGACAAAATGGCTTATGTTACATTGCTTTTATAGTGTACATGATTATCTAAACCGTAAAAATCTTAATATTTGTAATGATTGACATTTAAATTGTATAACTAATTGACATTGAATTGCTTCTCATAATAATGATATATTAAAGTAGGTATACGTCTCACAAAGCATTTGCATACCTGTAATAGGTTAAATACACGAACGAACAGAAAAATTATTGTTACCATCTAGATTAACTGTATTTATGCAAATAAACTATTTGATTTGATTTGATTTGATTTGATAAAAGGTAGTTTCATCTTAACTGGGCGTCAAATATTTGCAAAAATATTTCGTTCGGATCTTAGAAGTGCAAATTTCAAAGATTTGATGAAACAATGTTTACCATGCAAAAATAAGCACTCAGCACTGACAAATTTCGACAGCGAAAAGCAGTGTCTCGGTGGCGTAATGATTCCCGCCTGAGGCAAGTCGATTTTTTTCAGTGTATTTTTTCTAGGATATTGTTTTGGTCTAGTATCCATTGGATTATTTCTTTATTCCACCATTTTCCCACAGCGATATTCTACAGAAACATTAATTTAACAGCCAAATTTGTTTCAAACACTGCCAAGTCTACCATACCTAACCCCTAATACGAAGTGGAAAGGAACTTTAATTAAAATTTTAAATTGAACGCCAATGGTTTGTCACCCCGCGTGTGGACGCAATGAATTGGCGTGACTTTTGAATTATTCGCCGCGGCTGTCTCGTTCTTATTTGGACGGAGTGAGCGAGACGGCGAAATCGTAATGAATTGGGATTTCGGTTTTATGTGCTTGCCGTAATCCTTAATAAGGACTTCTTGTTATCACTGTTTATTGTGTTGTTTCTTTGCGATTACAAAATGGGCAAGTGTTAATTATTTTATTGTTATTAAGGGCGTGCACTTGATCTATGTGAAAATTGTCACATTTTGTGGTGGATTTTTCAGACCTGATTTTGAAGCGATGTGAACAGACTTTGCAGTTATTTTAATAATTTTAATTACTGGATCACCTGCTTGGGATCCAGTAATTAAAATTATTAAGACTCAAGCAAACCACCACACAGCAAGACCTAATGACACCGTGAGCTCCGTTTGCGTGAAACGGAACACTCCAAATTAATAATTAAAGTGACAGTAGATTTAACTATTTCATAAAATATGACAACCTACATCTTTAGTCATCCCGTGACCACGAACGCTGAAAAGTGTTACGAAACGTCGGGCAATAATAACATCATGTAAAATCTAATTACACGCGAGTTACATCCGTAAAAGTTGTTTTATTTATAAGAAATTATATATTATAGGAAGATTAATTCTTGATTAAAACCATTATAGAGAGATATTTTAATTTACATATATAGTTTTGAAAAGCGAGGAGAATCTTATGGCGCAGTTTTACGAAAATTCAGTTTGGAGAAATGAGATAACATATTAAAAAAGGATACCAATAAAACATATAATTGGTAAATTTTAATAACATTATTACAATGTTTTTGCAATTATACTCATTTAATATACTACTATATAATAATACATTTAATGCTACATATAATAACGATATATAACAATGTTATATCCAACATCTAAAAAAAAAACTTTTATTAATTTTTATTATGTTTGGCATCGTTCTAAATAATATGATTGACATATCATGACATATTCCCTCATCTCGTCACGCGTGGAATCTGAGACCGCGAATATAAACAAAAAAACACTGGTGCTTACGATGAATAACAGAATTTCTGAGGGGACCTATCTCACCTTCCCAAGGATATCACGGAAGCAGAGTTCTCTATTATTTAAAGTTAGCGCAAAATTAGAAAAAGCTCACTGCGGTCTCATAGACCGCGCCTGACCGCTGGAAGGTTAAACCGGGAGCAAACGTGTGTAATGTTATTTATCCTGTTATGTGACACGAATTTAACGTGTTGACAGCACTACAAACATTACTGCTGCCCTAGATTAATCATTGTGAAAAATAGAAAAACCTACTCTTAGTAATTTATACTGTGGTAAAGTTTTATAGTAGTCTGGGAGCCTGTTATAAATATCACGTCTTTCTAGACTCAGCTGATATATCTTTCAGGTGAAAATGAATTGTTTCACCTCCAGTTATAAAGAGGAAAAAATAAGTTAAGTTTCCCAGGCGAGGGAACTTTCGAAATACGGGTCTGGATTATTATTAACCAGTCTTATATTATTTAGGAGTACTCTTAATATTATAAAGGTGACTAGCAACACCAATGCCTGATGATAAGTGGAATTACTTAGATTCAAAGGTCCCGTATTTCGATCGATCTTCAAAGGTCGATTTCAACTGTACATGTTCTTGGGTCTCACTTACTGCCCGCTGCTGCCTGCCAGCGCAACATCCTTAGGCATTTCTGACCACAACCAAGCTGCTTGGCAGGGCAACTTATTAACGATATCCTTGCTGTTCAGACTTACATCCTGCAACAACATTCTTTCCATGTACTTGAGGGCGGCGAGAGAGGCGGCGCCTTAAAACCACTTCGAACTTCTCGTAAGTTTGAACACGCCGTCCGAAGATATTATCCCAACACTAATTCCTTGAAGCCGTGTGATGCCGGCAGAGTAGAATAGCATCACCCCTTAACCTCCAACAGGTGTCGTAGAATGCGACTAATGGATCAGCATAGGGGTATCGATCACCCTATACTCCATCCACCAATCCGCATTGGGCAAGCGTGGTGGACTCCTAAACCTCCTTCGTTGACAAGGAGAGGTCATGATGATGATGACTAACTCCTTTACCGATTATGTAGGATCAGTGGAAATGTCACATTTCCCTGTTAAGACGTTATAAATGGCTCAAAAACAATTTGTTTTTTATTTTGACCAATCGGGTGTTATGACGTTATTTTTCTATCTTTCTCTCTCTAAGCATGTTCATCACCATTTTGGTCACAAGCTCAAAACGTCTATGTCCATACCATGCCAGTAAGTTATCTCTAAAGATTGAGAGATTTCTACAGGTGTTATTTTTAAACTTTTCAGCCGCCACAAGAATATACCGGTCCTTTAATTTTCGGTCTTAGCAACTTCAAAAAGTCTGCATTCCAATTAAAATTCGAATTAATACGTTGCGAAAATTAAAACAATTTAACACGAATATATTCGAAGACATATAGACGAAGTAAGATAGAATAACTCGCATATAGAAGTATAACATTAAATTAGTTTACAGTTAACAAATTCCAGCGATTCCCAAACTTCTTGGAACCCGCGTTCTTTGAAACGAAAGATAACGTCTTTTAAGTTGACTAAGTAATTTAATTTTAGGGACAGAATCCCGGTGCTTATTCGCTATACATTTTATGTTCAGAATAGACGAAGATTTACGAGTGTAATGCAATTTGTAAGTTGTAAGTGAACATATGTATTGTTTGCGGCAACATATTTCCACAGTTTAATTCGTAGGTAAAATTTATACTGATTTTATGTAATGCTGTATATAAACTGATATGAAAATAACGTATGTAATAAATTTTTAAATACAAATAGATAAAAATAAAAATATAATAACTTTTTGCCTTTCTTTCAACCTCTAACGCAAGTACCAAAAAATCTGCAATAATCAGTTTACTTCCATGATTTTAGATCGTCTTGGTTTTATCAAGATAGTGGTAAATAGGTATGTTCCCCATATTTTGAAAATGCGATTCAAAATAAACAAAATATATTATTAGATTTGATTATTTCGTTTCTTGGTTTTCAGTCTTTACGATTTAACTTACAAACGGTATATCCATACTTCAAAAAATACTTATTTTTGAAATGCATTGAAGAACCTACACAATATTGTTCATATTCATTTTGATAAATGTATTTATCTTAATAAATATAAATACGAATATGGTGATTCTTTGTTTATTCTGCTTTCAGGACTAAAATACTAAACCGATCATCATGAATTATTATACACACATTGTCGAGGGCAATTTAAAGACAAACTTACTTTTCAACCCGGGCATAAGGACTAGGATAGGGAAATAACTTTATACAAAATTTATAGTAATGAGAAAAAAGTCATGGGTAAATATAAATACATGCGTAGTTCAGAATCACGTTGCAGTAATAAATGAGATCAATAAATTAACGTGCTTTGTGAGGAGCTCAAAATTATAAATCATTCGTGTCTCATCCTGAGCCAGCTGAAGAAAATATTGCTTCATTTTCTAAAAAATATTTAACTAAGAAAACTTATTTAGTCGAGCACGAATAACTGATCGCACAGAAAATTTCAAACTAAGTTATTTCAGTTTCCAACCGACGCAGCAAAACTTCATATACCGTCAAAAGAGACGAGCTACCAAACAAGAAAATTTGTACAGAATTTTGAAAAAGACATTGCGTCGCAAAAATTCAGGTAACCTGCAGCGTGTGTATCGTGGAGCGTGGAACCTGCACCAGTGAAAATATTTATCAATTGGCCCGCGAGCCGAACTTGATGTATGTACGGGGCATATCGCACGATGCATGGTGCGGGGATTGCTGCATGCGGTGCTCAAAATGTTTTATGGACCATTTATTGACAGTTGCTTTTTAAATGTTACGGGTTTCGGATTTTCGCCTTTCACTCAATCACGCTCAAATCGATGAACAAATTGAAACACTGATGGATTTAAACTTTTTCAATGAAGCGGTTAGATTTAAGGGTGCGTATCACTCCACAGGCTCTAAAGCTGTAGCCTAAGTTTGATTATGGAATACCATCATGTCCACAATAATGTTTATATTTAAAACGCTCTGTGACACGGTCACTGGTCTCCGATCTAGGTGATTAGTTTTGTTTGAGGCTTTTGATAAGTTCTGGCTAACTGCAGTAACTATTTTAACTGGCGTGTTTTGGGTTTTAAAGGTAAGGTATTCCGAATGAAGTGCATTTCCATCTTCCGTCTATCTCAACTTTATTCCAGACCAGTGGCACATCCCGCCTTCGCAAGGGTGGACAATTTTAATTCTTGGAATGATTTGTATGTTTGTAACAAATAAACTCAAGAATTACTGAACTGATTTTGATCAAATTTGATACAGATATTGATTATACGTTGGAAAAAGACATAAGCTACCTTTTAATGCGAAACATAAGAAGAGATGTATGAAGAGGTAAAAGAGATGAAATTTTGAATGGAAGTTCGTCATTTGTGATGATAAAACCATGAAACTTAGAATTTAGGCACTTGATAATATTTGTTGTAGCATTTTTAAAATTTTTACCTGTGTGGGGATGAAAGGTAACCTATAAAGGTTTCTGATCATCTAATTTATATTTGTACCGGGCATAAGCTAGTAATTCATAAACTTAAGCTATATTTATTTATTTTCATAAGCTTTTATAGTTATTTTTTTATTTAAAAGAATTTAATACATTACTATTAAGTATCTAAGTACGAAAAATCGTGATTTGGATTTAGAATTGATTTTTTGTAGTTTTGGGAATTTGTTGAAATGGATCCTTCAAATATTCATCTTAGGCCACTGTCTTGATTATACATAGTTTACCATTTGTCAGTAAACATTCTCAGTAAAGAAGGTGCAACAACTCTCTCATCGGCAATTACCACAATTTTATCTTACAAGGTCTCCGTACAACGAACTTTGAGAACCGCTACCCTTTCATAACAAATACGGGAGACAGTTTTTTCGTGCTGCCGCGTACGAGCCACATCCAAAACGGATCTGTACTGACACGCTATCAGAACAAAACTACGCCGTGGACAGGACGGAGTAATTGGATTTCGCAGTGAGCATCGTTCACAGGACAGGGTATTATTTTTAAATAAAAACTGTTAAAAAACGAGCCCCACTGTCTAGTCATGGCTGATCGGAAAATGGCGGAGTGGCATATATTTTCCGCTTTTGATTTCGAAAAGAAAGCCTGATATCGGTTTGACTTTTGAGTCTGGCTGGCTACCTTATTTATTTAAAGAAAAAAAAACACATTTATTGACCATTATAAGACATCACCAAAAACACATATAAACAGACTTCCTCATCATGTACTTCTATGATGTATCTGGACGTATCGCCGTAGGAGCGCTGTTATTATGGCAGGGCCTTTCACTGTAACGTTCGAGAAAAAAAATCGGGAGTGGTCTCCTCTTGACTTTCTCGTATACCGGAAACCACTCAAAAGTTTATAGAAATCCTATATTTTGATTTCATACTTGCATGTTAAATTTTCGGTCACCCATCCGAGTACCGACCGCGCACTTGGTTGCTTAACTTTCGTGATCGACACTCAAAAGTTCAAATTCAAATTTATTTATTTGCTATAATATAACGTTCTCCACATTTTACTTATTAAAAGTTGATAGAAACCTTATGTTTTGATGTCATACATGCATGTTAAATTTGGTTGCAATAAGTTAAAGCATACTCGAGTTATCGTGCTAACGCACAGACACACACACACACAGACATAATTCCAAA
Source organism: Elophila nymphaeata (assembly GCA_955850985.1). Lineage (NCBI taxonomy): Eukaryota > Metazoa > Arthropoda > Insecta > Lepidoptera > Crambidae > Elophila > Elophila nymphaeata. The sequence continues at coordinate 12,873,871 of OY039092.1, forward strand.
AACGGTATTTTTGGACTCAGGGAGGTCTAAAACGTGTTTTTGACAATTACAAGACTTTCTCTATACGAGAAAATAAAAATGACAATAATAGACTGTTGTGTACGTCTAATTAATGCTTTACAATATAACGAACGCAAATTGGCCGTTTGAAAGCGTGATCGCCTTCTGTCTATGAGAACTTTAGGCATGAAGAGCCTTAAAATATCTTATTACCACTTACGCTTGTAAAAGCGGTCATGGAGCTATGCGGTAAAAGCTCATTTTCCTCCTTAGCCTAACGCAGTTAAGGCGCCTAGTATATTATCTAACATCATCTTTTTGTAACACTCATTTTATCTAACACTCATTTTCCTCTCTTCCATTATAATAATTGTTATTGTAAGCTGGCCTCTACTTCGGACGAATTTTCTTAATTAAGACTTATATTTTCCAAGGTAATAAAAACGTTATTATATTAGGAAGGCCTGTTTAATATTATTAGTAAAGTGACTTTTTTTCCACGCTCACACCAATTATCTAGCCCAAATTAAATAACATTAAGAACTTGTGTTATAGATACTAGATAACGGACAAATTTAATGTACATAATAGTATAGATATTTTTATAAATAAACTTAAACAAATACTTAACCAACCATGACTCGTGAAAAAATTTTCGTGTTCATCACATTTACATTTGCTCCTACCGGGACTCGAACCCGGACCGCTTGATGTGTAGGCAGTTTTACTGGCTACTCCACCACGACGGCGTCACTTGATGGTAAGTCCAAACGCAGGGCGAGGGATAGTAAAAAAAATTACGACCTTTTCACGACAAGCACAAAAGAAATGACTTCAAAATTAAACTTTTCAGGTGCAGTATAAATTCTATTAATTTCTATTGCAGTGAATTTTCATTTCTTTGAAAGCAGCGAATGAAAACACAGAAAAGACGAGAAATTTTTAAAGCATTCGATATTGAAAATTGAAAATAATATTAGAGTTTTAGAATATGATTCTGACTCCTTTATATAGGTAGTTTCTTTATAGAATTTAAGTATTTTATCCTTATCCGCATCACCAATTCGCCATACCCTCTTATTTGTTTTTTTTTTCTCTCCTGTCCATGCATTGGTTATTAGGAAGAGATCGCACGTAGCTATATTACTGCCCATTCTAGAAACATTAAACACTGTATATCGTTAGTTATAAGTCAAAAATATTGATAATTTTTACTTTTTCGTATACGTAGTATAGAGGAAGTCTTGTAATTGTAAAAAAATTCGACCTGAGATTTTAACGGATTTACACGTTTTGGACCTCCCCGAGTCCAAAATATTTTTTTTTGTAATTATGTCTGTGCGTTGGCACGATAACTCTAGCATGCTTCAACTTATTGCAACCAAATTTGACATGCGTGTATGACATCAAAATATAAGGTTTCTATCAACTTTTGAGTCGTTTCCGGTATACGAGAAAGTCAAGGGGAGACCATTCCCGATTTTTTCTCTCATGTCCATGCAATGGTTATTAGGAAGAGATCGCTCGTATCTATAATACTCCCCATTCTAGAATCATTAAACATTGTATATCGTTAGTTATAAGTCCAAAATGTTGATGTTTAATAAAGTAAGTACTCGATAATTTTTTAAGCTATTGCATAGCTTCTATCGCGGGCCTTGAGCGCGGGGACCGAATCCAGAAATTCCGTAACGAAAAAACCTCACGCTCCCCACTCCGATGGGCAAGGAGGTGTGGCTTGAAGGCCGTGCATCGTCTAACGTCGTTTCAGTTCGGCAGTCTTCGACACGGCGTTGTGTGCGTGCGATTAGACGTATTGTACGACTCTACGAAAACGCACGAATCGAGACGAGCTGCTCCGAAATCGGACGAATACATAAGCAACTGTTTATGAGAAAGTATATAGGTGTATAGGTATTTATGTACAACAGTGAATAGCTGTACTTGTAAAATTTGTGTATAAAGTGTTTTGAATATGAATGTTAATTATTTCAATTATAAAATTAATAGCAAAGAAAAAGAAATACTGCATGAATAAAATAAATTATAATTGCATAAGTTGATACAAAATGCTATGCAATAGCTTTTTGTTTCAGTTTGAGACTTCAGAAATAACCTCGCCCGCTTATTTCTGTTGCATGCTGTAGGCATTTTTTTTTCGTTGTCCGAGCAGAAAATATCCCGGCGGAGGTTTTCATCAATATTTGCTTACGGAATTGTTATTTTGATTGGTATCTCTGAGAACCGTTCCGTCAGAAGTGTAACTGCAGCCCTCTCAAAAATAAAGTAAGGTAGAGTTTTTGATCGTGAAACTCATACAAAGTATTTTCGATGGACGGAGATGGGTGATAAGGAAAGGGAAGCACAAAAGATCCCATAGGGTCGAAGTGCTCTGAGATACAGCCTCAGCCCCTTATTTAAGAATAAGAATAATAAGATAAGAGTTTTGATGATCTCTCTTTTTATATTTGAGCAAGTTTCTTAAATACAGATTTTTGACGACAGTTCATATAATGTCCCCACCGAGGGGCTCGAGCTTACCCCACATTAGGGGCGATTAGGCCTTAGTCAACCACGCTGGCCATGTGCGGGTTGGTCGACTTCACACACAACCTAAGAATTTCTTCATAGGTGTGTGCAGGTTTCCTCACAATGTTTTCCTTCACCGTAAAAGCGTCGATTAAACGTACATATGGATTCAAAGTTTGAAAACACATTGGTACGTGGCGGGGGTCAAACCAGTGCCTCCTGGGTGGGAGACGACGGTCTTACGGACTACGCCACCGACGCTTCGCCGGAGGCGTATGGACGAGTCATTTTCTGAGTTCTATCCCTACTACAATATTATAATTGCGAAAGTAACCGTAGCTGTCTGTCTGTTACACTTTCATATCTAAGACGAAATTTGGTATAATAGCTTGAGACCCTGGGGTGGACATGGTATTCTTTTTGGCGCGATGACTGACATTGATGCGAGTCGCGGGCATCCACTAGTAATACAACATGTCCATACCGATATCATTAACATCTTTGTCTGACTGTTAAACTTTTCCGCTGTTTGGTATGAAGAATGAGACCCTGAGAGCGCAGAGGATAGTTTTGTCTGCCGTCATAATGAAAAGGGATGTATCTGATACTCTTTTCGAAATTGAATTACATACATATTCGAAATCAGTGAAAAAAAAATCAGATTTACCTATATTTTTATAATAACCACAACCAACGTAATTCTGTTAAAATCGTACGGAAATCTTATTCAAAGTTACATGGAAAAAGCAAGCCTTCTGCATAACCTTTATGTTGGGGTAAATATGGCGCAAAATATGACATATTTTCGTAGAGGCGCCTCTTTGATTAAACATACAACAGCAATATTTAAAGCAGGCAAATTTTGAAATCCCTATGCGAAAGAAAATCTCCGCCTTTGTACCAAACGAAAACATGCTTTAAAAGCATTTCTTAAGTAGAAATTGTATTTCAAAATGCCCAACATTTTTACGATAAAACCACACATTTTACTAACATCAAGGAGTTCAGAAATCAAAGGCGAGCGCTAAAACAAAACGCCGAGTAAGCTGTCAGTTAGCATGAAACGCTTCTGAGTGAAGTCTTTAAAGTAAACCAGAGGTAATAAGGTTATTTTCTTCTTATTGCACACGTGTGTTATTGGAAATCGGATTGAAAGAGAATTTTATGATTATATTATTTAATATACATACATAATGTCACGCTTTTTTATCACAGCGGGTAAGTAGAGATCTTTTCTTTCCACTTGTTGTCTTTACATATTTATTTCGCTTCATCTACTTTTATCACAGTCGCGATATCATTTTATTTTTATGGAATAATTTTATTTTTGCGTTTACAAACGCGTACATATTAATACTAGAAAAAAAATCGACTTGCCTCAGGCGGGACTCGAACCCGCATCTTCCGCAATCCGGGCGGCTGCGTTGCGGAAGATACGGGTTCAAGTCCCGCCTGAGGCAAGTCGATATTTTTTTCAGTGCATTTCTCTAATTCTATTTTTAATTTAATTTTATTTATTTATTTAGGACAACTTACACTAACTGTTACGAAAGGAACTTAATCGTAATATCTGTATGTGCTTATATCTAAGAGCAGTTTTAATTACAGGCTGCCACGGCAATCATCATCATCGTCATATCAGTCAAGAGACGCCCATTGTTAGACATAGGCCTTCCCCAAGAATCTCCAACCTGATCGCCTGATCAGCCCCATATCCCAGTACGCATATTATGTTCGCCATGTGATGCTGGCAAAAAAACGGGGTGATGTTATTCTAAACATCACCCCGTTTTCTCCAATGAGAGTCGTAGGAGGCGACTGAGGGATCAACAAAGGGGTATTGATCACCTTATACACCGTCTACATTGGGCAAGTGTGGTGGACTACTGCCTAAACCTCCTTCGACGACAAGGAGAGGACCCGTGTCCCAGCAGGGAGTTGAATGATGTTTGGTAATATCGAGTATTTTTGACCAGGTTCTTATACCCAGATACTCCTGAAACTATTTACCATTACGGATCTTGATAATATTTTAGTATGTTGTTATTTATACTCCTAAAGTTACGAGAAAAATCATGAAAAAAATCAGAGACGTTTGGGAAAGCCGGAAAATGGGTGGTGTTATAACACCTGGTAGGAGAATGCACTACTATATTGTGGTACTAACCGGTGAGGATAGGATTGGATTAAAAACATTGAATGAATTGTTTTCATTTATTCTCACGATATATTTAACTTAAATAGAAGTATGATACGCTAATAAACAATTTTTAGGATGTAAATCAACATCACCCTTCATACAAAGGGAATTAGTTTTCATATTGCAGACCTTACGATTCAAAATTATTTCTTTTTTTTAAATGGTATGGTCCAATCGGTCAAATATTGAACTTTCGCTATGAGTAGAAAGAGGGAGATCCACGCTTATCATTTTTCTTCTTGGTCTCTACTAAAAAGCCCTAGCAACAACCCTTCCAAAAGTAAGATGGTCGTAATCCCTTCCATATTGCCTATACATTTGTTAAGTATGTATTGTCAGTTGCCATATCTAAACAATAATAATGAGAGGAAAATAACACTTTTCGCCAAGAATAGAGGTTAGGTAACGACATATATTTTGGTCAGATAATTGAAGAATTTCTTGAAGGATTATCCCGATTACGCCAAGTATACTCTTGATTTTTCACCACTGCTGATGTTCCCGCTACAGGAGTAGAGACGACATTTTTTTCTAAAGCGTTTGGTTCGGTGCGTCTTTTTAGCTAAATAAAACAGTGACATATTATTTTCATCATCTGAATAAAACTCATATAAATGGCCTGAGCTTCGGCTCTGGGCTGCGAACCGGAAAAATTGTGCAGTTCCACGATGTTCTCGTCACCAGAATTCTCATCTGTTACGTCTGCATTTTCAATATCTGGAGGCAAAATAGCAATAACACCTGGCAAGGTCGTTTCATTGTATTTTTTATCCAATTTATCTATTATTTTGATGAGCTTTGACGCCTTCCTCTGATGTTATCTAAACTATAATACCAAAAACATTTTAGACGTTGATACTCCTACCAGGTGTTATAACACCGATGCGGTTTCAGAACCTATAAAAAATGTAATATTGCAATAACACGATCAACTTTTTTATTTTTGGTTAAATAGCATTCATATTAAAATAATATATGCTAAAGACATACTAAGAAACGAATATATTTTTAATAGCTTACCTTTTTATTAGACATAGTTAGATTATAATATCACTGCACCTTTAAAACATAATTTATGCTACAAAATGATTTTATTTTGTTTAATACAACAATGAATCTTTGATAAGTACAAAATGAGATAAGCTTAAAATTTCGATAGAAATATCCCTTTTAAAATATTATATTTGAGGGTAAATACAATTCAATTTGAGCGGTGTTATAACACCTGGTAGGAGTAAGTGGGTTAAGATGTTTGCGATAAGATTGTTAAACGTTCTCGTGAAAAAGTGAACGGAGATGAGAGTCCTAGATTCCCCATCCCGCGGGTTGAAATAAAAATGAAATAAAAAGCTTTTAAAATGAAGAGCAATATTGCATTGCAAAAATATTACAATTCATTCTTGTGTTAATACAGAAATATTAGATATTTTACCTTTGATTGGCTCTTTACAAGTTGGTTTCGGCAAATTATAACAATTCAGTCACCCTATTATCATAGCCAAAAAAGTCGCGATTTCTCAAAAACAAGTACACAATTTCGATGCCGACTGTACTGCTAAAATATTGCGCAGATCGCTAAGCCCTTGAATAAAGAACAAAAACCCTGCACACAAGTACTATTACTTAAATATTAAACGTCCCCTCGCCAGGTAAAATCTCCGATGTTTATAAAATTAAAACATTTAACTCTAACCACTTCAAAAAGGTTTAGAATCCCCTCTTCGGCCGGTATTTTTATGAACTGTCGGAGCGGTCCGTTGGACCCAGGAATTTCTTTGAGGGTTTAAGCTTGCAAAGTTACGGCTTTGAGCACCCCTGACACCGGTGAGTGTTGTTACGATATTTTACGTCAGTTGCCACGTTTGCTTGGATTTATAAATAACTAGTTTCTGCCCGCGAAATCGTCTGCACAGGGTTCGTATAAATTGTAGCCTATAATTATATTATTCTGATGCACGAGCTATTTTTTATTTAGTTTCATTAAAATCCATTCTTTAGTCTAAATCTAAGCCTTCTGGCCTGTTTCACCGTTTGCTGATAAACTACTAATCCTTGTTAATATTGACAGTCTGTACATATCATTTCAAGAAGTTTTGGTCATACAATCTTCCAAAATGGATTCAGAGATCACCAACATTTTCCTACCGTTTTAAGTAAGCAAGTTTAATACGAGCACTCGTAGCACTCTCCAGTACGCAAATTTTTTTCTGCCGTTTTAAAATGGAAAAGGTGTTTGATATTTTTCTTTCTATATTGCAGAGATCAATTTCTGGTGTTTATTTTTTATTTACGAACTTCTAGTTAGCATAGTCAAATATATACTAATTATCTACTGTATATGTATATTTATGAAAGGCTACCGTTACTGACTGATCATTGATCATCTATCTGCTTTAACTACTGTACGGATTGCGTTGAAATTTGGCACCCATATAATTAATAAGACCTAGGCCTCCGCTAAGAAAGGATTTTTCGATATTCACTTACAAGGGGATGAAACGAGAGTTACCCCGAATTTAATACGAATCAGACAGCAAAAAAAATTATGATTATAAAATTATTGATGAAAGTGTATGAATGGTTCTTGTGTGTGTGTCTTTATCTTAAATATCTTGTTTTAGTGAGGAGGTCAATGGATATACTCGGATGGGTGACCGATTTTTTTAACTCGATTTTGTTTCGAAAAGATACGACTAAGATTAATCAAAGATTACCAATAGATAATTAGCGTCAAAATTGACTTTAATAAGGGTACAAATTGTACCCAAAGGAGTAAAGAAATTCTAACTTTGACTTTGAATTAGTACATATTGTCTAAAATGCTTATAGTACCATAGCAATGCTTAGAACAGCTGCCACATCAATTCTCAACTTGTAACTTCAATGAATTTATTACTCATTAGGATTATCATCATCATCATTTCAGCCGAGAGACGCCCACTGTTAGACATAAGCCTCCCCAAGAATCTCCAAACCGGTCGGTCCTACGCTGCCAGCATCCAGCGGCTTCCTATGACCTTCACCAAATCGTCAGTCCACCTTGTAGACTAAAGCGGATACTTCGATTATATTGATATGAGACGAGAAAATAGTCAATATCCTTGCAAATAAGAGAAAATTTAGCTTAAATTAATTTTTTGTTGAAACTATTACTGCAAAAGTAGATTTTATTGCGAAGGTATTAGAAATATATAGAATAATAATCTATTCGCGCAATAATTCGAGTGTAACATCTGCAATAATTGTCGATTTAAAAACCTCTCGAATACGTAATCTAGCATTCGATTAAAAGCAAACGGGCCTTATATCAAATTGTACTTGTTTCATATCTCCGACCCAGCAATCTATTCTCGACCTTCTTCCTATCGGTTTACAGCTGAATACCCTTTCAGGTCCCACATTCGTAGTAATATATTCGGATTACGTACCAACGATATCTTGAATTGCACCTATGAATATCTAAAACGTTTTCGGAATATGTCTGTTAGTTCTGAGTGGGATTCGATTTATATAACTCTGTATTGTGATCTTTAAGGGTTAGGAAATAAAAACTTTTTTACGCTTTTGTTTTTGTATTCCGCGTTGTCATTCCCAAAAGTTGTTTTATTTTTATAAAAATAAGGCAGCGTTTTCCTTATTTTACGCGAGTCAATCTCAATAACCGATCGAGATGGACATCGTACACTAGCATATCAGGCATAGCAGGCGATTTTTTTATGAGTAGACCGTAAGTCCTCGCAATAAGAGTTAGTATTGCAGCGGAACTATTGAACTAAATAAGATATATTCTGGATAGGATTGAGATGGAAATTTTTGTGCTTCTTAAAGATAAGAAGTCCATAGTAATTTTCTGACATATATTATGTTCCAAAGAAAAATTTTAACAACAACGAATTTTAGGAAGTATCTTTTTTTATGTATAAAAAGGTCAAGCAAATGACTCCATTCCACCTGATAGTAAGCAGAAGTAGAGTCCAAATGCGAAGAAAGCTGGTGCGAGAGATACGGATGCGGGTGCGGATGTGACTGAAGATTTACTAAACAAGCTCGAGCGTCTTCAGAATCTGGCAATTCGGTTCGTTTATGGCCTGCGAAAATATGATCATGTGTCAGTTTTTCGCGCTGAGCTGGAATGGCTTCCGATTCGAGACCGCCGTAATGTGCACATCCTTTCAACTCTTTATAAAATCCTGAACGATCCTAAAGCCCCTTCCTACCTCCGCTCCCGTTTCCAGTTGTGTCAACCTCCCAGTCGTTCAAGACGCCCGTATGTTATTAAAATGCTGGAGCTGCCTAATGGCAACACAAACTTTCTCCTCCACTCGTTTTCTTTTCGCGCCGCGCATCTATGGAACAACCTTCCAAATATAATCCAAGAAAGTCCTTCCATAACTTCTTTCAAAAGTAGACTAAAGAAGCATCTTTTGTCACAAATCTCGTGATAGTCATCATCATCACAAGTGTAATCTATCAGTTATTCATACATAATATTGTATATATTATATATTTAGTTTTGTATATGTATATTATTATTTTATAGATAATATATTATTATATTATTATTATAGATAAAATATGTATGTATATATCTAAGATATGTATTAATTTATGAATTTTGTTTATTAGTTTGTAAATTGTTATTTTATTTAATCTTAGTTATTATTCTTTACTCTTGCATTTTGTATCGCCTGCATACGAATTATTCTCTAACATCCATGGGTTGACTGGAAGAGATCTCTTTTAGGGATAAGTCCGCCCTTGCAAACTATGTATTAATGTATAAATTGTCATAATATTTTTCAAGTGCAATAAAGAGTATATTAAAAAATACACTGCCGCGCTAGCCACCCTCGCCTTGCTCACCTGCAAGGTGCTTCTTCACGCCTCTTTTGAATGACCCAGGATTGCAGGAAGGAGGGAACACGCATGCTGGCAGTGAATTCCATTTCTTGATTATGTGACAAAGAAACGATTTGCCAAATTTCTTAGTTCGCGTTGGAATGGTAGCCACAGTTTGTCGGTGACAACGTAGACCAGCACGCGTAGTCCTTAAAAGGAAGGGAGACGGTGGGATTAGGGTGAAAAGTTCCTCAGAGCACTCGCCGTGGTACAGACGGATCTATAGCTTATAAAATTTTTAAAGCTACACTCCATAAGGTTAGTAAACAACAATCAGTTCATATAATGTACAGCTAGTAAGCAGTTTCTGTGCTCTATTATAGATGCTACCAAAACTAAGGTGTAGAAACGAGAAACCAAATTTTGAACGCAAGCATAAACTAATAAAATCTCATAGTGCTGATATATATTTCATACAGAGTTAAGTTGCTTAAATACAATCCATGTTTAGGGATTATATTTATGCACCTTGACTGTCTGAGAGCGTCGGTGGCGTAGTGCGTAAGAGCGTCGTCTCCCACCCAGGAGGCACTGGTTCGATCCCCGCCACGTACCAATGTGTTTTCAAATTTTGAAATCATATGTACGTTTGATCGACGCTTTTACGGTGAAGGAAAACATCGTGAGGAAACCTGCACATACCTATGCAGAAATTCTTAGGTTGTGTGTGAAGTCGACCAACCAGCACTAGGCCAGCGTGGTTGACTAAGGCCTAATCGCCCATAATGTGGGGTAGGCTCGAGCCCCTCGGTGGGGAAATTATTTGAGCTGTTGGTGATGATCTTAACTGTCACCTTCTTTCTTTTAACTTGTTCCTAATTTATGTTTTGGTAAACATTGTTTCATCAAATCTTTGAAATATGCACTTCTAAGATCCGAACGAACGTTTTCATGTGTTGACTGCGTAGACTTGGCTTTGTCATATTTAATCAAATTTAGTTTGTCAATGTGCTATATTTATCAGATTATAGGTATGTTTAGTTAATTTGTTAAATTTAAAGTGTAGTTTGTGATGTTTTGGCTGTTATTTAATTAATTTAGGACATATTAAAGTCGAAAATACCCTTATGCCTGGTTTCAAATGCTTGTAAATTAATCATTATACAATGTTCTTTATTCAAAGTAGTCTTAGATTTTAGTTAGTTTATCTAGGAATCTAAAGATATACCACATGCGTGGTATTTATAAACAAAGGAAGTGACACAAAGCAAAAAAGCCAACATGCCCCTCGGCGGGGTGATGACTTCATCGCCTAACGATTGTTCTTGACAGCCTCTTTTTACACTCTTTATACCATTGCAAAACTTTAACTAACGCCAGAAATCATTGCATGTAAGTTCCTGTTACGTGTTCTTTGCTCAAATAAGCCATTTTCCCTTATAAGAACCGTGAATCATTGTCGAAATTACTCCCCTGGTCAACTTGGTACGTGATATACTTACGAAGCGCACAATAGATACGCTCGTCGGAATTCTGTATACATGAGTGTGACTTGAAAATGTTGGTACAATTATGGCTCCGTGTATTGTTAACACGTAGGTCCTTTGAATTTGATTATAATTTAAGCTGGGCTGTAGTTACTGGAGGATCAGGTCTTTTTAACCGACTTCAAAAAAAGGAGGAGGTTCTTAATTCATATCAATTTTTTTTAAGGTACGTTACACCGATTACTCGAAGAAGACTGAACTGATTAGGAAAATTCTTTTTCTGTTTGAATTTGAATCCATTCAGTATTTTTTTTCGGATCTTGAAAATACGCAGTCGCAATATAGATTTTTCCAACGATTCCAATTAGTTAGTTTATATGTCGAAAGTTGTAAGCCAAATTTCTATGATTCTTTGTTCGTCTTAAAGATCAAAATCTCGAAAGGGTTTTCTGAAAATTATACAGTTTTAAATATTGTAGTTTTGAAAAATAAGAGGCAAAACCCTGTTTAAGCTATAATAAATCGATCGAGTTTTAAACCGATTTTGTTAATCAAGGTACCTATTTCATACTTACTTCATTAAAAGGCAAAAAAAAAATATTTTTAATAAAAAACTACTGCCTAAACCTCCTTCGATGACAAGGAGAGGCCTTGTGTCCCAGCAGTGGATTGAATTATAGAGGCTGTTATGATAATACAATTTTACAAACGAACTCATCTGAAATACATGGAACGGTAGATATTTTTCAACCGACTTCAAAAAAGGAGGAGGTTCTCTATTCGACTGTATGTTTTTTTTTTTTTTTTTTTGTATGTATGTTCCGCGATTACTCCGTCAATTATGAATCGATTTTGAAGATTCTTTTTTCGTTAGGAAGGACATACTCCAAAGGTGGTCCCGTATAAATTATACCGAAATTGGTTCAGTACTTTTTTGTTAAAATGATAATTTCATTGGGGATGAAATAATAATATCATCCACGAACACAAAAATAATGTCAATTTTTTTTTTTGAACTTGCCATTACCTAATATGCAATAGTGAAATTTTGGTTAGTAGGTCCAATAGTCAACACATAAACTATGACAAATTATTTTGTGAACTTAAGTTAAATAACTAGGTTCATAGTTCATTAACTTACCATTCATTTTGAATGAATGGCAGGCATTTGTAATGAGCTATAGGTCTGAGACGTGATATTATTTGTTAACCGACTTAAAAAAAAGAGGAAGTTCTCTATCCGACTGTTTTTTGTGTTTGTTACCTGAGTACTCCGTCAATTATGAGTATTACGACTCGATTTTAATGATTCTTTTTTAGGTACGTCAAGATCAGAGATGGCCCGTATAAATTGTATCGATATAAATTCGACCCTTTTTGAACAAATCAGTAATAACAAAAAAAACGTTTTAGTTAAAGTTTCCATTAAGTTTTAATGAGCACCTAGCAGGCCTATCCGTTTTCAATAAAATATACTTTATTTCCACTAAAAATAATAAAATAAAATATTTTTAGCAAAAAAATAGGACAACCGACTTCAATGCGTACAAATTTAAACTAAAAAGTAAGAAATAAATAATATTTTTATGAATTAGTTGAAAAGAGCGTCATAGAAAACCAAGGAAAGTATTGATACACATTTATAATTCTTTATTTATAATTCATACTCCGATATATTTGGAGTCGGTGCCAGCCTAAGCAAAATAAACTTACCTAATAGATACGAACTTGATTAATCCATTAACTATACATAATAATGAATGATGAAGATAAGAAATAATCCGCCGCTCCGTGAAGTTCGAAAATTGCAAACACTATCCTCCTTGGCTAGCTGGCACCGGCTCCAAATATATCGGAGTATGAATTATAAATAAAGAATTATAAATGTGTATCAATACTTTCCTTGGTTTTCTATGACGCTCTTTTCAACTAATTCATAAAAATATTATTTATTTCTTACTTTTTAGTTTAAATTTGTACGCATTGAAGTCGGTTGTCCTATTTTTTTGCTAAAAATATTTTATCACAATACCAGTTTTGCTTGCATAGAAAATGTTGCTAGATAGTTGAGATCTTCAAATGCTTTCAAGGTTGTTGATGTATTACGAATAACCTTGTATATCTATTGAAGTTTTTTTTGTATAAAAATAGAATAAAGTTTATTTTTTCTCCACAATTTTTATATACAAGATTTATCATTTATATAAGATAAACAGGAAATTTGTTGTATAAAAAACTGTAAGAGACTGATGCCTGAACTAAGCATAAGCTTCTATGCACCAGAAATCTCCTCTATGGATGGTAATTAGCGATTACAACATACATACAATATTGTTGGAGACATTATAGTTAAACATGGAGTTACATTAAACACTTCATATAAAAATAACACACTATTTAAATAATTAAATGTAAGTATTTTATATAGCAAAATAAAATAAAATAACAGCACCACATCAGCTATATGAATGTTTTAAGTAACTTCTCAGTGTCAACGTAATTTAAAATTTGCAAATGTTTAGATACGGTTTGTTTACAGTGAATATCTTGTGCATAAGCATATTTGTCCTTCTAGTATGCACAATATAAGATCTTAATTTTATAAAATTGTTGTGAGCGTGGTTAGGAAATAGTCTCAAATTCGTTCTACTGTAAACAGTTTTAGTATCATACATTTGGCATATTCTAAACTTCAGTTTGCTAAACAATTTTATCTACACTCATGTCATAATATTCGAATTACGATATCAAAGGTGAACATAAAATGACATACTTTTTAATACAGATAATCAAAATTAAAATTAAAAAAAACAACCTGTAACATAATGACCATTATAACACCGGTTCGACTCATTATGATACAGTTATTTTTCTTAAATACTCGGGAAGGCAAAGGGATCTAACCCATACAAAAAATTTGACTCCTAATAATTTTCAAAAAGCCACAACAAATAGTTTGTTGCCAGAAAAATAAAAAAATAATAATTTTACAGAAAGGGAACAAACAAACAAAGGTTAATTAGGATTTAAAATAATTAAATGGAAAATTACACACTAAAAACAATAGCATGAGGGGATGTTATTGTTTTTAGTGTGTAATTATTCTATGGCTCGATTGGTCGCGTTAAGAAATCCCTCTTATTGGTTCGCTGCATAACGCGTCACGGCGGTGCGCTTCTGATTAGACAGTTCTGGCGGAGCGCTTGGTGATTAGTAAAAAATAAACAAATCTGTGTTTCCAATACGGTGCGAACAAGCATATTCAAATAGAAAATGAGAAAAAAGCACTTGTTTTGGAAAACGTAATATTTGTCTTTTCCGTTGTTTTATTTGAATTTATGTATGAGTGTAGATAAAGTAGTGTATGCAACTGCATATAACACGGGTATTAAAACACTCGTTACTATTATGAAACTCGCTGCGCTCGTTTCATAAACTCACACTCGTGTTTTAATACCCTTCATTATATGACAGTTGCATAAACTACTATAATAAACCTGATAGGTACATCAAAGAAGCTTTGAAGTATAAGTTAGAAGCGCACTACAAAAGCGACCTTATGGAATTCTAAAAAAGATTTATGTTAACTTGTGCAATGTAGATGCAGGCAATACACGAACTAACGCGTCACGAGAGCTTTTAGGGTTCCATGAGCGACGTGACTAATCTACTGATATGATTGATATTGTATTTTATTCATAAGCATTATTACTTTAGTTAACAATTGGTTACAATTTTTAAAACCACATCTGAAAGAAGAAAAATGTTTATAAAGCTGTGCGTCGGTGGCGTAGTGCGTAAGGGCGTTGTCTCCCACCCGGGAGGCACCGGTTCGAGCCCCGCTACGTACCAATGTGTTTTCAAATTTTGAATTCATATGTACGTTTAATCGATGCTTTTACGGTGAATGAAAACATCGTGAGGAAACCTGCACACACCTATGAAGAAATTCTTAGATTGTGTGCGAAGTCGACCAACCCGCACTTGGCCAGCGTGGTTGACTAAAGCCTAATCGCCCCTAATGTGGGGTAGGCTCGAGAGACTCTGTAGAGTAGGGACATTATATGAGAGAAAGGAATAAAGAAAGGAATAAAATTGGATATTGGATAATCTTCCATTGGAAACCATGGAAGATTTAGTCCTCATATAGTTAAAGGCTATGGAAAAGAACAACATGATTAATAGTACTAGGAGTTTCTCCCGAGTTCTTGTTGTAAAAACACGTGTTGAGAGACTCCATTTTTAACCTCAATCTACCGTACAATTGTCTGTTACTTTAAGTACATTTTCACTTGACATTGGCGAAGTGCGTAATCTTTGTGTGTCGCGAACTTATTTAAAAGAAGTTAATAGTACCACAGATAATATAATACTATACTAGTAATAGTACTAACTATATTTAATGGCTCTATTGAAAAAGCCCGGTATTTTGTACTACGGGACCACCAACGCAAGAACGACTCACGCTTGACTCTTTTTGAGCGTGCTTTCCAATAAAGCACTTCATTCAATATTCGAGTTCGCACTAGTTTTGATGTTCAGGATAGGATACAAATTTCAAAAGAGTAAATAAAGATTCAACAATTCTGTTTGTGCACTGAGCAGTACTGAACGGAATTCTTGGATTGTAAAGAACCTATAAATTTTGATTTTCCCGGACTGCTGAAATATTGAGCGTACCATCTGCCCTGATTGTCTTTTTTTTTTGGTTGGTTCACTGAAGGGTTTTACTTTTTGGGTTTGATGCAAGCGTTAACCTAGATCTATTCTATTATATATAAAAACGTTCTTAAAACTTATTGAGTTTCTTGCCAGTTTTTCTCAGAACAAGGCCTCCTGGTAGACACTTAAACCGATGGCATCAAAATTGACTTTCATAAGTGTATAAATTGTACCTAAATGGATAAAGAAATTTTGACTTTGACTCTATTATGTTCAGGGCTTCGCGACACATAAAGATTACGCATTTTACCAATGTCAAGTTAAAATGAAGGTGAAATTCCAACCTAATTTCCCAGAAAACTGTTCTCAGCTGCCATCATTACCAGAGTATGCAGCTTAACAACTTAACTGTCTGATGAGTCACATGTAAGTCACCAGGAACTTTAGGGTTTTTAGGGACAGTTAAGTTGATTGCCGAATAGAGATTGCTCTTAGCGACAAGACCGCCTATTGTACAAATTACTGCAACATGTTTCTTATCTCTATTATGTTGCAACGATTCTATAAGGTCGCTTTTGTAGTGCTCTCTTAACTTGTAAAGCTTCTTTGATGCTTCTATCAGGTTTATTAAATTGTTTAGCAAACTGAAGTTTAGAATATACCGAATGATTGATACTAAAACTATTTACGGTAGAATGAATGTGCGACTATTTAGCTTATTCCCAGCCGTCACCACTGAAACGGCGACAAATGAGAAAAAAATCCCATTTATTGCCAGTGGTGTCAGATGGGTTATTAAAATCCCATTTGTTGCCACTGTAAATGTGTAAATTAGAGTTTATTTCTATCATATTCTTGGTAAGATACATAAAAGAAACGATAACAATGTCCTGAAGGATGGAAGGTAAAAAGAGACAGACACGGTACTATATTTGCTTTGTTTAACATAAAACAAAATGAACATTTGGTAGCTAAAGCGAATCCTTCCGCCGAACTGACGATAAGTGTATCCCACAAATAACACAGGAACCGCATGAGCATAAGATATTCATCGCGTACATAGTCAATACAACACGCAGTATGTCAAATCCCACTTACATAATTGTTTAAAAAAATATTTGTCATTTTATTCGTCAACGCAGAATAACTAGATATCTACTCTGACGAGGTCTGAAAAATCGTAATTCATATCCAACACGGTAGAGCAAAACGTAAAAGCAGTTCAATTTTGAAGCGCAGGGGCCTGCCACAATTCACTCTAAAGTAAACACAAGACAATATAACACTTTAAAGTGTTTTTTTTTTCATTGGATCTAATAGGCCACTAGAAAAAGTTTGTTTATTTAGTAGAATAGAGTGTAAATTTCTTGAACTATAATTAAAATATTTGAAAATTAGTATACTAAATGTTTGTACAAAAATAGCGACCTTATAGCTTGGAGCGGTGTCTACCAGATAATCTCAGGCTCAATAACATTTGAATACCTTAATATAATAGAATTTGACGAAAGGTGGAAGGTAATGTGATTAATTTCTTTAGCCAAATTCCATTCGATCAATGAATGACTGAATAAAAACATAAACATATTATTATTTATTTGTAGGAGTTTCTCCCGAGTTCTTGTAAAAACACGTGTTGAGAGACTCCATTTTTACTCAATCTACGGTACTATTGTCTGTTACTATAAGTACATTTTTGTGACAAGTGACATTGGCGAAACGCCTTTTAGCATTTTTAAATAAGGAAACTTCAGCTTAGCAATCAAAAGAGACATACTGAATCTCCCTCAACTATGTCCGCTATTGGAATCCCAAACGGCTAGTCGTTAGCCGTAGGATATTCTTATCAAGAACGTTCCTTAAGTCCTGGATAATTCCAGATCATTCCACGTCATTGTTTAGGGTATACCAAGGAGCTGAAGGAGACGTTTGAGTACTTTTTTCGAACACGCCTCCGCCGGAAAATGTGTCTTAACGTGAGCAGTGTAAGGCTTAGATTCGAATTGCGCGTGGGTGTATTTTAGATTAAGTTTTTACTTGGAATCGTTTTTGCGAATGACAAGTTAATAGACTTAATTTAGTTTTAGACGGAATATTATTAGATAGAACGAAAAAATGGCTTGCTTCTCAGTAAAAATTACTGGTAAAAAAGTTACCTTTTTACTTTCTCGTATACTCTTGGAGGAGGAGGAGATCTTGTAATCGTCAAAAAATTCGACCTCGAGATTTTGACGGATTTACACGTTTTGGACCACTCTGAGTCCAAAAAACCCGATTTTGGAATTATGTATGTGTGTATATCAGTGTGTCTGTGCGTTAGCACGGTAACTCGAGTAAGCTTTAACTTATTGCAACCAAATTTAACATGCATATATAACATCAAAATACAAGGTTTCTATCAACTTTTGAGTCGTCGATCACGAAAGTTAAGCAACCAAGTGCGCGGTCTTTATTCGGATGGGTGACCAAAATTTAACATGCATGTATAACATCAAAATATAAGGTTTCTATCAACTTTTGAGTCGTTTCCGGTATACGAGAAAGTTAAGGGGAGACCACTCCCGATTTTTTGTATGACGTTTTGTTACAGTAACAATACATTTTTGTAGTGTTGTGATTCTGTTGGTGATGTTTCTGATTATAACGTCAGTGTTGTTTCTGATTATAACGTCAGTGTTGTAAGCGTCTATAGACAGTGTCTGCTTGCCATCAGGCAGGCCGTACACTTGTCTTCCAAACAAATAAAATAATTAAAATTAGTAAATTTCATAACTACTTAATATAAACTGCATTTAATTTAATTATGTGGTTTATGGATAATTTCATATTTTTACCCGACTACGGCGAAGAAGAAGTATTTTTTGCTTGATAGGACTTCTGTTTCTAAGGAAATCCTAGCTTTGTTATTGTTCATTGCTTGTTACGACTTCTGTTTCTAAGTAAATCGTAGCGTTGTGCATGTTTTTTGCTTGTAACGACTTCTTTTTCTAAGGAAATCGTAGCGTTGTGTATGTTTTTTGCTTGTTACGACTTCTGTTTCTAAGGAAATCGTAGTGCTGTGCATATTTTTTGCTTGTTACGACTTCTGTTTCTAAGGAAATCGTAGCGTTGTGCATTAGGGTGGGTCAAAAAAAATTTTTTTAAGTAATCGATTTCTAATAGTGAAAATATGTTGAAGTTAGGTATCGTTATAAACCCTTTAAAATATTGTTGAGTTATTTTAAGTGGAACAGCCCGCGCAACGCCATTGAAGTTTTGAAAAAAAAGTTCATGTATCCACTTTTACACCATTACACCTTAAGTTACACGTTTGACGTTGGGTATAGTTTAATGTTTTAATTAGTATCCATTAAAATACACGTTACTTTTAATAAATAAACTGTGTTTGTTTTATTAAAGAGGATTTTTGAGGTAAGTACATTCTAGAATTCATGTATCAATGTGGCCAGTTTCTTGTGAAATTGTAAATTGTGTAATTTTTATTACAGAACTTGGAAGTAATCTTTTTCTATCATGTCAAATAATAGACAGTCATACATGTTTAATTATCTATTATAATAGCAATATTTGGAAATATAAAATAAAACTTGTTAATAAAAAATGCTACGAGTGGAATAGACTAAAAGTGAAAATTAATAGCAGTAACAAAGAGCCTCAACAAAAATCTGTCTGACGAGCAATAACAACCCATCCAAAATGCCAGGACAAGAATTAATATTATCAACAAGTAGTGATTCTAATATAAGTGTTTCATTTCCGGAAAAGTTACACAAAAATATAGAAGTGCCCTTACCTTCTACCTCAGGAAGTATGGAAAATAAGAAGTGCCTGAAAAGTTTACCGGTCTGATGATCGTTATGGAGTATCCGACTGAGCTGTTGCTGCGATTGCTTCTGCAGTTTTACACGAACTTTCGCCAGAATTAAGCAGAGATCAAAAATATTTATTTGAAATTACCTTAACAGTAATTACTTTAAGTTGATCAGATGACGTAGCAAATAAATCACCTGGAAAAATGTCACATGCCCGTTGTGATATTTTTCCAGGTGATTTATTCCAGGCAAACCGGATTTACGTCTTTACATTTCTACGCCAACACCATCAACTAATTTCATTATTTAAGCTCAATACATTATAAAAGTATATGCCCCGTGTGGTTCCAAATAAAGATACATTCATCATGCAAAGACGGATCACGGCACCTTTGCAGTGGCGTAGCGTAGGGGGGGCAGGGGGGGCGGCCCGCCCCGGGCGGCACATTTCAGGGGGCGGCAAAATTTCACAATAATTAAAAAAAAATTAAAACATTTCATATTTTTATTGCAACTACAAATTCGGACCAATTGAAAAGAGTATGGAAATTTTCATTAGTTATTCTGTGACGAATTCCCTTTCTTTGAATGATATTTTGTAGCAACTGCTGGCAACACCGTCTATTCTGACTTACTTTATTTTGTGTTCACGAGGAATATTTTGTGTTTAGATATTGTGCTTTAATTGTTTATGACTAATAATCAGCGATAATGACTTTGACTATTCAAAGAAAGTTTTATGCATAGATCACAATGATTAGGCAAACCCGTTATTAGAAAGAGATAAATTTATATACCCCATGATTTACGTATTGATTGTTGCTTAGCGCTCATTGGCGAGAGCGCGCACCGATACCGATAACAGAGGATATACATACGCGCACTTTTTGTCAATGACAGTTAAATTGAAAAACAAAATGAAATTGAAATTGTTTTTAAGACAATAAAAAATACACTAAAAAATCGACCTGTCCCAGGCGGGAATCGAACCCAGCATCCTCCGCAATCCGGGTGACACGTTCTGACCGTGGGAAGCACGGCCAGATGTGCAGAAAAGAGAGAAATAAAAGATAGGTTAAATTTAACACTATTTATTAGCTCAGGGCGTGAGTGGGCTTTCGCACTGGGGTTCTCGCACTTTAGAAAGAGAGACTTAGCTTCAGCGGTTAGCGCAGGAAGCGGCAGGAACCAGGCACGTCGACTACCAGCGGCTGCCCGTAGATAGGATCCCCTAGTTCGGGGATCGCGTAAGTACGTAACTAATGATTAGCAAACTATAGCTGGAGAAAATGGAAGAAGAGACCCAGTTTCTCCGAGCTACGCCTTAAATACCCAAAAATTTCTAGAAACTTCCCAAAATTTGTAGTGGGAGTTCCGTTTTAATGAATAATGCAACCATAACCAAAGGATAGTTTATACAGAGTACCTGTATCTATGGTTACTGCAGTAAAACATGGAAACAAAAATAATTTAAGATGTTTATCTTATTATATGTTGCCCTGAAAATACAAGTTAAAATATATTAGTTATTTAATTAATTTATGGCACAAATTAGATGGGCCAAAAGGCTTGTATACAAAGTTCGAGATATTTTTAAAATGGAGGGTAGTCAGAATCATTATTATAAATAAAAGAATTTAGAAGCGGGTATCGGCGTCAGCTTGGCGTCAGCCGACATGAGAACTGTCATTAGTAGACAGATGAAAACAAGTTTATCCAGGTATATAATCTAAGAGTTTATCACAATAAAAATTGCTGTGTTTATATTTGTTTTAAAAACAAGTAAAGGTTAACATTAGTATAGAATATTTAATTATTATAGTTGATAGTTATGTGATGCTTTGTTTTGTATGGATTTTTTTATTAAAAATCAACGTAAGTATATTGAAAGACGGTTTAGACCGTGACACGGGCGGCTGCGTTAACCACTAGGTACGCTTACCAGGGCACTGCTTTCGCCGTAGAAATTTGTCAGTGCTTGGTGCTTATGTTTTTATGGTAAACATTTTTTCATCAAATCATTGAAATTTGCACTTCTAAGATCCGAACGAAATATTTTTGCAAATATTTGAGTTAAGATGAAACTACCTTATAGTGCAATAATTTTTTACGTTTACCAACGCTTTAATATTTTTGAGACTGGAAAAATACACTGAAAATAATCGACCTGCCCTTTTTCGGATATGCGGATGGGTTTCCCCTAACCAAGATAAAAAAATGTTCCATATGAAATTGTTTTGATAAGAAAAATGAATTTGTCAAATGAAATGACACCTTTTCATGTCTAGAACAGTGATAATGTACCTAATTTGTACACTTTTTAACAACACAGGAAGGCATTTTTTCGAGAGATTACCTACTTAAACCAGCCGAAATGCGAGAGCGTTCTCGATTCTTTTTTCATTAGTTCCAAACTGAATGTAAATCCGGCAATTGCCCGACTTTTTCCGACTTCCGCCCGATCTATACTTTTTGAACTTCGTGTGTAATGCATAGTATACATTAAATTGGAATACCTAATTAAGAGGGCGGCAAAATTATCTTCCGCCCCGGGCGGCCGATACCCACGCTACGCCACTGCACCTTTGGAAATTGATTGAATGTTCGCGATTTTTATTAAGTGCATTAAAAACAGTTATAGATCCTGTTATTCAAGGAAACACATATTTTGCTCATCTTGAAAATTCGCTATTGGCGATGTTAACAGTTGAAGAAAAGCATATAAGAGAACTTGCAGCTAGAAGAATTATAAAAGCGCGTAGTTCACCTACAACGGGAAAACTACCACGCACTTTTGAAGTGCCCTAACTTAATTTTAATGCTAAATGTTACATTGATCTAATAAACTGGCAAGAAACCTACTTTGATCCACCTATTCTAAGAAATCAAAGGAATGACGAACTTATTCAGATAATAGAGAAAAAATATGACGAAAGGGTGTTGTTTATTAGGCTACCTTGCCATACACAAGCGGTTGAAAAAAGTGTAAAGATAGTGATGGAAGCTGCCAACGTCGGCATGTGATAAAAAACCTGGGACGGTATAATTCATGCAAAACTTGCTTCAAGGAAAGTTATGAAGAAATTCGATAGAGTCGGGATTTTTTGTATAAATATAAATATTTGTTTTGATAACTTTTATGTGTATTTTTTTAAGTTTTTTTGTTTTAAACGTTAATATATGTCTTTCACTAAATGATTATGGTGTTTGAATAGTATTTTAAGTAATTTATAAAAAAGAGCTATGGTATTTAGTAAAACGTGTTTTTTTCAAAAACGTATAACTTTAAAGCGCATGCGCGGGCTGAAGATGTGTGTTTCATTAACCGTTTTTTAGCTAAAACTACTTTTTAAAGTTCATTACAACATAATATTACTATTAGAATTTGATTCATCAACTTTTATTTTTTTCCATACTAGAGTGACCCACCCTATTGTGCATGTTTTTTGCTTGTTACGACCTATGTTTCTCTGTAAATCATAGTGTTGTGCATATTTTTTGCTTGTTACGACTTCGGTTTCTAAGGAAAGTGTAGCGTTGTGTATGTATTTTGCTTGTTACGACTTCTGTTTCTAAGGAAATCGTAGTGTTGTGTATGTTTTTTGCTTGTTGCAACTTCTGTTTCTAAGGAAATCGTAGCGTTGTGTATGTTTTATGCTTGTTACGACTTCTGTTTCTAAAGAAATCGTAGCGTTGTGTGTGTGTTTTGCTTGTTACAACTTCTGTTTTTAAGGAATTCGTAGCGGTGTGTTTTTTTGCTTGTTACGGCTTCTGTTTCTAAAGAAATCGTAGCGTAGTGTGTGTTTTTTGCTTGTTACAACTTCTGTTTTTAAGGAAATCGTAGAAATGTATGTAATTTTTTCTTGTTACGACTTCTGTTTCTAAGGAAATCGTAGCATTGTATATATTTTTTTGCTTGTTACGACTTCTGTTTCTAAAAAAAATCGTAGCGTTGTGTGTGTTTTTTGCTTGTTACAACTTCTGAATTTAAGGAAATCGTAGCAATGTATATGATTTTTGCTTGTTACGACTTCTGTTTCTAAGGAAATCGTAGCATTGTGTATGTTTTTTGCTTGTTACGACTTTTGTTTCTAAGGAAATCGTAGCGTTGTGCATGTTTTATGCTTGTTACGACTTCTGGTTCTAAGGAAACCGTAGTGTTGTGTATGTTTTTGCTTGTTACGACTTCTGTTTCTAAGGAAACCGTAGCGTTGTATATATTTTTTGCTCTATACGACTTCTGTTTCTAAAGAAATCGTAGCGATGTATGTGATTTTTGCTTGTTACGACTTCTGTTTCTAAGGAAATCGTAGCGGTGTGTATGTTTTTTGCTTGTTACGACTTTTTTTCTAAGTAAATCGTAGTGTTGTGTATGTTTTTGCTTGTTCCTTTTCTGTTTCTAAGGAAATCGTAGCGTTGTGCATGTTTTTTGCTTGTTACGACTTTTTTTTCTAAGTAAATCGTAGTGTTGTGTATGTTTTTGTTTGTTACGACTTCTGTTTATAAGGAAATCGTAGCGTTGTGTATGTTTTTTGTTTGTTCCGACTTCTGTTTCTAAGAAAATCGTAGCATTGTGTATGTTTTTTGCTTTTTACGACTTCTGTTTCTAAGGAAATTGTAGCGTTGTGTAAGGTTTTTATATTGGCAAGGAAGTTATTAGCCTTCATATCATGTGATGGTACATGACGATAATGCCGAAGATGTAATCGAGTTTCACCTGGAAACATCAACCACAGATGAGCTGGATAGGATATCTTATCATTTACTGTCAGAACACAATAATGCTGTTAACATTATTATTATGGCGACAGATTTTGACAAGATGGCGGTAACTAACCAGGCAGACAAGTAAACACCAACTCTTACTATTAAGAGATTAATGTGGTACTTGATGGAATGTGAACTAGTCAAGAATCGAACTCTGTCCAATCGATTACAAGTTGCAAACGACGCAATTAGAATTCTGCCCCATTACTGGCACAGCATATGTTAAGATGGAATGAAAGCATTCATATTCATTCCATAATTGTTTGTTTCCACTGTCGTAAGTCACGGCTTTTGCTACCTTTGCTGTGAGCTCGCCTAAGCTCCTGGCGGAGTCATTGTTATCTTTTATCATTGATTATTCGCGTGTCTAGGTAGACTGTTTGAAAGATGATATTGCTTTAACGGGTTTAAATGCTGAGATGATGGCTGATAAAGCAGAGTGTTATAAGAGAATATATCACCAATCCCAACGCTGACCCTAAATAAGATACCCAATCTTATTAGTGGTCGGTCATCATCTCAACAGTAAAACTATTCTTTGCCATATCATATTTCACAGTCTATCCATCTTTTCTTCAGTCTTCCTCTCTCTGTCTCTATATCAATCCACATTCATTCTCAGTAGGTACTTTCTTTGTTACATACTCAGCATGTCTTCTCTTTATATGTCCATACCATGCCATTAAGTGGTAACTTAGTCTTTCTGCCACGGGAGCTACTTTCAAACTTCCTTTCATGTACTGACTTTTCACTTTCTCCATTCTTGCTACTTCACCAACTACGTGTAGCTCCATTCCTTTTAAGAACTACGTGTGCTGGCTTTGAGCGTTCGTCCACAGCCGCCGTCACTCGTCACCAGGATGTCTACGAGATCGAGATGACGGCGCGGAAGTAGCGATGCATACAATTCCATACACGCCTGTCCACCGCACGCCCGTCACCCGAGCGCCGTCATTCCGACCGCCAAAGTGTCTTATAGTTCGACACTACCGCTAGAACTCGGCACAAGAAGTTACGGGCCGAATTACCAGCAATACAAAACACGTTTGGACCTGTCCACTCATACTGACGTCGCAGGCACGTCGTTATGTTGCTTTCATTATTTTAATGTGTTGTTTTAAATAGAAATGGCCCAGAAATTTAAATACGGCATTTATTCTTTAATAGAGCTCGTAGACAGTAACGCTCCAGTAACGTATCTTTCACGTATTATTGAATGAATCCAAAATTCTTTGCATCGCCTTCTAACGTACAAAAGCAGAGGAAGTTGTCGTCGTTTGAACGCAGGCATTGCCTAGTTTGTTTTATTTCTACGCACTACCATGCACGATAGCTACATACTGACTGAATCAAGATCGTCGCAGTGGACAACATCTTGATCTCGGCCAGAAATAATCTCGTTCGCGGTGACGTGCCGGTGACGGCAGCGGAGGTCTTAAAACAATGGTTACCATTTCAAAGCGAACTGACTAATTTGGTAACTCTTTTCTTTGCCGCACAATCAAGAAATGGAATTCATTGCCAGCATATGAGTTCCCTCCTTACAATCCTGGGGCATTCAAGAGGCGTGAAGAAGCACCTTGAAGGTCAGCAAGGCGAGGGTGTCTAGCGCGGCGGTTTATCTCTCGCACCAGCTATCTTCGCATTTGGACTCCACTTCTGCTTACCATCACGTGGAAGGGAGTCACTGTTTATATGAGAAAATGGTCCCTGCGTTTAAATTTAAATCCTTATCGAACACACTGCTATCTTTATGAAGGCTCAAAGTTAGATATGCTCACGAATTCAAATCCAAATTCGTAGAAATATTTTTCTGTGCCTCAATGACTTTGTATTCCGCATGGCACTTTTGCCGTACTCGTATCAACCTTGGAGACAAACCCGAGGCTATATTCATAAGATAGGCCCACTCAGTATGCAGGCCGCGGGCAGGTAATACATAACGTCTACAGAACGCTTTTTGTACCTCCAGTGGTGATATAAGCGAGGCTGTGTGTGTTCAAAGGGATATTGCTTCTAGTTACTAAACACACGAATCATTGTGTAAGGCCTCTTGGAGTTACAAACTGTTTTAAGAAAGATAGTAATTAGCGGACTAATAATAGCTGACAACTCGAATCTGGAGCAGCCTGAACTGTGGTAGTACCTCCACCTTACAGAAGACCACAGGCAAATAACACTACATTTTTGTGATGTTGTGTTTATGTTGGTAAGTAGGGTTGCCAGAGCTCCTCGAGGTAGGGAATGGTCTAAGGTTGGCAGCGCGAAAGTGTCACGGTAGTGTTGCAAGCGTCTATAGGCTACGGTGGCTGCTTACCAACAGGTAGGTCTAATGCTTGTCTGCCAACCATTTAACATAAAAAGGACACAGTGGATTAGGTCTGACAGTGTTAATTATCTATAACGTACAGAATATCGCAGTCAAATATCAGGTGGACTATAATATGTTTTGTTGTCACTTTTATTGTTATATTAATGCTAGTAATATAGATGTAGATGTAATACTGATGATTTGAAAAGAAAGGCATTAGTAATCCCATGAAATATATTGAAAACCTTTATACAAATTTAAGAAATCTCTTCCAAATCCATAAAACTACAGTTTTGGTATATGTCTCAAAAATACAGTATGCAATAGGAGCTGACTCTAAACTTAAAACACCAAAGGTCCATTGTTAGAGAACACTAGACACAAATAAACCAATGATAGTAAACAAAGCACAACCTTGTCACAATATTAAACGGTATGCATAATAAATTATTTAATATGAACCTTTATTTCCATTGTTTTTGTATTACTTAATAATAATATAAAATTATAATTTTCTAGGTTCATAATAATAAAACCAACGAAAGAAGCCTGTGAAAGTTGAACACTCTTAATTTAGTTACCAATCATGCATTTATTATGCATAATTTTCAGTTTTCTCTCTCTCTGCTAAGTCGACTGAATTTTGGTAAAGACCGTGAAAGACGCCTCTGAAAGAAGTCTGTGAAAGAATCCTATTAAAGACGCCTATGAAATAAATAAGTAAAATGGAATATTTAGTTACTAGTTATGCATATCATATGCATAATTTTCGGTTTAATCACTCTGTAATTGAAGATAAATAAAAGGCTTTGTGAGAGCTGCGTTGTACGAAATAAGGCTATCCATCTGTGTTAAATTAGTACCTACAATGTTATCAAATGCCTAAACAAAACATTGTTTTAACCGTTCTCATTAATTATCATAAAATAGTTAAAACGGCCTGTAATTAATGTTCGCACACAAGCTTCTGTGAAATTATATTATAAGTACACGAGATTGGTGGATAACGCTGTTGGATAGGAATATTAAGAGTGAATAATTTATTAAATATAATTTAATCGTTGTACCAAGTCAAGAATATTGTAATTTCAACCTGTCAAGAGTAAGTTGGATTTAAATCAATTCAAATAGTTGGTTTCTAGTAGATACCCAAAAATACTCTAACTGACTTTGTTTTCTCGTTCAGCCCGTGGGTATTAGTTCAGAGGTCCTAGGTATAACTCCCCTTGAGATGTCGTTTGAAGTATAACAAATTTATTGAGCCTTTGCGTAATTCTAAAAAAAAACAAGAATTTGAATTATTGTTGTAAGGCCGCAATTATAGGTAAGATGGTGATGTCCTAAATGCTGGGTTTCAATTATCTGTCTTTCTACACTTTTGCTTACCAGAGTAGATTTTGAACGATACTCCGATACAAAATATGCAAAAATTCCACTGTTACCAAAGGAAACAGTCGCTAATTATGTTATTAAATCCGTCATAAAATAAACACTAATAACACCAAGAGGACTGCCGCTCAAACAAAACTTCTTCCAATTTGTAGATTCTAAGGAATCAAAATGTGATTTATTTATATAAAGTAACTATGTATAATATTTTAATTGTATAGATACTACAAGAGGCCGCGCACGTCATATAATGACGACTCCATTATTTGTAGATTATTTATAAGTAAATTTCATGGCCTTTTTCGCTTAATTTACGATGTTTGTTAGAACATTTTTTTTATCCTTAAACGAACAGCTTTTATTTTTCGATTTTATTCTATGTTGATTGGGCAAGCGTATTTACAAATTTCTTTTAAATTCAGTTTTATTTCTTTCAAAGTAAAGGAGTGTTTCTGTTGAGAAACATTTGATGTCTCCAGTATTTAAAGCACTTTACGTTTAGGTGAAGTTAGAAAATTCAAAATTAAATGTAGAACACAAAGCTGTATCGTAGCGCTCTCGTAGTTCGTAGAAGTGTAAAGTCGTAGCGTGCCGTAGCATTTCCCGTAGTCGCTACGACGTAGCATGCTACCCGGTATTTTTGGATACATTACTTCTTCACGTTAGGCAGTAAAGTTTTATAGCACTGGCCACTAATGTTTTGCTTATTACGTAGCTTGGTCCATATTCATTGTCGTCACATACTTGTTTTTGTAACAACAGTATGTGACAAATGTGACCAAGTGACTTATCCAAAGGACTATTTAAGATTATGGAAAAAAAAGTATATATTTTGAAAGTAACTTTATTTTTTGCAAAGGTTATATTATATTTTTATCGGGTAAAAATGTCAACTTTTGTGTTATGTTTCGTTTACTATTAATATTTAAAATAAATGTGTTTATTTTTTTAAATAGTTATAATTATTGCTCTTTGCTATTGGTGTTAAAACTTTTTTATTATATACTGTGAACATATTGGTATTCATAAAAATAAATAAGAACTTCAACTTTAACTAACAAAAAATTAAAATCCACTTACCGTCCAATTTCTTCCCGTTGAAGAACCATACGACCTCGGGTTGAGGTTTGCCCTCCATCACCGTGCAGGCCACCTCAACCTTCTGCCTCTCCAGCAAAGGACCGAGCACTGACCCATCTGCTAACGGTTTCCCTTTGGCAGTGACATCCACAGATTTCGGTTTGACTGTGAACAAAGAAATTGAAAAATTGAACATGACATTATTAAAATTAAAAGTTCTTAAACAATCATTATTAGTTATAGTCAGTCTTCACACGTGACTTCGTCCACCTGGGATTTTTTTTATTTTTATGTCAATCAGGAACAATGTAGCATTGTAATGGCGAATAATTTTTGAAAATAGGTTCAATAGTTTTTAAATTTGTTCATTACAATCAAACAAATATTTCCTGTTTATAATATTATATAGTATAGTATATATAGTAATCCCAGAACAAGTTGAGCAGAGCTTTTGGTATCTTTTGGTCACTGCCAAATATCGACGGCAACAAAGGAGATACGGACATCTACATTTTCGCGAAAATGTTTTATTTTTCTTTTAGCTTCCAATCAACTATACCTACAAGTCTGTATTAAAACTTGTTAAATTTTTTTAAATAATGACAAATATTTAGCACGTCAATGAAGACATCTACATTTTTCAAAAACATCGCAGTAGAAACGCAAGCAAATCACAGTAGCTTTATGAATATAATAGGTTGGGGAAAAAGTTTCTTCGCATTTTTTAAGAAAATTCAAAACATTTTTTAATTTAGTTTATTTACATTTAACTAAAGTATGTAGGTACCATTTTGTTCGATAACTTTTTGCCATCTTGTAGGTAGGGACATGATCCCATTGCTATAGAAATTTTGGGACTTCTGGTCAAAATACCGCGACAAGTGGTTTTGGCAGTCCTCTCGTGATGTTAACCTGACACTGCCTAAAGAATTCTGAAGAGACCGAAACAGGTGGAAATCTGAAGGTGCAAGGTCAGGACTATACGGCGGATGCATTAACACCTCCCAGCCAAACTCTCTTAATTTTTGCTGAGTGGCTAAAGATGTGTGAGGTCTAGCGTTATCATGATGAAAAACCACACCCCTTCTGTTGATTAATTCCGGCCGCTTTCTCTCAACTTCTTGCTTTAATCTCATCAGTTGTTCGCAGTAGAGTTCAGAATCGATGGTCCTGCCTGGTGGTAACAGCTCATAATGAATAATGCCCTTCCAATCCCACCACACACACAGCATCACCTTGTTGCGAGTTAACCCGGGTTTCGCCACAGTCTGTGAAGCCTGACCGGCCTTTGACCACGACCTTTTTCGCACGTTCTTGTCGTACGTGATCCACTTTTCATCACCAGTTATCAGCTTCTTCAAAAATGGTTCGGTTTCATTACGTCGTAATAAAGAATCACAAATGAGTACAAGTTCATTAGGTTTCTTTCAGTGAGCTCGTGAGGTACCCAAATGTCGAGCTTTTTTGTGTACCCAGTTTTTTTCAAATGCGCCAAAACTATTTTGTGGTCAATTCCCAGTTCTTCAGCTACGTCGTAAATACTGACATGCCGATCTTGCTCCACTTTTTCAAAAATGGCATCCATTTTATCTGTAATAGGGCGACCAGAGCGACGTGCATCTTTGACATCAAAATTTCCGGATTGAAAACGCTTAAACCAAATTTGTGCTACTCTCACAGACACTGCACTAGGTCCATAAACATCGCAAATTTTTTTCGCGGCTTGCGTTGCATTTTTCCTTTTTTGTAGTAAAATTTTAAAATGTATCGAATTTCTTCATTAGATTCACTCATCTTGGCGGTACGAAAAACAAATGAAAATCTCACATTTTCCTAATTTGAATTTGGAATTATGTTCTTTAAAATTTAAACTTTCAATGATACCAAAACCAGCCAGATACAAATAGTATAGCCAAAGAGATTTCATTACAAGTTTATACATACTATAATGCGAAAAGACTTTTTCCCCAACCTAATATAATACCTATGCAGTGTCCAAAATAAGTGACAGGCTCCTGTGGCCTACATTCAACCCAAAAAGTAACAAAACCTTAGTGACCCAACAATCGAAAGGCAATAAACCACCGGCAACCAGGATAGGTGTTACATCTCAGCAGTCTGGGTAACCTTTAAGGAGCTGATTTTGTTTAAATTAGATGATATAACTAAACCTTATATTGTCCAACTTCACCGCTTGATATTCGCTTGTCTATTGAGTTCAAATGCTCGACAAATATAAAGTAAAATTCTGCAGAAATGTCTCAGAAGGTCGTGGCTACTTTTCTTTATGTTGATTCAATAAAACTTAACTATTCTCTTTAAATTTTCAGAAGAGTTTCAGGCTAACCATCCTCCGTTTGTTATTCCGCTAGAGCATCAGAAAAAAGAGTAAAATCTCAAAAAATTAAGGCCCTCTTCCAATTTACTACTAATTCAAATCCAATTCTGTTCAATGGCCGGCCAATCAACGGCGCTATTAAGTTAGCACGTCTCCTGGGATTGATAAAATTTTCAGCTACCCACAATTGGGGAGTAATGAAAAAGGTGTTTGTACTATTCGAATAAATAGGAAAATACTTTTGTCAGCAGGCAGTAGAGCTATAATAATGTTATTTTGGCTATTATTGCCTCCTTTCTAGTAAAAGATAAAAAGGTACAAGAAATAGGGAGTGGTCTCCCCTTGACTTTCTCGTATACCGAAACCGATTCAAAAGTTGATAGGTAGAAACCTTATATTTTAATGTCATACATGCATGATTGAAATGCGAAAGATCGCGGGTTTAAGTCCCGTCTCAGCACTTATCTATGACAGGATTTTTTTCCATGGTCCGGATTTCTATTTAATTTGGTATCAATTTCAAACATAACTAAACTTGCCAAACAAAAAATAAAAAACAATATTTCATACATGAATGTTAAATTTGGTTGCAATAAGTTAAAACCTGCGAACATGTGTATATGTGTTCGCAGGTTAAAACATACTCGAGTTATCGTGCTAACGCAGAGACACACACACAGTCATAATTCCAAAAACTGCATTTTTGGACTCAGGGAGGTCCAAAACGTGTAAATCCGTCAAAATCTCGAGGTAGAATTATTTGACGATTACAAGACCTCTATACTACGTATACGAGAAAGTAAAAATAATTGGCTACGATAACCCAACACCGTACAGCTTACTTATGTACGGACCATTAAATGACAGCAAATTTCGTCCGTATTGCATTGCTGCAAGATTCTTTTTACTGCACACTTAACTGAGTTAAATATTGACGAGTAAACTTTCCGTAAAATACCAAAAAGCTGATTGTCCGCTAACGAACTCCCACTGTCACGCCTTTGTCGTCACCGATCTGTACAGGTCACGAGAAAAGTTTTCGCTCTAATTAAAAGCCGATGAAACTTTAAAAATTTTAATTACAGGACTTCGTTTGTCAAAGGTAGCGAATTGTTTTGTGTTTACGTACTTTTAAATATACAAGGTAAATTAGCTTAAACATTGAAATGAGATTTTTAGAGGGAAATTTTCTGAGAAAAAATGTACTTTAGCAAGCCATTTCTCAAGGGATACATTCTTCCATCATAGAGATAGAACTTTGAATTATCCACGACGCAGAAGAATCTACTTTTATCGCTTCAACATAATACTTCATTACTACTTCATATCAAATCAGTAAGAAGCGTCGGTGGCGTAGTGCGTAAGAGCGTCGTCTCCCACCCGGGAGGCACTGGTTCGAGCCCCGCCACGTACCAATGTGTTTTCAAACTTTGAATTCATAATGTACGTTTAATCGACGCTTTTACGGTGAAGGAAAACATCGTGAGGAAACCTGCACACACCTATGAAGAAATTCTTAGGTTGTGTGTGAAGTCGACCAACCCGCACTTGGCCAGCGTGGTTGACTAAGGCCTAATTACCCCTAATGTGGGTTAGGCTCGTGCCCCTCAGTGGGGACATTATATGAGCAGTTGATGATGAAGTTGAAATCAACAGGCAAAAACGCATCTCTCTTTTTCTCTTTAAGGATTTCGGTCACATAATCGTTATTTCTCAATTTTCGTTCATCGATTGATCAGTGCTCGCTCACACTGCACTGCTTAATAGTACAAAGGGACTTCAAAACCCGAAGAAACGAGAGAATTATGGAATAATTTTATTTTTGCGTTTACAAACGCGTAAATATAATACTAGAAAAATGCACTGAAAAAAAAAATCGACTTGCCTCAGGCGGGACTCGAACCCGCACCTTCCACAATCCGGGTGGACGCGTTGACCAATTTCGCCACCGAGGCACTGCTTTTCGCTGTCGAAATTTGTCAGTGCTTGGTGCTTATGTTTTTATGGTAAACATCGTTTCATCAAATCTTTGAAATTTGCACTTCCAAGACCCGAACGAAATATTTTTGCAAATATTTGACGCCCAGCTAAGATGAAACTACCTTACATTATGGAATAATTTTATTTTTGCGTTTACAAACGCGTAAATATAATACTAGAAAAATGCACTGAAAAAAAAAATCGACTTGCCTCAGGCGGGGCTCGAACCCGCACCTTCCACAATCCGGGTGGAAGGTGCGGGTTCGAGTCCCGCCTGAGGCAAGTCGATTTTTTTTCAGTGCATTTTTCTAGAAACGAGAGAAGTCTCACATGACCAGGATGTTTTTCACCTCACTGCACCAGCCTTGCCGCTATAAACTCAACACTGCGTAATGATAGTTGTAATTAATTGCGGTATTCTATATGGAGGTAACTTCCCTGGGGTGCTCCAATTTGAGGGCTTAATCCGCTACGTTCCATGTTATACGTGTTTTCAAAATTATGTAAAATAAACTTTGAATTATATTTGCAATTTTATGATCGCTGTCATAGTAGTACACTAACACCCGTATTCAAAAACGATAATTGTCCAAGTACTAAGCAAAGTAAGGCATTTCTCATAGCGCTCCCTATGGCAAGCCTAGTTCACATCGTTGAGTTGACTGACGTTTTATTACTTAAAACGCTAAACTTTTGACATCTGGAGATTGCTTTTAACATCTCGACCTGTGCGTTGTGCAATATAGCTAGCTAGCTACTTAAGCTCTGCGTTCATTTTAGAGTACGCATAGTTCCGATCCCCACTTAAGATTGTCTATGAATAGGTTTTTGCGTCCCTGTGCGTCCACGCGCACAATGAGACCTCAAAATCCTTGCCATATGGCACGCACTGAGAAATGCCTTATTTTGCATAGCATTGTTTTTTAAGATAAGTATTGCTTGTGAGTTGTTAATTACTCAAACGACTCTCGAGCTCTGTGATTGGTTCGTTTCTGTTGCCTGTTAGTTCACTTCGTTGATTTGATTGTCATTTTATTAGAGTGCCACCAACTTATCCGAACAGGCGGCAAAATGAGAACTACATTTTACCCAAAGGTTTGGATAATTCTATAGCACTATTTATTCACCACTAGCGACATCCCAACGGTTCAGATAATGCTTTTGACATCTTGGTCTGTGAGTTTTTTGTAAGGAAGGAATACGCTCTTTTTTGAAGATGTCCAGGTCGTATCGGTTCGGGAACACCGCTAGCGAATGTTTGTTCCACAGTCTTGTGGTCCGCGGTAGGAAATTGCGCGAAAATCGCACGGTTGTGTATAGCCAAGCATCGAGACTGTGGTGATGGATTTGTCGTCGCGAGGAACGATGGCTGGTATAAGTCCGAACAACTCCTCAGAACATTCCCGTTGTGTAATATAGCTAGCTAGCTACCTTAGTTGTGTGTTCATTTTAAAGTACACATAGAGCCGATCTTCACTCAAGTACTGTGGGTTTTTACGACCTTGTGTGTCCACAAGCACTGTGAGACATTATAGTAATGTTCATGAATAAAGGCTGATAAAATAATGTTTTATGGTAAACATTGTTACATCAAATCTTTGAAATTTACTCAAGTAACCCTTAATGTTGCAAGTAAGACATTATAGTAATGTTCATGAATAAAGGCGTTCATAAATTCAGACCAGATCATGAAGAAGAAGACTTTCAATTAGATAATTTTGTTGGGATTTTCATATTTCATTGAAACTACTGAATTAAACACAATTAAAATAAATATGTTGCTTTGTTTTGCAACACCAATCACTTCATACAATTACGTCTTTGTATTGTTTTAATAGAGCTTTAAAATAATTAATTTTGTTCCACTTTTCTCTTTGAATTTACCTTCGCCGATTCTCGCATGGCCTATAGGCCCACATGTACTTAACATCATTATCTGATTGTCAACGCGAGCCGATAACAACAGCTCATTTTAACAAATAATCCTTTTCCGTTAAATGTGTTTCCGTTAACGAAACTTCATCAGTATTAAGAGCTGTAATATTATCAGTGCATGGTAATCGATGACCTTTGAGTTATTTTTATAAAACGAGAGTAGCGAATTATCTTACAATTGGTACATTTTATAACGTGATCCATTATTTCAGAATGTACTGATTGAACTGACTAACTCGATTAGGAGTGCTAATGCATTACTCACTAATCGACCTGCACTCACGCACTCGTTACATACTTGCAGATGTGGCTTTATCTTTAACCAAATTGTCCATAAAGCTTTATTCAATTATGGGATTTATGAGCATCATGCAATATGAACATCATGAAATAATTTTACCTTTACTTGTAATTTACTAAATGTGTGATAATCTATGTAATTAGATATAATAGCGTGTAAGCACTTTCTTGTCTGAAACGAAGGTTTAATCTAGCTTAAGAAAACAATAATAACATCATCTTATTTTTAAACATACGTTTACATTTGTAGGAATCTTGTACTAATGATTAACAATTTATTATTTTAAAAAATCTAGATTTTATTATTTTTTTCACAGCTTAGTTGTCTCTGGGATCAAGTATCTCAGTGTCTATCATAGTCACTACAATAACCGATCATTCCACAGCCATTCGTAAGTCTCCCACTAAATTGAAATCGATCAAAGGACTCAATAACAACACCTACACACTCACACCTACTTATTAATCCAACTACTTATCAAATAGTAGCAAATGTAGTAATTCAAATAATTATTGACATTTGAATCGATTTGAACGATTGAAACACGCATTCTGAATTAAATAATTTGTAACGAGTCGACGGTGTGGCATAAATAGAAATGACGAAAAACGCTGACAGTGCAAATTAATTTAAATTACAGACTATTGACTTTAATTGGCTCCTTCGTTGAACACTCATAGTTATAGCGATGGGACATCTCCAATAAAGTACTGTATCGATACTTTTATATTCATTGTCACTTAAAGGAGAGATTCCTGATCGGTGAGCATCTCACTCGGGGGAGTCTGTGCACCGATTAGGGTCTCTAAGGCGTTCGAGTCGGATGGGGTCGGTGCACCTGAGGGTGCCTCTAGATGTCGGCCCTCGGCTCAGGCGCGCCGTGTCGTGTGAAGCGCCCCGGTACATGTCTGTACCGGGTATAGCGCGACGTGTGTGAGACGGGTGCGGTGTGGTGAGTGTCTAGTGCTTGAGTGTGCTGTGTCACTAAGTGCCGGACGGATGAAACTGACGTATTACTGACAAAGCTCTATGGCGATCGTCGTGTCAAATGTATGAGTAGAAGTAAAAAATTGGCATTCGTTCGATAGAAACGTTGTACTGTTTGCCTCTTCTCTAGGCCTTCTGGTTTTTATTGGTAACTAAAAAATCAAAACAAATCGACATATCGACAACCGCGCCATACCCCATCTCTATTAATTCCTATCAAGCTTCAAAGTGTAATGGAGTAAACACGAAAAGTCTCCCGTTATTTATTTTTCAGTACCGCGGCGAGTAAACTGTTCGGTTATTATTTTTAAGTAAAGTAATTATACACAAAGAACGCCTGCGTGGAACAAACTTGTTTCGTATTGGAAAATTAAAACATTTTTAAATTGAAGATAACAAGTAGTAATTTATACTTACTAATGATAATTAAAAATGTATGAAGAGAAATACGTTTTAAAGCGGCCCCAAAAATAAAAGGATTAGGAACGATGATGATGATGATGTCTTGAATGAGTGTCTGATTTATGTAGATATTTTAAATAAAAATAAATAATGTGTATCTTTTTTATAAGACAGCGAGATTCAGTTATGCTAAGGATAATGAGTTTGGTCTGAATTTGATTTGGAATGGAATAAACTTTAAAAAATAAAAGCGTCAGTGGCGTACTACTTAGGGGCGTTGTCTCACACCCTTGATGCACCGCTTCGAACTGCCAATGGGTTTCAAATTTTGAATTCATATGTACGTTTAATCGACGCTTTTAGCGCGAAGGAAAACATCGTGAGGAAACCTGCATGCTACATTTGTTCCCATCGTCCTTTATACCACTTTGGGCAATTGGGCATCGAACTCTACTCTACACCTCTGGATCAAAATAAAGGTGTGCAAATAACAACCTAAGCGTAGTGATTGAATTAAGAAAGTTTTTTCAAGTTTCAAATAAATAGAGTGCTACAAAAACCTTTATAGATTTATAAACAAAAAATTTCGAGCCTTAAAAAAACGTTAGGAATAAAAATGCCAGTCCCAAAAACTCAAGAAACAGTTTAATACTTAATTCCAAATTTTAACGAAAGTAAAAAAAGTTGGTAGCCGAAATTCTTTTATCATTTCGCCCCTCGTCACAAACTTAATAAAATAAAGATGTCAAATTTTGCCGCGCATTACAGCAGTGACAGTTGCGCGTTATAATATGCGGCAGATTTGACAGCGACTGCGCCATATTTCTCTTTAGACTTTTTTCATATCGAGTAGGCAAAGTGATCGCGGTTCATGCGGTGTTTAATAAAAAATATTCTGCGGGATTGTGTGAGTTTTTAGTTCGGCTTTGCGAATTTATTCAGTCATAACTTCGGAGGGCGCTTATTGTAACTCGTTTATAAAAGTAATTTTGCATTATCTTTTTCTGGAATATACGTCCAGGGAAACGTGGCCTCTGCTTTGTATAATACAGGATAGTGGGTTTAGGTCAACTTTTATTGGTCGTACTGAATATTGTTTTATGAAATACATACATACGAAATTACCTTATTTTAGTTTGTATGTATGTAAGTGTAAAATTTATGTGACGTAGACTCGTCTTTGTTTGACTATAGTACTTTACTACGTTTTACTACAACCACTAAAAATAAAGAGATAATAAATACACAGCAGCGATTTTTTTGATATTTGTTAGTCTTTGCATTGCGTTAAGTCGATGTGTGCAAGCGATTTATAGGTGCTCAAGTATGGACGTGAGCCCGCGACAGTATATACAAAATTGTTATAGAATTTATTCGACACACGCAATCTGATAGAACATCTGAAGGTATACAATCATCGTAGAATAATAGTCCTTGCAAATTAAGATCGTCAATTATTATTGCATATTTTTGTCGGGTACACATAATAATAAAGAAGAATCTCTCAAAAGTTTTACTCTCATTCATCCTCCTTAGCTCCGCTCTGGATACAAAAAACAATCTACTATTAAATTATTATTATAAAAATTAAAACAACTTTTACTGATTTAAGTCACGTGTAATTAAATTTTTCATTTTGTTATTATTTCCCGACGTTTTGTAACACTTTGCAGCGTTCGTGGTCACGGAAAGACGCAAAGAGAGAGAAATTTCACATACATACATACATACATAGAGTCACGCCTTTCTCCCACAGGGGTAGGCAGAGATTACTTGTTTCCACTTGCTACGATCCTTGCATACCTCTTTCGCTTCATCTACTTTCATCACATTCTTCATGCATGCTCGGCGGTTACGCGTACTTCTAACCTGGCCCTTTTTCAAAACGTCTTCGATTTGATCGTTAAACGTTCGCCTAGGTCTACCTCGCCCCGCCTCTCCATTCACTTCTGATTCATAAATCCTTTTAGTCAATCTACTTTCATTCATCCTCTCCACGTGTCCGAACCATATGAGCATCCCTTTTTCAATTCTTGTCACTATGTCTTCTTTCACACCACACATCTCTCTTATCACGCTATTATACAACCTGTCACTCAATTTTACACCTGCCATGCTCCTCAAGGCTCTCATTTCTACTGCATTTATTCTACTTTCATGCCTTTTCTCCCATACCCAACTTTCACTTCCATACATTAGTGTTGGAACCAGCACACCGTTATGTACTGCCAGTCGTGCCTTGTCAGACAGCGTCTGACTGCTCATAAAAGCGTGCAAAGCTCCATTAACTGCGTTTCCCGCTTTCACTCGTTTTTCTATATCACTTTCACACTTCCCATCTCTCGTGAATACAGATCCCAAATATACAAACTCACGTACTTGCTCCAATTTTTCGCTCCCTATCATAATATCACACTCAGTCATGTCCTCGTCTCTTTCAAAAACCATTATCTTGGTCTTGCTTACGTTCACTTTCATTCCCTTATCATATAAAGCTTCATTCATTACACTTACCATCTCCTGCAATTCACTGGCCGATGAGGCTAATAAGACCTGATCATCAGCGTACAGTAGGCATTTGACAAGTAAGTCATTCATTCGTAAACCGCAATCACTCTCTTTCAATCTTGTCAGACATTTATCCATGAATAAGTTAAACAGCCATGGAGACGCCACACATCCCTGTCTCACACCTTTTCCAATGTGAAACGATTCCGTGTATGCGCCGTTTATCCTAACACAAGCATTGGAACCCTCATAAAGAGCTTTCAATGCTCGGATCAGGCTGCTGCTCACCCCATACATAGACAAAGCTGACCACAATTCACTTCTCACCACTCGGTCATAAGCCTTTCCCAGGTCTACGAAAGCGCAGTATACTCGTTGGCATTTCGCCAGAAATTTCTGAGTTATGCATCGCAGGGAAAAGACTTGATCTGTACATCCCATCCCCTTTCGAAATCCTGCTTGCACGTCCCATATTTTGTCATTCGTCTCTTTTATGACCCTTTCTATCAAAACTTTTGCATACAATTTGCCGACAACGCTGAGGAGGCTTATCCCACGATAATTCTTGCACTCCAGCTGCGACCCTTTCCCTTTGTACAATGGTACTATAACGGCTCCTTTATAATTCGACTATTTGACCCACTGCTGGGACATAAGGCCTCTCCTTGTCATCGAAAGAGGTCTAGGCAGCAGTCCACAACGCTTGCCTAATGCGGATTGGTGGACGGAGTATAAGGTGATCGATACCCCTTCGCTGATCCATTAGTCACCTTCTACGACACCCATTGGAGGATATGGTGTGATGCTATTCTACTCTGCCGACATCGCATGGCTTAGTTAAATCTACCGTCATTTTAATTATTAAATTAATCTGGGAGAACATTGCAATTATTAATAATAATAACAGCTTTATTGCCCACAACACAAAGGCTTAGTTACGTTTTGTGATTGGTGCCCCTATTATGTAGGTGACAGGCTGGAGACCTGTCACTATATTCAGACACTGCATGGTCCATATTACCAGATCTTACTTAATAATAATAATATATTTCCACTCTCACACCAATTATCTAGCCCAAATTAAGTATCATTAAGAACTTGTCTTATGGATAACGGACAAATATACATAAATAAA
This sequence comes from Elophila nymphaeata, assembly GCA_955850985.1. NCBI lineage: Eukaryota > Metazoa > Arthropoda > Insecta > Lepidoptera > Crambidae > Elophila > Elophila nymphaeata. Next base: position 12,914,533 of record OY039092.1, read on the forward strand.
CTTAAATAAATATATAAGCCTGCACACACCTATGAAGAAATTCATAGTTTGTATGTGAAGTCGAGCAACCCGTACTTGGCCAGCGTGGTTGACTAAGGCCTAATCGCCCCTAATGTGGGGTAGGCTCGAGCCCCTCGGTGGGGACATTATATGAGCTGTTGATGATGAAAATATCAACAACCATGACTCGTGAACAAATATTCGTGTTCATCACACTAACATTTGCCACTACCAGGACTGGAACCCGGACCGCCCGATGTGTAGGCAGCGTTACTGACCACTCCACCACGAACGTCGTAATACGTAAGTAATGTTACTTTATAGCTCCAATCAACCCCTCTTGGTATTGCGAGCGTGTGTAACACGTATAAAAATCATATATAAGTATCTTTTTTATGTTGTTTGGTTGTCAGACAAGCATACGGCCTGGCTGGTGGTAATCAGTCACCGTAGCCTCTAGACGTTTGCAACACTGACAACACTCACGCACTGGCAATTTGCCATTTCCCTACGCGTGGAGCTCTGCCAACCTTACTCACTAACAGAAACACAACACCTCAAAAATGTAGTACTATTTGATATGTACTTTCAAAGATAACCTACTGCTCTCACTTCACTGTGTCATCTAACCATTTGCATGGTTTCAATTATCGTATCCGTTCGCATTGGTGTTTCCTCTTTTTAGATTTTTTACTCGAAAAAAAGATGGCGCCTGTTTTAGGCGGGAAGCGATTATTTTTACACTGTTTGTTTTGCTTTTAGCAACCATTTTCCCTATAATTGTTTGCGATGGGATTATTTGTATCTGTCACCGAGGATTACGCTAACAATTGAATATTACATTTCGATTGCAAAAATTTGGTATTTACAGGAAAATTCTTTCGACCTTATATCCCGAGAACTGATAGACATATTTGAGCTGGGCCTTGAGCAAAACCTGTCATACAGTAAAAAAAAGTAACCCGTTCATTTAGGCCAGTGTTCCGCAAGTTTTTGTGTTCCAGGTACATCTATAGCCGTGTGATGCCGGCAAAGTAGAATAGTATAACCCCATATCCTCCAATGGGTGTCGTAGAAAGCGACTAATGGACCAGAAAAGGAGTATTGATCATCTTATACTCCGTCCACCAATCCGCATTGGGCAAGCGTGGTGGACTACTGCCAGAACCTCCTTCGATGACAAGGAGAGGCCTTAATAGGATCGAATAATAAAGGCTGTTATGATGATCTATTCTCATCGCCTTTCCCAAATATGCGTAGCCATTTTGATTATCATTTATTGTACTTTAGGCCTTGTGTCCCAGCAGTGGGTCGAATTATAAAGGCTGTTATGATGAGGTACATCTAGGAAATAAAAAAAAATTGGCGGTACATCATAAATTAAATATATTTGTTTTATATGATCCAATCAAACAAAACTCCTCGGTCGCACGCTCGTGTGTTTTACGGCTGTTCAAGTAAGTTGGTATTAGAGAACCTTTTTTTCCGAGGCACACCAACTAATGACCACGGCATACCAGTATGCCGCAGCACACGCTTTGCGGAACACTGACACCCGTATTCACAAACATTACTATGAGATTCCTCGACTCGTGGATGAGTAAACGCATTGCATTGAATAGCGCTCTGTGCTTGGTTCGATACTGTTGCTTCTTCCTCCTGTTGCGACTTTAAACTTCCTTCAAACTTTAAATTTTTGACATCTGGAGCTTGCATTTGCCATCTCGACCTGTGCGTTGTGTAATATAGCTAGCTAGCTACCTAAGCTGTGCGTTCATTTTAAAGTACACATAGTACCGATCTCCACTTAAGTATTGTCTATGAATAGGTTTTTACGACCCGGTGCGTCCACGCGCACCTTGAGACTTCAAAATCCGTGCCATATGGCACGCACTGAGAAATGCCTTATTTTACATAGCATTGTTTTTTATGACAAATATTGTTTGTGAATACGGACGTGATTTAGGCAAGGTTACAACATTCCATACTCAAAACTTAAGAGCAGTATTGTCGACATCAAGACATACGAAAAAAAACAGCTTTACAGACAATCTTGGCTCATTCCCTTTCATGAGATAAAAGCACTGCTGACTATCCTACATAAATAATAATAATAATAATGCTTTTATTTGTCTCTAAGTAAACAATACAAAAATACATAGTTATTTCAAAATTAAACTTACAAGACAAGACAAAACGGCTTATGGCTCAGTGGTTGAAGAGAATCCACAACCTCTGTTATTCTGCCATAATATAGGTAGGTATTTAATTTACATCGAATAGTAGATATAACAAATAGAGTTTATAATGAGAAAATATTCCTAATTCTAATATAACTGTGAGCTATTATGTAGTATGAGATTAAAAAAAATATGTGCACGACAATACACGTGGATGTAGTCAGCCTCGGGCGAGTGCCAGGGACTGCCGTTTAAGCAGCCATTCGCGACACATTTTCCGAAAAGTTGGAAGTGATGGATTAAAATCAACCCGAATAGGTGGTGGTAAGTCGTTCCATATCTTAGCGGAGGCATACTTAAAACAACCCCTGGCACCCGCTAACCTTACAAATGGCATGTACAGTAGGACACCTCTATCTCTGAGTTTAGGATTTTTCCTTATAATAAATATAAAAATAAGTAAGAGGAATACAAAAAACCGTCGCTCAATCTATCTAAAAACTTCCAACAAAGCGAGATAAGCCAACTGTCAGAGACGCTCAACCTTTTTCCAGCACCTCACGCGCCGCAACTGCCAACTAACCACGTGACCGAAATTGGCGCGAAAAGTGACAGGCCACTGACAGCTGTCACCCGCCCAACGTTTATGAGGAGTGCTATTTGTCAACGTGTTTAATTTGTTGTTTTGCGGAGGCGTCTAGTATTAATACGGTTAGAAATTTTGACGGTAGAAGGATATTAATATTGTTGTGAGCAGTTTGATGGGACGGTATTCGTGTTGCGTAATTGGATGACGGAAAGCTAGATTTGCGGGCATTCCGCGTTGATTAAATAGCTCCGATTTGAAATTTTAACGTCATGTCAAATTCTATGTTACAATACGAGGCGAATGTTATTTTACTAGAAGGAGGCACGCTTAGTGACTTCAATAAGTACACAGTCTCAGCCACGACATTGTAAAAAACATAACTTTTAAGTGGATATACCGAGTGACCGGGGATTTCTACATAACCTTGGAGTGGCCCCACTTGTCCCTGTCCCAGGTATAAAACTTTTCCGAGAAAAAATAGGAATCTGCGTTGATCGCTCTATTGAGTTCGACGCTCAATTGGATCCTACTATTGAAGAGGATGACGACGCGGTCGAGTGTTTAATTACTATCGCATGTGTCTTAATTACTATCGCAGTAGTGAAACTACCAAAATACGTTTTGTCTTGATATTCGACCGTGCATTAGAAGGCACGTTAAGCTGTAGTAAAAACAACTCACATCAGAGTCCAGAAATTTGGACTTGTAAAACCTGTACCAAGTTAACAACACGATAACAAGAAGATCGCTACTAATTGGAGTGTCGGAAGTTTCCTCGGGAGTATCGTAGCCAGTCATTAGTAAGCTTCTGAGCTATCCTTGATGTATAAAAAGAGCAAGCCAACTAAATTGAATTATCCATCACCTACTATGATCCTGGGCCAATCAAAAGAGACCTGAAGAAGCACTTTGCACGTCGGCAAGGCCAAAGTGATTAGTGCGGCTCGTTAGATATTGTCTCTAGTACTAGCTATCGTTGTATTTGGATTCCACTTCTGAATACCATCAGGTGCAATAGAATAATATGCTAGACTTAATTTAGAAAAAAAAAATCTTACCTTAACATAGAAAAAGAAGGGAAAGGAAGGGATATAACCTTAGACCTCAGGATGGCAACGCACTTGCAGTGTAAAGTGATTTACCCTTAATATTGCAAGTGTCTATAGGCGATGACAACCACTTACCACCAGGTGGGCTGCAAGCTTGTTTGCCATCTCGTAATATAATAAAAAAAAAGCATAGATACAACTTTGAAATACAAAAGGACATTTACATTATAAATAATTTTATTTATAAGTTATACATTGTACATTTCAGTAACCCTATGTATAACTTTTGCTTATGGATCAAAATGAAAGAATTCTCAAACCAAGTTTCAATACTATGTACATTATAATGTCTGGACTAGGTTTCAATAGATTAAATATCTTACCGGCTTTTTCCAATATAAAAATTCGGATTCATTGCGTTCGTGTGTTTGGAAGCATAAAAAAAAAGATTTGTGACCGATTTTACGGTTGTGATTGTGAATCTTGATAGTAAAATATTATGAACTTTATTTTGTTTGCTATAGGAGTTGTAAATAGTAAACATAATTTTGAGAATACCTTTGTCGTAATTGAAAATAAAATGTTTACGATTTCTGTGATGTTACGATGAAGTTCTAAATCCGACAATATAAATAATATTATCCCTACAAATATTGTAAATTCGAAACTAAATCTGTCTGTCTGTATTGCTATTTGTAATGCTTTCACGCCTAAACTCTCCACAATACAGGCTTAAAGTACGAAGCAGATTGCATATACAAAACAACACAGAAATGCTGTCTATCAAGAGCTACACATGACTTTAACTAAGTTTAGGACTTCCAGGAAACAACCATCATCATCACCATATCAGCTGAGAGACTCCCACTGTTGGACATAGGCCCCCTCCAAGGATCCCCAACCCGATTGGTCTTTTACCAGATCGTCGTTTCACCTTGTGGGGGAGCCTACCAACTCTACGTCTCCTAGTATGCGACCGACATTCGAGGACTTTTCCACCCCAATAGCCGTCAGTTCTTTTAGCAATGTGCCCTGCTCACTGCCACTTAAGGTTCGCATTTCTTTGGGCTATGTCGGTGACCTTTGATGGTCACCCAGGTCTCATCATTTCTGATCGCGCAGAGAAACTCTAATCAGTAAGGGAAATTTGCAGCTTAAAAAAAAAACATTTATTTCATGTACATGCAAAGACAATTACAAAAGAAGACATTACATAACACAGAGAATTGTAAAAAGGTACTGCTAATTTATAAAAGAAATCTCTTCGAGAAGCCCCATTATATGGGTGAGAGATTTTGACAGGTAGACGTGTGTACCCGTTTAATGTATTATTATATAACACATATATTTAAATAAACATATATGCTTTATAAAGAAACAATTTAATAACAAGTAACAAATACGATAATATGATACAAACCAACCATATAAAATAAATTATAAATAATAAAAATTATTTAATAAGAATTTAAAGAAAATAATGCGCTCTTACTTGCGTCTTAAACTGCGCCATTATTAGAGTTATATTATTGTTCGAGAATTATTATAAGTTCATATTATATTATTGTTGTTACTACGTATCATGAATTATTAAAAAAATATTTGTATCACCTTATGACAGCCAGATAGCACGAACTGTCGGCCGCAACCGATGTTTTGCCCACAAATTTACCTTACCATCGAGAATTCTCATTTATATTCACAAGTTTAACGGTAAATCACTGCATACTTCGACAACTTTGGAAATATTTCGAGTTTCGTGGAAACTCCGCTATGCCCACAGTACGAACGAGACAACTGACAATTTAAATATTTCACATATTTTTTTGTAGGTGAAGGTTTTTGATAAAGTTTTATAATAATATTTATTTTAGTCACGCCTGTTATAGAGAACGTCTTTTAAAATGCCACTTGATTCTAACAACATGGGGACTTTGAAGGATTCCTAAGCATGTAGGGTAAGCAAAAATATTTCTAGTCGGCTAGTATGTATTGTTTATTTATTCTGTCCTGCTACACTACAAAATGTAGAGTTTAAAAATATTCAAACAACAGGCTTACAATGTAACAAATATTATAGGCGAACACAACATGCCAATACGGCAGCTGTATTTCTATCAGCTGAAGTCTCGAAACTTCTTTTCTTTGTTTTTTTATTTATTTATATTGTTGACGGGGAGGTCAAATGCATTGGTGCCAACAGCAAGAGATATGTGAGGCTCGAGGTAAAGGCCTTCCCTCCATACCCACTAAACATACTCCCTGGACTGACCTCCAGTGCGCTATTACGGGACGGCTCGGTATCTGCGCACGTGAGCGCAACTACACCGAGACCGTCCCAACGCCGCCCGTCTAGGCACTCCTTGTGCACCAATTGGTGGCCAGCAGCCCACAGGGGCTACCGACTAACGCCAGCCCCTGTGGGCCGCTGGCCGACGCCGGCCGTATAGGCCGCCTCCTCACCGACGGTTGCTCGACCTGGCGCGTCCTCCTGACGAGGACACCGGAAGCAACCATCGGACCGTCCGGAACTAGCCGTGGTGGGAAAACGAAAACAACGCAACGATGGCATGTGACTTCAAATGCCAAGGGGACACACTTGACATCAAAAGCCACACACCCGCTGAGTAAGTTTCCCCACCACGTTACCAGGGTCCGCCACGAGAAGGCTTCCGGACAATCAGTGGACCCCAAAGTCTCGAAACTCCTAACGTCCAGTCGGTCGGTCTCGAATTTAAGGTCACCCATCTTATTACCGATCACGCAGAAAATTACCTACTCCATCCTTACGTTCATTACCAACCTATTCTTCAATAACGTTAAGTAAATTAGCTACCCTGTTGAGAAACCATATTCGCTCTAAATTGCGACCACAATTTCCCGTGTCTTCTTCACAAAAGCTTCTGAGAAAATTCCACCGATATTTCCTTAATTAAGTTGTACAAATTAAGGTTAAGGCCTAAAGTGTTTACACTTTACTCGAACTATAAATTTAAGCGTCGTAATAGTGTTTGCGTAGCGTTCATTGTGACGTCACACGCTTGTAACACGTTGAAGTGTTAACACTAATTAGTGGAAACACGCAACGTGTTCTTCGTAATTGGTGCACTTAATTTGAAATAAACAATGTACTCAAATTTAGAATCTTCTACGACGTAACAGTATAACTTATAATAATATGTACAATCCTAAAAAATATAAAAAAAACAAGTTTCGTGAAAACTGGTCCTACTTTTTAAGCAGTCCCACATTTTTGGTCGGATTTCGGATATCAGAAGTCCACGTAGCTCAAAAATTTTTATGAAGTGAAAGATGCAAAATCTACCAAATTAAATAAACTCGAAAAAATAAAAATAAATGGTGTCATAACTCGAAGAGTATAAGTCAACAGCTCATATAATGTTCCCACCGAGGGGCTCGAGCCTACCCCGCATTAGGGGATTAGGCCTTAGTCAACCACGCTGGCCAAGTGCGGGTTGGTCGACTTCACACACAACCTAAGAATTTCTTCATAGGTGTGTGCAGGTTTCCTCACGATGTTTTCCTTCGACACTTCCCACCTATGACATAATTTATGTGCTTCTTTTTTAATAAAATATCATTGCGTTTTAGTTAAACAATAAATCTCTCAAACATATTTCATAGTGTCAAAATATTTTTGTTAAAAAAGCGTTTACTTTGTTTTGTTTCCAAACCAACCAAGTTGTTCGTCTACTGCATTACTGTTGAATATGTTTCAGTATTCCCAAGCGAATGTGACCTCTAAGCCAATGAAATAAAGTTGTTTTCCGTGCAATTGAACAATATTTGCATTTGGATCTTTGCCTGAGATACAAACGCTGAAGAAATTGTTGTTCAAACTATAAATCTCTTCAGTTTTTTCCTTCTGAAAGTTGGATTGGTTTCTGAGATCTCTCCTCTGTATAAAATATTTAAAAATGATTTTTAAATAGATATTATGTTTTTAAGTTTGAAATTGGAGTTTTCGAAATTAATTTTAGTTCTTCCGGTGCATTTTATTATCTTTGTACGTTTGGTAGCAAGTGAATTAAAGTCAAATAGAAATAGACACAACAAATTAGTTCGAATTTGCAGCGCTCATCAAGTCAAACAAATGTATTTTTTATGTTTTTGTACCTATAGTAATAATACTAATGGTTTATATGGATTTTTACGAAGTCTGAATTAAAACTTATTCTAATCTATTACTTACAGTCACTTACAAGCGTCTCACACTCGTCTATGGTCTCTGCAGGTTTCCATATTAAAAGGAGCGGTAATAGAGTTCTCCCTCAGGTGCTACGGTCTCAAGCGTCCTCCTCATAACAGGGTATTACACTATTTTTAGAAAACTGTTTTACATCAATCCTGAGGCCGTAATCAACCATTTTTATTTAAATTTTATAAAAGCCTTAAAAACGTTTTATTTTCGATTTTGAATTTTCGCGAAGAAACGCCAGCCGCCATGCTTTTTCGGTCCAACACAAAGCACAAAACAAATCTACTTTTTCAAATCAAATTTACTAACATAGTGACGTCACGTTGCATTCCAATATGGCTAAAGATTTTAGGGACAGATTAAAAAAGTCGAATTTTAAAATTGAATTATAAAATTTAAATTGCATTTTTATGAATAAATATCGATGTTTCTCGTTTATTTAATATATAATAATTGTTTTAAACTTAATAATATTAGTAGTAACTTCCTCTTTTAGAGTGTCCTGATTGGTCAGACGTCTTCGCCGAGAACAATAGGGGGACAAGTGACGAACTACATCGTCGCATCTTCGTACGATCGTTGCCAATTAGGATGAAGCTAGAGTGCCGTGACGTGGGGACACTGTACGGAAGCGCCTAGGCACATATCTGCACCAGGAATAGCGTGACGTGAACTGGGCCGCTGGACCCATCGGCAGGTGCAATGTGCTTGTGAGTATTGCGTGTGAACACGATTTGGAAGTAGCACATTTAAAATGAAACAGAATATCTCATACGTTTGGCACTACCATATACTGACAATCAAATAAAATATATTATTAATGGATTCCTTGATTCGAAGTGCCTTAGTTTCAAAAGTTACTAAGGGAATACGATTTGAGAAAAGGTTGAATTTACAAATTGACGTAGCTTTTCCGTACGTATACCCTCGAGTCCCTTGCGACATTGAATATTTTCTTGACTTAAAATGAATGAGAATAAAATAAAAGGTAATTTAATTATGAAAAACTCCTGGTACCTTAAGGTGGATATAATTATTCGGATGGGACGCCTCCATTAATTTGCACCACATGCTGCTAACGTCCCGGTGGACATCCCGTAATTACTGAGACACTATGGGACTTGGGAACTTCGGCCAACTTTGTAAAGGTTGGGACACACTGTTGACTGAAGATACAAGTAATTTTGTTTAAGTTGGGGGAGTGACTTGATGTTAAGTGATGTAGATGAACACAAAGACGTGAATGATAAATGAAGAAGATAAAAAGTATTTCGGAATTGAAGTCCGATTCATTGGATCTGTCATTGGTCGATTGTCGAACTAGGCGGAACAAAATATGCCTATACTCTCTTCGGCCGATTGTATAATTGGCCAGATCATGGAATGCCTGGGCTATCATAAAAGTAGTCGGGAGTGACGAGTAGATTCAGGGTTAATTTTTTATGAGCAAGCGGTGTTGGCTGTTTGTGGGGGAGACAATGTCTTATGCATCTACATATATGTGTGATTGGTAGGTTCAGGCTGATCTCAATCAGCCCAGTCTAACAATTGTACTGTAGTGTTCTGGCCTTAGGTGGGCCATTGCCAGGGTATTCATTCTTATTCTGGCTATGGAATCGCAGTCACAAAACAGCTGCTCAATGGATTTTCTGTCATGTCCACATGCTCTGCAATTCGATGTTGTGGAAATTTGCATCTTGTTGAGCATGTGGTTTGTGACAAAGTGCCCTGTAAGCCCACCCAAGATTAGGCGGGCCTGTTGTCTGCTGCCCCTATATATGAATTTGCTCCATCCTCCAGGACAGTCTCCTATGAAGGATGTGGAGTGTTACATACCAAGTAACCGCTTCCATTCCATATGATGTATTTTATGGATGACTCTGCTTATATTGCTTTAAGATATTGGGATAAAAAGTCTGATGACACTGTACGATGGTCTGCGGGGGTCCAAAAACCCTCACAGTCAGCTTTTATGATACCCAGGGGATGAGGCATTCCAGACGGAGAACTACTCGGTACCGTAGAAGATATTACAAAAATATACATGTTACATGTACAGTCGACCAAATTGAATCATGACCCACCTTAAGATCATTTTCCTACAGTCACTCTATACAAAGTAGGATGAAATTCGCTTGAACGTACATTTCTAAGTAACGAACCTGTTATCAATTTGTTAGACACTGACAGTGTCAAATAAATATGGCTTTTTAAAATTTGTTCAGACTACTACTTGACATCTGACACCTAACGTTATTTTATTTTTAAAAATATAATAGATATTCCATTTTCTCAGTAGTGAAAAGAGTTTAGATTATGAACGACATCTTATTTAAAATTCCAATTGAGACTTTACTGCAGTGATAAGAAAGATTAAAATTGCATAGATCTCTGACCCGTAATGACGCATTTTTATTCATATTTAAAACGTACTAAGTGCAACACGCATGATAACGAAGAAAACCTAACTAAATTTATGATTCTAAAGGAATGATCGGCCAAGTGGGTCATGATTCAGTTGGTTCGACTGTACCTAAAGCGTGTCTCATTTAACAGGTGGATTGGCAGAGAGTTCTTTTAGAAATAAGTCTCCTTTTATACAGTTCACAATTTAGTGTTTTGCCTTTTTACCCGACTACGGCGTAGCTAAAAGGAAGGGTTATGATTTTAGAAATCTACGTATGTATGTTTGTATTTACGTATGTTTCTTCGTAGCGCTTATGCTATTCATGCGATTTTGATGAATAAGGAGTCAATCGATTCAGTATTATAGTCCAAGTTATATAGGCTACGTTTTAACTGACAATAACAATACGAGGAGTCGATTTTTTCTTGTAAAACCCAATTTTAACAGATTTTATACCTTTCTTGTTTTCTAGTAGTCGGGTTACAGTATTTTTTTTTAAGTTCCTAGTTCCCGTGTACAATAAACGCCCCTGTGTCATTAAAATGCTGGAGCTGCCTAACGGCAACATAAATTTTCTCGTCCATTCATTTTCTTTTCGCGCCGCACTGCTGTGGAACAGTCTTCCCAATTTTATCCAAGATAGTCCGTCCATCACTAGCTTCAAAAATAGACTAAAGAAGCATTTTTTAACACAAGTTTCCCAATAATCATCACAATTATATCCTATCAATTTATCATATTTATTATATGTATTTGTTTATTTTATATGTATGTATTCTTATTTTGAATTATTTATGTAGGTATGTAAGATATATGTATATATGTATTTTGTTTTTAATTTTGAACAAATTTTAGTTTTTAACTCTTGCATTTGACATGTTCTCGTACATTCATGGGTTGACTGGAAGAGATCTCTTCTAGAGATAAGTTCACCCTTGCAAACTATGTACTGTTACTTGTATTTTTGATGTATTTTCAAGTGCAATAAAGAGTATAATAATAAACTATAAAAAAAAACTACAAAATTAAAATTTTATGTAACCCTCGACATAAATTTATAGCTAAGAACTAAGAACCATCGCGATCACGTCAGCTTTCAAACAAAAAAAAACCGCATCAAATTGGTCCATTCGTTTAGGAGATACGATGCCACAGACAGATACACAGACATACAGACACATAGACAGGTCAAACTTATAACACCCCTCTTTATGCGTTGGGGGCTTAAAACAATAACAAAAAAATCTATTAAACAAATAAATGATAAAAAAAACTTCTTGTGCACCAGCCCTTACAATACAGAGACAAAGTTATTAAAATTACACGATGAATACGTATGAACCAGTAAAAAGTTTGAGGGAACTGGAAATTATAATTTGCTTCCAGCTTCCACGAATGTGATTACCAACTCCGTGGTCACCGGAATTAGAAGCAGTGTTCGTTCCCCAAGAGAGGTTCATCAGCACTTGTCATAGGTCCTATCAAGTGTGTCTCCTTGGCATTCGAAGTCACATGCCATCGTTGCGTTGTTTTCGTTTTCCCACCACGGCTAGTTCCGGACGGTCCGATGGCTGCTTCCGGTGTTCTCGTCAGGAGGACGCGCCAGGTCGAGCAGCCGTCGGTGAGGAGGCGGCCTATAAGTCCGGCGTCGGCCAGTGACCCACAGGGGCTGGCGTTAGTCGGTAGCCTCTGTGGGCTGCTGGCCAACAATTGGTGCAAAGAGTGCCTAAAAGGGGCAGCGTTGGGACGGTCTCGGTGTAGTTGCGCTCACGTGCGCAGATCCCGAACCGTCCCGCAATAGCGCACTGAAGGTCAGGCCGGGGAGGATGTTTAGTGGGAATGGAGGGAACGCCTTTACCTCGAGTCCCACATATCCCCTGCAGTTGGCACCACCCCGCAGGGACGATGCGTAGCTGCATTTAACAAAAAAAAGGTCCTACTTATCTTAGATACAATGAAAAATACTGCTAAAGGATTTGGCATTAGAATTTTACGGCCGTGTGCCTGGCACCAACCCTCCTTGAGAACAACAGCTGAACGTGCCTTCCGAAGCACGGAGGAAAATCGAAATTATTTTTTTTCGGTCACCCATCCAAGTACTGACCGCGCACTTCGTAGCATTCAACACAAAAACTGTAAATTAAAAAAAGTTTTTATTGCACAATTGGCGGTCTTATCACTAAAAGCTATCTCATCCTGGCAATATTTCATCATCATGACAGCCATTATAGCCATTATAATTGTACCCACTGCTGGGACACAGCCTCTCCTTGTCATCGATGGAGGTTTAGGCAGTAGTCCGTCACGTTTGCCCAATGCGGATTGGTGGACGGAGTATAAGGTAATCAATACCCCTTTGCTGATCCATTAGTCGCATTCTACTACACCCATTGGAGCATATGGATAGGGGTGATGCTTTAAGGTACAATTGTACACTTATTAACGTCAAATTTGATGCTATCGGCTTAAGAGTCTACCAGGAGGCCTAATACCAGATGTGGATCTATTGGATAACAAGATGTTACTCTATGTTCTGCTCAATCCTTTTGGAACTATGGGCGTGATAGAGTCATCAGCAGTTCAGCCGAGAGACGCCCCCTGTTGGACATAGGCCACAGGTCTCCCCTAAGGATCACCAACCCGATCGGTTCTGCGTCTTCTGCGACCTCTACGATGGTTGGTCCACCTTATGAGAGGTCTACTAACACTGCGTCTCGTGGCTGGCACTCGTTTTGCGAGGAAGGTCCCCTCGCAATTTGCCCTGTCCACTGCCACTTAAAGTACTCATTCGGGTGTTACCATTGCCCTTTTAAAATCATAAAATGTTTTATTTATATGGACTGTGACCTTGAGTCTTCTTATGAGGTATTTTATAAGCGTGTTATAATGTAGGTATGTATGTTATTTGCCTAATGCTTTTTCTCAGTGAGGCAAGTTGCCCTTTCCGCCCATTTTGCGCCCTACCTCTCTTGAAGCAGTGAAAAATTCCATTTATAAAAATCTAAATGTTTTTTTTGAGCTCGGTCCCAAATACAAGTGACAACGTTTATTCCAAATATCGAGGTTGGTACCAACTTCAAAAAACATTTAAGTAGATTTTTATAAACAGAATTTTTATTTCTCCGTTTTTAGTTTTGAAGGCGGTATTTTTTTTTTTGGTGTTTTAATTATATAAACTTTAAGGAATCTATCTCGAGATCTTTTAGACACAAGTGATAAGCTTACGATATCATCGATGTCAATCAAATAGGCATTATTAGGGATAACTCAAAAACTACTCATCAGATGTCGATCAAATTTAAATGGGACCACCATGACAAGCATCAGCTTCCAAAAGTCGAAAGAATCTTCAAAATCGGTACACCCAGTGAAGAGTTATAAGGTAACAAACTTAAAAAACATACAGTCGATTTGATAACCTCCTCCTTTTTGAAGTCGGTTGAAAAGTTCACATAATACATACCGTTATTACTACCTTTTTAATGTAGAGCAAGAAAAACGATTAAAACCCCATTTCCCAGAAAAGGTTGTGCCAAAATTTTACAAGATAACCAATTTATAATTCATTTAAAGGAAAAAAAAAGTTAAATTAACTCCGGAAAGAATAACATTTTCCCGATAGTTTTGTTGGACTTGCTCCTGTGAAATTGGAAAAGTTTTTTTTCAGTTATATTTTACAGACTGGTCCAAATGAAACATTTTTACTTGGTTATGTATATGTTTAGTACATAAAAACATGTTTTCAGATTTTAGGCGCGGGACATATATATGTTGCCATAGGTGACATGTTTTCCTTTATTAGGTATTATATGATGACTATCTGTAGAATGTGTGGTTAGGAGGAAGAAAGCATGGAGCACATACTATGTGACTGCGATGCACTAGCCAATAGGCGACTTAAGGTCCTGGGCTTAGGTTACCCTAAACCAGAGGACTTTATAGACCTTACTCCCGCCAACATCGTGAAAGTCATACAAAATGTTTTCAATGTTGGCTGGATGGGTGATAAGGAAATGGGAAGCACCAAAGATCCCAAAGGGTCGAAGTGCTCTGAGACACGGCCTCAGCCCCTTGCATAAGAATAATAATATTATTATTAGGTATTTATCATCATCATCATTTCAGCCACATGACGTCCACTGCTGAACATAGGCCTCCCCCAAAGAACGCCACAATGACCGATCCTGTGCTCCTCGCATCCAGGCGTGACCAGCAGCCTTAACCAGGTCGTCAGTCCACCTTGTGGGGGGCCTACCCACACTGCGTCGTCCGGTGCGCGGTCGCCACTCGAGAACTGTTCGGCCCCATCGGCCATCTGCTCTCCGACCAATGTGCCCCGCCCACTGCCACTTAAGTTTGGCAATTCTTTGGGCTATGTCGTAAACTTCAGTTCTTCTACGGATCTCCTCATTCCTGATTCGATCTCGTAAAGAAACACCGAGCATAGCCCTCTCCATTGCCCTTTGGGTGACCTTGAGCTTTCTTATCAGGCCCATTGTAAATGACCACGTTTCAGTGCCATAAGTCATCACTGGCAACACACACTGGTCAAAAACTTTCGTTTTGAGACACTGCGGTAATTTGGACGAGAAGATTTTACGTAGCTTCCCGAACGCTGCCCAACCGAGTTGGATTAGGTATTACAGTCATATTTTACAAACTTGTCCTTTTTACAAGTTCAAGAGCTTCATTATTGAGTTATGGAAGAATTATGCTCTCTATGAATTATACTCTTTACCTTTGTTAGAGAATCACTCTATCCACAATGCTAGGTCGATAAGTTCATTCGAAACAGATCTAAGAGACTAACCCGAAAATCATAAACATCCTTTATCTCAAACCAAAACGGCGTTACATCGTAAAATTATTCCGCGCATTTCTTACAGTAAGTATACAGAACTATTTAAAACAGGACAGCGTCACAATATAAGAGGAACACAGAAGATAATAAATCTTCTATAAACATTCGTAGCCGCGTGATGCCGGCAGAGTAGAATAGCATCACACCATATCCTCTAATGGGTGTCGTAGAAGGAGACTAATGGATCAGCAAAGGTGTATTGGTCACCACCAATCCGCATTGGGTAAGCGTCATGTACTACTGCCTAAACCTCCTTTGATTACAAGGAGAGGCCTTATGACCCAGCAGTGAGTCGAATCATAAAGGCTGTTATGATGAAACATTCGACGTATGACGTATGATGACATCATATTACTTGTGTGGAGAGTTAGAAAGAGACAGTCGGAAACGGAAACATTCAAAGGTTATTTGGGGTCAAATAAGTTGTCTTCACTTATTTATTGGTAGTTTAGCTTCCAGTTTTACCTGTAAATTTCTTGGTTTGGACACTCTTGGTTATATTCGTGAACTGTTCGCGTGCAAGTAATATTCTCCACGACGAACACGACCTGTGCGGTTCGCGTGTATATTAAAGATAGTGTGGACGTGTTCTCGCGAGTGGCTTGCGTGTACCTTATGAACAGTTTGGATAAGTTCGCGTGGTGATCGCAAGTGGTTCGAGAGAAGCATGCACACACTGAATTTGACCCGTCCAACTGCGTTCGAGGCGCGTAGTGTGATCATGTCTGGACAGAGCTTTAAAGTAACGACTAATAGACTAGTGTACTTAATAATTTGCCTTCTGGAGCTTCTCTGTATTATGCGTGCAGTTGGTAAGCCGGCGCGGTGCCAAACACATGGTCCAAACAGGAATAAATTAGGCTACAACATAAGTGTTGCATTGTTTGGTGCCCGTCTTTGTTGCGAGCTTTGGTAAGGTAATGAGAATGTGAATGGAGCTAGTATTGTTATCATGTCGTTCTAGAACGTTCTAGCAGCAAATGTTTATGCTCCGAGAATTCACAATTTCAGTGTTCACTTCCAAATATTTTCTTAGTGTATGGCCAACTTAACAAAATACGAAAACCTTGCATCAGTTTTCAAATTCGTTACTTTGTTAAATCGTAGCCTCTTAGTGCCTTTTGAATCTAAAGCACGTAGACGACGGCATATAAAATTAGATTTAATTGATTTCTCTATAAGGGTCAATAAAGTATACACCTTTGACCGCTTATCTAGTTTCATAACTTCAATTATCCTTTTTTTTTCATACCTTGAATTTTAACATCAAACCTTTTTAATGGCCCAATCGTAACGAGACTCCAATCAGTGTCATACCTAATTATTTTGTGTGAGTAGGTTTGGGGTTCATGCGATGAGACTACGACTTATTTTGCGGAACACAACTCACTTATTTTGACACTAAACAGGTAACGACACAACTATGTGGAAACGTACCGACTTTACGAGGTTATTAGTACTCATGATATTAAAGCCAAGATCATGACCAAGATGCGACCTATTTAATAGCCTTTGCAAACGTCGATGTGATAGTCTATTTCGTTTGAAATGTTAGGCATAAATCGAGTACAAATTAGTCCCATCTGGGGATTGTACCCGGGACATCTCTATTGGAGACCAGCAAATTACTAGTTACGTAGCCTTAAGTAACAATAGGTAATCTTCTACAACACCCTATCTTAGTCTTCCAGCAAAATCTAGACCAAGCAGTTATCCAAGAAGTTGCGAATACAATTATCAATTCAAGGATACAGCACCGAAACAGGCGGTCAACTTGTAGCAATAACATGGAGTGGTTGGCAACGACCGACGTCTTGAACCGAATGGGCAGGCTGAGAGGTTGGGCCATGAGAACAGCGGTGTTGCGGTGTCCAATATCCATAACAGAGTCGGTGACTAAGACAAGGGACTGGTGGACAGTAGGAAAAATATCAAACAACTGACTACGACTAAACGAAGACTTGGATATCAATGAAAAATAGTGGTTTTGCAGTTTATAATTGCTTCATCTTGCAGCCTGTCGTCCAAAAGAAGCATCCCTTAAAATAACTTACATTTAACCTATGCTTTTGGTTCGCTAAAAGTAACTTTTAGGGTTAATTTATTTTATAAAATTTAGCAACCAGAATAGATGTTTCACTCTAAAACGTTATCAGTAGTCCGGGTAAGTATGCACCAACCGAGTAGGATTAAGTTTAATTGTCAACTTTTTGTTTTCCGTGGTAACTTAAATTTTTAAGCTGATTCCACAGCTTGATTGTGCGGGGCAGAAAGTTGTGAAGAAACGCACGGATCCAATTGTATTTAAGATTTCTGATCAGCGAGAATCTCCCGTGCTCGAGACTCCTGTCTCTGCACCGATTCTCTTGAACGTTTGAGTCTGAAGGGAGAGGGGAACCAGTAAGCCTGAGAGTCTTGACCCATCTAAGGCCCTCTGATGCATCAACACACATCTCCATGCCTCCACTACTCTGTGCCAATTATGGGCTTCCTCCTACCCTGCTCCCCATTATTTGGAGTCGGTGCACAATATTTCTAAACGACTGATATCTTTCTACCGTGATCCTGTGCCCATTGTATCAAAAGAAAATTCCGCTCAGAGCTCTCTTATTTCGTGGACCAACATCCTAACTTTAGCTTTCATTAAGTGGACTTGGTGTAGACTGAATAATGAGTTTATGATTTACAATGTTACAGGCTTAGGGTCGTTGCAAAGTAAATTTATGTTAGATTGTGCCTTTTGCTAATCAAAGTTTTTGGTATTCCTTTACCTTTGTCATTTCTCGTTTAAATACTTACCCGGACTGCTGAGATGATTTTGAGTGTAACATCTGTCCTGGTCTTTGGCTTAAGTTGGTTTGTTCACTGAAGGATTGTTGTGTTTTGGTGCCCCTTTTGTGTAGGTGACAGGTTGGTCTCCCGTCGCTATTTTCGGGGTACTGTATGCTACAGAATATAAGTAGGCTGCTCGGTTATAATATCAACTAATACACAATCTTTGAATACGTTTAGGAGCCTAGTAATATCACACACACGTGTCTAAGAACAGCTACTTATATTATTCCACAACTCATTAATTAACAAAATTAAATAAAAAAAAAACATTAAGAATAAATTGAAATCATACTTTTTAAACACCTGGCAATATTAACAACCTTTATTCCACAAAAAAAGGTTATATCTATATTTACTCTTTTCCTCTATCGTACTAATAGTAAAAGACATGCAGTGCTCCAAAATAGTGACAGGTTTTATTTAATGTTATTTGGTTGGCAGTCAAGCATACGGCATGCCTGGTGGTGAGCTGTCACCGTAACCTACAGACACTTGCAATACTCATAGCCATGACGTTAAATTAAGTTTATTAGCCTATCGCTTACCTACATAAAAGGGGCATCAAGCCGAATAAGCATTTAAAGAGTCAGTGAATCAACAAACAGACCTACTCTCTAAAACTTCTCAGTAGACTTTCCACTTCAACGCAAATAGGGAATGCTTAGGAAATTCCCAATCCCAGCGCAAATGCGCTACTAGACGTTTTCGACCCATGGGATCCAGATATTTGAGGGATCCCTGGTGATATATTTTCGCAAATACTAAACAAAAATCGTAAACCAAAAATTCTTCGTGTGGGTGTCTCTCTTCCTTATGCCCTTGCGCGTCCCGTATTTCGGAGTGCAAGCAAACAATCAAAGCGATTGTCATTGTCGCTCAGCCGTGCGCTATGCTGACACGTGAATTTCGCTTCTCTTCACTCCCGCTAATCCCGAGCGGGATTCCGTTCGTTTTACGAACGGGATTAGTCCTGCACATGGCATGCGTGATCTTTGTATTGCATTCCCGACACACGATATACTAAAAGTACTTTACTAACTAGGTCATACAGAAACAAGGCCCACATTATTTTATCTCACGTTTGGAACATAAAATTATAAACGCCCAAACAATAGACTCAAAATTGTCATTTCACCATCTCCGAATTGTTCGTAAACAAGCGATTTTGAACTCAGCACCCTATAAATAAGGGTTTACATTGCTACCGCAAATGTCAGGCGTATGCAGCTCCCAGCTAATTATACTGAAATAATTGCAACATAATCACGACACAACTGATGTAATTACCAAACTGGGACGCGATAACAAGGATATAGGTTGACTGGATACGAGCCAATTTTTGTGTTTTAGGGTGGCATACAAGCATACAGTTCATCGCAGATTTTTAGTGTCTCGTCTACGGTCGATTGAAATAACATAGAGTGACTCTCAAAGGGAATCTACAACGTGTACATAATTAGTGAGACTGTCCTAGCTGGAGTATACGACGAAATATATATTTTTAAATATTAAAAAGGCCTAGTCAGCAGATGTCGTTGATGTGTGTGAACAGGAAAAGAGTCACAGAGAGACCGATCCTTGAGAAACTCTAGCATCAATAGCAAATAGATCAGTACTGCATCCATCAATCACTAATATGTGCCATACCCAGTCAAATGCTTTCGAGATGTCAAGTGATACGGCCAAGGCCTCACCATCTTTCTCGATAGCTTCGCCCCAGCAATGCGTAACATAAACTAAAAGATCCCCAGTATATTTAAGAATGTAATAATAATTTGTTTTAAATAGTAATAATCAAATTTGAACAACATGATGTTGTAGCACATAAAAACATTTTTTCTATAATTGTAGATGCGCGCTTTAGATTTGAATCCCATTATCCTATACCATACCTACTTACAACGGTGTCGGTTACGACCAAGAATCTCGGCGATTTTTTGCCGAGAACCGAGATAGAGTTGTCGGTAAAATTTGTAGCCGAGAATGCCGAGATCGAGGCTGAGGTCTCGGTCGACCCTTAGTGAAATCCCAATGCAAAGAAAGCTAAAGCCTTCGCCTTTCCAAACTGCAGGGTACTTCTTTACAGCTCTGTTGAATGACATAGGATTGTAGGAAGGATGTGACACGTGTGCTGGCAGTGAATTCCATTTCTTGATTGTGTGATATAGAAATGAGTTGCCAAACTTTGTTCACGTTCACGTTCACGTCCAACAAATCCGCTTAAAGTAAAAACTGATTGCGGATACATTAAAAAAATCTTTATCTTAAATTAACTACATTTCGACTGTTCATCACAAAAAAGGCCATATCTAGTGCTGATACGTCTACGAGCGATGCTATCGGCTCTCAGGCGCGAGCACATGCGCGTTAAGTGCTCACGAATGCACACAATTTATCTGTTTTCAGGTTGCTGTGATGCGTATTTCAGTCATTGTTTCGGATTCACGTAAAGTGTTGCGACATCGATATTATTAGGGTATTATATTTACTATTCATATATTATGATATTCCCGCCGATATATGAAGATAAATGTGGTTCGAACAGGCGAATGCCAATGCAAGTAAATACAACACCTTACCTTGACTATCCACACCAACGTGTCCCAATGGCCTTCGGGAAATTTGTGATCTCGTAGGAAAGCACTATTCACAGTTCAGACACAACACCACGCGTCACAAAATGCTAGTATCTTTGTTTTCACTCGATAATTACGAAGAATGTTAAAGAGAAGATGATTTCGTTGCCGGCACGCATCGAGAGGATTCTTTCATCCCACAGCAGGCTTCTAACACTACGATGGGAGCCAATCAGTGATCAGTACGGTGTGTATGCTCGGGGGAAACCAAGCCTAGCTATTGGGTACGCCGCGAAACCACCAACATAGGAATATTTGACATTAGAATAAACTTACGAATAGTAAACAACAGCCATTAACATATACTTATCAGGCTCATAAATCTAAAAGGATTGAGTACTTTATGTGATTTGGTTGGTAGACAAGAATATGGCCTGGTAGTAAGCAGACACCGTAGCTTATAGACGCATGCAACACTGACGTCACACTCGCGCGCTGACAACCATAGTCCCCTTCCCTACCCCGTGGAGCTCTGGCGACCTTACTTACCAACAGAAACACACCACAAAAATGTAGTGTTATTTGCCTGTGGTCTTCTGTAAGGTGGAGGTACTCCCCAGTACGGGAACTCCAAATTTGAGTGGCTAGTCCGCTGTACCTTGAGGGTACATTTGGACCCATAAAGTAATTTCTGACAAATGAGCCATATAGTGCCTCAAACAGTGACAGCCTATTGCCGACATAAAATAATATATAAAAAAACTATGACTCGTGAACAAATGTTCATGTTCATTACACAAACATTTGCCACTACCAGGACCCGAACCCGGACCGCCCGATGAGTAGGCAGCGTTACTAACTATTCCACGATGCCGTCAAAAACTACTAAATATGTAATAATTAAAGGGGATAGTAGAATATAGATAGAGGAAGTTAAGATGGCAATGGAATGGATGGAAGGAAGAGAAGCGTCGGTGGCATAGTGCGTAAAGACGTTGTCTCCCACGCGGGAGACACTTTGAAAATTTTAATTCATATATTGTACGTTTATTCAACGGCGAAGGAAAACATAGTGAGGAAACCTGCACACAGCCATGAAGAAATTCTTAGGTTATGTGTGAAGTCGACCAACACGCACTTGGCCAGCGTGGTGGACTAAGGCCTAATCGCCCCTAATGTGGGGTATACTCGAGCCCGAGGTGGGGACATTATATGAGCTGTTGATGATGATGATGATGATGGAAGTTAGGTTGTGCTAAAAATTACACAATATCGCGAAAAGTTGAAAATGAAGCCAGAACATTCAATACCCGTTATTGAGTTATTCCGTAATATACGTGAATCATATAAATAAATAAACAGCCAACCCGAATATATTGAAAATGTTCCAACCGAAACAAGTTTAAAGGAATCGCTTCGACATACAGCTTCCGACACACAGTTCGGTTTCCGGACGGAAAAATTGTTGAAATTATACCGGACAAATCTAAGTTTGTGACCTGGGTCCAAATGTCAGAAGCCAGTACAAATTGTTACAATAAACGATGCAGATCCTGTGCTCTATATAAAGCTTACACCGATGGCAAAAGTTAAACAATCTGTGCGTGGTTACGCTCTCGGATGTGTACCAATTTTTTTAACTTATTTTTTTGCTATGCTGCGGATGGTACATTAAACTGAGTCTTTGCATCTGAACTCCATTTACCTTCAACAACAGGTGGTGTAAAATAAAACAAAAATGACCTGTACAAAAACTAGTACCCACAACTAACAGGTGACCTTATGCGTGCACAGAGATTTCGGGTGGGGTATGCAATGCAGTTTGTAGTGTTAATAATAAACTTATCAATATTAGCAATTCAGCATACCTTCTGTACCTTTTGAGTCACTTTTTCCTAGTGTTATCTATAGGTCTGCTCAACCATTTTGCGACCGTAATTTTTTAACTAGGCTCAGCGGGCAGGTTATCCACTGCTTCTATGATCTCTTCCAGGCGAACAAGATCTACAGGATCTGCCTAAAATATATATATGTTACCCAAGTATAAGTTAAAGAAGCCAAATTCCATCAAAAGCCAGGCTTCCCGATTAAATATTAAATTGAACGCATGCGCACGTAATTTTTATTGATAATTCTATTAAATAAGCCATATATCCAATACCAGATTTAGTTAATTTCATTTTTCCTATTTTTCCTATTCCGTATTCCTATTTTGTCTCCGAAAGTCATTATTCACATTGGTACATAACACGCTGCCCACAAATCCAATGGGCCCCCTTCCAACAACAACAATAGCCTTAAAACTTTTACAGATACCCGCTGCAGTTTTAAAATAGTGAAGTGCACTAAACTTATCGATTTCAAATTCAAACACACTCCAAACGGCATTGAACGTTAAATCCGAACAAAAGCATAAATATATCTTCTTTAAGTAACCGCTAGATATACAACCGTATATTTTACGACTGTTAAGAAACGCCCGATAGCAAAATACGATGCAGCAAGCCTGCCTTTGACAGCTTGGCGTATTTGCCAAGCACCTAGTGTTGGTGTTGCAGCTTGTTTATCGATAAAAAGTCGATAAAATATTTGGTTGCCAAATCTTTTTAAACTGAACAAGACTCTTTTAAAAGTAGAAGATAAAAATAATTATTATATTATAAATGTTTAGTAGGTAGTAGACCCATATGTAGGGTCGTCTGGGTAGGTACCACCGCCTTTCTTATTTCTGCCGTGAAGCAGTTCGCTGTTTCGGATTGAAGGGAAAGGAAGCCAGTGAAATTACTGGACATGGAAGGCATATCATATTAGTCGCCAGGATGGCAACGCACTTACAATGTTAAGTGATTTACCTTTAATATTGCAAATGTCTATAGGCGACGGAAATCACTTAGCACCAGGTGGGCCGCAAGCTTGTTTGCCATCTCGTAATATAAAAATATATATAAAAAATATTAATACATGAATATGTTTTACACAACTACAAAGTAGTTATACTATATTAAATGTACATACTTATAATAAATGGCTGTAATTAATAACATTAGCATCATGAAAGTTAAGGTGTATGAAATGTTATTAAATCTATAAAAGTTTTTGTACAAACACAAAAAATCAATCATAATAAATAGTTTAACTTTAATAGTCAGTCGGCTAAGGAAAAATAATAAAAGTGAATAATTAGTGAACCCATCCCGCGGGTATTGTAAACACATTAATTTACTATCCTTTCCAATGGAGTTAAGGTTCAAACATTTTTAATAATACTCATCAAATATTACACAAAATTTTAAAATTTAAAAAGGCTGGTATTCCATATAAGGCACACTACTTCAGTATTAATGACTGCCTTCTTAGTCCCATAAATCAATAGATGACCTATAGCCATTTATTGTAATAAAAAGAGGCCTCCGTCCTTCAAAACGGCACTCAAACAATATCTCATAAAACAAACCGAGAACATTCTACAATAAATCTTACTGAGGAGGATCTTCTCAATCCCGTTACATGACACTTGACCATTTTTATTGTCCCCCCAATGATGTATATAAAGTAACTCACGTATTCCGAGAAATAGGTCTTAAATCTGTAAATAATCGGAGATACTTCAGTTGGTTCTTCGTATTTGACAAGCCTTTTCGTTCTTAAGCATCCTTTTGAAGGACCAACTCTCAAAAGGTATTTATTAAGTAAACAAGATGTTTGGGAATATCTTTTTGCTTTCATCTAGTTTTGTTACTAAATATGTTGCAATAACAGGTTTGACTTTGTGCCAAAACAGACCCTATCTTTAACACATAGAGCTGGATATTGTAAATCGGCAGAAACAGAATATTAAGAAACTGTTCCTCGGCTGCGATCGGTAGGTATAGGTAGGTAGTCTTTTGGTATTATGGCCTAAAGAAGTCTTTATAAAGTGTGTTTCTAATTAGCTGTGCTCTATTTCTCTCGTTTCTTAAGTTTCGGCAAGAAATTGAAATGAATGCAAGCTTCATATCATATTATAGTAAGCTTTATTTTTGGATAAAATAGTGAGAGCAACGAACAT
The DNA here is from genome assembly GCA_955850985.1 of Elophila nymphaeata. NCBI lineage: Eukaryota > Metazoa > Arthropoda > Insecta > Lepidoptera > Crambidae > Elophila > Elophila nymphaeata. Next base: position 12,939,297 of record OY039092.1, read on the forward strand.
GTCGATAACTTAAATAAGACCAGTGCTTTGATCGAAAGTATTGGTAAGGTTCTATCGACAAACTAATTTCGATTAAATTTTAATGTAGGACATAAATTTTAATAGTGTTTTTGCGGCATCCTTAATTCACTTACTTTACGGTTTATGGTTACCCATCAAAAAACCCACATCCATATTTTACTTAGTTTAATTTTTTTATTTTGCGTTGATGTGTCAATGCACTTTGAACGAATTGAATTATTTCTTTATTTATTTCCATTATGCATACATATGTCTTAATACTATGTTTTACAAAACATTACTTACGACCTTGTATACAGTAATACCTTTTTAATATAATTATTTTTGGTTTTGATGTCTCTTTTATGCGGAGACCGGACTGCTGAGATAATTTTGAGTGTAACATCTGTCCTGGTCATTGGCTTTAGTTGGTTGGTTTACTGAAGGATTGTTAAATTTTGGGTTTGGTGCCTCTTTTGTGTAGGCGACAGGCTGGGGTACTGTATGGCTCATACTGGCAGATGTGAGTTTGTGTGTAACCGAATGTTACCTGAAGGTCTGTTTGACCCCATTTGGGAATATGAGCGTGATTATATATTATATATATACGTGCGTGATTATATATTATATATGTACGTATGTGTATGTAAGTGTTAGTTAAGGCTCAATCCCTTTTTCTTCGTACAAGCTATTTCCGCAACTCGACGACTTTGCGCCTGTTTTGCATTGGAAGGGGTGGATCACTCTCCATCAAGCCTCGTAGTGCCTTGACGTCTCTAAGGACATCCTGGAGTCTACCCGGCCCAATCCCTTCCCGTTCGTTTTGTATGTAATTGTAGTAATAAATGAATATGAATATGAATATGAATATTAACTAACATTAGAAATATTAGACGGCACATGAAACACATGGAGTATCTACACTCGCATTTTGATTAAAAATCCTATTATAAGTTATTGGCATATACCTAACATCAGTACAGTTACATACTCTCTTACAATTAGGTACATGTAAAATATAATTTTTTTCTACTTTCTAACGGTACTAAGTTCGTAGAAATATTGAACCAAGTTTATATTTCATTTTAAAGTCCCCATTATAAATACATCAGATCACTAAAAGTATCGATAAATACCGCTTGCGCTCCGCACATTAGCCGAGTGCAGACGTGGCGATAGGCCAACTCGATAGCTCTCGGCGATGTATCGATATGTCTAGTACACCACTAATGCATTCCTGTATGTGCCGTCAAACATAAAATTCGATACTTGAGATTTTGCTTGCAGTGGCGGATTAATCTGTTATTTAAAATAATAACTGTTACTTTCTTAATATTGAGAAGTTAAAACTAGTAAGGACATACACATTGTGTAACTCTGGCTAGACACAAACACCCTAATTTCAGGGTCTCCCTAATCTTCCACCTTACCCTGTTGACCAATAAAATTTTTTTTTTCTTTATTTCAATAGATTTTCATTGCTGTAAAGACATCTGGTTGAAATTAATTAAAACAATGACCTCTTTTTTTAATAAATTACAACCAGATGTCTTACAGAACAGATAAGGGTCTTCTATTAGTCAACAGTAATAGAATGGGGGGTCAACAAAATATGCTCGCTTCAAACGTTTACTTCAAAAATAGTACCAGTATACGTTTTACGAGCAGACGGTTCACCTGATGACAAGTGATCACCGTCGCCCATAGCCATCTGCAACACTAGAGGAATCGCTAACGCGTTGCCGGCATTTAGAGAAGGAGTACTCTCTTTTTTGAAGATTTCGAGGTCGTATTGTATCATCTAAGTATTCTTAAACACTACCATTTTCGGATACTTTTGACTAGGATTTTTCAAGAAGTTGATAAACATTCCTAAGGAAGGTTGATGTCGAGCTGCCGGCCGGCCGTAAAAATCTAATGCCAAACATATTAGCAGTAATTTCGACCTCAAGACATACTGAACCGACCCCAAATAAATCGGGAGCATAGCAGGAAAAAGAGATGGATAAACATTCGCTAGGATACTCCGTTTCGAATCTCCGGTCATTTCCAAGTAACATTTTATTTTCGTTCTCCGTTCACCCATCAAACTAAAATTCAATTTTCTTTTGATCGAGTAAATGTTGAAAACTTTTCGGTCACCCATCCGCGTACCGACAGCATACTTGGTAGCTTAGCTTTCGTGATCATGACCTCCTCAAAGGTAGTAAGCGATTATTAAATGTAATTTACAATATTTTTTCCAACCGACAAAGCCTTCTAATTTGCAGATCAATGCTTCCTCGCCAACTCGTAATATGTAAAAGTTTCCACTCAGATTAAGTTGTCAAATTATTCTTTCTATATTTCATAAGGCTCAAACAAATTTTCTTCTGGAATAATTTAATAAAAAAAGTTTTGGCGTTCCACTTGAATTGTTTTAAGGAAGCTCTCACTTGGAATGGGCGTATTTTCCTCATTTTAATAATACTTCGTCTGCGATTAGTCGTCATTGCATGGCATTTATATCATCATCGTCATATCAGCCGGGAGATGCCTTCTGTTGGACATAGGTCTCCCCAAGGATAGCTAACTCAATCGGTCCTTTACTGTCTGCATTCTTTACCGATCGTCGGTCCACCTTATGGGCTAACTAACGTTGCATCCCGGTACGCGGCCGCCATTCCAGGATCTTTCCACCTCACGGCCGTGTCCTCCTCGCAATGTACCCTACCCACTGCCACTTAAGGTCCGCAATTCATTGGGCTATTGGCTATTATAGCATTTATAAACGGTGTAGTTGAGATGAACTACGTCGTCTTCATATCAGCTGAGAGTAACCTTCAGCTTTCTCGCAGCTGATATGAAAACGAGAACATCCCTCGTCTCTCCTTTTCCATTCCTTATAAATGAATGTTCATCCAATCCAATCGGTCGTGTCTCTTAGAGGACAAATGGATACAAAATTTAGCAGTATTCCTTGTATATAGGCCAAGTTCCATTTCATCTAATGGAAAGCAGAAGCGGAGTCCAAATACGAAGATATAACATCTCTATCATCATCATCATAACAGCCTTGATAATTCGATCCACTGCTGAGACCTCTCAGACCCAATGCCTCTCCTTGTCATCGAAGGAGGTTTAGGCAGTAGTCCACCATGCTTGCCCAATGCGGAATGGCGGACGGAGTATAAGGTGATCAATATCCCTTTGCTGATCCATTAGTCACCTTCTACGACACCCATTGGAGGATATGAGGTTGTGCTATTCCACTCTGCCAGCATCACATGGCTTGATGAGATATCTAGTTCGAGATATAAACCGCCGAGCTAGTTATCCTCGTATTGCTGACCTGCAAGGTGCTTCTTCACGCCTCTTCCAAATGACCCAGGATTGTAGAAAGGCGGGAACACGTGTGCTGGCAAGGAATTCTGAATTTATAGTTTGAACCCAACATTCTTTAGCCTGTGACAACAGATTTCACCCAATTATAGCCTTTAATAATAAATTAAAAAGTTGTTATCTCGTTGCCTCTAGCACATTGCTGATTACATAAAAATATTCCTTTGCTAAGACGGGCGGGCGGTTCCCCGCCGCGGCGGTTGAAGCCGGCTGAAGCAAATTGCAAACTTCGATAGCAAAAAGAGTTGAGAATCATTAAAGTTGTTCGTTAACCAGCGCTCGAGTGTCTCGTTATAGAAGTGATTCTCGATACTCCTCTATCAGGCATTTTATAGTTGACGATTTTAGTCGTGTCGGTGTCAAATCGTAATATACTATTTAAGAGGAACATCGCATGTCAAACATTGTTTTTAAACAATAATTTATTTTGGCACGATTTGAAAAACTTAGAAGAGCGTACACGCAGAGCCGCATCAGTGGTATTAAATATGGAACTGAGATATAAATTATATTAAATTATGATATTTTAAAATTTCTAGGAATGTCTATTGCGCTTTGTAGTTTAACAAAATTTATTGTTACAAAGTTTAAAAGGGCTCACTTATCTCTATTGCAGAACTAAAATTATATTGGGAAGACACACAAATTGTAAAAAATAATAAATCAATAAATTACACTTATGCCAAAAATAGTGATAACATTCATATTCATAATAGATCTCTTACAGCTAAATTAAAAAAAAACGAATAACGAATAGCTGTGATGAGAGTAGTTAAAACGAAAGAAGTAGGTACCCTCTCAGCAGTAAGTAGAAAAAGTAGTTTGGGGGAGGCCTATGTCATACAGTGGGCGTCTTTCAGCTGAAATGATTATGATGCAGTTTCTCCCGAGTTTTTGTTGTAAAAGCGCGTGCTGAGAGACTCCATTTTTTTAACTCACCCTACCGTTAAATTGTCTGTTACTATAAGCACATTTCACTTGTCATTGGCGAAAAGCCTTATGTGTCGCGAACGCCATTTATTTTAAAGAAGGATGATGATGACGATGAAGAAGAAATCAGTGATCTTATATCTACGCCTATTTAAGAAAGGTGTGTTAATATTATGTATGCACAATATAAGAAAACCATGGTTTATGTTTATGATTTTCCTAATTATGTTTAAAACCAAGAAAAGACAATTTTTAAGAAAAATTGTGTTAACTTTAACTATGAAATCAAATTAAACAAAAAATAACATCGTGTCGTAAGTGTAAAGATGCTCAATCCATAATGAGATGCCAGTACGTTTAGTTTGTGTAAGTGCGACGTGGAAGATTTATGTCTCCGTTCTGGTATTTAATTAATTTTAATAAAGCTGTTTGTTTTGTTTTGTGTTAAAGAAACATCGCTAGAATAATTAGACGCTGTACAATATGACTTGTCTGCATGTCAATGCTCGAGAAATGTTTTTTGGCGTAGGTGTTCAAACTGAATCTAGATAGTGTAGTTTGAGGAGTTATAACAGACAATAAAGTCACGCCTCTCTCTATCAGTAAGTATCACTTCTTTTCACATGATACGAATATTACATATTTCTGTCGCCTCATCTGTTCTCATCATGCGGGCAGAGTAGAATAGCATCGCCCCATATCCTCCAATGCATGTCGTAGAAGGCGACTAATAGACCAGCAAAGGGGTATTGATCACCTTATACTCCGTCCACCAATCCGCATTGGGCAAGCGTGATGAACTACTGCCTAAACCTCCTTCGATTGCGTAGCCATTTTGATTAACATTTATTGTACTTTAGTCCTATGATGCTGGCAGAGTAGAATAGCATCACCCCATATCCACCAATGGGTGTCGTAGAAGACGACTAATGGATCAGCAAAGGAGTATTGATCACCTTATACTCTGTCCACCAATCCACATTGGGCAAGCGTGGTAGACTAGTGCTTAAACGTCCTTCGATGACTCGTGTCCCAGCAGTGACATTAGAAAGGCTGTTGATTAGAAAGTTAACCTTATTTATGTATGTTTATTTCCACGTTAACTTTGACAAATATTTCCCAACTTTCATTTTAAAGACAGAATCGCTAACACAATCCAATAAATCACCACCCATTCCAATCGTTGGCAGGACGAGGATCTTTGCAATTGAAATCTTTGGGTAGACACAAAAATGTAGAGACGCTCAAAAAGGATAATAAACATACAGCCAAGCTTGCCAAGAATAAGACGAAGTGCTCACAATTATCTGTCAGGCGGGTGAGAAAATCTTTTATTGTTGTTTGGGGTTGTGCCAACCGTGGTGCATTGATACAATCAGCGGAGGAGTTTGAGTGGATTTGCCCTAAAGTACTTACTCTAGACGTAAAATTATCTCCTCCCTTCTCGTCACCTGTTAGTCAACAGTAAGAGTTTATAGTCGCAATACTAAAACAAAATGTTTGAAATTCAAACCAAATAAAAAATTAGATCCGAACCCGCCACCTTTTGTGATCCAGGCGAATGTTCTTCCTCTGAGTTACACAGGACTCATGAATCACGACGAATTTATCCAAGCCTTTCATTTCTGTTTTTAATTTTTAAGTCAGTTTTATTTATTTAAAATAATGTAAATAAATATAAAAGAAAAGACTAGAATATTTTTTGGAAAAATGTCAAACATTATAAATAATGCCAAACAAAAAAAACCATGTTTTTGAAATTGATTGCTTATTATTCTTTCCCTCATAAAACCACACAGTGTTCCTTGGGATATGCTTTTACTAAACATGATTATGAAATCATTCAAATATATCTTACAAAATAAGCAGTGCATTATAAACATTAATTTAAACCTAGTACATTACATAACAATGCTTAAAACATAATGCTTCTGAAATCCAGTTAGAAACTTTTCGTCACCCATCGTCAATTGACCACGGCGTTCATGGCTCAGTTTTAGAAATCAAAATTTGTAGAAACTCGCCTAGTTTTATTTGTAATCAATTTACTACATCAAAACACAACGATTTAATTCGCTAGCAAAATTCTCCGAATAATTCTAAAATGGAGTGCACCGTGCAGGGCGGGGTTTTAAATAAACAACGTTTGTAATTTACGGAACACATTCAGTAGTACGGCGATGTGTTCTACAATTCTATATTTCGTCGAACTGAAAACATTGCGGTTAACATACTTAGTCCTGGGGCTAGACACCATTTTAAGTTATAATTCTAAATATTATTTTAAATGACAGCCACAACTTAGTAATCCCAGTTGAATTTTATGTAAGTGAGGTAACCGGACTGTGTCTGAAACTTCAGTGATTTTGAATGTAAAAACTGTTGGATTCTTGGCTTTTATTTTTAGGTTCACTGAAGTATAAGTTGCTTTTAGGTTTAACGCCCCTTTTTTGTGGGCGACAAGCTGGCAACCATTCACCATTTGGAGCGAGAGAGGGAGGATTTGTTACCGTATGGAATAAAAATCAGCCACACTGTATGAGTTAAATTTCAAATATTTACTTATTTCACACAAATAGGGAACATAAACTAGTTGTAAAAAATAATTAAAGTAGCATGTAGTATTCTGCTTTAATTATTTTCTTGCCAAAGAACCTTTTACGTACTCTGAAAATTGTTACAAAGTATCGGATTTAAACAACAAAGACGTTAAGCCCAACATGCAACTTTAATCGGTAAAAGATTTTTTTTATTTGATATCTTCAAATCACGTGCACCAAAGCCCCTAGACTAAACAGTTTCAACAAAACGCTTGCACTGGACGCTCGCCAAAGCACGGTAAATAAATATGACATGATACTGGGTACTACGTGACGGCCTCACAGGCAAAACCGGTAACATTTATTGTGTCTTACAAAATTTTGTAAGTTGAAAGATAACAAATATAAGTCGAGACTTGAATTCGAAACGCCCGAACCTCTACCTTATAGCACTGCATTGAATAGAACACTGTGATTGGTTCGTTTCTGTTGCCTAGTTCACATCGTTTAATGTACTGACGTTTGATTACTTCAAACCTCCTTCATAGGCCCTCCAGACTCACGCGAGAAGTCTCGCCGAGACTTGACCCGAGAAACGAGAAGGTATCCACACTCACGCGACCTTCTCACTTGCGTTCTCGACCGTCATGCAAAATGGACGACTGACAGTGCAGCGGCTTTGGTATTTACAGTAAACCACAGCAGTTTGTAAGATCGAAAAAGCGAAGGTGTGATATTATAAAAATTAGTACAACCTAACATTATAATTATATCATCGGTTTTTACTAGGATATTGGTTGTTTTAATGTTAGCAATGAGCTGTTTTAGAATATTTTATAGAGGATACCAAATTAAATAGAATAGAAAAAAAACCTGGGATGGAATGGATAAGTGCTGAGACGGGACTAAAACCTGAACGAATTGCTATGAATTTCGTTCTTAATTAAATACCAAAAAAAATTAGAAGCAAAATCAATGTTTTAAAAAGAAGATTTAAAGCCTGAGTGTAGATAAAATTAATTATTTAGACAGGCCCTGTTTCAAAGCTCATATTAATAAAATAATAAATGCAAAGCACACACAGGTGACGGAAATCACTTCCTACGTCGCAGTGAGGCCGAACGAGAACAAACGAAAGTGTGATACGGTTCTCTTTTCTCGCCCGAGAAACCCTTTGAAGCGGGCCAAAAAACCGACACCGAGCCGAGAACAGGCGAGCCCGAGAACAAGAACGCGAGAAACTAATCACACTCTCGCTTCTCGGGTGTTCTCGGGGGTTCTCGGCGAGAGTGTGGAGGGCGCATCAAACTTTAACTTTTGACATCTAGACGTTGCTTTTGACATCTCGACCCTGAGTCTCGACTTGTGCGTTGTGTAATATAGCTAGCTGGCTACCTAAGCTGTGCGTTCATCATCGCCACTTAAGTATTGTCTATGAATACGTTTTTACGACCCTGTGCGTCCACGCGCACTATGAGACTTAAAATCCTTGCCATATGGCACGCACTGAGAAATGCCTTATTTTGCATAGCATTGTTTTTTACTTAGACAAGTATTGTTTTGTTACGGTTGTATATGTTGAGGATATTTTTACAAAACAAGCAGAAATATTGTGTCTAATGACTGTAATTCGACCATGAAACTAAAGGAATGAAATTGGTTAAAAATCGTGCTTATGGCGTTTAAAATCGACCAATGAAGTCGGTTTAAATGTAGCCCATGTTACTTCAGCCATAATAGCGAATCGATTCATCAAAATCGAATGAAAAGTTTAGGTGCATTATGATGGCCATCGGCTCCAGTGGAACACCAGAAGAGGGCCAGGTGTTTATTTATTTATTAATTTGCTTGTCACATGGTTACATGGGGTGTTACAATGAGTTTATAGATACATTGGACACATGACACCCCGTGGGGGCACTGCAAACATAAAGCAAGAGAGAGCCATCACTCTAAACAATTAACATAATAAGTACATATAATTCAGAATCAAACAATTAGATATTTCACCTACCCTTATTTTAGTAGATGAGATACATTATACATGAAATTGAATTAAATAAATAGAAATTTTAATAATGGTATATTAATTTTAACTTTTAATAATGGTATATTACCCTTCAATTCATAATGACAGAATGGAGCTGACATTTTTTATGTGTCGTTAAAGAATTCGGTGAGGTTATAATACGCTTTCTCTATTAGGTGTTTTTTTAACTGTCTAGCAAATGCTTGATTATTTTCTAACTGCTTTATATTTTTAGGTATATTATTGAGGGCAAAAATCTGCAGTTTGAATTTGCCGCAAAATTACCGTGGCGCTGTTGTCTGCGAACACATATACCCTGTTCGCAGGCTGCTGTCTCGAGAAGTTGTGTGCCGTGTGTGTCTTGCTTCCAACATGGCTGTTTAGTTCGTTTCGTTACCACTCCGTATATTTAATGTTGTTACCGCCAATAGTTAATATATTAAAGAACAATTTCGTGACTCTTTCGAGACTCCCAGTGGTTAGTTGTGGACGTAAGTGCTACCCTGAAGATACCCACGGGAATATGGCCAGGGCGCGCCCTACCTGAATGCATTGATCAAGCCAAATCAACCAGTAAGTGTTTTCACATAAATTGGAAGGTGTTGGTTTTTTATGGGGTCAAGTTGCGAACGGTTGTTTTCCTACTGAGCCTTGACGTAGTCACATATGTGCTTCTTTTTTCTTTTTCTCAATTGCTCCCGAGGGATGTAAAGTTAAAGCGTTACGAAGGGCACTTACAACAAACATTCATATACTACTAAATCATAACCCTTCCTTTTGGCTTCGCATAGCTGAAATAAAACAGGGTTTCGTATTGCTATGATAAATTTCTGTATACATAAACAACTTTTAAAAAAAAAGTCGAACCGACTTCAAAAAGTATAAAAAAAACATATTAATAAAATGTATGCTAGGTACCTGCTGTACTATTTGAACCCGGTGCCAAGCCATGCCAATCGTTCAGCACCACGAGCCCCTCATCACCTAAGCTGGCGCGTTCGGTCGGTCGCAATCGCGGGATGGTGTGATCAATAAATGTGATGTGGCAGGCGGACCTATAGAATACCTAGTTGGCTTGGCACCGACTTCAAACAGTACAGCAGGTACCTAGCATACATTTTAATAATATGTTATTTTTATACTTTTTGAAGTCGGTTCGACTTTTTTTTTAAAAGTTGTTTATTTTTGTATTTTTAGTGTTTTATGTGGAATAATTGTTGTTTTTTTTTATATATATTACGAGATGGCTAACAAACTTGCGGCCCACTCGATCCTGACTTGGTAACAGTGGGACCACCTCAGGAGTACACTATCGAATAAAAAAAGAATTTTGAAAATCGGTCTACAAATGACAGAGATATCGGTGAACATACATTTACCTTCCATCATCAGCTCATCAACATGAGATGGTGACTATCAGATGCAAATGCTAGTATAGCTTTAGAAAAAATATGAAAAACGTTATACATGCCTATAAAATTTGAGGGTTGCCCTCGATTTCCCTGGCTTCCCATCATCAGATCCTGACTTGGTGACAATGGGACCACCACAGGAGTAAACACTATCGAATAGAAAAAGAATTTTGAAAATCGGTCCAGAAATGACGGAGATATCGGTGAACATACATAAAAAAAAAAAATACATACAGACGAATACAGAACCTCCTCCTGTTGGGAAGTCGGTTAAAAACAAAATGTATTCCCTAACACCACGAAGCTGAGGTGCAAAACGCTTTCTGTATTTGATCGGAGTGCAGCATTCGATGCAGAAAATACGTATAATATACGGTCATCTGAAATCGACACTTGCGAGAAATGGTTCTGCTATTACCAATGATTTATTTAACACATGTTAAGCTGAATACTAAACTTTAAATTCTGGTTACGTTCTGGAATATTCGCGAATAGAAATTCTTTATTGTTTATGCTTATGCTTGATATCGACAGGAAAACAATAGGTTAAACAAAGTTGTAAATATTACGCAAAAAGAAAGAAGGAGATAGACTCTCCGTCTGATGGTTCGTTCATCGGATTTATATCCAGAGGTCTCAGGATTGATCAATTCATAATATACCAATACTTTTCTTAATACGTAATTATGATTTTATATTTACTTGGTAATTAAAGATAGAAAGAAATACATTTATTGACCAGCAGAAGTTGGAGTTTCTTTCGCCATTTCTTCTCTATCTCAGCATATTAATAATTATTTCGTCCCGAAATGGTGGTAGGGCTTTTGTTCGTTCAAAAGTAATTAGCAAATCGTTTAAAAGTAAAATAGTAAAATCGTTTAAAAGTAATTAGCAAAGTCCATTTTAATAAAGAGCTTTTTCATTTTCATTTTTAAGACAAAAACATACAAATATACAGACTAAACTTAATCCTGAATTAAATTAATGCATAAAAAAACTAATATATTACAAAAAAAATGGAACACTGGCGAAAAGAAAAAAAGATGTCCTGAGCTAGGCCAATGATGCCTCAGCATGTGCTTCTACGACGTATCACCGTAGGAGCGCTGTTATGGTAGAGATTTTTTATTTGCAATGCTTTGGTAATATGTTTTATAATTGGTTGGCTGGAAGAGATCTCTTTTAGAGAAAAGCTCACCTTTGTACATGTTTTTCTTTATAGCAATGTATTGTTATTACTGTTTTGTATGTGCAATAATGGATTAACTACTAGCTTCTGCCCGCGATTTCGCCTGTGCAGTATCAGTATAAATTATAGCCTATATGTTATTTTGATGTATGAGCTATGTTAATGTAGAGTTTTATTAAAATCCATCCAGTAGTTTTTGCGTGAAAGAGTAACAAACATACTTTCGCGTTTATAATATTAGTAGGATTTCATGAACGCAAGAAATAATAGATTTAGTAGTTTCAGAAAGTTACTCGATACGATTTCATGACGGATCCTCCAAATATTCGCGCTTACGACCCAGATGTATATATGAGATCAATGGTAATACTTTCTCGTTACCCAAACAAAATGACTGAGATTGTGGAGGACATTGTCGCAATGGCTAACTATTTGGCCTTATCTGAAACTCGGCGCTGAAACCTTAGGGAAAGCGAGAAAAATGTTCTCAATCTATACGTAATACCTATCGTCAACTATTTTCAGATTTCACAGTAGCTCACACACAGAAACTTAAAATCAACCTGGGCTATATTTCTCACACACAGACACACACTCTTTATTATGTGTATCTTAGGCCGAAAGTCTTTAATAAGTGTGTGTTTCCAGTGATGAGCTACGTCATAGGAAGGCTTAAGGTCACTCAAAAGTCAATGGAGCAGGCTATGCCGGGAGTTCCTCTGCGTGATCATATCAGCAATGACGAGATCCTCAGGAGATTAAATGGATGTTCGTGTTTTAGGTGCCAATTGCTGTTTATTTAGGTCTAGTTCTATAATCGTTTATTTCCAATAATAATTTTGTACATTAATCACAATGGGTTGGAGCTTCTTTTTAAGCTGTGAGGCCTGTGTTAAAAAGCCCCTCTCCTCTTTAATGATATTAGTTACATTATAACAGAGAAGAACAAAAAATGTAAACAAAGATGTAAAGAAAATATTTAACACTAATTAATAAATCTATATACTAATAATAAAGCTGAAGAGTTTGTTTGTTTGGTTGAACCCTAAGATCTCAGCAACTACTGACTCAAATTGAAAAATATTTTTCCGTTGGATAGTCCATTTATCTAGGAAGGCTATAGGCTATATAACATCACGGTACGTCCAATAGGAGCTGAGCATTAATGAAGAATGTTGCAAAAACGGGAGAAAAATATTTCATTTCAAAGCTTTCACTGCGTGCGCTGCGTAAACGGTTAAAGTTACAGAAAAATTATGTATGACAGAATTATTCTCCATTAAATTTTCTAAAAAAAAGTCCGCGATAGCATATGTTTATCTTTTATGGTTGGCTCACTATAACCTTTCTTTTTGGTAATCAAATTTTTTTTTAATCAAAAGTTTAACTGCGATGGTGTTTTTGTATGCATGATATTATTCCTTATCAAAATAAATACATTACTTATCACAAGCATTTAATTTTGAACAAAATTGTTAATGACCTCATTTGATTTCAATGAATATCTTAAGAGATATCATAGTTTGAATTAAATGAAAATAATAAATTTTGATTTTCAGAGCTTTTGTTGCGTGCGCTGGGTAAACGGTTAAAGTTACGCAAAAATCATGTATCACGGAATTATTTTCCTTTAAAAGTTCTAAAAAAAAGTTCCAGACTGCATTTATCTATCTCTTAAGGTTGACTCGCTGTAACCTATTTTAGTTAATAAAATTTGTTCTAAAAGAATGCATTAGATGCGAAGGTATTTTTGTAAAAATCATATTATTCCTTATCAAAATTTATACTTTATTCATCACAAGTATTTAATTTTGTACAAAATTGTTCTTTACATCATTAGATTTCAATGAATATCTTCAGAGCTATTACTGTTTTAACATACCTCCGCAGCTAAATAATGATCAAGTACTACGCACGCATCTATACTGAGTTGTTTTTTTGTTTAGTTGAACGCGCTTATCTTAGGAACTACTGATCCCGTCAGATTCGGACGCATTAGAGACTAATAGGTTCAGAGACTCCTCCGAGGGAGATGCTCACCGGCCAGGAATCCTCTTTGGAGTGATTCGACCTTAAAGCTTGAGGACCCATCGAGGTCCTCTCCTTTACTAAAAGCCCTGGTGACTTCAAGAAGTTCATCAGAGATAGCCTGCAAAAAAAAACACATAGAAGGAGTCGAACGCGCGAACGAAGGGTTCCGTGCCATAGATTTTATCAAAAATCTCCAAAAATTATTTGAAATTTAAATTAAATATTTTGTTAATATTTCAAGTTTCTACCTGTTATTATCGTTAATAAGACCGAGAAATAAAACACGTTTGTTGTTGTATTTTAAAAGTGAATAATATAACTAAATGTTCTGTGAATACTTCAAGCGTCTATCTGTTGCCGTTATCAAAATCGACCAAAAAAAGTCACGCTTATTTTATGGGAGCCCCTTTAATATTTATTTTATTCTATTTATTAGTATTTATTTTATTCTATTTATGAGTCTTAGTAATAGGATCCCGTTTTACCCTTTGGGTACAGAATCCTACAAAGGGGAACTACTGATCTGAAAAAATCTATGATTGTCTATTTATCGAGGAACAGATACTATAGGCCAGAGCTTCCCAAACTTATTTTCATAGTGACGCCCTTAGGAATTTTACGTGCCCTCCCCCCGTTATAGTAACAGCCAAGTTACAAAAACAAAAACATAGCTTTTTTTGAATTATTTAGGCGTTAACGAATGCGCAAATATTTTAAAATTAGAAAGACTAAAAAAAAATTACCATAAAAACATAAAGTAGCACTGACAAATTTCGACGGCGAAAGCAATGTCCCGGTAGCGTAAAGATGCTTATTCGATTTTTTCGCCCGCGCTGGACGGTCGATTTTTTTCAGTGTATTTTCTTATTTTAAAAACAGAGCATCTCAAAACCGGGTTCAAGTTTAGAAATCGCGACTTACATTTCTTTGTCTACATTTATTTTCGTTCGACTAGCTCGCTAAGCTAGCTAGACAGCCATTCTATGTGGATCGTCTCACGACGACGCCCGCCCCCGGGATAGAACCGCGACACCCCAGGGCGTCGCGACGCACGGTTTAGGAAACCGTGATATAGGCTTATATACCTCCATAACATCACTCTACGACTAATAGGAGTTGAGCATCAATGAAAAATGTTGCAAAAACGGGAAATTCACGCGGACGAAGTCGCGCGGGCACAGCTAGTATAATATAAACCTGTGCATGCGTCTGTGTGTATGCGTGTGTGTGTGTGTGTGTGGGGGGGGGGGGGGGGTGCGTGCGTGCGTGTATGTCTGTTCGTTCGAGTATTGCGTGTTTGAGTGTGTGTGTGTGTGTGTGCGTGCGTGTATGTCTGTTCGTTCGAGTATTGCGTGTTTGAGTGTGTGTGTGTGTGTGTGTGTGTGTGTGTGTGTGTGTGTGTGTGCGTGCGTGTATGTCTGTTCGTTCGAGTATTGTGTATGTGTGTGGCGTCATCAGAATTAATATTTTGATTTTATTTTTTAAATAAAAGGAGTGATTCTGTCTCTTCCCAAGTTTTAATTTTTAGCCATTTAGTTAATATATAGTTCTCTGTTTGCAATAGTATAAAAGTGAGTAGATTGAGTAATATATTGTGTTTGAGCGAATTTAGTATTAACTCTCGGAGTATAAGCTACTACATCTTTCCTTCTTTTGTTCAAAATACCAGGGTCATATGGCAGAGTTTTGTGTAGTTTCAGGGTACTCTGTACAATATATAGCTTTCTTACTGAAAGGATATTGCTCAGTTGATAAAGACTTTTCGTTGGAAAACGCATTTTTTTGAAGTAAATTACTTTTCTTTGAGTACGTTCTAATTCTAGAAATTTGGTTTTACCTGCACCACCCCATACAGTGATGCAATATGTTAAGACAGACTTTATTAGAGCCAATCTATGTGGTCTATTGTTATAGTTATAAAAAAAGTGATGAACATTTTGCGAAAGTGACTTTTTGAGTAAGTGACCAAATTTGTCAAGATGATATTTTGCGAATGGACCCCAAATGAATTGGAGTGTAGTAGGAAGTGGCAGAAATCAATCTATCACGTATGATTCTTTAACAGCTCCCAAATTACATTTCAAAAAGCTAACACAAGCTGTTAGTTTAAAACGTTCGGAGATATTAAAAACAATGCATCCATTTATCAAAGTCGAGCACACGATAAATCTATTTCTAATATTATTCACCGTATTCGATGGACTCCCGTTAAAATTGTCCGGGCAATTTTATACATCGTTTGAAATATTAAAATGTAGCTTTAAAATGACTTTTTGACTGAAATGTTTAAATGAAACAATGGAGGTAGGCTTTTTGACGATTTAAAGGTTCTTAGCCAAAGTTATAAAGAAGTTTTTGGCCGTAATTTTTCTAACACGTGCTATTAAGTTATCGGCTTTTATAAAAGTATTTGGCGTGATTGGACATTTTTGAAGATGTACAAAATTTAATGTAATTTGAACCGAAAATACTAGAGAATTTAATTGAAATATATTCAATTCTTTCGGTATTTTTTACTAAACTTCTATTTTTTTATCCAACTACGGCGAATCCAAAAGGTAGGGTTATGATTTTAGTATTCTATGTGTATGTATGTTTTTATTTACGTATGTTGCTCTATAGTGTCTAAATTATTCATCCGATTTTGAATAATAAGGTGTCATTATAATCCCATTGGTGTTTATCGATTCGTTATTTGGTAAACTACATTTTAACCAACTTTAAAAAGAGTAGGAGTCGATTTTGCCTTCTAAACTCGGATTTCATTCCATTCTTTTCTCCGTAATCAGGTTTTATAAACGTTTTGTTTGTTTACGGGATGAATGCAAGCTGTAGAGGGCTTTGGCAGCTCAGACCGTGCCGAGTCCAAGGACTGAATATTTAGACATACAGCCCCTTAAGGTAGTATCAGACGGTTCATTTTTCGTTCATTTTCGACTTTCATTCGGTACTTTCACTCGAAATGAAGTGTCTGAACCCAAAAAGAAACGCAAGTGCTGAATTAATTCATTAATGAACCGATCCAATATTGTTGGATATTGGCATTCGGCATCTCTCACTCCCACTCGGAATGAACGATAAATTAACAGTCTGAACGTTCACTCGGATTCGATCATTTTGTTACGAGTCTTGTAGAAGAAAACGTCGCAGCAAAATGATCTTTCAACGACATAGTACAAGAAAATGGAGGTGAATATTCTTTTCTATTTCACTCTAGTTCGACCGTGTGAACATGGAATGAAATAAAATTAAGCATTCACTGGAGTGAAAATTCATTCGAGTGAACCACCTGATATCACCTTAAATTAAAATTCGTATCGACTTGTTCAACATTTACAATACTTATCACCCACACAATAAACACTACATTACCTCAAATCGACTTGAAACGATAAGGAGTTCTCGTAACTCGATTACCTATTTTCAGCGAACCAAAAGTGGTTAACTAGGAGCGGTCGTTACTATCACATCTGCAACGATTGCCTCGTCATAATGGCGGCCATTTTTTTAGCACAGCGCCGATTCGACGTCATTACTAGCAATCCGATAGTCTTAGAAGTTAGGTGAGGTTTAAATTGTCGATGATAGCGGGCTAGGTACCTTTGTAACGGGTTTTTGGTATTTTTTATGACTATTGCTGTTGCCAGCAGATGTTTTTACAGCGTCAATGGAGATTTTTAGTAAGTTGAGAACATTGATGGGTGCTCTAGACAGCCCCGCCCTGTCGAAGCTAGCGCCTGGTGCCTACATGCCACAGCCAGACCCATGGAGCCATCCTCCTCAGCCATCATTCAGCTGCAGTCTTAGGTAGGAGGACAGATGGCTTAGACACATTCCTTAAACTGCGCTGAGTCTCATCCAAGCCACCATTGGCAACACTGTGAGGGATCCAGTAAAGGGTCAGTGGAGCCTTGTGCTCTGAGGAGGCCGGTCTTCAAGATTGGCGGTCTGCTGTCCAGTATTTTGTGTGTCCAGGAAAGGCATTTGTACGCAGAGTCGAGTCCGGTAGTGACTGAAGTGTACACAGTTGTCCAATATTTATTGTATGTCTATTATAGGTACCTGAAATAGATATGTAGTACTGTTTATACTCAGTAATTTACTTATAGCATTGCAAGAGTTAAACAACTTAATTTAAATACTCACTTGTATACCAACAACATCTGGGTAATTAGTAAAATGTGCATTGTTTTGTTAAACCATTGGCGGTATGTTTGCACTAAATAATAATGGCAGTGCGCAGGCGCCCCGCGTGCCTGCGGGAGGGAGACTGACATAGGTCTTGCTTGCTTGTGGTCTATTGTTTTCGCTGACTTCATTTCAGCGCGGTATGGATGGCCTCGCGTCCGTCTGAACGTCACTTGAGGTTCACACTGAAAACCAGCGCTGTGTTGCGTCTTGCACGTAGCATAGCAACAAGCTGAGTGTGAACCTCGTTGCCATAACCCACGACGACGTGCGATCACAGCCTATTTGTTATTTTATTGTTATTTGTTGATTGATTTATTGTAATGTCTCACGTGTGCTAATAGTAAGTTGTTGTTGTAAGCACGTGTCGTTTGTTATGGAAATAAAAATCTTTCTATTCTATTCTATTCTATTCTATTTATGCCAGACAGCGGACGCGATTGAACGATGCACCGGTTGGGCCCGAAAGGGCGGATACAGATGGCGGTGAAAGTGGCGAAAGTTTGGGATGCCGGGTCACTGTAGTAGTGTTTTTAGCAGGATGCACGGAGAGAATGTTTAGTGGGTAGTGGAGGAAAGCCCCCGCAGGGACGTTGCGTAAATGCATTTGACCTCTTCGTCAACCAAAAAAGGCACTATAGAGCGACATACGTAAATACAAACAGACATAGACACATACATAGACTGCAACTGCACAGTTGCACCATCAGAGTGTGCACTTCACGCTTCACCTGGGCACCCATCAGTGGCTGCTGTAATCATTGATCCCACGAAGGACACTCTTAGGACATTATGTTGTTGGAACATCTGAGCAGGACAGCTCAAAGAAGCCGAGAGCAGCCCAGCGCGAAGTATCGTAACTGTATCGTTCCAGAACCAGTAGGCGGAGAGATAGAAAGAAAGGGATAAGGACATGGAGTATGAATATTTGTAGGGAGTCAAGAAAGTGCGGAGGGGGAAAAGTCAACGCGAATACCGCCGCAGTCTCCCGCGATTTCGGTCTGTACGCCGCGAGGCAGGAAGGACCATACATACCCCTACAGTTGCACCGTATTGCAGGAAATATGCGTAAATACATTAGCTCTCTCTGAAAAAAAGGCTCGTATGGCTTTTCACGGAGGGTCTAGTTGACAGGTATCTTCCGCGAAAGAGTGTCATTGTGGAATAACGTGTGGACTTTTTGCTTTAGTCTATGGTGTGGACATTTTGTTCTTCTTTCTACCCTGATCATTCTTCGTTCCTATAGGTTTTGGCATACTGATAGCCATAGGGCCACCCACCTGCCTGACACAAACTCTCACACACTCTCACTCACAAAATGGTCTGCACTGGGCTCAGAAACTCCCTCAGTCGACTTTTACGATACCCATAGAAAGAGAACGAGTTGTCCTACTCATGAGGAGAGATGCCGCAGATATTGTGATGCCGGCAAAGTAGAATAGCATCACCCCATATTCTCCAATGGGTGTCGTAAAAGGCGACTAATGGCAGCAAAAGGGTATTACCTTATACTCCATCCACCAATCCGCATTGGGTAAGCGTGGTGGACTACGGCCTAAACCTCCTTCGATAACAAGGAGAGGCCTTGTTTTCCGTCAGTGGGTCGAATTATAAAGGCCGTTATGATGAATCACGCTCATTGTACCAAAAGGGGTTGAGCAGAGCCTTATATTTGGAATCGTGGCAACAGTAAGGAATAAATATTAAAAAGAGGATAGTTACTTCAACTAAGTTGATAGTTTCTTCAACTAAAATTTCTCTGGCTGCATAGCGCCTTAGGTAACCCCGATAACTACTCCGGCCGTTATCTTAATTTTTATAACATACTTTAAAAGTACAATAAACAGTAAATCTCCTGCATAGCAACTGCGTTTAAAAATACACTGTATGGGTAGGGATTAAGTCAGAAGATACAACAACAACAACAACACCTGTCAAATTGTTGTAAAAAGGGTCATAATAACAGGCATGAATCGAGTCAAAACGCCAAAGTTCTCAAATTGCGGGCACAATAGAGATGGAAGGGCATAGAGCGGGTCAGCTCGCGTAATGTCACGTGAAATGAGCGTGGAAGGACCTTTCGATTTAGTAGTGATGTGACGAGCTATCGATATATTAATCAAAATAATATTAACTTTCATTGAGATACAAAATTACGGAGGCAACAAGTTCTAGACTGGGTTTACGGACTTGTATTGCAGTAGTAATTTGTAAAATTGTCATTAAGGAATATAAATACTACTTAAAATATGGGATATTTTGAAAATTAATTAGGTTTTTAATTTTATTACAATAATGTTGAGATTGTTTAAACTGTTGTGTGTGCGTGTGTGTGTGTGTATGTTTGTTTAGAATGTCGATAAGTATAAGTTGATTATATCAGTAAAATGTTAAATAGCGGAACCATTGTTGCATAACCGAAACGATGATCATAATAATGACCTGAAATGATTTTTTTTTTTTTTTTTTTACATAGAATGGGTTCACTCTTGGCAACACTCTGTGCAGGAGAGCTAAGAGGAAGCCGAAGATGGAGCGAGTTTACCCAGAAGATGCCTATTCACTCTAACCTTAAATAGAGCAGGGTTATAACTATTTGGGAATATGGAGGCCGGCAGGGAATTCCACTCTTTAGCGGTGCGCATAATAAATGATGTTGAAAACCGCTTAGTACGCATAGGCGGAATTTGTACGAGGTAGGGATGGTAACCTGAAGTCCGTCTAGACTCCCGATGGTAAAAAGGAGATGGTGGAATAAGCTCATGCAGCTCAAGAGCACACTCGCCAAAGTACAATCTATAAAACACCGACAGGCAGGCCACTCTGCGACGATGTGCCAAACTTTGCAGATTAGCATGCACCAGCCTATCATCACCTATAAGTTTCCTGGTCATATTATAAAAGGTAATATTCCTGATGATCATAACTAGGTAGTTATAGTAATATTTTCACTAATCAACTACTTTATTCCTTTTTAACATAACTTAATTAAATCTTATTTTAACTTTTATTATATATTTTTAAATCATTATTTTGATGCAAGATAAAATTTGTTAAGTTGAAAGCTTTATTAAATGACAAATTTTAATGTCAAGATGATAATATTTCGTCACCCATCCAAGTACCAATCACGTAACATAAATTTTGCAAGTGATTCTTTGTTCTAAAATGATTACGAAATTACAATACAACTGTATTGCTACATCGTAGTCCAACCGTAGCACTCGTAGCACTGTACTGCTCCGTAGCGGAACACTGAGCGGTTCATTGAAGCACAAGTCACGTACACGCTCTGGTTTAAGTTTTGTTTTTATGTTTCAAGTAAGATTATCGGGCTTGTAAAATATAACTTGATCCTTGCGTTAAGTGGTGCTGATAGATGGGAGAGGATCTGTTTATTTTTGAATTCATCTTCTATATTAGGTGTAACCAATGACACGCAGTGGTATTCATTATTTAACCTTTATAAAGAATAGGCGCCTAATGGTATGCAGTAAAAGCATGATAAGTCTCCATCAGCAGCCGCATGGAGTAGACAATCCTACATACACGAGCCCGTTTTCTTCTCATGAAGCAGGCTACTTCGATAAGATGTCTATTTTCGCCCGCATAATTAAGTTCAATTATGAAATATTTTGTGTTCCTGCACCTGGTATTTCGTCGATTGACACCACAAGCTATGAAACTCGGTGTCAATCGTAGAAGGACTCATTTTGAATTGGACAACAGGAACCATTGGTATGATAACTATTTTGAATTACTTCGATTGACACCGTGCTCCTAATTTTATTTTCTCCAGGTATGGTCAGTTCGGCTGAAGTTATACATTTATCAGTGTAAATTGACCCAGTTAAAAAAAAAACAAATTTTTACACCAAAGATGACCTATCAAGTGATGACGTCCTTGAAGTCAAAAAGTGTGTCTCTGTGAAATTTGTGCGATTGGCACCGCGGTGTCAACATCTCGTGGTGTCAACTGACGAAATACCCCTGCATTCACCCTTGTTTACTGTCCTTTCACCCAAAGTTGTGTGGAAGAGATAATCATGCTTATTTGCATACAACATGCTTTCGATTTCGGGTCCTTATTAATCAATATGAAAATTATCGATATCAACCGCCCCATCACTAGCACAGGTAATGTGTCGTGAAATTCCTGCCCTCACGTGATGACGGTCATCTGGCCTACGAGTAATGAGGGGGAAACGGTGATTACGTCTTTTGATACCTGAACCAAATGTGGTTATCTGGTATTCGATGCCGAATCACACTCAAGGTGTTGTTAAAATTAGTATCTGATTTAAGGAACACTTCGGAAGCTTGATTGAAATGGTACGAAAAATTTGTCACCGAAAAAATAACGAGAAAACTGTGTTTTTTTGAAATCGAAAAGGTTTTCAAAAAACCACAGTCTTGTGTGTGTGTTTTGGTAAGGGGACTATATAAATTCATTTATTTCTTTGAAAGATTTGTAAATCTAAATAAAAAAGTATGAAAACATATTGAAAAATAAATAAGTTTTCCATTTCCAATTTTTCCACGATCATTTTTGGTGCAATAATTTTCTAATTAGACAAAATATGATAGCCATATACGATTGCACTAGCACTCCACCCACTAAGTTCGTTCGAATAGCTTTTTTTAAACAAAATATTTATTGCTCAATGAAGTTGTAGACTTTCACCGGTTAAGGAATTTTTAAATTCGGTCCTATTTTAGTAGGAACCAATATAGAAATGTCCAACAGTGGGCGTCTTTCGGCTGAATGATGATCATGATGATGATGATGATAGAAATATATATTTTTATAAGAGTATAAATTAAGATAAAGTAAATAGAATTACTTGCTACAACTCAGCCTGTAAAATTACCATCTTATTTATTTAACAACATTCATTATTGCAATTACTAACTACCAAGGTTATCATCGATCACAATACACAAAGATTAACATCCCCCAATATCGTTTAGCAAACACTGCCCGGCAAGACTAACAGGCCAACAAAAACAGGGGTTCACAACTTTTCCAATCAATACAAAATCTAATTCCGCACAAAAACAAAACACGCGGAAAGAAGAAAGCCCGGACTCCCGTCTGAATATAAATTGCAATTATTTGACGACACCTGCCGTTTGAGTACTGAAGAATTACAATAACAAATGTTGGTTTTAGACGCTGAAATGAGAGCTGAATTTCGAAGTCTATTTTGTAGTCATTAATCGATTCCTGTCGAACGGTTCGACGAGATATCTTGTCGCGTGTTACAGAATTTATTTGCATTCTAAATATGAAGAAAGTACAGTCAACATCACGTCGGGCTATACAAAACTGTCAAATTTCTCCAAACGATTTTCAACCTAAGGCTATTCAATATAAAGAGCATAATCGCATGGGAAAATTTGACAGTTTGTGGTAGCCCAACGTGCTGTTGTCTGTACCATAGACCTATGCAACCGAAACACGGTAGCTTACCATTCGCCTTATAAAAAGGCTCAAGGTCATTCAAAGGGCAATGGACAGGCCTATGCTCGGAGATTCTCTGAGTGATCATATTATCGGAAATGATGAGCTCCACAGGAGAACTAAAACGTCACCGATATAGGCTAAGTAATTGCAACCCTTAAGTGGCAGTTGGCACATTGAGAGGAGGGCCGACAATCTAAAAGGTCTGAACCAATCAGGTTGGAGATCCTTGGGCTAAGCGGCTGAGCACTCTATAAAATTTTGAATGACATCAGGTACATCACTGAAACAAAAATCGTGAACACAAATAACAACTGTTGATATACCTACCTAATAAAATAAAATAAATTGCCACACGCACAGTAAAATCTCAGCCGTTACTACGAAAAATGTTCTCAAACATATCTCAACCAAGTTGGAATGAAATAGTTTGAGCAATGTAATCTTAGTATAAATATTAAAATCACATTTCTATCTCTACACGTACAAAATATGACTAATACTTGTCCCTTTCAAATGAAATAACAATAAATTCTAAGTCAAATCTCCGCCATTCACCTGCCCCGCCAGTAATGCCTAAAGACATTTACTTAGAATTCTTAGACCGTATCCACACCCAATGTTCTATATAGACAAAAAAAATCTCACCGAAGAAATAGAAAATTGAATTTAAATCGGGAAACGGACGGCCGGGCCTTGAATAAAACATACAGAGCAAGAACCCGTATATAAAGATACACTCAGTAGACTAACTTTCAGTAATTCCATTAATCCCCATCGATTTGTGTCCACGCACGGGCGTCGTGCAACTTATGACGTCACGCGGGCGGAGGAGCGAGGGGCGTGTGAGCAGCTGACCGGTCGACCATTCCGCTTTGACCCACCTTCGCGAGCGATCGGTCTCCCATTAATTATAGTTGACAAAGTAAATCTCTTTATAACAAAATACAGTCCACTTTATTTACATCTTCACCACCATCGAAGCTCCAGCATACGGTCCTGTGCCGTACATATTGCTCACGACGCCGTCGGGCCCTCCGCCCACGTGACGTCATAAGTTGCACGACGCCCGTGCGTGGACAATTTGATCTATCCTATATATTGATTTTAAACGATTGAAATATGCACGTCTGTAATTAACAGGCTGAATACATTTACTTTTAGTGATGTAAAAACTTTGACTATGTATATTATTATTGTGTTGAATGCAAATAAACATTTATTATGTTATTATTATTTACTTTACTTCGTTTTTTTTGATATTTTTATTATTATCAATGGGGGATTGTGAATGTTTCTTCCTCAAAACCCCGTTTGGTACTTGTGTGTGATCAGTAGATTAAGAATTATTGTTTTTTACAACCAAACTTAGCCGACATCAGGGAGAGAGTCTAATGTATGAGAGTCTGATCATTAGGGATTAGTAAAATAACCCCTAACTTTAACAAAAATCCAGCAATCTTTTACGCGATGTTACAAAAATACCCGTAAAGCGAAAAGGGGTTTAAATGATCTCTTATAAAGAGACTTACAATATTTGAAAAAAAATATGAATTTCTTGTCGTAAAGGTTTTGACGGCTAGCTGCCTGCTGGCACCGACCGTCCTTGGGAATAACATCCTCAAACACAGGAAAAATGAACTTACTGATGTTGAGTCTACTATTACACTATGTAATAGAATGAGCGTATATCTCTTTAGCTGCATACATTTTCGCTAGGTATTTATTGTGAGAATTCAATTATTCTTCGTCTTTATTATCGGTGGCATCAGTTCACGTGAATTAATTAATATTGAATGAGTAATACTACATATTTGAATAGTTTTCTTCTTCAGAGATGGGATGAAAACTTCATCAGCTAAATCCCTCTATACGTTATTAAAAGACCTTGGCTTGTCTAAAACTTCAGTAAGTTGCATACAGTCTCGCGGAATCGTATCAAATATGGCTATGGTTAAAGATACTTTATTTCTCAAAAGAATATACAGTTCACTTACTGAGAAACTTAAGACAAAAAATAAATATAAAAAACTGTAGGTACACGAGCGACATAAGCAAACAAACAATAAATATGGCTGGGCAAAGAGAATGCTGATGCATCATGACGACCCCTTAAGGCTCCTTCTGGTTCCTCTCTCTTCATAGACCTCACTGCTTTAGTTAGGCAAATACCTTCTATACCACGGCGAGTGCTCTGAGGAGTTTTTTTTTCCATTTCTCTTCCTTTTAAGGACTACACATGCTGGCTTACGGTGCCACCGACAAATTGTGGCTACCATTCCAACGGGAACTAAGAAATTTGGCAACTCATTAGCTAGTGGGAGAGATAAACTGCTACGCTAGCCACCTTTGCCTTGCTGATTTGCCAGGTGCTTCTTCAGAACACGTATGCTGGTAGCGAATCCCATTTCTTGATTTTGTAACACGCGTAGTCCTTAAAAGGAAGGGAGATAGAGGGATCAGGGAAAAAAGCTCTTCAGAGCACTGGCCGTGGTACAGAAAGCGCTCAAAGGCGCAACATCGCGATGCAATTGGAGAGGCTAATTTATTCGATGACAAACCATCTTGACATAGATCACGTCACCGAATAAATTAGTTATCTATCTTATTGCGTCTGGTATCGTGGTGGGGAAACTTTCTCAGCGAGTGTGTGGCTTTTAATGTCAAGTGTGTCCCTTTGGCATTCGAAGTCACATGCCATCGTCAAGTTGTTTTTGTTTTCCCACCACGGCTAGTTCCCAACGGCGCTTTTCAGGGCCACGACCGCGCCCGAAGTCCCCCGGGTGCGGTCCGATGGCTGCTACCGGTGTCCTCGTCAAGAGAACGCGCCAGGTCGAGCAGCCGTCGGTGGAGGAGTGGCTGCTGGCCACCAATTGGTGCAAGGAGTGCCTAGACGGGCAGCGTTGGGATGGTCTCAGTGTAGTTGCGCTCACGTGCGCAGATCCCGAGCTGTCCCCTAATAGCGCACTGAAGGTCAGGCCAGGATGTTAGTGGGTATGGAGGGAACGCCTTTACCTTGAGTCCCATATATTCCCTGCGGTTGGCACCACCCCGCAGGGACGATGCGTAGATGCATTTTACTTCCCCGTCAACAGAAAAAAAGTAATAAAAATGCTGAAACGTCAACAGTGGGTATAAATCAATGCTTGCGACTGTACTACAATTTATTATTCCATTCTTTAAACATAAACTATTACAAAATTACCTGCTCATCATTTAATCCATCACGTCCCATCGGAAAGAGCCTTGTTTGTTCTTTAAACAGCAAAAGATGTTTCAGTGTCTATTTCCTGAAGCTATACATCACTTTAGCGTTATCGTCCGAAACACAATGTATCATATCCATTGTACGCTCGCTTCCGGACGCCACGTTTCCGGTCTACACAGAACGTGTAATGTATAAGCAAATATAAATCGTTTGCAAAGTGCATTTTTCTGAAGTAGTGGCTGGTCTCTTCCGTTGTTGGTTCGGCGTAAATTGTTGGTGAAATTTTAGGGTTTACTTGGAAATTGCCTTTACTTCTCATTTAGGTCACAGTTTACGTAACATTAAGTATGGCAACATTGATTTATGAAACGCTCGGTATTCAGTGTTTCAATGAAAACATTATCCCCTGGACTAAAGTAACTGATGCTGTCACCTTTATTTGCTGAATGAAAGACAGAGTTAGCTTCAGTTTTAAACCACGGCTCAATTTACTCCACGTTTTGTAATATAGGGGCATGTGATCTAATATCAATCACACATATAATATTTTCTTCACTGAAACAAATACGTTAGCTAAATTGTTTAGCTAATACTGTGGATAAACTTTAGTAATTAATATCCAAAGTTTAACAACTTCAGCTAAATAGGTTTAGCTGTGGACGCAAAGCAAATTTAGCAAAATTTTATTTAGCAACCCGTACATAAATATTTATTTAAACCGATGGACCGTAAGCTTTTTACTGGAGAGTTTATCTTTTCTTTGCTAATCTTTAAATTTAGTTTAGCTATTTTCAACCAAATATTTGGTTGTGAATTACCAAACTAGTTAAGCTATTTTCAACCGTTACTTAACATTTAGCTATAGTAAGTAGCTAAAGAGTTTAGTAGTCACCAAAGTTACTAAAGTGTTTAGTAACTAGGTAGGTACTTAAAATTTTGTTACTAATTGCCAATATTATTTCTCAGTGTTAACGGAAAATACATTGCCCTCTTATCTGATAGTAAGATTCGGAGAACTCTCTCGCGATACTGATGGCTCGCTCATCAGTATTAGGGAACTTATAATTACTCAAAATGTCTTCGTTCATTTTATTACAGACAATGGCAGATGAGGCTACCACGAACTACCAAATTTCTTCAATATGCTAAACTTTACAAGACGAAAATTTAACAGTTTTTGGTAGTCTCATATGTGCATACATACGCTTATGAAGGTCAAGCTCTAACTAACCGTTTGTAAGTCTACTTTGAGGCCATGATCTGTGAAGAAAGGGCAAGAAACTTAGCAAGTTTGTTCCTCCTCTAGAACGTGACGACCTGATGCATAACGCCACCGCTACAAGGACATTGGATACAATGTCATGCACCTTTAACCTCTACTTGGCGCTGACTAATTATATTAATTTGCAATCAAATCAAAAGCATATTTCAAATTGAAGCACAAGCAATATTTCTAATGAATATGAATTGTTATCGAAACTGTTAAAGCACTTTTCAATAAGAGTTTAAATGCTGACGATTTTGCAAACTAAACAACTGTTTAATAGGCGCCGAATGGTTTGCCGAATTATCGTTCGCCGAAAAATGTTTCGCCAAAAGTTCCATAGTGGGATCCATCAATATAATTATTATTATACTCTTGAAAGCTCTTGGCCATCACCTCACCTAACTTTAAGTGATAATGGTGGAAGAAAGCTTCACCCGGAACCTACAACCACAAAGTTTATAGTACAAAGATAGTACTTTAATTTATAAGACATTTTAAGTTTGCTGCACGTTAGTGGTTTTAATTAAAGTCAAAGTCAAAATTTATTTATTTTTTAGGTACAATTTGACCACTTATGAACGTCAAATTTGATGAAGTCGGTACAAGAGTGCACCAGGAGGCCTTGTTTTGAGAAGAACCGACAAAAGAGTTTTATTCTCCAATTACAGTTTTCATAGTATTGATTTGGAAAGAGTCGTATTTCACATGTTTAAATCTATTGTTCACAGCGATCTCTAAAGCAACTTTAGGGTGGATTGGAATTCAACAGGAAGTACATAGGGAAGACGAAGTAATGTAGCAACTTACGACACCTAATACACCTTGTTATTTATCTATCGTCGTGTCGATGCAGCTAGAATATTATAAATATATACAAACTATAATATATACAATACAAATTGAGGAGGTAGATCCAATCTATTTTTTACGACCAACCTAACCATAATTATAATCGGTAGATTTATATTAAACTGAATCAGCGAACAGTACTTCGAAAAACCATACTGAACCCCTGTTTAATAAACTACAACCCACACATGTGTCATGTAATTTTACAGTAGTTGTCAATCGTGATATCGCATGTCAAATGAAGAGTAAATTACAGGATATCTGCCATCCAACACTATAATATACTGTAATTAGATATCGCCGTAATCAAAGGCCCGCCACCCGCTTTGATGACGACGCCTATTGGACAAATAAGTGTCAAGGTACATATACACAGAACGTAAACTTATGTTTTGCGTGTGAAATTTTTGAAAATGTACCAAAACTAAATAATCCTTGAAGGCATGATCAGAGCTATAGGTAAAATTTGGTTATGATGTGTGAACTGACGGACGCACTTGCAGTGTTGAGTGATTCACCCTTAGTATTGCAAGTCTATCGGCGACGGTAGCCATTTACAGGTGGGCCGCAAGCTTGTTTGCCATCACGTAGTATACTATAAAAAAAATGTATTTTATTAGTAACTAGCTTCTGCCTGCGACTTCGTCTGCGCAGTATCAACATAAATTATAACCTACATGTTATTCTGATGTATGAGATATATTATTTTAAAGGTTTATTAAAATCCATTAGTAGTTTTTGAGTGAAAGAGTAACAAACCTACAGTCTATACATCCATCCATCCATACAAACTTTCGCGTATATAATATTAGTAGGATATATTAATTTATAAGTACCTAGTAGGATATATTAATTTATAAGTGACATCCACGTTTCTCAGCAAGAGATTTATTTTAGAAACAAGCTAAACATTCTATTGTATTTTGTTATTAATTACTTTCTGGTGTACAATAAAGAATCTATCTAAGTTTAATAATATACTAAGGAACCAAGCTTCTGCACCCGATAATTTAGTACAAGCATCCCGATCCGATAAGAAAATCGTGAACTCTCCTGAAACTTGATAATGGATTGATGTGCAGACCTCGACTTACTTTTAACTAAGTAACACACGGAACACGCCGGCAAGCTTTCAACTTATTACCTATATTAACTTCTGAGATATCTTTTTTATACAGCACCAACTTTGGAAACTGACTTTCCAAATATTGTCTGTGATAATACACTAAATAATATATTCTGAATTAAATATTAAATTATCATCTGATTTCTGTTATGTACTGGAACTGTCTCCCATCTGATTCATCCATTTTCTTTTATATAAAACACAGACAAAGTCAGAAGCAAAGAAAAGTATAAAAAACCAAGGTGATACTTTCTTTAAGAAAGTTGTAAAGGACATTTTAATTCAAGATGGGCAGCGACATAGATGCAGCTTCTTTAAATATTGTTTTTGAAAGTTGTTTACAGGGTACGATTTGATTACGATCTTTCTTTGAAAATTCAGATTTCAGAGCAGACAACTTGAACTATCTTTAAATGTAAAAAAAGTAAACATTGTAATGACAAGAAAGTGGGAATTCATCCATACATGAAAAATAAAAAAAAATAGATACACTTTTTGATTGCCAGAACAGCTTTTAATATTTCATCGTTATGTAAAACGCTTAATTAATTAATAATAATTGAAATTGATCAACGCCTTTATGTTGTTTTTCAAAAAACAGACGAGGTAATTTAAATATGACAAATCATTTAATGACACATCTTTGAGTAGGTTTGCGGCTTTTATGAACAATGTTTTCATTTATTCATTTCTTATACAAAGGTCTAGCAAATGCCTCCATTCCAAGTAATAATAAGTAAAAGTGAAGTTCAAAGGCAAAGTTAGCTAGCGTGAGAGATAAACCGCTGCACTAGACAACCTTGCCTTGGTACGTACAAGGTGTTTCTTCACATCATCACCATCATCAACAGCTCATATAATATCCCCACCGAGGGACTCGAGCGTACCCCACATTAGCGGCGATTAGGCCTTGGTCAACCACGCTGGCCAAGTGCGGGTTGGTCGACTTCACACATAACCTAAGAATTTCTTCATATGTGTGTGTAAGTTTCCTCACGATGTTTTCCTTCACCGTAAAAGCGTCGAATAAACGTACATATGAATTCAAAATTTGAAAACACATTGGTACGTGGCGAGGTTCGAACCGGTGCCTCCCGTGTGGGAGACAAAGCACTTACGCACTACGCCTCCGACGTTTCTTCACGCCTCTTTTGAATTGTAACAAGGAGGGAACACGTACTTATTTAAAAATGAAACGACGAAAATCGTAGCATATAAACAAACCTAGTACCAAAGAGACCATGTTGAGAAATTTCAGCAAAAGGCTCGGATTACGCCTTACTCGCTGAAAATGTATCCTGAAATCCTTACAAAACACCCGCAAGAACCACTAGGGTGGGTCTTTTTTTTAATTTTCCCCTTTCTCGAAGTTTCTGAGCGGTAATTTGATTAGTAAGCCCCAAGGTTTCTTCCTTAGTCTTGCATTCTCGATTTGAATAATCATTATACTTGTTGTCCCGGGACTTAGCGACGGACATTTTAATCTTGAAATTGCGCAAAATGGCCGACCAAGCGCGGCTCATTTAATCAAATGATACTTACTAGCTTTTTGTATAGGAATTTAGATAATTTTTGGCGTAATAAGAAGAGTGAGCACGCCAGCGGAATATGTATGTAATTCCTATGAGGCTCAAACTTTTTTATATAAACTTTATTATATTAGAATTTTGCATCCATCAATATTTTTTTATTAAAATGTCTTTTTTTAGCAAGGAACTAATTATTGAAATGTGAGATAAAACTGTGGGAAATTCAAATATTTGAAACGCAACGAGAACGACGAAGTAAGAATCTAATAAATATGATATGTCAATTTTGTAATGACCTCTTTTAACATCAGATTCCGATTTTATTTCTGTTGAATTGAGGTTGAAATCAAAGGTGTGGAATCTTAAAGCTAATGTTTTACAAGACTCTTTAACGCCACCCCAAGGCTACACCCGTTATTCCACCAAAAAGCCGATGTCGTGGTGGCGACGAATACAGTACCTGCTATCGGACCCACTGGGGTGTAGGGAAAGCCTGCGGAAAATTACGCGCTCACCACGCGAGGAACTCCGTCACGTGGTCCTGGTTATGGAGGTTGCAGTTTCCCGTGGAGCTTTCTCCTACCATATTTACTAAGACACTAGACATTATCGAGCTCAAAATTTAATTTACCACTTATGACATTAAAACAACGTAAAACAAGTTTACAAAACTGTAAACCGACTACGGAAATAATAAACCTACTGCATGGTGCTTAACGTTTGGTGTGGTTGCTAAGCAACGAGACAACATATATCCAATCATGTTCTCGTTGCTTAGCAACCACAACCAGAGTATGTGTCAAACTTGAAAGTAATGAAATCGGTTAAAATCGGAGTCTACAAGGAAAATCAACTCCTCCGTTTGTTAAAGTCGGTTGAAATGTAACCTAAGTTAACCGGATGATAATAATGAATCGATTGACACCTTATTCATCAAAATCGAATGAATAGTTTCAGTGCTACGACAGACGAATACAAACATACATACATACATAAACTGCTAAAATCATAACCCTTTCTTTTGCCATAGTCGGGTAAACATATCAAAAATCCTGTTCCATACAAACTTTATCTCAAAGCTAATCCTTGTTCTTAGATAACACTTCACTTCAAGAGGCTTGTAAAAAAATTAACCCTCAACTTAAGGGGTCTAAGAAAGCCAAAGTAATCCTTTTAACAATACCCCTAAACCATTTAAGGGCAATTCTGCGCAGGCTGTTGAATATTTATCATTTCAGACCTTTTGACTACAAATTTTTGGTAGACAGCTTGATGTGGTTACAAGACGGCTGACTTTTATTGGCGTAAAATACTTGTAAATAAAAAAAACAGCGTGATTTATTTTTTAGTTGCGTTGTAATTCTATCGTAAGAGCCGTAAATAACGTTAATAAATATATACCTTTAGTAAATCTAACCAGGTTTTACTTTGATGAATATTTCTGCGGCGTACGTAATAATAAATGACCTCATGAGAAACTATATGTCATGTACACGAATACTATTATCGCAAAATATGAATAAAAATTTTAGAAATAGTATTTACTAAATTATTGGTCATACTATTGTAGTACAATAAAATCTGTGTTTATGTTAGTGACTCACCATACACAGATAATAAGCTTCACAGGTTTTCACAGCTTATTCCAACTCATTAAGGTAAGACACATAATATGTTATATTATGTGTCTTACCTTAATGAGTTGGAAATAAATAAACAAAATGGATTATAGAGCATATTTATCGAGAACATTGCCACAGTAATGAGTAGTTCACTTGGATGAACAGCCACGTGGAATCGCTAAAGGTTATATGTTTGATCTCCGTTCTCAATATTGATAACTCCTAATTTAAAAAAAAAATTTCGTTAGGTACATTTTACAATCATTTTAGAGACTTCGACATAAGAACTAGGTCACCCATCTGATTGCAAGCCTAGTGGCATATTTGTTGAAAGGAACGCTTAACATGAAATTAACGTTGATTAGACAATTGCTAAGGAACTTCATAAGTAATGAAAAAATATTATCTTAATAGCGCACCTTACTGAACTATCTAAATTACAAATTTAAAAAAAAGTTAAACCTGTAAAATTATTGCAAACTTTTAATTCGTGTGATAAAAACTCTTCTAAATGTTAAAATAACATGAGAAGCTCAATATCCTTTAGAAATAAAATAAGCTATGTCAACTTTTTATATTTAAATTCTGTCACATAATACAATGTTAAAGCCAACCCCGCTTGCAAGATAAGGGTTAACAGGTTTAAAATCTCAACACAAATCAAAAGACAATTTGCCTTTTAAAATGAAAAAATCAAGACAGGGCTCAGCCTTTCAATACGTTTAAAATCTTATTTAGATAGCGACAACGATTATTTAAATTTCCTTTAATAGAATTCCCTCGGGCCTCACACCGCATAGTTGGTCCATCGCGCCCCGATTTTTATCAAAGACGCTCCCAACGATATGTTAATTCGGTTAAAACAATGTTGTTAATAAATTGTGAATATCTAGAGGACAAAATGGTGTTATGAATATTAAACAGGAAACTTTTGACAAGATCAAAGACCTTTGCAGTTGATACGAATTACCGAGGCGATCAAAAGCGGACTTGAATCTTTCTTGATACATTCTTGGATTAAACATAAAATGTACTCTATTAAATGGGGCGAAAATTTTATGAAGATCACATTCTGCACTTCGAAAAACTAGACGCGCGTACACAGGTTATTTTTGGTGTGTATAACGTTTCTTATAAGCGCGTTGAAACTCGTACGAGTTGCGCGTGTGGCAAAAGGCGCACCTATTGATTGAAGGATTAATTGACTGTTTGATTGATACCCTGGTTGTAAAGGACAGTGTGCTACAGCTTCCGAACACACACCCCACACCCCCGTGCCGAGCGGAGGCGCCTCAACGCTTTGACGTACCTCGTTATAACCGGCGATAGTCGAAATACCCAAATTGTGAATATTTATTTTCATGTTATTTGCTTGGCAGACAAGCATGTTGCCTGCTTGGTGTTAAGCAGTCAGCTTAGCCTAGAGACGCTTGCATCAGTGACGTGACATTCGCTCCGGCAACCTTACTTACCAACAGAAACACAACACTACAAAAATGTAGTGTTATTTGACACTGGTCTTCTGTAAGGTACTTCCCGAATTCAGGCTGCTCGGCCAAAAATCTAACCTTACCAGGATAATCACACGTAAACGAGAAGGACATGAACTATCAATATACAACCAATCCAATTCACTATTGGACATCACAATCAATTCACACCATCCCCGTTTTCCAACTATTTCCCAGAATCGTCCATGGCATCCAATCCTTTTATTAAGTTAACACAGTAACAGCACAGTGTTGCCCCGCGTAACTCAATAGAGTATTGCCGTAATAATGTACCGAGATACGGCAGATGAAACTCTAAACAAGAGGAGGTAAATAAAATATGAAAGGGACGGACTAAGGGGAAAAGGAAGCAATTCTGTTTTCTTGAAAGGAATGGCTAAAATTGGTAACCCCGACCAGGAAACATCTCATTTTGCTTTGAAATGAAAGCGCCAAATACAAGCGGGAAATATCAGCTCTGATTATATTTCCTTATACCTTGAACAAGTATATGTTTACTGTGTTATCAAAAGATTATAATAAAAATTCAAATAAAAAACCTTTGAATTTAAAAAAAAAATTAAATTGACTTCAAAACTGAAAAGGGGACATATTTTTTTTTATGTTTTAAACGATTTAAGAGTCAAAACGCAAACTATTTTTTGAGGCCGGTGCCAGTCTCATGGTATTTTAGATTTCTTATTTTTGTCATAGGTACCTTAAAATACAGCTGGCAGCCATCATTATTCATTCTTATGACAACTTGGTACACGTACCACAACTTTTCCGTATCTTGAAAGTTTCAAATAAGAATTTGTGTTAATTAATAGATCCTGTCTCTAACTTATCTCAACAGTCCAGGTGAAGCCAGCACCCCGGATCAGCAGTACGTAGAAATAATTATGGTATAATTTTATCTATGATTGTTATCTATTTCTATAGTATAAAGAAAACCTAGTGTTTTTCACTCTGGTCTTATGTAATTTGTAGATGGTTCTCCAAGACGCAGCCGTAATCTGGCTTTTTAAGATATTTAAGGTTAAATAAAAATTTAAGAATACGCCACGATAAGAAACCCTTAATACATCCCTGGCTCTCAGAACATTTTCTTCATACGAGAATGAAATTTCCTTCACACAGCATGAGATAGATTGATAACAATTTCACGAGTGCAAACGAGATAGAAGATAACACAAGGCTTCGGGCAACAGGAAGGGCGGAATTAAAGGGTTTTGTGAAAGTTTCAAAGGGTAGTTGATGTTAACGCTTCGAAAAAAGGTTTTATTTAGTACCAATATACAAATTTTTACCACCCTTTTCTATTATAAGGAAAGCTGAGAAATTTTCTTTAAAAACGTTCTGACAGATAATTATGTGAAGAGGAAATTACAGACAACAGATCTTCGGGTAACCGCTAACTGTAGAATTTTCGCAATCGATTCTGGCTGGACCTTTGACAGTTTTGGAATCTTATGCCCATACGATTTTTTTGCCTTATCAATACTTAATTTAGTGCTACCATCAATATTTGTTTTTGTGCTGTTTACTGAACAACCTGAATGCTAAGAACAGTGTACCTTAAGCCCGGTGCCAGCCTATTCATCTTTGCAGGCCCTTCAATCAAGCTACGCTTCTAATAATTAGCAAAATACAAAGAGAAGTAAATGCATTTCTTCGAGTCAAACCAACTTACTATACGTTTAATTCGAAACATAATAAAAAGTATTTTTTACATTCAGCGCCATCTCTTATTGAAACATAGAACTATAACCTTGAGCAGCGATTATGAATCTTATTTGTAGGGAAATAAGCTCTTAAATCATGTAACTTAACCTGGTCACATTAAATAAGAACATTCAGCGCCATCTCTTATTGAAATATAGAACTTTAACCTTGGGCTACGATTATAAATCTTATTTGTAGAGAAGTAATCTCTTAAATCATATCACTTACTGTATGTGTGGAAGTCTGTGACCTGCACGGTGTTACAGTCTTCCCCGACGTGGAGGTAGGTGATCTCGCAGCGGTATACCCCCTCGTCTTCGGCTTTGACGTTGTTAATCACCAGCTCGGCGTAAGTGGCGTTTGGAACGTGAGATATTGATATCCTGGGAACAAAACATTAAAAATGTTAAATGGTTATTTATGAAATAATTTTGCAATTGGTACATGGTACATACTCTGTTGCATCACTGTTGTGGATGCAACAGAGAAGATTAGAAATAGGTCATCGGTCAATTCTTTCAAACATAAGTTGAAAGACAATTAATATTCAAACTTGTTTACTTATACATATACATAATATGTATATTATATAATTCTCTCACTAATGCTAGGGTTGCTAGAAGAGATCTTCTAAAGATCTCTCTTTTAGAGGTCACCTTCGTATACGTCTTTCTTTACGTATTTTTATCACTATTTCATTTAAAATATTTTGAACAAATAAGAAAGAAAGAAAAACTGTTTATTTGTTACTGTTTTTAAATAACTATATTTAACTTTAAATATTTATCATTAGTAAATAATGTAGATTTCTACTGGTGAAAGATTTTTCTAAATCGGTTCAATATTTTCAGAGATTGATAAAAAAAAACAAAAAAGTTGAGCCCTTTATAATGTTATACATATATAGGATCATGCCCGTAGTCCCAAGAGGGGCGAAGCAGAGCCTTGTGTAAGCTTTTGTTACATATAAACCCATATCTGGCGTGTGATGCTACCCAACTCGACCACGAATAATTATTTTGTTGAAATATTATATA
The DNA here is from genome assembly GCA_955850985.1 of Elophila nymphaeata. Lineage (NCBI taxonomy): Eukaryota > Metazoa > Arthropoda > Insecta > Lepidoptera > Crambidae > Elophila > Elophila nymphaeata. The sequence continues at coordinate 12,976,314 of OY039092.1, forward strand.
TTTATTTTGCGTGTTTATAAATCGTAATGTAGTGACATTGTGCAATAACTGTCCCGAAAAAAAAACCGGTTTAAAACGGGTAAAAAAAATGATTATAATTATTTCAAATATGCAGCACATTTGAGTACAATATATTTATGACATTTTCCATCTTAAAGTTGTTCAGAATACCTAAAATCTATATGTTATAACAGCAAAGATATGAGAGACATCATCATCAACAGCTCATTTAATGTCCCCACCGAGGGGCTCGAACCTACCCCACATTAGGGGCGATTAGACCTTAGTCAACCACGCTGGCCAAGTGCGGGTTGGTCGACTTCACACACAACCTAAGAATTTCTTCATAGGTGTGTGCAGGTTTCCTCACGATGTTTTCCTTCACAAGATATGAGAGTACACTTTTTAAACTCTAGAGTACAGAAAAGTAAACTTTTTTTCATGAATATGTATAAAGTAACAATCCTTCAGTAAACGAACCAACTAAGGTCAAAGACCAGGACAGGTGTTACACTCAAAATCATTCCAACAGTCCGGGTATATAATTAGTATCTATTGATTTATCACCAATTCATTATTCTCTTTTAACGAACTAACCAAAGATTAGTTACCAAGAACTTTCTAACGCACAGGATCAAAGTTGACAGAGCAAATTACTCAGTCAATGGAGCTAGTCAACTTATATGCGACAGAAGTTCCCAAACTATCCTGCTGACTTTACCTGTCTGTTGAGATTTCAATAGACACTGCCTGGTTTGATCTCGGTAATCATGAGGGAGTCAGCAGCTTATGAACAGAGGCGAAATAATGTCTATGTTAGTTTATATATGAGTATTTAGATTGTGATGACACTTTTTCTATCGTAATAACTGTATTCAGTTATGTAGTAGTAGTTGATAAAGTTTTGTTCGACCGCCTTTGGATTTTGTAGTGGAATACTTCAAAAGTTATATGCACATAAATGTGGTACTTGAGTTACTTCTATTTTAATATTATCTTCTTCTTCGTGAATGGCATTAAGGCTAGTGCTGCCATTTGCCATTTCTAATATTATTAAGGAGAAAGGCATATCATCTTAGTCCACAGGATGGCAACGCACTTGCAGTGTTAAGTGATTTACCTGAAGTTCTTCTACTACAAGAATATAAATACCCTAAATACTAAATACAAAAACCTTTAATTATCAACTGAAGCGATGTTCTGAAAAGTGAAGAAAAAGTTTCATTCAAAGAGCGTACAGCAAAGAAAAAAGGTTGTGTCGCAAGATCTAAGCGCGGACAGGAGTTGCGCGGAGAAACTTTCCACTAGCGTCGTTCGCTTTTATTTTTTAATTTGTTAGGCAAAGGAATAAAAGGGTATACTTGTCCACAGTTACATGTAGGATTGTTAGGTGTTTCCGAGTGGTTTGCTTTTATCGAATTGTTTTGGGAATTATGTAGTTTTAAAAGAGCTATGGAGTTCGTCGTGTGAAACTTATATGGCGGTTTCTAAATCAGTAAGTGGATTAGAATTGCGAGTGATATTATAAGTATGCGTCACTTTTATACAAATTTAAAAGTGATCCTAATGGGAAACAAGAAAAAAAATGTTATGATAAACTACTCATTAGTTAGGCAGCCTCTAAATCGGAAACACTAGTTTTATTTCAATGGAAATTAACTTTAAAATTTCCTAAAACATAAAACTTTTTTACGTATTTTTTTATTTCTTCATGTTAGAAAAATGCACTGAAAAAAATCGACTTGCCTCAGGCGGGACTTTTTTTTTTTTTTTTCAGTGCATTTTTCTAGTATTATGCGTGTATAAACGCGTTTGTAAACGCAAAAATAAAATTATTCCATAATTTCTTCATGTTTTTAAATTGCAGCTGAAATTGAAACTTTTTATTAATCACTTTGTAAAAAATTTTTCGTTCAAGTACCTTTAGTCAATAATATCTTTGTCTTTTACATGTATTGCACAGTTAAGCAAACGAAACGTTTCTTTAGTGACTGACACATGTCAACTCTATGTCTCAAAAACTCCTGATAGATTTTGATGGAAGTTGCAAAGTTCCCTAAGTTGGGCTACACCTAGTTTAAATAGAACAAGAATTTATATGTGGGGACAAACATACATACGCTTATGAACTTTTGTACCCATGTTTAGAAGCTGGTAACGACTAACATCACAAAAACTGTGTAATTCTGACAATATTACATATATACGGGTCAAATTGGGAACGTCCTTTTTTGAAGACGGTTAAAACATTAAAGAACTTTTCCTTAATTTGATTTACAACATATTAGCCATTACTAATATTATAAACTTTGCAAAATAACATTTAAAAGCAAAAAAATGTCAAACATAACTAAGTCAATATACATGTAGTACATCTCCACACTTATTTTTCTAACCATCAATAAAATAGAGCGAAATACTACATCTTCGGCTTATAAAAACGACGATTTATTCCAGTTCACCATCGTATAACAAAAAAGTTACAGTTAGTAAATATTGTCACTAGAAGACAATATTTCAGCTGACTTTATTAACCTTGCGAGCGTAAGCGACTTTGGCTTCGCGAAGAATTACTATGAATATCTAATAAGGCTTAACAGGAATATTTTAAAGTCGTAAACAAATAGACTAATACTTTGGAGTATATTGAATCAAATAGTGCACATGCTAGGAGGAGATAGCACAGTAGTTTCAAAAATTGTAGTCACCATTCCAATGCGAACTAAGAAATTTGGCAACTCAATTCAATTTTTTTTTATGTTTTATAGGTTGAGCGTTTGATCACAGCAGATGGAAAGCGAAGATGAGGCCTAATATAGTACATGCTTGCCTAGTAGATGCTTGTTTACTCTGACCTTAAAGATATCCAGATTATATTGACTACTATATATAATACTACTACTATATACTACTATATATATACTATATATTGATTACTAATTTACTCTTCTATTTTCATATATTCGCCAAAATGTATTTTCCAAATAATTCTAAATTACTCATATAAATGTATCTTATGAAATTTGATAGTTACTTTATAAACGGAAAGTTGGATATTTCATTTTATAACAAAACATTATTTACAAATTATTCTTACAGAGTAAAACATAATATTTAAGCTACCAAGTTGATAACGTAATTCTAACAAAATTCAGAATTCCTAAATTTAGCATACAGTCTGAGCACCACTAGAACTCCACCTAGCAGCCATTAAAAATAACTTTAGTTAAAATTTCCTAACTGGCAGTTTCGTTACGCGTCAAGCCGTTATTGTTAACCGCGGGTAGTTTGAGAGACCGGTTAAAAGGCTCATTTTAAACTGCTGGTTGAGGTAGTTACACAATTTTAATAGCCCAGTACGCATGGAACTAGTAAACGTGTAGTACACAATAAACCGGCTAGTAAAAACTGCCTTTCGTAATAATGGCTGACTGTTACACCGATGTGTTCAATTTAATAGCACATTTAATTTACTGTCTTAACAATAGTGTTATCATCATTAACGGTTTAAAGTAAAATTCTTTAAGCACATTTTATCTGACCATATCCTGTTGCGCAAATAAGTACTGGGGTGCATGGTTTTGGTCTTTGTTTGGCAGCATCATGTAAATCTAGTACATTACCTAAATTATTATTTGATTGTCTCCATTTTGTTTCATTTTATCGTTATTTACGATTTGTTGCTACTTGCTATAGTTATGTATACTTGTTTTGTCTTGCAGTGTCTGCGGCGCGACATAAACTATAAACATGTATTATGTCTTAGTTCTCTAATAAGTGACATGTATGTCTTTTATGAGAATAAATTTCTTTAAACTGAACTGTGGGAACACATTAATGCTATTCATTCTGTTCACAAAGTAAAGAAAGAAAGAAATACATTTATTGGCCAGCACAAAGACAACACATACGATAAAGAAAAGAAAACACTGTACAATAAATTAAATATAACAATGATAACAAAAAAGAACAGTACAAAATGAAACGAAAAGAAGAGGGAAAGAAAGAAAAAATAAAAATCTTTGTGCATGGCCAAAAGGTACTGCCTCAGCATGTGCTTCTGTGACATACTTAACGTCACAGAAACGCTGTTATTATGGCAGACCTTTTCTCTGTGACGTACGGGTTTATTTATAATATTATAAGATAACAAATAAATAAAATACGATATTTATATCAGTAAATTTGCACATAAAATAATTAAAATAGGTTTAATAAAAATAAAAATATTACTAACACAAATTATTACTACTTAAACTAGTCTGTGGTAGTATCTCTAACTAGTCTGTGGTTGTATACACAACTTCTCTGTAATTTGTGGTTAGTACTTCACAAAGTATTTAATAGAATTGTTTCGATATGTTGTAAGTAAAGTTTAACCAAAAAATAAGTTTGTATGTTACTGATAAATAATACTCTCAACAAATCGAGACGATTCGATCAAATTACTTTTTGTAGTTTGAAGAAGCAAAATATTTTGAGAATTGTTTTGTTTATAATATTTTCTTCAACTATTACAGTTTTATTCAACTTTACTGTGAATAATCAAACAATCACAGGAAAAAAAAAAACAAAATTTAAAATCTATACTTTCTAAAAAATTGATTCATAGTGACTGGACAGAGCACGCCTCTTTTTAGAGGATATGATTTCTTCATTTTAATGTCAGATATCTGATAAGGGCGATTATAGGCAGTATCAAAAATTGTCATTACTTCTAAAAATATTATATCATATTATGTCATAGTCCTTCTGAGTTTCGAATGTAATTAATCATTAAACTTGTATACAATTAAAAAAATACCTTATCAAATATGTAAAAGTTTCATATTACACTCGTAATTTCATTCTGCTTACGGTTACATAACGGTGTAAACGCAGCCAACTATTAAACGGAGACTAGAACAATAGCGGTGCTTGTAAAAAATCCCGCAGAGCTTAATGAAGCTCGCGAACTAGGATTGCGAGCACTCCATCAAAGGACACGTCTCTGTGTAAAAAGTGCCTGCGTGGACTCATTGTGATGATGTTTGAGTCAGAGCAGTTCCAGGCTTAATTAATGTTTTGTTGTTTATTTTAGTCCTAGAAGCTTATATCTGATTACTTAGTATAATTGTCAGCACACGTAAATCATGTCCACTTTGGTTCCTTTATTTTTAACCCACGACGCAAAAAGAGGGGTGTATTAAGTTTGACCTGTCTGTGTATCTGTATGTCTGTCTGTAGCATTGTAGCTCCTAAACGAATGGACCAATTTTGATGCGGTTTATTTTTGTTTGAAAGCTGACAAGATCGAAATGGTTCTTAGCTATAAATTTATGTCGGGGGTTCCAATTTATACAATCCTGGGTCAACCAAAAGATGCATTAAAAACACTTTAAACAGATCAGCAAGGCCAGGGTGGCTAGTGGGGCAAGTGGGGCGTATACAATATCTCTCGCACAGCTTTCTTGTTATTTTGAATCCACTTCTGCTCACAATCAGGTATAGTGAGGGTTATTAGCTAGACCTTTTCATACAGAAGTCTATGAAGAGACATCTAATACCAAGAGAGAAGTCTGTATGTTCAAAAAATACAAAACAATCTTCCTAATTAAATACTCGGCCCTGCTAGTACTTTCTAAATCGTACATCTTTCTTAAAGTAGAAAAGGGTAATAAATACATTCTATTTTCATGCAAGCGAGGTTTTCATCTCCTCAAAGAAAGTAGATAGAGTAAGGTTAGCACCGTGCCATATTCTTCTTACTGGCCATTATACTTTTCAAAAATCATCAAAACAAAATTTTATTTTTACATGTATATCATTATCTATATGTGTATAATAAAATCCATCAAAATTAAGCCTCGTTCTTGACTTTAACACGGTCACCCATCAAAAGGCAATCCTCAACAAACGACGCTTAGCTTCCACGAACTTTCCCCAAACACACAGCGTTATTGTTACACAAAAGCCGTGTCAGATTCCGCTAGCACCCAGAACAAACCTTGACGGCCGCACATTCGTCGCAGAGACACGACCGTTCGTAACCTGACCGCAACTAACGTCTTCACGCTGACTGATGACGTGGTCGTTACTCAACCCTCGGATTCTATTGGGGTGTGCAGAATAGTGTTACAAACTATATTTTATTTATTTACTCTCAGAAACAATTGTCTTTCTGACTTGCTAAAAATAATGATTCTTAAGAATGTTTAATGATTTTTCTTTTTTAAAAAAAAAACAATATGTGATAAGGAATTATAATACCCTTGCTCCATAGATTAGAGTATTAGAAAGTGAACTCCTAAGAAAAATATTCTTTTACACTAAGTTAATTAGAAATTAAAGTTCTTAGGATAAGGTAAGAAAAAGTGTGAATGTTTCAATTAATAGTTACAATTAATATTTTACTTGTATATATAGTATTTTTTAATTTTTCGATGGACCCAGAAGTTTTTTATTGATTATCCTCTATAATAATAATTCAAGTAGCCAAGACTCATAATATTGTTGGTATGACTTTAAAAAATAATGTTACTCTTAGCCTAATACAAAAGGAACATTTAAAAAATGCCTGAATAATTTCTACCCCACTCCATAGGCATGATTCACATTCACACAAACTGACCTACTAGCAATCATGGTCAGGATGCTGTTGACGATGCAGCGGACTATGTGCACCATTATGTGCATTTCTTGCACATTGTATCATAAAAGCGCAGGGGTTTACAACTTGTACAAACATCTCTGATGCACTACAGAAGCGAGGCAGTCTAAATGGTTATACAGGGAATATTTGATAAGTCTGCACTATGACGTATCGTCTGATCTGATAACCTCAGCTAATAAAGATCATAACAAAAGTATAATGCAGTGAGCAGTCCCAATTCTACGTATGCAGAGCTATTGTTGATTTCTGCTACGTCGTAGCTCAGAGTGCTACGGTGCTACGAAAGCTGTACAATGTGCTACATCGTAGCTTAGAATGCTACGGTGCTACGAATGCTCTACGATGTAGGTGTTACGTAGTTGTTTTTGAAAGAATGTTTGTTTATTTATAGTTCTACGTAAAAATAAGGAAGTTAAGCAAATAATCGCACGGTCGCTACTCGGATGGGTGACAAATACACGACTTTTCTGCTTTAAATACTTAGCAATAGCAAAATAACGGTCGTTAGTACTGTTTCTTGAACTGCTCTGTCAGCTGCCAATCGTGAATATAAGAATAAATTTTTAGGTATGCCACTTTTTCTTGATGCCCGAGCAATCCTGACCCACGTATATCGATCAAGAATAGAGGCAGCCGTCAGAATAAAGTCGTGTGTACCGCTTCACTGGTGCGGCAAATCGTTTTAAGGCAAATACAAATAAAATATGTTTTTGTATTGTTTTCTCGTAGAGAGAGGTAAGGGTATACTTATAACGACCTTTGCTTGCCCATCGACGTCAAATCCAGATGCCTCGGGTTCGGTCTAGTCTCCATAGTAAAAGTATTACTTGTTGGGTTAAATAAAAGAAATCCATGTCATGGGCTCGTAAGACATTGGCCTGTTCAGTAAGTAAAAAACGGTTTCTATAGGATTGAATCGCGAATCTAAACCATTTTCGGATCCGATTGGACAAATACAAAAAAAATCATCAATATCGATCCAATCGCTTAGGTTTAACTCAGTGAAAAACACACACAAACAGATGAACTTTATATACAAACATAGGTAATAATGATAAATTATTCAGCCGAACTCCTAATTATATAGCCATGCAAAATAACCTCGTCTTTTTTGAAGTCGGTTGAAAAAAAAAATTCTATTAATGAATTTTGATTGAAGGACAATTCTAAAGTCATCATAACAGCCTTTATAACTCGATCCGCTGTTGAGACACAAGGCCTCTCCTTGTCATCGACGGAGTTTTAACGCTTGCCCAATGGGGATTGGTGGAGAGTAATAATATATAAGTGATCTAATACCCCTTTTCTGATCCATTAGTCGCCTTCTACGATATCCATTGGAGGTATGGGGTGATGCTATTCTACTCTGCCGGCACTACGCGGCTGATTGCAACAATTCTAAGGTAATACAGTTTATATATATGAATTACAGGCATATTCCCTATTACTAACGTATTTTTTTTAAGAAAATTTCTCGATGTATATAATTAAATTAAAAAAAGATTTGTTAGAAAATGAAGCTTATGATCAAAGTCTCTAAATGCCATTTTAGATCAGCTCCATCGTACACTCTCTGCAGGAATTCCTTCATTTGATATTTATTCTAAATTCACCCTTAATTTCTGCGTAATACAGCATTAATTCGATAGCGACTTTCTCAAAGCACTGAATAATTTTTCTGAAAAACGGATTACGACTTGTGATGGAAATGAGGTAGCCCAACCAAATTTAATATTGGCACGTACAGAAACCTTTCTATACAATCTAAGTGGATTTTGAAAGGGGGTATTCATAAAAAGTTGATTCGTACATTTTACAGAGTTTTAAACGTTGGTCCTATCTTTCTTATCTTCATAGTATAAAAGAAAATCGCTTCGTCTGTTTGTAAGCTGCGATGTTTTAAAGTACGCAATCAATAGATAGGAAGACTTAAGGGAAAGATTTAGAATAATAATTCATTAAGCTTTTGTGTAAGTTAGTTTTAATTATGACGACGGTAGTTCTAAGGAAGTAAGGTCGTAAGGAACGCCGGCTATAGTGTAGGTACTCTTTTGTTCGTGTGCGTTCATAGAAATTTCTGATTTAAATTTTAAGTTTTTTATTTTAATTTATGTGTGTCAAGCATTTTAAATGACAATAAACTCATTGCCATAAATGTGATTAATGTCTCCAATCTGTATTAACCCTAGAGTAGTCGCGCGGATTACATATGTAATCCACACGTATTAATTTGTCAATTTCTTACAAACCGTCTGCGGAAAATACGAGCGCGTCAAGGTACTCTCTAATAAGTGATTGAAGATCTCACTCAAGTGCTCCATGCGCATCAATCGCGTGATATCGTGTCACAGTGGGTCCTCAAAGTTCACGGATTGCAATTGTATGCCGCGCGACCAATTACGTAAGTATTTTGATCATACACATTCTTTATATTTTTGGCTATTTACAGTTGATTTTAAGTTTATATTTAATATATATTTGATCATTGTTATATGTTGAAGTGACTAGAATTTTAATAAAAATATTTTTTTTAGTAGTACAAGGGATGATCGGGGAGGCTGCTCAGATAGAAGCTTGGCTGACTGAAGCTGACGAGGAAAGTGAATTCTGAAGAAGACCATATTGAAAAGCTGTACTGTGATTTCTTATGTACCTACTTAAGTCCAACAGAGTTGTAATTTTGATGTCAACACTGCATAATGACGCTGCAATCGATACCGATACGGGAGACTGTTGTAAGCTAGAAATAATAACTGACACGCTCTGACCGTGGGAAGCACGGCCAGATGTGCAGGAAAGAGAGAAATAAAAGATTAGATAAACTTAATCACTGTTTATTAGCTCAGGGCGCGGGTAGGCTTTCGCACTGGGGTTCTCGTACTTTAGAAGGAGAGACTTAGCTTCAGCGGTTAACGCAGGAAGCGGCAGGAACCAGGCACGTCGACTACCAGCGTGGTCGGCGTGGGTTCAGCTTCGGCCGGTAGGATGGCACGAAGCACAGCAGCGGAGCAGCAGGGTAGGCGGCTGCCCGTAGATAGGATCCCCTAGTTCGGGGATCGCGTACTACAGTTAATAACTTCAAGAAGGATTACTAAACTATAGCTGGAGAAAATGGAAGAAGAGCCCCAGTTTCTCCGAGCTACGCCTTAAATACTTCAAATCTTCTGGAAACTTCCCAAAATTTGTAGTGGGAGTTCCGTTTAATGAATAATGCAACCATAACCAAAACATAGTTTATACAGAGTACCTGTATCTATGGTTGAAGTAGCAGTAAATTATGTAAACAAAAATAATTTAAATTGTTTATCAGATTTTCTATGCCCTGAAAATACAAGTTAAAATATATTAGTTATTTAATTTATTTATGGCACAAATTAGGTGGGCCAAAAGGCTTGTATACAAAGTTCAAGATATTTTTAAAATGGAGGGTAGTCAGAATCATTATTTTAAATAATAGAATTTAGAAGCGGGTATCGGCGTCAGCCGACATGAGAACTGTCATTAGTAGACAGATCAAAATAAGTTTATGAAATAACAATTGCTGTGTTTATATTTGTTTTAAAAACAAGTAAAAGTTAAGATTAGTATAGAATATTTAATTATTATAGTTGATAGTTATGTGATGCTTTGTTTTGTATGGATTTTTTATTAAAAATCAACGTAAGTATATTGAAAGACGGTTTAGACCGTGACATAACATACTATAATCGAACAATAAACGGCGTGGACCTGGTGGATAACATCAAGAAGATGGCCTTTGGCTGTCTTCTTTGACTTGCTCAATCTCACCGCCCTAAACGCACTATGTATATATATTCTGTAAATAAAAATTATGCACGCGTTCGTCGATGTGACTGCCTCGTCGACCTGTCTTTGCTTTGGATGAAACCATTAGCTCATTGGACATTAGAACCATACTAAGAACACTATCATTCGAAAACAAAGACAACCTTGACTGTAGTCAAAAATAAAATACGACAACAACGTCAGCAAAGACATAAAGTCGTTCTGTGGGTCGCTGCTATGACCGCAGAAAAAGCTGCAATAAAAGCACTTGAAAACTATGCAACACATGCAAAAAAAATATTTGTGGCGATCATTCAAGAATCATCTGTCTATTACACCAAACAATGTGATTTTTACTGCCATTCAAGATGTTTTTGAGTTTTTTTGTTAATATATTAAACACAGGAGGTTGTTACTAGTTTCTGTTTATTATTTCTATGGTAAAATACTTTAATTATAAGATTGATTAACAAATAAAACAATTTTGGGCTCGGGGATTTTTTTTATTTCAATTTAATTATGGCATACAATTGTACTCCACGCGACCAATTAGGTTAGTTTTTTATACGCGACCACTCTAGGGTTAATGAACCCGCAAAACAATGTTGGTTCTCTGTTTTTAATTAATAAAAATGTTTAAATACATATTTTCATAATCACTTTTAAACTTTCGCGTTTTCGCAACATATTTTCATTTCAAAACTTTACTGAAACTGAATTAATACCGTTTACCTATAATTACTAAATATTTTATTTCTTCAAAAAAAGGTAATTTATAGGGATCATGAGATATATACTTGATATTTATTAAAATTTTTCATTTAATGTAATTATTTGTGCTTTTTTACTTTCTCGTAACGTAGTATAGAGGAAGTCTTGTAATCGTCAAAAAATTTGACCTTGAGATTTTATTTATTTATTTATTATGGTCTGCCAACATTGTTACGGGTGAATTTCAACAGGTCCAAAAAAAATCTCATTTCCGTGGACTTTTTTATCTTAAAGTTTTTTTAAAAACTAAATTGCGGGTTTTAAAGTTTTTGATAATGTATGTATTCTCCCTCAATATCTAGCAGATAACATAAAAAACAAACGAGATATACAAGATTAAAAATTTCGTGCCACGGCGATGAAACATGCGTGCTCGGCAATGAAACAAGCCTCCACGGCAATGAAAGAACTATGCCACGGGAATGAACGCATCCACGGAAATGAAAATCTATATTCAACATAAAATCCCTACTAATATTATAGCTTTTACATCTAAACCACTGAACCGATTTTGATGAAATTTGTTAACATATAGACTAGAGCTCGGGGAAGAACTTGGGCTACTTTGGCTTGAAGGGGTTGAAATAGGGGATGAAAGTTTGTATGGCAGTTCGTCATTTTCGAAGATAGAACCATTAAACTTTGAATTTAGGCACTTCTTATGAAAAAAATGAATATTTGATCAAAAATTTTTGAAATTTTGACCTGTTAGGGGGTGAAATGGGGGATGAAAGTTTGTATGGAATTCGTCATTGCTAAAGACGAAACCATGAAACTTTGCATGTAGGCACTTGATAAGAAATAAATAAATATTTGTTCTAGCGTTTTTGATATAATAGGTTGGGGAAAAAGTTTCTTCGCATTTTTTAAGAAAATTCAAAACATTTTTTAATATAGTTTATTTACATTTAACTAAAGTATGTAGGTACCATTTTGTTCGATAACTTTTTGCCATCTTGTAGGTAGAGACATGATCCCATTGCTATAGAAATTTTGGGACTTCTGGTCAAAATACCGCGACAAGTGGTTTTGGCAGTCCTCTCGTGATGTTAACCTGACACTGCCTAAAGAATTCTAAAGAGACCGAAACAGTTGGAAATCTGAAGGTGCAAGGTCAGGACTATACGGCGGATGCATTAACACCTCCCAGCCAAACTCTCTTAATTTTTGCTGAGTGGCTAAAGATGTGTGAGGTAGCGTTATCATGATGAAAAACCACACCCCTTCTGTTGATTAATTCCGGCCGCTTTCTCTCAACTTCTTGCTTTAATCTCATCAGTTGTTCGCAGTAGAGTTCAAAATCGATGGTCCTGCCTGGTGGTAACAGCTCATAATGAATCATGCCCTTCCAATCCCACCACACACACAGCATCACCTTGTTGCGAGTTAACCCGGGTTTCGCCACAGTCTGTGAAGCCTGACCGGCCTTTGACCACGACCTTTTTCGCACGTTCTTGTCGTACGTGATCCACTTTTCATCACCAGTTATCAGCTTCTTCAAAAATGGTTCGGTTTCATTACGTCGTAATAAAGAATCACAAATGAGTACACGGTTCATTAGGTTTCTTTCAGTGAGCTCGTGAGGTACCCAAATGTCGAGCTTTTTTGTGTACCCAGTTTTTTTCAAATGCGCCAAAACTGTTTTGTGGTCAATTCCCAGTTCTTCAGCTACGTCGTAACTACTGACATGCCGATCTTGCTCCACTTTTTCAAAAATGGCATCCATTTTATCTGTAATAGGGCGACCAGAGCGACGTGCATCTTTGACATCAAAATTTCAGGATTGAAAACGCTTAAACCAAATTTGTGCTACTCTCACAGACACTGCACTAGGTCCATAAACATCGCAATTTTTTTTTGCGGCTTGCGTTGCATTTTTACCTTTTTTGTAGTAAAATTTTAAAATGTATCGAATTTCTTCATTAGATTCACTCATCTTGGCGGTACGAAAAACAAATGAAAATCACACATTTTCCTAATTTGAATTTGGAATTATGTTCTTTGAAATTTAAACTTTCAATGATACCAAAACCAGCCAGATACAAATAGTATAGCCAAAGAGATTTTATTACAATTTTATACATACTATAATGCGAAAAGACTTTTTCCCCAACCTAATATTTACCCATGTGGGGATGAAAGTTCGTAAGGAAATAAAAACAAAGTCACACATTCACGTCTAACACACCACACACTAAACATTGTCAATATGGGTATCGGTTTCGTGGTTATTGTGGGTCCGGATTACGAATAAATGTATTTCGAGATCCAAGATGGCGGTTGCGACTTTTTAATATAAGATCGATATGGGTATAATTTTAATGGTTTTTGGGGGTCCCGATTCCCAATACAACACCCATTTGAGATCCAAGATGGCGGGCGCGACTTTTAAACAATGTCAATATTGGTATCGTTTTCGTGGTTTCTGTGGGTCCGGATTACGAAAAAAGCATCTATTTCGAGATCTAAGATGGCGGACGCAACTTTTTGACAAAATGTCAATATGGGTATCATTTTCATGATTTTCGGGGGTCCCGATTCCGAATACGAAATCTATTTCGGGATCCAAGATGGCGGTTGCGACTTTTTAATATAAGATCAATATAGGTATCATTTTAATGGTATTCGGGGGGTCCCGATTCCCAATACAACATCCATTTTGAGACCCAAGATGGCGGACGCGACTTTTTAACATAATGTCAATATTGGTATCATTTTCGAGGTTTTTGTGGGTCCGGTTTACGAATAAAACATCTATTTCGAGATCAAAGATGGCAGACGCGACTTTTTGACAAAATGTCAATATGGGTATCATTTTCGTGGTTTTCGGGGGTCCCGATTCCGAATACGACATCTATTTCGAGATCTAAGATAGCGGTTGCGACTTTTTAATATAAAATCGAAATGGGTATTATTTTTATGGTTTTCGGGGTCCCGATTCCCAATACAACATCCATTCTGAGAACCAAGATGGCGGACGCGACTTTTTAATTTAATATCAATATGGGTATCTATTTGGTGGTTTTTGGAGGTTCTGACTCCGAATACAACATCTATTTTGATATCCAAGATGGCGGACGTGACTTTTTACTCAAAAGCAATATAAGTATAATTTTTGAGGTTTTCGGCGGTCTTGATTCCGAATACAACTTTTATTTCGAGATCCAAGATGGCGGATACGCCTTTTGGACATAAAATCGATCATTTTCTTAGTTTTCGGGAACACAACATCCATTTTGAGATGCAAGATGTTGGACGCTACTTATTAACTTAATCGCTTTTACGCCATACTCCCGAACCGACTCTGATGAAATTTGGTACAAAAATAGACTAAACCTCGAAATTGAATAAAAGCTACTTTTTTGTAAAAAAGGGAATGAAGGGGTTGAAATAAGAGATTAAATATTTTTATGAGATTCCTCATTACCAAAGATAAGACCATGAAATTTTAAATAGCACGCAAAAAATATGCAGATATTTGTTTTAGCGTTTTTTGAAATATTGACCCATGTGGGGATGAAATAGGGGATGGAAGGTCGCATGAAAGTTAACAAAGGATGGAAAAACAAAAAAGGTAGTTTGTAAAAATGTATTATAATCTATTTACAGTAATGCACAGCAGTTTGTATGGGTATCTTTTGCAAAATAAGTGCCCAAAAAAATAAAAATGCTACCCAAAGTAACTATTCCACGCTGACGAAGTCTAGCACGCGGGCAAAAGCTAGTTTTACATATGTACTTACTTGAGTATTATCGTCATCATTTTGAAAGTAACTCCTTCTATCTGTCTGTTATGCTTTCACGCTTAAATCACCGAACCTATTTTGATAAAATTTGGAATATACATGGATTAGACTTTAAGAAATATAGGTTATCCCTTACACCGACCCACGCAAGCGCAGCTGCAGGAGAAAAGCCAGCATTTGGTATTCAGTTTCATTATCAAAAAATTCTTTAATGCCATTATAACTTTTTGTAATTAAAAACTGTTTTGGTGATTCTCAAAACTGATTAATTTTTCAGTATTTTTAATTTATTTTTGGGATATGGTTATATATTTTTATCAACATTGTATGTGGGGCAGAGGCGTATAATTTCAATTTTGAGTTTATTTTCATATATTAGGTTGGGGAAAAAGTCTTTTCGCATTATAGTATGTATAAACTTGTAATAAAATCTCTTTGGCTATACTATTTGTATCTGGCTGGTTTTGGTATCATTGAAAGTTTAAATTTTAAAGAACATAATTCCAAATTCAAATTAGGAAAATGTGTGATTTTCATTTGTTTTTCGTACCGCCAAGATGAGTGAATCTAATGAAGAAATTCGATACATTTTAAAATTTTACTACAAAAAAGGTAAAAATGCAACGCAAGCCGCGAAAAAAATTTGCGATGTTTATGGACCTAGTGCAGTGTCTGTGAGAGTAGCACAAATTTGGTTTAAGCGTTATCAATCCGGAAATTTTGATGTCAAAGATGCACGTCGCTCTGGTCGCCCTATTACAGATAAAATGGATGCCATTTTTGAAAAAGTGGAGCAAGATCGGCATGTCAGTAGTTACGACGTAGCTGAAGAACTGGGAATTGACCACAAAACAGTTTTGGTGCATTTGAAAAAAACTGGGTACACAAAAAAGCTCGACATTTGGGTACCTCACGAGCTCACTGAAAGAAACCTAATGAACCGTGTACTCATTTGTGATTCTTTATTACGACGTAATGAAACCGAACCATTTTTGAAGAAGCTGATAACTGGTGATGAAAAGTGGATCACGTACGACAAGAACGTGCGAAAAAGGTCGTGGTCAAAGGCCGGTCAGGCTTCACAGACTGTGGCGAAACCCGGGTTAACTCGCAACAAGGTGATGCTGTGTGTGTGGTGGGATTGGAAGGGCATTATTCATTATGAGCTGTTACCACCAGGCAGGACCATCAATTCTGAACTCTACTGCGAACAACTGATGAGATTAAAGCAAGAAGTTGAGAGAAAGCGGCCGGAATTAATCAACAGAAGGGGTGTGGTTTTTCATCATGATAACGCAACGCATAACCAGACCTCACACATCTTTAGCCACTCAGCAAAAATTAAGAGAGTTTGGCTGGGAGGTGTTAATGCATCCGCCGTATAGTCCTGACCTTGCACCTTCAGATTTCCACCTGTTTCGGTCTCTTCAGAATTCTTTAGGCAGTGTCAGGTTAACATCACGAGAGGACTGCCAAAACCACTTGTCGCGGTATTTTGACCAGAAGTCCCAAAATTTCTATAGCAATGGGATCATGTCCCTACCTACAAGATGGCAAAAAGTTATCGAACAAAATGGTACCTACATACTTTAGTTAAATGTAAATAAACTATATTAAAAAATGTTTTGAATTTTCTTAAAAAATGCGAAGAAACTTTTTCCCCAACCTATTACATATGTATATTGTTGCGGTCAATACTCGGCACTACCTGTATTACAGGTAAAGATGTATTTTTTGCCTTATCTTATCATGACAATAAAAACATAAGTCACGGAAATGAAACACCTGGCCACGGAAATGAAACACCTGGCCACGGCAATGAAACTTAATTGTGTTACAAGGCATGGCAATGAAATTTTTTTCATTTCCGTGTCTTTTTTTTCATTGCCATAGCAAATTTTGGCCACGGAAACCACAGCAATGAAAGCATGGCGATGAAAATCAAGGCAAAAATATAAAATAACAAAAAAACTATTAGTTATTCGAGGTAATAAACACTTCACAAATAAACAGATGAGAAATGGCATTCTATTGAAAACTCAATCATGAGGACAAACTTATTCATATAGAAGTTATACCTATCCACGGCGATGAAAAAAAAAATGACGACAACATAAAAAATGGAATACTTTTATTTATAGCACAAAAACGCATGCACTTGTGTTCGTCCTTCCGCGTCGAGTACTTAGGCGACACCAATATGCAACGCTTAGCGCACAAGGAGGGGGCCGCAAGTTGTTAGATAAAACAATATTCTTAAAAATGTTTAGGACATGGCGATGAAAGTTTGTTCTGGGACAAATGCATTTAGAATAACCATTCGTTGTATTGTTTAATAATTTGAATAAATGTATTCCGTAACAATACTTTAACTATTCACGCATCAAATAAAACTAAATTTCAATATAAATAATCAATAGATTTTTAGCAATGAGGTATAATATACATCAAGGTGACGTGTGGACAAACACGGCAATGAAAGATTTCGAGGTTTAATAATTTTTTTTGAAGTACCTATTATTCCTATTATTAAAATATTTAGTGCCCCACATAGATAACTATTTCATTTATCTATAAAAAAAATAAGAACGTTATAGCTTTGTTTTTTAATACCGATTTCATCGATGCCACGCAATTTTTGGTCCCGGGAAATTCACCCTTACATAACATCATGTGCACTTAAAAATAAAATATAGCGATAGGGTTACAATGCAACAACAATTATAGGCAAACACAACATGCCCATACAAATAAAAACAAATGATTCCGAACAGTTCTTCGGTACTTACTAACTTAATTAATATAAATTAAATTAAAATTAATGTTAACCACAAAACAAAACAATACCTCATTACTTATACACTGAGAATATATTATAATATTTAATATATATACATACATTCCTTTATGACACTATAAAGGAGTATAGGTTACTTTTATATTGTTTCAAGGAGCAGTCAAGGAAATCACTCTCGGTAACAGCAGTGGCTTTATAAAACTTGTTGTATTCAATACAAAGATTTTGACGGGTAACAGCAGTGGCTTTATAAAACTTGTTGTATTCAATACAAAGATTTTGACGGATTGACCTCCAGTGAGTCCAAAAATTTTTTTTTTGATATTATGTCTGTGTGTGTGTGTGTCTGTGCGTTAGCACGATAACTCTATCATGCTTTAACTTATTGCAACCAAATTTAACCTAATTGTGTGACATCAAAATATAAAGTTTCTATCAAATTTTAAGCCGTCGATCACGAAAGTTAAGCAACCAAGTGCGCGGTCGGTACTTGGATGGGTGACCAAAATTTAATTATGACATCAAAATATAAGGTTTCTATCAACGTTTGAGTGGTTTCCGGTATACGAGAAAGTCAAGGGGAGACCACTCCCGATTTTTGTTTAATAAATGTGTTTAATTAATTGTTACACCATCGATCCCAGTTTTGGTCTTTTTATTTCTTTCCATCAAAATGTCGCCTGGAAGAAATCGCTTTTTGAAAGGCCGCCCATTATAGAAATACTTAGTAATAAATATATCTGTTTTTTTTTGTATTATTTTTCTGGGTGTGCAATAAAGCTTATTAATTCATTAATCTGCCATTCTTGGCAATTTTGTTTTGGGGTATGTCACACCCCACCTGGAACGGGACGTTACTTTTAGTCACACTGGTACAGGGTTAAGATGCATCATCACTAGCCTTCGCTACCCTGGCTTCTCTATCTTCCTAGCCATGTATATTTGATACGATTCCGCGAGAGCCGCTTTAGACCTCGGTTTGTCAAAAACTTAAAAAAGTTCTGTAATGGACTGCGTATCTAAGGCGACTCTCACGGAATCGTATCGAATATGGCTTGGCAGAGAGAGAAGCCGAAGTAGTAAAGTGTCGGTGCGTAACAAGGAGGCCTCCTTAGCCCTACGCCTCCGGTGACAAGTCCGGGTACTGCTTTTGCCTCCCCTCTCTGCAACGCGATCGACCCCGCACCCGCACGGTGAATCCATAGAATACTAAGAGCTTTCGTCTCGTCTCATCATTTTTTTAACATGCAACAATGTGCTGCTTACACATTTATATTAATCCTGTTAAACCCTACAACTAAGCTTGTGCTAGGAGTGGGTTCACGTCAGCTAACGGTGGCCGGAGATTGATCTCCGTTTACACAAAAACCAAGTCCATGGGCCAGCGCGTTCGGCTACCGACGCTTCTAAATTTCAACGTGTAAATTATAAAAATTCTTACACAGCAATAATCAACCAAATCTCTAGTTACCTAGTGGCGCAAATCAATTGCAGACCGCACTGTAATTAAAAGTTTTTCCATTTCAGTGTTATCCTTGCAGGTGGCATGTTCGATTGCAACAGCCGGGAAGTGTAAGGCGAAAGTTGAATCGAAAAAAACTACAAAGCCACGGTGTAGCGTGAAATGTTACCGTTTATTTCTCTTATTTAAGGGCAATTATTGGAGTCTAATTAGGTTAAGAAAATACTGCAGCCAAATACAATTTTCATTATCAATATATTTCCTTAGAGTCCCGCCTGAGGCAAGTCGATTTTTTTCAGTGCATTTTTCTAGTATTAATATTTACGCGTTTGTAAACGCAAAAATAAAATTATTCCATAATATATTTCGTTGTTTAGTTTTGTTTTTTAAAAATTATCATTATTATTTATGATTCTCGTATGTAGAATGGGCCTCATAAGAAGACTCAAGGTCACCCAAAGAGCAATAGAGATGGCTATGCTCGGAGTCTCTCTGCGTGATCATATCAGAAATGATGAGATACGCAGGAGAACCAAGGTCACCGATATAGCCCTAAGAATTGCGAACCTTAAGTGGCAGTGGGCAGGGCACATTGCGAGGAGGACTGACGGCCGTTGGGGCGGAAAGGTCCTTGAGTGGCGACCACGTACTGGGAAACGCAGCGTTGGTAGGCCCCCCACAAGGTGGACTGACGATCTGGTAAAGGTCGCGGGAAGCCGCTGGATGCGGGCAGCGCAGGACCGACTGGTTTGAAGATCCTTGGGGGAGGCCTATGTCCAACAGTGGGCGTCTCTCGGCTGAAATGATGATGTGGATTGCTGTTGAATTGTGTTTAGAGAGTCGTGTTGTTTCTTCTCCATCAGTATAATAATTATTCAAACGGAAAAAAAATATTATTTTGTTTGAAGTGCTGGTAGCATTTGCGACGGTTTAAATAAAGGTACTTATTTTATCATCTTTTTTCTTAATTCTATTGAATATTGGGACAAACTAATCGCAGTCTAGTTTTCAAAAAACAATAACCTAGTTCCTAATGGATTAAGCGTCAGCTTAACGTGATCCCGACTGTTCTAAAAAAGTTTAGAGCCCTCCGGGTACTCTCTGCTGACCGTGCCGGGTGAAATCGTAAAAAGAAATTTGAAGTGCGAGTTTCGTCCGTTGTGTAAGGTTCCGTAGAAATTCCAATAGCATTTTAGGTGCCACGTCGCATACAAACATTATACATATAGTCACGTTCAAAATCCCAAAAGGAATCAAATAAAGCCTTAGGTAACATTCAGTTACACAAAGTCACATCTGGCAGTCTGGACTATACAGGACCCCAAAATACTACACAAACGGGCAACAATGGTATATTGATCATACACATTAAGTATTGCATTAAGGAAGTTAGTATTTCGTAATGTACAGTCGAACCAACTGAATCATGACCCACTTGGCCAATCGTTCCTTTAGAATCATAAATTTAGTTAGGTCTTCTTCGCTATCATGCGTGTTGCACTTAGTACGTTTTAAATATGAATAAAAATGCGTCATTACGGGTCAGAGATCTATGCAATTTTAATCTTTGTTATCAGTGCACTAAAGTGTCAATTGGAATTTTAAATAAGATGTCGTTCATAAACTAAACTCTTTTCACTACTGAGAGAAACGAAAAACTATAATATTATTAAAAATAAAATGATGTTATGTGTCAGATGTCGTATAAGTAGTCTAATGTAAGTAGTCTAATGTTTTTTTAAAAAGCCATAAAACAAAGTTGAATTTAATAAAATAAAAATGTTAGACAATATTATAAACAAATCGTTTAATGGCCAATTTGGTAGAATAAAGAGCTCCCTCAGGGGATTGTAGTGCTCAATTCGTACAAACTTTTTCGTGCAAAACTCAAATAATCCCATCTATTTATCATGGATTGCCTACTATCATAGCCTTGTCAGTGACTGTCAGTGTCTAATAAATTGATAACAGGTTCGTTACTTAAGATATGTATGTTCAAGCCAATTTCAACCTACTTTTTATAGAATAACTGTAGGAAAATGATCTTAAGGTGGATCATGATTCAATTTGATCGACTGTATACGATGAAGCAAAGTTTTAGTTTTTCAATTTAATGTTTTTTACGGTACCCTAAAATATATACGACCTGTCATTATTCACAGACCGTTAACCCATCGCGATTTTTTTATAATATATTTTTCAATTTGGATTTTACTGTCGCTTTCGCGCGACAAAAATTACATGGAAGAGATTTTACAGCTCTGAAAACATTTAAATGCTTCGCATATTAGCTGGCTATGAAATGACAAGAGTTTTTAATACAATTTCACTCACAACAAGCAAAACTTGAAAAATGAGAGTCTTCAATAGTAACAAGCCGTCATGCCTTCTTCGTAACGATTACGAAAGTTAAGCTACGAAGTGCGCGGTCGTTTCTCGGATGGTTGACCGAAAAAATATATCAGTACCTATATCAAGTCATAGTGCACTGAGTTCAAATAAATTAGGTGGATACGAAAAAACTATGGTTTTTTAATACAATTTGACCGACAAGTAGAATATGCAAACTAATTTTTAGAAGTCGTAATCACTAATATTTTGTTTTACAGCATTTTGATGTATTCTTGTGTGTTTTTGTTAGGAGTAACAGTAAAATTAAGTTTTTATTAACTTAATCAATTCTCTTCTTTTTTACAGGTCTATTCTTCAAAAACTTTTGAATGCATTGGACAGTTGTATGGCAGTTTATGTCATAATCAGTTAATAAAAATTGAATAACTCCTGAGTTTATGAAATCAACCGTACAATTTTTGTTACTTTCGTTACATTTTCACTTGACATTCGCAAAATGCGTACGTTTCATGTATCACGACGCCGTTAATTAAGAATACGGAGTTTCTCCCGAGTTCTTGTTAAAAAAACACCTGTTGAGAGACTCCATTTTGAACCAAAATCAACAGTATTTTTTTTTGTAACTATAATTAAATTTTCATTTGACATTGGCAAATTGCATAATCTTTGAGAAATGAAATGAAATGAAATGAAATGAAATGAAAATGAAAATGAAAATGAAATGAAATGAAAAAGCTCTTTATTTAAATGGACTTTGCTAAGTACTTTTAAATCGTCAAAAGCCCTACCACCATTTCGACGAAATAATTATTTTACTTAAATAATTATTATTATGCTGAGACGGAGAAGAAATGGCGAAAGAAACTCCGCAGCTTACAATTTCGTAATGATTTCAAAACATCATTACATGTCCATAGATATATCAATATGAATAAATTACAATTTTAAATGCGTAAATTTGGGCAGATTTTACTCCCACGCATTTGGATCATTTAAATAATCATTTAACTTGTAATAAGCTTTTTTGTATAATTTAGATTTTACAGTTTTTTTAAATTTATTAATAGGTAAGTCTCTCTAATATTCTTCGGAAGCTTATTGTAAAATCGTATACATTGGCCCATAAAGGAATTGCTTATTCTGTGGAGACGAGTTTTATATACAACCAGATCGTGTTTCTTCCTGGTATTTACATTATGCGTATGGCATTTCTGAGAAAAATGCATAATATTTTTCTTTACATACAGTAAGTTTTCCAGTATATATTGTGATGACACAGTTAGAATATTTATCTCCTTGAACCTTTCTCTGAGGGAGTCACGCGGACCTGTTTGGTAGATTGCTCTAACAGCCCGTTTTTGCAGAACAAAGATGGTATTAATATCTGCAGCACTCCCCCAGAGAAGAATTCCATAAGACATTATGCTGTGAAAATAACTGAAATAAACCATTCTAGCAGTATCTATATCAGTTAGCCGCCTAATAGTTTTAACTGCATATGCCGCAGAACTTAGTTTACCCGAAAGTTTTACAATATGTGGACCCCATTGCAATTTAGAGTCTAACATTACTCCTAAGAAAGTTGTTGTTTCTACAGGTTTCAATTCTACTCCGAGATTTGCGAATACCATTAATTAAGAAAAGATAGATAGATTAAGAATAGAATAACTCCAGATTGTAAGAGGGATGGCACACGTGAACTGGCAGATAATTCCATATCTTCATTGTTCGACATAGATAAAGATTGTAGGTAAAGGGCTGTTTGATTTTGACATGTTTTGTTTCCCAAATATAATAAATAAATAAATAAATGTAGTCTAACGTAGCTCAACTTGCTACGTGTTTTGCTACGAGAACGCTACGAGGAAATTCGTAGCAATACTGTGCTACGATAAATGTGTAATCGACTTTTGTAAAAGCATCAAATTTCGCGAAAGGAGCAGAGTCAACGAAATTCATAAAAACGCCGACCGAAGGCAACCCATAACCGGTTAACCGTGTCGCAAGTTAAGGGGAAGTCCGCTGGCATTTAGTGTGACCTTTCTACGAAATTCTTTTATGTTACTGTGGTGAATCAATCAATCAACTACCAAATAATAATGGCGGGGAGAACAAAGGAAAAAAATCTCTACTCTTTTGGATATTACAGCCTAATCGATAGGTCAACGCTTACATGTCACAAAGAAAAGTTTCTGAATTTATAACTTTAGCTGTCGCGGTGGAGTGGCAGTAATGCCTACATACCAAGCGGTCTGGGTTCGATTCTTTGTACTGGCAAATATTTGTGTGACTTTGTTTCATAATTAATAAAAACGTTAAATGCTAAAACAGTGCAAGAGATAATGTATGCGCTGCGCCTGGAAGGTGCTTACTCCTCTTTTGAATGACCCAGAATTTGAAGGGGGGAACACTAATTTATTACATTTTTAACCCAAGCAAAAAGAGGGGTGTTCTAAGTTATACAATGTGTATCTGTCTTTCTGTATGGCTGTGTGTCTGTATGTCTGTGTGTCTGTATGTCTGTGTGTCTGTATGTCTGTGTGTCTGTATGTCTGTGTGTCTGTATGTCTGTGTGTCTGTATGTCTGTCTGTCTGTGTGTCTGTACGTCTGTGTGTCTGTCTGTGACATCGTAGCTCCTAAATGAATGAACCAATTTTGATGCAAATTTTTTTGTTTGAAAGCTGACGTGATCGAGATGGGCCTTTGCTATAAATTTGTGCCGGGGGTTTCATAAAATTTTCAATTTTGTAGTTTTTTTTTATTGTGCGACTAAGAAATGTGTTGAAATTTTGTTTTAGTTCGCATTGAAGTAGTAGCTGCACTTTGTCGGTGACTATAGCCCGCACGGCAGTCCTTAAAAGGTATGATAATCTAACTTATGTTTGTTTGTGACTATTGAATATAAATCTGTCTGTCCCTTAAATATAGAACCACATTGTAATACATCATAAACAGAACGGTCTACACATAAAATAAGGCGGAGGTCACACGGGGCCGCCGAGTTTTATTACTTAATAATGCGTAAGATTTACCCGCTTCACTTGTAAGGTCCCTTCAAGTTACGACGCATATCTTGGAAGCGTACATCTAAAATATTCTCTACCAGCATAGTTTTATGAGTCAACGTTGCTTAACTTAAGATGCTGGGGTTATAGTTTAATTTTTGTAGCGCACGTCTTTATTTAGGTCAATGATTGTTTGACAAAAAATAATAATATCTTTAATCATTTACAACATAGGCTTGGTCGAGCCGAGAAAATACAAGTGACTCATGGTCGAATGGAGAGTACATAGTGATTGGATTAATTATGTAATTATTGCCGTGTAATGAATAATAATATAATATATTTCCACCCTCACACGAATTATCTTGGCCGCGAGGTGCCGGCAGAGGAGAACAGTTTCACCTCATATCCTCCATTGGGTGTTGTAGAAGGCGACTAATGGATTAATAAAGAGTTATCACCTTCCGTCCACCAATCCACATTGGACAAGCGTGGTGGACTGCTGCCTAAACCACCTTCAATAGCAAGGAGAGGCCTTATGTCCCAGCAGTGGGTCGAATTATAAAGGTTGTTATGATGATAATAAATATATTTCCACCCTCAAACCCATTGTCTAGCCCAAAGTAAGTATCATTAACAACTTGTGTTATGGATACTAGATAACGGACATTTTTAATATACATAATAATTTTAGATATTTTTATCAATAAACTCAAATAAATGCATAAACAACTATGACTCGTAAACAAATATTCATGTTCGTCACACAAATATTTGCCGTTTCTGTGATTAAAAACCCGGACCACTTGATGTGTAGGCAGCTAACACCGACCACTCCACCGGCGTCAAATTAAAAAAAATAATAGAGCACCTTGTCGTAATCAAGATGATTGACTTATTGTGTTCATAAAACAGCAAATATTTTCAAAGTTATCCTCAACACTAGTATGTATTGCACTTGTGTTGTCGTATTAGAAAGAAATTTTCCTTTTGCTTGAAAATCCTTTTTTGATTTTTGACAGAAAACCTCTTGGCTTTCATCTCACTGGCATGGCAAGGTATCACATGGTAATAAGTGACGATGTAATCGAACTTCACCTGAACCATCAACCACAGAGAGACTGGATATCTCATCATAAACTGTCGAAACACAATAATGCTGTTAATATTATTATTAACCTAATAATAATTACAAAAGCCCTTTCCAAAGCAAGGAGGAGAATCAAGTTGAAAATTTTTCAGGCATCCACCCAAACACCACGTACTTAATTGCTTAACCTTTGTGATCTTATGAAGAACTCACGACTATGAACGCTAAAAACTGTTCTTAAAAACTGGCTTAAATATAAAAATTCGATACCGATATTTTTGACACAATTAAGCAATGTGACTGCGGAAGCGAAAGTTGATCTTCTGAGATACAGGTGCGAGTATTGTGGTCAGAGGTCAGAGATTTCATGTTATGTTAAGGTAGCAAGTAATATTTTTTATAAACCTAAATACACGCGAGTGGTCGATAAAAGGAGTTCAGTATAGTGCACTTTCAAATCTACGATAAATTTATTTAAACGTTCAGTTTTTATGATCCTACGTCAACATAAAAAGTATAATTTTAACACCCCATTAAAATGCTTTAGTCCCAACAACTAGCACCTTTGACGATTGCTAATCCAACTCACCAGCTTTGATAAGGCGTTCCCATGTCATAATTCTTAAATTTTAATAAAATATACACGAATAAATTTACTGCAAAACACCCTGGTCATATAATACTTCTCACATCGCAAGTCAAAATCAACCTTCTACGAATACATTAAAGACTACTATAGCTTCAACTGCAGGTAAGCTATTTACGTAACATAAGGTAGAGGTTACACAGAGGGCGGGAAGTTTACGACTTAATAACACAAGGTTTTACCTGGGGAGGGTATCGTGAGTACCAACCCTTATGATATGCCGTTGTTAACGGGAATTACTGAAACTTGTGTAGAGATGCCCTTATTTAAAATGCTCGTTAAATCCAAATGTCGCGATTAAAACTGGGGTATTGCGGGTGTTGATAATGAAAGTCAAGCGACGTTACCTGTGGTTTGACTTAGTAGAGTGATCGTTATCATTCAAATTTGAAATATATATAAATATTTCAAATTTACAGCATATTAAAAGAAACAAACACGGTGAGTGCCTCTAAGGAGCTTTTCCCTTTAATTAACTCGTTAGGAAAAATCCCAACGTATAACAGTGCACGTTGCGGTGTGACTCGTTGCGAACAAACGATTAAAATTAAAACTTATTATCTATATAACATTACCTACTTATGTGTAGTGTGTGACGCGCCTCTCCTGACATAGCAATAAGTTAGATTAAGTTATAGTTGTAATTAGCATTAAGTTTTTAGTAATAAACCATACTCCTTAAGCAACACACGTTGTTTCTTTGTGCACTCCCGGTCCCCACATTGCATGGCGACCCTGCCAGTGCTGCCTCATGGCAGCGCTGCGCAGATGGGACGGTAATTAATTTATTTCTCGTGCAAAATTTTAATAATGATTAAAAGGACTGATTTAATTTTCATCGACATGGACGATTACATATATAAAAAATAGCGTATAATAAGTGTAATAAGTGTAGTAATAATAATAAGTATGTGCCCTGAAAAAACGGAATTATAATAAATATGTAAGAAATGGAGGACCATGCCGTTGAAAGAGATGAAGGAAATACTACGACTAAGAAGATGAAAATATGAAAAAGTATAAAGAATATTAAATGTTCCTAAATGTGTAAAAAAAAATAAACAAATAAATATAAGGTGAAGCAATATGGTAACAATGACAATGTAAGTTTGAAGAGGAAAATTATATGGTCAGATACTTTAATAACTACAAAATCTGGATATGAGATAAGAGATGGAAATGGAGAATAAATAAGGATGATGATTCGGAACTAATGCTGGGAGCCGGGAGATGTTCGTGTCTGATGAGTGTGATATGCTGGGCGCCGGGAGATGATGGAGTCCGAAGTGGATGTGATCCTGGGCGCCGGGAGTTGAACGAGTCAGATGTGGACACCTCTAGACTGGGATGACCCCATTCGAATTCAACAAATTTTGTAAATCTAGTACACAGGTTTTATTTATTGTTTTGGTAGTTTTTTTTTACAATTCGGAGCACATATCATTAGTTTATTGTAACGTTAAATAATAATTTTTAATTTTTTTTTTATGTAGGTACTCTGTTAAGTAATATTTTTTATTTTTTTTACTCATGTACTCTGTTGGCAATATATTTTTTTTCTCACTGTTAGTTATTTAAAAATTAAATTGTGATAGTAAAATAACTAACTAAAATTGTTCATAATAAATTGTAATTGTAAATTTGTAAAAGAGCGACTCTGGAAATTCGACGACAAATCTAATAATATAGCGATTATATTTCTGTGTAATAATATTTTTTTTTCGTTACTGATGTATTATTTTTTTGTTTTAAGAAAGTTTCTGTCAAAAATGCACTGCGTAAAGGTAAGTTGCATGCTTTCTTTAGATCACTTTCAGAAATATTTTAAACTTAAACAAAATATCAGTTATATAGAAATAATTTTAAAATAATTAATTATAGCTACTTTATTTCTCTATATTTAAAAATGACAGATTAATAATATTTTATAATGGGGATTTGTTAAATGGTGCATACATTTTGCATATTAAATATTTGAATTTTTAAATAATTCAGAGAGTGATAGTTTCCTATTTTAATTTTCAACTTTATATTGGGCTTCGTTTTTCATACTATTTGTGTTCTATTTCGAAGATTTTTTTTGCTCTTTAAACCTAATGTTACAAAGAAATTATTTACATTTAAATATTATTTTTTCACTTCAATCATAAAAATGTTTTTATTTACCGCAATAGGATTTTAATTTAATCTTAGTATTGCTACTAGAATTTTACATTACATTTTCACAATACGTGTAACACGTTTTGGTTTTGTCATGGACATTTAAAAATAAATAATTAATATAAAAAAATGGATTTGCCACTTAAAGTAGCCAATTTTAAGTATATGATATAACATAATTTATTTAGATATTGTTTTTTTTTTCAGTTTATATTTTATTTCTTGATACAAAAAAAAAGATTATTCGGTAGGTAACATTTGAAAAGAAAAGAAAATTTGAATTTCACAGTACATTGATAACATTAAGTAAGTATTTTAATTAGTTATTCATTAAAAATTATAGATATTTAATTTTAGCTTTTGTTTTATTCGAAGCAATAAATAAGGTTCTATAAATTTTTTAGAGTAATGTGTAGTTTCATGATTTTGGTGTTTTTAATTAATTCCAGAGTAAAGACAAAGTTTTAAATTGGTATTTTTGCGTTACATTAAGTGTCTTTTAAATTTAAAATAGCGAGTTAACATTGCAAATAGATAATTTGACTTTTTGATATGAATAGAACAGATTAATTTTAGATTATTATTAGATAAACATTTTCCTATTTTTATATTGTTTGTATTTTTCTGTAATCTTTCTTTTGTTATACCTTTACACATTTTACAGATTTATTTTCGAGTATTTAAATGTAAATTTAAAATGGTTATTTCCTACACGTGTTTTCAAAATACTTGTTATATTGCGAAATTAGAACGCAACAAAAATTCGATGCGAACTTTAGACTTCAATGCAGTATTGCACAAATGCAAGTTCAACATTTTACAGCATATCGGTTGCTAACCGTACCAGACATGCTGAATATGATTTTTATCGTGGGATAGTTTTAAATAGCATTCGATAAGTAAGACTAGAGTCACTTGAAAGTTAGTTTATAACTATAAAATTTCTTTATTTTTGATATAGGTAGAAGCATTTTAGTATCTTGCACTAATTAATTTTTTTTTATAATTGTTTTGTTTGTTGGTGTTAGTTGTCTATAAAAATCTGTTATTCCTTAATAGCTATCTAATGATCGATAAAATATAGTACCTACGTAGTAACAGAATAGTATGGAAAGCTGTTTACTTATAAAATTCTTCTCGAAGTTTTCAATAACAATGTGTCAGGTAAATTAGCGAGATAGGTGGTCGTGTTATGAGTAAGTTAAAATTACATGCCACGTATGGAATTGTTGTCGTCGAATGTTCTCAGAAGTCATAAGATACATTTGAAACTATAACAATGTTCAATAAGATATTCTATTTCATTTATGTGATAAAAATAGATTCGTCATGATAATGATTAACAACTTTCGTAAAAATAGTATGTTGATATAAAGTATTGTTTTTTTTTTAAAGTAATTATAAATATATTGTTTGTTTTTGAAGGTTCTCGTCAATATTTTTACATTTTTATACTTTTGAAAGTTTTGAATAAAATGCATAGAAGTACATAAAAGAAAGATAGATACATACTTCTATAGAAAATGAAAATATTATAAATAGTTGAAAAATAAGTGGAAGAAAGTATTACTTACATACAATTATATTTTGAAGCTTCTCGTTGCGAGTTATTTTTCTTATGGAAAGTTTTAAAGGAAATAGATAGGAGCATAGAAAAGTAAAAAGAAAGGATAAAGTAAGTGAAATGATGAAATTAGAGTAGAAATATAGGAAATGAATGTAGAATAGATAGACTGAGTAGATAGTATTAAATATCTTTTTGTAACTTATGAGTACAATTAGTTACTATCCTCTCAGTAAGGAAAAGTAAGTTAGGATATTTGTTTGTGTTTTAACAGTAGGTTTTGAATAGAGTTATAGTAATTTTTATAGAAGTAGGCTGATAATTTGGTTATTACGACATCGATATGCGATTGGACTGATCACCCAAAAGCAAGTCTAAGATCATATTAACCAAATTAATCATAATAATGGTATGTAGAATAAATAGAATTGTTTCGGAATGAAAGGTTTTTAAGAGATGAGATATACAGGGTGTAAGGTAAACGCTCCCTAAAACGAAAACAGGAGGTAGTCCTAGTGATACTGAATACGATGTCATAGGTAAAATCTCAAAAATAAATTACATTTTTAACACTTTTTTTTTCACTTATTTTGTGTATTATCATGCCAGGACAACAAAATAAAACAATAATTTAATATTTTTTTTACAATAAAAGCAATGTACTTAAAAATATCACGCGCAGTCTACGGGCCGGGCAGCGGGCGAGCGAAACGTCTAGCGCCGCTGCGTGGCCTTGCCCTTGACCGTTGTTGACCCATTGAACCCGCGCACGTTGACCAAGGTCAGCGCACGCGAGCGATACCGGCCGGCCGCGCCATCCCATCTACTACCTAAACTTTTCTGACGCACCCCGACGATAGGGAAGCTAGGTATGTTTCACCACACCTGCTAGATAGGTACCTATCATAATTCACAAGCATAACAGATATCCCGTTTCTTAAATTTTATGACAGACTAAAGTAGGCTTCTAATGTAAAATAGCCCATGTAATCAAAGAAGGTAAGTAGCTAAGTATTAACATTTTAGTACTGAGTTAGAATAATCATTCTTATTAGGTACCTAGGTACGTAATGGCGACATTTCTTTCGCCTGGATAACCACTTAATTATGACCAAAAATAACGTAGGTAGGTACTGCATTACACAGTGTCGCCTACGTGCTTAAATATCATCATAATAATTCACTCTTCCACAGACTACTGAGGGGATACCTAGATCATTATTACGAAGTTTTAAAATACCGCTATTAGTTATGTTACTTAGTAAACAAGATAATGTAGGCATCTACGTCATCAGTCAACACGCGCTAGGAGACTCTCACGCAAACTCAACAAACTAAATTTCATAACTCACGTATTGACGAGAACTTTATGCAACATTATACCGCTGTACAAACAAAAGTAGCTACAAAAATAACCTTTAGTACAATGCATCTTGCACACATAAAATATCATTATAAACTTAAAAAGTCATAGGTACTTTTTGGAGAAATTCTATCACTTTTGGCCGATCAGCTGTTATTCTGCGCGGCACCACCAACACGCGGCGGCGCGGCGGCAGCATTCTTTGGCGGATAGTACAAAGACAGCGGCATCACACAGGCGGCTTCTTTGTATTTGCCGAAAGGACAAATGAAAATGCCGCCCAGTCGGTGCACGGCGCAGGACGCACGCACGCGCAGTTCGCTGTTAGCTTCGAACGTAAACGCATGTGATTTACGAACGAAATGTTATTACCTACCTAGTTCATTTGTGTGTGTGTGTGAGTTGTGTTTTAAACTGCCCCTAATTAGGCGTACAGTGTTTGCGAATACGAAGCAATATTAAGTGGATGTGCCTCAGGGAAGCTGGATGAAATGCTTCCTTGCATTAAGGATATCGCGGCGTAGGTATCCAAATCTGGGAGCGCTAATTGCACCTCATTAGACGAAATGCCTAACGTAGGTACGTAGTTTTTATCAAATTGTTAGTTTTATTTATTTCCTTGTCATTTTCGTTATTTTTCTAATATTAGTGCGGAATCGAATCTGGATCTGAAATCTGGCTTATTTCTCCGTTCACGTACACCCATCTAGGTATTTGTTGTTGTTTACTTTTAAACGTAGATAGCTAAACTATTACTCGTGCCTAGAAATTAAATCAATTAAGACTACAAGGCATAAAAAGGGACACCAACGAATCGGTATACTGATTGTGTGTAAGTGTGTAAAATAATGTCTTCAATAAATTCGTTAATTGTAACTCGTGACCTTACAAGTCCTGTGTAGCTTAGAGGAGTGCATTCGCCCGGATCGCGAAAGGTCCCTGGTTCGAGTCCTGTCTCGGGCTTTTATCATGTTAGAATTTTTTATCATTTTCGTTTTCTATTTTTTTTACTCAGCATGTCATGGTGCTTCTCAAGTTAGTGAAAACGTAGGTAGGTAACTACCTCAGACCAAATAAAGTCTGAGGTAACTTGATTTGATGAGGCGCGCTTTCGCTTATTTGCTAAGTAGGTAATTAATAAGACAAAAGTTGTTACTCGTCGCTTTGATTATTTATTGTGTTTTTTTATTATTTGTATGATACTTAAGTACCTACTAAAATTATCAAACGGTACCCGGACTACTAAGATGATTTCGAGTGTAACATCTGTCCTGGTGGTTGGCTTTTGTTAGTTACTTTACTGAAGTTTCATTACCTACTTTACGGGTTCAATGCCCCTGCATGCACACGTTTAAGGTTGGAAACTAAATGTTGTCTGTACATAAAAAATTACTGTAATTCTGTTAAACTAAAGATTTGTGAAGAGGTTTTCATGATCTGCGGGCTTAGTCTGCGGGCGTTCGAACCTGTTCAGTTTTAGATACGCGTCGCGCGCCGGGGCGCCGCCGCCACTTGCGTCGGGCCGCTACGGGCCGCCCGCACGTACGTAATACATTGCGCGTTGTAAAATTACCAACTCTTTAAATATTCAATTTAAAAAAAAACTGCTTATGCCATAAATTTACTTTGAGGTAGTAGACTTTATATTTTTCGTTTTAGAGAGCGGGTCCCTTACACCCTGTATAAGTATACGGTACACAAATGAAGAGGTACTATAGGGATCAGGTCCTTCAGAATAAATTGCGATGCGACCGAGAGTCCACGCTGAAAGCTGTTGGAGACCAAAAAGTTGTCTTAAATTATGACCCTATTAATAAAGTATGGTACAAATATGGTACGTGGAGGGTCAGATCCTTCTATCGATCATGGTGTGAACGAGCTTTCCTCTGTGAGATAAGTTGGAGTCCAAAAGAGGCTTAAAACATATGACCCCCAATTAGTTAATAAGGGCATGCGCATGACCCATGAAAGGCACTGGGATGCCAAATTATATAATATAATAAAAAATATGAGTCGACTATAAATAAAATATGTACCAAATGATATATTTATATGAAAATAAAACGGCTGGCCAGACCGTATGATGATAATTATAATAAAAGTACCTAGTTGTTGGGAGAATTATGTAGTCAAGTGTACCGATACGTAATAAAATGCTTAAGCGATCGCACGTAAGTTGAACATTATTATCACTGCCTGCCTACCAGCTAAAGCACTACATTCGGATAATATGATCTGTTTGGGTTGTTTAAAAACTACCAAAAAGTCAGACTTGCTAAGATGTGTGGCTTGCAAAGGATGCTATCACTATCAATGCATAAACATGACCGCATCATATTTTACGGCTCACGCCGGGGAATTAAATCTATCATGGCGCTGTGACTCATGCGCAAATATCACTCGGCGGACTAGAAACGACAACACTCCCGTCGGGTCGCCGTATAGACAAACAACTGTGCCTTCGCTCGCGCCTGCGCCTGCGCCGGCCGCCGCTACGTCACTTCCCCCGTCGTCCCCCTCTCAACTTGTTAATATGTCATGCGATGAGCCACTGATTGACACATCTTTATTATTGAACTCAAGCGACGAACGAGGCCTAACTTTAGATCCTGAAGCATCCATTACTATGAAGCAGTTTAGCTTGCTAATTGATAAGAAGCTGGATAGCATTAGAGCGACGCTTTCGCTTGAGTTACAGGAAAAAATCAAAACTGAGATGGTGGCGGCTACTGAGACCTTAAAGAAAGAATTTACTAATACGACAGACTTCTTAAGCGACGAGCAAAATGATATTAAGAGAAATCTTGATTTAGCTAATAAACGCATCGCGGAGCTAGAAACTATGAATGCTAGGTTGCAATCTGATCTGGCAAGGCTGGTTATACGCATTGATCAAACTGAAAAAACATCAAGAAGCTGTAATCTTGAGGTTCATTGTGTCCCGGAGCGCCGCAATGAGAATCTGGTGGGAGTGTTGAAGAGACTTTGCGAATTAATTAAAATACCTATATCTGATAGTGATATACGTTCGTGTCGCCGTATTGCGAAGCTCAATCCTACATCCACTAGGCCCCGTACTATTCTTGTCACACTTCCATCCGAACGACTCCGTGACACAATCATATCAGGAGTCAAGAGGTATAACATCGATCATCCTAAGGAACATCTTGACTCATCGCATGTTGGCCTTGCCGGAGACAAATCTCAAATATTCGTAGGGGAACACCTCACGAAACAATGCAAAGATTTACATGCAGCCACGCGTAGATTTGCTAAAGAAAAAGGCTTCAAGTATACATGGGTTAAATATGGCCGTATATACATTAGGAAAAACGATAATTCGCCTCCCATTTTTGTTAAAGACACTACTAGCTTGGAAAAACTAGGTTCTTAAGTTTGTACCTATTGTATCTGTATTTATTTATTGTTTTTGTGTTATTCTTGTCAGTCATGTTATATGGATTTAATTGATTAATAAAATATTCATGAAAATATTCTATCAAAATGTAAATCGCATTAGGAGTAAGTTAAAACAATTATATTTGAACATATTGAGTGAGGACTATGACGTTATTTGCTTATGTGAAACCAATCTGGACAGTTCTTTCTCTGATAATGAGTTTGTGGATGACAGGTACACCGTTTTTCGTAGGGACCGCGAATCTACTAGATCAGCTAAGCAAACCGGCGGGGGGGTGTTGATGGCTTTAAAAAAGGGTCTTTGCGCGGTTAGACATTATGAATTTGAAAGCAGTCTTGAAGACCTATGGGCTACCGTGCGCTTGGGCCCTAAGTCCTATATTAATATCTGCTTAGTATATCTGCCTCCGGACCTTAATGGTACCCAGTGTCAGTCTTTTTATGACACATGTTGTGATACGCTTTTGAACCTCATTTTCCCTAGCTCTAAAACTATTATTGTTGGTGACTTTAATATACCTGGCCTGTCCTGGTCTTTTGACGATTCGTGCTCCTCTCGGCAACTGCACCCCAGTAAAGCTTATGACACCAAGTCGTCCTTGCTTATCAGTTTATTGCAGCTGTGCGAGCTTTATCAGTATAATAGTATACGCAACTCAAATAATAGAATACTGGACCTCTTCATGACGAATATTACGTGCTTATCGTTATCTGAATGCTCTCCATTAAGTACACCTGACCGTCACCACCCGGCCATTGAGATTGATATAAGAATTGAGTCTGATCCTGGGGGCATGTCAAGTAGGTCTACTAAGATTCCTAATTACCGCAAATGCGATTTTACTACGTGTACGGCCCAACTTAACATAACATCATGGGCAGATGTGTTAAAGCACAACGACATTAATCAATGCGTTGAAAATTTCTATGATACGCTTAGCCACATAATTAATAATAACACGCCGCTTAAACGAATAGGCAAGTCTAATTACCCCACGTGGTTTTCGGAGTCTCTTAAAGCATGTATTAAGGAGAAAAATCGAGTCCATAAGAGATTCAAAAAATTTAACAACCCTAGAGACTACGATGAATTTCGATTGCTACGCACCGGATCCAAGAATCTTATTAAGTCTTGCTATGATTTGTTTGTTAAAAATGTCGAAAGCTCACTTACTAGTTCAACAAAGCTCTTTTTTTCATTTGTGAAGAGTAAGAGATCAAGCCCTACAATTCCAGATACTGTTCAGTTCGGTAGTAAAACTGCTGTGGGTGGGGAAGCAGCGGCTGAGCTTTTTTCGGAATACTTTTCTTCGGTCTTCGTACCTGATAATCTAGTCGCTGCTCCAAACGATAGGGTTTCCCATATCAACTACCCTCTTTTCTCATTATACATATCTAAAGATGATATCTTTCAAAAGCTCACTGCACTAGATTCTAACAAGGGGGCTGGGCCGGATGGTATCCCTCCGTGCTTCATCAAGCATTGCGCGGGGTCTTTAACTGAGCCGCTATATAGAATGTTTAACAAGTCCTTGCGATCTGGTATTTTCCCGAGTGTCTGGAAGAAAGCACACGTGATACCCATACATAAGACAGGCAATCCCAGCGATTGCACTAATTATAGACCTATTAGCATTTTATCTTGCTTTGCCAAAGTCTTCGAATCTTTGGTCTACGATCAAATTTATCATCACGTTATACCGCATATCAGTCCCCAACAGCACGGATTTGTTAAGGGCAAGTCAACTGTTAGCAACTTACTCGAGTACACTAATTACATTAGCAGGACCTTTAATGATCATGGTCAGGTTGACTCTATTTACACTGATTTCCAAAAAGCTTTTGATAGAGTCAATCACAGATTGCTGATTAGTAAATTGGAATCTATGGGAATACACGGTTCTCTCCTGCGTTGGCTGAAATGTTATATTTCGAACAGAAGCCAATTGGTTGCTTTAAAGGGATACTGTTCTCTGCCAGTCTCCATAGTGTCGGGCGTGCCCCAGGGTTCGCACTTGGGGCCTTTGATGTTTATTATATACATAAATGACCTTACCCTGAGGCTCAGTAACGTCTCACTGTTATATGCTGATGACTTAAAGATCTTTGGTCGCATTAACTCTATCCAGGATTGTGAGAGGTTGCAGAAGGACCTTGATACGGTTATAGATTGGTGCAAGGAGAACGGAATGAGCCTAAGTGTCAAAAAATGCTCTGTTATGTCGTTCACACGAGTCAGACATCCCATTATATTTCGATATAAAATTGAAAAAAACACACTGGAGAGAGAAACTGCAACTAGGGATCTGGGTGTTGTATTCGACAGCAAACTTAGTTTCAATCAGCACTGTGACGCCCTATCTAGCAGATGCAATAAGCTGTCAGGATTCATATTTAGAACTTCTAGAGACTTTAAGTCACCCAGAAGCTTATTACTACTTTACAAATCTTTGATCCTAAGCCAGCTTGAGTATGCGTCTGTTGTTTGGTCACCTCAGTATAACATGTCCATTGATATGCTCGAGTCAACTCAGCGGCGCCTTCTCAGAGTCGTGACATATAGGTCTGGTCTTAAGCGTGAGCTTACCACATATGACGAACGGCTTCGGTATTTTGGATTGAAGAGTCTACAGAGTCGACGCAAATTACACGATCTAACTTGCCTTCATAAAATCTTGAATGGTTTGCTATCCACTACACTTATTTCCGATATACACCTTAGAGTCCCCACGAGGTCTCCGAGGCTTGATCGTCCCTTTAGTGTTCCGTGTTTTAATAATAATGTGTCTTCCCATAACCCCATATTTAGAATGAGTCGTGAGTTCAACTCATTATTGAATGAACGAGACGATGTGCCTGATATCCACAACTCATCCCTCTGTAAATGGAAATCCTCTTTATATAAAATTGTAAAGTAACTTTTTACTGTTTCAATGTTAATAAAAAAAATTATTTCAATTATTAATAATATAATAAAATTTATCTAAACTTTTAATAATATAATAATTTTAATTTTTTAATAATGTAATAACATGTAATTTTTTTTTTATAATATAATAATAAGTTAATTTTTTGATTCTTGCTCGATGTTTGCTTAACATGCTGTGTACACATGTCTGTGGAGTTGCAGTCGACCATTGTGTTTTTACATTATTCATTGCTTAACTTGTCGTGATTGTAATTCTGTTTTGTGTACCTAATTAAATAAATAAATAAATAAAAATGAATGAATTGAATAATGAGAATATTTTGAAAGTGAAATGATAAGTTGAATAATGATGTGTTTATTAGATGAAATGATGACAAGTGAGTATAAATATTAATGAAGAAGTTAAAATAAAGTAAGATAAGAGATATCTGATAAAGGTTTATTTTATAAATAAAGTTAGAAAATTTAAAGTTATCCTCGAAAGAAAAAGAAATAATTTTGCTAGATTTGTGACAAAATAGGAGAAAATTATGAATATTATATATGATAATATGACGAGAACCAGGGGACATTTTGCTGTACCTACCTGTAGAGATTTCTTTTGTCTATTACTCAAATAAATATCAAATATAATTATTATGTACTCGTATATTTTTTTTTATTAAAACTTTCATAGTTTTGTTGAGCAAATTTTGTTGCATTTAGTCTCATATTATGTTATTGTCATAAGTAAAGATATTATTTGAAATTTAAATACAAATGTTATCATTATATTTTTGTATTAATAAATCCTATTAACATAATAAAATATTTTTGTAATAAAGATTGAAAATACATTGCAAACTACTAAGTATGTATTTCTTTTTGTACGAATACTAAATACAATTTACTATGAACCAATATAAATAAAATGTAAGTACCTACTATAACACGTAAATTATAAACTGAAAATGTTGCCAACAGTGCTTTACTTGTTTAAATAATTTTCATTTTTATATTGTAGTCTAAGTGTATCTATAAATAATACAGGCAAGTTATGGTATTGTAATATTGAATTAAAGGATCGTATAATGAAATCGAATTAAGAAAATAAAGTACCTAATAAATGTTATGAAATTAAAAAATTGAGCTATGAGTTTTGCAATACATAATAGGTTGGGGAAAAAGTTTCTTCGCATTTTTTAAGAAAATTCAAAACATTTTTTAATATAGTTTATTTACATTTAACTAAAGTATGTAGGTACCATTTTGTTCGATAACTTTTTGCCATCTTGTAGGTAGGGACATGATCCCATTGCTATAGAAATTTTGGGACTTCTGGTCAAAATACCGCGACAAGTGGTTTTGGCAGTCCTCTCGTGATGTTAACCTGACACTGCCTAAAGAATTCTGAAGAGACCGAAACAGGTGGAAATCTGAAGGTGCAAGGTCAGGACTATACGGCGGATGCATTAACACCTCCCAGCCAAACTCTCTTAATTTTTGCTGAGTGGCTAAAGATGTGTGAGGTCTAGCGTTATCATGATGAAAAACCACACCCCTTCTGTTGATTAATTCCGGCCGCTTTCTCTCAACTTCTTGCTTTAATCTCATCAGTTGTTCGCAGTAGAGTTCAGAATCGATGGTCCTGCCTGGTGGTAACAGCTCATAATGAATAATGCCCTTCCAATCCCACCACACACACAGCATCACCTTGTTGCGAGTTAACCCGGGTTTCGCCACAGTCTGTGAAGCCTGACCGGCCTTTGACCACGACCTTTTTCGCTCGTTCTTGTCGTACGTGATCCACT
Source organism: Elophila nymphaeata (assembly GCA_955850985.1). Lineage (NCBI taxonomy): Eukaryota > Metazoa > Arthropoda > Insecta > Lepidoptera > Crambidae > Elophila > Elophila nymphaeata. The sequence continues at coordinate 13,015,848 of OY039092.1, forward strand.
TTTCATCACCAGTTATAAGCTTCTTCAAAAATGGTTCGGTTTCATTACGTCGTAATAAAGAATCACAAATGAGTACACGGTTCATTAGGTTTCTTTCAGTGAGCTCGTGAGGTACCCAAATGTCGAGCTTTTTTATGTACCCAGTTTTTTTCAAATACGCCAAAACTGTTTTGTGGTCAATTCCCAGTTCTTCAGCTACGTCGTAACTACTGACATGCCGATCTTGCTCCACTTTTTCAAAAATGGCATCCATTTTATCTGTAATAGGGCGACCAGAGCGACGTGCATCTTTGACATCAAAATTTCCGGATTGAAAACGCTTTAACCAAATTTGTGCTACTCTCACAGACACTGCACTAGGTCCATAAACATCGCAAATTTTTTTCGCGGCTTGCGTTGCATTTTTACCTTTTTTGTAGTAAAATTTTAAAATGTATCGAATTTCTTCATTAGATTCACTCATCTTGGCGGTACGAAAAACAAATGAAAATCACACATTTTCCTAATTTGAATTTGGAATTATGTTCTTTAAAATTTAAACTTTCAATGATACCAAAACCAGCCAGATACAAATAGTATAGCCAAAGAGATTTTATTACAAGTTTATACATACTATAATGCGAAAAGACTTTTTCCCCAACTATTACATTAAAAGTTACTTTCAATTATTTTATTAAAATTGTTATGGTGTTATAAAGCAAATGTAGAATTACTAAATAAAAGAAACGAAGAAGAGTGACAGTATAAAATGCACAATGTATAAATTTATCTATTGGTATGCTATGTTCAACGATTAAGTAATATGTAACTCATTTATAATATAACTCAAATTGCCAATGCCAATAATGCCTTTAGTTTATAGATTTATAGATAATTATAAAGCTAGATAATAGGTACATATAGATAAGTTAAATTAACAAAATAAAAAAAAATGTAGTTAAGTTTTTTTTTTAAAAAAAAAAACGGGGGAGGTGTAGTGTGTGACGCGCCTCTCCTGACATAGCAATAAGTTAGATTAAGTTATAGTTGTAATTAGCATTAAGTTTTTAGTAATAAACCATGCTCCTTAAGCAACACACGTTGTTTCTTTGTGCACTCCCGGTCCCCACATTTGCAATGCAAATGTTTTATTTTTTTTTTTTTACACGTAATTGGAAAGCTGGTAAGTGTACGAAGATTTTTTAGATTCAGTGGCCACATTCATCAGAACACATGGATTCGCTGATGTCTATGTTCGTTACTGATAATCTTAGAACGTAGTTCATAGTAAAATAAACTGCCAAAAACAGCAATGAACATACAAATGAACTAATCGATTTGTTTTGGTGAATGTGGCAATTGATTCACGGATGGTACGACCGATTGCACCAAGTTTTACTTTTCACAATGTCGTAATAAATTTACATATTTTTAAAAATGGAACAATCCATTCATATGAATCAAGTAGACTTTTACGTTACTTTTTGCAAAATTGTAAAACGTGAAATTTGATGCAACTGGCCGTTAATGTGTTTACTAAGAAGTAGGTATGATGTTTTTTATTTGTTGCAGATGAAAACTAAATATGCCTAAAGTAAATCCTATTTGGGAATATTTTGAAAAAAATATTTTACTACAACCTTCAAAGGCAACGTGTAAGTTGTGTCAGAGAACGGTATCATTAGGTAGTCCACAACCAAAATATCAGTCTATCAAAGGTTTAAAACTGCACTTGTCGAAATATCATTCATCTGAAAATGAAGAGTATGGGAATAAACTGGCTGTAATTGCCCACGAAACTAGTTTGAGATCGACTATTTCAAAACGCGTGGACCTTAGCATTGAACACAATGACAATAAGCATCAAACTACTATTCAACAATTAATATCGCATCCGCCTTCAGCAAAATGGCCAGATGATCATCAGATTGTCAAACGAATTGATAAAGCGATTATGGATTACATAATTGTGGACATGCAACCTTATACTACAGTGTCAGGTGAAGGATTTAAACGTTTGAATTTCGCCGATCCATCTGGCCCGAAACGTTACAAATTGAAATCGGAAAAATACTTCCGTTGCCAATTAATGCCAGAAACATATGAAAAAGTTCAATTTAAAGTGGTATCTTTGTTAAAAGAAGCTGATTGGATAAGTTTTACAACTGATATATCGCACGCTTAATAATAAACCGGAATAAGTCAAAATTTCACTTTTTTGGGAAATCGCTGTCAAAGTTTTGGGTCTCTACCTTGTTGTGAATATTTTGATGTTTTTCTCGTGTTTATGGTGCGATTTTTATATTCTTGGTCTTAAATTGTAGAGAGATGTATAGCAAATTTAACTGACGTAATAGTTTAATTATATCATTTATATAAAATTAATAAATGGAGTTTCTTTTTGAAGTTTCGACTTATGTCAGTTTAGTATAAAAATTAATGATAATTTATCAAAATTTTTGCAAAATAATATTTAATAATTCAGTTTAGTATTAATAAATAATATAATCTATTTAGACCTTTATAACTTATTACACTTTAAAAGTAAAACGGAAATAAAAGTACAGAAATATTTTGCAAAACATCTTTATATTTGTCAATGTTAGTTAACAGTTTACATTTGAGTTTTTTATTAAACTGCTTTCTTAACCTGATAACAATTATAGTTATAGTAAACAGTCGTAATAGGAACTTCTTATAATTTGTACTTAATAATGAACGTAATTTCTTAACAATCACAGAATACATATTAAAGTTAAGTTATCAGTTATCATTAAAGTTTCAGTCCTCAACAAATGCTTTTAGTTTAAGATTTAGCTTTACGTAATATGTTAAACAACAACAAAAATGTAATACAAAATATAAAAAAACACTATGTGCCATCTTGGCTTGGGTCGAATGTGGGTTCGGTAAAGTGACAACGTAATTAAAAAATCTATGAGACTTTATAGATTTATTTGTAGAATTTAAGAAACAATATTGTCAAATTGTAATTAGTCTTACAGTTATTCAATAACTTATCTACAGTTATAGGCTTCTTACAGTAACCAGGCAACCACTGTTATTTTTTTATGAAAAGGTCCAACAAATGACTCTATTCCACCAGGTAAGCAGAAGTGGAGTCCAACCAAATGCGAAGACACCTAGCGAGAAATAAACGGCCGCGCTAGCTACCCTGGCATTTCCGACCTGAAAGATGCTTCTTCATGCCTCTTTTGAATCGCCCAGGATTGTAAAAAGGAGAACACAAGTATGCTGGCAGTGAATTCCATTTCTTGATTGTGCGACATAGAAATGAGTTGTCAAATTTCATAGTTCTCATTGGAATGGTAGCCACCACAGATTATTAAATCTATGGTAGCCACAGTTTATTAGTAGCATCTTAAGCCAGCACGCATGGTCCTTAAAAGGAAGAGATATCAGTAGAGAGTCAGAAGGGAATCAGAAAGTATTGAATAAGTACTTGGCGAAGCCACCCCACAGGTGCGAGCAATAGTTTACGCAGGACCATACTTATGTCTTATGTAGCAAGCACAGTTGATCTGGCGTGAAAAAACGCCTTTCCAAGTTCAGGATTTCGAGTTTCCGTGAAGCTGTTTATATCACGCTTTCGATGTTATCTTTTAGTTTTATTGAAGTCGCTGCAAACCTCCATAGCAAGGAAGCTGATAATGTCAGTAGTGTCAGTGTTGAGCCCTGAAGAGGAAGGGAGGGAAAGGAATGACAACGTTTTCATTGTAAACACACACACCAGAATTTTCTTGGCATTGAACCCAACCTTATTTGTTGGACTCCATTTGGAAACAAGGTCCAGCCCCCGTTGAGTTCAATGACAAGATTCTAACGATTCTCCACGGCTTCCGTTCATCCTGTCGTTGTATGTCCTAAATAGGCCGCATAGACTGTACTATCGTCTGCATAGCAATGAACGTCATCATATCATAAGCAGAAGAAACAGTGTACGGGATATAACGGAGCCCTGGGGAAAACCGGTATTCACTGACATGAACTTTGAACTCCATCCGTCAGAGAGGGCACGGATTCTACGCTCATGCAGGAAGCCAACCACCCAGGTACAGGAAATTTGTCCGTATAAGGTGGTTAAAGACAGCGACTTGGATTTTTTTCCTTTTTTTGATACAGTTGTGTACTGTGTACTAAACGCTGTTACGTCAATGCTTGGCTTTATTTTGTTTCCCTTTTGAAGTTTTTCTTTTTTGGTATCTTTTTACCTCAATACTGAAACTATCAGAGACACAGGAACTTCATGACGATTCAGATGGTGGAATAAATAAGTTATTTGATTTATTTTTGTTTCTGTTGTCACTAGTGTACACATAACTACAATCGTCTTCACTCAAATCGACTTCGCTGTCATCGGTAAATAACGGATAAAACACATAATTTGGCATGGACTTGATATTTTTTCGTGAGCTAGATGGATCCAAAAAACAATAATAAATAATACTGTTTCAATGCTGATTGATGACATTATATTACACTAATATTTATTTATTATTAAAACACATTTAATTATTTTACGAAATTTCCAGGTGTTCCGGATTAACAATTCTTTCTTTCAATGTCATTTACCTCTTTGTTAGGAAAATTAACAGTTTTCTGGCTAACTAGTTTTAGTCACACGTCAGATTCTTGAGAATAAGAATCAGAATATGAAACTAGCAAATACTTGGTGATAGCATTTTCAGGCAAGTGTGATATTTTTTATTCATTCTGATTATTGTAGGTAAGTGAACCCAAACAATTGATTGTAGGTACTTAATATTAAAAACCATTTTATTATAAGAATAGCAAATTGGTATTTTTTTAATAGTATTGGACTTCCATGAATTAATTTCTGTAAGACTCGTCATCATTACAAAGTTTCGGAGACGATTCTTCGGGTATACGTGTGTTATAATCACAGCCTGGTAAGTGGGAACATGAGCATGAGGAAGACGAACCCGCAGTAGACAAGCCAGAGTAAGACGAGTCTGAAGAAGATGAAGATGAACCTGAAGAACTGCTTGAAGATAAGCTAGACTTCCTGCGTGGTGGCGAACTGGACTTTCAGAATGGTGGTGCCCTGGATTTACTACTTGTTGATTTTAACTCCCTGTATGGTGAGACACGGATCGTCAGTTGGTTCATTCGTCGTCAGATATTTTTCGTTTATTAAACTCTAAAATAAATAACACAGAAACAAAAATAAAAACCCTCAATTAATTAAGATTTCACATCTATGATTTAATAATAATATCGAAACATCCAATGTCCAACATCTATTATCTAATATTATACATAGCCTACTTACTGAGACCATTCCAATGAGCCCAAACACGATACCTCTGCTGTTAGTTGTTGAGGTATTGGTTTTGTTAGTAATGCTGCAGCATCAGGTAAACTTACCATGTTTTCGGGACATCATTGAAGTAACTGTACACCAATTTTCTGTCAAACATGACTGTGAAAATGTTTAACGGTATATTTAACTACGAAAATACGATGCTATTTACTTACTTTTATTTCGACTGAATTACAATTTATTTCTTAACGTGTATCCGTATACGTAAGTACGTACATCCAGTATCAATACTTATCATAAGAAGTTTTTAGGCAACGCAGCTTCCTATTTGCAAGCGTAATATTCAGGTCAAAACTATGGAACAAGGTAATTTATTACTTTTTATGAATAGATAATTAAAAGTTTTTTTTAATAAACTGCAGCAATTGCTAAAGTTCATTGAGACTTTAGGATAATTTAAAATATAAACCGAAATAAATACAAGTATTTTTTAAATGTGCTGATAGTTTTGGTAATAAAGTGATATAAAATGAATTGCTTCCCGAATTTAAGTTATAATTTTATACTAAAACGCACTAAAAGGCAATCTTTTACAACTATTTAAAAATAATTTAAAGATTAACCGCAATAAGTCTAAATAGTACATGCTGTATTTTATCACCGTTTTCAACTTAAGTGAAATAAAAAGAAAACATGCTAGATTAGAAAAAAAATAATGTGAAATAATCTCACCTGCGTTTGCAAATAAACCGAATTATCTCACCTTACTCCACCTTAGTCACAAAACAATAACTCCTATCTCACATCGTGGTCGCCGCATTACTGAATGGATCACTATCGCATGAAATGCATTGTCGCGCGCTTTTCTAATAAAAAGAAGAATGATCTAACAAATCGGCCATTTTGGTTTGTTTCACACGGCGAAAGGATTGTACCTATTCTTCATTCGGAGTTAGTTCGTTTTATTAACAAAAGTGGAAATCCTGATTTTTTGACTTATTCCGGTTTATTATTAAGCGTGCGATATGGTCAAATCCTACAAAAACCTGTTCGCTGCTGAGTTTTACCGCTCATTTCATTCGGAATGAGTTGCGCCTTAAAGTGGTGCTGGGGGCAACTGTTTTGGAAGACGACCACACTGGAAATTATAGAATAGAATAGAATAGAATATAACTTTATTGTACATCAACCAGTTAACATAAAAGTACATAAAATTAAAACAAAAACAGATTTGTACAAAGGGCGACCTTATCGCTAAGAGCGATCTCTTCCAGGTAACCTTAGGATGGACAGGATTTAAAAAAAAAAAATAGAACCCGAGGGAAGATGGCGATGTATTATTCGAAAGATATACTAACTATACTAAATATATAGTAAGATATACTAAATATATAAATTTCATAAAATATACACAAATATTTATATACATACTAATATATACAATACATATATAAATACATATAGTATGGGTATACATATACATACATACTTAAATATACATACTTATTCATGAATGAGTTATTGCAGTGCCAAGTAGTACTCTTCCACCTGCTTTTTAAAACTGCTCAAGGACTGTGCTTGTCGTATGCGAATAGGCAAGGCGTTCCACAGAATAACAGCCTGAACAGTAAACGACTTATTATAGAACCTGGTGAAGTGTACCGGCGTTTCTAACCTAAGATTCTCTGACGATCTCAAAACTTGTGGGTGTGTGTTACGAAGGAATTTGAATTTATCTTTCAGGTAAAAGGGAGTGTTGGGATGAAATAGGACAGTATAAAGAAGTGAAACAATATGTGCATTCCGGCGAAGGCGAATGGGCAACCACTTGAGTTTAGTACGAAATTCAGAAACGTGGTCATATTTGCGCAAGCCAAATATGAACCGTATGCAGAAGTTTTGAAGTCGCTCAAGTTTATTCAGTTGTTCTTCAGTTATGTTGGTAAAACTGGAGTCAGCATAATCAAGGATTGGAAGAAGGAGAGATTGAGCAAGCGCAATTTTAGTAGAAGTGGGCAGGAAATTACGAAGTCTTCGAAGAGACCTCGCTGAAGCAAAAACCTTTCTGCTGAGCTCTTGCAGGTGTGAAGACCAAGACAAATTCACATCAAAATGTAGTCCTAAATTCTTAACCGTATTACTAAAAGGTATGTGGGCATCATTGAAAACAACTTTAGGCGCTACAGACCAGTCTATTCTTGATGTCATTCGAGGACTACCAACTACAATGACTTGTGTTTTAGTGGGGTTGACAAGGAGGCCGTAACGTTTACTCCACTGACAAATAAGAGCTAGATCTCTATTTAATTTCATGATTGCTTCCGCAAATTTATCCGGAGGCGCTTGACAATAAATTTGCAAATCATCTGCATAAAGGTGGTAGGAAGAAGAAAGTTGTTTAGAAATAGAATTTATAAAAATAGAGAAGAGTAAAGGGGATAAAACGCCACCCTGAGGAACACCAGCGGACGTACAGCACCAAGAAGATACTGAGTCTTCGGTGAAAATTCTCTGCCGGCGTCCAAACAGGTAACTATGAAACCAGTCAATTGCCGTTGGAGATATGTTAATAGAGCGTAAAATACCCAGAAGCACATCAAAATCTACGGTATTAAAAGCATTGCTAAAATCAAGGAGAGCGAGTATTGTTAACAAGCCTTTCTCCATGCCCCATCTTATATCGTCACTGATTTTGATGAGAGCAGTGGTAGTGCTGTGACCCGAACGGAAACCGGATTGGAAGGGATTGAGGAGGTGGTTACGGCATAGGAATGTGGTAAGTTGATCGTGGACTAACCGCTCTAGAACTTTTGACAGAAATGGAAGGATAGAAATAGGGCGGTAGTCGGAAAAGGAAACAGGATTAGATTTCTTAGGTAAGGGAGTAATTTGAGCATCTTTCCAAGCAGATGGAAAAACACCACTTTCTACGGAAAAATTAAGGACATGGGAAATAACAGGAAGGATGTCATCTAGGATGGGTATTATCATCTTTCGACTTAACGAGTCACAGCCCACTGCAGACGATGTGATGGACAATATGCTCTTTTTAACATCACAATCCGGGAATTGACTAAAGAAAAATGAAGAGTGAGTTGGGGTGGGAAGTGATAGCAAATAATTTAATGAAGCGGTTTTTGTAGATTTATCAAAATCAGATGTTGCAGTAAAATGTACATTTAAAGAATTAAAATCAAGGCCGCCTGGCGTTGCCGCTTGGCGAGACTTCCCAATACCCATAGAACGAAGAAATTTCCACACCTTGGCTGGATCTCCGTTCTCGACAGAACTGTGAAAGTATTGGCGTTGTGCGTTCCTACACACCTTATTGCAGTGATTACGGATTGTTACATATTTTTCCCAATTGGCGACAGTAGGTCGATGTTTATACCTAGTCTTTGAAACTGCTTTATTTTCTATTAAAGCCTTAATCTCTTCTGTTAGCCACGGTGACGGTGTGTGTTTTATTTTCACTTTCCGAACAGGAGCGTGTAAATCGTACAATTCGGTAATTTTCTTGGTAAGTTGGTCCACTTTATCATCAACTGACGCACAAGTAAGTAGCGAAGACCAATCAATGTTGATGGCATCCTCGCGAAGTCTATCGATGTCCATACTACTAAAATTGCGGAGCTGTAGGATTTTAGGCTTGATCTTAGGAGGACGGATCTTATAAGACATATATATCGCATCGTGATAAGAGAAGGAGTCTGCGGGACATTGACCATGGCTAACGACATGATCAAGAGAAGAGACAATAATTAAGTCAAGAAGAGAAGGAGAACAGTTAGGGAAATGATGGGTAGCGTTTAATGGGAGAAGAAATAGGTTTGTGGCATGGAGGATAGAGTGGAGAGATAAGGATCGGGAATCGTCTTTGAGAAGACAGGTATTGAAATCTCCCATGATTATAGTGTGACTGTAAGAAGGAATAAGGTTTTCTAGGATGGTTTCGAAAGAGGAAAAGAAATCTACACGGCAAGAAGGCGAGTAATACACACCAAGCAAAATTTTAGTGCAATGCAGTGAGATCTCCAGAAAGAGATGCTCGCCGGCATTTGACGGAGGCGGCTGTGTTGACATATCTACAATGGAAAACGGAAGATGAGCTCTAAGATATATAGCAACACCACCACCGCCACCAACCGAACGATCATTTCTAACCAGAACAAATCCAGGAAGGGAATAAGAAGTTGAGGGAAGGACAGGTTTAAACCAGGATTCGGAAATGAGAATGGCATGGATATTCTTACAGTCAAAGGTAGACAACATATCAGAGTAATGTGCCGGAATGCTTTGGGCATTAATATGGACCACGTTAAAACTTTTGGAACCGTCAGAAAAATTTGCCGCGAGTGTATCCCTCAAAGTAGGAATACTAACGAAACTACCATCAGTACTAGTACTACTCCCACTAATTGATAAAAAATCGCTTAAGTTATCATTTTCACTCATAATAATAGACACGTAACAAATAATAAATAATACTTAAATAAATAAATAAAAAAAAACAATAATACTACTAAAATAAACTTAAATATAAATAGATAGCAATAAAATAAAATAAAAATAAAAACTTTTACAAAATAGATAACTAAAATTGAATTAAAACTACTACAGAACAACTGCCCACCCGCCAGTTGTTAAAAATAAACAAATAAATTAATATCACAAACCAATTAGTTCAATCACTATTTCACTAATGATAAAACACACTAGAACAGTTTTTACTTAACAAAGAAAAATAAATTAATTGAACCCTTAAAAATTTGCCTATACAATTACATTTCTGCTTAAAAGATGAACCTTAAACTAAATTTATATAATGCTCAATGGCTGAATGAATCAGTATGCCTTTGCCTTGACTTGGTAGAATTTAAAAGTTAAAATGTCATAAAATTTTGTTTTACATTTTTTGTTGGTAAAATTTTTGTCATAGGAAAAATACAAATTGATTGAGGGTTATTAGAGATTAATAATAGGCAAACCGAGAACAAAAAGCTACTGCGGATAATATGTTATGAGAAACCGTAATAGTGCTATAGAACTATACATATATCGTATGAGATAATTGCCTAGATGAAACACTATGCGCAATGACAGCTAAGAAATTAAATTACAACTATAGCAACCAAGTGATTAACAAATTAGGTAACCTGGAAGAGAAACCTACTTTTTAGTCGCTGCCAGACGTTTGGACTTAGCTTGCTTCGTCACTGCCGGTACAGAAATCTTCACAGGCTCGTGCGCAATCTTGTCGAGTTCGGCGATACTTGTTACTCGATGTCGAGTGCCGTCAGGGCCCAGAACATGAACGTTGCCCTCTCTTGACCAACATTTATCCACACCAAATCGATCACGGGCCGCCATAAATGCTTCATGCCTGCGTCGGGTTAGAAACTCTGACAGCGTAACACCAGACCCCTTCAGTTTGGTTTTGGAGAACCATGCCTTATCCCGAACAGACACATCGTGCAACTTGATGATTATTGGCCGCGGCTTATCTGGACCAGCAGTACGCCCCATTCTATGGCACCTTTTAATGTGACTAGGTGTGAATTCTGGCATTTTGAGACGTTCAGTGATAACAGAGGTGACAACTTTTGAAATGTCTTCGTTCTTGTTCTCCTGGACTCCATGCAATAGAAGAATTTTGCGACGGCTTTGTGTTTCCAACCGATCTATGTTCTTTGCAAGAAGCTCTATTTGTTGTTGGAGGGACTTCAATGAGTCTAAGATGAGAGCCTTGAAAGTAGTAAAATCACTCACCAGATCTGAGTTGGTGGTGCTAGATTCATCAGGACACTTAATTCCAGCCTCAAATTGAGCCATCCGTGATGTAAAAACTGCCGTCAAATTGGACAAGGACTCTTGAATGTGCTCCATAATAAAGTGAAGTGTTGTGATAACTATTCAAAGGAGATAACAACTGGGGGGTGAGCTAACTATGTCAGCATCTACTTTTTCTCATAAAATCTTATAAAATTACAATATAATTAAATAAAATACATTAAAAATTAAGAGCGAGTTTAAAATCGACTTTACTCTCCAACTACCCACGAAGAAAAAAGAAAAACTCAAAGAAATTGCTGCAAAGTACAACATTGAATCAAAAATTCACCTTGCTTTACGAGACAATGCTGCCAACATGGTTCGTGCTACTCGTGTAGCTGAATACACATCTTTAGGTTGTGTCGCTCATACTCTGCAGTTGACGATCCAAGATGCCATTTTTTCGGTCGCACAAGTTGACACTCTGATAAAAAAATGTCATAAAGTAGTCGGACATTTTCACAGAAGTGAACAAGCCCGAAGATATTTGAGTACGTTTCAAAAAACTTTGAATTTGCCGGAGCATGCACTTTTCCAAGATATCCAAACTAGATGGAATAGCACGTATTTAATGATGGAACGACTGATTGAGCAAAAAAATGCTTTAAACCTTTACCGTATAGAAAGAGGAAGCATAGAGGAAATAAACAATGAAGAATGGAACATTATGAAAGACATAGTCATCGTTTTGCAGTGCTTTTACCAAGCCACGTTGGATATCTCTTCGGACTCGTCTTGTGTGTCGATGGTAATACCATTAGTGGCAATGCTAAGTGGGAAATTGACGCCAGCACAAAACTTTCAATCTTCTGACGATAACGAAGATGACCATGAAAATCACGCAGAGGCGATGAAGAGTAAGCTACTGGACGCACTTAATCAGCGATTTTCATATGTAAAAAGTTGTTTGCCTTTGATTACTGCAACGCTTATAGATCCAAGATTTAAAACAAAATATCTTACTGAAAGCGAAATTAATACAGCCAAGCTTCACATTATCGAAACTATAAATGGAAATATGGTATCAAATTCTCATGTGACAACATGTCCTTCTACTGTATCGTCAGATAGCTCATCAAACATAGCTACAACAGATAAGTCTAACTTATGGGCAGCTCATGATTTCATAGACTTGGAAGATGAGCCAATGACCAGTGACGAAAGGAGTTCAAGTGCTGTGATAGAAAAAGCACTTGATAGCTTTCTTAGAGAGCCAAGACTGCAAAGAAATGCAAATATTTTTGAGTATTGGTATTCGTCACCTTATCAAGTACTTAGGCCTGCAGCAAAAAAGTTTTTATCAGCACCGCCTACTAGTGTAGCAAGTGAGCAGCTCTTTAGTAGAGCTGGTCAATTATACGACATGAGGCGACACTCTTTGAAGGGTGAAAACGCAGAAAAATTGCTTTTCATGTGCTACAACATCGTGTTGTTCAATTTTGATTATTAAAACTAAAACAAATTATTATTACATTCTTAAATATACTATAATATATTATGCAAAAAAACGCATTTTCATTTTTTTCTGAATTTATCTATTCTCGGTCTCGGCTCTCGGTCTCGGCCGAGATTTTAATTTATTCTCGGTCTCGGTCTCGGTCTCGACCGAGAACGAAATACCTGTCTCGGTCGACCCTTAATTTGCATGAAAATTTGAAATAATAGAAAAATATATATTATATGCCTAAATACTTATAACACTCACAAAATTACAGACGAATACATAGCTGCTTCGCACAAAACATTTAACTTTAATCACAGTTTTTTTATACTATAAAAATAGACGTCGTACCATCGTACACCCCGGTCCTCCCAGCTAGTGGATCTATCGCTCTGCGAGCAATGTCTATGTGTGCATGGGGTCACGTCACATAGACAATGATATGAATGAATGAATAAATAAACGTTTATTTGGCAAAAAAAATACAATTAAAAGTAACAAAAAAATATTCAGCATATGTATCTAACATCAATGCAGTGAAAAAAATATTATTGGTACTTCGATGAATGCACGCTTTTAACTTTCTGCGGTCTTCTATTACCTTTAAGTAGGTTAATCTGTCTTTAAAGTACTTGAACTCCTTCGAAAGGGAGTTTTGGGTTATCTCATGCTGTTCTCTTAGATTTGCGCGAGCACTGCACATTGTAAATAAAACAACTTTTGAGGATTTATCTAGCGACATATTATTAGATTTTACATTTTGTTATTATTGCCCGACGTTTTGTAACACTTTGCAGCGTTCGTGTTCACGGGAAGTCTAAAGATGTAGGTTATCTTATTTGATGAAATAATTAAAAGTACAGTCACTTTTATTATTAATTTGGAGTGTTCCGATTTACGCAAACGGAGCTCACGTTGTCATTAGGTCTTGCTGTGTGGTGGTTTGCTTGAGTTAATAATAACAAAATATAAAATTGTGATCTAATTACACGCGAGCTAAATCTTTAAAAGTTGTTTTATTTACTATTTGATATACTGCTGTACTTATATCTCACAAACAGATAAGGTTCTTACGTCTCCGTGAGATAAAAATCGGTAGTGGTCTCCCTTTGGCTTTCTCGTATACCGGAAATGACTTAAAAGTTGATAGAAACCTTATATTTTGATGTCATACATGCATGTAAAATTTGGTTGCAATAAGTTAAAGCATACTCGAGTTACCGTGCTAACGCACAGACACACACACACAGACATAATTCCAAAAACGGTATTTTAGGACTCAGGGATGTCCAAAACGTGTAAATCCGTCAAAATCTCGAGGTCGAATTTTTTGACGATTACGACTTCCTCTATACTGCGTATACGAGAAAGTAAAAATACTATCAGTAGAAACAGGTCAATACACCACGGTAGACAGCACTTAGCTAATAACATTTATTTCACAGCCGTATACTAAAAAAATTAACAGCACTAAAACAGGTTTACTACTGTTTTAAGTGTCAAGGAACTGGTTCCTCTTTTTTTGAGTTTTGCAGTTTCCTTTTTTATTACACTAGTTTTATGTGCAGTGTTCGTCGGAGTAATCTCTCGGATAGCCTGGATGAACTAAGCTTTATGTCTATTAAAATAAGGAGTATAAAAACTACCTGGAAAGCCCTTACTTTTAAGAGAGTTATAGCCTTTTAGAACTTGGACCTTCCTCCTTGTCAATAACACTAATACATCTTTTTATTCCTATAAAAATGCATGGAAAATGACTCTATACATCCTTATGATAAACAAAGTTGGAACTCAATTATACTGAATATTTTACGAAAACCCGTAATATACTCTATATATTATTGATTATTGATTCACTGTCTCATAAAGCAAGATAACATCGACATCTAACAAAAGCATAGTCCCAAATTCAGGCCCTAAGATGCAAGAACAACATAACTCAAATAAACTTCAAAAAATGTTATGAAACAAAAAACTCTGCGGATTAAGCACAAACAAAGAACATTTCCATTCTCTTAAGTCCCAGGGATTTGGATACTCGCCTCTGACGTCACATCTTCTTAAAAAACCACCTTAAACCCGAAGCACACACGTAATTCTTAAAGAGATAATCCTCAGATGAGGCATTTATTTATATTGTTGGGCCACGAAGGCGGCGATTTTTGTTCATTGTGTACGTTTTGAACTTTTATTTGGATTAGAGTAATTTGATTCTTATTTATCATCATTACAACAGCCTTTATAGTTTGACTCACTGCCAGGACACAAAGCCTCTCCTTGTCAGAAGAAGGTTTAAGCAACATTCCACCACGCTTGCCTAATGCGAATTAATGGACGGAGTACAAGGTGATCCCTTTGCTGTTCCATTAGTCGACTTCGCTATCTTCGCCGCAGAATATGGGGCGATGTTGATCTACTCTGCCAGCATCACATGGCTGTAATTCTTAATAACAAAGTAGGCAGAAGTAACTTCTTTCTACATTAACGCCCCTTACTACTTTCTTATTCTCGCTTCATCGACTCTCACCAAAGTTCTCATATTTTCAACTTGAGTTTTCTCCATGCTTCAGGTACGGTTAGCTGGTGGTTCCGCCTGCTGTCAAAAGATAGCAGCCATTTCAAGGGAGGGTTAGTTGATATATGTGAATGTTATATATTCTCTAGTTAACCCGGTAAACGTTGTTCTGGCTTATTTTTTTCTTTTTAGCGGTATAAAATATACTTTAGGACCTATTCTCTTACCTACCAAATAAACACAAAAAAAGTTCATGAAAATCGGTCCAGCCGTTTCGGAGGAGTAGGACAACAAACACCGCGATACGAGATTTTTTTCTGCATTAGGTATATCTAAGATCACTACGTACTATATTTCAAACGAAATAAAGAGTCGTTGTTTTGTAGTTTTCTTTTTCACCGTCGCCCGCGTTATGGCCCGACGCGGAGAGGTTAATCTTTCACCCACACCATGATAAGTGTGCGCCCAAAGCGGGAAATCTTTAAAAATGGCCTCTTCGTGTCGACACCGCTCGGTTTTGTCATATTAGTGCGGTGGAGAGAAAAAAGCGAAAAACTCAGATTTCACCATTTTCGCTACCGGCCGCTGATTGGCTCCGCAATTTATTCTGTTCCATTCACAACTGGAACGCTTTGTGTTTGGCTAATTTACGGTTTTAAGTCGTTTTTTGTGCGGTTTGTTTGCGAGAAGTTGGGCATGAAATCTTTTTATTTTGGCCAAAAATATTTATTAGGACTAGCTTCCGCCCGCCACATCGTCTGTGTGCACTTGAGATAATTCCTGATAATATCCAAGTGTTAATCCAGGATATGGTTTGTATATGTGAGACATATTTTTTTATTTATATATAAAGTTTGATGAAAAAGATTTCAAATAAGATCAATTCTCCCAAAAGACTTAACTAAAGACCTAAGAAACTTCATCCCACCGGCTAAGCAAAGTGTAATAAAATATAATCCGGTACATTAAATCATAATTTTAAAAAGTTTTGATAACTGAAATTTTTCATCGGACCGATGGTCCACTGACAGCATGATTTTTTCGTGGACAAATTGTTTTTCGACCTTATTTCAATGAACTTAGCACCGCTATTATTATATTTTAAGATGAATACAGCTCGAAACGTCTCGTGCTGCATCAGCAAGATGCCACGGCACGCCGCTACAAAACTTGAGACGCAAAGGTTACCATTTAGTATATCATTGATGTGATATGCCACAAGAGCGTGTAGTATGTCGCGGGATCCTGCAGTATACCACAGGATGATTTTGTATGCCCAAGCATGCCGCCCATCCAAAAAACACTTTGTAAGCATTGTACACAGTCGACCAAATTGAATCATGACCCACCTTAAGATCATTTTCCTACAGTCACTCAATACAAAGTAGGTTGAAATTCGCTTGAACATACATTTCTTAAGTAACGAACCTGTTATCAATTTATTAGACACTGACAGTGTCTAATAAATATGGCCTTTTAAAATTTTTACAACTACTACTTGACATCTGACACATAACGTAATTTTATTTGAAAAATATAATAGTTATTCGTTTTTCCCAGTAGTGAAAAGAGTTTAGATTATGAACGGCATCTTATTTGAAATTCCAATTGAGACTTTAGTGCAGTGATAACAAAGAGTAAAATTGCATAGATCTCTGACCCGTAATGACACATTTTTATTCATATTTAAAACGTACTAAGTGCAACACGCATGATAGCGAAGAAAACCTAACTAAATTTATGATTGTAAAGGAATGATCGGCCAAGTGGGTCGTGATTCAGTTGGTTCGACTGTACATCAAACACTTTATAAAATATTAAAATCAAAACAACATTACCCAACAGATTGTCTTCTCCCTAATCGCCAAGGCTTGTCCAATATTTTTCCCGCCAGACGCAATAAAACCAAAATATTAACATCAAAACGATCTATCATAACTTAACTGCAAGTCATAAACCCGAGAAAAACATAATTTGAAACTAAATAATGATGTAACAAATTTATCCGAATACCACAATCATGAGGGTGACTGTACTGACGTAAGCACGTTCGAAAATACGCTTTAAAACTGAAGTCATAACTTCCACTTTCGTATACAGTGTTTACGTGTAACGCATATTGAAGGAAACCAGTATAAAGTGGTCTTTCCGCTTTTATACCAGTTCCGGAAAACTTAGGAGGAAAATTTTCGTGGAGACTGCTAGAGGTCAAGTTAGAATGGTATTTTGAAGGTGTTGACTGTTACTAAATCATTATAAAAGTGACTTTTATAGGTATGACCTGCTTGATTTGGGTAGAATTTATACGAGATTTTTTTCTTTCCTATTTGTTTTCAACACTATTCGCGTAAAAAGGTAGTATTTAGAAAAAAGAAATTCAGTTGATTGACTGATGGGATTGTTCAGACTAGTTGTCTGGTTGATTAATTAATTGGTTCAAAGTCAAAGTCAAAATTATTTTATTCATTTAGGTACAATTTGTACACTTATGAAAGTCAATTTTGATGCCATCGGTTCGAGAGTCTACCTTGAGGCCTTGTTCTGAGAAGAACCGGCAAGAAACTCAACAAGTTTTATCCTCCCTTTACAGTTTTCATAGTATTGATTTGATTTGGTGGATTTGGTTTATTTTATCTCAATTCAAAACATTGTAGAGATCGTCTAATACAAAACTGAACTTTAAACTTTATGCTGACGGTACTTTTATGAGTGATCGAAGCGGGCTCCACGTTATCAACTGAATGACCAATGACTATAGCTAATTTGAGTGTGTTGCATCTGTCCCCTGATTGTGCATGTGATAGTAAGACAATGGAAGGGCGTTCAGTTTTAGATAAGACGATCTCTACCACAGTATACCAAGAACTGTAATACGTCTTCATACAAACTGGCCGCTATCCATTAGAATGTGTGCGTGCGTATTCGGCGCCGTGTACGCACGCACTGTGACGCACACAATGACATTAAAATATGGGGACATAAGTTGGCTGCAGTGCGGGCCGCGCTGTCTCGATGTGATCGCGCGTTTTTATGTCATTGCACATTCGCTCGCCGCTCGTTCCCGCCCGGCACATTTACGAACCCTAGCGTCAACGCAGAGTAGGCTAATAACTCGCCGACAGCTCGCAGCTAAACTACTGTTCTTGGTATACTATGTCGCTACTGAATCATGGGTAGTTATTACCAGAATAATTTCTAAATATGAAGCGTCAGTAGCCAAGCGGGTCGGTTTCTGTGTGAACGGAGATAGATCCCCAGCCGCCGTTTTACGGACGTGAACCAACTCCTAGCAGAAGAGCATTAGCGTAGTAGGAGGTATTAAAAAAATCCCATAATTTAGTTACAATATTACAATATTTCTGTAGAGGTAAAGTTTGTGTGTTTGTTTGTAGGATGTAACAATTGAAACTATTGAAGCTATTCTGAAAATTCTTTAGAACAGACTTTCAGGTTTTTTTTATACTACGAGATGGCAAACAAGCTTGCGGCCCATCTGGTGTTAAGTGGTTTCCGTTGCCTATAGACACTTGCAATATAAGGTAAGTTAACACTAAGTTTATTGCCATCCTGAGGACTAACATGATATGACTTACATGCCCAGTAATTACACAGGTTTTTCCTTCAATCCGAAATACAGTGTACTACTTCACGGCAGAAATAAGAAAGGCGGTGGTACCTACCCAGACGACCCTACATATTGGTCTACCACCTAGTAAACTACCTAGGGGATATGTTATTGACGTTTTTATCCTGGTGTAGGTACCAACACTAACGCGAGTGAAACTGTGTATGTAACTGCTAGTTAGGTATAAAAATAATACAAAATTGAAAGAATAACGTAAAAATAAGTAATTTAAAAAGCTGTGACAAAGTCTCGCTCAAAATCTCAACTGCAGTGTTAATTTTTTTCCCAGAACATTCATCTTAGTCGCGTCAAATTTGAAAGGAAAAAAATCATCAGTCTTGTGTCCTTTCCGACATGAAAATTACGAGTCCCGTGATTATTTACCCCGCCCCTATCCCCAGAAAAATACCCAAACAAGGGGCCTCTAAGACCGAATAAATCTAAAACGGACGCACGAACAAATCGAAGTGTTACAAAGGACCAGCGATAACTAAACAATAACTCATCCCACGCCGATATTAAGGGAAGTGGGCTTGGGATTTACATACCACATTTCATCCGGGCACCCATCGACTTGATTTATGGGGTGGGTACAAGGCATAAGCTTTAGGCGTGGTACCTAGTCAGCTATCTTATGATGGGTTTCAATAAGAATTGTAATTTAAATAACAATAGAAATAATATTATAATAATGTAATTTAATTAATTCAAATACTAATATTTACAATTGTCCTTTGCAATAATGAGTATAATTTAATAGTTTTTACTAAATTAATAATGTATGTGCAATGATGACAATAATTTAATATTTTTTATCAAATTAATTGTAATTTTGGAGTAGGTAGTGATATTGTTACCAAATATTGGCTAATTGTGTTGCGGTGTCCTTCTCAGGGTCATGTCATGGTTCTGTAAACCTTAATTGTACACCCATAATACCACATGGATGCAATAAATGTTTGAGTTTTGAGTTTTGAATACCGAGAGTTTCCCTTGGTAACGGTAGAAATTTTACTTATTTTGTATAAGATATCGTATCTGTCCAAATCTTATGCCTAGTAAGCAGTATTTGCAGTGACCCCAACTGGGGTAATAGTACCTTTACCTTACAGAAGACCACAGTCAAATAACACTATATTTTGGTGGTGTTGTGTTTATATCGTTGAGTAAGGTCGCTATAGCTCCACGAGGTAGGGAAGGAGAGTAGGGTTGTCAGCTCGCGAGTGTCACGTCAGTGTTGAAAACGTCTATAGGCTACGGTGGCTGCTTACCACCAGGCAGGCAGTATGCTTGTCGGCCAATCAATGGTATAAAAAATATACTCTTAGATATGCTTTTGAACCCCAGCAACAGTCTAGATATGGTTGGGTGGGCAATTTTACGATCTCAAATTTCTTGTGTTTGTATCATACCCTACACTGTTTACAGATTTTCTGTTGGTGGTTTATGTGTTCTTTAGGTTTTGGCATTATATTTTTACGTCCAGCCGTCTGCCTGATATCAAACCTCCTTGGAAATGACTTTGTTTCTTATTGATTGATCACATCAGCCGAGAGATGGCCACTGTACGGACATATGCCTCCCCATAGGATCTCCAATCCAATCTTTTGAGCATCTAGCGGCTTCCCGCGACCTTCACCAGATCGTCAGTCCACCTTGTGGGGGGCCTACCAACACTGCGTCTCCCGGTACGCGGCCGCCATTCAAGAACCTTACCTCCCCAATGGCTGTCAGTTCTCCTAGCAATGTCCATTGCCACTTATGGTTCGCAATTCTTTGGACTATGTTGGTGACCTTAGTTCTCCTACGAATCTCATCATTTCTGATAGAATCAAGCAGAGAAACTCCGCGCATAGCCCTCTTCATTGCCCTTTAACCTTGATCAATAAATAAGAATTGAATTAAATGATTCGTGTACACACCCATGCAAGTCCCTGCACTCTTGCTCTCTATGCATCCCTAAAAACAATTTAATGTTAATATAACATCGCTAAATACTTATACCTTGCACCATAAGATTCAAACACGTTTTCTGATATTTGTGGTAAAAATAAAGAATAATTTATATTTGTTGGCTTCACCCGTGACGTTTCCTGTGTCTCCGATTAGGTTTTGTTTTATGGTGAAGTTTTTTTAAGTTATAATTTTACCCATTTCACGAGAAGATTTATTGTAAGTCGATTGTCTGGATAAAGCAGTGGAAAGAATGAAGCTTTAAGCTTGCTATTAGGTCAACTAATACTTCTTTATCCCGAGCTTTGGTAACATTAACGAAATAAAATGTTTGTATAGGTAATAATACCTATGTATTACAATAAATACTATTGAATAAGAGATTCAAAAATAGCAATTATAAATCTTTTAGTTAATAGAGCTTACTATACATTGAAATATTATTTATCTAATGACATTTACATAATACTTACATTGTGACACTTAAATAATTGTAACATTTATTTTTATTATTGTGTAATTCTAAATAATTTCATGTTATATATAATACCTATTAATAATTTTGATTCATTTTGTGTACCTATTATCTAATTTAGTTCATCATCAACAGCTCATATAATGTCCCCACCGAGGGGCTCGAGCCTACCCCATATTAGGGGCGATCAGGCCTTAGTCAACCACGCTGGCCAAGAGCGGGTTGGTCGACTTCACACACAACCTAAGAATTTCTTCATAGGTGTGTGCAGGTTTCCTCACGATGTTTTCCTTCACCGTAAAAGCTTCGATTAAACGTACATGTGAATTCAAAATTTGAAAACAGTTGTAAGTGACCGGGGTAAAAAAACTAAAGCTCGCGAGGAATTGTGACTCATTCATTGCAAATTTTAATGAAAAAAATGTAGCGGAAAAAACTTTTGCCTCTGTCGAGTATTGAACAACAAGTTGGTGCCACTGGTGGCGACGTGTAGTGGTCTGACTGAAGCACTGGTGTCGCGCTTAGTGGCGGCGACTGGTGGCCATAATCTGCGGGGACTCTAAAACATTCGGACCTTTTTGCGAATAGCAACAATACATACTAGGAATAGCGTGACGTGTGTGAATCGAGTCTTTGCACCTATCTGCAGTTGTAATATAGGAGTGAGAAAAGAGAAGTAAATTGTGAATAAGCTGTATAACTTCCTTTTGTAGCTTTAAATTTACACAGAAAAATGTAATAAACGAGGTATTCTTTTAACAGTATTCTAATCTAATTAGCTCCTCGCAGAGTTACAATTCCCAAAGCGATTCGAGTTTTTAAACAGAAAGTAGTGAAAAAATCTTTTATGCTGTGATTCCGGGAAAAATCAAGAAGTTACTTACTTTACTAAGTTTTCATCTCCCTCTGTTTTGTCTTATTGTCTCTTTTCGGCTGACTGTTACACTGTTCAATTCATAAAATAGAAAAAAAAATATTGTCACAGCTTAGAAGTTACAGCGAGGAGGACCAAGGCCAATATCAAAAGCGTCCACTACTAATTTTGTAGGTAGTCAGCAAAAATATTCGATGAGCTCGATGGTCGAGCGTTCTTCATAGCGATCATGAAAGCAAAGCTACCAAGTGGTCGGTCGGTACTCGGATGGGTGACCGAAAAATTTTCAACTCTATTTTCCTTCATGCTTCAGAAGGCATGTTGAGCTGGTGGTCCTGGGAGCTGTCGATGGTGTCTGGGCAGGAATTAACAGTCCTTTTATAAACTTAAAAACCGTCCAAGTACGAGTCTGCCTCGCGTAAAAATTTAAATTTAAAATGAAATGTTTTGTAAATATTTTAAGTTTCTACCTGTTATTGTTATTAAGACTAAGAAAAAAATTTAAAAAAAATCACGTTTATTGTATGGGAGCCCCCTGAAATATCAATTTTATTTCAATTTAATTGTTTATTTTTAAAGTGAATAATATAACTCAATATTCTGTGAATATTTCAAGCTTCTGTTTTCTGTATTTCAAGTTTCAAGCACCTGTTGCCATTATTAATATCGAGCAAAAAGCGTCGGTGGCGTAGTGCGTAAGAGCGTCGTCTCGCACCCGGGAGGCACTGGTTCGATCCCCACGTACCAATATGTTTTAAAATTTTGAATTCATATGTACGTTTAATCGGCGCTTTTACGGTGAAGGAAAACATCGTGAGGAATCCTGCACACACCTATGAAGAAATTCTTAGGTTGTGTTTGAAGTCGACGAACCCGCACTTGGTCAGCGTGGTTGACTAAGGTCTAATCGAACCTAATGTGGGGTAGGCTCGAGCCCCTCGGTGGGGGCATTTATATGAGCTGTTAATGATAATGATGATGAAAAACGAGCACAAAAAACCATGTTTGTAATATGGGTGCCCCTTAAATATTTGTTTTATTTTTAGTTTTTTGGGTCCCTCTTCATATTAAAAGCCTATCTAATAAAAAGCTTATAATACTCCTAATTCTGCAGCTGTATAAGCTAATAACAATTACTTTTATACAACTTTAAAACGTACCTAATTTGAATTTATTCGGTGTAACAGGCAGCCTTTTAAGTCTTCAACATCGGGGTGGAAACTTTCCGATTTCAACTCGCGATTCGTTTAAGCATCCCTTTTTTTCATTCCGTGAATAATTGAAAACGATTGGGATATTATTTGGGCGATTTCTGACGCAAGACTTCTAAGAGCCGGACCCTCTTTTATAAAAGTGGACCCTTTTTTCAAAAGGAAAGGGTTTTGTCTTTATTGATGTACAATATTAATTATCTACTGTACTGCTTTTCAAGTCACAAATAAAAGTTGGGCAGAATACAAACTCTTGTAAAGATAGATAAATTATTCATTACTTATTTTTTACCCGAACTGCTGAGATGATTTTGAATGTAACATCGGTTCTGGCGGTTGGCTTTTGTTTGTTCGTTTACTGCCCCTTTTATATAGGTTCACAGGAGCCAGCTGCCTCCAGTAAGGTCAAAACACGCTTGCAATAATGTGTCATACGCGCACTTTAATTAATTTCCTACACCCGTCCATCTTTGTAAATCTTACTCGCCTACGTAAAGAAAGTGTCAATTTGTCTGTTCATGTATAAAGCTCTTGCATTCTAAACGTCCATTTTTTTGTGTTCAAACCGAGTATTGTGAAGTTAAAAAAGTTTTAGTGGATGAATTTTCTTTCATTGTTTTTAATGGTTAATTAGCTGAAATGGAAGCCTTTGATTGGACTTAAGCTTGAGTTAGTATCTTGTACAGAAATGTGTTTGATCTGATGTAAAAGGAAAATTATTATTTTGAAAAGGGTATTTATGTCTTTGGGGTTTAATGAGGATTATTTGTTGTATGTACCGAAACATTATTTTATTATAATTATTATGTATGATATGTCGAAGCGTCGGTAGCGTAGTGCTTAAGGGCGTTGTCTCCCACCCGGGAGGCACTGGTTCGAACCCCGCCACGTACCAATGTGTTTCCAAATTTTAAATTCATATGTACGTTTAATCGACGCTTTGACGGTGAAAGAAAACATCGTGAGGAAACCTGCACACACCTATGAAGAAATTCTTAGGTTGTGTGTGAAGTCGACCAACCCGCACTTGGCCAGCGAGGTAGACTAAGGCCTAATCGCCCCTAATGTGCGGTAGGCTTGAGCCTGAGGTAGTGATATTATATGAGCTGTTGATGATGATGAAGCAAATGACTCGATTCCGCCTCATGATAGGCAGAAGTGGAGTCCGCAAAGATAGTTAATGCGAGAGATGAAGTGCCCCGCTTGGTGGAAGGTACCTCTTCACTTCACTTCTTCTATATTAAATTGAAAATGTAATATGCTTTAATATCATAATAATAAATATAAACATAATTCAAAAAATCGGGAGTGGTCTCTCCTTGACTTTCTCGTATACCGGAAACGACTCAAAAGTTGATAGAAACCTTACATTTTGATGTTATACATGCATATTAAATTTTGGTCACCCATCCGAGTACCGACCACGCACTTGGTTGCTTAACGTTCGTGATCGACGACTCAAAAGTTGATAGAAACCTTATATTTTGATGTTATACATGCATGTTAAATTTGGTTGCAATAAGTTAAAGCATGCTCGAGTTATCGTGCTAACGCCCACACACACGGACATAATTCCAAAGAAAGTATTTTTGAACTCAGGGAGGTCCAAAACGTGTAAATCCGTCAAAATCTCGTGGTTGAATTTTTTTACGGTTACAATACTTCATCTATGCTTACTTACTACGCCTACGAGAAAGTAAAAACTTCATAATATTACCGTAGAAAGGTGTCTCTAATATCTCCCTAACTCTACTTATAAATTACCTTCAGACCCCTTACGGCCTAACAAAGTATAATTTTACGCGCATTATTTTTAATAGGATTAAGCATTAAGCTGTAATCGCCAAATTTTTGATTCAACTTAAAATGAATTGGCAAAGAACGCATTTCGTACAAAGTTCAAGCCGAGAAAAGTTAAAAAAACGGGAAAGTTAATTAACACTGTTATCAGTTGAAGCGTAATCTTCTGGGCTTAAATTTCTTGGAGTTAAATGGGGATTACAAAACGGCGTAAATAATTATTCTATTTAAAACCTTAGGGAGAGTCGCGGAGCTGCTTTATAATATGAAATAGTACAAGGTCTTATTCGAAGTCTACCATATAAGAAAAAAAGAAAAAATAAAATCTTTCGCTATCTGGGCCAAGAACACTTCTTCCAACTAAGTTACAAATAATAAAATTGGGAGTGGTCTCCCCTTGACTTTCTCGTATACCAGAAACGACTTAAAGGTTGACAGAAACCTTATATTTTGATGTCATACATGCATGTTAAATTTTGGTCACCCATCCGAGTACCGACCGCGCACTTGGTTGCTTAACTTTCGTGGTCGACGGCTCGAAAGTTGATAGAAACCTTATATTTTGATGTCATACACGCATGTTAAATTTGGTTGCAATAAGTTAAAGCATGCTCGAGTTATCGTGCTAACGCACAGACACACACACAGACGTAATTCCAAAAACGGTATTTTTGGAATTTGGACTCAAAGAGGTCCAAAACGTGTAAATCCGTCAAAATTTCGAGGTCGAATTTTTTTATGAGTACAAGACTTCCTCTATACTACGTAAAGTAAAAATGAAACCGACTTCAAAACTGAATAGGGAGAAATAAAAGTTTTATGTATCAAACGATCTTAAAGATAATAAGTCAACTAATTATTGAAGTCGGTACCTTTTTTTCGTAACCTTTTTTTTGATGTTGATATCGGTTTAAAAACGTATGACTGTGACATCGCGATGAATTTACTTATTCAAGTTTTCACTTATCTTCAGAATTTTATTCTAATTTTTCGTTTGCTATTTAAATAAGTAGGTAACATTTTCAAATATTTGGAATAAAATTATTAACAAAGTTAAGTGAAGATAACATTTTATTTCTTAAATTCGTGTTGTTAATTATGTTAAATTAAGAGAGTCATTGTTCATTTGAGTGTTTTCTAGGAAATTAAAAATATAAATGTAAATAAATTTCATGTTATAAAAAATAAAGAAATGTCTATTTTTAGTGATAATAGCATTTGTGTATGAACATGTGTTTTTCCGATATTCACCGTAGGCGAGCAGTACGCTTATTTAATATATATCTTTTATTAACAGCTCATATAATGTCCCCACCGAGGGGCTCGAGCCTACTCCACATTAGGGGCGATTAGGCCTTAGTCAACCACGCTGGCCAAGTGCGTGTTGGTCGACTTCACACACAACCTAAAAATTTCTTCATAGGTGTGTACAGGTTTCCTCACGATGTTTCCCTTCACCGTTAAAGCGTTGATTAAACGTACATATGAATTCAAAATTTGAAAACACATTGGTACGTGGCGGGGATTGAACCAGTGCCTCCCGGGTGGGAGACGCCACGATTTATAATTCAATTTCATTTCAATAATGTACTCTATCCAAACTTAATCCAAATCCGATGCTCCTATTGTCCCAGAGCTATTGTTTGCTTGCAGCACTTTTTCCGATATCCACGTATGTGAAGCTACACAATAGGGGGCTATTAGAATTCTATTTTTTTCCCTCTAAAATCCTTGACTACAGCCGTCTCGCTCTTCACTGCAGCGTTGGAGAGAGATGGAACAACAGCGCGTCAATTACTTGGCGACACTCGATTGGCTTTTGTCTGTGGGCTTCTTGCGATATAAACAATGTGACTGGCCTCAAAAAATGGGGAACGGAAAGTGATTTTTACTTATAGAGGAAGTCTTGTAATCGTCAAAAATTTCGACCTCGAGATTTTGACGGACGCTCTTACGCACTACGCCACCGACGCTTTACTATTATTTAATATCCTTGGGCTATTAATATAGCGAAATAAATTATGCAGACATATAATTTAATAGGCTTTAATATCAAAGGCAGAACTCACACAAGGGAACATACAAACAAAGACAGCACAGTCAGAAACGAAACTAAAGCAATTTCCTTGAAACAATATTCAATTAACTTAGAAAATAATTTCTTATACCCTCTTTTATACGAACCGGTATTCAAACGAACTTTTTTCAGCTATTTCCGAAGAATTCACATACCTAGAACAAAAGAGAATTAATGTTAGTTTCACATGAACGGAGCCGTTTATACATTCTGGTCATGAGTTAGCGATAATTTAAGGGCATTAATATACCTAATTTTATCAATAAAAACACCTATATTGGGGGTCTATTGGGTAGACCTTTATGTCAAGAGGAATCAATATTTTTAGCAGAGGTGCCTAAAACTAAAGAAGGAATATTTAAAAGGCGGTTGATCCAAAAATAGATTAGATCTCCAATATCGGTGTTTTATCTATAAACTTATGACGATGTTCTTAAATATCACTCACCTATGAAGAAATCCTTAGGTTGTGTGTGAAGTCGACCAATCCGCACTTGGCCAGCGTGGTTGACTAAGGCCTACTCGCCCCTATTGTGGGGTAGGCTCGAGCCCCTCGGTGGGGACATTATATGAGCTGTTGATGATGATTATGATGATGTTCTTAAATTATCGCTAACTCATAGATCATAAATGACGTATATATTAAGTTAAAAATGTAAAGTTGTTGTCGTTTTAAAGTGCTAATCACTTTAAAAGTGGTCAAATTATCGTGATTTCAGTTAGTTTGCTCGTTTAGGTACAAAGCCTTGAGAGGAATGTCACTCCTCAATCTATTTTGTTATTGAAAGCAGATGAAAGCTCTTCAATAAAATAATGAAACCGCTTAAAAGCTGGGTTTACATGGTAAAATCGACTCCTCCTACCGAGGGGCAGCAGAAACAGAGCCCGGACAGAGTCATCAATTTGATAGGAGAGAGAGTGAACTCAACTTTATTTAGTCGGTTTCTTAAACTACACATATGGTAAACTGGCTGAGTGGGGGAAGTAAATTAGTACAACTGTAATTCTCTTGATAATTTTAAATTTTTATTTCTAAATAATAATATTTGAATTAAATTTACTATTATTATTTTTATTCATTGACTTGATAGTCAATGAAAACGTAAAGTATTATAAAATTAATTTGATGAAATTATTAATATTACCTATTGTTTTCATGACTAACAGAATGTTTTAAACTAGAAGTAAACGTAAGTTCAATATGCTGTGCTGCGTAATTTGAAATATGAGTATTTGTATTTAAGCATAAAAATCTTTTCCAAACTAGGCAGGAAGCAACTATCAGAAAGGTTCGTTCACAATATCATTTTAAATTACATAAACCTCCTACACAGTTGTCCATAGCCTCGCGGAATTCTTTTAATATGTGTATTATAATATTTAATAAATTACCAGATTCTTTCAAGGACGACAAACTTAAACTAAATATGTTTAAAAGATTAATTAAAGATTGGTTATTAGACAAGTGCTTCTATAGTTTAAAAGAATATTTGCAATATTACTGATCACCTGTTCTTATGCTCATAAATTCTTCTTATATTAAATTTTGTATATAAGTAGATATTACAATGTGAATACACTTGTAATGGTAAAATTTGGTGAATCTAATATTTTAGCTATGTTTTCTGCTCATTATGTACCCAAATTTATGTTCACAATAAAATTGTTTCATTGTTTCATTGCTTCCCTATGGGAGCGTGTGCGGTGCAGTACCAACATTCTTTTGAAGGTGGTTGCAAACAGGGTGGACACTGGACAGTCCAATCCATGCACAATGGATGTCAACTCATATCAATAGTAATATTAATTTTACATTCTACTAACATAGTTATAAGTCACTTTTACTAACATTTTTATGGACTAATTGATTATAGTCTGAAATAAATTTTATCATTTCATTTTCATTTCAATATAATTTATCGGCATTATAAAAGCGAATTCTGTCGGTACTTGTAATTGTCAAGAAGGATGCTGCATGTATTGTTAGGTGAAAATAGTTATAAGAATGATGTTAGTGTTGCAAATAAACAAATAATCTAACAATTATAATAATGTTTTGTTTTTGATTTCAATAATATTTATGTAACAATGATTTTAATGATAATTTTAAGTTTTTAATATATATAGTATATATGTATAGTTTTTTATAAACAATTTCATGTGTGTGTGTGTATGGGTGTGCGTATGTGTGTGTATGTGTGTGACCTCTAGACCTAGAAGCCACTTATTAATTAAGTTTTTACATTGGTATAAAAAAGGGTAAATATTTAGTTTTTTATTAATTTTGTTGTACAGTATAGTAGTGATAAAGTCATAGTGGTGTTTAAGTAGTTCAATAAATAATAATCGATTGACACCTCATTTCTCAAAATTTGGATTAATAGTTTAGGCGCTACGAAGGAACATACGTAATTACATAGACTGCTAAAACCATAACCCTTTCTTTTGGCTTCGTCTTAGTCGGGTAAAACCTATCTTCCGTTAATTTGTTCCATTCACACGCTGACACCCAAAACACGTACAGCTTATTTAATGCGCCGCGCGAGTTGCAAACTACAATCCCGCAGAACTCCATCGAAGTGGGCTTAGCGGGATTTACCCTTGTTGCATTGTTCGGACAAGTTGGAAAAACTCCGGACAAGTTCTTGCGTGTACGGCTCTCAAGTTGTTGTAAGTGTTATAAGTTTGGCATTTTCTTGTACTTACTTGTATGTGATGTGAATTTTAAGTTGATGATAGTGAAGAGATATTAGCAAAAGTATTATTTATAACAAAATCCATAAATACACACACAATAATCACCGCCGCCGTCGTGGTGGAGTGGTCAGTAACGCTGCCTAAACATCAAGCGAGTAAACTTAGAATTATTTAAATGTTTATATAAAAAAAAAACAGTGACTGTTTTATATTGTCAGCAGAATCAACTCTTGGAATCGTTGTAACTCATGGACAGGCCCATCTTTTGTCTAAATCATTGATGCAACACTTAACCAAGTCTTGCTCAATTATACACTCCAAATTTCAAAAGATTTGGCAACGGAGTTTTTTAGAAATTTTAAATAACGTTAGTTTGGTAAATACACATTTAATTGAAAATCTTCATAAAAATTGGCGTTGTTCCATACTAACTCTATTTTAACTATAAATCCTAATGTTACAAAATTTGGAGAAAATAAGCGAACAACTAAGTCTAGCATCAATAAATTATGCAAAAATCAAGTCTGTCCATGAGTTAGTAGGCATCAAATCGTCAATTCTGACGAAGAGATTAAAGAGTCATTTTCACATTTTTTTCAGAATTTACCAAGTGAAATATAATTTAATTACAGACAAAAATATTGCAAAGAGTGTAGTTTCAAATAATAATAATAATAAGAACCTAAAACAACTATTGAATTAAAGAAATTGCAAGTTTAGGTACAAGATAATAAACGCCAATTTCATAGGTAAGGACCTAATATTATATTATGATAGAGATGCATCACAAATGTTTGCGAAATACGGCCATGTGAAGTGCCAGCCTAACATATTAGCAAACTGAGTTTAATAGGTAAGTCAACACAAAACAATAAAAATATTTTTATACAAGACAAATTCAGCGTCTAAGTATCAATTTCCATTCGAGTATGAACCTCGTATTTTGTAGCTATGTTTTTATAATCGTCTCAAAGAAATCTTCCTAAAGAATGCTTCATCATGATATAGTTGTCTCAAACTTAATAGTACATTCTTTGATTAGACACTTCGGATAAAATCATTGGCGAACCCAAAATTGACGGCTCCTCTGCAAGTCCTCAAGGAACTATCCAAGAATGACAATCAGGCAAGCAAATAGAGCAGCCATAAAGACGAGGACGGGATAGTCGAAGGGCGGTCATAAATCTTATCGCACACTAGCGCCCTCTAGGGAGCCACGCGAGTTTGTATGGAGTAATTTGATTCTACGGTTTTGCGGATAGAGATTTTTTCAAATAAGTATTTTCAAAAATTAAGCTTCTATTTATATGCTCTAAAAACGAGAAAATAAACTTAAATTGCATCAAACCAATAATTTACTGCATTACACAATTGATCTTAATATGTATGTTACCGGCCAAACCCGAATTTAGGACGAACTAGTTTTTCCTAGGCCAAACTAATTAGTCCTTTTTTCGATTTGGAGATATCTAGTGGCTGAGTGATGGGTAGGTTAGGGTTATTTTTTTATGACCAGGCGGAGTGCACAGTTTTTTGGGAGAGTCTTGTGTTTTATGCACCTACATGACTGAGTGATGGGTAGGTTAGTGAACTGGTTTGGCCTAGGGAAAACTATTTGATCCTAAAATCGGGTTTGGCCTGTAGCATATATAAATTACGTGTCACGTTTTTTGTCCGCGATGGACTCCTAAACTACTTAACCGATTTTAATCAAATTTGTACACCGTGTGCAGTTTGATCCAACTTGAGAGATAGGATAGTTTTTATCTTGATAAGTAGTCTTTTTTACTGCAGATACAATGTTATAGGTCAGTAGTATGAAATTACCACATCAACACGTGGACGGGGCAGCTAGTATTATATGTATAAAAGCTTGTCGTGAGATTTGCTTGTGTAATTTTTTTATTTTTTATTTATTTGGGGGTTTTAACCATGTTTATGTCAGCCCTATTGTATCTGCCCTATTACAAAGTATGCTCTTTTACAATAAATTTATCAAAATAAAAAAATCCTTATTAGCAAGTAAGTATAAAGTAGGTATGTCCAATGTCCATAAATAAGAAAAGGAATCAATGTTCGGTCAGTTTTACCAGAGTGCGTAAATTTTAAGCTACTACCGATTTTGATAGGTATTTATGTACTTGTTTCGTTACCATAAATTTTCGTAACTAATTAACAAAACGCAAATTAATTCTATCGATGTTCATCTACCTCGTGAGCAATGACAAAACGCAACTTTAACGGTTGTCATGCATTCACTCTTGATTTTCTGCGCGTGAGACGAGGGTAGAACACAATTCGATCGCCATCGTAGTGGGCGCATACGTGTCTCGCTTACTATTTTATTGCCAAATAATTCCTCAAGAAACTGTCTGTGCAAGTGTAGTCCTAACCAGCTGGTGAAGGAGAAGCGAAAAGTGGAAGTCAGCGCGAGCAGTGGCAGATTAAGGTACGTGAGTGCATTATATTTGTCGTTGTCTCATTACAAGTTGAACATCGTTCTCTTTTATCGTGGACTTCAGAGAAGTCTGTCCCAAAGGTAGCAGGAAGCCACCATCACAAACAATCAACCGGGTGCGTTTGCTACATTTTTATGGTGCCGAAACTCGGGACTTCCATTTATTACGTGGAGTACTGTACCGTATTCATCGGTTTGCTTGTGGTATTTCTGGTTAAATACTTCGTAATTCAATATCTCTTTAACTATTCATAATATCGTTTATTGGTTGCGGATTTAACGTGTTTAACGGAATTAATTGTAAGCAAAAATCTGTTGGTATCAGTACTTAGGACTTACATTTGTATTGTATCGTTGTTTCGTGAGGATTATTTTATCGTTAACATTACAGTTCATAACGTTTTCTTTAGTTTGAATTATTGTGAGATCTATATTAAGCAATCACAATTTTTATCGGTGCTTAATTTCCTAACGGCTCACATTTAATTCGACTAAAAATCATTCTAAAATCGTCCGTATTCGTATAACGCATTCGTAATTATATTCAATCATACACATTTATATGATTAAAACATCTAATTTTCACTTTATAATTCACATTCGTAATTTGTTTCGGGTAATTTTGTTACGTTTTGCCAAACCGGTTTTCTATCGATCAAGCTTACGCGCGCTGACATACCTCGTAGCAGGCGGTGAAGTTTGAATTTATAACAGTTAGTTGTAAGAATATTAAACTTTCTTTGTATTATTACAATAGCATAGTAAAATATAAACTTCATACTTTTATCTACATATTAAAATTTACCCTTACGTAACGTTATTAAACCATAGTATTAATTCGTGCAGCGAAATTAATTCGATTATAACTTTTTATTTTAAATTGTTACCAAGTGACCGGTCGTCTTTGTATTAGCAGGTACAGAGGCGTGAGTCATCGCGCTGCCGCCGCTGTATTGCTTATCATTCAACATTTTTTGATTTAATCATAAATTCATCGTTCTAATTCAGCGTAAGGGCGGTTGCACACTCGCGTGAATCGATAATATTATTTATTTTGTTTTTTTATTTTTATCGTTGAGTACTTATATATAAAATAATTAAAATGTCACTTTTAAGTAAACACTCGACACGAAAGTCTAGTGTTTTTAAGAAATGTAAATCGAAATCGACCGATCTTGAATATACTGCGCAGGATTTGCCGTCATTGCGTAGAAAGCGAACAATTGCTCTTAAACGTTTATCTAAGGCTTTGGAAGTCGGTCAGCTAACTTTGAATGATTCTTCTCAACAGGATTTATTTTTCTCATATCATCATGATATTAAACAAGTAGCGGCTACTTTCGAAGATGCACATTTTGCTATTTTAGACATTTTAGATGATCATAGTGACGTGGATACTGATATTCAGGAACAATTTGATGAGATTTTTTATAAAGTCGAGTCTATTTATCGTAACTTAACTCGAAATGAAACGTCACGACAATCGAAGAGCAATAATTTATCGTCACCTAACATTCGATTGCCCAAAATAACCCTTCCGACATTCTCCGGTAATATAAAACAGTGGCCGGAATACTTTGATACTTTTAACGCTTTAATACATAATTCTCCATCGCTTACCGACACAGAAAGGTTTCACTATTTAGTATCATCCCTTAGCGGCGACGCGTTATCTGTCATTAAGTCATTCCCTTTAACTCATGAGCACTACAACAATGCGTACCAAGCTTTATGTAATCGTTACAAGAACAAGCGTGATCTCGCCTTTAGTTGCTGGCGTGATATATTAAATATTGAATTTAAATGCAAAGACGCAAAGGAGTTCCGTAAATCTCTTGACTTTTTTGAAGAAAATTTGAGTATTCTGAAAACAATAGACTTACCGGTTCAGAATTGGGACTTCATTTTAGTTTATCACGTATTGTCTAAATTAGATACTAGTATGCGTCGTAGCTTTGAGGAAAAGTATTCGGATATCGAGTTTCCTACTTATGAACAGTTGAAACTTTTCTTGCAATCGAAGTGTGAGGCTTTCATGCGCGATACTCACTTTCTAGATGGTTCTAAATTAAATAAGCCTAATTCGCTAAATATTTTACCGACCCCTAATTTTAATAAGCGTCATAATGTTTCGCACGTTCTTGTTGCCGCTAAAAACGATCATCCTGTAAACAATCTTAGTAAAGATAAGCCCACATCTTATTCTAACAAGTGTTCGTTCTGTAATGAACTACACTCGATATCGACTTGTTCCGAATTTCTGAAAAAATCGATCGATGAGCGAATGAAATTAGCAGAAGATAGGAAGTGGTGCTTTAATTGTTTAAAACCGTCCCATCAACTTAGACATTGTAATTCATTATTTTCGTGCCGTTCGTGTAAACGTAAACATCACACATTGCTCCATCGGGATCTATCTGATACACCGGAACGAGATGTATCTTCATCGTTAGTTTCAAGATCTCGATCAAAGGCTACTGTTCTGCTAGCGACAGCTATTGTGCAAGTCAGAGATGCTTATGGAAGCATGCAATCGTTCCGAGCACTCTTTGACACTGGTAGCCAGAGTAACTTTATTACGGAATCGGCAGTTGAGCGTTTACAATTAGTACCTACACAACCCTCGGTAAAAATTACAGGACTTGGAGAGGCATGTGCTCCTATTAGTGGTGATGTGACGTGCTCTATAGGGTCAAACGATAAAATACTTTTTAATTTAAAATTGCATGTCATATCGAAAATCTGTGGTGACCAACCGATAGATAAATTAAATTCGTCGCGATGGTCACATATCAAGTCTTTGACATTAGCTGATCCTAGCTTCGATATTCCGGGACCAGTTGACATTTTGTTTGCTGCTGATGTTTTCGCTGAATCGCTTTTGGGTCAACAAGTCAAGGGATGCCAAAATCAACCTATCGCTTTTGAATCGTCATTCGGTTGGCTTCTCCTTGGCAAGACTCAATTACCTTCTACTACGGCGTTACTCATTTCGTCTTTGTCAACTAATATCGATCTTGAATATGAGCAAGAATCAGTACCAATAGCAACTTCCTTGCAGGAAGAATCACTTTGTGAACTAAACTTTGTAGAAGATCACTCTCGTGACCCATCGGGCAATATGGTCAAATATCCATTTAAAACCGATTCAGAGCCTACTTTCGAGGGCTCTCGAAACATAGCTTCGCGTCGATTCCATGCAATCAAAATACGATTATCTCGAGAACCTAATTTAATTTCAATCAATCAGTATTGTGACTTCATGTCAGACTACATCGAGTCAAATCACATGTCGCTCGTTCCTGGTGATCAGGTTGGTTTGGGAAAATACTACATACCGCACCATTGTGTTTTACGTCCCGTTTCTGCTACTACTCGATTTCGGGTACTCTTCGATGCGTCTGCGTCTGTAAAAGTCTTTCACAATGTTTCCCTAAACGATTCTCAACTAACAAACCCTAAGCTGCAGCCCGACATTTCAAAAATACTTTTACGTTTCCGACAACATCTAAACGTTCTCATGGCGGACGTCCGCCAAATATACAGGCAGATTTCAGTGTCACCTTGCCATCGTGACTATCAATGTATTCTCTGGAGAGCTTCGCCTCACGAGGCTCTTCGAGAGTATCGTTTGAATACGTTCACGTGGGCCGTAGCCTCATCCCCATATCTCGCTTGCCGTACGTTGCGACAGCTTGCTGACGATGAAGGAGAGGCGTACCCTATCGAAAAATGTGAATTTATTCACAATTCCCTTTGGTGGGCGGGACAGCGTTGGACCTCACAAGACGATACATCGTGGCCATCATGCTCAGACTCTGTGTCCCAGAACGAAGAACTTGTTATACAGGCTGAAGCTCGTAGATCAGTAGCGTTGGTTACTAGCAGGGTGTGTGATGAGAGTAATTTAAAACTCTTTAATTATCGTATACATCGCTTTTCATCTCTAGAAAAACTGTTGCGTGTACTTTCTTACATTAACCGTTTCGTGATTAACTGTTTTCCTAAAAAGAAAATCACAAGCTTATTTCTAAACAATATCGAAAACCGTACCGCATTGATGCAAAGTGTAAAACACGTTCAGTCTCAAACATTCTCTGTCGAAATATCCAATTTAATAACAAATCAACCTTTAATAAAACAGCTTCGTAAACTTAATCCGTTCATCGACAAGCATGGTGTCCTCAGGGTGGGCGGCAGATTATCGCGCTCAGGAGTAGAATTATATGAGCAAAAACATTCTGCTCTCTTGCCCTCTGATCATCCTCTGACGTTTTTAATTATCAGTTACATACATCGCGCAGTTCGCCGTTGCCTTGCGAAATGCTATATAATTCTCAACTCTGGGCCATTGTGTCCTGTAAGTACTGATCCCAACGAATTGTCAGCACTGACCCCTGGTCATTTTTTGACATTAGAGCCTTTGACGGCAGTCCCCGATGAAGATCTTTCTTCTATTAACGTTAATCGGCTTCATCGGTGGCAGCTGCTTCAATCGTTTCATCCAAATTTTTGGTCCAGATGGAAACAAGAGTATCTTCACTCATTAACGCAACGTGCCAAATGGACCAAAAATTCGAAACCACTTTTAGTGGGATCGATGGTCATCATTAAAGATGACAATCGCGCTCCGTTACACTGGACCCTCGGGAGGGTACAGGAGCTCATAGCTGGAGCTGACGGAATCGTCCGTATCGCAAAAGTTAAAACCGCAACCAATAGCGTAGTTCAACGACCATTGGTGAAACTATGCCCTCTACCAATAGAGGACTAATTCATTCGATTTTAATTGTCAACTTTAATTATCTAAATTAACTTTAAGCGTAGTTTTATAATATAATCTGTAGTATCGTTATTATATAGTTTTTCATTAGCTGGAAAATGCCATAGGCATTTTGGTGGGCGGAATGTTTCGTTACCATAAATTTTCGTAACTAATTAACAAAACGCAAATTAATTCTATCGATGTTCATCTACCTCGTGAGCAATGACAAAACGCAACTTTAACGGTTGTCATGCATTCACTCTTGATTTTCTGCGCGTGAGACGAGGGTAGAACACAATTCGATCGCCATCGTAGTGGGCGCATACGTGTCTCGCTTACTATTTTATTGCCAAATAATTCCTCAAGAAACTGTCTGTGCAAGTGTAGTCCTAACCAGCTGGTGAAGGAGAAGCGAAAAGTGGAAGTCAGCGCGAGCAGTGGCAGATTAAGGTACGTGAGTGCATTATATTTGTCGTTGTCTCATTACAAGTTGAACATCGTTCTCTTTTATCGTGGACTTCAGAGAAGTCTGTCCCAAAGGTAGCAGGAAGCCACCATCACAAACAATCAACCGGGTGCGTTTGCTACAGTACTTGATAACTTTTTTTAGTAAACAGTGATAAATGATAGTGGATAAAGAGAAAATAAAGAATAGATCGAAATAAATCTCGCGACAAGTTTTTAATGTCATAATTATAAATTATGTAATGTAATAAATTAATGGGTGTGGTGAAATTTTAATTAAATTTTCCTATTTTTAGAGCATTTAAATAAAAGCTTAATACTTTATTTTAAGTAATTTATTTTATAGTCAATTTCTTCGTATTTTTCTCAGCAAACCCTTTCATTTGATACCTAATATATATTAAGGTAGTGCTAAAAATAAGTACTCAGTCTGCCATCTTTGCCGTCCGCCATATTGCATTTATAATGACATCACTTAGCATGTTTTGCATTGTCAACCAAACTGAAGTATGCAAAATATAAGTTCAATCGAATACCAAGAAATGTTCGAAAAATGGTTTGCAAATTTTGACAGACAACTTATACTTACGAACAGTGCAAGCAAAAAAGCTTGTAGAAATGTGTATTTTGTTTTTTGTACCTGGACTGCTGAAGTTTATGTTCTGGGTATTGACCTTTGTTTGTTGGTACTCTGAAATTTTGTTAAATATAGGGTTCGAAACTCCTTTTCTGTAAGCAATAGGCAAGCAACCTGTCAATATTTTGAGGCACTGCGTGGCCCATAATGCCAGTTGTGGCTTTACGTGAAACCAAATTGTTACGTTAAACCCTGTTCAACCCTTTTTCGGATTCTGAACGTGATTTTGTATGTATCTTCTCGGAGTTTCCGTGCGTGATCATATGAGTAGCGATGAGATCCGCAGGACAACCAAGATCACCTAGAATACAGCTCAAAGAATTGCGAACCTTAAGTGGCAGTGGGCAGGGCACATTGCGAGGAGGACGGCCGTTGGGGCGGAAAGGTCCTCGAGTGGCGACCACGTACCGGGAAACGCAGCGTTGGTAGGTCCCCCACAAGGTTGACTGACGATCTTTTAAAGGTCGCGGTAAGCCGTTGGGTGCGGGGAACGCTGGACTGACCGGTTTGGAGATCCTTGGGGTAGGCATATGATGATGATGTAACAACTGCTTATCATAGTCAAAGTCAAAGTCAAAATCAAAATTTCTTTATTCATTTAGGTACAATTTGTACACTTATGAAAGTCAATTTTGATGCCATCGGTTCAAGAGTCTACCAGGAGGCCTTGATCTGAGATATATATAATAAAAACAACTCCAAAAAGCTTCATAATCTCCTACCAATACACGCTGTTCTGTAAAATATTCCATACAATTAAAGGGGGTCAAATCATATCTTCCAACCTCCATAGCCACTTATCCTGCATTAAGTTACAAACCCACGTCCACGTTTTATGTAGTATCGGTCACACAGTTTATAGTTCATGGTCACTTGTACGGTTTTTATGTTCCTAATAGATGGCCGTATAGCAGCGTTACTCAACGCAATAGTAGAGCCTTTTTACGATTACGGCTAACGAAGCGACTAGGCAAGAAATACCTTCTAATTAAGCTGAATGTCTTTTCCTTCAGACAGAAATACGAGTTTATGGACTTTAAGATAAACATAGTAATGACGATAGCAAACATAATCTACATATTTTTAAGAAAATTACCGACTTACGTATACAAGAAAGAAAAATAAACTTGAAGTCCTCCTTATAGACTCAGCAGCCAG
This sequence comes from Elophila nymphaeata, assembly GCA_955850985.1. Classification (NCBI taxonomy): domain Eukaryota; kingdom Metazoa; phylum Arthropoda; class Insecta; order Lepidoptera; family Crambidae; genus Elophila; species Elophila nymphaeata. Next base: position 13,055,115 of record OY039092.1, read on the forward strand.
TAAATTCTTTCTTGGAAATCGTATTGTTTTAAGGTATTACTAAAATGACTGATATTTTTTTAATATATTAAAGATGTCATATACAAAACTAGCTTCCGTCCGCGTGGACATTTTACCCCCTTAGGGGTGGATTTCCAAAAATCCTTTCTTAGTGAATATGGTATCTATGTGCAAAATTTCATGTCTTTAGGTTTAGGGCTGTGCGTTGATATCTTAGTCAGGACTTTGAATTTTATTTATATAGATAGGTACCGAATCATCATAATTCTATTGAAGCAATCGCGATTTCTGAATCAATAAAAAATAATAGTAGGAGAGCTGGCACGAGTTTTTGGGTAGGTATTTGAGGCAAGCTGAAAACTTGTCCTATACCTCTCCTATTATACCCCAACAGGGAACTGCAGACCTGGCTGGTGAGTAGCGGGGCTAAATTAACCCCTAAATTTTTAAAAATATTATTTTTTTATTTTGAAAAATATATTTGAGGCAATATGCAATTTTTATATGTTGTAGTTTAATGTATAAAGAATAAAAAAAAAATAAGCCAGACGATTTGGTCGGGATTTTATAATTGCCACACACGTGCAAAAATATTTTGCAAAAAAATATTAAAAATATATTTGAGGCAACTTGAAATTTTAATAGGACATTATTTATAACAAAAAAATAAGATCCTCAAAAAGACAGGTCATTTCTGTGGGACTTTCTACCTGCTAGGTGATCCAACAAGTTATGTATAGGTACGAGTGCGTAGCGCTATAGACAAGCTGTAGAGTGAGAGAGAGAGTTTATCGGCAGCTGTCTGCGTTCTTGCTTGCCGCGTTATTATTGGCTCTGGCGAGGTCACGTGACTTACAATAGCCATGAGGTTTTCAGTCGGAATTTCGGAGTCGTTATTCTCAGTCGTAGAATTTTAATATTGGTGTTACACGTTTTATAAGGTAAATAATTTTAAAATGTCTGGTAAAAAATTAGTTTGTGTCATTTGCAAAAAAAGTGATGATAAAGTGATTGCGTTTGTAGAGAATTTCAATTTCTGTATAAATTTTAAATTTGAATACTGTCCCAAAAAAAAAGTAATTTTTTTAATTTTAGATATCGTGGCGAAAATATGAATCCTATTAAAAAATTATTGAAACAAAAGTTTTTGGAAAATTAATTTTCTAAAGAAAATGTTTTTTATGATTTGTTGAAAAAACCATTACATTTAGATTTATATTTAAATTGACTAGATAACAAATTTTATATGATAAAAAAATATAACAAAATAAATATATCCATTTAACACGCACAAATCAACACAATCATTTTTATATGAACCGTTTTTAGTAGAAATTCACAATTTTTTTTATTTTTTACTCCGAAATTTTGAATTGGAACCTCGTGGCTATTGTAAGTCACGTGACCTCGCCAGAGCCAATAATAACGCGGCAAGCAAGAACGCAGACAGCTGCCGATAAACTCTCTCTCTCACTCTACAGCTTGTCTATAGCGCTACGCACTCGTACCTATACATAACTTGTTGGATCACCTGGCAGGTAGAACGTCCCACAGAAATGACCTGTCTTTTTGAGGATCTTATTTTTTAGTTATAAATAATGTCCTATTAAAATTTCAAGTTGCCTCATATATATTTTTAATATTTTTTTGCAAAATATTTTTGCACGCGTCTGGAAATTATAAAATCCCGACCAAATCGTCTGGCTTATTTTTTTTTTATTCTTTATACATTAAACTACAACATATAAAAATTGCATATTGCCTCAAATATATTTTTCAAAATAAAAAAATTATATTTTTAAAAATTCAGGGGTTAATTTAGCCCCGCTACTCACCAGCCAGGTCTGCAGTTCCCTGTTGGGGTATAATAGGAGAGGTATAGGACAAGTTTTCAGCTTGCCTCAAATACCTACCCAAAAATTCGTGCCAGCTCTCGGACTATAACCAGAAATCCGATAGCAATCCTCTGCGAGAGCGGCTTAGCTTCCGAGATTGCGCAATACGAAATAATAACTCCAAAGCAACACCCCAAAAGCTGCCAAATAATCTTTGCCGACCAAACAAAAACATTTTTCCCCTAATAACATTGCTATATTTGACCGAAAAAACTCCCGACGTCAATATAAATGTGCCGAACGAAAGAAAAGCTATGAAAAGATGTATTTTACAATACACCTTTGGATTCCGTATTCAGGAAGCGAGTATGTATTTACTTAGGTTCAATTTCGGTGTATGCCGCAAGTTGTAGAAGTATGCGTTTATTATCTACGACGTAGTGCCACAGTCCCCGATGAGTGGCCTCCGCTACCGGGGCAAATGGGATAATAGTAATATCTTACACGTTGAATAATTTTCTTTTGAAATCTTCGAACTCAATTAAAATTTAGTAAATCTATGCTAATATTATAAAGATGAAAGTTTTTTTCGACGCTCACACCAAATATCTGGCCCAAAGTAAGTATGATTAAGAACTTGTGTTATGGATACTAGATAACGGACATTTTGATATACATAATAATTCTAGATATTTTTATAAAAAAACTTAAATAAATATATAAACAACCATGACTCGCAAACAAATATTCAAACAGGATTCGAACCCGGACCACTTGATGTGTAGGCAGCTATACTGACCATTACACTACCACGATGTCAATTGTATGTTTGTAACGATTAAACTCAAGAATTACTTAACCGATTAATAAAATTCTTTCACCAATAGAATACTTCATTATTCTTAATAGATATAAGAGTGTATTTGACTTAAAAAGAAGTCCATGCGGACGAAGTCGTGGGTGGAGTGCTAGTTAACAAATAAATTCAATTATATTGTAGTAATGTACCTATTCAATATTTTTGTATGCTTGTTATTTCTTATTTCCGCTGTCCCAATTTATTTGAGGTCGATACAAGATACATGTATGTCAGCATAAGATTTTGGTATAATTTTTATGGCCGGCCTGACACCAACCCGGCTTGGAAATGTTGTGGTGTAACCCTTAACCTGACGGCTTACACGGGGCTAAGAATCTACTTCAGTAGTTTGACCTTTCACTACATAGGTGTACCTAAGTGTAATAGTGTATTAACCGTAGAAAGTTAATCTGCGTATGCGTTTGAATTAATGCTCTATCGTTCTAAATAGTGCGAATCTATTGCTCTGCGTTTAGGATAATAACATTCACACGTTGCTTATGCAGAGTAATGTGTCATTGGGGTAAGTGTCATTGATCCATATAATAGTTATCATTAAATGACTGATTATATAAGTAATAAAGGCTATTTGATACAAAGAAAATATATATATATATATATAGTTTTGTTGATGTTTGAAAAAGTTTCAAGATTTTGTTTCTTTCTCTACATTAAAAATATAAATTTAAGATAGATTTTATTAGTATAAAATATAATAAAGGTAAGGTTTATTCAAATCAGCATATAAAAAATAATATTTTAGCTACTTAAAACTTATGCATCAATTAAATTTTGAATAGGCGAGATGGCCCAGTGCCCATTTATACTAGCCTAGATTATTATTAGATTAAAAAGGTACTTTCATAACTATTCGCCCTTTAAAATTTAGAAACGCTCTCCGCTCATGCCTTGCGTGTTTTATTTCGCCACGCCGCGGGTGACAATAAACTGCGGTCCACCCTGACTGTTTGCGCGACGAAGCCCGAATACCCGAGGTGCTTACTCGAAGGGAGCTGCAATTTTTTAAAGGCTTTATACTATATTGGCGTCCATATAAAAGACTTCTTACGATAAAAGGCAATTTGGATGTTGGAAACATTATTTGATTGGTTGATAAATGACGTTTATTTTGGAGCTTCTCAAGGTATTTGGAAAAGAGGTGACTTTTTCGAGTAATTCTTCGCAACGCACAACCAAGTTGTGGAATCAGCCTTTTTCGATATTTTTACTTTATCGTATACGTAGTATAGAGGAAGTCTTGGAATCGTCAAAAAATTAGACCTCGAGATTTTGACGGATTTACACGTTTTGGACCTCTCTGAGTTTAAAAATATTTTTTACTTTCTCGTATACGCAGTAGAGAGGAAGTCTTGTAATCGTCAAAAAAATTGACCTCGAATTTTGACGGATTTACTCGTTTTGGACCTCCCTGAGTGCAAAAATATTTTTTTTGGAATTATGTCTGTGTGTGTGTGTCTGTACGTTAGCACGATAACTCGAGCATGCTTTAACTTATTGCAACCAAATTAAATATACGTGTATGACATCAAAATATAAGGTATCTATCAAATTTTGAGCCGTCGATCACGAAAGTTAAGCAACCAAGTGCGCGGTCGGTATTCGGATGGGTGACCAATACTTAACATGCATGTATAAGTTGTCAATATAAGGTTTCTATCAACCTTTGAGTCGTTTCCGGTAAACGAGAAAGTCAAGGGGAGACCACCCCCGATTTTTTAAATTTAGAGATGTCTCCTTAACACTCATCGCGTTTGGCAATACACGTTACGCAAGTGTCGTCTGTATGTTGGTTTGTCAGGGCTAATCTCGGAAACGAATGAATTATTAATGAAATTTTGCAATTTTTTTGCTTGGTCTAACTTACACTATAGGATAGTTTTTATTTTGATAAGTAGTTCTCAATGTTATTGTTGCAATTAAGTTTTTATTATAGAACATTAGTATAGTATGAAACCACAGTAACGCATGACTGGGCCAGCTAGTGAATTATAAATAAATACTCAGTCAATTTTATTGAACATTTATTTCAGGTATTTAAAAACTCATATCACAATAATGTGGGTCAGCATTCTAGCATCGGTCCGAGCACACGATATTGCATTGTCTCTCATATTTACTCTATGCAATATTGCGAAATATTACTCGCATGAGCTTTTATGCGAGCCAATATCTTATAATGAGATTTGATATCAAAATGTTTACCTCCTTAAGGCTCAAAATTGCTTGCATAGTTCTCGGTCACAAAGGCCTAAATAATCAATCAAGCTAGTGTCTTTTGATGTAGGTACAAGTGATAATATGATATTTTAATTTAGGTTCTAATTTTAGTGTTAATAAACTAAATTTTAATAAACTAAATTTAGTGTTAATAAACTAAAGACTGGTACAGCCTGGCCTTGCTAAAACGGAAAAGTAAATGGTCGATGCTAAGCGAAGATGATGTTCGGGAATTGTAGAAATAAAAGTCTGTACTAGGTTCAGCTGTAAGTAAAAGTGTCACAGCATAAAAACATGCAGTGGTTTGACGACTTTGAAGTTGAGGAAAATGCCACTTATGTCCTTGACAGCATGCATATTGGACCAGCACCTACCGAACGAGTGTATGGCAGTTCGATGGCACCACTGCGCCCCTCTCTTCCAGCGTCCCTCTCATGATTGGCCTGTCTAGACGTGCTCGTTGGCTGGCTGCAAGAACTTATATAGGATGTGACAGTACTCAATTCAACGAAAAACTCGCGTTCTATCCCGCGCGATTAGTCTTTACGCGACCGCTCTTTCCGTTGTCAAAAATGAACAAGAACAACGTATGTTCAATACACAGTATGCGCGCTGTTGCACGTGCAATCCTGTACATTTTAGTCGAGGGAAGACGGACTAGCCGCGCGAATATGACGCAGACCGATCTGGGGTAGTAGCTCCACCTTACAGAAGACCACAGTCAAATAACACTACAGTTGTGTGGTGTTGTGTTTATGTTGGTGATTAAGGTTGTCAGAGCTCCACGAGGTAAGGAAGGGAGATAGGGTTAGAAGTGCACGATGGTCACGTCACTGTTGCAAGCTTCTATAGGCTGTTGGCACCAGGCAGACTGTATGCTTGTCTGCAAAACATTTAACATAAAAAAACACTCATGAGAACGCGTGACAGAGCGTACCTTTAAAGGCAGCTATTGGCTACTCTAATAAAACAGGCGACATAAAACATCTCAGGTTTCATAATGTCCCTGAGCCTCAATTTGCCCATGCACCTTAATCCTTGGCATTACGATCCAATTTCGTACGTCCTTAAGCCTACTTATCAGAATTATTTTCTGCGAGAAATTTTCTATTCTCAGCTTCCGGAAGAATTATTTCTTCATAATTCATATTATATTGGGCTCTGTAGCACCTCGGGTCTTGTTGCTCGGTCCACTAGCGACAGATGGGACTCCTTACGGCCAGTGGCTTGGAATTTCTACTTTTCTCGAACATTTTCAACGTTTTTAGGGTTCCATAACTACAAAACCAAAAAAGGAAGGTTTGAAATTTATATCAAATTAATCAAAAATACGCCAAATAAAATTCGAAAGAAAATTCAATGTTACTAAAAAGAAACCCTTAGGTGTACCACACATTGAACGCGGCGTGAAGCAGTTTCCAACCACACCGCGCCGCGTCGGTAGTACAGTCAGCTTCATAATGATATGAGGTGCCAAGGTGGTCAAAAACATGTTAGGAGCAAAGTTTCAATAATATCTTTGCATTTAAAGTTATCAAAATATTGTACACAAACAACCAGTCTTAAATATCTTCATACCATAAATCTCCAATTACATATACACAATTAAAATGATCTTTTATATGTACACATCGTAACTGTTCATTGGTATCTAAGCGTTCAGAGTACTCATAAATATCTTCACTTACATAGATTATTCCATTTTCAATAGATTGAAAGTTAGACATTAAGGGCCTTCACAGATTGTTCTTTATTTGGTATTTTTGCGATTTGTTATGTTTTAATTTAGTTACAATTTTCAGACGGAATATTTGCCATGGGAACTTGCCCACGGTAACAACGAATTTTTATGACAACTTCTGTCAGCGATTTTGTGAGCAATTTTGTTAGCAAGTTCATTTCCGCTCGTTCCTTTTTACAGCGACAATCACTTCGCCCGGAATTCAGACCGACTTTAATGATGAGCAACTTTTTGTAGCTACTAGGCATTTAAGTATTGAACTCTGATTATTTTATATTCTATAACAAAATAGCTCAGCGATTGTCGCTAGTGGACGAACTCCCTAAAAGATTTTGAATTGATGTTATCAGAGATGGATAACCCAAGGTAACAAAATATAACGCAACAGAAATAAAAAAGATCATCATTATTATTTTAAATGGTTTAAACTAGAGGAGTTAGATAATATTTAAATTGAGACTCTCAGCAGTGTCATAGCAGATGATTGCATTATTGCGAGCAAAAAGAAAGAGAGGAAAAAATGTATGTAGTAATTGCATTGATGATTTAACATACAGAATAATAAAATAAACTAAGCCTATAGTAAAAGTTCTCAAACAATTCAGCAGAAGGTGGTCTCTAGATCGAACGCCATAAGTTCATATTAAGTGGGAACCACAATAATATTTGAAATACCTAGATTATAAGATTTGGATACCTGTCAGTCACGATTGTGGGACCACCTTCAACCGATTATAAATTTTGAGTGTCTTCTTTTACAAATGAAAGGTTTAATTTACAATTGTTTGAGAACTTTTACTATAGGCTGAAGCATTCAAAAGCTTAAAATTCCAATGTGGACCCCCAACGGGAACGCAAACGACCAACCAGCACTTGGCCAGCGTAGTTGACTAAGGTCTAATCGCCCCTAATGTAGGGTAGGCTCGAGACCCTCGGTGGAGACATTATATGAGCTGTTGATGATGATTTATTCATGACACATGACACACTAAATTCGATTAAATATGCAGCCTTTTATCCAAAAACATATCTGAGTTGCAATAGAAAATTGCATTTAAATCTGTAAATATTTTCTTTTCATTGATTGATATTTTAATCAGCATTTAATTTCAGCATTTTAGCAAATAATTTATATTAATAAATATAATTATTAGTAGAATTCGGTAAAATTAATACCTTAGATTTGCCCCTGCATTTGTCATATGACATATGCATATGACAGCTCTGGTTAGTTTACAGGAAGGTAGTATATGGACCGTAGTACCCCGGATTAGCGTTTACTTTTCTTTACTACCAAGATATTTTTGATAACTTTGAGTGCTTAGATACCATTGAATAGTTATTCGCGAATATATTATTGGTCATCTTAACACATTACATAATATTGGAATTGTGTTGTTAAGATAATATTGAGTACTCTGGATGGTTACAATAATAAGAGACTCTAACAGCGCATATAATATTGAATTTTTGTCTGTTAGATAATTTTGATCAGTCTTGACACTCAGATATTTATGAAGCTGACTGTACTAACGTCAACGCGAAGTGTCAGCAAGCATTGCCGATAAACCGCGCCGCACCGCGTGCGATATGCGGTGCTCCTTATAGGATTTTTTCGTAGTCCGTCATTCTGTCAAGATCATATATCTCAGAATTCAGATACATGTCAAATTCAGAGTCCTTTACACATTGCGATATTTGCGATACAAACTTGATTTGAAATAAAGAAACAAAAAGATTTAAATATTTCAAAAATCATGACTTTTTTGTAATTTTTCTCGTTTCTACTTTTATTTGATTACATTTTCTCTAAAAAAAAACATTTAGTACTTATTAGAAAAAAAACCCAGCATCCTCCGCAATACGGATGGCTGCGTTTAAGCAGTCAAAAAAAAAATCGATCTGACCCACCCGCTGCTGCTTTAACCCCCCAAAGCAGCAGCGGGTGGGGTAGATCGTTTTTTTTTTCAGTGTATTTTTCCTAGTTTTTAAAATAATAATGAATTCATTAATAAAAATTAATATTATAATAATTAAATTAATATAATATTATTTAATTAAATTAAATTAAAATATCATATAAGGTTATTTTAATTTAAAAAAATCATATCTAACAAACTTACAACAACAAATAAACAAAATTAGCGTTTGAGTATCACAAAAACCATTTGGTTGGTTCATCTCAAAATAACAATCCAAACGGTATTCCAACTAAGCCTTTAATTAATGAAAGACTGAAATCAACTCCTAACAGCGGATAGCTCAGTTGGGAAACACAGGAATTTACAGGCAACTGCAAACAACTCTAACATCATTGGAAAATTAGGTTTTATTTGCACGCGGATAGCTGGAACGCGTTGTCAGAAGCATCATTTGGAGGGTTTCACCGTAATGAGGCTTCAGATGTTTACGAAGAATTCAGATCTCACTTGGACATTCACATCAAATTAATTACTTTTGACAAAGCTCACTAGCTAATTATACTTTTTTGAATTATTGGAAATATATACCAAGAGCAAGACACATAGAAAACTTCAAAATCACCGCTTAAAAAGGGCCTCTTAGGAAAGCTCAAGGTCACTCAAAGGGCAAAGAGGAGGGGACTATGCTCTGACTTTCTCTGCATATTAATCAGAAATGATGAAATCCGGCAGTAGAACCAAGGTCACCGACATAGCTCAAAGTATTGCAAACATGAAGTGGCAGTGGGCAGGGCACATTGCAAGGACTGACGGCAGATGGGGCGGAAAGGTCCTCGAGTGACAACCACGTACCGGGAAACGTAGCGTTGGTAGTAGCGTCCCACAAGGTAGACTGACGATCTAGTAAAGGTCGTGGGAAGCCGCTAGATGCGGGCAGCGCAGGACCGACCTGGCTGGAGATCCTTGGGGCTTATATCCAGCAAAGGGCATGTATGAGGCTACTGTTCATCAATAGTTCATATAATGTCCCCACCACTCGAGCCTACCCAACATAAGGAGCGATTAGGCTTAGTCAACCACCGTGTCTGCTCAGATTAATTTCACAGCACTTCTGGCAACCCAGGTTTGTCGCGTGGCTCTCCACCACTGCGTAAACAGTCCCCTCACACACATGCGTTCGGCTCCGCTATGGTGTCCGTTCACGCTTCTACGCATATGCCCTAGTCTATATGTCTAGGGCAGCGTGTGCACCTCCCTCTCTCCTGAGGGGGCGGCTGCTTCAGATAGCCTTATAGCCATTTTGGCAATAGGCAAAAAGGGGGTGTTTAGTCCGTAGGAGTCCGATATAACCCTAGGGGCCGGCCTTTAGGGTATCCATGTAGGATTCACCCCTTCCTTCCCTCGTTTGTCCGGAAGGTTCTTCTGACTCTTGTCGTAGCTCTGTATTTCGCTTCCTCAAGTGGGAGAAGGAAATGGAAAGCGGGGGGGGGTCATCAGGGGAGAAAATAAATCAAGTGCTGGTTGGTCGACTTCACACACAAGCTAAAAATTTCTTCACAGGTTTCTTCACGATTTCTCAATTTCTTCACGATGTTTTCCTTCACCGTAAAAGCGTCGATTAAAAATTTAAAACACATTGGTACGTGGCGGGGTTCGAATCGGTGCCTCCCGAGTGGGAGACAATGCCCTTACGCACTACGCCATCGACGCTTTGTTTCAGGCTACTGTTGATGACTTCATATCCAAATAGCACTCAAGTTTTGAATGATGAATATCAAAACTGCTATCGATAATGGCAATTGCAATCCACATTAACCGTACAGATTTAAACAAAATTAACCTGAATACAAGCTTAAAACCGACCAATTACATCACTATCAATGGGTCCGTCAATGTAAACCGAAACGGACTGAACGGTACGCTGCCGAAATTTTCCGGCAGTACCGGTGGTTACCGGAATTTTCCGGTCGGATAGTCGCAAGTCGGCCAAAGCGACGCAACGCTTTGTATGTGGACTGTTTACGAGTTGCCGTGATAATGGAATTGTATTAACTTTTTAAAACGTTATTTTATTTTTGTCCGCCATTTTGTTGACGTCGACATAATAATACATAACGGCACGTGGTATTATCTATCGTAAGTGTTTTATTGGAGCGTGTATCCCCGAATGGATTTGTGACTGTCATGGCAATTGCACATTATGGTATATGTGAACAGTGAGCAGACACAAAACCATTGGCTCTTATCCGACATAACTTAAGTAACATCCAGGTATTTTGTATCGGACAGGAACTTCAGCATCACACCAGCGTGTACTTTCGCCGGAGCTATTATTTTACTTCTATGTGGTTTGGCACAATGTAAACGCAACGCAAGCAAGACACCCTTCCTCGGCGATCCGACATAATATATAACGCATGCCGGGCGCAGCTAGTAATTTATATAATACTGTGACGTAAACTTTTAGAACACATGCAATAATAGGATCATTTTGTGTTCGTGAATAATATTGTGTAAATAACTAATGCATTATTGGATTTTTTTATATACCACACATTGTATTCTTATAACATTGTTAACCGGAGGATCTTAAATGTATGCTTAGCACTTAGATTGAAAGGAATATCTGTAGTTAACAATGACATAAAATGGTGTAACCCACCACCATTTGTTAAAACTCTATGGGGTTTCAATAGTAACACCCTGGCCGTATTTTGATAGACGTTTTATATTTTTTGAATTGTTTTTCTTATGAAAAAATGTCTGTCATTCCCTTCATCTACTGTGACTTGAATACACTGCGTACTGAGTAAAACTCTCTTTTATTAATGGTGGTGGGTTACACCATTTTATGTCATTGTTAACTACAGATATTCCTTTCAATCTAAGTGCTAAGCATACATTTAAGATCCTCCGGTACACCTGTACAGATAACTTTAATGACATAAAATGGTGGTGGGTTACAAAATTTAAATTGCTAAGTTCATTAATATGATTAATTGAATTATATAGAAAAGCTTTTCACAAGATAAATAATCCAAATGCGTGGGAGTAATAACTACCCAAAATTTACGCATGTAAAACTGTCACTTAAATTATATTGATAATTATTTATTGACTTGTATTGATGTTTTGAAATCATTACGAAATTGTAAGCTGTGGAGTTTCTTTCGCCATTTCTTCTCCATCACAGCATAATAATAATTATTCGTCCCGAAATTAGAGTAGGCATTTTGACGATTTAAAAGTACTTAACAAAGTGAAAAAAAAGAGCTTTTACATTTTCATTTACACTGTTATTAATTGTTGTTGGCACATTTACGAATGTTCGAAATTAATTGAGATTATTGCTAGTTATTTTGAAAAAAAAAATACTAACGTTTTTATTTCAAATGGTTGTCAGACAAGCATACGGCCTGCCTGGTGGTGAGCAGTCACCGTAGCCTATAAACGCTTGTAACACTGACGTCACACTCACGCGCTGACAACCATAGTTCCCTTCCCTACCCCGTGGAGCTCTGGCAACCTTACTCCCCAACAGAAACACAACACCACACAAATGTTGTGTTATTTGACTGTGGTCTTCTGTAAGGTGTGCAACTTTAAGCATACGTAAACTTGACGTTCAGATTTTTTTATAATGGCCTATAAAAATATTCCATAACTTGATAGTAAGCAGATGTGATGCTTGAACTCTGTTTAACAATACAAGACAGCTAAACTTTACTCAAACTTTAATACTAGAAAAATGCACTGAAAAAAATCGACTTGCCTCATTCGGGAATCGAACTCGCATCTTCCGCAATCCACTTGACCATTACGCCACCGAGACACTGCATTCGCTGTCGAAATTTGTCAGTTCTTGGTGCTTATGTTTTTATGGAAATATTGTTTCATCAATTTTTGAAATTTGCACTTCTAAGACCCGAGCGAAATATTTTTGCAAATATATAATAATAATAATAATAATAATATATTTCCACGCTCACACCAATTATCTAGCCCGAAGTAAGTATCATTAAGAACTTGTGTTACGGATACTAGATAACGGACATTTTTTTTTTTTTTTTTTTTTTTTTTTAATATACATAATAATTTTAGATATTTTTATAAATAAACTTAAATAAATATATAAACAACCATGACTCGCAAACAAACATTCGTGTTCGTCACACAAACATTTGCCGCTACCAGGATTCGAACCCGGACCGCTTGATGTGAAGCCAGCTATACTGACCACTCCACCACGACGGCGTCAATATGTAATATAATATGACGCCCAGTTATGATTATTCTATAATGTAAGATAAGAAACTACCTTACATTATGGAATAATTTTACTTTTGCGTTCACAAACGCGTAATACTTACTAGAAAAAAAGATTTAATAAAACAATGTTTACCATAAAAGCACCAAGCACTGACAAATTTCGACAGCGAAATCAGTGTCTCGGTGGCGTAATGGTCAACGCAACCGCCCGGATTGCGGAAGATGCGGGTTCGATTCCCGCCTGAGGCAAGTCGATTTTTTTCAGTGCATTTTTCTAGTATTAAAAATGTTTACGCGTTTTTAAAACTCAAAGTAAAATGATTCCATTACTCAAACTTATTTCATTCAGTCATTTTAATAAGCAAGATGGAATTTATAGTGTAACTTCGACGTGGCGTCGACAGTACAAACAGCGAATTGACAAAATGCCTTTAAATCTGCTTTTACATAATTGTGGTGAAGTAAGCCGCGTAACTACAAAATGAAATCTGAAATTCAGCTTATTCAGATATTTACCTTCTTGTAACTTAATTTTCTGTTTATTGCTTAATATTAGGTGAATATGATATTGTGGTTTTGGTATATAACTTAAGGTTTACAGTGAACAATATCAAAGGCAAATAGACGAGCTAGGGCACAGTCTGGGAGACAGATTTAGAGCCCTAAGGAACCTCTTTAAAGCTTCTCAACAGTTAGCTGCTTAAGATTCCTGGACATCACAGAGGAATGTAGAATTAAAAAAAAAGTCACCCATCTGAGTAACAACCATGCACTTAGTTGCTTTGCTTTTGCGATTGTTACGAATAACGCACAACCACGGAACGGCAGACTAACTGCTATACGCTGTAACTTAATTATGCAACGTACAGTAGTGTAGGTGTGAAATAACTTTGTATATAATCGAGGACATAGTTTCGCGCGCTGTACTCTCCCGGGGACTATGCAGAAGTGGAAGCGTAAACAATTATTCTAACTCAATGGAGATTTGAATTCAATTCGAAATATTATTTGATGTTTATATTTTATACAGAGGCCAAAGTGTGGTAAACAAATTGTTTATAACATTCGATTTTGTGGCAATACAAGCAGAAAGTGTAAAATGTTATAACCCGACTGCGGAAAAAAGACGAAGGCGAAATGACGTACCCAGACCTACCACCTAGTATGGACGCTTATCCATTTTTGCTTAAATTAGATTTACACACTATAAAGAGAATTATAATTTTTTTTTTTCTTTCGTGCACTTTTATCCAATAATAAACTCCTTTCGATTAAAACCCGTTACCTATACCCGTAACACCATAAAAAGGCAGTTCGTTGCAGAAAAATTCAATACACGGTAAAAATATCGGTAATTTATGATATTTACGAGCTCATAAACCTACTGCAATAAAATGGGTCAGTTTTTACGCGTAACACCAACGAGATCCGCTTGGCTATCCCACAGTGAAAACATGACAGTATTCAAAGTTTTTTCGCATAAAGGAAAGAAAGAAATAAGTTTATTGTCACTTATTTTAGCATAGTTTGATGGAGAACTGCCTGCCAGAGACCGACCCTCGTAAGTACTGTTTTGGTGCGTTTCCACCCCTTGGTGCTGGGTACAAAAAGGGGGTAATCTTACCGTGATCGAGAACAACTCACTCCAAATCGTGTAGAAAAAATAGTCATTTGTATCTAAATGAGGTACAGCGAATTTGGTTGACTTCAATGCCAAGTAAACTTAGGTGTTTCTTTATACTATGAGATGGCAAACAAGCTTGCGGCCTGCCTGGTGTTAAGTGGTTACCGTCGCCTATAGGCACTTGCAATATTAAGGGTAAACCACTTAGCACTGCAAGTGCGTTGCCGTCCTGGGGACTAAGATGATATGTCTTCCATGCCCAGTAATTACACTGACTACCTTTCCCTTCAATCCGAAACACAGCGAACTGCTTCACGGCAGAAATAAGAAAGGCGGTGGTACCTACCCAGACGACCCTACATATAGGTCTACCACCTAGGTGTACGCGTTTACGGCTAAAACTTCACCATTCTTTCCCCTTCCCTCTCATTACTGACACTAGCAATATCACCAAGCTTGGCATGCAGCTTCACAGTGACTTAAATCAGAAAGATTGGGCTCATTTGAAAAAATAGTTAAACGAAAATTCGGCGTACTGAACGAGGTGCGGCGTTTTACGCCATATCAACTGTTCTTGCTTTACAAGAAGCAAGTACGGTCCTGCGTAGAATATTGCTCGTACATATCTCTCACGCTAGCTATCTTCGCATTTGGACTCCATTTTAGCTTACTATCACGTGAAATGGAGTCATTTGCTGGCTTTTCATAAAAAAATAGAATCTGGTAAGTAATCTAGCTAATAAAATAACTCCGTAAACTTTGTTGTTTTTTCAATGTATACTTATCAACATTTGTCAATGTCATTCGTGGCTATCGTAATATATTTTCCTCTGCCATTGGAGATCCCAACCACTGCTATCACATTGTAGCAATTGGATGATGAAATAAAATATTTTAATTTTTGATTTTGATATTCGATCACCCATCATATAAGCATTAACTCCATTCTTTGCCATAATTACCATCACACAAACTCTCTATCTTTTCTCTCCATACATAACTTACTTAGTTAATATTTCACTATGACTATAACAAGTGATTTATTCCGTTTTATAGCCAAAGGTATCATTGTATCTTCGTAAGTACCGGTAAAGTAATAAATGTACCTAATAGTATAATCGTGTGCGAATTAGAGATAGTAATCTGGAAACAAATCTAAAGCCCTGTCCACATTACTTGCAACTACCCTGATTTCCTTCCTCCGTGGAGTACCGGCAACTTTGCTCACAAATAGAAAAGCTTGTATTTAAATTAAAACCATACTAACCTTTTGTTACAGTAGGAAATGCTTTATGCATACCCAATAGCGATATGGGGCCGCCATAAGGTTATGTGGGACTCCATGTTCGGACTCCGGTTACCCACTAAAATCTACTAGACTCTTCATGTGCTAATTGTCTGCCACACGAGTAAGCGCAGTAGCGCAGGCGTTCACCCGGCGGACAGCACTTGGCCTCTGTACTAACCTACAAAAAAGAATAAATTCACCAAAAAAAGTGTTGTTTCACAAAAAGTTGTTTTTGGTGAGCAAAATATCCATTTTGGTGAGCAATGTACTATTTTTTGGTGAGCACTAAATTTGTTCCCAAACAGAAAGACAACACCTCATAAATGTAGTAGTATTTAACAAGATGGAGGTTCTCCAGCGCAATTTAATGAATTGATGTATTTGACTAAATGTCGGCAATTTAATGACACCTTGGTGTTGCAATCACAGGTTTGCCACTTTCACAATTAAAAACCGAGATTCAGTCGAATCATCATCACCATGTCAGCCGAGAGACGCCCACTGTTAGACATAGGCCTCCCCCAAGGATCTCCAACCTGACCAAATCCATCCAGAGGCTCGCGACCTTCACCTGATCACATCTACCATCACTGCCTCACTGGGTACGCGGTTGTCACTCGAGGAGCTTTCCAACCGCTGCCAGTCTTTGCAATGTGCCTTGCACACGGCCACTTGTTCGCACAGATTCACAATTCTTCGGGCTATGTCGATGACTATATATAGTGTCCCTGCGGATCTTATCATTTTCGATCAGGGAACTTAAACAAAATATTTCAATCGAATCGATAAAATAAATTAATATGTGACCGAGACCTCTTAACCGGTTTCGGAGTCGGAGGAGGTAAGTCATCAACAAATAATTTAATTACAAAGTAGGTACTTCAACAACGTAAATTAATATGCAAATTAATTTTAGATCAAATTAAATTGTAATTTTAATGAAACGCAAATAAATGGGAATTCCGAACACATTTCTGGTTTCCGTTAAATTAATTAAATTTTATGTTTCATTTCCTAATATTATAATAAGGGCTAGAAAAACGCCAAGTTGAATGTGGTTTGTTTGTATAAAGCCACAGTGTAAAATAATCGGTTAAATATCTAAGTGGAAATTTGTATGTAATTCTTTCTGTTCCTCATTTATTTGTGTATTGATACGTTACGTTTACGTTACCAGTTACGTTTCCGGGTTACGGTTACGTTTCGCTAGGCTCGTCTTATACAGGTATACCTAATCTACAGCATATCGACCCAAGGCTCTAAGAAATTATTACAGTTTAAAGGTACCAGTCACGCCTGGTCACAGGTGCAATGTCAAGACACAGCCACTCTCACAAACATCTTTTCAATATAGGTGTTATAGACAGGCCAATGTACAGAGCCTGCGTGGCGGAGGAAGAAACAGCTGCTCACATTCTGCTGTAGACAGAGGAGTGACAATACCTTTTGTAAAAAAAGAATTGACGAGGAGAAACCTCTGATACGAGAATTTGAACTTTATCACGTACACACCAAGTCGCTTTTGCGTGACTCCGAAACCTCCTCCTGAAGTCTGAACTAATTAGCAAACAATAATTAAGACCACAATCAAAACAGAAGTTCGTTCCTGTAATTAACCAATTAGGGAACACCGAAAGGAATTACAATGTTCTATAATTACCCTATAGGCCTCACAATAACTATTTTGGTTAAAACCTTTTCGGAAATTGCGATAATTAGCGCCTTAACGACGTTCATGCTTTAAACTTAATTAACTAAGCATTCCTCTAAGGATGTGAATTTTAATTGAAGTATATTATTAATTAATATCTCCCACACTCATAGCAATTATTTTCATTACAATAATTTTCTAAAATCAGATTAGAAATTATGAAAAATTTTTGAGTTCAGCTCGTACAAAAAATATGAAAATTCTTTCATTGCATGGTGAAGTTCGAATCATGGTAGGAGCATATTTTGTTCACAACACAAACATTAAAAACTTATATACTGTTGTATCTTCTTCTACTACGTACGGGATATCCTTACTTGGCCTTTACGCCAGTCTTGCATCTAAGAATGAGAGTATAGATGACTCGTTAGCCCAACTCTTCCAGGAAGTCTCGCAACGCCTTGCCACAGAATACGTCCTACTAGCCTAACTGTATGGCCCAGGCAGCGAGCCCGGTATGTTGTCACTGTTTTGCATTCCATTAAGACACGATCAGATGTTTCCTTGGCCTCCATTCATACTCTATCTGTTTGCCGGTTATTCCTAAAATGAAAAGGTGCTTACAAAAATTGCAATGACCGTAGTATTTTTTTTACTTCTCTTAAAAAAAACACCATGATGCTAGGTTACGTAGAAAGAAAGGGAAGTAGGTATAGAACACCTCTTAGGTGGATAGACCTTAATAAGACATAATCCAAAATGGACGTCCAAACCTGCTTGAGGAGAACACAAGATAGAACAACCTTTTTTCGACAGAAAAGGTTTTATACGTACCTTTGGCGAGAATAGGGCCACGCCAGGGTTATGTGGGAGTCACCAGCTGGCATACCCACTAAAAACTGTCGGATCACTTCTCTCCGCATGTCGATGGTTGCGCGAGAGCATACATTCATCCGCACTTACCATCTGCAAGATAGAACCACCTGGAGGAAACAAGTTGATTCATAAAGAACCAATGAGCACACGAAACTCCCAAAACCAAACATCCACAAATACTAAAATTCTGTACAGCCCCCGGAAATCACGATTCACCGTCGCATGTCTGCAGTCCGCATTCGAATACGCATTTGAAATTTTATCAACCGGTTGCTACCGGTAGTGAACCGGTAATTTCGGCGAATAATTGGTACATTTAGCTGGACCATTCAGCGCAGCGCTGCCCGAAATCGAGTCCATTTAGTGGCTAATTGTATCTATTCCGACACGGATCACCTACAAATTCTGACGCAGCGTTTTGCTTGTTTAAACTGTGTACTGTTTGCAAATTAGGCCGTTGTGCGGTCAGATCGAGTGTAAGAGCTTTTGTAAAGTGTCTCTAAGTAGTTCCCTGCAGCTTGTAAAATCATTTATATCCAGATCCTAATGAAATTAAATTGATGATAAAATTTGATAGTGGCTCCTGCGATAGAAAATTTAGAGCGATTCGTTTTTAGGATCTCTTACCTCAGAAGAGAAAAAAGCACCCTTAAAGGATTACTTTGTTATCGGTCTTCTGTCAAGACCTTTTATCTCGGGAACGAGTGGAGGTCATCACTACAGCCTTTGTAATTAGACCCACTGCTGGGACACAAGGCCTTTCCTTGCTATCGAAGGAGGTTTAGGCAGTAGTCCACCAATGCGGATTGGCGGACGGAGTTTAAGGTGATCATACCCCTTTGTTGATCCATTAGGCGCCTTCTATGACATCTAATGGAGGATATGGGGTGATGCTATTCTACTCTGCCGACATCACATGGCTTGCCAGCATCACACGAAATTAGATCATAAAAAATATAGTCTTTATTTAAAGTAAGTAATCAATCATTGGGGTTTGCCTTTATCTCGGGAACGCGTGGAAGTATCATGTTCAAATTAAAACCAAATACTCGAGTCTTGTCTCAAGTCCTTGGAGTGGAGCTATCCAATGTCTTTGTATGCATGGGGTCATATAGACATGTGTATCTAATAACAATACACCGCAAAAATATTAATGGTACTTAGATGAATGGACGCTCTTAAATTTTGCATTCACGTTCACCATTGAAAAGTATGTTTTTGACAACTTTTAAATGTATTTTGCGTGCAATTCAGAAAATTATGTACCTTTGTTACCTAAGTATGTTATAGTGGTATAAAAATTAAAGCAGAATGCAACTTTATCAATATCGTTTTCAATTTACACCGGATTCAACCACCTTTCACATTCGCGGTGTCACGAACAAAATTATCTTAATATATTATCAACCGGTAACTCAATTACCGGCACGCTGCGGCCGGTAATTTGGGACACAAAATGGCCGCATTTGGCGGCACCCTCGGATAGTGTGGTCTGTGACAAGATTAATTTATTATTTTCTTAATTAATTATATTAACAGTTTCTTGTGCAACGTTGATTTTGTGAGTATTAAAAAGGATTTTTTACTGCTAAACAATTTATTTACTCAATTTCTTCTCATTGTTAAACTCGATTAATTGTTAAAAAAAAAGCGTCGGTGGCGTATTGCGTAAGGCGGCTTTGTCTCTCACCCGGAAGACGTCAGTTCGAAACCCGCCACGTCCCAATGTGTTTTCAAATTTTGAATTCATATGCACATTTAACCGACGCTTTTACGGTGAAGGACAACATCGTAGGAAACCTGCATATACCTATAAAGAAATTCTTAGGATGTGTGTGAAGTCGACCAACCCGCCCTTGGCTAGCGTGGTTGACTAAGGCCTAATCGTACCTAACGTGGGGTAGGCTTGACAGCTCGATAGGCCCCTCGGTACATTATATGAGCTCTGATAAAGATGATGTTAAACTCGACAGTAATAATAGTTATCAGTCCAAAGCTGGTCTAAAATAAGAAAGGAACTTGTATGAATTTCACATAAAACCTATTTTGAGGCAGTGCATGTTCCATACTGGTGTTTATTACATTTATGTGTAAGCAAATTTTACACAGACTAGCTGCGATGATTACAGGTCATAGCACACCTTTCAGCTCGTAAAGAGAACGCCTCATTTTTGATATGAACGCTACGGAACGGCGTCTACGAAACGGCTACGGAGCGTAGCGCATCATCATTTTTTTCATAGTAAAGAGAACGGTACCGACTTGATAAGTGTAATTAGACCTTTAGAGTATAACATCTGTCCGACTAACTGAAGGTTTCGTTGCTTTTGGGCCATTTTTAGTTGGTGCGACAGGCTGGGACGTGTCACAAATTTTGGGTGCTGTATGCCTGTACAGCCCATACCGGCAGATGTGGCGTTATGTGTAACCAGATGTTACCTAAATCTGGGCTCAACCCTTTTGGGATTTTAAGCGTGATAAGTATGTATTACAGAAGGAAGCGTTCAAGTACCTATACTTTTAACCTTCAAACTGCTAGAAAAATGCACTGAAAAAAATCGACTTGCCTCAGGCGGGACACGAACCCGCATCTTCCGCAATCCGGGCGGCTGCGTTGACCATTACACCACCGAGACACTGTTTTTTCGCTGTCGAAATTTGTCAGTGCTTGGTGCTTATGTTTTTATGGTAAACATTGTTTCATCAATTCTTTGAAATTTGCACTTCTAAGATCCGAACGAAATATTTTTGCAAATATTTGACGCCCAGTTAAGATGAAACTACCTTACATTAATAAAATAAAGTATTACATACTTCTAACTGCTCTAAAAATACCTGAACCAAGGTACAAATAATACTTCAGATGTACCAGTAAATAAATCAGCCACAAATCCTTTTGAATCTCGGCTCGGCCATTACGCGTCGCTTTCGACTTTGATTTGTTGCACATCGTTTTTCGATTAAAGGATTTTCGTGGTTTTTGTAGCCGCAACGGTTTCTGCTATAGAAGTTTTACATGCTTTAAAAGATATTTTGTGTTATTTGGTACCTTTTTGAGGTTTTATGTGAAGTGAGAAATGAAGTTTTTCATTCTATGCTTATACTATGTATTATATTATTTATGCTTATAGTTATTAATAATTAATAATAAAACACTTGATTGGGCACCAAAACGAAATAAATACATAATAAAAAAAAAATTAAATAAAAAAACGCCTTCAGAACTAAAGATGCCGAAATAAAAATTCTGCATATAAAAATCTAAATGTTTTTTGAGGTCGGTCCCAAATACAAGTGACAATGTTTATTCCAAATATTGAGGTTGGCAACGACCTCAAAAGAACATTTAGATTTTTATAAACAAAATTTTTCTTTCTCCGTTTTTAATTTTGATGGCGATTTTTTTTATTTAAAAATATTTTTATTTCTTGCTTTTTAGTGTTTTAAGTTTATAATTTTTTACAATTTTACAAATTTCACACAAGTGATAAAAGTACTATAAATATATCATCGATGTCAATTAAATAGGCATTATTAGGGATAACTCAAAACCTACTCGTCAGAAGTCGATCAAATTGAAATGGGACCACATGACAAGCACCAGCTTCCAAAGGTCAAAAGAATCTTCAAAATCGGTGCCCCTTGTACAGAGTTATAAGGTAACAAACATAAAAAAAATACAGTGGAATTGATAACCTCCTCCTTTTCGAAGTCGGTTGAAAATATAACAGAGACGTACAAACTAGGCAGCCTTATTGCTAAAAAGCTATATTTCCAGGCAACATTAATTCGAGCACAATATGTAGTGATATCGACAATACTTCAGTCTTGGCCTTAGATTGTTACGGCTGTTCACCTGACAGCAACCCTCATTGGGAACGGCAGCTATCTTTGGACAGAAATGATTTCCTAAAAATTTTCGGTCACCCATCCGAGCACCAACCGCGCACTGGAAGCTTAGCTCTCGTGATCTTTACAAAGAACACGAGGCCGCAGCGTCATCGACCTTCTCACTAAGTTAGCACCTTATTACATGAAGATAAAGATACTATTCTCCCTAAAATTTACACAAAACGAGCGACGCGTTAAACCCACAAGGTATCTCACGTAACTCCGAATGTAAGGAGCATACTTCATCACAGTAGAATAAGCGGAGTTACACCGACGTGAACAGATAAACTATCTGTTGGTTAATTTAAATTTAAATTAGACCTAATACTAAACATAAATACAGCCCGTCAGTCTGTAGCTCTTAAGGCGGTGTTAGTCACAAGCCGAAGCGATTTCAGCGCTCTTACAAAAACGCTGCTTAAGTAACCAAGAGATTTGGCAACTCGTTTCTATGTCGCTCAATCAAGAAAGGGAATTGGCTGCCAGCACACGTTTTCCCCTTCTAACAATCTTCATGTCAGGTTAATTTACTTGATAATTCATAGTATTTGAAAGTAGTATGAATACTACTGCGGGAAAGCTATATGTGAAGTTTGGTCTACAGGGTAAAGGACCCACCATTATCTTAGCCTTTTTAAATTCTCCGATGACGCTGTAAATACTGACATCAACAGTGAACCAAAATGAATCTTGGTGTATTGTAAAAGCTTAACCTCCTCGTCCAGTGGATGTCGTAAAACCCATTGCATCGAGAAGTCACTCGCGCGATGGCGAGGTAAGGTTGTAGCACACTACAGCATTCCTAAGAAGAGTTAGTGTAGGCATCTGGCTATAAACGTAAACCAAAACCTATAGCAGTACAGTGACGTAGCACCGACCACAAAAAATTGGTATCAAGGTAGCAAAAAACATGTATAACACCTTTAATTAGTTAACCAAACCAGTTTGCTTGTGATATATTTCGGCAAATATTAGACTTACGCATTTTAACGTTCTTCCTAGCCTACCCAGACCTTCTGTCTGAGTGTTCCGCTAGCAGCAGCGTTCATCACAAGTGCTGTACGGAGGTGTTTGGGGTCCAACGGATCCCACGCGACTAATAGTGTAAGTATTTAGGCGCGACTATCTAAAAGTTAAAAATAACCCTTTCCTTGCAGTCGGGTAAAAATTATATAGGTTTTTTTAAGAGTACATATTTTTTTCTTGCCGTTAAATCTGTCACTTCTATTTATTATTATTATTTTAGGGCTATTTGCGTTACTGAGATCTATTGTGACTATATAGCCTCCAAGTAAGTCCTAATGAGGCATTTTAGCTGGGCACTGTCTAAGAATTCCTAGTTGGATTGTTTTGTAATCGTCTGGGTCGGTAATGTGTCTCCCCAAATGTAGGTTTCTTTTGTGAATGAGAGGTTCACAAAGCACAGGAAGCTGCAAGTACCGAATCTGTCGCTTCTAACTTGAACCACACAATCTACGTGGTGACCGCCCCCGTCACGTCGTAACATTATCAGCGAGTTAGTTAATCAACTTACGGTTAACTGCGCCGCTAGTTGGACTTGTCGTTTGAACAACCGCCGTTAAATATTTAGTGGTTTTAGAATTTTAATTGTCACACGTCGGCGAGTTTTACAACTATGCTTTTATATGACCATTCATAAAAGTAAGTAGCCTAAATTCTAAACACCATCTCTGTGGCGAATCTAATTCCAAGTCGGATTCTTTGGTTCAGGCAATGCTTGAAGTCAATGCGGTAAGATGCAGTTATCATAATTAATATCCTGATGAAATAACATTAGACGAAGAATGATCAATGTCAGTTTTATACCTAATTGAGTTAACCGTGACATCTTGTATAGATAATTCAGTAAGTTATGAATGCTAAGACATATCACAGTTTCATTGAGAAAAAACCGCCTTCAAAAATAAAAACGGGAGAAATAAAAATTTTGTTTATGAAAATCTAAATGTTTTTTGAAGTCGGTCCCAAATACAAGTGACAACGTTTATTACAAATATTGAGGTTGGCACCGACCTCAAAAATCATTTAGATTTTTATAAACACAATTTTTATTTCTCCCGGTTTTAGTTGTGAAGGCGGTTTTTTTTATTAATTTTTTTTTCTGCTTTTTAGTGTTTTAAGTACAGAAATTTTCAGGAAACTACCTCAAGATCTTTTAGACACACTTGATAAAATTACGATATCATCAATGTCAATTAAATAGGCATTATTAGAGATAACTCAAAAACTACCCGTCAGATGTCGATAAAATTTAAATGGGACCCCATTAAAAGCATTAGCTTCCAAAGGTCAAAAGAATCTTAAAAATCGGTCCACCCAGTAACGAGTTATGAGGTGACAAACATTAAAAAAAAAACATACAGTCGAATCTCCTCCTTTTTTGAAGTCGGTTAAAAATTGCCACTGACTATTGCCGTTAACCAGCGAAAAGCTATACGAGTATTATAACATTATATTGCACCAAACACAATTAAATTAGGAAGAATACATAATTAATAATAAGCGGCGCACATCACAATGAATAGGATAAAACATTCAGGATTCGGTTCTCATGTGCATCATTTACATGTAACACTTAGCGGTATTCCTCTTAAGTCTAATTAGCACTATCCCTTAATTAATATACTTAATTATACCCGTCTGTAGCGTGTTGTTCCGAATTTATAACAACAAACATGTTTCCATCCTCTTAATTCGAGTGTCTTATAGGATTATTTAATTAATATGTAAATTCCAGAGAAATTTAACTGGCTCCTAACTTGGGGATTAGTGTGCTTATTTACGACGAAGTTGAGGATTTTATGTTTACATATATATGAGGACTACAAGTACATAATTAACGAAATATAAGCACACACTGAAACTGTTTGTTTGAAACGCAAAATTATATGCGAACGCCTCTTACTAAGATACTGTTGGAATTAATTTGTAGGAACTTGCTACTGGATTCTAGTGATATCTTTTTATGTACCTATTTTATTCAGTGGGTAGGGCACAAGGTTTGGGTCCACGTCCAGTGGCCCAATTCACGTAAATACATTCGATCTAAAAATCGTTGTAGTTTAGAAATCGTTCGATCGTAGTCCTATCCAATTTTGGTATTCACATGTTACTCAGCTACATCTCGATAGGACGACAACTCAATAAGTACTTAACTAAAGCACATCTGAACGACTTGTCAAGGAAACAAAAAAGATGCCCGTAAAATGATTTGATTTTCTACTAAAAGGTTCAAATATACTTTATACTTCAAATACAGTGATTTACGATAAATTAATCAAATTAAATCAATCAATATCGATAATATTTAACATAGAACGTGATACGAAAATATTTTAGCTGAATACCTCTCAGTTGACATTTCGGTGCGATTTTAAAACGATTTATTAGCTGAATATGGGTAGACGATGGTTCAACGACATTGCGATCGAGCTACTTCAAAATCGGTTCATTTGACGTACGTGAATACGAAAAAGTGTTTAAACGACTAAATCGCTGCGATATCATAACGGTTTTAATACGTGAATTGGGCTACTGAAGTCTCCTCGTGGTGGACCCTGGTAACGTGGTGCGGAAACTTTCTCAGCGGGGGTGTGGCTTTTGATATCAAGTGTGTCCCCTTGGCATTCGAAGTCACATACCATCGTCGAGTGGTTTTTGTTTTCCCACCACGGCTAGTTCCGGACGGCCCTTTTCAGGGTCACGACCGCGCCCGATGACCTCGGGTGCGGTCCGATGGCTGCTCCCGGTGTCCTCGTCAGGAGGACGCGCCAGGTCGAGCAGCCGTCGGTGGAGGAGTGGTTGCTGGACACCAATTGGTGCAAGGAGTGCCTAGACGGGCAGCGTTGGGACGGTCTCGGTGTAGTTGCACTCACGTGCGCAGATCCTGAGTTGTCCCGTAATAGCGCACTGAAGGTCAGGCCGGGGAGGATGCTTAGTGGGTATGGAGGAAACGCCTTTACCTCGAGTCCCACATATCCCCTACGGTTGGCACCACCCCGCAGGGACAATGCGTAAGTGCATTTGACCTCACCGTCAACAAAAAAAGGGCACAAGGCTTACGACTGTTGGGATGGAAAAGTCCTCACAAGGTAGACCAACGATCAGGTAAAGGTCGCAGGAAGCTGCTGTATGCGGGCAGCGCTGGAACCATCGCGTTGGAGATTTTTGAAGGTTTATGGTTGGTCCCATTCGTGATCGGGACCTAAATCGGCATTTTTAATACTACCCATAATATTATAATACTAGGTACAATTTATTGTAAGTATGTCTACAAAAATCACCATGTGATGCCGGCGGAGTACAATAACATCAGCTCATACCCTCTAATGTGTGTCGTAGAAGGCGACTAATGGATCAGCAAATAGGTATTGATCACCTTATATTACGTCCACCAATCAGCATGGGGCAAGCGTGGTGGACCAGTCCTAAACCTCCTTCAATGACAAAGCCTTATGTCCCAGCAGTGGGTCGAATTGTAAAGGCTGACATGAGTTTGCAAAATGAATATATCTTACTGGTTCTAATGAAAGCACATTTTGCGAAAGCACTCCTTTCCTTACAGTAGCGTATCAAGCTTGTAATTTAATTCTAAAAATACCCCCAGAAGCATACTGTCGTAAAATTACTACCGGAGAAGCCGCTCAAATATTAATAAGGGGACAAAGTGGTACATATCATAATGTGCTGCGTTATCATGGGTGACACAATATAGAGATGTAGGGTAAATGTAAGTTAAAATTCCTGAATTGTATTTTAAGGTAAAACCAGCTTACCTGACAAAACAAAGAAGCATTTACTATCCGATTGAATCGAATCTAAACAATATACTAATCCCATAATCACATAGTAAAAAATTCGTCAGATACGGTCCATCCGTCTAGCACTAGTTCAGTGTTCACAGACAGAAGATTATACGATGATAAAGATAAAAATGCAAACAAGCAAAGCAATTTTGAAACAAGAAAACAATCCTAAAAGCTGAAAGATGCTATTGCTTTAAATTTATGAAGCCGATAAAGCATTTGCCGTGTTCACCACACGGCAAATGCTTTATCGGCTTCATAATTTTAGTACAGTTTATTTATTCTATTACCTAATTTTAAACTATAAAGATGGCATCTATTCTCTTTATTTATTGTAATGAATTTGTATGATGTTGCTAGAATGAAACCTAGAGATAGTTGAAAATGCAATCAGAACTCTACACATCATATATTTACGATCCATTCCACGTTCCAACATTTCACAGCGATACAAATACCATTACTCATTTCACCAATCGTAGTCTCATTATAAATTCTATCATCACCCCCCGTTTCAACGTGAGTCTTATTACTAAAGACTTAAGATCTAATTTCTAAGTCGTCGTTAAACGTCTAGACGGGCTGTTAGAATTGCATGGATTTTTTCACACGAAGCACGTGTTTCAAATTAATGAGTACAATGGATCCCCCTATAGGGTCGAGCCTGATTATTTATTTATGAACTGGGTTCTACGCCGCTCTAAGTGTCTGTGATTTTTATAGATCCGTAAGAATACTTAAGTTCAAACACGAAAGAAAGGATTAAATTTGGACTCATAGATAATAATATATTCAGGTCAATCGAAGAGCACTCATATTACCAATTATTTTCGCGATAAGGTAATAACTTACAAGATGCAATTCTCCTGATGAAGTGTATTTTGAAAGAAGGCTTAGTGACAACAATTGAGATAGGGATGCTCAAATAATTCGTCCAGTAGAAAGGACAAGTGAAAACAGATTGACGAAAATTATATATGAATCAGCACTGAATGAAGTTCCGGGGCGAAGAAGACCTAGGCGAACGTGTAGGTAGTAAAACGCAAAGGTCGGCAGGTCAAAAGCACTTGAGATCTCTGAGCTTGCATAAAGACTGTCATGAGAGTAGATGCAGCGGAAGAATGTACCTAAGATCTCTGGCTACCGCAATGGGAGGAAGGCGTGATTTAATACGTATGTACTGTTCAAGCTTCTCATGGAATTATAGTACCCTTTAGTTCAAGTACTGGCAGGTTATGAGAAAGAAATAAAAAGATTGTCAATTTAATTTCGTTTATCTTAAATTTAGGTTTTCGGCAGGGTACATGGAATAGGTATATTATTTTATAAGTTCAAATCACGATAAATATAGTAAATAACATCACAATATGGGGTTTTCAATGGCTAAATAGTTCAAGAGTTCAACTATCTAACGTTTTACATTACGTCGCATCCCAAACATGTACCATCAGGTTAGATAAGATTACGACCAAGTGGCATTTGGGATTCGTCTCACCTCGTGAATAGAATAACAAATATTAAATACTAGCTGTGCCCGTGACTTCATTTGCGTGGATGTCGGAAAATAATAGCCTATAGCTCAATAAATGGACTATCCAACACAAAAATATGTTTTCAATTAGAATCAGTAGTTCCTGATATTAGCGCGTTCAACTAACTAAACAAACAAACTCTCCAGCTGTATAATATTAGTAAAGATAGAAATAATTGATATTATCAAAGTCACCAGGTTTCAAACAATCCGGATTCGAGTAAACATTCAATCACACAAAGAAACTGACTATTTCGTCACAACCATTGTAAGCACCACCCTACCTACCACACCCCCTTGTACACAGTTGCTTGATTCTCATTGTGTCTAGCTCGTAATTTATATCTTTTGTTCACTTTTATTTGTTATCACTCCGACACTGCTTTTGAGGCATTACGTCTTTTTGTGCAAGTGTAGGATTATATCGTCAATGATGATTTTAAAATCCTCTTAGATTTACGCGTGCAATAAAGATTGGGGTTTATATTTTCATATTAGCCCGACTTTTCTTAGTATTTTTTCCTAGCTATAGTTTTTCTTTTTTAGCTATAGTTTTTCTTTAGTTTGTTCTTTTTTTTGGACAATAATTAAGAAATAATGTTTAGAATATGTTTTCATAAAAATATGAAAAAAAAATATGACTTTGACCTTCAATAAAATCGTAACTATCAATTTCCCAGGTTTTGTCTAAAGGCAGAAAAATGTTATGATAGTGAGCAAAATACATGGTTTTCGTTTGACTGTTCATGTCTTTTACACCCGTTATTGGTATTTAGAAGACCCAAGCTAATATCCAGAAGCGTCGGTGGCGTAGTGCGTAAGAGCGTCGTCTCCCATCCGGGAGGCACTGGTTCGAACCCCGCCACGTACCAATGTGTTTTCAAATTTTGAATTCATATGTACGTTTAATCGACGCTTCTACGGTGAAGGAAAACATCGTGAGGAAACCTGCACACACCTATGAAGAAATTCTTAGGTTGTGTGTGAAGTCGACCAACCCGCACTTGGCCAGCGTGGTTGACTAAGGCCTAATCGCCCCTAACGTGGGGTAGGCTCGAGCCCCTCGGTGGGGACATTATATGAGCTGATGATGATGAAGCTAATATTACATTTATATTATTAAAACTATATTGTGAGTTTATCTTAATATTCAATATAACATACATGCACAACATTCGCATATCATCCTTATTTATTTACTTAGGTATTGTATACTTTCCCTTTACATTATATATCTTATAAATAATACTTATGTATTCTCATATATAATATATATTCTCATATAGTTACTATAATCCTATATTTTTATTATTTAAGTAAGAATTTACACTTACGGAACAATAATTACTCGTTATGTAATGACAAAACTGTAGTTATTGTGGTTAACGGTTCTGGCCGAAGTTATTTAGCTAAAGTCACTTTTGTTAAGTTTTAATTAAGTATGGCTGTTGTTAACCCGAACAATAAATATATAAATAAATTATTTATTAATGAAGAAACTACCTAGAAATAAATATTCTGCCTTGAGAAGCACTATTGAAAATCAAAACCTGAAATAAAACTGACTCTCATAAAAAGGTCCCTAAATAATAATAGCACGATATATTACTGATAGAAAACGAATCTAAAACTCGTACAATTGCAAATACGAAAGCAATTTCCATAATGGTTTCCACGCATTATAAGCGAGTGAATATGCACTCGGTGCTATACAGGGTTCACTGAAGCGTCACATAAGTATAGAATAAAATGTAATTTTATCCATTTCGAATACTTTTTTCTGTTTTGCTGATGCTTTTTTATCTGAAGAAAATTTCATGCTTCAGATATTACTAGAAGATGGTTTGAAATGGTTTCTGCAAATTTAAACTTAGACTTTCAAACGACTGCACCTGTATACCTAATAGAATTTTAATGGAATTTAAAGGTCTGCGTAGCTGCTATATCCACTGTTTTAACGTATATATAAGCTTATGAATTTGTCCCATTGGGGTGTGCAGAGATTACTTATTTGCAGTAGCTACTATCCTAACACCTTTGGCAACATCTGCTTTCATAATAGTCCTCAAGCAAGCTACCGATCTCGGGCGCATTAACATAAAATTAAGTTCTTTAATTTGGATAAATGTTTGTTTAGGTTTTCTAGTAAATTAAAAATGTTTTTAAGCCAAGCAGCAAGACTATCAATTTTCACAGCAACGTTTCTGAATCAATCAAATGTCATTGTGATCTGATCAAAATTATCCTTCTTTAAAAGATCATTATCGGTAAAAAATTGACTGACACCTTTTATCAGTAACCCATATCAAAGACAATTATGTTCGACTTCTGAGAAAACCGATTAGATTTGACTTTAATAAGTATTCTTACACATTATTGTATCTAAATGAACGACAAAATGTCTAATAGTCATGTTAGATTTATCTATATTTTGATACTTTCTACTGTCTTTCATTAGATAGGTGGATGGATTTAATATCCTTAACTGCATTTCATTAAATATTCAATACAGGAAAAAAATCAATAACATAGAGAATGTACGAACAATAGATGGTCTCCATTCAAGGTTATCG
This sequence comes from Elophila nymphaeata, assembly GCA_955850985.1. Lineage (NCBI taxonomy): Eukaryota > Metazoa > Arthropoda > Insecta > Lepidoptera > Crambidae > Elophila > Elophila nymphaeata. Next base: position 13,086,239 of record OY039092.1, read on the forward strand.
TTAGAGATCGCTTGTATAACATATGTCTAAAGTTAACCTTTAATGGACAGAAAATACGTCAATAAAAAGATTTGAGGAAAGTTTTGAGAGTACCAGTCGATAATTCTTAAAGTTTATTAAAAGGTTACGAAGTTCTGCTGAAGCTTTAGCGTCTTGATTTTAACATAAATAGACAATAACCACTTTATCGTCTACTTACGCACCTTTGAGATAAATTTACACAGTTTATCAGTCTTACTGTGTATTCAAATGCAGATCACACACGATTATTTCTTCAGGAGAAGTAAAGATAGGAACTTACCTGTCCATCATATCTCCCTCTGGCCTGTTGATGGCTGCATCCTTAGAGGCGGAGTATACATAGACTCTGGTGTCAGCTTTGTACCACTTGATGCTATGCATCTCACCGCAGGATTTGCCGTCAATCCTGCATCTGAGTCGGGCAGTGTTCCCAACAATAGCTGACGCATGATCTGAAACAAAAACTGTATTTAAGTATACTTGAATTTGCCTCCTTATGTGTTTTCTATCGGCTGTATAACGGAATGTGTTCTGAACTATTTGACATGATGCCTACAGCTTTCTTCTATCACCGCACCACTTGCCATCGGCAGGGTATTCATCCTCACACACTGGAACCAAGTAGGTCACGTACTGTGCGTTTCAGAAGAAATTTTCTTCCGCGTACGCTTCGGTTGTGTAATGAACACCCTGTCGAGGTTTTCCCTAAGGACTACAACATGGGTGTCTTCAAGAAAGGTGTAAAAAGTTTTTGCTAGGTCGGCAACGCACATGTGATACCCCTGGTATTGCAAGTGTCCATAGGCTGCGGTGACCGCTTACTATCAGGCGGGTCGTATGCTTGTTTACCACCAATGTGGTATAAAAAAAATACTTCGGAGGAATTTCGTTTTAGATTGCAACTTCTGTATCGGTTAAAGGATTTTGTGGTTCGAAAAAAGGGAATCAGTAAATTGGAGTATTTACACATACCCGAATAGGTATTTTATTAACTTTTTAACTTTAACATTAGTGAAAAACAAAGCATCATTTTCTATTCCAGGAGTAACTATTACTCTAAACTGAGAATTAATCTGAAATATAAATATTTATATCCATCGCCGTAATTGAGCGTCACATTCCAGCAGAGTGGTGCGACATCGCACCGACATTGACTAATCCCGGTAAAATCCCGGAATCCCGGGGAGTATCCCGTTCAATTAAACAAAACGCGCTCAGCGTTTTGTTACAGCTTGCATTGTCCCATGTATTTGTTTTAGGATCCCAGGGAGGGATGTTTCGCTGAAATATGAATATATATTTTTTGCTCCCACCATTTGCTTATTAAGAACTTGTTTAAGACTACCTTTAGAAGTTTATTTCGGTTTGGTAAACTTTGCCTAGTGAGATATTTTCGAGAAGTTAAGGGCAAAGTAACATTATCAACCCTCTGCAACTAAGGTGACTTTATTAGTAAGATTCTCAGACTATTTCAAATGAAAATCAAATTAATTTTGTAAATATTAAATAATAAGTAAAATTGTTCTAAAAGGAAGTGCAATATCTCTTGCTTCATTGTCGACAGTGAGAATGTCGCAAATTATTTAAGAAATTGTATTCACCAGATCTTGTATGTAGTAGTAGTTGGCATAATAAAGGTACTTAAACCTAGACTCTGTGTTAATAATGCAATGTAAGTCCATAAAAAGCGTGCACAGTACGCCTGTAATTCAGGGAACTGATAAAATTGTGTTGTCAGTAATGACTTACAGAACTGAAACATGGCTGCTTACAATGGGCCTCATAAGAAAGCTCAAGATCCCTCAAAGGGCAATGGAGAGGGCTATGCTCAGAATTTCTCGGCGTGATCATATCAGAAATTAGGACATAAACTACTATTAATTTAATGATGGAAGAATTAAAGAGGAAAAAGAAGAGGATTACAATGATGTAGATATTTCTATATTTCGAGAGCACGCCCCACCGTATGTGAAACTGTTGCCATTACATAGTAACATTACACCTACTTCTCTTCAAATTTGATATTATGTTTTAATCTAAGCTGATGAAGTCTTTTTTGTTTTGAACTTCAGATCTGATCTTAAGCAGTGGAAGCACGTGCAGACAAACTATCAAACGTATACTTGTAACACCAGAACAAATTGCTGAGTGTATACAACCTTGCCAATTTATTATTCAAACCGCGTGTCCGTACCTAAGATTGTTATCGATATAATTTTGCTAGAGTCGTATCAAAGGCCGACATAGACTTTGACAAGTAGGTATATTGATATTGTAGATATATTGAGGGTTAACAAGAATGTTTTCAAGGCTCTTATACGAGTAGTCTTAATTGGTTACCTAGGTAGCTGTTGAAGATCTTTTGATGTAAGATTTTCCTGCTAGGCAGGCAGTGATTCTTTATTCCGGTATGTAACATATCCCGAATAATAGAACCAATTTGCCCACTTAAGAGAATGCCGTAGAAACAGTTTTTTGTGTTCAACGTTGTTTTGTATAATTATTTAAGTTTACGTATAAAAATGTTATCGGTTGTTCTAGTACAGATGGAAGGTGTGTCTAAAGTGACTCTTGCGGAATCATACCAAATATGGCTGAACAGAGAGAGAAGCCAGGTGCCGCCAACGGGGCCTGGTCATCTCATGTTTTCTTGATTGATGTAAACGTAGGTCTTATAGTTAGTTGTTATCTTTAGATGGACAATTGTATGACACATGCAATAATAGGAACTAAAATTTTGTCTTCGTAAATAATATTGTGTAAATAACTAATGCAGTATTGGTCCTGTGTCCAGGGTCGAATTATCAAGGCTGTTCTGATGATGATGAGGGCAGGCAAACGATGAATCAATAGGTTGGGTGAAGAGAAGTGACCAAAAGTCTCTTTCTACTTGATATCGACAAACTGCTGTAGGTTTTGCATGGAATTGTTACCACCGCGTTCCACTAACCCTCCTTGGGGACGACTGCTATCTTTCGAGAGCGGCCGCTTAACGTGCTTACCGAAGCACAGAGAAAAATCCAGTCGAAAATTATTAGGTCACCCATCCGAGTACCGACCACGCACTGGTAGCTTAGCTTTCTGATCGTCGAAGAACGCACGATAGGCGGTGCCATCGAACTCCTCCAGAATTGACCTAAAGTATTCTTCAATAATTTATCTCTCTAAAATCCACATTCCTACCCCAATGACCACAGACTACCCCAATGTCGAACAGAGTGTGACCTCACCTATAGATCTGTCCCCTCGTTCTGTTATTAGACAATGCAGGAGGTTAATTATAATAAATTCTCACGTAATGTACTTGGCTGTGAGCCAGCACCCCGAATTTGGGTATATCTGGCCGAAATTTCCAATGGCAACACTCATAATTTTCTGCTTTTAATTGCCTGTTTTATCTGCGCTGTTATAAAAATGTTTACAATAAACATTGCAGAATCTCCTCCATACTTAATAGTTCTGTACAATAATTTTACTTTAACTAAAAGAATATATTTTGTTCAAGGATTGTTTTTTTTATTTGTCTCGAAGAGGGAGTATCTAATGTGTAGAGTTTTTTATAACTAAGCGAGACCGATCTAAGGGACTGACTTAATGTTAAAATAAATAATAACGTCTTCACGCCTTCAATTCTTGGAGCCCATGGCATTCAAAATTTTGAGGTATTGTTGCGATATAGTGAACTTTCCAGCTTATGTTTTGGTTGGTATTTTTTGGTTCTTGGAGAAAAGATTTTAGAGATTTTTTTTTTGAGAAAAATGCATTAGATTTCAAGTAACCAACTCCGAAGAATTATAACATATGTGACTACTCAAACTGTATTTCATTTTACCATTCACACATAAACAAATGTCTAATATCCAAAATCAGTCAATTAATATGATACAATTCCTCCTGACCTCTCCCGAATCACTAACTGTGTTTTCTTTTTGTTATAGGTCCACAATTGTGATCTAACGTAACATTTTATAATAAAATTTTCTAAAAATCATAATATACAGTGTTTTTTTTCTTACTCTGACATTAGCAGAATCGCCGTCAATAAACGATAAATCCATTAGAAAATAAAAAGAAGAAAACAAAATATCAGAACCTAACAATTTCCGAATTATAAAAGTTGCTTCTAGTCCAGAATAACGTATTAACGTCAATCAAAAGTCTGTATCTCGATACGTTAAGAACTACTCGATATTTCCAAAATTACAGATAAGCCCCGCATAATCACTTCGACCTTTTAACATAAATTACTATATAATTGGTTTGACCGCACCGGTCACTATTGGGCAATCCATTTCTATAATACGCCGTTGAAATATATTAGTCTTTATGAGTAATACCAATAAAGACTTACTGTTATTTATGGCTTTAATCTCCGGTGGTACAATTAGGGATATTGTTAATTCTATATTGATTTTGCGGTCACAATTTTTTTTATGAAATATGCTGGGGGTTGGAGCCAAAATCACGCCTGATGAAAAGCAATGAATCAATGAAGATGCTTATATTTCTTTACAAGACAATGTAGTCTTTTTTAAACACAAATTAGAAACTATGACTCAAATCTTTAAAAATTTGGGAGATTGAAATCAACTGTGTACAAAATATTAAAGAATAAATTAGCTTTATAATATTTAGCTTCGACAGAGTATAAAATTAACATAAAACATTCTAGAAAAATGCACTGAAAACTGTTTACGCGTTCGTAAACGCAAAAATTTTTCTAATATTTTTGGAGTTTGCTACTTAAGAATCGATTTGCATATGTAAGGGGCCCGGTATGTGAAAAATGTGAGGAGTAAAATCTATCGATGAATGACCTCGAATGACCTCGTTACGTTTTTGGTGCGCATCCTATGTCTCGCAACTTTCTAATTGTCAAAACACGGATGACAGCAGGTGTGCCATCTCACCTGTCTCGGAGTAAACTCCAGTCGTGCGTCGGAGCTGACACACACAATTTTTTTTTACTCATCACTACTGTTTTTCGAAGAAATTTCCGCAAAAAAACGAGCATGCTCCATACATATTGGCTTTGGTAAATATGGAAAATTGCTTTGTTTTTCTGTCTTTGGCAGTAGGGCAGTCCCTACATCCGATATACTTTCTCACTTTATTCGGAAGACACATTGATGATGGTTCTCCCAAATACAGAGATATTTCCTTAGGAAGGCGAATTGCTCTGTCTTTGGCGGAAGCTGTCTGCTATCAAACACAAATAAGGCATTTTGGAGTTTACACACCTAAAAACAAGGCAATTTAATTATTATACGCATAAAATTAAAACATAACCAAAACACAAAATAGTTAGTTACCCGCTCTATGTTTGTGCACTTGTAGTTTACTCCGCTGCTGGCACAGCACTGTTATTGTCGCTTAAAATCACTCCCCACACCACCCCCTCCAGCTACTGAGTCAGCCAAGTTCCAGGAATCGCACAGCTAAGAACTATTTAGTGTTTTTCAAATCGGTGGGTATGAGATACCCGATCTCATTCACGCCGGGTTAAGTGATTTACCTTTAATATTTCAAGTGTTTATAGGCAACGGTAACCAATCACGGTGGACCGGAAGCTTGTTTGTCATAAAAAACCTGTTGTCATATTCAAAGTAAGATAAGGTAAGGTAACCGTAGACACGAAAAACACATTTCTTCTTTAGAAATACACTTAGGAATTTACGTTGTACCAAATTATTCCAATTCTATTTTTAACACAGTCTATAAACAGCTGTCGTAACATTTTTTTTTAATATCCTCTTTTGTCGTGAACAATTATAAAAGAAGCGAAGACAAGAGTCGTAATATACTCGTACAAGGCCTACAATGGGATGTTTTAACTCCTACTCAAATCTTTTTACCGCCCGACAAAATTAATATTCATTCCATTCATTTGACCTCATAAAAAGGGTCTGGCTTTTAATTTATACTTCATTAGCATCTTTTAATTTTAATATTGTTATGTCTGCAATATGATTTGCGATTTAATTTGAGTTTATACTGATGTACATTTTCAAGTTTACGTAAATAATCATTGAGATTTACAGTACTAACCTACTTTGAAAAGTCAGACCTAAGTTTCGCTGCAGAGCTAAAAAAATTATCGTCGCAATAATGTCGTCTAACTTTTCCTAACCGTATGGAGTTAATGCAGCGCTTGCAGCGTTATGTCGATGGGTGTATGCAATTTTTTCGCTTCCAAAATGTTGTAAGTGCTGTGATTTTCATAGTGCTTAACTGCTTACGCAAGGCATTCAATGACTGAATAAGTGGCTACATCGCCGTAATTGATAGAGATATTAGTAGTGATGAGTGGTATCTTCTCTATACCTTTTATCATTATAATTCGACCCACTACTGGGAGACAAGGCCTCTCTTTGTCATCAAAGGAGGTTTAGGCAGTAGTCCACGCTTACCCAATGCGGATTGGTGGACGGAGTATAAGGTCATGAATACCTTTGCTGACCTTCTACGACACCCATTGGAGCTTTTAGAGTGATGATATTCTACTCTGCTGGCATCACACGGTTACAGTCAACTTACTATACTATCCATGCTTTTATCTGAATGTAAATATTAAATTCTAAATTTAGCTCGGTTTTATAAATCAACTTCATTGGATTAGCAAATTAACTTTGGATGTAAATAAGGAAAAAACATGTTATTAGAGTTTCATTTATTGTATCGTGAACCACTTGGAAGTGAACGGAGATGGGGGACGGTGAAGACCTAGACGAACGTTATTATCGATTGAATCGAAGAAGTCTTGAAAAAGTGAGGTCAATAGTAATCGCAACCACCGCATTTATGAGGACTGTGATGGAAGTAGATGATCTCTGCCTTCCTCTATGAGAAAAAGGCGCGACTTTATGTACCCACTAATAGATAAATTATAAACCTTTTTAATTCCAAAAATATTATAAATATGTGTTTCTTAAATCTACGTATTTTAACTATACTTTGTTATTGGAACTCCACTTTCAATCCACCTTCAAAATTTGTTACCTAATATCTAAATTGCCAAATATTTGTTACATTACAATTAAAATAAGGGTCTTTTTATTATTATTTTACTTAAATACATTGAAATTGTCCAATTAATAATTATTATGAAAGATTTTTTTTTCATGAAACGTTAATATTAACATTCAAAGTAAGGGGCCTCATAGAGAATACGTTAAAAAAATCTCGTCAGTAGTAAGAAGGTTAAATGAAGGCAAAACTTTCAGGAGCCTGAGTCATGATTTTAAAATCGTTTACTACTTGGAGTCAAGAAAATTAATAAGCCTAAAATGTTTTTGGAACCAGTAGGTATCTTTTCAATCATCAAGATATATCAAATCTTAAATCTGATTCGTCGAAGAAAAAAAGCATCGCATCTAAATCTTAAAGACCGCAAAAAGATTTTGACAGGAAACGTAAAAATTGCAATTCCGAAACTCTCGCAACTTGCAAATTCCGAAGACACCCGAACCTACATAAATTGTCATCCAATTACAGTCCTACGAGTTTACCGCTAAACTTACTGGGAAATATTTCTTTTTTATTACCATAGTTTTTAAGAGGTCCAATGTCAAGAATATTTATCGCTTGGAAGATCCGAAGGAGCTGGCATGGTTTGCTGAAAGATATGCTTTTGTTACACTCATTGCAGAGTCGGAAACTTTTAGCATCGAATTGGCTACATCTCTTTTTGGTTCAGCAAGTACGAATGGGATGGAAGAAAACAGATTCGGAAGTATCCGATTAGGAAATACTTGGGAATGAAATGAGTTTTGAAGATGGCAATTAATCTTTCTTTCTCCCTTACCAAGGGTGCCTCTCAAAATATTTTTAATCCTTTTGAAGTTTCTTGGAGGTGCTGTTGAATTTTCAGCTCGTGGAAACAATTTGATATCTTTATCGGTACTTTTAGGGAATATTAATTAACAGAATTCGTTTCTTCTGGGCAACTTGTTTTGTCAAACGACTAAGCGAAAGGAAAATGTTATTTCTGTTAAATTTAATGATGATAATATAGCTATTTTGTTTCTTTATGTAAATAAACGATCTCACACAAGTCTCAGCTTTGGTACAGATAAGACGTGTCACAGTCATACCTTTATAATATACCAATCATGTTTATAAATTAATTACATAAAATTATTAAAAAATATATATATATCTAATAGAAACAATATAAAATAGACGCAAATATATATCAATTAAATTTAAAGTAAACAGTGAAGTGGATAAATGTGAAAACTAAAATAAAAATAATAAAATCAAAACAAAGAACTGAAATATCAAATTGTAAAAAAAGAACATAATGGACTTGAACTTTCCCTATTGTTTGTATACGTACGTGTGAAAAGTGCAAGGTCGCAATCGATTAAGTTAATGCATTGTTTTAATTATCTCTGTTCCGGACATTTTGGAGTGTGATAAAACTTCTTTGTTAAAATACAATTGAGTATTGATTAATTCAATTGAATAATTAGAGATTAGTGATTAATTCAAAAGTTTCCTGTGCAAAATTATAAATTTCTTCAATATGCTGACTCGCAAGGCAGTGTCTAAGGATGTCGAGATGAGGCTTAAGCAAGCTCTAATAGACCTAAAGCAGACTCACGAACTTAATGAAAAATTATTACAAGAACGTGAGGACAGTGAGCAGGAGATTCAGGATGTCATTAGAAGAAACACCGGACTGAAAGCACAACTAGCTGAGCTGCACGATAAGTATACCGACATGGCAGATCAGTGCATCCATCTACGAGAACTAGTTTCATCCTACAAAGAGTGTAATGACACTCACGAACAAGCATTGTCGCGCATCAATGACTTAGAAATTAGCCTTTCCGAAGCAAATAAGACTGTTAGTATTTTAGAAAATAAAAGTAAAGCTTTGACTAGTGTAAATGTATCTCAGAGCCTATTTGATGAGTTACTTAGCTCTAATATTACTCCTGAAAACTCAGATTGTGAGGCCTCGAACACCAACTTTAGCTTAATTAGTGATGATTTACTTAATGAAAAAAAACATTTATCAATTAGTAGAAATAAAATAAAAAAGTATATTCGAATAAATAGATACATAAAAAAAACTAATAAATTAATACAGCGTCAAAATCATTTTAAGAAACATTTGTCGCTTAGAAAAGAACGTAGGCATTTGCTAAAACAACTAAATGATTATAAAAATATTGCAATACAAAGCAATAAATCATTTGAAAGTACTACACAGGTACTAGAAGCTCAGATTGCTAGACTACAATCATCACTAAACACATTATCTGCAAAGTATGAGACCACGATAGCGGCGTATACTTTGACAACGGATAATGATAATAATAACTCCATCTCTTGTAGCAAACCATTATCGAACAATGTCACATTTATGTTTAGTGATGAAATTGGAATAAATTTTGGTTCATTTATTAATCAATACTTGGAAGGACAAAAAGTTTTGAACAACTGTTATCCACAATCAAACATAAATGAAATTGTAAAGGAAATTGTTAAATGTGGTAATAACTTTTCTTCCAGTACAAATATTATTATTTTGTTGGGCAATAGAGGTAATGTGAATAGGACAAGTCTACAAAAAAATTTAGAAACTTTAGATAAATTAAATGTAAATAAAATTATTATTTATACATTACCATATTGCAAAGAACTGCCACATCAGGAAAATTTAAATAGATATAAATTTAACACTAACTTGTACAATTTATGTATATATAATAATAAATTTCATATTATTGACTCTAACAATATCGCTCGTATATATTATAATGTAAACAGAGATAGGTTTACACTATCAAATTATTTTAAAAGACAGATAGCAATTTCTTTATCCTATTTTTTTGTTATTTCACACAATAACCTTGCTAAGCACTCAGGTCATGGTAAATTTAACGAATTTCAAAGTAATTTTATTAATTTAAACTAGATTGTAAGACAGCAGAGGTTCCCTCTGGCCAAAATTTGATATGCAAACATAATAGTACTAGTAAGTCAGTATTAAGTTCAACAAATGCAAATTATATCAATTTGGTGCATCAGAATATTCAATGTTTAAGAGGTAAAGATCTAGAAGTGGAACTTTTTTTGAATAGCTGTAATATAAGTATTCTCTGTATCACTGAACATTGGTTAAAAACGCATGAATACATGTTCAACTTTAACTGTCACCAAATTGGTAGTTCGTTCACCAGAGTAAACTCAATCCATGGAGGTTCGTTAATTATAATTAGTAAAAGTATACAATTCAAAGAGCGTAAAGATATTGTTAACCTATCTATTGAACGGACAATTGAATTAGCTTCATTAGAGACAGGGAAATTTATAGTTGTATCAGTATATAGACCGCCATTAGCATCATTTGACATTTTTGAAAAAGTAATGGAAGAGGTTTTATTTAAATTATCAAAATCCAGTAAGAAGATTATTGTGTGTGGAGATTTTAATGTAAATATTTTAGAACATAGTACTGTCTCTAGGAAATTACTGAACCTGTTTAGATCCCATAATTTAATAAATATGTTTATGGAGCCTACTAGAATCACAAGTACAAGTGCCACATGCATTGACAATATTTTTACAGATTTATTCCCTTTAAACAAATGTATTATAAATAAATTAAGCTCTGACCATAGCGGCCAATTGATTAAGTTTGAAAATGTTACGAAACCAGTCAGAAACCATCAAGTGACTTATGTACCGGTAACCACAAGCCGTTTAGAGAGTGTGAAAATGAACTTACTTAAAGAATTGCCTTTCTTGGCACATAATAATATGTTAAATCCAAATGACTTGTATAATTTATTTTTTAATTCATTTCACAGAATTTTCAGCTCTGTTTTTACTCCAAAAACGTTTTCTGTTACAGATACATTAGTTTTTAATGATTGGGCAACAGCTGAATTACATAGAAATAGGCAAATATTGTATGACTTATATGCGAAAAGGTCATACAATTCGAGTGAGAAGTTTGATGAACATGTTAGAAATTTTTCAAAGAAATTTAAATTAGACTGTAAACTTGTTAAATCGCAACATTTAAGTAGTAAGATCAAAAACAGTAATAATAAAATTAAAACTGTTTGGAAAATCATAAATGAAGAAACAGGTCGCGCTAAACTAGGATACAAAGACTTCAAATTGAATATAGAAAACCAAACAATTAAAGCTGATTTGGACGTAGCAAACGCTTTTGAAACCTTTTTTACTAATATTCCTGTTTCTACAACTATGACATTAAAATCCTCACCCATCGCCGCTATTTCCCTTTTAAAAAATAATGTACCTGAATGTAGTTTATCATTTCATTTTAAACATATAAATGCAATTGATATTGTAAAAACCTTTAAATTAATAAATATTAAGAAGACTAATGACCTATGGGGAATTTCTGTTAATATACTTAAATCATTGATTGAAATTGTTTCATTTGACTTAGCAATAACCCCTTGTGTGTCGCGCGACCTCCTGGAGGTCGCTGTCAAAAACGCCTGTGTGTCGGCCGACCTCCTGGAGGTCGATCCCCCCCTCCACTGTTTTCCGATGATGAAAATGATGATTATTACTATTATTATTTAAAAATATAACTATAATTAATATATTATATTCTGTTAGCTTATTTTATTACGATTTTAGTGACAAAAACTCTTATTTATAGTTTTATTACAAAATTTTTGACGTTTTGCATTTTTCTTACACGCGGAAAATTCGCGATGGAAATCCGGAAGTAACTGACACATGCGCGAAATGTTACAAAATGGCGGCGACACAATAGGGGTTAATATTCAATAATTGTGTTGACTGTGGAGTGTTTCCTGACTTAATGAAATTTAGTAAAATAACTCCGTTATTCAAATCTGGTAGTACCTCCGATCCGACTAACTTTAGACCCATATCAGTACTACCCACATTTAGTAAAATATTTGAGAAGATTATTTTGGATCAGTTAAACAATCATTTTTCTAAGAACGATTTGTTACACAAAAAACAATTTGGATTTACTCGCGGTCGCTCAACAACCGATGCAGGTGTTGAATTAATACAAGATATTTTTGAAGCCTGGGAGGAGTCGCGTGATGCTCTAGGTGTCTTCTGTGACTTATCCAAGGCATTTGATTGTGTTGATCATGAAACATTAGTCAGGAAACTACATCACTATGGTGTTAGAAATAAAGCTCTTGATTTCATTACTTCATATTTAAGCGACAGAATTCAGAAGGTAGATGTTAATGGAAAACTTTCCCGCGGGTAATTTGTCAAAATGGGGGTTCCACAAGGTTCTATTTTAGGACCATTTTTGTTTTTAGTCTACATCAACGATTTACCCTTTATTGTTAAAGACAACCACGGGATAGTATTGTTTGCGGATGATACTTCTCTTATTTTTAAAACTAATAGACGACAATCTAATTTTGATGAAGTGAACAATGCTCTCTCTAAGGTTGTACATTGGTTTAATACGAATAACCTGCTGTTGAATGAAAAGAAAACAAATTGTATTAAATTCACTTTACCTAGCGTGCGAAATGCAGAAACCAGTTTAAGACTTAATAATGAAGAATTGAACTTAGTCAAAACCACAGTATTTCTTGGAATAACCCTAGATTCAAAACTCCAATGGGGCCCCCACATAGAGAATTTGTCGAATAAACTCTCTTCTGCAGCATTCGCAGTAAAAAAGATTCGCCAATTGACTAATATTGAAACTGCACGATTAGTTTATTTTAGTTACTTTCATAGTATAATGTCGTACGGGATCTTGCTTTGGGGAAATGGTGCCGATATTGACACCATATTTGTTTTGCAGAAGAGGGCTGTTCGTTCTATATATAATATGGGACCAAGAGAATCCCTAAGAGAAAAATTCAAGACAATCAACATAATGACTGTTCATAACCTATATATATTTGAAAATTTAATGTATGCACACAAAAATATTGATAAATTTAAGAAAGTCAGCGACGTACACAATATTAATACTAGAAATAAGCATAAGCTCGCTGTGCCCAAAATTAGGCTCCATAAAGTTAGTAATTCCTTTGCTGGTAATTGTATTAAGTTTTACAACAAACTTCCAAATCTCTTTAAGGAATTATCTAATAATAAATTTAAATCAGTTATTAAAACAAAGCTTCTTTTGAAATCCTATTATAGTGTAAGGGATTACCTTAACGACAAAGAAGCTTGGAACTGAATATAAAAATTGTAATTGTATACCATAAGACGTACATAAGTGGTCGTTTACCTAGTGTACGGATCCAAAATGTAAAAGAAATAAATAAATAAATAAAAGATCTTGTGAATAGAAAGTGACAAGTGGGATATTTAGTTCTCTATCTTTTCCTTACTATTTACAAACTTGGCATGCTTGAATTTTGATAATGCATTTGTTTAAATTAATAAACCGTATAAGGAGTTTATTGATATCAAAATTCGTCAAACTTAACGAACGGAGATTCATTGTTTTAAGACTTCTAAATCCTTTCATGAATCTTCACTTTATATTTACTTCATCGACTGGTAATAGGTCATTAACTATGTATGTAAATATGAATAAAAATATGTACATTAGAATTTTATTATTAATCACTCCTACATTTTGTAGCATTCCTTAGTCTGTTTTATATTTAGAAAAACCACATGCTCAGTTGCTTAGAATTTTCATTTTTTTCTTTAGACGGACTCAAATTTATTTAGGACTTGAAATAAAATCTTCTAATATAGCTTCGTCTTTACAGCATGCAGTACACAAAGGTCTGTCGAGTGTTCATTATTAACAGCGCTGTGTCCAGTGTCCACTCAACTTTATTAGCCAACAACTAGAGCCAAGTTCCGGAGTTCCACAATAAAAAAGTTTCGCAAAAGGGTTCCGTGCATACGCTTAAAATGTTGAAATTAACGAGTTGGCGGGACGTGTTTGTGTAAGAAGGTATTAGGTTAGTTGAATGGGTGCGGAAAGGCCGAAAGTAAGTGATAAAAATAAAAACTTAAAATAAATTGAATGCCAGGGAGAATGACCCACAGGCCGATATATGCCGCCGCAAAAAAGCTGGACGGAAAAGGTGGCGTTTCGCTCGCCTCCTTGCCCCTTTCAGTGGACAGCGGGGCCGGGACTAGTGTACCGTCCTGCTGCCGTTTAGTTCTAAGTTAGTTTTAAGTTTGTAGATTTAAGTGTTTTTTTGGCATATCTCCGAAATTTTTAGGAAAATAAGCTTTTTCTCGGTAGCCTTTTCTTTATATATTTATTTTACTTCGTATCGTGTATTTGTTTCTATCTCATCTGTTCTCCTAATTTTGTTAATATTTTCTTTATAAATAATTCATTATTTAATTTCATATCGGACTATGCGTGTTCAAATATGCTATTCTTGTCATTTTTAAATTGTATTTTCATCTCTTTCTATAGTACGGCTACCGAGAGAACAGCATATATCTTTATTCAAAATTCTAAATTCTTAATTCATCTGTTTTGGCTGCTTTTCGTTTTTCAAAATTATGTATCGGCGACGGCTGTATAAAGGAGGTCGGTCGTCTGATACGGGAGTTCAGTCGTCGAGTTTAGCTCGTACACTACGCACTGTGGTGCAGGCCGTTCCCGGGCCATTTGGCATATTGGCCCGGGACTCAAGAAGGCTCCGCGTAAATTTGTCTTCGAGAATATAAAGCGAAGAAACTACCAGCCACCCACGAGGCTCCGGATGCGGCTGCTGGAATCCACTGCGTTACCGAAGCTCCGGGTGCTGTGAGCACCGCCACTGCTGGGCTGGTTGGCAAGGCTGCACCGCCCAGCCGCCGCTGCGGGAATTGGCTCTGGACGTCGTACCCCGCAAGAGTCTCTCTACTCCGCGCGCTCTCTCTTCCATATCTCCCTCTTATATCACCACCGGTGGTCCATCGTCAGTGCCAAACAAATCGAACGCGAGTGCCGTACCCATTCCGCCCACTTCCTCTTCCTCCCGTCGCGAGTGCTACATTACTAGGGACACTAGGTGTTTACTTGTTGTTAAATAAATGTACATATTATTTTTAATCTCTCTTTTATCTTTTGTAGTTTAGAACTTTCCTTATCTATCCTATCTCTTACTACTCTCTTCAGTTCTCTCACCTGCTCCGTTACGCCTATTCTCCTCCCGGGAGTAGGTGTAACGCGACACTAGGGAAGTCCCAACCTCGTATTACACCAGTCACTGCCAGTTGTCGATGTCCAGCATGTCACGGGGCATCGTCGGCCTCCCTCACATTTTGGGGAGGTGGGGGCTCGCCCCAGGCAAGCAAGCACCGACGGGGTCGTGGAAGTTTCCACAAGTGACGCGTTCTCCTCGTCCGATCATGGGGAGGAGGTTGCATGTGGGGGACATTGTCGGGTTTTATTTATTGGGTAGGCCCTGCCTTTCGCAGGGAGAGTCCCACATAACGTTGCCGCCAGTCCGTGACATATGCGTTACGCATTTCGCAACGTAAAAAAAGGATTAGAGGAAGGAGGCAAAACGTTTTCTAGGAGTGAATTTCATTTCTTGATGGTGCGACAAAAAAATGAGATGCTCAACTTCTTGGTTGGAATGGTAGACACAGTTTCATGTTACGGCGACGCAACGCAAAAGGTATGGTAGCCCTTAGCCCAGTCTTCGTCCCTTTAAAAGAACTTGAAATGGAAGAAATCCAATATGGTACTATTCCAAAGGCCCATGGGCCCCATAAATAAACAAAACTAACTGCCAATACACCATCAATGGCGCATAAAAACCTTCCAGGCTCCAACTCTGTATATTCATAAAGTTTTCCAATAAAAAACTTCTTGTTTAATGCGAAAGGGTTTCCAGTTGCCTTTATGGATGTTTTATGCTCGCCTGTTATGTGCTCCGCCACTTACGGACAAGTACTTCAAACGTACAGTTTTAAATGGAACGCAAAAAATTTACTTAGAACCTTTACGCGCTCGTACTTGACCTAATTCCCAAGTACATTATACATTATAGTCGTGGAGAAAACCGAAGCAATCATGAATTTTATTTATTCAAGTAAAGTCCAATACCAGGTTAAGTGACTGATAGGCATACGGCTTGCCTGATAGTAAGCCGCCATCGTAGTCTATAGACGATTGCAACACTCATGTGACATTCGCGTGCTGCCAACCTTAGTCCCCTTTCCTACCCCGTGGAGCTCTGGCGACCTTACTCACCAACAGAAACACAACACCACAAAAATGAATGTTATTTGACTGTGGTCTTCTGTAAGGTGAAGTACTACCCCAGTTAGGGTTGCGTTCAAAATCGAGCGGTTGGTCCATTGTGCCCTACCTCGGCTAACTAAGGATTTTCCCTAAACTTTGATAGATGAAATTGAAGTGATCATTATCATCAACAGCTCATATAATGTCCCCATCGAGCCTACCCCACATTAGGGGCGATTAAGGCCTCAGTCAAGCACGCTGGCCAAGTGCGGGTTGGTCGACTTCACACACAAGCTTAGAATTTCTTCATATATTCTTCTTCATATATCTTCGTATAAGCGTCGATTAAACGTACATATGAATTCAAAATTTGAAAACACATTGGTACGTGGCGGGGATCGAACCAGTGCCTCCCGGGTGGGAGACGATATTCTTACGCGCTATGCCACCAACGACGCCTCAAAATTTGAACGCCTCGAAATTGAACTTATAATTTTGTATAATTGCTTACCGGCCACAGTAGTACAAAAAAGCTTTAATCCCAAAACCGACCAAGAAAAACGCAGCTTACTCGCAGTAAATCATCACGACCCGGTTCGAGAGGCAGCGTACCGTGCCAAGTTACCGAAACTTGGCATATTAGCTGAATATTTATGTAGTGGTAAGGATTTTAATGTTGCGGCTAATATGAGCTGTATGGGAAAATACGGATTTGGCTGTTGACCTGCTTCATGGTTATCGTAAACAGGAAAACATAATCACCCTTATGGAAAATGTTTCGAGATTACTGTTAAGTTTTCGGAAAACAACGATTTGTCATACAACCTTATTATTGCTAATGTGGTATTGTCAGATCCTGAGGTTTCGGATTCGATACTCAATGAGATGCGAATTGGTGTTCAGCTTGTTAGCGTGGCCCCACACTAGCTGGTCGTTCTTTGCTACCTATAAAAGACCATAAAACCGGAAGGCAAGATGTGAAGCGGAAAGAACGCCCGGTAAGCAAGTAACGGGACCACGCCCCTCCGTGATTTTGCTTCATTCAGTACGCCGGTAACTGTGCTCCTGCGTGGACTCGTTGCAGAGTTGCGAAAAATGGCGGGATCGATAGAATCTCTTATTTTACAAATCCAAAAATTCTCGTATTTATGGGATACGCAGTATGTCCTTTTTTACACACTTTAATAAACAACTTTTCAAAAAAAAGTCCAACCGACTTCAAAAAGCATAAAAATAACATATTATTAAAATGTGTGCTAGGTACCTGCTGTACTGTTTGAACCCGGTGCCAAGCCATGCCAATCGTTCAGCACCACGAGCCCCTCATCACCTAAGCTGGCGCGTTCGGTCGGTCGCAATCACGGGATGGTGTGATCAATGAGTCTGATGTGGCAGGCGGACCTATAGAATACCTAATTGGCTTGGCACCGACTTCACACAGTACAGCAGGTACCTAGCACACATTTTAATAATATGTTATTTTTATGCTTTTTGAAGTCGGTTGGACTTTTTTTTGAAAAGTTGTTTATTTTTCTATTTTTAGTGTTTTATGTAGAATAATTCTTGTTTTTTTATATATATTACGAGATGGCCAACAAACTTTCGGCCCACTCGGTGTTAAGTGGTTCCGTCGCCTATAGACACCTGCAATATTAAGGAGAAATTACTTAACATTAGAAGTGCGTTGTCATTCGGCGGATTACTTTTTGGGTTTTGTGCCCCTTTTATGTAGGCGACAAGCTGGCAACCTGTCACTATTTGGAGGCACTGCATGGTCCATACTGCCAGAGGTGGTTTTATCTGTGACAAAATGTTACAGTTTTGTACAAGTTTAACATCTAAATACTAAGTATTACGGTGCTTTACCTTCCAAGTAAGTATTACTTATTACTCCCTTCTAAGTATTACGGCCTTTAATATTTAAAGAATTATCATCCAAATAATAATTTAACAACAATTTATCTTGTGAACAATATTTTCTAGTTTTTTTTTATTTATTTACATAAATTTAATTGCCTTTTACTGTTTGCTGTCTAAGTTACTAAACCAAGGCTGTGTACCTACTATTGTAATTGGACTTCAGGTTTATTTAGTATGTCTAGTTATCTATTTGTATAAGTGTTGTAATTTGTTGTCTGTAATTGTGCCTTTCAATAAAAATAAAAAATAAAAAAAATCTTAATCATTATAGAGTTTATCCTTCCATCATCAGCTCACCTGAATAGCCTGAAAGAATACAACTATCGCTCTTTAGATACCTTTAATATTTAAAGAATTATCGTTCAACTCCTAACCATTAAGGAGTTTTACCTTCTATCATCAGCTCACCTGATTAACTTGAAAAAATACAACTAGCGGTCTTTACGTGCCTATAATATTTAAAGAATTATCATCCAACTCCTAACCGTTAAGGAGTTTTTCCTTCCATGATCAGCTCACCTGAATAACTTGAAAGAATACAACTAGCGCTCTTTGGGTACCTTTAATATTTAAAGAATTATCATCCACCTCTTAACCATTAAGGAGTTTTTATTTCATCATCAGCTCACCTAAATTACCTCAAAGAACACAACTACCGGTATTTAGGTACCTTTAATATTTAAATAATCAACAACCAACTCCTAACAATTAAGGAGTTTTACCATCCATCATCAGCTCATCAACATGAGATGACTACCAGACGCAATCATACTAGAATAGCTTTATAAAAAATATGAATAACCCTCCCTTTCCGTTGTTTTTCGAGGGTTGCCCTCGATTTTCCTAGCTTTGCATCATCAGATCCTGACTTAGTGACAATGGGACTACCTCAGGAGTATATACTATCGAATAAAAAAAGAATTTTGAAAATCGGTCTACAAATGACAGAGATATCGGTGAACATACATTTACCTTCCATCATCAGCTCATCAACATGAGATGGTGACTACCAGACGCAAATGCTAGTATAGCTTTAGAAAAAATATGAAAAACGTTGTACATGCTTATAAAATTTGAGGGTTGCCCTCGATTTCCCTGGCTTCCCATCATCAGATCCTGACTTGGTGACAATGGGACCACCTCAGGGAGCAAACAGTATCGAATAGAAAAAAAATTTTGAAAATCGGTCCAGAAATGACGGAGATATCGGTGTACATACATAAAAAAAAAAATATACATACAGACGAATACAGAACCTCCTCCTGTTGGGAAGTCGGTTAAAAAAAGGGCATGAGTTCATCACTGTCTATTACGATTTTTTACGTCTTATTACAAAGGTACACGAGTACCGGCTAGTGTGGCGCCACGCTTAAGTGAGTTTGTTTGAAGTCTGCTTGCCTACCTGCCACCTCATCGATGTCAGTCATAACAATAATGTTGATTTCATTGTGCCAACAGGTTGAGTTGTGATGACTGGTCCGTCAGAGGTTGGAGGTTCTGGGTGAAGGTCGCTTGCACGTTTCACCTTTTAGTCTTACTATAAGGTGATATCATATAGCTATGTGATGCCGGCAGAGTAGAATTGCATCACCCCATATACTTCAATGGGTGTCGTAGAAGGCGACTAAATGGAAAGGGTTATGGAATACCTTATACTCCGTTTACCAATCCGCACTGGGCAAGCGTGGTGCATTTATTTTCGTTGGATCCCAGTTTTCGATCCAAATTTTTAGATAAAATTGGCGTTTTATTATCTTGTACCTAAACTTGCAATTTCTTTAATTCAGTAGTTGTTTTAGGTTCATATTATTATTATTCTTTGAAACTACACTCTTTACAAGATTTTAGTCTGTAATTAAATTAAATTTCAATTTTTAAATTCTGAAAAAATGTGTAAATGTCTCTTTAATCTCTTCATCAGAATTGACGATTTGATGCCTACTAACTCATGGACAGACTTGATTTTTTCATAATTTATTGATGCTAGACTTAGCCGAGGGTTGTTCGCTTATTTCCTACAAATTTTGTAACATTAGGATTTATAGTTAAAAAAAATAGAGTTAGTATGGAACAACGACAATTTTTATGAAAATTTTGAAAAAAAAATTGTATTTTCCATAGTAACGTTATTTAAAATTTCTAAAAAACTCCGTTGCCAAATCTTTTGAAATGTGGAGTGTATAATGAGCAAGACTTAGTTAAGTATTGCATCAATGATTTAGACAAAAGATGGGCCTGTCCATGAGTTACAACGATTTCAAGAGTTGATTCTGCTCACCAAATAAAACAGTCACTTTTTTTTTTAAATAAACATTTATATAATTGTAAGTTTACTACATGCAAATCCGTAACAGTATAGTCCTTATTCATAATTAAAATATAAAACTAAAACACCGACTAAACCAAAGAAGAACACAGCTAATAGTCTGTAAGAAAAACAAACGCCAATTTCATAGGTGGGGACCTAATATTAATCTCCTTCGATGACAAGGAGAGTCCTTGTGTCCCGAGTGGGTCGAATTATAAAGGCTACTATGATGATAGTGATATGGAAGACAGAGGAGCAAGCTTATCATCTTTAGAATACACCTTAAGGATGTTTTTTTATTTTCTTTTTAGAAACCCTTGTTGTCGGTTTCTTTTGGTTTACTGAAAGTTTAGTTACTATTTTGGTTTAATGTCCTTTTATAATTTTCTGGTGTACATTAAAGAATATTCTATTCTTTTTATGTAGGCAACAGTTTGGATCGAAAGAGTGCGGCAAACCTGGGTGTGACTCTAAATATTATTAAGCCAATTGTTTTTGTCCTCTTGTCTTTGCTAAAAACCAGCTAAATCTCCACACAAAAAACTGTCCAAGCCAAATTCAGTCCTATTAACATCACCACAAAAAGCAATATAAGCAATTACCGCAATTTGTTCAAAAACGGAAAAGTTGCGAACAAACACCAATTTGGTAAGACGCTTAACTTTTTAAGGGAATTGTAGAACCGGTGTCGCCGACATTCGGTTACGTTTTTAAGCAATTTTATATTTATTTTTCCTCTCTTTTCCCAAAGTCCTAAACACGGATCTACACTTACCGAATACGATTCAAGTGAGGGCAAAAAAATACGATGATATAAAAAATTGTGAGAAACTCCGAACGGTCACAATGCTCGACGAAGGAGCAGGGATATTCAATTAAAAGATGAATTATTTTTAAAGGTCGGATTCTAAAGTGTTTCTTTTTTTTTTAATTTGACGGGCTCGAATCTCGCCTATCACATTCAAATTTTTACTTTCTCGTATGCGTAGTATCTATAGAGGAAGTCTTGTAATCGTCCAAAAATTCGACCTCGAGATTTTGACGGATTTACACGTTTTCGACCTCCCTGAGTCCAAAAAACCCGTTTTTGGAATTATATCTGTCTGTGTGTGTGTCTGTGCGTTAGCACGAAAACTCGAGCATGCTTGAACTTATTGCAACCAAATTTAACATGCATGTATGACATCAAAATATAAGGTTTCTATCAACTTTTGAGTCGTTTCCGGTATATGAGAAAGTCAAGGGGAGACCACTCCCGATTTTTTTATGATTATTTCGTTGTTTTGCAACTATTTACCTATACAGATCTATTGTGACTAGCCTCCAAGTAAGTCTTGAGGCCTTACATGTATCCTTACGTGTACTTTAGCTGGGTACTACCTAAAAATTATAAGATATTCCCAGCTTGGATTGTTTTGATATCATCTGGGTCGATAATATGTCTCCCCAAATGTCGGTTTCTTTTATGAATGAGAGGTTTACAAAAGCCAAGGTGGAGCATTGGTGTATCACGCTCCTGTTCGCAGAATCTACGAGTATCAACAACTACAAGTATAAAAATCAACGCTTGCAAATTAATGAACTAAGAAATTAAACTTTGGCTGTATGTCGTCGCTATTATGTTACCAAATGTTACCTTAAGGCTGTAGTCAACCCCTCGTGAGATTAATACGTACGTTATTCATAGAACATGAAAGTTTAAAAGTCAAAATAATTGTATGGCGTGTCTCTATAGCTTTCTGTGTTTGTATGTTTGCAGATCCGACCTCTAATTGGTGAGTAAACAGCGATACACATTCACGGGGCCTTGCTGTAATCTCGCTCGTGATGGGCTGTAGGTGACAATAATAATATCGATATTTTGTAACATTAAAAGTAATATTTTAGTAACTTTCACAGCTTGCGCAGAAGATTCCCTCGGTAAATCATTCGAAATAGCAGCTGCCTGGATTGTAGTCGAAGGTTCGAGTTCCATTTTAGCATTTGATCAAAATTATGTGAAATAAAAATGCATAAAACTTTATTTTTATATAACAGCTATGAAACAGGCCTCACAAGGTGGACCTACGATCTGGTAAAGGTTGCAAGAAGCAGGATCAATCAGGTCCAACAGAGGTCGTCTCTCGGTTGATATGATGGTGAATGTTTATTCTTGGTGTATCTATTCGTACATTATATCTAGTGCTTTATCGATATTATAACATATACGTACACTCTAACAGCACTAGGCTTAGCCGTAGATATCCGTGGCTCAGCACACAGTTGCCGCACGTAAGTCCGCAACATATTTCAAATTCGGAGTTGGAATTAATCAGTCCGGGAACAGTTACAAATCGGTAGTGATGTGTACCTACATTATTTTGGTAGTTATCGATGAAAATGTGATTTAATGGGAATCCTCCTCCTTGCATCATGTTCCTCAGTAACGAGGGCCGTGACTTCCCTTTGGTATCATTTTTTCTGTGGCCTTAGTACGACTTTTGATAGTTTTCGAGCAATGTATGAAAATAGACGATACGTTTGATCGAGCTTGAAAACTAACAAACTTATACTAGTACTCATACATTACCCAACAAATAAGTGTAAACATAAATAATAATAATTAAATTTTGAAAACTAGAAAGTATACTGAAAAAATCAACCTGCCCCAGGCGGGAATCGAACCCAGAATTCTCCGCAATGCGGGCGGTTTGCGGAGGATGCTGACAAACGCAGCCGCCCGGATTGCGGAGAATGCTGGGTTCAATTCCTGCCTGGGGACGGTCGATTTTTTTTCTAGTTAAAAAAATATTAACGCGTTTGTAAACGCAAAACTAATTCCTTAATTATTAAATTAATATGAATTTAAATATCCTATCTGAAATACACAATATTTAATTTTAATACTCTTATGTTTATTTATGTCCCAAGAAAAGTGTAAAGGCTGATAATATACGAATATTACGATCAAATTATATCTGATTATTTGAGCATAAACGAACCTTTAAGAACAATGTAATCTTAAACGCATCACCCCTTAAGCTGATCCATAACTCCTCGTCCTCATATCCTATTTTTCTCATAATACGCACAAGAATTCGGTCATTTCCCGGCGGGTGTCATTATGACAACGATAATGTTGGCAGAATGACTGTGACGTCATCGCCTGAGATGTTTTCGGGCTAATGTCCTTGTGACGGTTTTATATAGGGGAGTGGAGGCTTGACTAACGGAAAGAAGTTAAGGATAATGTGATAATAATTTTATCGCTCGCCAATTACGCAAATTGGGTTTAAGGAATTTTGAACCTTAAAGATGTCTGTCCACTACAGGGTAGCGTACCGTAATTGGAACTTTTTAGGCTCGGAAACGAACTACTACAAGGTATTAACAACATTTAGTTATAATTGAAATTGATACCAAATTAAATAGAAAACGAATAACATGGAAAAAATTCCTGTCATGGAGAAGTGCTGAGACGGGACCTTGAACCCGCGACCTTTCGCTGTCCGGGCGACTGCTCTTCCAACTGAGCTACACAGGACTGTTTGACCACGACGAATTTAGCCATCTTTCGTTTTTTGATTACGTCATCAAGCTGACGTATGTCCAATTTTTCCATGTATTTCGTTTTCTATTTAATCAATCATTATCATAACGGTGTGAAGTATTGTTGTGGTATTATGAAACAACAAACTAGGTGGTAGACCCATATGTAGGGTCGTCTGGGTAGGTACCACCGCCTTTCTTATTTCTGCCGTGAAGCAGTTCGCTGTGTTTCGGATTGAAGGGAAAGGTAGCCAGTGTAATTACGGGGCATGGAGGGCATATCATCTTAGTCCCCAGGATGGCAAACGCACTTGCGGTGTTAAGTAATTTACACTTAATATTGCAAGTGTCTATAGGCGGCGGTGACCACTTAACATCAGGTGGGCCGCAAGCTTGTTTGCCATCTCGTAACATAAAAAAAACGTGCACTCGTCCGTTTTGTCACGTTCGTGGGTCGTATCGGCGCCGACAAAATTTTCTCGCCGACTATTGTTGACACTTCGTGATACGCTGCGTGCACAGTAAGTGACAGATCGGTGTAGTGGCCATCATAAATGGTCATGGGGACATTTCATTGCGTTCCTATTACAGTCCTATTCATGGTGTTGTAGCGGCTACGTCACAGCGCTACATAGACAGTATCGAGTAACAGAGAAATAGTTGATCAGCGAAAAGTACGAACGTAAACACGGAGCCAAGACACGACACAGAAACGTCACAATACGTAATGAAAGCCTAAATGGCGCTTACGAAGTTTCCGGGGGACATCAGTATATATACAACTTCCAACGATGTACAGTCGGGCCACGGTCCTCGAGCAAACACCTAGCTCGGCGGAAGATCTTCCCTTTTCGCTGAAGATGTGGCGAAATCAGCCACATCCTACAGTTTGATACGGTATTATACCTGGACTATTCCATCACCGACCATCCACGTAGCGTATCATGTAAGGGTCGACCGAGAACTCGGTCTCGGCATTCTCGGCTACAAATTCTACCGAGAACTCTGTCTCGCTTCTCGGCAACAATCGCCGAGATTCTAGGCCATAAGCAAGACCGTTGTAAGTAGGTACGGTTTAGGATAATGGGTATAAAATATACCGCGCGCGTCCACAAACGCAGAAAAATAGGATTTTATGTGCTACAGCGTCATGTTGTTCAATTTAGATTATTAAAACTATTTGAAACAAATTATTATTATATTCTAATATACTTATATTATATGTGGCGGCCAATGCCGCTTCCTCGTAGAACACATAGATGGCGCTATTCAACAGTGCTCATACAAAGCGCGCAATTAGTATGGAAACCTGAATCGCGCAAACGAAGTTTCCCAAGGTGCTCGCTATATATAGAAGTTTCAACTACAGATAGTTGGACCGCGGTCCCCGGGCATACAACACCTTGCCCGGCGGAAGTACTTCCCTTTGGACTTCCTACAGTGGTGACCCTCGACAGAGCACGCAGCACTGAAGATCTTCAGCCACGGACAGCAGCAGCGCAGCCAGCAACCCCCACTCCTCATTCCTCATCACAACCACGAGTCTCTCATCAGCAGTCCACAGCAAGCCAGCATCCCGCCTCAAGGTTCCATCGCAGCATCGTGACGACGCTTCCTGGTTCCTCGGCACACTCGACGGCATCATCCCGACCTGGTCATCGCAGCCCACGACTGGTGCATCATAGTGTTGGGCCCACTCACTCCGGCGTGGCAGCCTGCACCCAGCAGCTCGGACCCACCGTCAGCTCCACATCTGGACTCACTCAGACAGGAGCACACTCGCTGCAGCACAACTCATCCCACGCTCGTCTCGACTCACCGTAGACTGTGGGGCACCTGCAGCCACCTGGCACTTGCAAGCACTGACGCACGACTGCTGAACACACATGGACTATCGACCTCCGGTCTCAGGGGGGGAGTGGTGTGGCGGCCAATGCCGCTTCCTCGTAGAACACATAGATGGCGCTATTCAACAGTGCTCATACAAAGCGCGCAATTAGTATGGAAACCTGAATCGCGCAAACGAAGTTTCCCAAGGTGCTCGCTATATATAGAAGTTTCAACTACAGATAGTTGGACCGCGGTCCCCGGGCATACAACACCTTGCCCGGCGGAAGTACTTCCCTTTGGACTTCCTACATATACAAAAATAGCGCATTTTAATTTTTTTCTCTATTTATCTATTCTCGGTCTCAGCCGAGATTTTAATGTATTCTCGGTCTTGGTCTCGGCCGATAACAAAAAACCTGTCTCGGTCGACCCTTATATCATAAAGAGCATCAACAATCAATCAAATCAATCTTCTTGATATTAACGAGTGTCTCGTGTGGACATATGGAATTTCAATTGAAACTCATTACTTGTAGTAAATTTAGTTTAATGTAGATGTTCTCACTATGACCGCAGTACAAGAAGTGAATTGACAGTTCGATTCAATAGGCAAGTTTTAAAACGCCTGTAACTTTAGAATAGCATCAACACTGATATGATGAATCACTGCCCTAACAAATCAGCGTGAAGCGCGAACATAGCTCCCCGCCGTTGAAGACACCGTTCTTCAACTTTCTTCTTCCGACGTAGGCAGAAGTGGGCAGAGTCGCACGAAGGGGCGTCGATAAGTCCCTTTGGTGGTGGTCACATCAGCCACACGGGAAACATTGTCTGGACCTGGGAATAATTTGAAGCTAATTTGAGCTGAAGTTCCGAGATATATTCCCGCTGCCATCGTTGCCAAAAGTGCTGCCGTATTTGTTCTAGGCGAGCGTAGCGGGAGAGGCTGTGCTCCTTTTTGGTTTCCAGGTCAGGTGCAGGCAACGCATTTAGTGGTCGTCCTATCAGAAAGTGCCCTGGGGATAGGTATTGAAGGTCGTCGGGTGATGAGGAAAGGGGACACAAGGGCCGGCTGTTTAAAATACACTCCACTTGTGCAAATAGGGTGCTCAATTCCTCAAAGGTAAGATGGGTGTTACCCATTACGCGTTTTATGTGGTATTTGGCCGATTTTACACCGGATTCCCAAATACCGCCGAAGTGAGGTGCGTAAGTTGGCGTAAAAATGAATTTAAAATTTTCCTGAGTTGCAAACTCAGAACAAGACTCAGCATTATTTTTGAGAAATAAACTTAGTTCCTTAGCAGACGATATAAAATTGCGTCCATTGTCTGAAAATAATTCCGTTGGCCTGCCGCGACGTGAGACAAACCTTCGCAATGTCATAATGAATGCCTCTCTTGAAAGGTCACTTACGGCTTCTAGGTGTAAGCACTTGTACCTCAAGCATACAAAAATACACAAATAGCATTTCGTTAACTTAGCGCCGCGACCCTTGCGATTTAGAATATAGAATGGTCCAGCATAGTCCATACCTACAGATTTCAAAGGGAAGTCTGGACTAATTCTTTGGGTAGGTAGGTTTCCCATTTTAGGGTACAGAGTTTTACCCCGAGCGCGGCGGCAAAGCACACAGTTGTTTACTGTACGTCGGGCTAGGCGTCTACCGTTGAGCGGCCACACCGTTTCTCTAACTATAGCTAACAGCAGTTGTGGACCGGCATGCAAATTTTTTATATGTTCGTATTCAAATATTAGTTTTGTTAGATAATGCTTGGAGTCAAGAAGTATAGGATGACGTTTCTGATAAGAATAGTCAATTTATGTCTCGTATGGACATATGGAATTTCAATTGAAACTCATTACTTGTAGTAAATTTAGTTTAATGTAGATGTTCTCACTATGACCGCAGTACAAGAAGTGAATTGACAGTTCGATTCAATAGGCAAGTTTTTAAAACGCCTGTAACTTTAGAATAGCATCAACACTGATATGATGAATCACTGCCCTAACAAATCAGCGTGAAGCGCGAACATAGCTCCCCGCCGTTGAAGACACCGTTCTTCAACTTTCTTCTTCCGACGTAGGCAGAAGTGGGCAGAGTCGCACGAAGGGGCGTCGATAAGTCCCTTTGGTGGTGGTCACATCAGCCACACGGGAAACATTGTCTGGACCTGGGAATAATTTAGCAACTCGTCCAACGCGCCAGCAAAGTGGTGGAAGATGGTCTTCACGAAGTAGCACCAAATCGCCGATCTTTAGCTGTCCTGTGTTTTGTTTCCACTTTGTTCTGAGCTGAAGTTCCGAGATATATTCCCGCTGCCATCGTTGCCAAAAGTGCTGCCGTATTTGTTCTAGGCGAGCGTAGCGGGAGAGGCTGTGCTCCTTTTTGGTTTCCAGGTCAGGTGCAGGCAACGCATTTAGTGGTCGTCCTATCAGAAAGTGCCCTGGGGATAGGTATTGAAGGTCGTCGGGTGATGAGGAAAGGGGACACAAGGGCCGGCTGTTTAAAATACACTCCACTTGTGCAAATAGGGTGCTCAATTCCTCAAAGGTAAGATGGGTGTTACCCATTACGCGTTTTATGTGGTATTTGGCCGATTTTACACCGGATTCCCAAATACCGCCGAAGTGAGGTGCGTAAGTTGGCGTAAAAATGAATTTAAAATTTTCCTGAGTTGCAAACTCAGAACAAGACTCAGCATTATTTTTGAGAAATAAACTTAGTTCCTTAGCAGACGATATAAAATTGCGTCCATTGTCTGAAAATAATTCCGTTGGCCTGCCGCGACGTGAGACAAACCTTCGCAATGTCATAATGAATGCCTCTTTTGAAAGGTCACTTACGGCCTCTAGGTGTAAGCACTTGTACCTCAAGCATACAAAAATACACAAATAGCATTTCGTTAACTTAGCGCCGCGACCCTTGCGATTTAGAATGTAGAATGGGCCAGCATAATCCATACCTACAGATTTAAAAGGGAAGTCTGGACTAATTCTTTGGGTAGGTAGGTTTCCCATTTTAGGGTAAAGTGTTTTACCTCGAGCGCGGCGGCAAAGCACGCAGTTGTTTACTGTACGTCGGGCTAGGCGTCTACCGTTGAGTGGCCACACCGTTTCTCTGACTATAGCCAACAGCAGTTGTGGACCGGCATGCAAATTTTTTATATGTTCGTATTCAAATATTAGTTTTGTTAGATAATGCTTGGAGTCAAGAAGTATAGGATGACGTTTCTGATAAGAATAGTCTGAAGCATCTATTCTTCCTCCCACTCTAATCAAATTATCGGACTTGTCTATATAGGGCGATAAGGTTAAAATTTTAGATTTAGAATTAAGGACTTTATTTTCATTCAAACAATTAAATTCGCTATAAAATGTTTCTTGTTGAGCTATAAAACATATGAAATTAAATGCATTGGAAAGTTCATCGACCGTTAGGCAACCAGTAATTTTATTATTTTTATTCTTTGTATTGTGAACAAAACGTTTTACATAACATACAGTTCTTTTTAGTCTTATTAATTTGGAAAACCTTTTAAAATCGATAAATGAATTAAATTGGAATGTGGATAATGTATTAATTGTTAGTTTTATTTCGGGTAAATCGTCTAATATTGTATGTTTTAAAGAAGGCCATTTAGATTCGTCATTTAACAAGTATCGAGGACCGTGCCACCACAAAGCATTATTTACTAGCTGACTAGGGTTGACACCTCTTGAAATTAAATCGGCAGGGTTTTCATTGGTGGGGACGTATCTCCAAGATAGTGGATCAGTAGTTTCTAAGATTTCGCCTACTCTGTTGGCGACAAATGTTTTTAATTTAGTTGGATTATTTGCTAACCACCCCAGGACTACTGTAGAATCACTCCAGTGTATTATTTTATGTGGAGTATGGTGTATGGAGTCTGTGACACCTTTATATAAACGAGCAGCAAGTAAGGCGGCGCATAGCTCGAGCCGAGGTATGGTAGTCGGCTTCAGGGGTGCGACTTTGGACTTGGAGCACAGCAACTTCACTATGACGTCACCATTGCTGTCAACTGAACGCATATATACACAAGCCCCATAGCCTACCTGGGAGGCGTCACAGAATGTATGGAGTCACACAATACATGTCGGGGAATTTGTAGGGTGGAAAGAGAATGTAACTCATTTGAAAAATTATACCATTGTTTTTTAATAGTATCTGGGACAGGTTGGTCCCAGTCAACCCTTTGCTGCCACAAACTTTGTAACATTAATTTAGGTATCATTATGCAAGGGCTCAGTAGGCCTAAGGGGTCGAATATTTTAAATGCATTAGACATAATGAACCGCTTAGTAATTATATTATTTAGAGGACTTATAGACACGGGAAACTGTAGTGTATCTTCGTTAGGGTTCCAGTTAAGTCCGAGTGTGTTCGACGATTCACTCAGAGTTAATATTTCTTGAGGCTCAGCAGCTTTAAAAATAGATTTAGCATTAGTTTTATATTTGCGTAAATTAAAGCAACCCTTTTGGAGCTCCCTACTAACAGAATTTTGAATGTAGCATAATTGTTCTTCATTGTTCGACGATGTAATTAGGTCGTCAATGTAAAAATCTCTCTGTATTATAGTTTTAATTAGTGGATCGACACATTCCTCTCCTAGCTGCCAAAGACAGCGTGTGCTCAAATAACTGGCACTTGCGGTTCCGTAAGTGACCGTATTCAATTGCATTGTTTGGATAGGTAGTGACTCATCCTCTCTCCACAGGATCAGCTGCAAGTTTCTGTCACCGGGATGGACATCGATCTGACGGTACATCTTTTCAATGTCCCCGGTGAGCAGATAATTGTGCTGACGTGCGCGAATTAGTATGGAGAAAAGAGAGTCTTGTATATTTGGACCTACCCGCTGCAAATCATTGACAGAGTAGCCAGAAGAGGAAGGTGCGGACCCGTCGAACACAACACGGATCTTTGTAGACTCACTGGATTCCTTAAAAATAGCATGATGACAAAGAAAATATGATATTATAGGTAAGTGTTCTTTTGACTTTGAAAGATGGCCTAAGGCTTCGTATTCTTTAATAAATTGCACATATTGTTGTTTTAAATTTTGATTTTTTCTAAAACGTTTCTCCAAATTGAGAAATCGTTTTTTAGCTAGCATATACGTGTCACCTAAACAAAGAGGTGAGTCACGCAGTGGCAATCTAACACAAAATCTACCTGAATCTAGTCTTGTTGTATTTTTTATAAAATGAATTTCACATGTTTTTTCAGATTCGCTTAGAAGTGATTTTCGGGGAAGCTCTTCTAACTCCCAAAAACGCTTGAGAAGATTATCTACCTGGGATTCTTTAGACAAATCCTGCTCGGACAAAACTACATGGTTGGTATGTATATTGTTATTTTTTAATGATTTATGTGACATTTGAATTAATGAATTATTGGTAGTGTTATTTTTTGTATTATAATTTTGTGTATTGTAACTGTTTGTGTTTGTATTTAGTTTATTTTTTGAGGAATATTGTATTGTTTTATTGTTATTCGATTTTAATAAAATTTGAGATAATTTATTGCCTTTTGTGTTTAATTTCTGTATGTTGAAAACACCTCCGACTAGCCAACCAAATTGGGAACTATGTAATTTAGGATAAAATTCACCTAATGATTTTTGTTCACAACCTATGACATCCCAAAATATGTCGGCTCCAATCAGGACATCTATTGGACCTGGCTGGTTAAAATGTGGGTCGGCCAAACGTATATTTTTTGGTATGTTAAATTGAGATGAATCTATAGGAAACTTTGGCAATTTTCCTGTAAGTTCATCTAAAACGAAACAAGAAAATGTAATTTGGAAATTGTTAATAAAATTGCGGGATCGCAATTGCACGACACATCTTTCGGTGACTGTGTTGGCATGACAATTACCGATGCCGATCACATTTAGTGATGTGGGGAATATATTTAGACATATTCTCGCCTTTAATGATTTAGTGATGAATGATGACTGACTGCCTGAATCCAGTAAGGCACGCGCTAGAACTACCTCTTTAGTCACCGGATTCATAACCTCAATTAGGGCAGTAGACAAAAGAATCTGGCTAGAAATTTCTTTAGAGAAATTTACGATAGACTCAGGTTCATGAATTTCGATAGAATTTACTTTTGAATCGTTAGAATTTGTATGTAGTAATGAATTGTGGCGTTTTTTGCAATACCTACAAGGCCCCATACGACAATCGCTAAGAGCATGACCTTGTCTCAAACAATTTGAGCAAAGTTTATATTTTGAAACGTCAGCTAATTTTTCTTTAATTGGTTTTGATTTAAAAGTCGGACAGTCATAAATTCTATGGTTTTGATTACAAATAATGCAGAGAAATAGAAAATTATTGTTTTGAAAAACTGTATTTAATGACTTTGTACTTTGTTGACTACTAGTAACGCCATCTACATTTCGGAACTGAAACTTATTGTAATTGTTGTCTTTGTTACGATGTATGGATTCTAGGACGTGCGCACGATCAAGTAAAAATGACTTAAACTGTTCTAATGTAGGGATGTCGTTTAAATTGTTACGTTGCTCTTCCCATTTAGTTAATGTATTGTTATCTAGCTTGGATGTCAACATGAAAATAATTAATGTGTCCCAATGATCAGTTGGTTGACCAAGGTTGGAAAGGGCACGTAAGTTTTTAGTTATATGATCAACAAAGAAACGTAAGGAACTTTCTGATTCACGATTAATTGTTTGAATGTTGAATAAAGATTTTAGGTGATGATTTATTAATAATCTTTTATTATTGTATCGGTCACAAATCAACTGCCAAGCAGTAGTGTAGTTCGCAGATGAAACTTCAATGTTTGTGACTATGCGCTTTGCCTCGCCCTCAAGGTAAGACAACAAGTAGTGAAATTTTTGTATGTCTGAGATACGTGAGTTATTGTGAATTAAGTTAGAAAACGTATCGTGAAACTCAAGCCAACGGAAAAATGATCCGTCAAATTTAGCAATTTGAATTTGAGGCAATCTTACGCCGATTGATTCGTGATTGTGATCGAAAGAGCAATGCTCTTCCATAAACACAGAATCACGTTTTCTCTTCTCTTGTTCGAAAGATTTTAATTCATTTTGCTTCTCGATTAAACCCTTTGCTGTAGCTATGCATATAATTATGTCCTGCTCAATACGCTCACGCTCATCAATCTCAGAATCCAAGTTTACCGAATTTAAAATCTCAATCGGAGTCTGCAACTCATCAAATTTAGTGGATAGGCTCTCAAATCTGCTCAGTTTTAAAGACAACTCAGCAAATTCAACAGCTGAAAGTGTAGTTTGCGTTGTGATCTTATCAATATAGTTTTTGAATTTTGTAATTTGGCCTTTAATTGAACTTCTTTTCGTTAATAAATCTTTTAATTCAGATGAAGAAGAAGCACTTTCTGTTGATCGTACCTTCTTTTCATATTTATTTTGGCTTTCAGACATTGTTAATTAATAAAATTGGTAGTTAAATATGTAAAATACAAAATGTTATATGCAATTAAAAACAGCTGATCACAAATCAAACAGACAACGCAAAATATCAACTTTAGTTTAGAATTATAAAGAAATTGTTTGGCTCACGTTCCTCACACGGCGATACCTGGGACCGGGACTGCAACCGGAATGTGGCAAGCGTCACAGCAGCTCAGCAATCACGAGTCAGCTGATGACAACTCGCACTCTGGAATAAGTCGGCAAAATACCTCTAAATATCGCGTAATAACTGGTGCGAAGAAAGGAGATCTAATGGATTTGTTGTTATATTATTTAGTATTTATGAATATTTGACTATTGTTAACATTTAGTTAAAAAAAGAAATGAAATTTTAAAATATTTTTTGCTTGTAGGTAGATGACTATTTTATACTGCGAAACACAAGTGGAATTTATTTTAATAGGAGATTAAATGTATTTGGATTGTATTTAGGAGGGAATAAGGAATGAACCAAGGCACTTAACTGATGTATTCTGCTGCGAGGTGGTGCTTTAGATGCGTCACTGCCCGGCGATATCAGTATGGTGTCAGCTGGTGTTCGTCGTCCAAATTCCGTCGGTTGTATTTTGCTCGAAGAATGCGTATTTTGTAACTTGTAGATCACGTCGGGGTCACCAATTTATGTCTCGTGTGGACATATGGAATTTCAATTGAAACTCATTACTTGTAGTAAATTTAGTTTAATGTAGATGTTCTCACTATGACCGCAGTACAAGAAGTGAATTGACAGTTCGATTCAATAGGCAAGTTTTAAAACGCCTGTAACTTTAGAATAGCATCAACACTGATATGATGAATCACTGCCCTAACAAATCAGCGTGAAGCGCGAACAACGAGAATTCTACGCACGTGTTGAATGAACCAGAATTATCAGTGCAAACATGAATCTATAGATGTGTAGGTATAGACATAATATGAGAACTATACAATACTTTGACTCCATTATATAGTGAGTAATTGGCACACGCACACATACAAACGTCGTTTACATGGCCGCTAAGCATGCTCTGAACGGCAAAACCGGCAAAACGGCCGTGTAAACGAAGTTTGTATGTGTGCGTGCGTGCTGATTCGTCACTATATATGGAGTCAAAGTACTGTATCATTCTCTATGTTGAGGTATAGAGCTTTAAATTTATCTTGTTTTCCAAGTAAACAAACAAAATTTTTTGATGTGCGTGTGTTGTATACAGCGATGGTTTGTTCAACAGCAGGTACTTAAAAGTTATTGATTACGAAAACAAGCGCCAAACAAACTTACACCCAAGCATCCAAACGACACACATCTATCAAAACAAAAAAACATCAAATTATTCATAAATCACTCCACCAACGACAACTCACGTCGGCGCAACTTCAACTTTTTAAATCCGCCATTTTGTTCGTGAAGTTTGCAAGAACTCGTATTAATCACGCCGCGCGTCTCTTTCTATTTATTAAAGATGCTAACTCCAGATTTATGATTGTAGATTAGCGGCGAATTAAAAGTTGCCACTCAGAGTGGGTTTTTTCGTTGCCGAACTTTGGAGTGGCTCGCCATCTGAGCGCTTTGCACCAACGTTTATTCCGATGCGGTGCTTCGCTAACTTGGATATTAAAGGCAATTTTCGTTCACAAAGTATTATAGCGGGTAAAGGACGTTGCTTGTAATTTGTTATTTGCACGCAATACTTTACGAGGCTAATCAACTTTTTTATAACATTTTTAGGGTTCCGTACCTCAAAAGGAAAAAACAGAACCCTTATAGGATCACTTTGTTGTCCGTCTGTCTGTCTGTCTGTCAAGACCCTTTATCTCAAGAACGCGTGGACGTATCAAGCTGAAATTCACATGAAATACTCAGGTCTATTGTCCCTTTAAGCTGTGAAAATATCAAATTTCTAAGCCAAGCCAATCAAAAGATAAAGCCGATTATGTCGATATTTTCAACAAATTTCCGACACTCGCAAAGGAATCAAAATCTACAGGATACATCCCGTAAACTCAGAATCTTGAAATTTGGCATGAAGCATTGTCATATAATGCAAATATAGGAAAAATTGCGAAAATCACATTTTTTTAGTTATATAATATAATAAAAATATTTTAATAAAATGAAACTTACTACCTTATTTCTCACGAACGAATAAAGGTGTCAAATTGAAATTTATATCAAATACCCAGGTCTATTGTCCCTTTAAGCAGTGAAAAAAATCAAACTTCTAAGTTAACGCAATCAAAAGATACAGCAGTTTATAAATTGTAAACCGCTACGTTTGTACGGCGGAACCCTCGGTGTGCGTGTCCGACTCGCACTTGGCCGGTATTTTATCGTTTATCGGCCTGCCCGCGTTATACAACAGTCGGGGGTAGACTGAGAAACTTTATCATCATCTTTTGAGCCGAGAGATGCCCTCTGTTTAACATAGCCAAGTATTTCAATACTAATCAATCCTGCGCGGTCCGAATCCAACGACTTCCAGAACTTCGGTACACCTTGTGCTGGTCCTGCGTCTCCTAATGCGGCCGCCTTTCCGCCGCAATGACTGTCAGTCCTCCTCACAATGTGCCTTGCCCACTGCCACTTAAGATTACGAATCCTTTGGGCTATATCGGTGACGACATAGCACAGTTTAGCCATACATATTAATTACCCATTCATTATCATCTTATTTATCCCTTGATCATCAGTTCTTCACATTACATGGCATATCATGCTAGTCATTTACATGAATAAGGGTTGGTGTATAATAATAATCTTAAATATGTGAAGCGTGGGAGAAGCGTCGATGGCGTAGTGCGTAAGAGCGTCGTCTCCTACCCGGGAGGCACTGGTTCGATCCCCGCCACGTACCAATGTGTTTTAAAAATTTGAATTCATATGTACGTTTAATCGACGCTTTTACGGTGAAGGAAAACATCGTGAGAAAACCTGCATACACCTATGAAGAAATTCTTAGGTTGTGTGTGAAGTCGACTAACCCGCACTTGGCCAGCGTGGTTGACTAAGGCCTAATGGCGGTAGGCTCGAGCCTCTCGGTGGGGACACTATATGAGCTGTTGATGATGGTGATGATAGAAATATGTCGGCCTCAACCTTCACATTATCTGTTAAACGTAGAGAAGTTGTAGGCAGGGCTTTGAACGATTCAAAAGCACTTAGTAAGGTCGATTTAAATAAAGGGTTTTTTCAATTTGATTTTAGAGAATCGATCGTCTTGAAAGTTTTGCGGATTTTCGACATTATTTCAAGAACTTTGTCGCGGTTTTCATTCGCGTATCGATATTATCTCGATTCATAATCTGAGAACAAGGCTGCTACTTAACGTGGCAGCTGACATTGGGCCTCATAGGAAGGTTCAAGGTCACTCAAGAGGCGCTGGAGAGTTTTATGCTATGCTCGCGATTATAACAGAAATAATGTGATCTGCAAGAAAGCTAACGTGTTTCTGAGATACAAAATAGTACATTATAGCGTCTTAACACGTTCACTGTCCCATACGAAAGTTTTAGACCACCCAAAAGTAACATAAGACACATATAACAACTTAGTACATATCCAAACCCCGTGATTCGAATGGTGCGTCATGGAACGTATTAAGTCAGGCTACGGTGAACGTTTGACGAAACCATAAAAGCATTTACTAATAACTTTCCAAATGTATCCGCAAACATCAAAATAACGTCGAATATCATAACATTTTTCGTCTTACCAAGACAGCTATAAAAAAAGGCGCGTTATCAAAGCTTTCATGTGTCATACAGTAGAATACTTATGACGAATGGACAAAGAAGTGACATACACGCCATCAAGGAAATCCAATGATTAATGGGTCCCATGAAAAAACATGCTCACTTATAAGCAAACATTCAATATATTCCTACCATTAATATTAGTTAGGCTTCATTGCTGGTGATTTATAATGGAGAAACGCGGGGACGACAATAAAATGTATGTTTTTAAATGTATCTTTTTACGGTCGGTTTTAGTGTTCAAGTGGTTTGAGACAAATTTATTTTTTACCTTTTTCATCATTGCAAGGTGTAACACATTTTAAAGCAACGCTGTCACGCCTAACCACGGAACCGATTTTGATGAAATTTGGTATAGATATATTTTGAGACCTTAGGAAGGACATAGGATACTTTTTGGTCCCTTAACCCACATTGACGCAAGCAATGCCGCGAGCGATCACTAGTTTTAAATATATTCGCTTTGGTTGCACAGCCTAATGTAGGAAGGTATTGCGAAATACAAAATCGGGATTGGTCTCCCCTTGACTTTCTCGTATACCGGAAACGACTCAAAGATTGATAGAAACCTTATATTTTGATGTCATACATGCATTTTAAATTTTGGTCACCCATCCGAGTACCGACCGCGTACTTGGTTGCTTAACTTTCATGATCGACGGCTCAAAATTTGATAGAAACCTTATATTTTGATCTCATACACGCATGTTAAATTTGGTTGCAATAAGTTAAAGCATACTCGAGTTATCGTGCTAATGCACAGACACACAGACATAATTATTATTCCAAAAAAAAATATTTTTGGACTCAGGGAGGTCCAAAACGTGTGAATCCGTCAAAATCTCGAGGTTGATTTTTTTTACGATTACAAGACTTCCTCTATACTGCGTATACGAGAAAGTAAAAATGCACCAACAGCATCTTGTGTCAGTCAGCCTAACATTTGTTGTCCTTTCAATGTGACCACAGGCCGACCTAGGCCGTCTTCGTGTAAGTGATATGATCTCATCTATCTATCGCGTTCTAATATACACGTTAGTATTTTTTTTCTCCTTAACATTGTCAATCTAAAGTTCCTCTATGTTACCTACATAATAGGTACATAAAGTCACGCCTTTCTCTCATAGGAGTAGGCAGCAGACTTCTTTCCTTCTCCTAGGATTCCTACTTTTTTTTCTTCATCTACCCTTCATTACAGTCTTCAGCTTACTTATTAAATTAAAAAATAATACTACCCGTGAACAAATGAACGGCAGAGTAGAATAGCAACACCCCATTATTTCCAATGGGTGTCGTAGACGGTGACTAACGGATCAGCAAAGGGGTATTGATCACCTTATACTCCGTCCACCAATCCGCAATGGGCAAGCGTGGTGGACTACTGCCTAAACCGCCTTCGAAGACAAGGAGAAGTCTTGTGTCCCAGCAGTGGGTCGAATTATAAAGGCTGTTAAGGAGATAAGAAGGACAAATGTTCGTGTTAAACCAGGACCTCATATGTCTATGACCAAGATACTCGTCAATTTCAGGTCACTTCTATCGACGTAAGTACCTATTATTGTAATCGTTGCGCGAGCGAGACAGAGCTAAGGCTATCTCATTTTTATTACAACGGTTACGCAGATAAATGACTTCGTTTCCGCGTGTCACTCGGATTTAGTCCAAGTGATTTATTAACTACAGGGGTGAGTCATTACTTTGAGGAATATATATGAAGTTATACATAAATCATAATAAGGTAGGGCACAGTAGATTATTCGCTTGTATTTGTAGCAAAAAGTAAGCAGGTACTTTTCAGGATCCTCCTCCACATGGGAGACAAACAATAAGAACTGCCTGATGGCGATCTCACGGCAACGGTCTCCTTGATCCGTAGTTCTATAGGAATTTCATTAAGAGGTCTTGAATTAATGTA
Organism: Elophila nymphaeata; assembly: GCA_955850985.1. Lineage (NCBI taxonomy): Eukaryota > Metazoa > Arthropoda > Insecta > Lepidoptera > Crambidae > Elophila > Elophila nymphaeata. The sequence goes on from OY039092.1 coordinate 13,125,184, forward strand.
TAAAGATACGAGTAAAGGTCACTGCACACATATCAAATCAGAAAACGGAACGTAACCGATGTAGTTACGTTGCTGACTAGTGTGCGTTGCAGCATGGAGTTTCATACAAAGAATAATAAACGGCTCTAGTTTAGACGATGCTGATCCGTTTCCGAGTGATATGTGTGCTGTAATCTTAAGCTTTATTGTATACCAAGAGTAGAAAAATTCAGATATAGGTCAATGCATAACTTGTAAAATGAGAGGCCTTATCGCTAAAATCAGTGAGTGAATGTCAAGTCCAAATTCAAGAAAAGCTAGTGGAGGAGATAGTGTACTCACTGAACGGCCACCCTGAGCTTTCCTATAAGGTGTATCTCCAACTCTTTCAAGATCCATTCCTCTTATAAAGGAACCTAGGTATAAAACACGTGCTGGCAGATAATTCGATATACTAATCGAAAATAGAGTTGCTCAATTTCTGTGTTCGCAGTAGAATCTATATATATATGTAACTCAAAGGTGACTGACTGACATAGTGATCTATCAACGCACAGCCCAAACCACTGGACGGATCGGGCTGAAATTTGGCATGCAGGTAGATGTTATGACGAAGGCAAAGAAAGGATTTTTGGAAATTCCATCTTTAAGGGGGTAAAATCTCTACACGGACGAAGTCGCGGGCGGAAGCTTGTGCCACATAATTCTGTAATGAATGTAAGCCGGTATGATCCTAGACTTATGTGCAGTGTAATAAAATTGTAGGTACGTTAAAACAAGGACTGTTTTATATGAAACATTCAACACAATATCATACTTTCGCTTAGAAAGTAAATACCTGACCGTTCGGTAAGCGCTGCTGTTCTGTCAACTTAATGTATTATTCCACTGTGTAATTTTACCTGAAACAAAAATAAAATAGTTTTTAGTATGTGCATTATAAAAATGTTTCTCCTAATTTAACAAAGCCCTAAGGCACGTATTATAGAACGAGTCTCAAGAATCAACGCCGACTTGAGCGTCGTATGTCTCTTTCAGTTTGTGCTTGATAGAAAGAGACAAAAGATTCTCAAGACATGATTGATTTTTTTTTATAGAAAAGGGGACAAACGAGCAGACGGTTCACCTGATGGTAAGTGATCACCGCCGCCCATGGACACTTGCAACACCAGAGACATGCGTTGCCGACCTTTAAGGAAGGAATACGCTCTGTTTTGGAAGATGTCTAGGGCGAATCGGTTCGGGAACACCGCTGGCGAAAGTTGGTTCCACAGTCTTGTGGTCCGCGGTAGGAAATTGCGCGAAAAACGCACGGTTGTGGATAGCGAAGCATCAAGACTGTGGGGATGGATTTGTCGTCGCGAGGAACGATGACGATGATCTGAGTTTTATTTTGTAATACGACGTACGAAACACACTACCGGCTCCTGAATTCTTTACTTCATTAATACAAAACGTGGACTTAGGTTCTTCCTGGCTTAAAACTGATGCTAACTCTGTCTTTCATTCAGAAAACAAATTACAGCATTAGTTTTTAATCATTACTAACTTTAGTCAATGTTTAATAATAAAGGGGTAAGGGTTTATATAATACTAGAAAATATCTATGTAGTCCCCGATCACGAATACCACTACCCTTTCTCATGATATGGGTATCGCAAAAGCCAACTGAGAGAGATTCTGAACTCCGCGCAACTCATCGCAACAAGGAGTCAAAGGCGCGTTGGCGAGTAAAGGTCATAAGCACACATATCAAATCAGCAAGGGATTATAATCCTATCGCCTTTCGCTTTGCCGGCGTCAGTCGTAATTAAAGCTAAAGCCTACGTAGACGTAACTAAAACTAAACTCCTATGGCTAGGCGACGGCGCTTACGACTTTCAGATCGCTAGGCGTTTCCTTCAACCAATTTCTAACCTACAAATTCAATAAAACACGCGCAACACGACTGGAAGTTGCTTTGTTAATGAAAGCACTTTCGGCAATTGTAGTGTACTGCAGGAAGACCGCGGATGAGACGAGCAAGCGTGGACGAAGAAACGTAAGCCCGCGTACTGATAAACGTAAGCACAGGAGTTGTAAGTTGACCACTCACCGCACCGGTTCGTGTGCTATGTATATTCGTGTGCGAGGCGAATGATGACCTTTCACACTAATAATGCTAAACGACTCGTGTTGAGGCAATGCCGATCTGTTTCCGAACTATGTGTACAGTATTCAAGGACGATTGGTGTCAGATAAGTAGTAAATAAAAATTTTCTAAAAACTATTGCAGTAAGGTGACACATTGAACCGACCCAAAAGTAATAGGTATCAAGGTAGGGGGCGAAGATAATACAAGTAACACAATTTTCTGTGAGGTACGAGGTACTTACAACGAGCTCTAATTACAAGCTGTGCCATTGTGAAACTCTTTTAGATCCAATGTTTTCGTAAATTTTTCATCAAAGTGTTTTGACTGTCGTATTGCACTGGCCTCTACCATTTAGTTGTCCATTACTGACGGCTACACTGCAATTTTCCGCGACTCCGTTTTCAAATTAAAAATTCAACAGAAAATCGCCTTTCATAAGTCGCATTTAGCGACCATTTTTGCAATTGCTAGAATTATAGGACAGGACAAAGTTGCAGTTAGTACGTGATTATATTTCGTATCTACGTCTATTTATAATATAATTTGAACTTGTTAGACTGTAAAATTAGCTCAAAGTACCAGTGAATCGCTTACATTAATGTAATGGAAATAGAACGCCACTGGCATTGTTCTACTGACGCCTTGTTTCAATTGATAATTGAATAATTTCCTAATTAACCGTCGATCGATACGTCGCATACATAATACATTATCGTCACACAATTGTCGTAATGTATATTAATGTGTGCTCGAAAGGTTTAATTTAGGGCATAACATATCGGATGCCAGAGGAAGACCGCGGAAGAATTAGATGAACTGTGTGAAGAATAATATCAAGGATAAGAGCTGACGATGAGATGAAGGATGATGAAGAAGATAGAGAAAAAGATACTGCAGAAAAAGAAGAATACACATTGGCGGAGGGGGTGGTCCGCCCCGGGTGCCAAGCACTAAGGGGTTACAGTTACAGAATGCTACCATTTGGTATCTAGTACCGGCACCAACTTTGATTGAAGCAACTCCCCTCAAAATCTGTCGCCATAATAATAATGTTAACAGCGTTATTGTATTCCGACAGTTAACGATAAGATAGGCCCTATAGTCCCTCTGTAGTTGAGGATTCCAAGTGAAGCTGGATTACATCTTCAGCCTTATCGTCACTTACCATCAGGTCAGATGAAGGACAAGAGCTGTCAAGAGAAAAAAGTGTAACATCTGAACAAGATCCGGTAACCAGGTTTTCTGCTCTTGTTGGTTCACTGAGGTTTTGGTTACTATTGAGTTTGATGACTATTTCAAAGCACTGCAAGGCTCATTCTGACAGAAATGTCTTTATGACAAATGTTACCTTAAGTTCTGATGAACACTTTTGGGATTGTGACTAATATCAAAATCATCTTTTTCCAAATCAATACTACAAAAAATATAAAGGAAGGAACAAATGTTGATATAACTGCCGCTTCTTCTCAGAAAAAGGCCTCCTGGTAGACTCGTGAACGATTGGCATCTAATTTGGCTTCCATAAGCGTACAAATTGTACATTCAACAGTATATCAGATTATCTCAAACTGTCAAATTTTCTCCATAGATTCAGCGTTTTTTTTTAAGTAGAATATCCATTGGGGAAGATTAACAGTCTTGGGCATTCTGATCTGCTGTCATCTGTACCTAAATGATATAAAGAAATTTTTGATTTTGAATTTATCTTAATGGCAGAGATAGGGAATGAAAAGATTTTTTATTCTCCATTTTGGGATTGCTCAATGATCATTTTCACTTTTACGCCGAATGTAATCTCATGCTCAGCGAATTCATTGTAATTTAGATTAAAGCTCCCACGCAATTGTTTCCACAGTTCCTCGATAATTTTGTGTAGAGATTACATGAATTGAATGAACATGAATAGTTCACGATGCGGATACAATACCGACGTAGTTAACGCTCTGAAGTTGGCCCATTGTGTGGCGATTACTTCGCTAAATTTGGGGTGAGAGAGATTATGTGAGCGTCTTATATGATTTGAGATTGGCGAAAACTTTTACTATTACTCGTAGTTTTTCGGTTCATTTGGAGCGCTCGCAATTATAGGTGCAGAAAGTGGAAATATTAATATCCTTTGTTCATCTGGGAATAAGCTACATCCTAAACCATATCATGCAGGTGAACAAAGTGGAAGCAAAGATTATCCTTTTGTTCACCTTATGACTACATCATTTATTAATTTTAATGTACCTTTAAATCATCTGTTCTCATCATCGCTATAAGGCGTGCTTGTGGTTAAACGCCTAGCCAATTGAGTATAAAGAATATCTGATTGTGGATGAACTGATACTACACTTAGATTCGCAATATCTTTAAATGCTGCTAAAACCGGAAGGTAATAAGGATCTCTTTAAGATTATGTGTATTTCGACCTCATAAGTGTGTGCAGCCGGTGCCAATGAGTTACTGTTTGCAGTGTCCCACAATTTAAACTTAAGCTGTGACGTAATTCACACCAGTGTCATATGCAAACAACCCTAGCACTAGTTGCTAACAAGTTATTTGGATAAATTGAGATAGTAATCTCTAAGCCAAGATTGGTTGGAGTTGCTTAAACGTAGGTCACGTTGGAAGTTTTGCCTTAATGCTGACATATTCGAGCTCATTCTCGTAAATATTAGAAATACACAAATGCATCAAATCACGCCTTCTTACCATAAGGTGGACAGAGGTTACTTTTTTCAACTTGCTACGATCCTTATATTTCTTTCGCTTCAGCTGCTCTAATCACAGGCTCCATACGTGCTGGACAATTTCGAGTACTTTTTATCTGGGTCCTTAAGCCTAAACTTGGTCCACAAGTCACTGGGCTCCTGACTCCCCTCTCTTCAGCATTATGTATGGACCCGTTACCCACACAGTGAAACCATAGAATGCCAGGAGTTTTCATCTCTTACTGAAGACTTCAGTCTTTCTTTTTATAGTGTTGAGTTTTAGACGGTAAGATAAGTTTACGGATCCAACCAGCATATGAGTTCTACTTCTGATACACTTGACCGAAATATTTATTAATATGGAAGTGAAAGTGACTAATACATTGCTCAGATACATACTTGACAATCTCTCATGAACTCAAAGCTTTCTTCATCGAAACGGAGCTTTATCTAAAATTTATTAGTTGTTAGGTTAAACGAGCGACCTTCCCGTCAAGCTTAAGGTAAACAAATGTCTAACTTATATCCTTGTGAAGCTAATGTGATAAAACCGTATTCTAGACGTTATAACGTTATATTATAACTTTTCTAACAGAACCGTGCGTAAATGTTTGAGGAGAACGAAAGAAATATTCATATTACGCCAATATCAAATTTTGAAAAGGGTTGAAGTGAGATTTAGGGAATATACAATAAGATATTATCTGTATTTAATTTTGTGTGCGTTTGGAATATTTACTATATTTCAAATCATAAAAAAATCACTACAACTTAATCAAATCATAAATAGCCGAAACCCAACGAAGAATTGAGCCATAACATGCTATTAAATTTAATCGAATTCGAAATAGAACCGCAACCTAATCCTTCTGCGATGCATTTGAGCTTGCAAATTAATATCGATTTTGGAATTGAGTTTAAACTCTCTATAGACAGGTATTATTACGAATGTTACTATATATCTTGCTGAGAACCATATCTTACTGTGGAAGAGAGAAAAAATATAAGCAAAAATAATATTTCACATAAATACACCTAACCCCATCGCAAAAGATCACAAACTTATCAGGACATAAGAGTGTCTGTAAATCAGTAGCCGTCATAACAGCCTCTCGGCGTCTCGAGAGCAATCTAAGTGAGAAATCGACTCGCTCCGTTGCGGAACTGGTGATTTGTCCAATTTTTTGTCGCATCGCCCGTGCGAAGACACGCTGGAAGTACACTGGTAGCGATAACGTTGACGACAGTGCTACGAACTTTCGTAGTTGAGCTTGTTTCCGTAGCATGATAAAGTGGCTGTAGCATCGTAAAATTCGTAGCAAAACTTTAAATTTGCAAATTGTTCTATAAATTTGTTTCAGCGCGAGTATGGGTTTGTAACCCATTTCACAAAAACCCTGGCTATTTGCTTAAAATGTGAATTGAGCATAGTCTGCTAAATGAAAAGGTTTTCAGATCCATTCTAGAAGTGATATAAGTATTATAACATATTTGAAACTCGGAAAATTTTCATTTGTGCTTCTTTTTCCGTTAAATTTATTATTAAATTAAACACTAAATAATACATCATTCATGATTATGCAGTTATGTAGTGTTGTAATTATTGTTCTTTGTTTGAAACGTAATTTTGGTATTGAGTGAAATATTAGTTTACATTCATTATTTTGGTTGTTATCAAATTTAATAATATTAAAATTAAAGTAAGCATAATTATAAATACCAAATTAAGCATTAATTAAACATGAATGGAAGATAATTGATAAACATCCATAATAATTATAATGATAGCCTAATTATATTGGAAACCAAACGCCCGATTTTCAGCTACATGTATAAAGTTGAGAATACACTTATTCAGCAGAACCACCTTCATAAACTTCACACGAGAAGACCGTCATAAATTACTGCGTCTGCTGTCAAATGCTCGCCCACCGTTCTCAAATCTAGAAGTCTCAGGTTTATATCCCGAGTGAAATTTGCCGGGGTAGCCACCACCAATATACATAAATAATTTGTGTAATGTATTAATATGAATAGATAATAATTATTCATATTAATTACTTCTTGAAATGACATTTATTGAGTTGCATTCTCCCTGTAGCTCTTTATTCTTAAACGCCTAAGGTAAAATTTAATAACACATAAAGGGACATCCGTTAGTATGGGCCATGCAGTGCCTCAAAACAGTAAAATCCAAAAAGTTTGTGATCCAACAAAAAAGCCGAACTGCACAAGTTTCTTCAATTAATGTGTAAATTACAAAGTTGCGATAACTTTGCAATTATCAGTGATAGAGTTATGATTCTTAGATCGAATGATGGAGAATTTTAAATTGTATTACTTCAGCATCAACAGTCAAAATCTCTCAGTGTTAACAACTTTCTAGGCGTCATCTATGCCAGTGACCCAGTGGAGTAAAACCCTAACGACTGTTGAGCGCTACTATAAATTATCCTGAATGGGTTGTGATGTCCCGGAGAACATGTCCGTCGATGCTGAGGTACACTTAAAGTGTTCGGAAGATTCGTCACCGAGAGTGGTCAATATATTGCCCCTGTGTCGGAAACTGACGGATGGAGGAACTGACTGTCTACTTATCGTATTTACATTCATGAGCCTTTGGTAATTTGTGCATACTAAACATAAAGCAAGTTTGGAGATGAGCTAAATTTTTAGGAGAAGTAGAGCTCAAAATTTGGCATTACACGCGCAAAATTCTAAAACGATTGAGCAAATAAAAGCTACAGTTGGTGTACGAGCAGGTTGTGGAGGTGGAGATATCTCTTTTTGAGATAAGCTTCCCTTTGTACATAGCCATGTGATGCCGGCAAAAAAAAATAGCATATGGTGCAATGGGTGTCGTAGAAGGCGAGTAATGGATCAGCAAAGGGGAAGAACACCTTGTACTCCATCTACCAATCCTCATTGGGCACGCGTGGTGGACTACTGCCTAAGCCTCCTTCGATAACAAGGAGAGGCCTTATGTCCCAGCAGTGGGTTGAATTATAAAGGCTGTTTTGATACCAATTGTACATTGTCTTTAGTAATGTATATTCGTTTGTTTTTGTGTGTACTGTAGGGATCGTTCGATTGACTCATCATCATCATCAACAGCTCATAAATAATGTCCCCACCGAGGGGCTCGAGCCTACCCCACATTAGGGGCGATTAGGCCTTAGTCAACCATGCTGGTCAAGTGCGGGTTGGTCGACTTCACACACAACCTAAGAATTTCTTCATAGGTGTGTGCAGATTTCCTCACGATGTTTTCCTTCACCGTAAAAGCTTCGATTAAACGTACATATGAATTCAAAATTGTAAAACACATTGGTACGTAGCAGGGATCGAACCGGGTGGGAGACGACGCTCTTACGCACTACGCCACCGACGCTTCCCGGTTCGATTAACTGACCGATGAAAACTAATTAATCTCACTGAGGAACATTTCAATATTTTTAGGAAATAATAATATATTAAGTGAACAAATACTTTTCTTATACTTAAATGCTGGTAAGGTGAGTCGATTGTTATTTTGATTTGTTTCATTTTTCTAAGGAATTTAGGAACATCTAGTAGGTATAAATTACAAGTATTATAATGTATTTTTTCGAGAATCAACAATTCTATCCGCATATATTATAACAAAGGAAGATTTTTAAAATTTAGGAAGCCAATAACTGGCGGTATGACCTTCTCCAACAAGCCACAAAATAAATAAAAATATAATATAATACAAAAAATGAGATCATTGTTTTCTTTTTTATAAATAAGATGGACAACAACTTCCCAAGCTGTAGTTCCCAGTAATTCTAAAAAGTCAAATTCAAATCAGCACTTTTTCTTTCTTTTGGCCAATCCACGCTGATGATCAGCGTTATTACAAAGACCGGTATGCAATATTATAAAAGTATAAACTGTGTGTATTATAAAAGTGTATTATAGTGTATTATAAAAGTATAAAGCAGTGGACTGTTTTTAGTTGTCTAAATAAATGAAATTATTAGTATTATTATAAACTGCATTTCTGTCAGTTAAAGTTAAACACGTGTTGTATTTCCGTCCTAGTTGACGAACAGTTAAAACCCCTATATCGGTTCAAAATTTAGTTTCTAAACAAACACTGAAATAACCGTTAACAGCTGAACTAACTACGAGTTTTTGCTTTAAAATTTTAACTGCATTCAACCATTTAGTTGAACGTTCAATCTAATCAGCAAACTGAACTTCAGACAGCTTGATACCGAAGTTCAGGTAACGTGCAGCAAATTTAATGGATATGTTGCTATATTTATTCAGGGATTCTTTTAATTTGCCTGTGCCTGGAGTTACGTGATCGACGCCAGATAAAACTTCGTATACTGTAGATGATTTATAATATCCAGACACAATAAAATTGATTTTAACTGTCGCGCGGTAGATATATTATTTGGAAAGCTGACGTTTTAAAACTACCACCTTCTTCTTTTTATCCATCCTACCCCGCTTTTTATTTATTTCGAGTCGGTTTAGTATGTCTTTTGGTGCTCCCACACTGCTGTTATAAAATGTTTACAAACGTTTTCCAACACAGATACTCACAAACACGTGTTACTAAATGTAGGTATCAGTGTTAGAAAATGTTTGTAAACATTTTTTAACAGCAGTGTGAGAGCACCATTTCTGTTAATAATACTTTATAGACACTTTTTTATATACTAGCGTCATTAAAACAATTTTATTACACGCTCGACATCCGATAACGTATTTTTCCAGTTACGTGGGCACAGGATTAGATCTGTACGATTCACATCGTCATTCATCGCTTCGCACACAAGCCCTGTTGAAGGATTAATTGGACTCTTACGAGGCTAGGACTATTTCAGTTACGGGTTAAAGGTTCCGTATAATATGCAGATATTATTAAACATTTGCTGTTGCAATTAATAAACATTGTACCTCCTTATTAATATGTAATGCATGAAATCTGAGGATTAGTATTTTATTTTAAAATACGTTATTAAATATGGCGCATCTGTCGCATCATTTCCGCAGTAGGTACAATATTTACTTTCGGCACGCCAGAATCAGGCGTCTAACAGATACTTTTTGACAGACGCCAGCTGATCCTGGTGTCGGGACAGACAAGGGGATATAGCTAAAATCCTAAAAATAAAAGCATGAAACTCCTAGTTACTATAGGGTATATATTTCAACTAGACACTTAGCTATGAAAGGCGTTAATTAGCAACCACAGCAAGCGTTAAAAACGTTAGTAGTGCCATCTAGTGAAATTTTTGAGAGCTACACGCTTTCAATACAGGAAAATAAAAACGGCTTTACTTTACATTGCCGTCGCAATAAATGACCATTTCAATTGAGTCTCACACTCGCGTAAAAACTAGCTAAGGCTTTTCAAACACCCGATCGTATTTTAATACCCTCTTTTATGTGACAGTTACAACTTTTTTTTATGCAAAGTGATTGACAGACAAGCATAGCCTGTCTGGTGGTAAGTAGTCACCGTAGCCTATAGACGCTTGTAACACTGACGTTACACACGAAGCTGCCAACCCTAGTCCCCTTGCCTACCCCGTGGAGCTCTGTCGACCTTACTCACCAACAGAAACACAATACCACAAAAATGTAGTGTTATTTGACTGTGGTCTTTTGCTAAAATTATTTACTAGTTTAACCCTTATGTGAGTGACAAAAAAAACAACGCATTTGGTATGACAAGGTACCCGGGTACCTACATAGAAAATAATACAGATATAATATTTAAGAAATTATTTCTAAGTATATCAAATTTAAATAAAATTAGCTTTCATATTGAGACACTTGACTAAAAAGTGTGTTTTATTTTAAGCATTGAAAAATTAATGTAAATAAATGTATTTCATGAATAATTTGTATTAATAAAATAGTTAGTTCAGTGCTGACACTGACTAAGAATGCCCTAACTTCTCAGTAATTTTGAGAGTAAAATCTATCTTGGTTGTTGACTTTTGTTTGTTGGTTTACTGAAGGTTTAGTTGCTTTTTGATTTCATACCCCTGTTTGTGTAGGCGACATGCTGGAAAACCTGTTACTATTTTGGGGGTTACTGTATGGCCCATACTGCCAGATGTGGCTTTATGTATAGCCAAATGTTATCCAAAGCTCTGCTCAACTCTTTATGGGATTAGAAGCGTGATCATATGTATGTAAAAATAAAAAAGGTTGTGTTAGATGTCTCACGCAAATTTGTGATGAAGTCAATATTTCAATTTATATGCAATCAATATTCACAAAATGAAATTGAAGTCTATGTTTACCTCTCGTTTCACTTCAATATATTATTTTGTTTACTTGACAATCCCACATTGAAAAGCATTGTAATATCTGATTATAATTTTCTAAGTGATACAAAGGCGAAATGCTAGCAACTTGTCAATTTTGGAGGTATTGTATGGCCCACACTGCCAGATGTGACTTTATGTGTAACTAAATGCTACCTAAAGATCTACTTCATCTTTTTGGAGATTATGAGCGCCATTGTATGTATATTTGTATGTAAAATACAAAGAGGCGGCAGGCTGGTAGCCTGTCACTATTTTTGGGGAACCACATGGCCTATACTGCCACATGTGGATTTATGTGTAATCAAATATTACATGAGTCTCTGCTTGATCCCTTTTAGGATTATGAGCGTTATTGTATGTATGTCTGTATGTATTAAAACATAGAGGTACCCAGGTACCTTGTCACCCAAGTACGTGTGTAAAAATAATATGTTAAATATTAATAAATTTATTTAGTTTAAGAAATGTATATAAATGAAAACAGTAATTTTAGAAATAGTTAGGAGCTCTCAGAAACTCAGAGCCGCATAGCATTTCTATCCAATATATTATTCATGATTGAAATTGCAAAAGGTACCCGGGTACCTCGTCACTCACATAAGGGTTAAAATAATTAATTACTCCGCGTACGCTTCGGTTATGGAATGAACTCCTGTCGAGATTTTCTCTAAGAATTACAAAATGGGTTACCCTTGGTATTGCAAGTGTTTATATGCTGCTTCCGTAGGCTTGTTTGGTTGAAGTAGTAAAAAAGACTTGGATGTCTGTTGTAAAAAAAATGTTTATTTACTACTTCATTGGGTATTAGTATTTTTTCTGGAACATTAAATTGTTGTAATTGTTGCTTATTACATGTATACCTACCTAACCTCTGTTCTTACCCACCCCTTTACAGAAATACCGTAGCGACATACGGAACCCTAAAACCATCGAATCCAGCTGTCAATTAGTGAGAACAACTCGAAACACCGGCAAACGCTTTCAAACAAGCGCTAAACGATTTGAACGTCAAACGTGAGTTGTCGCACTTTACTATTTCCAAATAGGATCATGGTTTTTATCTGGAAATAGTAAGCAACTGAATCGCTATTAACGTCTGTCTGTACCTTAAAATATATTGTCACATTTTACAATGTTTGCAAAAGTATCAAAAATAAATAATCAAATCGTGCCAAATTTTAAAAATAAACATTGCATGCTATGGTATAATTTTTGGGTTTACAAACGCGTAATTATTTTTAATACTAGAAAAAATACACTGAAAAAAATCGACCTGCCGCAGGCGGGAATCGAACCCAGCATCTTCCACAATCAATATATCCACGTAGTGGTTAACGCAGCCGCCCAGATTGTGGAAGATGCCGGGTTCGATTCCCGCCTAAGGCAGGTCGATTTTTTTTCAGAGTATTTTTTCTAGTATTCATTGCATGCTGTTATCACGACTAGACTTAACTATGACGTTGAATTGTACCATACTTGTACCTGTTTGAGCTAGTGGGTGCCCATAACTTCGCTCGCGTCAATGTTGGTTGTCGCGCCAAAAAGTCTGCTATATTCTTCCAAAGGTTTCAAATTATCTCCATATCAGATTTCATTTCCCATTTTTACTGTGAAAAAGATGCAAGCGTTCCAGCGTTCGTGAGATAATATATACTGTAGTTCTTGACCTTGCATTGAAGAAGACACCTCACCAATTCCAACAGCACACGAGAACTCTTTTGACCACGTAGAAATAATAAAAATCACAAGTCTTTAAATGACACATTTTCACGTCACATCACGTCGTCAAGACGCGTATGAACAAACTACACGACTGTTTTAACTATCTGTAATAGCGTACGTTCCGTCTTATTCTAAGCACGATAAGAGCGAATTTTGTTGACGTGTTTAAAGGTTGTTAACGCAAAATTTCCTGGATATATTTATTAATGTTATTTCTTATAACTCGTTTAAACTGCAATATGAAAAACTAAGACTTTTGACACCAATTTCTAGTAATAGTTTTATCTGTGCGTAAGATTTCCATAGCATAGGCGGCGTAATCTAGGCAAGTGACTGATATTTTATTTATTTTATTTTACTCGGAAAAACAAAATAATTAAACCAACCAATAGGATATATATTCAAAATAAAGTGTAAATTTACAAAGTTTTAGTGGAATTTTAATTCAAAACTAACACGCAGCGTGATCATAATATATTATTTTTTAATTAAAATTCTTTTTTTTTATTCCCATAGGTAACTAAATAATTTAGCTGCATAAAGAATGCCAAACATTTGATTCAAAGAGTACTGTACAGCAACACATGTTATTCTATCGTGACAAAATATACGCAAAGCCAGACAGGGCTTAGAAAATCTTCACCCACATTACCCTATACGCCACGTCATCCTGGCATATGCGTGACACGCACTTTCAAACGCGAAACCGCTGAATTTTGTTATTCAAAGCGACAGTTATGAAAATTTGCCAGCAAAGAAATGTACTGGCGCTTTTATTATTTGACGAGCGCAATAGAACGCTCCAGTTTATAATTTTCACACTTTATAGAGAGTGCGTTTGAACAAAGTAAGGAAAAGAAAAATGTATAAGACACACATGCAATGTCAAAAGATATAAAGCATTTTACAAAGAAAGTGATGAAGATGAATGTGAATGAATTACAGGATTTTTGTTATCAATTTAATTTGGTATAATAATAATATATTTATACTAGGTGATAGACCCATATGTAGGGTCGTCTGGGTAGGCAGCACCGTCTTTCTTATTTCTGCCATGAAGCAGTTCGCTGTGTTTCGGATTGAAGGGAAAGGTAGGCAGTGTAATTACTGGGCATGGAGAGCATATCATCTTAGTCCCCAGGATGGCAAACTCACTTGCGGTGTTAAGTGATTTACACTTAATATTGCAAGTGTCTATAGGCGGCGGTGACCACTTAACATCAGGTGGGACGCAAGCTTGTTTGCCATCTCGTAACATAAAAAAAAATTCCACGCTCACACCAATTATCTAGCCCAAACTAAGTATCATTAAGAAGTTCCTAATGATACTTACTTTAAGAACTTGTGTTATGGATACTGGATAACGGACATTTTTAATATACATAATATTTTTAGATATTTTTATTCATAAACTTAAATAAATATATAAAAAACCATGACTCGTCAATACTCGTGTTCATCACACAAATATTTGCCGCTACCAGGATTCGAACCCGGACCGTTTGATGTGTAGGTGCTATACTGACCACTCCACCACGACGGCGTCCTAGTTATACGGCGTATAGTTTTTCAAAACATGCCAAAAAAATTATTAACATATCCTTTTTTTCATTTATAAGAGCAGACGCGCCCAGTAGGCCTATTCCCTAACTTTTTTGACAGTTGAAAGTGATCATCACTGAGTGAATTACATATCCATTGCTGTTTTACACGACACGCTATTATGGCACTTGTCATGTAAAAACAGCAATGTATGTAATTCACTCGGTGATCATCACTTTCAACTGTCAAAAAAAGTTAGCGAATAGCCCCCCTGGTGACTTTTGTAATGGTGACTATTTTGCCACTCTCGTGGAATGTATGGAGATGCACCAAATATCACACGTTTGTCACGTCGAAACATGCGCATTGCGCATATATGTGCATGGGGTTAATAAACTTTAATTAATTTAATATTTTTATAAAAGTTCTGTTTTTAAAAAAAGTTGAGTATGCCTGTAATTAGCCCATATATCGGAATGTAACCCTTTAATATATTTCCATTTTGTATTAATTTAATATGTGGGCTGTTGGTGTACCTAAATAAATAAAGGTGACGAAATAGTCACGGTGACAAAAGTCACCAGTGCGCGCCTGCTCATAGAGTCAACTAAGCTTTCCATTCGTAATGTTTATTTTACAAAACAATGTTACTATAAAATAAAAGAAGTCTCATTGTGACCAACACCATCAACCGCAAGTAAATTAATTTCAAATACTAGTTGAGAGATCTACATAAAAAATGTCACGAAACGTTAAACGAGATACTTATTATTAATTAAAAAAAAATTGAACTAATCAGTGTTGATTTTAAGCAGTTTTGTCTCAATTTTTTTAGCATTCCAATTCTAATACTCATAGTAAGTATATCTATATCATTAAAATATTTGATTTAAGTGTCAATCAACCGTGAATTGAACCTTTTTTGATTTTTCATTTTCAACCGGTTTTTTTTATTACAACCGTAGATTGATTTTTCATTGTTATTTTATATCATTTCAAAGAAAGTTTGCCTGCGTTAGTTCTAGATCTTGGTGTAGCAAATAGCTTATTAGGTCAACAATAAACTTGGCCTGTACCATGCCTGTACTTATCTAATGCTGTAAAATACCCTACCCTACTTTACAAAATCCTTCACAATCCTCTCCATCCAGATTACCTGCGTTCCCGTTTTAACTCCCTTCCTCCAAGTTCCCGTGTATCACTAAAACCTTAGTACGTCCTGCTTCCAAATCCAAGTTTTTTGCCCGATCATTTACAGTGACGGCTACACAGTTATGGAATAAACTGCCAGTGGAGATTAGAGAGAGTTCATCGGTCACTCCTTTCAAACATCGGTTGAAAATGCACTACCTCTAAAAATTATGTTAAGTATTTATATGTATATATACAGGATGTAAAAGACATGAAGAGTCAAACGAGAACCATGTATTCTGCTCACCACCATAACATTTTTTTTCCTTTAGACTATACCTGGGAAATTGATAGTTACGATTTTATTGAAGGTCAAAGTCATAATTTTTTTTTCATTTTTTTTATGAAAACGTATTCTATACGTTATTGCTGAATAATTGTCCAAAGAAACATTATCATTTTTTTAGTATTTCATAACAAAAAATGGCTTGAAAACGTTAGCGTTCAATGTAGCTCACTCGATGCGCACGGACACTATCGAACGGGGCCGCCGTCAAGGAAAATTATCGCGGTTTTGCGAGTTGCGTGCGAGTTGAGCCCTTTACATTGCGCGGTACAATTTGCAATTTTTTTTAAGACAAAAAAATAAAAATCATTTCCCAGCAATAATTTTGTTGAAATATGTCTTATTTTGATGTATAGAATACATGGTTCTCGTTTGACTGTTCATGTCTTTTACACCCAGTGTAGTAGATATATTATTTATATATTTGTATGTATATGTATTAGTTGTCAATAACTTTATATTTTGTCTTCATCTATTTGTGTTAGTACACGTTATTCCCGCTTATAATGGACTCACTAAAGCTAGGGTTGGCTGGAAGAGATCTCTGTTAGAGATAAGCTCACCTTTGTACATAGCTTTCTGTATAGCTACTTCTGTAACCATTTTTTATGTGTACAATAAAGGATATATATAAAATATTTCTAAAACCAAACTGACATTTCTTATGACATCTACAGACCCGTACAACTCAAGACATAGAACTCATCAATGTCAACCCATTCAAACTCCCAAAGACATGTCCTTTGGCTCCCGAGCACGACAGGTTCCCGTGACGTCACAGGCACGTAATCCGATTTCTCTACGTGACTGAAATCGTGTTGGAATTGCGAGGCTTAAGAATAGAAGCAAAAGGGTTTTATTATTACATTTGTAGTGGTTTTGTGGCTTTTTGGTATTTGGTTTTTAGGGAGACGAGAATAGGGTTAATCTGACCTTTATTTTTATAGAAAGAAAAAGAAATAATCAAAGAAAGAAAAAATACAATTAAACAGCAATTAATAGTAGTCCTGTGCGAGACTAAAAGGACACTTTTTTTGTCAAATGCATTTACGCATCGTCCCTGCGAGGTGGTACCAACCGCAGGGGATATGTGGGACTCGAGGTAAAGGCGTTCCCTCCATGGGTATAAAACATCCTCCCCGGCCTGACCTTCCGTGGGCTATTACGGGACGGCTCGGGATCTCGTGAGCGCAAATACACCGAGACCGTCCCAACGCTGCCCGTCTAGGCACTCCTTGTGCACCAATTGGTGGCCAGCAGCTCACAGGGGCTACCGACTAACGTCAGCCCCTGTGGGCCGCTGGCCGACGCCGGCCTTATAGGCCGCCTCCTCACCGATGGCTGCTCGACCTGGCGCGTCCTCCTGGCGAGGACACCGGGAGCAGCCATCGGACCACAATCGGGGGATCCCGGGCTAGCCGTGGTGGGAAAACAAAATCAACTCGACGATGGCACGTGACTTCAAATGCCAAGCGGACACACTTGACATCAAAAGCCACACACCCGCCGAGAAAATTTCCCCACCACGTTACCTGGGTCCGCCACGACGAGGCTTCCGGACGTGGACCCCAGTGTGTTGTTTACCTACCTACATGGCTGAGTGAGGTTAGGGTAATGTTTTATGACCAGGCGGATTGCATTGTTTTTGGGAATCAATGCTAGTTTACTAGGTGGTAGACCCATATGTAGGGTCGTCTGGGTAGGTACCACCGCCTTTCTTATTTCTGCCGCGAAGCAGTTCGCTGTGTTTCGGATTGAAGGGAAAGGTAGCCAGTGTAATTACTGGGCATGGAGGGCATATCATCTTAATCCCCAGGATGGCAAACGCACCTGCGGTGTTAAGTGATTTACACTTAATATTGCGAGTGTCTATAGGCGGCGGTGACCACTTAACATCAGATGGGCCGCAAGCTTGTTTGCCATCTCGTAACATAAAAAAAAATAGTTTAAATTTTAAAAAAAAGCATACAATTTATTTTCAATCCCCAACAAGTTTCTCTGATAGGTACTAGTTTTATCTAAAATTTAAATATTTAAAGTAATAAAAACTGTGTCATGCCACTTTTATACCCCTCGTCACCTCCGTAGATGGAGTCTTTGAACCACAAATGGCTACCTTTGTTAAACACCTCGGGGAAGAACTTGCATCTCGCTGGGAGCGATCCTTGTCATGCGTTTTGGGCTGGCTGAGAGCCCGCATAATAACATCTGTAATAAGAGCAACCAGCATGTGCATTCGAGGCACCCGCCACAAATGGAAGCCAGCAGCGAAGCTGTTTGGCTTTGATGATGGAGCTGCCCTACCATACACTGACTGACAGACCGACTTGACAATTTTTCATGATTATTAATTTATTGCTTTTTAATTTACAATTTAAGTTATGCTTACCTACTTATAATTATAATACTTTATAAGTTTTTAATAAATAAATTTCCTGTCAAACATAAAAACTAGTTTTAACCATGAAAAATGCGTTTTAACAAATGCAGTTAGTAAAAACTAGTTTTAACTAGGGAAACACGTTTTAACTAAAAACGGGTTTGAACGGTAACATAGATAATAAGAGATAGATTGGTGATTCTTGGTTGAGGCCTATGCCCAACAGCGTTTATCGGCTAAAAGATTAAACGTATTTGCAAACTACTCTGCTTACTAGGTGGTAGACCCATATGTAGGGTCGTCTGGGTAGGTACCACTGCCTTTCTTATTTCTGCCGTGAAGCACTCCGCTGTGTTTCGGATTGAAGGGAAAGGTAGCCAGTGAAATTACTGGGCATGGAGGGCATATCATCTGAGTCCCCAGGATGGCAAACGCACTTGCGGTGTTAAGTGATTTACACTTAATATTGCAAGTGTCTATAGGCGGCGGTGACCACTTAACATCAGGAGGGCCGCAAGCTTGTTTGCCATCTCATAACATAAAAACCGGACAAGTGCGAGTCGGACTCGCCCCCCGAGGGTTCCGTAGAAATTTGTAGTTACAACATAGTAAAAATACACCATGAGAGTGTCGAAATATAAGATTTTCGTATCTTCTTTTTGCATTAACTTAGAAGTTTGATTTTTTCACAGCTTCAAGGAACTGTAGATCTGAGTATATGGTTTTAATTTCAACTCAATACCTCCACTCGTTACCGAGATAAGCGCATACCTCGATGGTTGATTACGTACTTTAAATAAAGACTATATTTTATATGATTTAATTACAAATTAATAGTTTTCAGAGTTTTCCCTGTATTTGTAGTATATGACAATATTACTTGCCAAATTTCATAGTTCTAGTTCAACGGGAAGTACCCTATGAATTATATACATTTTTTGCGACATAAACGGCCGTACCTTTTTTTTGCGTTAACTAAGAAGTATGATTTTTTCACAGCTTCAAGAGACTTTAGATATGGGTATATCGTTTTAATTTCAACTTGATACCTCTGCTCGTTCCCGAGATAAAGGGTCTTGACAGACAGACGGACAACAAAGTGATCCTATAAGGGTTCCCTTTTCTCCCTACCCTAAAAAAAACAACAATCTTGGTTTTCCTTCCAGTTGATGATGCAATGATCATTATTCTACTCTGGAATCTCGGCGCGACAGATACTGATTACTCGACTAGGTAACAGTTAAGCTTTACAAACGACCAATGCGTTACATCAGCAATTAGTTTCATTATCTTAATGAGTATTGATTATGAGCCCCGCGGCTCTGTACATTATAATAATAATATGTTATCTTCATGGATACAATTTTGCCGGGATAACACGTTCAATACGTTACCAGGACTGCTGAGAATGATTGGATACTACTAAATGGACAAATATACATAATAATCAAGATATTTTCATAAAAAAACGGGAGTGGTCTCCCCTTGACTTTCTCGTAGACCGGAAACGACTCAAAAGTTGATAGAAACCTTAAATTTTGATGTCATACATGCATGTAAAATTTTGGTCACCCATCCGAGTACCGACCACGCACACGGTTGCTTAACTTTCGTGATCGACGACTCAAAAGTTGATAGAAACCTTATATTTTGATGTTGTTATACATGCATGTTAAATTTGGTTGCCATAAGTTAAAGCATACTCGAGTTATCGTGCTAACACACAGACACACACACAGACACAAAGACACACACAGACAGACAAAATTCAAAAAAAAATATTTTTGGAATCATGGAGGTCCAAAACGTGTAAAACCGTCAAAATCTCGAGGTCGTATTTTTTGACGATTACAAGACTTCCACTGTACGAGAAAGTAAAAAAACTTTAATCAATATATTATAAACAACCATGACTCGTGAACAACTCTTCGTGTTCATTTGCTACTACTTGGACTCGAACCCGGATAACACGATCTGAGGGCAGCGTTACTGACCACTCCACCACGAGGGCATCGCATATAATCGGAATATGAATTTGTCTTGCAATATCCATTTTAAAACTACAGGTAGACTGAATTCAATTAGCCTTGCAACGTATAATCGACAGTTGCTCTGCACTGAATTAAAGCCCTTATTCTCATTGGAATTAGGTTTAATTTACAAGCAAACCTTTGCTTCGAAGAAAAAGACAAAGAGCCACGGCAAACAACCCAACTTCATAAAGGCAAATTATTTAACAATCCCCACGCCTGATTCGCTTTTAATTTCTATGCAAATAATTTCTATTTGTCTTTCGCCAGTGACCTTACGTTTATTTAAATCAGAGGAAAGTGAGGGGTCCAACGGGCCCCACTCTTGTATCTTATTTCGTGTACTTATATTCTGCACAATAGACCGGCGGGTCGCGATGACCCTTATCGATCTGCTTGTAATGTATGTAAGTGGAATAGTTTAGACAAAGCCCAATTCACTGCAAGACAAACTGAAGAGGTTAATATAGTGCGGGGAAAAGTATATCGATAGATTATTGATAAATTGTCACCCCCTTTATTGTTCTTCTTGCTATTTCTTTCCATCTAAATGTTTTTTTTATTATTATTATTTATTAAGAAACCAACAGCGCATTATAAAGTATTACTTAAATATTATTATATTTCCACGCTCACATCAATTATCTAGCCCAAATTAAGTATCATTAAGAACTTGTGTTATGGATACTAGATAACGGACAAATATACATAATAATCTAGATATTTCATAAATAAACTTAAATAAATATATAAACAACCATATAAACTAAATATATAAACGACTCCTGAATAAATATTCGTGTTCATCACACTAACATTTGCCACTACTAGGACTCGAACCCGGACCGCCTGATGTTTAGGAAGCGTTACTGAGCAATCCACCACGATGGCGTCTATACTAAAGCCAATAACAGGATTCTCTTAAATTATCAGATTATTTTCAATACATACAGATGCTCGCAAAAAAATTAAATTAAATCTTAGAATTGCATTACCTAAGTACCTTATCCTAATCATAAAAGAGTCACTGGAACCCATCTGCACTCAATAAACAACATTAATATTGTTGAAATATCCAGGTTGCCTGGAATTAATCGGAAGGCCATAAATTGTACAATTTATTCATATATCACAACTATGAGTGTATTATTTACTTTAATTTTGGTGTACAATAAAGCTTATTTATTTATTCATAATTTATTGTTCCGGTAATTTAAGGAGCTCGATGGTGCAATCTATTAATTAAAAGCTTTTTCAAAAGCTTTGTAGCTTATTTCCGTGGAATATTGGACATCAAATCATTACATCTTACGTTAAGTGACTATTTCTTATTGCTACGGTAACTATGCTACTCACAAATCCAAACGTGTACAGCAAAGTCCAAAAGAGGTTCACATGTCATATTTGGCAGTATGCGCCATCTAGTGCCCAAAAATAATGTCAGGTTGCCAGCCTGTTTTCTACATAAAACGGCAAACCTTAAGAGAATAACAAAAAAAAAAACACTAGAAAAATGCACTGAAAAAAATCGACTTGCCTCAGGCAAGTCGATTTTTTTCAGTGCATTTTTCTAGTATTATATTTACGCGTTTGTAAACGCAAAAATAAAATTATTCCAAAAAAAAAACAACTAGAGCAGATATTGCATTCTAAATCTAAACGATCTCATTAGTCCGGAGAGTAAAATACGAGCACATATTATTACGCTGCGTCCTGTCCATTTTACCCTTTTCTCGGCGTAATCTTTAAATCTTAAAATTTCCTGTGAATTTAACAGCGCTAAGATCGACGATCAATCGGCTAAACTATCCTCCTTGGAGCTCAGAATGCAGGATATTGAAACAAAACAATCGACTTTTGACTCTAAGAACATTGATCTAAGTAAATTTATGAAGGAACTGGCAAGTAAAGAGCAGTGGTCTCGCCTTAACAACATCGAGGTGAAGGGAGTACCCGCGAAATCAGGAGAGAATCTATTCTCCATTGTCGAAGCACTTACTAAAGCGGTGGGTTACAGCTTTCCTAAGTCACAGGTTAACTATATTGCCCGTGTACCTATACATAATTCCAAAGAAAAATTAATAATTATTACTTTTATAAATCGCTACATCAAGGAGGAATTTATTGCGGCGGCTCGTGCGAAAAAAATTATAACAGCAGATGACATTGGTTTTAAAGGAAACGGCCAAAGAGTTTTTGTTAATGATCACCTGACGTCTGAATCAAAAAATCTGCTAACTAGAACAAAAGCTGTTGCTAAAGATAAAGACTACAACTATGTGTGGGTGAAATATTGTAAAATTCATGTTCGAAAAAATGACACATCCCGTGTTTTGATTGTGTCTACGGAAAATGATTTAAACAAAATTGTTTAATTTATCGTAGTCTCCGTTTCACTTACATATTAAGTGCTTTTTATTATGAAAGCAAAACGTATGTATTACAATATACATGTATAGCACTGAATATTTTGTTGAGATTAAGAATCTTATTTGTTTTTTTTAATATGCTTTTTCTGTACGCACCGTATTTTTATAATATAATTACATGTATTGAATATTTAGAGTCCGTAATACCTACATTTAATGTTGATACGCATATACGTTGCTGTTACCTAAGGCTGCTTTATAGTTATACCTGTAGGCTTCTCACTATGCTTACTACGATCGTATTGTTATATCATTTTCCTATGATGTTTTGTTATATTTTTATTGTTAGAGTTGTTTCCTTATTGGTTGCTGCATTGAGATGCTTATCCGCTAGCATTCGCGCTTATTTAAGTTTTTATCGGCTTTGCTTTAATGTTTTATTTGTTTCTCATAGAAAATTAATAAAAATATATTTTGTTCAGGTACTTTTCTACTTTAACTTTGTATATTTTAATGATAAATTGATATTTATTTCATATTTTTTTTATAAGTGAATAATAATAAATACAAAATCTATTACCAAAATGCACGAGGTTTGCGTACTAAAACTACGCAATTTTTTCGTAGTTTGTGTATCTCAAGCTTCGACATTATTATTATAACTGAGACTTGGTTAACGGAGAGCATAAGGGATGATGAGTTATTTGATGACCGGTATGTTGTCTGGCGGCGTGACCGTAATTATGCTACTACTGGTCAGAGGTATGGCGGAGGTGTGCTCATAGCAACACATCGTGATATTTCTATAGTACCTCAACCTGATTTCAATTCTGGAGCCGAGGATCTTTGGCTAACATTAACTGTTAAGGACAGGGTCTCAAATCTTCATATTAAATTGCATATTTGTGCTCTCTACCTGTGTAAAGAAAATTTGGGGTCCAGTTTCTCTTGCCAACTAACAAACTTTTTAACTAGGCTTGATGAAATAGTGTTTAATAATCCTTTAGACAAATATCTGATAGCGGGAGATTTTAATTTAAGTGGCATAATATGGTCTTTAAGTAACAATGATGATGGATCATTTGATCCTTCTAATTATAAGTCTATTGATGAAAGTCTTTTGGTTGATGAGCTGGGTGCTCTTGGCTTTAAGCAATTTAATGGGATAAAAAATGCTATGGGTAGGACACTTGATCTAATTCTGTCTAATGACAACATCTGCGTTGCTGACTGTAGTGATGACCCACTAGTGCCCACCGATCCCCATCATGGGGCTCTTTCGATTGAGGTTAATTTCGTTGATTTTGTCCCTTTGGAAAGTGCCACACGGATTAAATATTGTTTTAATAGGGCAGATTATGATTCAATCAATAAAGAAATCGCCGCAATCAACTGGTTTGAGATATTAAATTCAAGAACTATTGAACTTGCGGTGGATCATTTTTATAGTATTCTTGAGACATTAATTAAAAAATATGTCCCATCTAGAACATTAACTAAAGAACAATATCCTAAATGGTATACGCCTGCATTAAGAAAGGCTATTAAAGAAAAATATAAGTTTCTAAAGAAATTTAAGATTTACGGCAATCGATCGGATGAAGAGTCTTTTAAGCTGCTACGTGCTCGAGTTAGGGTTCTGGAAAATTCCTGTTATCAGAATTACATACGCTCTATCGAGAATTCGATAAAAGATAACCCCAAAGCTTTTTGGTCTTTTATTCGGGCAAAGACTAAATCCAATGCAATGCCCAATAGCTTAAAATACGGTGATTCCATTGTCAATACTGGCGATTCTATATGTAACGTTTTTTCAGAATATTTCCACTCTAACTTCCTTTGTACTCAGGGTTCTCAATTTAATGTATATACATCTGCAAATATGTCAAATACATCCGGCATATCTTCAATTTATATTAATTGTGATGAAGTGGCTAAACTTCTATCCACATTGGATCCCTCCAAGTCCGCCGGACCAGATTCCCTGCCTGCTCTCCTCCTTATTAATTGTGCGAAAACATTATCTGTTCCTATTGCCTTATTGTTCACAAAGTCACTGAACATTGGTCTTGTTCCTAACATATGGAAAAGTGCTTATATAACTCCGGTGCATAAGATGGGTGTTAAAACGGATATTGTTAATTACCGGCCAATTTCTAAGCTCTGTATTATAGCTAAAGTCTTAGAAAAGATTGTTTACAATCAGGTATATCGAGCACTTCAGCAGTCATTCAGCCTTACCCAACACGGTTTTTTAAAAGGTCGCTCCACTGTCTCTAACCTTGTAGTCCTGAATGACATCCTTTCTGAGAGTATGGACAGTGGCAATCAGGTCGACGTCGTCTATACCGACTATAGTAAGGCGTTTGACAGAATCCACCATGGGTTGCTTTTGTCGAAGCTTGAGGCTATGGGCATCAGTGGAGACTTATTGAGATGGTTTTCGTCTTACATTGAAAATCGCACACAGGCAGTGGTGATAAATAATTATATCTCTGGTTGGGTTATGGTTCCTAGCGGGGTTCCGCAGGGATCATTGTTAGGACCTCTTTTATTTACCATCTTTGTGAACGATATCGAACATTGCCTTCAGTCGTCACGTTTACTGTGTTTCGCTGATGACATGAAAATATTCACTTCAATTAATTCAATTAATGATGCTGTTTCTCTTCAAGAGGATCTGGTTAGGTTAAGCGAGTATTGTACGAAGAATCAGTTGGACCTTAACCCATCTAAGTGCAGTGTAGTATCTTACTCTCGTAAACGTAATTTGGTGTCTTTTGACTATAGGCTTAATGGGATTTCTCTGCTACGCAATTCATGTGTACGTGATCTTGGTGTATACCACGATTCTAAATTAATATTTGATGAACATGTAGATAATATAATTTCAAAGGCCTTTAAGGCGCTAGGTTTCATAATTCGTAGTACAAAAGATTTTCAAAATGTTAAAACTTTAAAGGTCTTGTACTGTGCATTTGTTCGGAGTCATTTAGAGTACGCTTCGCAAGTTTGGAATCCGATGTACGATAAGTATATATCACGAATTGAAAATATACAGAAAAAGTTTATTAAATATATATGTTTTCGTACTAAAGTTAAGTATGACTCTTTGTTCTACAATGATTTATGTAAACAACATCATCTACTTCCCTTGAAATTGCGGCGTGAGATTGCTGATATATCATTTCTGCTTAAAATTGTTTCTGGACGAGTTGACTGTCCTGAACTTCTATCACTTGTTGCTCTCCGAACGCCTGTAAAGTCGCTTAGATTAAATGCTTTATTATATCTTCCGTTAGCCTCCACAAAGTACCGTCAGAATGCATTTATCTGCCGTGCGGCTAATAGTTTCAATGCTGCAGCCAAGAAGTTAGATATAGACTTATTTAATACTAGCCTGTCATCGGTAAAGCGCCTTATGAACCAAACATTTTTCGAGAGCTAGTGGACTCTTATAATGTTATTTATGTGATTTATATAATGTGTGCGTTTTGTCTCTTTTTGCATAGTGTAATGTTATTTTTAAGAATGTGTCTACTTGTGAGGACCTTTAATTGGCTTTCTGTTGTTTATCTTAAGTTTCTATGTTGTGTACAGCTGTTGGTCTTCCTATGAAATAAAAAATAAAATAAAAAATAAAAAAATAAAAAAAGTAATTAATTTATTGATGAAATTTTGAATAGACTATTATGGATAGAACTTTCCCATCAAGTAAAAAATAAAATTCAAATTGAAGAAACTGAAAAAAAAAAATCATCGATATTACCCCATCACTAAATGAGATGCCCCACAATCACATCTCTAAAGCCAGTGCCAAGATACTCGACCCTGATTACCATGAGCTTGTGGGAGACATGGTAATGACATAATGTGACAAACAACCTGATAGATTGTTGGCTACCAGAATTTTAAACGAAGTCTTATTTAACCCCCTGATCTTGTAGACATTCACTTCGATTCGCTTGGTCGCTTCCGATCTACTCTCAGTGAATACCTCTCACGAAGAAAAGTATAGTATCGTAGCTTACTTAAGGACGCTCAACTATATATATATTATTCAATTTTAATATTTTTAGATTCTATTTTTAATATTTTTAGATTTAATTTTTTTAAATATGCTAGAAGCTGTTTGAATGTTGTATTTACCTTTAAGTGTTTGTTGCACTACATTAAGTTAATTTGTAATATTATTATAGATATAAGTAAGAGTGTACACAAATGTTGGTAGATCTAAATAAATAAATAAATAAAATAAAATAAATAAAATAACCCCCGACGCAAAAAAGGGGTGTTATAAGTTTGACGTGTCTGTGTGTCTGTCTGTGGCATCGTAGCTTCTAAGCAATTGGACCGATTTTGATGCAATTTTTTTTGTTCAAAAGCTGACGTAATCGAAATGGTTCTTAGCTACAATTCATAAAAATCTGTTCAGGCGTTTCAAGGTCATCGGCTCTCTGGAATAACTTTCAAGAAAAATATAATTTAAGTACCGCGAGTAATTTAAAAGAATGGAATACAAATAAAATTAAAACAATTTTAGCAACCCCCGACACAAACAAACTAATAAAAAGAAAAATATATTTTTTTCCACTAGGCATTTTAACTTCATTAGAAGAACCTAAAATTTTTGATATGGACATGAGTGTTGACTTGACAGTTGTGAATTTATCTTACTCCGCAGAATCTTGTTTTGTTTGGTAAGACGGAACTATGTCAAGTACTACTGAGCTGTCATCAAAGAAGACCAATATATCGTAATAGAAAAGCTGGTATTCCACAGTGAATGTCCATTATTCTCCTAAACACTCTATTTTTGTCCTTCAAAAATTTGTTGGCAATCGTTATGAACTTCTTTTTTCTTGACGGAAAACGTTTAATACGTACCAGAGCGTTAATAGGGCCACGCTCGGGTCATGTGGGATTCGCCCTTTGTGGGCCACACCCATACCCACTAAAAACCGTCAGTATCCCGAACGCGCATACCATACAGCACTCTACGCGAGCAACACGTAGACTTTCGCCCAGAACGCTGGTACCTGAGATACGAAATGCATCCCTCCAGCGCTGGAGTATTTGATAGCCAGTGCAGGGCCCTATCCCGCACTGACGCCTCTTAAATTATGAACTTCTACTAACTGTCACACCACATTAAGCCCCTTTTCATATAAAAGAAAAACATCTACGCCAGATCTCAACCAGCCCTCACAAAAAATCATTAAACATCCACAGCGCGTGCATAAAACACACGTAGTCATGCACAAGAAAATGTAATATTTCGTACGACATTTGGTGGCTACAAAAAAGTGTAACGGACGTTAAACACACCAAATAAAGGCTGCTTCAAGCCCTCAAAGTACAGGCTGTTTATTTATTAACGTTTCTGAGAGCTGTCTGGGTGATGTTTGTGTTCTGATATTGGCCTTACACATTTCTGTGAGTTGAATTTTGAGTCGTATTTAAAGAGAAAAAGGTGTTTTCTCGTTTTTTGTTCACGAATAATCTAAATAGCATAAAACTCAAACATTTAACGCAAATGAATAAATTATAGTTAATTCAATAGGTTTTTCGGAAAAAAACATTGACAAAATAAATTTCTTGGGCAACATATGTTTTTAATTACGTTTACACCTTACCATTGTTGATGTGACAAAGTAATATTCAGAAAAAAATGCATTCCTCAAAATCCAGCTAACGTAAATGATGTATTTTTAAGGTTTAGATTGAGAAATGAAAATTACAAATTAAAGATGCACCTAAAATTTATCGTAAAAGTGTTGTTTATCTGAAGTCTTACTATTATAATATCGACATGAAACTAATGTAAGTATTAGTGAGTGGCGGTTTTTCGTTATGACATTGTTTGTTTTGATAAACATTATTTCAAAATTTATCTCATATTATTTCAATAATGTCTAGTATTGTAACTAGTAATAGAATTCATTATTTTGAATATTTTCAGCCATTATCTTAATATATATAAATCTTGTGTCACAATGTTTGTCCTCAATGGACTCCTAAACCACTTAACCGATTTCAATCAAATTTGTACACCGTGTGCAGTTTGATCCAACTTGAGAGATAGGATAGTTTTTATCTTGATAAGTAGTCATTTTTTTTTACTGCAGATACAATGTTACAGGTCAGTAGTATGAAATTACCACAGCAACGTGTGGCCGGGCAGCTAGTATACCTATAAATGTAAAAAAAAAACAGACCTTGGCACTTTTTAATGTACTGTGCTGAAAATATTTCGAGTTAAGAGATAGTAGTATCAAGATTGATAAAAACTTTATGTATTTTTTTTAAATAATGCAAAAACCGTTGATAGGAGGTTGCCGCTCTGGGTTAGAGAGGAATTTTTCAGTTATCAACGTTTTCGTTGGGTATCCGACAGGGTCGGGTGGCACGCCGTGCATCTGCCAGTCGATTATTGCTCTTAACGCAACAGTATAAAAGTGCATTTGGACAATTCAGTGGGTATTCAATACAATATAATGAAGTAATAAATCATCAGTAATAATAATAAATAATAATAAATCGTTTATTTCACGTAAATCAATTGTCATTACCAGTTGACCAAAGCCTCCTTTTAGGTAACAAATATACCTGTGCCAGGAAGCTAGGCTCTTCTATAGCTATAAATTTTTACATAGGTAGGTACATGAAATAATTTCTTACTTACAATTTTCTTAAATTAAACTAAATTAAATAGATGAAACCAATCTGACAGTGCTAATAAATAACGTGGGTAGGTGTAACTTTTATAACAAAATAAAATAATACGACAATGCGTGTCGGCCAGTGTAACATTTTTCAAACCGGGTAGTTTGAAAAATGTTTACTACAAATGTATGGTCCAAGTTATAAACTGTTGTACATTTTAAATAATTACTTTTTAAACATTTTTTTTTTTTTATGGACAACATAATATGAAGTATTTTGCGATAATTTATGCCATTATTAAGTGTGTATGGTGTGTGTGTGTGTGAGAGAGAGTATAGTATACTTTAACTAAGAACTATATTTTAACAAACATTCTGTTTCATCATAGTTGATTTCACTTAACCATTCGGTCACCATTTTTTTACAGTCATAGGACAGAAAAGAATAGATATTAAGATTTTTATTCAAATGATTATATAAATGGGCAGACTGGTTTTTACACTGGTTTGCCAAGAACGAAGTTTTACATTTAGGAACTATTGCGACGCTAGTTTTTCTGCGTCTACTTATAACATTTGTATTATATTTCAATGTTTTGTGCACTTTTAAGACAGCTTGCAGAATGTAAAGTTTCCGTACAGATAGAAGCTTAGCATCAGAGTATAGTTTATGAGTAGAATATCTGTATGGTTTAAAATACATAACCTTGAGCAAGGAGCGCTGTGCTCGTTCAACTTCAAGAAACTTTGTTTTTCTTGCGCCTCCCCATATTATTATGCAATACCCTAACAAAGATTGCACCAGTGCAATATAAATCCTGTTTAGTAATTCCCTGCCAGCAACATGACGTAGTATCTTAAATAACCAAATCAGTTTTCGAACCCTGCTACTCATTGATTCAATTTGTGAGTGCCAAGATAATTTTTGGTCTAAGTATATACCTAAATATTTAATTGTACTCACTTTATTAATAGTTGGACAATCACAGTCATTTTTACAGCTATAAGAATTATCATTCAGGTGAAGCTTAATATTGTAATTAAGTTCTGGTTGAGTTCTGTTATATATAGAGAAACTCATGAAGTTAGTTTTAGTCGTATTAAGCGAGAGCAAATTATCTTTCAACCATTTAGCAACTTTTAAGAGACCTAATTCTGTTTGGATTTTGACTTCTTCCCAAGTTTCTTCAGAAAATACTATTGCCGTATCATCTGCGTACGTGATGATTTTAGCATTACTATTAATTTTTATGTTACAAAGATTATTAATATACACTAAAAACAGTGTCGGTCCTAAGACACTTCCCTGGGGCACTCCGAAAGTGATATATGAGTCCTCACTTATATTGGCTCCAACTTTAACTCTCTGAGTACGATTACTCAAATAATCCTTAAATAATTGTAAAGAAGTGCCTCTAACACCTATCGCTTCCAATTTCTGTACAAGATTGGGAACAAAGACAGTGTCAAAAGCCTTTTTTAAATCAATAAATACAGCTAGACATCTCTTACCGTGATCTAATTCTTTACTAATAAAAGAAGTAAGATCTGATATAGCATCATCGGTTGCTTTTCCATGACGAAAACCATATTGAGCGTTAGAGAGAATATTGTATTTATCAAGGTAATTAGTCAGTCTGTTATTTAAAAGCTTTTCTAATATTTTTGACAACGATGGCAGAATCGAAATAGGCCTATAGTTACCAACATCTGTTTTGTCTCCAGCCTTGTACACGGGTATAATTATAGACTTCTTTAGTAATAAAGGAAAGATTCCTTTACTGAAACAAAGGTTCGTTAAGTGGCAAATTATTGGGATCAATTGCTTTTTAGCTAATTTTATAAAATTTGATGGTATATTGTCCCAACCAGGCGCTGAATTCGGCTTTAAGCTCATAATCACTTCATCAAGTTCCCCAGGGTTTGTATCCAAAAGTACAAAAGAATTAGTTTGCGAGATATTTTTATCAAGTTTGTCTTTATGCAATGAATTGATATCTTTACTGTGAAAAATATTTTCAGCGAGATTTTTACCTATATAAGCAAAATAAACATTTACAAAATTTACTGAATCAATAGCAGAAGGCATTATATTTAAAAGCTTTGTATTATCGGATTTTACGTGTTTTCCAACAATATCATTTATACTATTCCACAACATTTTGGAATTCCGAGAAGATTTGAGTAAGGTTTCTTTATCATAATTTCGTTTCAGACTTTTATCAGTAATCAGATCATATCAATTTATTAACGAAATACCTTTTTAAAAATACATAGCATTTATTTATTTAATTTAACACAAAATCCCACATCTTTTGGTAATAGCTTACAAAATTTGAGCTAGTTCATTTATTTGTAGTAACAAATAACAATATCGTCAATCTCTGATTTATTTTCTTGTTCAATTCCCACATTCCTTACCTAAAAACCGCAGTAGCTTCTCTTCGAAATTGAAAATTCTGAATTTATATTTAAAATTCATACTACTTTAGTGTGTGCAAAGCTCATGACAAAAGCAGAAATTGATTCAGAATAACAAATATGGAAGGTTTCACAACAAAACGGCTCTTGAATATGTCTCGAGAATTTGAGTCTACTTAGAGCACAGAGCGATATTGTGAAAACGTTTTGTTAGTTCAAATGCATTACTTAACATCTTGGCAAACTTTATTTCATATCTTAAGTAAGGTAATGTGAAGAGCAAATAATTTGGTCGTTGTTTTGATATTTTAGGACTAGGAACAATTCGTCTCATGATTTATAATTATATTATATTCTAGTATATTTGTTTGGTACGAATTAAAGCTTCTCAGGTGATAATAAGTGATGATAATGCCCAAAGTCAAAGCAAATTTTACATGCACTCCATAAACACCGATGGACTGGTTATATGAATAGTAACTGTCGAACGTCGACTTTGATAATATTTTTACGAAAAATCAAAATTCTGACCAAACATCTACGTTAGATCTTACCCAAACCTCACTAAAAAATTTAAGCAGACTTAGAGCAAGCCATACCTCTAATCAAACTCAGTACCGAAACTGAGATCAGTGATCAAATGTATTGGAAAAAACTCAACGCAAAACACCAAGCACCAGGTGATAATTGTATGTCGTATTTTTTTCCCACTCAAAAATAATGGCCGCCCTCTCACATACTACAATGCATCCATATCGGGTTCATTTATCAACCCGCCCTAAGCCAGCAGTGATGTGGAGCGCTCCGTCATGCCGGGGTCCACTTGACCCCTAACCTACTTTCAGCGGGTGACATTTCGCGACTTCATTTGACGTTTTCAATGACCGACTTTTTGAATACTGATTCGCGTATTGTTTTTTAGATGAAAACGGCTTGGACAAAGCTCGTGGCACAATGGGATTCTTGATTTGTCTGAAGAATTCAGAGTTGGACGGAACATTTAAATTCGTTTTCTTTATGAAGATGAGCACATTTACACATCTTTGGTCTGTGAGTTTTAATCTTTTTAAATGCAAAGCAGTTATAAAATCTACTTCTTATAATATTATAAGAAGTAGATTTTGACATTTGACATAATTATATATGTCGTGGTTGTTTGCAAATACTTATTTTTTATTCTTGGTAGTAAACGAATAGTGGCAACCTTATACTCCGTCCACCAATCCGCATTGGGCAAGCGTGGACTACTGCCTAAACCTCCTTCGATGACAAGGAGAGGCCTTGTGTCTCAGTAAAGGGTCGAATTATAAAGGTTGTTATGAAGATGATGATGTTAGAAAGAAGGAGAAGATTGGATTGACCAAAAAAAGTTCCATTATTTCAAAGTCGAAACCAAAACATGCAGTGAGCTTTTCACTGTTTCACTTGCATTAAGTTTGATGGCGTCTACTGTTAAAAGTAGGTCAAGTCTATTCGAAATATTTAAAGTGAATATATGGGTCTGCAGAGTGGAGACAACTAATGCACGTTATTTGCTGCACTAGCTGTCTTTTCACCCACATTTCACTGGTCACATAACAATAAATATTCCTTTAGACCCCCAACGTCTCTGCTACTTCTGAGTAATGTGTATTCTAATGTTTTGCATTTTATTAGTTTCTTTAACCTTACACTTAAACTGTTGGTCTTCATTTGTTTTTGTTTAATGGTAAGTGATAAAAGTGATTTCAGCAGGAATCTTTCAGAATTTGGGTAGATATTTAGTATCAGCGTATGAAAACTCTAACCGCTTCATGGTTTCACCGAGTGGGTCCTGGGTCCATATTGCCGAGAGGGAAGCTAGGAGTAGATCCTGTGACTTATGACAGAGGTCGGTTAGGTTAGAGGGCCCTTTTAATGCATCAGCTACCTTCACTAACCTGATTTCTTACTCTCTGCCAAGTCATATTTAAAAATCATTATATTATTGAGCCATGTAACGGAGGCAGAGTAGAATAGCATCACCATATCCTCCAATGTGTGTCGTTGAAGGCGACTAACGGATCAGCAAAGGGGTATTGATCACATTATTGTCCGTCCATCAATCCGCATTGGGCAAGCGTGGTAGACTACTGCCTAAACCTCTTTCAATGACAAAGAGAGGCTTTGTGTCCCAGCAGTGGGTCGAATTATAAAGGCAATTATGATGATTTTATTATTAATATTACACAAATAGCGATAATAGCACACATTATTAAAGGTATTAAATTTGTTTTCTTTGTAAAATAAAAATGTTTTATTATCATCAGTTAGCTGTCATTGACCTCACGTCTCTAAGGTGACGGTATTTAAGTAGCTTTTATCATCTGAGAGAAGTTTCTAGCCACAGTTTATTAACGACCACATCATGCTACACCTTGTAACTAACCGTGTCTGAAATTTAATAAAGTCTTCATAGAGCTAGTACTAGATGTGGCTTCTTCTGGAAAATTCAATAACTAAAGTGTATTTTTTTTAATGAAACGAGTACCGAAAATATTTACTGCGTTGCTATTGGTCCACGTAATCAACATAAAGTCTGTTTCACACAAACAATGTGCCATGAACAAATATTGTTAGAGCAGTTTATTCACGCGTCTGCAGAAAGTCCATCAGAAGGAAGTGACGACGATTCTTTTTAAGATTACAAGAATTATATAATAATTATTGATTTAAAAGTTTTAGTGCATAAAATATTAATACTATATCAAATATTGTTTTGAACAAAGGCGTTGGCCCCTCCCCTAGCATGACCCATCTCACTCTGTCTACATCGGAAATATGCGAAAGAGATACTTAGTACTAGTTTGTTGAAAAAAAAAAACTGGGATATATTTATATTCTTAGATTCATTGAGTTATTATACATAAAAAATATGACTAACAAATAAACACAACTGTTATTAAGTTCAATGTCTATAACAATAAGAAAACTTAGACCTAGAAATAACAATATTAATAACGTAAAAATATTTTTCGCGATACTTCGCTTGAAGCATATAGACGCAACGTTCGTAGCATTACATAGGGCTCTTCAGCAAGAATTTAATTAAGTGAATTATCAAGAGCCTGGAATAATTTGTATAAACAAGTTGTTAAATAAGTCTCGTGGATGCCGACGATAGCATCTAAGTTCTAGGCACATGAGTGGGAGGCGCTAACAACGCTTCTATTTGACGTGGCAAGGAGCTAC
The DNA here is from genome assembly GCA_955850985.1 of Elophila nymphaeata. NCBI lineage: Eukaryota > Metazoa > Arthropoda > Insecta > Lepidoptera > Crambidae > Elophila > Elophila nymphaeata. Next base: position 13,160,129 of record OY039092.1, read on the forward strand.
ACTGAATGGATATGGCTTACTTAGAAAATGGTGAAGATTTATACAGAATTTTTGGAATTTATATTCTGCCTGCACGTGTTCCCTCGTTCTTACCGCATAATAGAATACAAGTAATTTATTTTAACACAGGGTCATACATTTTACAATTTGTACAACATTAATGAATGAATAATGGAATTAATAAAGGTGATTGTGACCAACGTTAAATAATGTGGACGTGTTATACTGGGTGTAAAAGACATGAACAGTCAAATGAAAACCATGTATTCTATACATCAAAATAAGACATATTTCAAAAAAAATATTGTTGGGAAATGATTTTAATTTTTTGTTGTTAAAAAAAATTGAAAATTGTACCACGCAATGTAAAGGGCTAAACTCGCACGCAACTCGCAAAACCGCGATAATTTTGCCAGACGGCGGCCCCGTTCGTTAGTGTCCGTGCGCATCGAGTGAGCTACATTGAACGCTAACGTTTTGAATCCATTTTTTGTTATGAAATACTAAAAAAATTGATAATGTTTCTTTGGACAATAATTAAGAAATAATGTTAAGAATACGTTTTCATAAAAAAATGAAAAAAAAAATTATGACTTTGACCTTCAATAAAATCGTAACTATCAGTTTCCCAGGTATAGTCTAAAGGAAAAACAATGTTATGATGGTGAGCAGAATATATGGTTCTCGTTTGACTGTTCATGTCTTTTACAACACCCTGTATAGCACAAGTTATACAATATGTTACTTAATCTGAAATCCCCATAAGGCTGTTCTCCACCCTTCATGGGACTACGAGCGTGATCGTTAGTATGAATATATGTAACTACTCTTGGGCCCGTATTACAGAATGACACTCAGAAGTCAAACATGTCTTAGAATCGTCTGTCACTTTCTATCACGCACAAAGTGATAGAGACGTAGGACGCTCAAGTCGGCGTTCATTCTTGAAACTTATTCTTTAATACGAACATTAGTATCTTATGTTTAGCTAAGTAATAAGAACTAAGGAAAAAAATTCGAACCATTGCAGTTTGCAATAAAAGAAACCTGTTATTTTCATGTCATTAAAACCGATTTTAAAAAAAACGTAACGAGGTCATTCATCGATAGATTTTACTCCTCACATTTTTCTCATACCGGGCCCCTTATATATGCAAATCGATTCTTAAGGAGTAAACTCCAAAAGTCTTTCATCGATAAAATACTATGTTTTCACAGAGTAACGTTTATATTTTGTTTTTACAAATCCACGTGGGTGAAGTCGCAGTCAGAGTATTAATTAATAAAAAGGTTTCGTATTTTCATTTCAAAATGAACTGAAACTATTTGTAAACATTTACACAAAAACTTCTAGCTATTTTCGGTTCGCTAATAATTTATGTAAACAAAAACAGTTCCAGCGTTTAATAAGGGAAGCCCATAGAAGTAGGATTAGGACAGTTTAATCCTTTAGCTCGGTTTCGTCGGATTACAACGAGCACATGGGAGTATCAACTTTGTTTAGGCTCGCACACTACTTAAATATGTACGCCTATTTAATACACATACAGTTAACATAAATATGATGAAAGAAAGCTTTTTTAACACTGCAGCACTAAGATATTAAAATGGAATAGGTAAAGCATATAGTTATTATATTGAGTGCTCGAGATCAAGTGCTCTGAGGAGCATTTTTCTATAATCCCACCATCTCACTACGCGTGCTGGCTTTTGATACCACCTTAACTTATATGATCTGAGGATACCACCAACGGTGGCTACTGTTCCAACGCGAACTAAGAAATATGGCAACTCATTTATATAATAATAATAATACTTTGTCGCACAATCAAGAAATGGAATTCGCTGCCAGCTTGTGTTTGCTCTCCTTCTTAAAATCGTGAGTCATTCAAGAGGCGTCAAGATGCACCTTGCAGGTCTAAAAGGTATGAGTGGCTAGCGCGGCGGTTTATCTCTCGCGTTAGCCCTTTGCATTTGGACTCTTCTTCTACAAACATTCCATCAGGTGGAATGGAGTTATTTACTTAACTTTTTTAAATAAAAAAACTTTTAATTCTGATTTTGAAACTCCATAGATTATTCGTCAACGCTGTATACTATAATTGACTCTTGTTATGTCCTTATACTTCGGACAAGGGGAGGGAGCTGTCTCGGCATTTCCAGGATGTGCTGGCTCATCTCAAGGCGACTTGGGTATAGCTAGACTATGAAATCTCGCAGTTGCTGACTGGTCATGATTAGGGGTAGAGTTTTCCGCATGAAACTCACCGACGTGAGCTCAAGCTACTGTGGGGGTAGTGGCGTAGAGGACGCACACCTGGCACTGTGGGAATACGAACTTTTCGGGGAAGCTCGTAGGGATCTTCTGGATAAGGTGAAGAGTCTTGAGGTGGGCCCGGTTTACCATCCAGAACTTCAGACAGCTACGGGACTTCGCGCGACGATGGCACAAGATTAGGAGTGGGTTAGAGAGAGAGAAAGAGAGAGAGGGGTGAAGAGAGAAGACGCCACAGAAAAGGCAGAAGACTAGGCAGTGGGAACTAACGGAACCACTGGAAGACCTGGAAGGCACCGAAGGCGTAACGAATGATGTCCGTCCCAGAAGAGGAAGAGGGACCATAGGGACAAGGACGAAGAGTAAAAATAATTAGTAGGGAGTCAAGAAGGTGTGTTGTGAAAAGAACCCCAGCAATCAGCAGCGCACTCTGTAATTCAGCCTATATAACGGGAAGGTTACGCCAGGCCATTGGTTGGTGGTGGGCTGTATGAAGTCTTCTAAGTTATTTATCTGTAATGAGCTATAAAATATAATTTAAACGTCCAATGCTTTTCTGAATCCTATGTAATTCTGGTTTTTCGAAATAACAAATTGGTATTATTGTATTGTTTGAGACAAATAATTAATGCTATGGAAATATTTCGCAAACGACCAAACTTACTTAGGTGTTCTTCAACTGAATCGAATTATATCATTGTCTGGGTTTTGTTATAATAAATAAGAGAATCTATTGTGAACTAACTCGAGGTATTGTTTCCATCATAATGGCGAGTCGTATTTTTCCGTTAAGTGTAAATCGTCTCGAGTTATTGACTTTTCATATTTATGTTAAATAATTTTAATAAATTCCGTTAGCAGCATCTGTATGAGAGCCCTTGTTGGATTCAATTTTCTAAAAGAATTCTCATATTCTTATGACGTTTGGAAAAACTTTAACCCGATTGAACTTTAGCTGAATAAATATTAGTAGGGCTAGATCAAAAGTATTCGAAATCATAATCGCCTAGCGTGTAGAAGAACTGCGTTGAGGCTAAGTAGATGAAGCGAAAATAACAATGTAAGCTTCGTAGCAATTGAAAACCCCAACCCGTTGGGATCTTAGAAACGTTTACTTATCAAAGAGCATGTACTTATCAAAGACAGGACAAACGTGAGCGGTCCGCGGGACGAGAGGGACGCGGTATCGATCCCGAACTACCATACACTCTTTCGGAAGCTGCTTCGGGGTGTCGCAATATATTAAACGCGTATTATTTTATTGCTGTAATGCCCCCTCCAGACTTTCCTCGAGGCTTCACGAGGGAACGCGATTCCGAGACTGAGGACGGCGCGCTCGTGTCCTCTCGTCTTCCCTCGCCTCGCTTCGCTTTGTGTCGGTTTTTCGGACGCGAGTCAAAGGACGCGAGGGGGTGAGGCGAGGGAATCAACCACACTCTCGCGCTCGCTCACTTTGTTGGTAACTGCTGCAGAGTAATGACGTTTTTATAATGACGGAGCAGAGTAACGATTTGTGTTCCACTTTTATGAAACTTAATCAAATGGAACCAATCATTTGGAATCCATATCACAAGGATAAAAGTAAAGTGAATGACGCGTGGGATCGGATAAGCGAATAATTAAATATACCTATACAGAAGTTAAAAAATATCATTAATGGCAACGTTTAGAGGGCACCGAAGAAAAAGGCTTCTATTAATTGAAGGTGATATAGACGCAAGACATTAAAATATTAGTGGGCATATAAAGTAGCTAACGCAGTCACATCAATCACATCCATCTTGTAGTAGACGTAGCGGGCAACTGAACAAGAATCTAGAGTGTGGATGGCTAGCACTCCTGCAACCTCCACTCGCCAAGGAGGCCTCGCGAGAGTCTGGATGGGGCATAACAATAATGTTATATAGTGAAATTCAGAAATCCCAACTTAAGGTCTGCCAGAGAGCAATGGAAGTTCCATACTAAGCATAAAAAGGACGTACAGGATTAGAAACACCATCATCCTCTTCAAAACCAATTTGGTCGATGTGGGCGAGAAGACTGCCAAGTTGAAATGGGATTGGGCCGACCACGTTTGTAAAATGCCTCCAGAAAAGTGCGCCCAAATCGCAACACTCTGGGTATGGGTACCCTCGGACGGCTGTCGCCGACGAGGCCGTCCTAAGAAAAGATGGTGTGACGATACAAAGAGGTTCAAAAGCAACTGGGAAACTCTGGTACAGATTAGGGAGGAAATTTGGGGGAGGCCTTTACCCAGCAGTGGAATGTTATAGGCTGATTTAAAAAAAAAATTACGTGCTGTGAGAGGCATGTCATCATCTCGTATAAATAAAAACAAAAAAATAACTAAAAATAAAAAAAATGCCTTTTGGTGATACGTGTATGTAAGGGTACATGCACATCACCAAAAGGTAAATGTGGAATAAACTAAATAAAAAATATGACTACCTCTAGAAGTCCAGACAAAAGCGGCATTTTCCTCAACTTCAAAGCCGTTAAACCACTGTAAGTTTTACGCTGTGACATAATTGTTAAATTATGGACGCTTGATCAATGATGACTTTTTTACAGAGGCCCCAGAACGGGGTTCCGAATTCAAGCAACTAATCAGGTGTGCCTGATCTCCCTTTTAATTGGGACTAATTTGCAGTACCATCCTTGTACTGTCGACTGTATTGTACTTAGCAAAATAATGTCTCTTGCCGAGAACAATAAATTCAAAAGCTCTTCAAGCGAACTCCATCTAAAACAGAACTAACTACTCAGACCTACTCAGACAATACGCAACCTCTGTCAACACAATTTGTTATGTACGAGCAAATCTAACCGTAAAAAATAAGGGCAACAGAAGGTTATTGTAAAAGCCTTTTCCAATTAATTTTGAAAGAAAAAACGTCCATTAATTCATGAAAATGTTCACGAAATTACAACATTTAGGTAGGAGAGATACGCTCAGGTTAGGTGTAAATATAATCAATTTATAGCGTAATTCTATGAAATTTTAACAAGAATGTACTTTTTGATTTTGCAACAACCTTTTTATTTTTGAAGGTCTAGGAAGGAAAGGAATATGTCTTAAAAATCATAATAGAAACATTAAAATCTTAAAATAATGTATTGTTATCTAAATATTCAAAGTGAATTACAAAAGAGTAGATGTAACTATTATGAGTAAATGTAAAAAATAATGACAAGTTACTTTGTTGCAAGCGCTGTGGTTAATTCATGCTTTGTGGAAAGATGAAAATATGTCAAATAACCGCTAGAGCAATCCGGCCTCAACGCTGAATGGCCATACTCCTTGATCCAATATATTAATATTTGATTTTGTTCAATTCCAATTTAGTTAAGACTGTTTAAATATATACAAGGGAATGAAAATCTTGTATTTGAAATTCGACTAGCGGCTCTCGAGGTTTGTGTAATTTTTTTTTATAAAAAAGGCAAATTGAATCCTTACCATCTTTATTGTACACCTTCAAAAAGATTTATCAATAAAACCATAGTAATAATATAATGTACATTGGACGGCCTTATTGCTAATCAGCGATCGCTTCCAAACAACCTTAGAATGGAAAGGAAAGATTAAAATTTGTTAAGAAAGCTGTTAGTGTAAAGGTGGTGTGACTTAAGGTGGTAGCACACCTATCAGTTAGGAACCGTATCGCTTCTTTTTACTATAAAAATAAAATAATAGGTAAAAAAAACTAAAAAACACGCTTTTATGTTAAATCGGACTTAAAAGTTAAAAATAACTTTTTAAGGAATCATTTTTGCGTTTACAAACGCGTAAATATTTTTAATACTAGAAAAAATACACCTGCCTCAGTTTTTTTTTCTAGCATTAAAAATAACTTTTTAGTATATAAACTAAATGACGAACGAAAGGTATAATTATTATTTAGACAAAAGCGTGGGGTGTTCAATTACATTAGTTCTTGAAAATATTCGATCGGTACAATTAAATTGAGCTTTTCTGATTTCTCTTAATAATAATCATACTTTTAGTTCATCATTTAGTTTCTATACTAAAAAGTTATTTTTAATTTTTAGTCCGATTTAACATAACAGCGTGTTTTTTTAGTTTTTTTTTAATTTTTATTTTACTTTCCACTTTTTAGTGCGAATTATAACCGCCGATGAAAGTACTTACTTAATGACAACGCCATCTAGTGACGTATAACTGAACTAACATTCCAAATATTTAATTTATTAGTCTTGGCGATTCTAATCAGGGTAATGTGATATTCTTATCGAATTATTGTAATGTAATCGGTCTTTGATAAGTCTATAACGTTTAAATGAAATCTGACCGTTTACAGTGGGTCAAAATTGCGCACAAAGGAGTCGGTTACATACAAGCCAACATACAGGTGAAGCTTATATAAGCGTGTTAAAAAGAGGCGTTCCCCTTGCGATCTGATAAGTGTGCTTTGACCTTTATAATTCAACGCAGAATCAGTCTGGTCTTTAGTACACAAATCGATCCTTCTGCCCAATATCTCTCTGAAAACACTTGTTCAATTAACCGGGACGCGTCTAGAGCAGAGCAGGCGAAATTGCGCCCTCTGTCACGGACAGATCACTCGAAAAAACGGGTCAAGTTCGGGCATATAATTTGCGCTCTCCATTTACGACGTATCGGTGATTTGATTTTGGACCAGTAATATGTTTCTGGGGAGCTATGAGTATTAGGAGTAATGAACAGAGAAAGACAAATTAGATTGATTAGTATTATTAACCGACTGCAAAATAAAAAAAATTGTGTGCGTGTAACCTTTACGCGCGATTGAAGTAAAACTTCTTTGACGTAGATCACTGAAATTATTAAATTTTAACAGAAAAAAAAAAATATGACAGATACTTACGACCAATCGAAATTACTATTTTTAAATAGCGGAAACTACACAGACTATAGAATACTGAGCGTTACTTCCGTTAGAAAAATCTGAGTTACCCCCTTGTAGCGGAGGTAGCTAGCTTGGGCTACCTCTCTTTCGAGATGTTGCTTCTTGCTTAATTGTATGAGGTGTTCGAAGGTAGGCACGGTGAAATAATGTGCTTTTGATATTATAACTGTTTAATTACAGCAGAATTACAATTATTTTATATTAATTTTGTGAGAACACGCACAGTTAGTTTTAAGTTAAGGTTGCAAGAGAAAAACTGCAGAGGGCGACGCTGGGTATAAGCGGGAAAGTCCGACGAGTTCCGAAGACTGACAGCGCCATCTATAACTCCATCGCCGCGAAGGTTCAAATAAGTTTTGAGCCGGAACACCCTAGTCGCGCCTAAAGAAGTTTTACTTCAAAAAGGTTATCAATTCAGTCGATAATAATTAAAACTAACGATTTGTACAAAGGGCGATCTTATCGCTAAAAAAATAACTTTTTAGTATTGTAACTGGTGAATGAAAAGTATAATAACTATTTAGAGAAAAGCGTGGGTGTTCAATTACATTAGTTCTTGAAAATATTCGATCGGTACAATTAAATTGAGCAGCCCATGCATTTCTCTAAATAGCAATTATACTTTTCGTTCTTTATTTATTTTATGTACTAAAAAGTTATTTTTCACTTTTTAGTTTTTTATTTAACATAAAAGCGTGTTTTTTTTAACTATTATTTTATTTTCCACTTTTAAGTGCGTATTATAACCGCCGATGAAAGTACTTACTTAATGACAACCCCATCTAGTGACGTATAGCTGAACTAACATTCCAAACGTTAAGGTTATTAGTCCTGGCGATTCTAATCAGGATAATGGGATATTCTTATCGAATGGTAGGGCTATAAAGTTTAAATCAAATCTGACTGTTTAAAGTGGGTCAAAATAGAGTCCAAATAAGTCAGTTACATACACACAAACAAACATACAGGTGAAATTATAAGCGTGTTAAAAAGATCTCTTCCAAATAACCTTAGGATGGACAGGATTGCAAAACAAAATAATTTATGATAATAATAAATTATAGGTCAAATGGCCGCTTACAGTGGGCCTCATAAGAAGGCTCAAGGTCACCCAAAGGGCAATGGAGAGAGCTATGCTCGGAGTTTCTCTGCGTGATCATATCAGAAATGATGACATCCGCAGGAGAACCAAGGTCACCGACATAGGCCAAAGAATTGCGAACCTCAAGTGGCAATGGGCAGGGCACATTGCGAGGAGGACTGACGGCCGTTGGGGCGGAAAGGTCCTCGAGTGGCGACCACGTACCGGGAAACGCAGCGTTGGTAGCCCCCCCACTAGGTGGACTGACGATCTGGTAAAGGTCGCGGGAAGCCGCTGGATGCGGGCAGCGCAGGACCGACCGGTTTGGAGATCCTTGGGGGAGGGCTATGTCCAACAGTGGGCGTCTCTCGGCTGAAATGATGATGATGATAGGTCAAATAAGCCCGATATTGTATTGATAGATCGACAAGAATGATTGTTGATATCGCTGTTCCCCATGACGACAACCTCGTGAAAGCTGAAAAAGATAAAGAAAACAAATATCTTGATTTAGCTCACGAGATTGTTGACATGTGGGACATCGATTCAGCAATTATTGTTCCGATAGTCATATCTGCACATGGACTGATAGCCAAGAGCCTCGATAAACACCTTAAGAGGCTCGCGTTAGGTGGTTGGATCAAGAGTCAGATGCAGAAGGCAGTACTTCTGGACAAGGCCCGTATAGTGAGGAGGTTCCTGTCTCTGGATCCTTAACCACCGGTAGCCGGGACCCTGATCTTGCTGCCGATGGGGAACTGCATTTTTGTATTTTTAAATGTTATATTTTTTACTGTTTATACATTGTAAAAATTTAATGTTTAGAAATATAATTTTGTACGTATTTTAAATGAAATAAAAGGAAATTATAGGTCATATAAATAAATATAAAGCTAAGCCGAACGATGGAGATTATAATTACTATCACCAATCTACTCACACATTAAGTACGGTGATAAGCACACAATTTACTCTGGAGCAAATCCGATAGTAATTAAATAATTGTGTTCCAGTCGACTTGTTCTCTACAATGTCCAAGGAATTACTAAAATCTTTTTCTAGTTACGATTGTAGTTGATTAATTAATTGATTGTTAGAGTGTAACACAATAGGTCCTTTGTGTTCTATTTTAACTGTTTTTAGGGTTCCATACCCAAAGGGTAAAACGGGAACCTTGTTTTTAAGGACTATTAAATAATACTCATCATCATCATCATCAACAGCTCATATAATATCCCCACCGAGGGGCTCGAGCCTACCCCACGTTAGGGGCGATTAGGCCTTAGTCAACCACGCTGGCCAAGTGCGGGTTGGTCGACTTCACACACAACCTAAGAATTTCTTCATAGGTGTGTGCAGGTTTCCTCACGATGTTTTCCTTCACCGTTAAAGCGTCGATTAAACGTACATATGAATTCAAAATTTGAAAACACATTGGTACGCGGCGGGGATCGAACCAGTGCCTCCCGGGTGGGAGACAACGCCCTTACGCACTACGCCACCGGCGCTTTTAAATAATACTGTAACAACTGAACTTGTATACTCATGTTTTTACGAATAACGAATTGTTATTATTATTATTTTGCTCAATCTTGATAACGGGAACATGTAAACGCATGAAATATTCACAGAATATTTCGTTACATATTCACTTTAAAAATAAATAATTAAATTAAAATAATACAAATATTTAAGGGCACCCATATAAAAAACGTGATTTTTTTGTAGGTGCGGAACCCTTCGTGCGCGAGTCCGACTCGCACTTGGCCGGTATTTTCTTACACATGTAATTTTCATGAATATTATAATGTAAAACTTTCAAAAATAGTACGTACAACTATATTCAGTATACTGAAATAAAAATAGTTTACATAATAAATTAAAATTAGTATATTTAATGCTTTATTGTGTTTTATTATCATAAGTTGTTTATCTTTCATACTGTGACTTGTAAATAAAATGAATTATTTATAGATAACAATTACTAGTCAAATTTCACATAATAACTAACTTTTTGCATAAAAGCAAGAAACTGTAGCAACGCTAAAATTTTTAACAAATCGACAAGTGACTTTCGTGATTTTAATATAAATGTAAAAAAAGTAATAAAGACAATTACATCTAGTAAAATATACTAAAATGGTATAGTTGATTTCTTAAAGAATAAACTCGAAAATAATTTATTTTATTATGTATTCCATTATTCAATTTATATTATTATCAGAGGCATATTCAATTATAATTTTGTACCCTGTGTAGTTGGGGTTTCCATTGGTAATGGTAGTTTGACATTATTTTGTATAGGATATCTATCAAAATCTTATCCCTAGTAAGCAAATGTGTTGATAGATAAGTAATTGAAACCTAGCATTAGTCAGAACGTGTCAAGAAAACTATATTTAATGTAAAATCTTTTATTTTCACATGTTCCAACGAGCAATACTATTTTATCCTGTATTGCTAATAACTGTAGTACAAGTGGCTGTTGCTGGCAAAACTTATGAGAAACATTCCTAAATGAGACGATGTAAATCCTGATCTAATAAAAAGAATTGTATACCTACAAAGTTGCTCATATAAAAAGACTCCAACAATACACTCTACAGACAATGCTTCATAGATCCAACGGAGTGCAACCGTTTTGCAGTATTAACTCTTTAAAAAAATAAAAGCTAGCAGGAACTTTCTCAGGGATGCAAATGTGGAAAGGAGTGCTCTTGCATTATGGAGATCGCGGCGATATTCTGGGTCGAGCATGAGTAAGGGAATCTACAAGACAAGCCGCTAGAATTTTGCCAACGTCTAAGTGGCAAGAATTATGATTATAACTAGCTTTTGAATTCGGCTTCGTTCACGTGGATGTCAATTTCCAATCTTTTCCCTGATCCCAATTTATCTGGGGTAGGTTTTGGCGCCACCACACTGTTTTTTGGCGCGTAAATGCCTTCGGGAGGCATCGGCGGCGTTCGGCGATCTTTGTTGGAGGCTGCGGGCGCGCGGGTGACATCGCCGGCCTGCACCGGCCACTCAGCGGTCCCTCTTCTCGTGCACCGGCCGTGTCTCATTCGCGTTCATAATTTTACTTCTGAACCAATAATTAACCTATAGAAATACAGTCTTCTTTTATCTAACGTCCCGTAGCTAAGACCCTAACACTATTATAAAGGTGTTATCATAGTCATAACCATTGCACCAACGCTGCGTCTCCCGGTATGCGGCTCCCATTCGATGACGTTTCCCCAACGGCCGTCAGTCCTTCTCGCAATGTCTCCTACCCACTGCACTTAAGGTTTGCATTTTTTGAGCTATGTCGTTGACCTTGGCCCTTCTGCGGATCTCATCATTTCTGATATGATGTCAGCGGATTAGTCGCTTAAATTTGGAGCGCCCGAGCTGAGGCAGTACCACCACCTTATAAAAGACATTTACGTGGCGTCGTGTTTCTGTCGGTGAGTAAGATTGTCAGGGCTCCGCAAGGTATAGTATGTGGAGGTCCGAAGTGACACATTACTATTATAATTGTCTAAAGGCGAGAGTTACTACTTACCTAGTACGTCTAGTGCTAAGCCTTAGTATTACCTGTCCATCCAAAGAATAAGAAGAAGACATAGCTCTTTTTAGCTTTATTGCCGCCATTTGTACATTTTATCTTTCATTGTTTTATGGTAATTATTTTCTGGTTCACAAGAAAGAATAATTTATTATATTATATTTTACCAGCAGGAATGCAGTCCAACTTCCATTGTTAGATCAAACAAAAATTTTATATGGAGCGCTGCAACTGAGGCCGTTTAAATAAAACTACGCCTCGTCCATTACACATAAAACACTGGCCGTGATCTGGCGTTACCACTAATCTATAAAACTGGCCTGAATACTTTTTCTGCACTTTTTACTTTCTCGTATACGTAGTATAGAGGAAGTCTTGTAATCGTCAAAAAATTCGACCTCGAGATTTGGACGGATTTACACGTTTTGGACCTCCCTGAGTCCAAAAATGTATTTTTTGGAATTATGTCTGTGTCGTGTGTGTGAATGAGCGTCGGTGGCGTAGTGCGTAAGAGCGTCGTCTCCCACCTGGGAGGCACTGGTTCGATCCCCGCCACGTACCAATGTGTTTTCAAATTTTGAAATCATATGTACGTTTTATCGACGCTTTAACGGTGAAGGAAAACATCGTGAGGAAACCTCCACACACCTATGAAGAAATTCTTGGGTTGTGTGTGAAGTTGACCAACCCGCACTTGGTCAGCGTGGTTGACTAAGGTCTAATCACCCCTAATGTGGGGTAGGCTCGAGCCCCTCGGTGGGGACATTATATGAGCTGATGATGATGATGATGATGTGTGTCTGTGTGTGTGTCTGTGCGTTAGCACGATAACTAAAGCATGCTTTAACTTATTGCAACCAAATTTAACATACGTGTATGACATCAAAATATAAGGTTTCTATCAAAATTTGAGCCGTCGATCACGAAAGTTAAGCAACCAAGTGCGTGGTCGGTAATCGGATGGGTGACCAAAATTTAACATGCAGGTATGACATCAAAATATAAGGTTTCTGTCAAACTTTGAGTCGTTTCCGGTATACGAGAAAGCCAAGGGGAGACCACTCCCGATTTTTTTACTTGGTCTGACTTTGCATCAAAAAAGCTTATAACTCAAGTGCCATTAGCGTAACCTGCTAGCTACACTAGAATTAAATCGGAGTACATTCTTGAAAGTTGCGTTTTCAACGTTGATTTACGGTGAATTCTTTAACCATATGCGGAAAAGTCGTGATTGGAGAAAGTAAATTATTTTAAAGCCTAATTTACTTACCGTTATAAACTTTGTGAATTTCCATAATGTCCAACGTCTTACCTGGAAAGAAATAATACGGAGGTTTTAGTTATTTAGATACTGTTTTTCAATAAATCATTCAGTCGTCAAGTCATAAAGATAACAACAAACTGTTCTAATTTAGCTACATAGAGCTGGAAAAAGCAGATTGTATTTTCAAACAATTATCTGAGTTCAAGCACAGTATATCAAGAACAGTAATACGTCTTCATACAAACTGGCTGCTATCCTTTAAAATGTGTGCGTGCATACTCGGCGCCGTGTACGCACGCACTGTGACGCACACATGACATAAAAGTATGGGGGCATAAGGTGGTCTCGCCGTCTCGGTGTGATCGCGCGTTTTTATGTCATTACACATTCGCTCGCCGCTCGCTCCCGCCCGGCACATTTACGAACCCTAGCGTCAACGCAGAGTAGGCTAATAACTCGCCGACAGCCTGCATATGAACTACTGTTCTTGGTATACTATGGTTCAAGTAACGCTAGTTGGGTACTTTCCAGATATTTTTCTTTTTTCGATGAAATGACAATCATTTGTCTATTTCCAATAATAGATATTATCTGGTTCAATAGCTTTCTAAAAAAGCAACCATCGGAAAAAGTCCATTAATCATAGAAGAAAATGCCTGCCCATAAAGAAATATTTATAGTATTTTTACTGTTGCACTAGCGCTCCGCCCGTGACTTCGTCCAGTGGGAGATTTTTGTAAACAAATTTAGCTTAAAGCCTTTCTCGATAAATGAACTATCTATCACAGAAATAAATTTCCAATTTGAATCAGCAGTTCCTGACATTAGAGCTTTATAGTTTAAGTATACAACAGGTAATTTAAATAACCTACATCCTGAATACAGGGGGGTTGGGATCGGCTTCTGAGTTGAATTTAAAAAAATATTATTACTTGTTGTAGATAAGATTGAAAATATCACAGTTCCTCCCGTCAGAAGTTACTTAAAACCGTATGTACAATCATTGCGACTATGTTTCAAAGCAGCAAATGTAGACCAGTGAAATTTAAGGAAAGCAATTCGTGTAAAACAACTTCAGATGAAGGAAAAAATATCAGCGAGTGAAACTCACAAAGGGGTAGCAAGGAAGATATGACACTATCAAAAATGTTATTTCACAAAGAAAGTGCCAGCGGGTGTTTGCTACGGAACTAGATTGGGACCTACGGATGGGAAGGATGGCGAGCAATGTGGTAGAAAATAAGTGTGACAGACATGTGGATAAAGAGGACAGCAAGTAATAATAAGCTTGAAGAAAAGAAGGTTATAAAGTATTTAATTTTATCCAAGTTTATACAAGTTCTTAAAGTCAGCCTATGACCACGTCTAGATAGGGGGCAATCGTGAGGGGGGCGCGGGACGAGAGGGGCGCGGTGGTACCACGAAACTGCAACTGCAAATGCACTGGTCTACTGCACGCTGGCTAGATAAAACGCCGCATTTTCCTCAACTGTATATTTTTATGCTGTGATTGTATTGAAAAATAATCAATCTAAACCAATATAATACTACACAAAAAAAAATGTTTTTAATGGATTGATTTTAGGGATTATTTGCCGTTGTAGAATTCTACATTTTTACTGAGTAACAAAGCTATATTTAAAAAAACCCACGTGGTTTAATTCGCGGCCTAACGCTGGCAATTCATAATTATTTGGGCGAAAACAGTGCCCCGAGATTCTAAATATCTTCGCGTTATTCGAACTATTAAAGTGCTTGTTCCCACAAATTGTGTAAAGTTGTGGATGAATTAACTTCAAATCTTTCAGTAGAGGAGTTTTTTTTAGAATTAAATGCAATTCGGGAAAACTCTTATGACCAGAACAAGGCGTTGCCCACGCGCGTTCGTTGTAACGTGGCGTATGTCATAAGTTCCATTAACCAATACTCGAAATAATCGAGTTATTCGCTCCAATTTTGATTTCTAAACCAAAGCGAATAATGTTTGGTTATTAAAGAAGAAAATATTATATTCTAAAATAATATTTGACATATCATGTGATATGTCAAATGAAAATGAAAACTAAGGACCTACAGTAACATTTAACAACGTTGTGACAATACTCTGTTTCAATAACTTAACTATCTTCACTTTTGCGTACTAGGTATGAGACTTTGACAGGTATTAGGTATGAGACTTTCTCGTATACCGGAAATGACCCAAACTTTCTATTTTGATATCGTACATACATGTTAAATTTTGTTGAAATAAGTTAAAGGATTTATCGTGCTAACACACAGACAGATAGACAACCACACACACAACCACACACACAGACACACACAGTAACACACACAGACATAATTCCAAGAACGGAATTTTTGGACTCAGGGAGGTCCAAAACGTGTAGGTAAATCCGCCAAAATCTCCAGGTCGAATTTTTTGACGATTACAAGACTTTACCTACACTACGTATACGAGAATGTGAAAACGTGTCCAAACTCTACCATTACCAAGAGAAACTGTCGGTAGTTATGCTATTGAAAGCCGTTAAGTGGGGAACACACGGTCCCTCCATTTCCATCAGTCATCCTAAAATTGAGCAAACACACGATGACTTCATTCACGTCACTCCAATTTACATTCATTCTACGCTGCAACTTCTGACATTTTAGACTGCGATTTAGGCTTATTTTGGAGTGATGGCTTAGCGCGTTGTAGCTTGGAATGATCGTGAGTTGTGGGAACTTTATAAATGCTTGCCATTCACAAGAGCAGTGTGTCCCTCTTTATCAGATAGGTTTTACGCGCGTCGCATCACAGAGTAAGGTTTTTTCTCATCTCTAAACTGATATTTTATCATGAAAATTTACTACAGTCCTCTCCGCGAAAGTTTCAGTTATGTTTCTTGTAGTTTCTAAAAGTCTTTTCATATCTTGAAATACTTTAGAGCATTTTACTTTAAAACTTTTTCAAAGTTTATTTTTTAACAAGAAGAAGATTTCAATTTTGATAGCTTATAATATAGGGAGTTATTTAAATAAAATTCGTCTTCAAACGATGGAAAATGTCTCCTTGTACGGCAGTATCAGGACACTCGGTTTAGGTTTGTCAGTGGGTAAGTCAGAAGATTATTTGATAAGGCATTTTAAATTGCAACGACCTAACTGGGTATTGATGTTAAAAAACTACAAAGCAAAAAGTTTACAAGACTGTAACCTGACTACGGAAGAAGAGTAAGAAATTAAATCGGTTGAATCGGGGTGTACAAGGTAAAATCACTCCATAAGTTAAAGCCACTTAAAATGTAGCCTGTGTTATCTGGACTATAATAACAAATCGAATCAATCGACTATATACCTTATTTATCAGAATTAGATAATTAGGCGCTCTAGAGGAACATACAGCCCCTGTAATATTCTTGTGCCCAAAAAGGATGGTGGTGTAAGAGTATACATTGACTACAGACAACTTAACGCGATCACAACCCAAAAACGCCATCCTCTGCCAAGAATTGATGACTTTCTTAACAATGCAAAACAAACAAAATATGTGAGTACAATATACGAGAAGAATGTATATGTTTAAAATAAATATGTAAATTATACATACATACAAAATCTGCTAAAATCATAACCCTTCCTTTTGGCTTCGCCTTAGTAGGATAAAAAGTTTGTAGCTTTCAAACAACAGTTATAATAAAAATAATACAACTGGGACTCGTTGACTATGGAAAACAAACATATTATGAATATGCATCCGAAGAGTCAAATCCTTCTCAATTCATAACGACTCTTATAAAAGACTCATAAACACATTAGCATAGAAACAACATTCCAAAAATGTAACATCTATAAAGGTCAAGGCTGTATAACGGCTCTAAATTAGAATGGAAATTACGACAATGGCCCACGTCTCTTAAATCAAACTGAATCGAATTTCATCGCAATAATATCCGTTGACTGCTAAAATAATACAATGGCCTTCAATCAAAATACAATTTAACAACCCGATAATGCCACAGTTACAATGTACCAAATATAAGTTAGGGGTATTTGTTGCCCACAGTAATATGATTGTCGGTTGTTTACAACCGATCTAAATATTGCGTCGACTCCATTTCATTTGGGGGTTAACTCATAAATCGTTAGCCCGGGACTGATTCGTGTTGATGTCTTGTTGTGTGGAGCAAGTTAAGAGAATTGACACCTAATTGTAGTCTGAAATAAATTAAATTATGTATTTATTTAATTATTAAAATCAATCATGCATAACTGCTAACCAAATAATATAAAAAAATCGAAATGCTTGTCCAACTAATTAATTACAACAAGTCAAAACTACCTACTCAAAATCGCTAAGCATTTATGAGGTCTGTAATGAGAGTAGATCCTACTAATATTATAAACGTGAAAGTTTTTATGGGTGTATGTTTGTAACACCTTCACTCAAAAACTACTGAATGATACTGGAAAACCGGCAGAGCCTTTCCTTCCAGTCCCAAAGTACGGGGAGGGGGCCTGAGGGAGACCGTTAGTGCTCAGCCGGCTGAAAGGCGAGGTGGTGAGCAGTTCAATGCGAGCGAGGGCGCCTTGTGCCTGTCCCCCGCTGCTCATCACCGTGGGGAGGGGAGGCGGTTATGCATCCATCTTCTCCTACCTTTCCTCTGCCAAAGACCTTTCCTAAGGATCTCCAACCCAATTGGTCCTGCGCAGCCCGCATCCAGCATTTTCCTTCGACTTTTAACATATCATTAGTTACAGGTACCAGCGCTGCGTCTCCCGGTACACGGCCTCTGTTCAAGGATCTTTCCGCCCCGGAGTCGTTTTGGTGTAATGGCTCAAACTAAGTGCGCCGGTCCCAAAACGCTCCCATAAGGGCTTACCAG
The DNA here is from genome assembly GCA_955850985.1 of Elophila nymphaeata. NCBI lineage: Eukaryota > Metazoa > Arthropoda > Insecta > Lepidoptera > Crambidae > Elophila > Elophila nymphaeata. Next base: position 13,178,077 of record OY039092.1, read on the forward strand.
TGAATTTTAGCGGAGTAGGACCGTCGCTACTCCGCGCCGGTGAGTCCCGCACACACCGTAGGCCCAGCCAACGTGCAGTATGGTCCGTAAATGGATTTCCCATCGTCACAAAAAAAGGATCTTTCCGCCCCAATGGCCGTCAGTTCTCCTCACAATGCACCATGTCCGCTACCCCTTAAGTTGGGCTTTGTGACCTTGGTAATCCTACGGTTTCATCATTTCAAATATGATTGCGCAGAGACACTCCGAGCCAAGTGAGTGACCTTGAGCCTTCTTATAAGTCCCATTGTAAGCTTACAAAGAGAGAAGATTCTACGACATAAAGAAAATAAGAATATCAGAATCAAATAGATAGGACTTTGTTCGTTATGTATAAACATGTACAATTTTTGATAGAATGAAGAAAACAATTCCGCTTCTAACTCTAACTTGACACACAACCGTTTACGCTAGGCTCTAATTGAAGAATTATTGCGAACCTTACATCGCCAACAAATTTGATCTCATTTACCGAACGAAAAGCTACTTTATAACTGTACGTTAAAGACGATGTTCATTATACACTTTCAAGACTACAATAAAACGTGTGTTTAATGAGTTTTTTGAACAATGCATAATTATTTTCCTCTAGGTATTCTGGAGAAATATGTCTTTCATTCAAATTGCGATTTGAAAGTACTTTAGATGAGTTTCTAATTCTCGTAGGACAATGGACCCGTCCAAGCCCTGCCGCGTACTTTAAGTTAATTGGGGTTTAATAGCTATTAAATGAAAAATATTTAAACTTTTTTATATTACGAGATGGCAAACAAGCTTGCGGACCTCCTAGTGTTAAGTGGTTACCGTCGCCTATAGACATTTGGAATATTAAGTGTATATCACTTAACATTGCAAGTGCGTTGCCATCCTGGAGACTACGATGATATGCCTTCCATGCCCAGTAATTACACGGGCTACCTTTCCCTTCAATCCGAAACACAGCGAACTGCTTCACGGCAGAAGTACGAAAGGCGGTGGTACCTAATTTGAAATTAATTTTGATATTGAGAGGTATTTGACATTTTTAAGTAATACGTATGATTTACAAGACCAAGAAGTACCTCTGCAAATCATGAGACCGTGCACAATGAAAATAGACATCGACGCTTGAAAGGCAAAATTGACTAAGCGACATGGAGTTAATTGTTCAGGAGGACGACTTAAAGATTCATTTTTTAGAAAAAAAATCATAAAACTTCTTGTAATCATCTTAGAGGCGTAATTCTTCAAGTAAAAACGTTTCATAATGTCAGGTTTATCATGATATATGCAACTGTTAAAAATAATTAATAGTTTAGGAGTTAGTGGCGCTTAGTAAAATATCACCTGAAACTAGAAACAGGAAAAAAGTACTAACCGACGTACGTTGGTCATTTAACTGTTCGGTAAAAATGTAATATAGAAAAAAATATCTAATTGTCATCGGAGAAAAAATGACCTAACCTAAATTAAAAAAGTTAGAAAATAGAGGCAAAACTGCTCATATGTCATTTTTAGATTGAAGTGTTTAAGTGAATGTTACTGAAGTGTCGTTAGTTTTAGAAAGTTGGATTGTTTTTTATTAGTAATTGTTATAAAATTCACTTTAAAATGTATTGAGCTTTATTTATCAGTTGCACAATCAAATTAACAATTAAATCTTTAAAAAATCAACATAGTATTTGGAATAATAAGATCATAAGTAAATTTTATAAGTCTTATTAATCTCAATCATTTTAAATATGTGGAGACACAATCACAACAGTGATATTTTCAGCCAAAACCGATATTTATTTATTTATTTATTTATTTATTTACACTTTATTGTACACCAACAAATGAAATATAATACACAGAGAAAAAAAAACATTATCATAATTGTACAATGGGCGGCCTTATCGCAAAGTGCGATCTCTTCCAGGCAACCTTTGGATGGACAGGATTTGCAGGAACAATAAATTAGAGGGAAGTTGGCATATAATGATAAAAGAAAACAGATTATAATACATAACTCATAAAATATACAATAAATAATCGAATAGATACATATAATACATATACCTAATAAATAACAATAAATAAAGATAAATATATATATATATATATTCACATTATATTATATTTATATATATTCAACAGATAGATATAGGTGTATATGAATATCAGAATAAATATTAGATAAATGGCAAATGTTAAGAAAGTAGTAATAGGTACTAAAGTGACAGATAATGATCCTTTACTAGTCTCTTAAAAACGTTGAGAGATTTCGCATGTCTTATTTCGACTGGCAATGCATTCCACAAACTAACAGCGTGCACTGTGAAGGACTTGCTATAAAATTTTGTGAAATGCATTGGGGTTTCCAGCCTCAAATTAGTAGATGAACGCAAAACTCGAGAGTGGGTTTCTTGAAGGAAAGTAAATCGTTGTTTAAGATAGGATGGGGAATTTGGATTAAAAAGGATATTATAAAGGAGAGAGAGGATATGTGCATTCCGGCGAAGGCGGATGGGTAACCACTTGAGCATCGTGCGAAATTCAGACACATGGTCATACTTGCGTAGGCCAAATATAAACCTTATACAGAAGTTTTGAAGGCGCTCTAGCTTGTTAAGTTGGTCTTCAGTAATGTCGAGGTAGCAGACATCAGCGTAATCCAGGATCGGGAGGAGAAGAGATTTCGCAAGCGCAATTTTGGTAGCAGTTGGAAGGAAATTACGTAGACGTCGAAGAGAGCCTGCAGATGCGAACAGCTTACGGCTTACCTCCTGAATCTGAGGACCCCACGATAGGGTACTATCAAGATATAAACCAAGATCTTTAACGCACTTGCTAATAGCAATATCCGTGCCATCAAAACTTATTTTCGGCAGTTGCAACCAATCGACCTTCGATATCATTTTATGGCTCCCTATTATAATAATTATGATGATGATATGATGATAGTATAAAATAAGACTGTGCAGTGACGGTCTATATAAGAATACCGTTGTCACTGCCCCCTCTCTTTCCCTGGGTATCGTAGGAGGTGACTAAGGGATTTATGAGCGACCATCCGGCCAACTGGTGGTAGGGCCCAACGTCCGCCTGGTTAGTTAACACCGTACGCGTGGTGTAAGGCCCGTGAATTGCTCATTGAGCGCGTTTCGGGTTCAGCCAGCGTACAACCAGAGCTTGAGTGGGCCTTACCGCGACATACTTCCTTACCCTTCTGTCCGGCGGATCGACGAATATCTTCCTTAGGCAGTTCCACGGTGAGACCAGCCTCCACGCTTTGTCCGGAAATGTCGCAGTAGCGTTCACTTGATTCACGTCTCTTTTTCCTTTTCCCATGGCAGCCAACAAAAAACAATCAGGTTTTTTTAGCGGTGCACAATCCCACTCTACACCGTTTGAGGTTGAGTTTTGCAACATAGGCGGACTCCACAGAAACCTCAAAGCTGTCCACCAATACCTTGGGTCAGTAGTCAGCATGACCTGCATTGTTGTTTCTGATGGAAACGCAAATATTGCCGCCCGCTGACACAAGCTACTTGAATTATTCTGGCTACATGCTTGAAGAATCCTACAAAGCGAGAGCCGGAGTATACTTGTATGTTCGGGCGGATGTTTGTTGTCGCCTTTTGAGCTCCCTATAAGATCCATCCTTTTCTATGCTAGGGGTACACGTCGACTCTGGCTCTTTGGCCAGAGTCTACGTGTGTCTTTATAGATCCCACACCGGAGACGCTGAGACAACTCGACTTTCTGAACATCTGAGTTGGGTGGCAGATGACGGGCAGGAGCAGTACTAGTGTTTTTGGGGGACTTCAATGCTCACCACAGTTTGTGGTTAAGTTCCTTCAAAACTGACCATGCAGGAATCTCTGCTCATGCAATCGCTCTCACGCACGACTTGTCAAAACTAGTTGATCAGCCCTCTTCTGCTCACGACCCATCCGGAGGGATATCAGGTAGAGGTCCTTTTTTTTGTGACGAGGAGGTTAAATGCATTTACGCATCGTCCCTGCGAGTTGGTGCCAACCGCAGGGGGTATGTGGGGCTCGAGGTAAAGGTGTTCCCTCACTACCCACTAAACATCCTCCCCGGCCTGACCTTCTTCGCGCTTTTACGGGGTGGCTCGGGATCTGTGCGAGCACAACTAGCACCAAGACCGCCCTAACGCCGCCGTCTAGGCACTTCTTGCACCTATTTATGGCCAGCAGCCCACAGGGGCTACCGACTGACGCCAGCCCCTGTGGGCCGCTGGCCGAAAATGCTAGGATAAGGCCTACCTTTTCCTACCCCTCCTCCGTTTACGCTGGGTGGGAGCGGGAACCTGATCAACCGCAACAACCTTCCCCTACCAAACGTCATTCCCCCCTCCGCGCAGACTTGCCAACCTCCGCCTCCACCTTTGCAAGGAATTCCGTCCTCCACGTCTTCAAAATCTCCTCCACCTCCCTCACGGTCATGGGCGTCCTATCCACACGGTCACAAGACTGCCCCTCCTCCTCCACCTCACCACCGCTGCAGCGGCCTCTGCGGAGGCTCGTCTCCTCGTCGACACTCTTGGGCACCTCCATCTCCTCCTCGTCGCCACTTCCGCTGCTGTAGCTGCTGTCGGGGCTCTCGGTCCTGATCTCTTGGGCAGCTGGCTGGGCGTCCATGGGCTCTCCCTCCTCCTTCTGCCGGTGGCAGGATGGACCTTCGCCTCCACCATCAGGGCTCCCCTCCTCTCACGCCTCTTGGGCTCCTCCCTCTCCTTGTCGACCCCACCCCACCCACATTGGGTGGGGGACGGATCCCCAGGCATCCACCAACGCGGCCCTAGGGGCTATCCCTGGCGGTACCAGGCTGCCTCTTACCGGCGGGGGGTTACACCGCGCACCTGCCATGCTATGTCCAGCTGGCCGACCATTATCGGCACAGAGGGCACAGTGCGGCAGCGCCCGACAGGTCGCCGCCTTGTGTCCCTCCTCGCCGCATCGGTACCACAGGCTGTTGCGGTTTCTCCCAGATGTACACCTCACCCCCGGGTGGACGGGCGCTAAGCAGCGGTAACACCTCATGGGCCTACCCCCGCCGCACACCATCCTACCTCTACGCTGCCCTTCGTAACAAGGCGCCCAGCTCCCTCCGCCGGGAGCGACACAACTACTGTTCCCCCGCCGCCCCGAAGGTCATCGGAGATAGCGCCCACCTTGACTTCTTCGAGGGGGCAGCCAGCCCTCAGGGCAACGGCTGCCCTGACGTCCTCCTTTTTTCTTTTCGGGGAGATCAAATGCATTTACGCATCGTCCCTGCGGGGTGGTGCCAACCGCAGGGGATATGTGGGACTCGAGTTAAAGGCGTTCCCTCCATAGCCACCGCAGGGCTATGGAGGGAACGCCATACCCACTAAACATCCTCCCCGGCCTGACCTCCAGTGCGCTATTGCGGGACGGCTCGGGATCTGCGCACGTAAGCGCAACTACACCGAGACCGTCCCAACGCTGCCCGTCTAGGCACTCCTTGTGCACTAATTGGTGGCCAGCAGCCCACAGGGGCTACCGACTAACGCCAGCCCCTGTGGGCCGCTGGCCGACGCCGGCCTTATGGGCCGCCTCCTCACCGACGGCTGCTTGACGTGGCGCGTCTACCTGACGAAGACACCGGGAGCAGCCATCGGACCGAGGTCATCGGGCGCGGTCGTGGCCCTGAAAAGGGTCGTCAGGAACTAGCCGTGGTGAGAAAACAAAAACAACTCGACGATGGCATGCGACTTCGAATGCCAAGCGGACACATTTGGCATCAAAAGCCGCACACCCGCCGAGAAAGTTTCCCCACCACGTTACCAGGGTCCGCCACGAGGAGACTTCCGGACGTGGACCCCATCAGGTAGAGGTCCCTAGCCCCTCTAGGCTCATCTGACCACTGCCTGATATCCTCCAAAGTGCCGCAGGCCAAGCTTCCGTAACCGGTGGTTGCTAAGCGCCGGCTCTGGCATTAAGGGTGTGCAGATTGGGATGGTATGCGCGACTACTTTGCATCTGTCCCTTGGAAGCAACTCTGCTTCAGTGAGAACGATACATCAGCTAGCGCCGCTGCCATTACTGAGGAGATGTATTGGGTATGGAATACTACATTCCACATTCCGATCTCATCAGTAAGGGCAGACGTAACCTCAGGTTCTACCGCGATTGTGCTGATGCTGTTTCACAGAAACAGGCAGCGTATCGCGCTTGGATCAGAGGTCGGGCTCTTAAAGCTCCTGATGTTGAATCACTGAAAGCAGCTTACAATAAGGCTTCCGAGTCCTGTAAGAAGACTAACGAAAAAGCGGATGCCCAGCGCGTCGCACGCATTGGCTACGAATTTGTGAACTCTGGCGTCTGGCCATGTACTTACTCGATGCTTTGGATAAGTTGCAGCATCGCTCGGCCCGCATCATCGGCGACGAAGAGGTGACTAAAGATCTTGAGCCTCTCCCATTGCGTCGCAATGTTGCGTCGTTGAGCGCATTCAATTGTCTGTACCATAGCGAGTGCTCTGAAGAGCTTTTTTCCCTAATCCCACCATCTCCCTTCCTTTTAAGGACTACGCGTGCTCGTCTACGTTGTCACCGACAAACTGTGGCTAACATTCCAACGCGAACTAAGAAATTTGGCAACTCGTTTCTTTGTCCCACAATCAAGAAATGGAATTCACTGCAAGCGCACGTGTTCCCTCCTACCTAGAATCCTGGGTCATTCAAAGGAGGCGTGAAGAAGCACCTTGCAGGTCGGCAAGGCGAAGGTGGCTGGCGCGGCAGTTTATTTCTCGCACCAGTTATCTTCGCATTTGGTCTCCACTTCTGCTTACCGTCAGGTGGAATGGAGTCATTTGCTTGACCTTTTTATATAAAAAAGTAGAAACTAAAATTGAACCTTTTAAAAAATTTCCACGTTCCCCATTTTAAGAGTGCCTTTTTCAAAATACTGTGACCACGTTTTCTTGGATCCATTGGTCTGAAATATACCTCATGCTTTAATACTTTCAATAATGCAAAAAAAACAATTAAAAATTAAATTGATTCGACTTATAGTTTTTAATTTCAATTGTCATGAGGTCAACCTATACGGAAGCGGTAGCACTACGCTAGACTATGTGCGCGTGTGCACTCTAAGCGACATCCTGTCGCACACTGGTAGTTCCTATGTTACTGTGAATCTAATTTCACTGTATGCGCATACGACAGTGCTCTGGTCATTTGTAGGTGTAACCATCATTTTATAGATGTATTACTTTAGGTAAAAGCCGCTGGAACCCCAGTATGTGTGGTGCCAATGGGATACAACCAACATTTTGTTAATCGCATAAGTTCAAGTAAAAGTTACCTAATCAATAAATTTGTACTTTGAAGCGGCAGGTAAAAATTTACTAACCGACAAAAAGTTGTATTTCTGAAATAGGCGAATTTAACTAAACGCCATAATGGCAAAAATAACAATCGAGCCAAAATGACGGTAGTGAAAACAAGAATAAATCTTTACATGGAAAAAATATACCAAATTCAATACAATGTATTTTCAGATACAAGTAAAATAAGCTAAAGGGAGAAATTATTCTACCAACATATATGTAAAAATTTACCAAGGGCAAAACCATCGTCGCACAATTATCTCAACGACCAATTTTTTGAAAGAGGCCGAAATTTCTGTCGGTTGGCAACAAAAAAAAGTGATAATTCGTAAAGTCCAAAATGCAGAAGCGACATTAAAAGTCGTCGTAGGAAGGCGTGAGTTAGACCAAACGACGCAGAAAAATTAGGCGATTCAAACTGTATATATAACTCAATTTGGCTCAAAATGGCGCTTAGTCAACTTTTCCTTTCAAGCGTCGACATGTAATTCCTGTTTTTTTTTAATGATTCATCCAGCGGGTCTCGTCACTGCCGACTGAGGGATATTCTAAAGTCGTAGACCATAGACCATAGCGCCAAGAGCTCACTCGCACCGAGAGTTGTAGTCAGACAGGGGGCCGGTCATAATACTTCAAGCCCAAATAAATTGATACCAATGATGAAACAAGAGGAGGAAGATGTATATATTTAATTGCTAACTGCCAGCTGCCTTACGAATTCTTCATATCTCAAACTTGCTGGGAGATTTAAAGATGAAAGGTTTCATTAAACTCTTAAATGACCCACTTAACACCAATTAATACTTGGATAAACGATTTTGAAGTTGTACTTTCACGATTATAACTTTGATAAAACTTTTGAGGTATTTAGTTGCATAAAATACTTCAAAGAAGAAAAGTTATATATAAAGATGGATGTAAAACTGAATCAATACAATCATTTTCTTTCTTTAGTAGTTCGCCTTTAGGAATCAGATCCAAAGGTAACACTTGCAATATTAAGAGTAAATCACTTAACTCTGCAAGTGCGTTGCTACCCTGGGGACTTAGATGATAATAATATGCCTTCCATGTCCAGTAATTACACTGGCAACTTCCCTTCAATTCGAAACACAGCGAACTGCTTCACGTCAGAAATAAGAAAGGCGGTGGTGCCTACCCAGACGACCCTACATATGGGTCTACTACCTAGTAAAGGGGTTCCTGGTTTCTTGCTTCCATCTGAATATGTGAGAACTGTGATGGGAGTAGCTGAAGCAAAAGAAATATTAGGAATCGTAGCAAGTGGAAATATTTGATCTCTGCCTATCCTTATAGAAGAAATCCAATTTCATTTATGGTGTTATTTCCAGGGGATCAATCTGATCTTGCCATGTAATGCCGGTAAATTATAATAACATAACCCTATATTCTACCCTATATACTCCAATGGGTGTTGTAGAAGGCGATTAATGGATCAGCAAATGGGTATTGATCACCTTATACTCCGTCAACCAATCCGCATTGGGAAAGCGTGGTGGACCAGTCCTAAACCTTCGTTAGAAGGAGAGGCCTTGTGTTCTGACGAAGATAATGATTCTGATCTCAAAGCAACTGTGGCGTTTGCAATTAAAGGAAAAAATATCCCGTATTACTGTAAGGACATCTTGACCATAATCTAGATAAATTACATAATTTCTAAAGGCAAAATAAACACATTATTATAAAAGCGTTCGTTAACAATTATCTTGTCTCATGAGAGCCAACATTCAGTTAAATTCTGATGAAGTCCATCAACTGTTTTCAAGAAAAAGCTGTACCGAGAATTTATATTTCTCGAGTAAATTGAATAATGTACTCCACAATTCCAAATCGCGATCTAAGCAGAATTTCTGTACGCGTTATATAGCATCATAACACACAACTTTAATATAACCCGGAGCGCAATATTAAAAGATATAATTCCAAAGTGCCTATAATAAACAACCCATTTAGATTCTGTAACATTTTCGGGTGCACTGACAGTGATATATTCGTCTTTTTCACTCGTACGCGCTTATGGTGGTTTCATCTCGCTCGGTGGAGTGTTCGTATTTAATTTGACTAAAAGCAACGATTTATAATAAGGCGGAGAAACGTCATAACGTTTTGCGTCTTGTGCGTTTTGAGAACGTGAGAATTCTCGCAGTGTTAAAAGGTTTTAACGTTATTTAATGAGGTGTGAGTTCTTACTACTTCAACAGGATATGTCGGTAAATTGCTTGTCTGTAATAACTAAATTGTACCATATTCTTGCAAATAAATAAATTACTATTATTATTATTTTTTATTTCATCTGATAACAAACAACTCTAAACGACATAAAAACTTTAACACAAACATTAGACTACCAATTAACGGTACCCACAAGTAGATACATTCTTAACCTTTAATTAGGCGCGAGGGGTTCCCTCGACCCCAAGAGATCTTCAGTTGCAGTTATTAATTTTAGTTTAGATAAGCTAGAAACCTGAAATTCCTGCTAGCTTCTTAGCTCGTTATATGTCCAAACAATGCCAATCTGTTGGTACTCATACTAGAAAAAAACACAACCTGTCTCAGGTGGGAATCGAACCCAGCATCTTCCGCAATCCAGGCGGCCGCGTTAACCACTACGCCAGCTTTCGCTGTCGAAATTTGTCAGTGCTTGGTGCTTATGTTTTCATGGTAAACATTGTTTCATCAAAACTTTGAAATTTGCACTTATAAGATCCGAACGAAATATTTTTGCAAATATTTGACGCCCAGTTAAAATGAAACTAGCTTACATTATGATTACCTTTACATTACCTTACCTTACATTATGTTGGTACTCAGTCTTTCTGCCACTGATGCTACTTTCAAACTTCCTTGTCTTTAAGACAAGATACAGTTTATGTGGGAAGAAGTCTCCAAATAAACGGTATTGGATAGTTATAATCATTAGGAACCCCATAACCATAAATATTATTCAGAACTGATTTAGAATAAAATATTTGAAGTTTTAAAATACATAGCGACATTGCGTGACCATAAATGATTTCTGCAGTAACCTACACCGTATATTGATTACTTGGAAAAAATATAACTGTGGTCATTATAAAAAGGGTACGAAGAAAATCTATTAGTAATGAAACGGCTAGTGTGGCTAGTGTAGGAAGTCCAAAGGGAAGTACTTCCGTCGGGCAAGGTGTTGTATGCCCGGGGACCGCGGGTCCAAGTATCTGTAGTTGGAACTTCTATATATACCGAGCACCTTGGGAAACTTCGTTTGCGCGATTCAGGTTTCCATACTAATTGCGCGCTTTGTATGAGCACTGTTGAATAGTGCCATCTATGATTTCTATGAGGAGGCGGCATTGGCCGCCACAGCTAGTTTTATCTCTCGCACTAGCTATCTTCATATTTGGACTCCTTTTCTGCTTGCCATCAGGTGGAATGGAGTCATTTGTTTGACCTTTTTATATATACAGAAATTTCCTTTTACATTACAGAATTTTTGAAGTGGGCCTTCAGGGCCAAATCCTAAACTATAAGGAATATCGAAAAATGCTCAAAGAAGTCGCGAGCACGATTTTGATGAAAACAAAAATAGCATCATTGAATTGATTGATAAAATAATGATCATGGCTTTGATTGTCGCTTCAACCAAGGTGCAACAAGAAGTATTTTATTAAAATTTAACATTTTCCATTAGTTTTCCGTATATCATTACTTCTCAGAAATCGTTTCTTTATTGAAACACTATCGAATGGCATAATAATACAGGCTGCGTTTTTTTTTTCAAAATCATTGGGTTCGATTCCTGGCTAGTATTGTTGATTTTGCAAAAATCTCATGATGCAGTTTTTGTTTTCATCAAAATCGGACTGGCGACTCCTTTGAGCATTTTTAGATATTCCTTATAGTTAAGGATTTGACCCTAAAGGTTTTGCACTTGAAAAACTCATACTGTATGTATGAAAAAATAAATAAATACATATTATTTGTTAACACGTTAATCGTCCATGACCCACACGTGGGACATTTTTGGGTCAAACAAGACATAGCTCCGAAATGGTAAAATGTGCTCTTATTTCTTGAACGTTACAGATAACAAATAACTATCACATTGTGTCTGAACGTGTGGTATAAAAATGGGTTAAACAGAACACCAATGGGCGGTCGTACTTTGTCATTTACTTTTTTCTACAACATAGTCATGTACGTTTTTTTTATGTTACGAGATACTTGTAATTAGTTAAGTGTAAATCACTTAACACCGCAAGTGCGTTTGCCATCCTGGGGACTAAGATGATATGTTCTCCATGCCCAGTAATTACACTGGCTACCTTTCCTTTCAATCCGAAACACAGCGAACTGCTTCACGGCAGAAATAAGAAAGGCGGTGGTACCTACCCAGACGACAGATATGGGTCTACCACCCAGTAAATGGTTGTACATAACCATTTATACATGATCATTGAAACATGCAAGGCAAGTAGGTTTAGGCACCAATTGCAGTCATATTTGTTTTTTTTTGGATCATAAACGTGAATCTTTAAATTTGATCATGCAAAACTCGCTTGCACCTCCATATATACATGTGGGTTATTCATGAAATAAGGGTTAGAAACTACCCCCTCCCCTGTATTAACGTTTATTGATATTGAAAAGCAATAAACACTTGTATTCGAGGATATAGAAGCAAAAAGTTTAGAATAGAATAGAATAGAATATAACTTTATTGTACATCAACCAGTTGTAAAAATACAGAAGATTACACAAAAAACTAACAATTCGTTTAATGGGACATGAAACCTTATTTTAAACATATAAGAGAGACATTTAACGTGTTAACAATATGCAATTAGAACTTCGCAATAAAACGACATCGAACTCCTGAGATGTCTTCGAGTGTAACATCTGTCCTGGTTGTCGATTTGCTGAAGGTTTAGTTGCATTTTGGATTTGTGCCATTATAAATCTCAATTTATGGAATAACTTTTGCGTTTATAAAGGCATAAACATTTTTAATACTAGAAAAAATACACTGAATAAAATCGACCTGCCTCAAGCAGGAATCAAACCCAGTCTTCTTCCGCAATCCGAGCGGTTGCTTTAACCACTACGCCACCGAGGCCGTGCTTTCGCTGTCGAAATTTGTCAGTGCTTGGTGCTTATGTTTTTATGGTAAACATTGTTTCATCAAATCTTTGAAATTTGCACTTCTAAGACCTGAACGAAATATTTTTGCAAATATTTGACGCTCAGTTAAGATGAAACTACCTTACATTATGGAATAATTTTTGCGTTTATAAACGCGTAAATATTTTTAATACTTGAAATAAAAAAATCGATTCCCGTTGAGGCAGGTCGATTTTTTCCAGTGTATTTTTACTAATTTTTTAATTTACAAAAGAACAAAAAAAATTATCCACTAAATTAAAAAAAAATATATGGGTCGTGCAGCGTTTCAAAATTGACAGGTTGAAGGACATTGAACCCAAAAAGTGACAAACTTTTAGGGAACCTACTAAAAAGCCAACCGAGACAGAGTTACGTTCTAAAACATCGCAGCTGTCCGGCTTTCATTATTGAACTTATTAATTTTAAATTGGTTTCAAAAAATTTGCATACGATACAATAAACTTTTCAAATTTATTCGTACTCCTTTGAACAGCTCACGAGCACAGCGCCTGGTAAATTTATCTTAGTTGCGGCAACGCTTTTAAATATTGCACGCGAATAATTCATCAGGAGCTTGCTGAAGTAGTGACTGAAAAGTTTCGTTTGAAAGACTAACGGCTGAATACTCCAACGATGCTTAGTTAACTGGCCGCTTGATTCATATATCTTCTTTAAATATAGCTTATGAAGAATGGCATGATATTTAAGTTCTGTCGATAGCTTATAGACAAAACAATCACATGGGGTATTTTCTTGCCAAATATTTCTTAAACTTTTTATGTCATTTTGGATTGGATCTCATTTCTACCACAATATGCTTTCATGATTCTTGCCCATACTCAATTATGACTTCTATACAGTATTGAGACCAGACATCGTCATTCATAAAATTTCACAAAACCATGTTAAGCTCCATTCACCATGTTTCCACCATTTACTGGTTTCTCTATGCCACTTTCACATTTTCTATCTCTCGTAAATATGGATCCCAAATTTAAAAACTCTTTCACTTATATAATCTTTTCACCTCCAATCATAATCAAAAAATCTTCATTTATAACAGTTACTATTACCTGCAACTTTTAGCCGGTGACGAAAGTATGACTTGATCATCAGGCATTTGCGTAATCTCTAAAGACTCTTTCAGTCTTATCGAACATTTCTCCTCGGTAGAATTTAAATGAGACGTCTGCAAAAGATTGACTTATGGAAGGATGTATGTGTCCCATTGATGGTGTCATGCAATAAAATGAAGCTATTATCACAGCGCTTATTATGACCTCTCACCTACTTGATACACCTTGGGGACGAAACCTCCCATTCTCCTTTAGTAATACACGTCTACAGTTAGTATTATGACTATCTGGGATTTTTCGATCAGTTGGAATTATCAACTAGTCTTCAAAACATTCTAGTTGTCACAATGTCTATATTTACAAATTCCATTACTTGATATAACATTAGACATAATCTGTCTAGATTCGAAAGTTCCGAAACCCCATTGCCCTTGTTGCCTATTATTAATTCATATTAAAAAAGATTACCCCAGTCTATTGACAAACGCTTACGTAAATCATTCCTAAAACCTTATACGACCACTTCATAATCTTTTTAATTGAATTTTTAATGAGCGCTACCGGTGCTCGTGTAGTCTCAACTCAAACAATTTTACAATATTGTAAACAAAGTATTAATCAATGGATCAGGTTTAATATTCTGACCTTAAGTGAAGGACGTAGACGCATTATACCTGAGAGAATTTTCTCATTTGTCTCAATTCGTCAACTTGAGATTGGAAAATTTATTTAAGCTTAATTAGCTAAACAAGTTTTATTTTACTATTTAACGTATAAGTACCTGGTAAAATTTTTAAATATATTTCGACGTTTCGAAATATGGAGTTTTACACATTTTTGTCAATAGAAGGAGTCCAAAATCGCACTACTAGCATGACCACGTGCTAGTCCTAACACTGATGTATTGCAGTGAAACTTGAGTATGGGAGAAGAGACAAGAAACCATAATAAATGCGGTAGAAATGACATTAAGAATGGCTTTAAGAAGCATGGCTGGGATGAAATTGAGTGACAGGATATATATAATGACGTCATGAAAGAAGAGTGGTTTAAAAACAACATGGTGACAAGAAAAAAAAGGTATGCTCAAATGGTCATATAGAAAGGAGGAATGAAAGTAGATTGACGAAAAGGATATAAAAATCAGAAGTGGAGATGTGCGACGGGGAAGACCTAGCCGAACGCTTCTCGATCACATGGAAAACATCCTAAAGAAAGACCACGTCGAAAGTAATTGTAATCCGAGCATGTATGAGGACTGTGATAAAAGTCATCATCATCATCATCGTCAACACAAGGCGTCTCCTTGTCATCGAAGGAGGTTTAGGCCACCACGAGTATAATGTGATCAATACCCCTTTGCTTAGTTGCCTTCGAAGACATCCATTGGAGGATAAAGGGTGATGCTATTCTAATCTGCGGGCATCACGTGGCCACCGCGGTGATAAGAGTAGATGAAGCGAAAGAAGTATGTATGGAGAATAACGTGACTTTATGTAGTTGTCACGAGAACCAAATTACCATAGTGCCATCGCAAACCACTACACATTTTTTTGTATACACACATTTTTCTCTTCTACATCTTTCTTACAACATCTTTAAGAAATAAGCAGTGCCTTTGTACAATTTTCTGTGCTATGTAATGTCTTCTTTTGTAATTGTCTTTGTGTTTACATGAAATGTTAAATAAATAAATTATTCGTGAACTTTATACTATGCATTATGATTTGGCATCACATTATCCGTCTTATTTCGCGTGCTCTATCCCAAAGATTCCACGTACAGTACAAGTTCTTGAAGCAATTTAAATGCAAATTGCTTTACACACGAGATTATCATTAAAACAGCCTACATCCCTTACACTCAAGTTAACAGACCGGCCACCTCATTAATCACCCTCATTGTGCCTCGCTGTTCCTTTGGCTATCCAATTGTTATGATAATCCGGGAAGGTGACACCATACCCTCATTGTGTTGCCAACAATGCCTTCAGGAGCTCTTGTGAAATTGCATTTATTAGTAATCCGGAATTCGGCAACACAGTAAGGTACTGAATTTGGAAAATTTCTTTCAATGTGATCTTCTAAAGAATCCTTCAAACAGTAACCCAGTCAAAACAATGTTGTTACGAATCGGCCTCTCATGTAAAAAGGGGGAGGATGTTGCGAATCGGCCTCCTTGCTATTCTCTTTACTTTTGACAGATTGATTTGTATGACGTTTTGTTTGTTATATTATATTGGATTTTTCTTGTTGTCAAGTGAGTCAACTTTTTCTCAGTCACGTTTTGTTTCCTTTGATTCCTGTTAAAATTAACGACAGTTATACAACAGTTGTATGGTGTTTTGTATAATTTTGTTTTTAAGACAAATTGAATAAATAAATAAACAAAAACATTCTAAAAATAATACACATAAATAAAATATATAAAAGAGTGCAGGTGGCGGAGGAGGTCGATGAAGCCGCGGTCTTCGTCACGATCACAAATACTAAGCTACCAAGTGCGCAGCCGGTACTATGATGGGTGACCGAAATTTTTTCACCTCAATTTTCCTCCGTACTTCGGAATGCACGTTAAGCTTTAAGCTGGTGGTCCCAAGTGCTGTTAAAGATAGCAGTTGTTTCCAAGGAGGGTTGGTGACAGACTGCCAAATCCTTTAGCAGTATTGTCGCTATCAAGACATATAGCACCAACCCCAAATAAAGTGGGAGCAGAGTAGGAGAAAGAAATTAAAGAGTGCTGTGGCTTGTGTCTTGGCCGTGACAGACACTGGCCAACAGCCAACAAAGAGAGTAGGGCGCAGTGGACTGAAACTTAAATGGAATTGAAATTGGTCTTCATTTTAATATACTGCGGATGTGTGGGATAAGCGGTTACCTTATCCTATAGATAATTGCAACACTAAGATGTCACTCGTGTTATAGTCAAACCAAAATATAGAAATACAAAAAGATAGTTGGTTGAAGATTCTGGTTGAAGCTTACTTCACCCTCATCACCTACTATCAGTTCACTTCACCTGATAAAGGATTATAATACGGAATCCTATATGGTTTAAATACTTCTCCATTTTCTACTCGTTCGGACTGTTTCCACAGTTCGACGACTTTTGCGCCCTTTTTGCGTCAAATGGATTCCAACCGTCCGTGTTGGGTCTCACTACCGCCCCGCTGCTGCCTGCCAAGGCTACTCCATATCGCATCTCCTTCGTATCAACATATCCTTGCTGGCCAGCCTTACAACCTGACCAAGCATCTTCTCCATGCACTTGTGAGAAGCGGCGCCTTACAACCGCTGCGACCTGCTCGTACAATAAGACGTTGGGTCACTCCATCCAGCCCAACTCTTCCAGGAAGTCTTCCAGCGCATTTGTGTCAGTGAGTACTTGGAGACTACCCAGTTGGCCCAAGTAGCGAGCCCAGTGTGTTGCCCCGTATTGCTTTCCTTTAGGTTGAAGTACCACTTTCAAACGCTCCAATTACGAACGTGATTCATAAGATGCACGACGAACAAATTTCAAAAAATAATTCCGATTTACCAAAGCTGTACAAAAACATAAAATTCTCATGACGAATACTTCTACTTGAGAGTAAAAAAAACGAATGACGAAGATACTATTTCACACTGTAATACTGAGTCCTCGTAAAAAACCCTCTAATATTGCAAGAAGAACGGACAGACCGAGTATAACCGTAACTATTGCCAGTGGAACCAAGAAAAGGCATCAACAAAACTGAAAATGTCATAAAGTCGACTGCCTGAAGTGTGTGCTGACTGAATGTGGGTCACAGCGAGGATATAGAGCTGCTGGAACAGGCGGCAAATAGAAATAAAATGTTTCGACAGCAGGTAATAAAGGTAAATCTACAATTAATTCTTCAATTTGTGCTAAGTTTTATTGCTCAATTTAGATACTTTTGATATAGATGACAAAGTTAACTGTTTTTGCAATACCATTACCCATTTCGTCTACGCTTGTAAAAATAAAATATTTTAAAAATTTTAATGAATAGTCTACTATAAACTAGCTAGCAGCTTTTAAAAACCTTTTAGAATGCTATATTTACACAGTTACTGTTAAAAAAATCTATCCAAAATACTACAACATTAAAGCAACATATACCCGTATGTTTCCAAGTGAAAGTCGAAATAAACTGGAAAATATAAGGCGCATAACTTCGGCCGTATGAAGTTGAAACTTTATTTTATTTTGCAAACCTTTTTCTTTTGTCGCAAAATATTGAGGACTCCAGAATGAAATATTCAGCACGACTTTCTCATATTCCATGTTCATAGATGTTCAACCGAATAGTATTTAATAAAATAATTTCTATTTTATTAGAGCACTTTCATGGTAATTTTTTGATTTATTAAGCTTTTTGAAAGGAACTTCCTATTGAATTTCTATCATGATTATGAAATGAAATCTTATTTCAGTACAAAAAGAACTTTTTTTATAATTCACATAATGAGGAAAATGATGCAGACTTATATATTAACTCCAGTTGAATAGCATTAGCTGATTAAGATCCAATCATAAAATGGACGACAACAAACATAAGACAATTTTACGATTACTCTACGGTTTGCCTAATCAAGCAAGTGGATTCTAATGCATCTAAAGTGATCTAAAACTTACTTCCTGTGAATCCCTAAATTAGCAGCACTGCCTCAGTAATTGCTCAAGTTCATTTTCGTGGTAGAAAGGATACAGGTTTTGTTGATGAAAAATGTCTCGTCGCAATTAAGGGGATGGTTTTGGACGGTCTCTTTCTTATTTATATATTTTATACAGATTATAAAAGAGTAATGGTTACTATGGTCGATTACAGGGCAGTCTGTCACAAACTGAATGCACAACCCAATGCATTTTTCAATGAAATCGAATTTGAACCAAGTGGCTACCGGGAATATATGGAACATTTGTTATGTAACAGTGATTTTGCAGCAAGAACCAGAATGAATCCAGGTTGTTTTTCCAAGGTCAAAACAGTACTGGCTCTTTGTGCCCATGAATAAGGTAAGAGTATATACTCGTATATAGGGAGCAATGCGAATGATAAGGAAAGTGTGCCACAAAAGAACTCCGAAGTGCACAGTGAGAAACGTATGATACTCTTTATTGATAAATTTATTTTACACAGATTGTCAAATTTATAGTAACATGGTTTGTAAAGATGAAATTAACAAGAGACCAGCCATTCCAAAACTTATATGCTCACGAAAAGATGAGATAATAATCCGACTTTTCGTAGGCATCGCTGTAGTCTACAACTGTAGTATACATAGACGTTTTAAACCCTGATCTTATCTCCTATCCTATAGAAAAAGGAGTTATAGTTTTATCTAATAGAAATAATCTGTAAGCTTTGATTTTCATTCAACTGAAGATAATTTTGGTATTAGCGAATTCGATCTCAAATGGGTCAATCCTAACCATGCCATGACATCCTGATTAAAGTAATCAGAATATCCAAAAGTATGTATAGACATTGCGGCAGCTGCCTGCAAAGTCAATAAGTTTATTTGCCCGATGCGGAAATGTATATTACGCCGGATTGCCAAGAGACCTCTAAACCTCCGAAAAGTTGTCCCAAAACTCTGGAATGATGTAAAACAAGTGTCCTCATAAATTCGCCAAGACCAGTCTTAATTTTTCATTTACCGTCCTCAATTTCGGGGCAACACAAACCAGGCGTATCTCATCCAGGGCGAATATTTCAACCAACTTTACGATTACCACATCACGTCATAAATAAAGACAAGAAACCGAGAAATAATGCGGACGATAAGTCGGCGAGGCGAAAGTTCGCGCGATATATTGCTCACGAAGTACGTACGTTTTTATAGCAAGAGGTTTTTATTGTGACACCGGAGTTTTCCTGTCATGACAAACTACTATTTGTTGACGTAATCGCTCGGAAACTTGCTGTCAGGCAGGTGGTGAATGGGTTGTTTTAAAAGTGATATTTGTGTCGAACGCTTGGAGCGGCAAGTGATCGGCTTCGTTTATATTAACAGTCACGTTTCTGATTTATTATGTTTGTACTGTAGGATCACGTGATTATTTTGTTGAGTCACTCTTCTATATTTGATATGTCTTAACTTTTTAGTTCATAATTTGTCTGTACTGCTTTATTCGTGGTTGGCGTAAATGTGTTATTTTCCACCCTTCTCAATCAACCGTCATCTCAACATTAACGCCCTTCCTTTACATGTCATCTTTCACATGGTCCATCCATAAGTCTCACGGTATACATTCTTTCTTCGGTGTTTGTGTCCTTTCTTCTTCCTTTAAAATGTTCATGTCGTTATAAAGGTACGTTTCCTTGACATTTCAATTCTATAGCCTGATTTTGAAAGATTACCTGAAATATTATGCGAGTACTGGCTCTTTTCTCTGACAGAGGTAGGTCTGAGACCCAGAGGTAGGTAGCTCATTAAGAACTTGTGTTACGGATACTAGATAACGGACATTTTTTTTTAATATACATAATAATTTTAGATATTTTTATAAATAAACTTAAATAAATATATAAACAACCATGACTCGCAAACAAACATACGTGTTCGTCACACAAACATTTGCCGCTACCAGGATTCGAACCCGGACCGCTTGATGTGTAGCCAGCTATACTGACCACTCCATCACGACGGCGTCAGTAGCTGAGAGAGACTGGGCTTCAAAAAAGAACAAAAAGTAGTTTGAATGGAAATTAAAGCAATCCTTCCTCGAAGTTAATTTTTGCAGCATTTCATAGAGTGTACAAAAGTCAGAATCGGGAGAACATTAACCCTCTAGTACCATGTCATAATATCACTGACGATGCTATATTATATAGAATTAAGTAATTGTTGTCACTATTAACTATGAATGCTTATTGTGATAAGATACTAAAGTGGTATACCGTACGGTGATGCTGACCGTACCTTCAAAATTAATTCTTTGGGAAACTTTCAGGAGTGATTTCGATGTACCTTACCCATAGTTTTATCACCAGCTCAATACCGCAAGGCTCGAGGCCTTATTTAAGTTTTACGACTGAAAATTACATAAGGCAACGCCCTTCTTAATGTTGCCAGTAACAAATAAAACTGTAACGACGCAATAAACAGTCATGGGCAACACTGCAGCTATTGTTGCGGGCGACAATGTTTTGGCTGTAATATTAAAATCGCCATTTTTATCTGCTAGAAGTTTTATCGTTATGTTGTTTTGATATTTTGTTAAGCGCTTACGGGTTTGGTAATGGAAACATGTTTTACTGTTGGGGGATTTTAAACAATTTGTTTCGATAGTGATGTGGTTACACTGTTAAGTAGCAATATCGATATCGATATATTATCGTTGTGTAAATAATAAGACATGGTGACATAAAAGTTTACGCAGTCAAAAAAAAATAAGCATAAATTTTTTCTTCTTTTATATTAATGGCGATCGCGACACATAAACATTACGCATTGCGCCAATATCAAGTGAAAATGTACTTAAAGTAACCGACAATTGTACGGTAGCTTGAGTTTAAAAAGGAGTCTCTCAACACGTGTTTTTTACAATAAGAACTCGGGAGAAACTCAAGCATAAAGTTAAATTTTGACTTAAGTTTTGGGAGTATCTGACGTCCAGTCTGTAGAACCTGTCTTATAAATGTCTCCACTGGCTCGTACACGCACTAAATGGACAGACAACCAACACGCTTACTCTCACCGAATGGCTCTCGCACTGTGCTCTCGCCGACGGCTCTCGTATAACTGACGTGGTGCGAACGAGACAGTTATTGTCTGTGGAAGTGAGAGGGTGAATAGGATGCGCATACACTACACAGTCAATCCACAAAAAAGCATATTTAGTAAAAATAAGAAAATTAATAACCATATAAATAAAGAAAAGTAAGGTATTTTGTTCCTATGAGTTCTTACAATAAATCATTATACCTATAAATAATCATAATTTGACAACAATTTGAAATCTCATTACCGAACACGAAGTATCTACTGAATAATTACCCTCGTTGGCTTTCTCTCGAGACTGTAGCTAAGAATAAAGTTTTCTAGATTTCGCAGAAAGTACTTTAAATTTCATAATACAATTCAATGGGGATTACTGAAGAATTGTTTATCAAGATAGCCAGTACCAGTTGTTAGTAGTTATAATATTTACTGAGACAAAAATAAAAGCAGTTTTTAAAAAAAATTACCGACTTAAAAAAGGAATAGGTTCTCAATTCGACTGTTTTATTTTTTATGTTTGTTACCTCATAACTCTTTACTGGGTGTACCGATTTTGAAGATTCTTCCGACCTTTGGAAGCAGGTGCTTGTCATGTGGTCCCATTTAAATTTGATCGACATCTGACGAGTAGTTTTTGAGTTATCTCTAATAATGCCTATTTAATTGACATCGATGATATCGTAATCTTATCACTTGGTTTTCTAAACGACCTCGAGATAGTTTACTAGAAATTTCTATAATTCAAACACTAAAAAAAAGTTATTTTAAAAAAAAAACGCCTACAACACTAAAAACGGAGAAATAAAAATTTTGTTTTCAAAAATCTAAATGTTTTTTTGAGGTCGGTGCCAACCTCAATATTTGGAAGAAACGTTGTTGATTTTTAAAAACAACATTTTTATTTCTGTTTTTAGTTTTGAAGGCGATTTTTTTTCATTTTTATTTTCTCGTACGTAGTATAGAGGAAGTCTTGTGATCGTCAAAAAATTCGACCTCGAGATTTTGACGGATTTGCACGTTTTGGACCTCCCCGAGTCCAAAAATATTTTTTTTTTGAATTGTCTGTGCGTTAGCACGTTAACTGGAACATGCTTTAACTTATTGCAACAAAATTTAACATGCGTGTACGACATCAAAAGATAAGGTTTCTATCAACTTTTGAGCCGTCGATCACGAAAGTTAAGCAACCAAGTGCGCGGTCGGTACTCGGATGGGTGACCAAAATTTAACATGCATGTATGACATCTAAATATAAGGTTTTTATCAACCTTTGAGTCGTTTCCGGTATAAGAGAAAGTCAAGGGGAGACCATTCCCGATTTTTTTTAATGTTATTTGGTCAGCGCCAGCCAAGCATACAGCCAGCCTGATGGTAAGCAGTCACTGTAGCCTAAAGACGCTTGCAACACTGACGTCACACTCGCACGCTGTCAACCAATAGTACCCTTCCTCGTGGCGCTCTGGCAACCTTATTTCTCACCAACAGACACACAACACAATATAAAAATGTAGTTTTATTTGACTGTGATTTTCTGTAAGGTGCATAGATTTATTATTACTAACGTTTATAGATTGGCAATGAATCAACTATAGTGAGACCCAAAAATACACCGATGTGTGCGTAATGCGCATGTGTGCATGAAAAATAGTACTGCAGTCTGACAGTTGCTGTCTTTTCTACATGACTGACAGGCCTCCTTAGGCCGCCTGCGTGTACGTGAAATGGTCTCGTCTATCTATCTCGCTCTAATATACGCGTTAGTATGCTCTTTCTCTTTTACATTGCCGATCTACAGTTTCCTATATCCATGGTAAGGTGGATATACAACCCCAATGAGGGCTTTAATTTCGAGCGGCTGGTCTGCTTTGCCCTTCCGAAGAGCTTCTGCGTCAGAAATTAAAAATAGAATTCGTGATAAAATTGCCATCCAACTAGCAAATAAGCATTCAAGGCTGCATTAATTCATACTGTGGTTCCTTTGGAAACCTTTATTTTATACGGACCACAGCCGGCTAAACATTGAAGATTTATCGCTCCTTATTTACGATCGTAATACGTGAATCTTACGTGCGATTTATTACGAAATCTCGGAAGCAATTTTGAACTTAAACCCTTATTTTTACGGTTTTTGGTAAATCAGGAAAGTTGTTGCCGAATCAATCGAACGAGATGGCAAAAATATTGTGAACTTTCAAAATTCAATATATAAGGTTACTATCAACTTTTGAGTCGTTTCCGGCATACGAGAAAGTCAAGGGGACACTACTCCCGATTTTTACTTTCTCGTATACGAGGTATAGAGGAAGTCTTGTAATCGTCAAAAAATTCGACCTTGAGATTTTGACGGATTTACACGTTTTGGACCTCCCTGAGTCAAAAAATACCGTTTTTGGAATTATATCTATGTGTGTGTCTGTGTATCTGTGCGTTAGCATGATAACTCGAGTATGCTTCAATTTATTGCAACCAAATTTAACACCACATCAAAATATAAGGTTTCTATCAACTGACTAGGTGGTAGACCCATATGTAAGGTCGTCTGGGTATGTACCACCGCCTTTCTTACTGCAATACTACTGAACGGTTGGTTGACAGATTGCAGCCGTACTTACTCCGTATCCCTAGACCCTAAAACTCTAAAATGTGTCTCAATCAAGAAATCCCAGAAATATGACTGTTACACGTATTTTGATAGTTCGCAATTCAACATCCAAAGTTCCAACCAAACAATTATCAAGACAACAAAATCCCCTGCGAGCAGAGGATTGATCAATCTTCGATGAATTTAACTAAACTTATCAAGTTAGTTGATAACTTTAGTTACATTCACGTCAGTCTGTACGAATCGATAAACAAGCTCGTTTGCAAACTTGTAGAAATCGTGCCATAATGCATCGTTTTCGTTTGTAGGTTCACTGAAGGCTTAGTTACTTTAATAAGCTAGCAACCTATTACTAGTCGTCTTTTAAGATACTTCACTTCCCAAACTGGCAGATGGGGCTTCATGTATAACTTAATGTTTCATAAAGCTTTGCTAAACTTCTTTTATGTTTAGGTAATATTGATGTACGTTTGTTTCTAACCACTTTTTTTTTTTATTTATGCAATTACAGACAGCATATGGAAAACTATTACTATCGGTTCCCGTTTAAAAGTGCACAGCGATTGAGATCAAATTTGCACACCGCAGATTCCTGTATTTTGCAATATTTCGTGTAGATTAGAAAACCGAGGAAATCGACGGCACCGCGGTCGTGCGGTCTTAGTAACGATAACGAAAGTTAAGCAAACAAGTGCACGGTCGGCGCTCGGATCGGTGACCTTTTTTTTCCAATCTATTTTCCTCCGTGCTACGGAAGGTACGTTAAGCTGGTGGTCCCGGGTGCTGTGGAAAGATAGTTGTCGTTCCCAAGAAGGGTTGATGTCAGGCAAACATACGACCGTAAGAATCCAATGCTAAGTCCTTAATCAGTATTATCGATACCTTCACCCACTCGAGCAGGAGAATGATTAAAAAACCGTAATAATGGCATAGAGACGAAATTACATGATTCTACCTATTTAAAGCAACCAAAAATACACGTAAAATGTATCTTAAAAACTTGTTCTCTAAGTCCAAGTTCCATTAAGCAAGAAACCAACCTATAAGTCCAAGTTCCATTAAGTAAGAAACCAACAAATGAATATAATAACGAAACGCCACTAGCCCAATACAAATCTTTTAACACACCCAATACATAATCATACATTGTGGTCGAACAGTAAAGAAGTTTAACGTCTCGTACAATGTTACATCGATCACTTCTGTTTTATAACTAAGCGTTAAAGTTACATTGTTGCGCGGATTTGAGGCTATTCCCTGAGTGGATTAGGAAGCTTTCAAAGAAAATATTACTTACAATTGGAGCCATAAAAACTTTCACATACATGGGATACTCGTAATAACATTCGGATGGTTATAGAGGCAAGCGGTAGCTTTAGAGTAATGTGATAGTTCATTGCTTGACTTTACCATTTATCACAATATCATCTTGGACTAATGACTATAAAAACTGATAAGTACCCCACAATCGAAAATGACCGTTATTGCTTTGCTGCTAATGTGAAAATAGCAATTTTATATTACACGTTCATATAGTAACGTCATCATGATTTCAGCTGAGAGTTGCTCCACTATTGGAGGATCTCCAAACCAATAGGTCCTGCACTGTCCGCATACAGCGGCTTCCCGCAACCTTTATCAGATCGTCTGTCCACCTTTTGTGAAGAACCTTTCCGCCCCAACGTCCATCAGTCCTCCTCGCAATGTGCTGTGCCCATTGCCACATAAGGTTCGCAATTATTTGGGCTGTGTTGGTTACCTTACTTCTGCTGCGGATCTCATCATTTCTTATATAATCACGCAGAGAAACTCCGAGCATAGCACTCTCCATTGCCCTTTGGGTGAGCCTTAATATGAGGCCCATTGTAAGCAGCCACGTTTCGATTCCATAAGTCATCACTGGCAGCACACATATTAGTAACGTTATCGATCCTTTTTCAATCTGGAGCACTTTGAAAGAGGCGTCAAGGAGTACCTTGCACGTCTGCAAGATGAGGTTTGCTAGTACGGCTCGTGCATATATTCCATGCACTATCTTTGCATTTGTATCCCACTTTCTCCTGCCATCAGGTGGGCAAGAGTAATGTGCTAGGTCTCTTTCTTATAATAGTATTGCAAGCAAATAGCATTCGAAGCAAATATACATCGACACATTGTACGGAACTCAATTTGAATTACCATCCAATTTGTAACTCAAAGTCAGCCGCAAACTATTAATCTAATGGGCTTACAGTCTTACTATAGCGCAAGATTTGGATAGATTAAAAGACAACGTTATTTTGGTTAATGATTTACAAGCATTTAGAATTGGCCAGATCAAACTTTTGGTTCGTGGCAATAGTCGTAATCCATATTAACGCACAATTCAATTCTTATAAAAGTAATGCCACCAACATAATAAACATTATCAATATTTCTAGCAGAGGTGCCTAAATAATGATAAATAAAGTTTTATTTTTTTTAAGCTTCTATAGTTACATAGGATGTCAGAGTATATTTTACATGCATGTCCTTGTCAATAATTGAGATTGTCGATCTGGTTTGACGTTTCTGAAATTGCTAGGTATCCAACGTAACTGATCGAATAGAGGTTCTAGCACAAAATGCGTATGTCAGTTTCTTATTTTATCAAAACCGAAATACTACATGCAATATTTTGCGCGCTATGTTTGTCAATGACAAAGTAGAACGAACTAGTTATATTTTCTGTGACAGTGTAATTTATCTTGAGGAGCTCGCTTGAGTGTGTCCCACGCGCTGGTTTTGATTTGGAAACAAAGCAACATTCGCCTTAGTTGGTCCACAAGAAACTAATCTCGACCTCCTCTCTGCTTTGGAAGACCAATGATGCCCAGAGTTACTGGAACTTTCTCTAACCATTAATGCATAGCCTGGATCAATTATGTGTCAGGTCTCATTCCTTGTTAATAAACGTTGTTTTTATTTTGTAAAATGTCTACCATTTTTTTCTTCCTCATAACTGTATGATGCAGTATTGTCACAGATTCAAAAATTAGTTGGTCTATTTTAATTTGATTAATATTAAGTGAATCGCTGATAAGCTATTACATTAACTAGTGTACTTAAACAAACTCAATTGGTATGTTTCATATTGAAAGTAACTGATATTATAAATATTATTATATTACTCATTGAAATTTTAATTGATACTCTGATGTTCATAAGAGTAATCATTGTATCGAAAGTGAAAAAATGAATTTGATTTTGCATTTAATTGAAATTGAAACTGAACAGTGCAGGCAAATGATGATTTCGGAAACTTTCAAAAGGAAAGCAAAAATGAAGAAACAAAATTGTGAAAACCACTGGCCTATAATTTAAAAAAAAACAATGGACAGATTTAGAGGTAACCGTGTGTTACACTCCTTAACTCCAGTAGTGGCATCATGACTATGTCATTTATCTGAATTAAATTATCTGCGAGCATAGCTTACACTAACGTTAACTTTAGCACCCTGAACAATAGAACTGTCAGACAAAAAATCACATCAATCCACTCCAATATCTTTAGAGAATCAATCAATGGAACGTCGTCAATCAAACGGCTACTGTGTCTGATCTGCGATGGGGTTAGGTTGCGTCAATGTGCTATTAAGTCTATATGATTGATACGGTTCGCGTTTCATCTCAATTTCCGTCTCTGTTTCGAGTTTTAGCTTAGATCATTGGTGTATTTTTTATAACAAGGTCTAAATAATTATCGTATTTCATCTGATGATAGGCAGAAATGAAGTCCAAATTCAAACGTCTCGTCTCGTCGTAATGCAAGGTGCTTTTTCATGCCTTTTTTGACTGACCCGTATTTAATTATGCGACTTGAAATGAGTTGCCAAATTTCTTAGTTCGAGTTTGTATTCTGCGGGTTCATACTAAAATCTTTCCTTCACCTTGAGCATAAAACTGATTCTGTTTTTAAATTCATCAACTTCATCTTTGTTATTAAATTATATGAATATGTAATTTCTAAATCCAGTACAAATTTAAAACACATTAAATGATTTGAAATTACCTTAAATCGGGATATGCATCCAAACGAACCCGAATTGAAGTGTAGATATGTATTTATTTAAAAATATGCACTTTACCAACATTGCAGTTATAACTCGCATTTTATTATTTTTGCAAAGTCAACAAATATTGTACAATATTTTTTCTCGTGTAATTTTGTAATCCTTTCCCTTACTTTACTAACTTAGGGCTTCGGTAATATTATGACTATAATTAATCTAAATTGCTATGAAGATAATTAGGAGGATGGAATATATGTTTTTTATGTCTATGAGAGATGGTTACGTATTTAACAGAATAGTGGGCCTAATTGATTTTAAACACTAAAAGTGGAATAATTTTATTTTTGCGTTTACAAACGCGTAAATATAATACTAGAAAAATGCACTGAAAAAAATCGACTTGCCTCAGGCGGGACTCGAACCCGCACCTTCCACAATCCGGGTGGACGCGTTGACCAATTTCGCCACCGAGGCACTGCTTTTCGCTGTCGAAATTTGTCAGTGCTTGGTGCTTATGTTTTTATGGTAAACATCGTTTCATCAAATCTTTGAAATTTGCACACCCAGATTGTGGAAGGTGCGGGTTCGAGTCCCGCCTGAGGCAAGTCGATTTTTTTCAGTGCATTTTTCTACTAAAAGTGGAATTTAATTTTTTTTTCAGACTGATCAGATTAGTGGTACTAATACAAAGATACTTACAAATACAAAGTGAATAATTAAATTTCAAGGAAATAAATTTTATATGAGAACTTCCCAAACGATGATTTCCTTTCTCAACAGACAACTAATTCTATGTCTATGAGATAACGTTGATATTTATTTTAAAAAAATGACAGTTTTAAGTAGCCTCACCTACTGTCGACTGTACAGTCAACAGCACGTAGGGCTATACAAAACTGTCAAATTTCTCCAAACGATTTTTAACCTAAGGCTATTCAATATAAAGTGCATAATCGATTGCGAAAATTTGACAGTTTGTGGTAACCCAGCGTGCTGTTGTCTGTACATTTCACATAATCTCGTCTTCAGTAGGAGAGCTTTCAGAAATAATGGCTATGATCTCAGTAGCAATTGTGATTTGTATTCGAGAGTGGGCGCTAATGGATCTGAAGATACTTTGTCATTTTCAGAAACGATAGATTGTTGTCTCGGTGTTTTTACGTTGATTGTCTTTTAAGGTATAATTCTTCAGTAAATATTGGACCCAGGAGATTGGAAATGGTTCAAATATAATGGGATAAAGTGGCGGAGAGAAACTATTGACGTTCATTAGATAAATTATGGCCTATAAATATTAAACTAAATCTTCGAGTAATGAACCGAAAATTTCTCAAGAGGCACAGAAAGAAAGGTTAAGATCACGAAAAACTTTCAGATGCATGAATGTGTCCAGTACACCATTCTTGGATAAAACCAGTCCAACTGCTTGAAACCATATCAAGGGATGATAATGGACTCGTATCTAACAATGTAACTAAAATTCTAATAGAGGGCAAACCGACTGCAATTATTTCTTGATGTAGAAACTGAATTAACTACGCTTTATTACAAAGTGACTGCGTTCCTTAATTATCACCCATATGTGTTTCACTGTTGGAATCAGATCTTCGTACATGACTAAATCAATCAATCAGTCAAATACATTTATTTCTGTTTAGATTAGTTTATATACACTTACCAGCTTCCGCCCGCGACTTCGTCCGCGTGGACATTTTACCCCCTTAGGGGTGGAATTTCCTAAAATCCTTTCTTAGTGGATACCTACATGGTATAAGGTATCTATGTTCAAAATTTCAAGTCTCTAGGTTCCGCGGTTTGGGCTGTGCGTTGGTATCTCAGCCAATTAGTCAGGACTTTGAATTTTATATACTCGTATATCAGACTCAAAATACTACAGCAAGAGTATCTATATAAATGACGTTTCATCGTCGTCCAAAGCGTTTTATGGCTAAAATAGTTGCAGCAACCAACGGAATCAACAGCCTAGCGTGGAACAGTGTTCTTTTTTGTGTGACTATTT
Organism: Elophila nymphaeata; assembly: GCA_955850985.1. Lineage (NCBI taxonomy): Eukaryota > Metazoa > Arthropoda > Insecta > Lepidoptera > Crambidae > Elophila > Elophila nymphaeata. The sequence goes on from OY039092.1 coordinate 13,208,082, forward strand.
GAAAGCGTTTGGTCACACTCATCTGATGTTATATATGCTTAACTAGAAATAGCTTATTCACTCTCGCCTTGAAGGCACCCAAGTTATAAGTATCAAGGAACACATCAGCACCCAACAAGTTCCAATCCTTAGCTGTTCGCATTATAAAAGAGTTAGCAAATAGTATTCTCAGATGGACAGTCGAACCAACTGAATTATGACCCACTTGGCCGATCATTCTTTTAGAATTATAAATTTAGTTAGGTTTTCTTCGCTATCATGCATGTTGCACTTATTACGTTTTAAATATGAATAATAATGCGTCATTACGGGTCAGAGATCTATGCAATTTTAATCTTTCTTATCACTGCACTAAAGTCTCAATTGGAATTTTAAATAAGATGTCGTTCATAAACTCAACTATTTTTACTACTGAGGTAAACGAAAAACTATAATTATTAAAAATAAAATACGTTATGTGTCAGATGTCAAGAAGTAGTCTGATTTTTTTAAGAAAATGCCTTAAAACAAAATTGAATTGTAAAAAATAAAAATCTTAGACAATACTATAAACAAATCGTCTAATGGCCAATTTGGTAGAACAAAGAGCTCGGATTGTAGCGCTCAATTCGTACAAAATTTTTCATGCAATACTCAAATACCTACTTCGATCTATTTATCATAGCGATCATAGCATTGTCAGTGACTGTCAGTGTCTAATAAATTAAGAACAGCTTTGTTACTTAAGATATGTATGTTCAAGCGAATTTCAAGCTACTTTGTATAGAATAACTGTAGGAAAATGATTTTAAGGTGGGTCATGATTCAATTTGGTCGACTGTACTTGAGAATATTTTGAATGTGCCCCTATTTAGAATTTCTACCAACCGTTCTATTGTGTATTTTTTCCACCTTGGTAATTTTAATGAATTATGTTCCTCTCGGACGCAGTATTAAATAAACACAAACAAACCGAGAAGTTTGAAAACACAAATCGTAAACAGATATCTGAACAATTGTCCATGAAACAGGGCCAATTGTTAGAAGCTCCCGAGGGACGCTGGGGTCACATTGTAGTGGTATGAACTTTCCGTGGCCGAGTTCTGTCGCCGTACTATAGATACTATTAAAAGTTTGAAATATTTTCCATTGAGTTCTTACATAATAGGGGGAGTGAGAAAGAAATTAATCAACGCTTCAGCAAAATAAAAACTGACAAGATAGCGTAGTTAGTGTAAAACTATTGAGCATTAATGATGTAACTGGTTTTCCTTACTATGTTAGTCTGTGTGTGCTGTCATTGTGCCACTAAAAATTGATATTTGTACCACTAAAACTAGATTAAGCTAGTCTGTAGTAGTTTTTTTTTTGTTTTTAGTGATATTTTTGATTTTTGTACAGTCTTGTGCTGGTCAATAAATGTGTAAAAATTGATATCTGTACCACTAAAACTAGATTAGGATAGTCTGTATTTGTTTTTTGTTTTTGTTTTTAGTGATGTTTTTGATTTTTGTAGTGTCTTGTACTGGTCAATAAATGTGTAAAAATTGATATCTGTACCACTAAAACTAGATTAAGCTAGTCTGTATTTGTTTTTTTTTGTTTTTAGTGATGTTTTTGATTTTTGTAGTGTCTTGTGCTGGTCAATAAATGTGGAAAAATTGATATTTGTACCACTAAAACTAGATTAAGCTAGTCTGTAGTTGTTTTTTTTTGTTTTTAGTGATGTTTTTGATTTTTGTAGTGTCTTGTGCTGGTCAATAAGTGTGTTTCTTTCTTTCTACTTTAAAACCATGTCACAAAAGTAAAATCGGAGTTTCTCCCGAGTTCTTGTTGTAAAAACACGTGTTGAGAGACTCCATTTTTAAATCAATCTACCGCACAATTGTCTGTTACTTTAAGTACATTTTCACTTGACATTGGCAAAATGCGTACGCTTAATACGTCGCGACGCCATTAATTAAGAATAGAATAGTATTAATAATTTTAGTTTTTAACTGACTTCTAAAAAGGAAGCATTCATTTAGTATCGTTAGTCAAATAACCCTAATTTGAGGAGGTCAATCACTGAAGACTAAAACATATAGTAAAATTTCTTCAAAAGCACAAAACGTAAACTTCTCTTAATAATGCATAATAAATAAACTCGTAAATAAACATTTAACTAAACTTACCAAGCATATACAAAAACACGGAGGTATAGACAGATTGGGCCATAGACCCTTCTATGTTTAGTCAGTCAAATAAACATCATAAATCAAGAATAATAATAAGTGCGTGGTTGGTACTTCATATTTTTTAACAACACGATAGGTACTCCACCGGTAGCTCAGCATGACGGAATCCATAGCCGAGTGCCGACCTGCCTTCACGCCTCTTTTGAATGGCTAAGCATATTAAGAAGCACAAGAAAAATCAAATTACCCTTAATCAAATTTAACATTAATCAATATTGCTTAGTTTTTATTGCCCTTTATATAAAAATATCTGATGGACACCCTTAATCCTGCTTATTAGGTCTATACCATGATCCTAAGCTAGTATATATTTAGACACCCTTTTCTACATCAAAGCTACACCCTTGGCCTTTTAAACAATAGAAGCATTAGATATTTCCCCTCTCCGTTTAAAATGTGACCCACACATTTTGAATTCTTCAAGCGCGAAACTTTATTACGGATAAAAACGATAAAGCGAAAAGCTCAGTATGGTTAAATTATTGTTCACCAAAAGTCCAAAGGTTTACAAATACCTATTAAAACGACTCCACTCCGCTTTAATAAAGGTAGATATCCATTCGAATATTCACACTAATGTTTCTTTAACAATAATGTTTCTATAATAATAATATAATAGTTATGCCAGGATTGTACGTCGATTTCTTTCCTGGTCGTCCTGACCCTCGGCCATCTGGCCTCCTCTGCCGAGGGGTATTCTCCCTTCCCTCGATCTCTCGAGAGACCAGGAAGTTTTTTTATTAATAATCCAATACATTTCTACGCTCACACCAATTATCTAGCCCAAATTAAGTATCTTTAAGAACTTGTGTTATATACTAAATAACGGACAAATGTACTTAATAATCTAGATATTTTTATAAATAAACTTAAATAAATATATAAACAACCATGACTCATGACCAAATGCTCGTGTTCATCACACTAACATTTGCAACTACCAGGACTTGAACCCGGAGCGCCCGATGTGTTGGCAGCGTTACTGACCACTCCACCACGGCGGCGTCGGTGGTTCTCAATTAACCCTTGATTCAAAAGTCTAAAGCCAAGACTAAATGTTCAGTTTATTATGTGGTTCACCAATATTTACCAAATTCCGTGGCATTTACTGATCGTCTAAACTAGTGTATTGAGATGTCAATATTTACTAAGGATTTCTAGGTTTCTGAATTCCACAATGGCAGTTATCTGGTACGGTATTGCGTCAGTCAGTTTTTGCCGTATCCCTTTCACATCTGAACTGTACGAACACGTTGAACACACTGACTGATACATACTGAACGTCTAGCCTTGCCTGTTTACTCCGTCAAAAAAATGTGATCAATCAATATTTATCACACTGACGAACCACATTATAAACTTAAGGTCTAGCCTCCGCTTTAACAGACCAGATACAAAAATATTTTTACCACAGACGAAATACAAAAATATTTCTTACTATTAGAGTGCGATCTTTTGTGTTGCGAGTACAGTTAACTTGCAGAGACGTATCCCCTGGGATCTGCACAGCAATTTCTAGTATTAATAAGGTAATAAAATAATGCCATGTTCTCTAGTTACTAATAATCTTTACTATAATGAAAAAGAAAATGAAAAAGCTCTTTATTTAAATGGACTTTGCTAAGTACTTTTAAATCGTCAAAAGCCCTACCAACATTTCGGGACGAATAATTATTGTTATGCTGAGATGGAGAAGAAATGGCGAAAGAAACTCCACAGCTTACAATTTCGTAATGATTTCAAAACATCAATACAAGTCAATTAAATAATTATCAATATAATTTAAGTTGCAGTTTTAAATGCAACTTAAATTATATTGATAATTATCTTGTGAAAAGCTTTAATACTTTCTGAACAATAATAACTTTCTTAGACTACCACATAACTATAGGTTATAGCTTTCGTTAATATTCTTAACACTACCGTGGTCAGGAAACAAATGAACGCAGACACTCCATTGAGCCGTTACGAACTTTTACCCCCACTACTTTACCACTTGACAAACAAAACATGTTTTACCAAAAGAAGTGACGTTACCTGTAACGTCAGGAGGCTGGAAAACCAGTGTCGCCATCTTCGACCATTAAAAATCTACCAAGCTCGAAAAAATATTATAAAACTATTAAATTTGAAAATTTTATGTAACCCCCGATATAAATTTATAGCTAAGAACCATCTCGATCACGTCAGCTTTCCAACTAAGAAAACCGCATCAAAATTGGTCCATTCGTTTAGGAGTTACGATGCCACAGACAGACACACATACACAGACAGGTCAAACTTATAACACGTACCCCTCTTTTTGCGTCGATGGTTAAAAATAGAAACGTGACAATAAATTATATTTTGTTAGCTTGAAATAAAAATATTATTTTCCATATTGCTCCTACACACATATAAAATCCCATGTACAATCAGCCGCAGGTCAGACTAAGCGCCTCAGTTCAAAAATGACACCTATCACAACGGAATAAGGTTCTTACAAAGTGTCAAAATGTAGTACCGTCATGTGAGACTGACTGTACCGTCACGCTGCATCGCCCGTGGCCCTCAATTTGAAGCTGCAACTAAAATTAGTTTAATCTGAATGTTTCGTGTTCGTAAAATATTAAATGAAACTTTGTGAGTTCTTAATTGGGAAAAATAAATTCAAATATGGTGGCCCTTTTTATATTATACTACTAGCTTTTGCTCGCGACTTCGTCCCCCTGGGGATAAAGTTCAAAAAATCGTAACATACAGTATGGATTTTACTTAAAAAATGACAGATTTCTCATACAAACTTTCATCCCCTATTTCATCCCTTTTAGGGCTTGAATTTCAAAATATTCTAAAATACACATTTCTTAACTTTTAACTGAAAGGCCATATACAATTTTTTATGGATTTTACTTCAAAAATGACGGATTTCTCATACAAACTTTCATCCCCTATTTCATCCCTTTTAGGGCTTGAATTTCAAAATATTCTAAAATACAAATTTCTTAACTTTTAACTGAAAGGCCATATACAATTTTTTATGGATTTTACTTCAAAAATGACGGATTTCTCATACAAACTTTCATCCCCTATTTCATCCCTTTTAGGGCTTGAATTTCAAAATATTCTAAAATACACATTTCTTAACTTTTAACTGAAAGGCCATATACAATTTTTTATGGATTTTACTTCAAAAATGACGGATTTCTCAAACAAACTTTCATCCCCTATTTTACCCCTTTAGGAGTTTAATTTCGAAAAATCCCAAAACACGTCATTCTTATTTTTTAACAGAAAAGCCACATACTTACCAACTTTATGGATTTATCTTCAAAAATGACGGATTTCTCATACAAACTTTCATCCCCTATTTTACCCCCTTAGGGGTTGAATTTCGAAAAATCCGGCATTATCCCTTGCCTACATCACAAAAGGCACCTCTATGCGAAATTTCAACTATCTAGGTCCAAGGGCATGGGCTGGGCGTCGATCAGTCAGTCAGTGAGTCAGGACTATTTGGCAAAAATAAAACGATGCGTACATAGATCTTCAATCAAATCATCAATAAATTGAAGTATTTACAATATAATTTCCTACTTTTTAGTTTCACTTTATACAGTCGGCTTTAGTATTTTCGTTCCTATAAATATTTTTTTGCAATATATTTTTTAACATGGATAGGCCTAAAGCGGTCCCATTAAAACTTAAAGTGAACCACAAACGCATTTTTTATATTTTTTTTTATGATTTCTTAATGAAGTGGCGATGCTATACAGAAAATATTTATATGAGACCTCCACTGAAACGTGATCTACGTACAAAAAATAAACCCTTAAAATCAGTAAATGATTGACGGAATAATCGCGTAACAAAGATAAGAAAACAAGATCATACAGCCGAATAATAAGCCTCCTTTTTTTGAACTCTTAACAAATACATAAATCAACATCATACCCTAAAGAAATACGTTCGCAACAAAATTCTCTTTCACTTCAAAATCTCTCAAAGTAACTTAGCTCCACATGAATCCTACACGTAAGCCAGAAACACCTTCATTTCTGAAATACATCAAAACATCAGGAATTCAGGAGCCCCCATTTCATCACCTAGCGAAAGAAGCGCGGAGTTGCCATAATAAAATTAAGTTAATTACAATCACGTCCCTTTCACGCTTTCCTAACAAATCTCATCTAAAAGTTGCCCACGGCACGTATAATGGCGCGAGCAGACGAGCGACTGAGCGCTGCGACTTGCGACAAAAATGTTTTTTAGTGTCTAACTCCGGTTGCAATATCCATGATAAATGAGAGGGGACATTTCTCTTACTTACTTTAAAATATATATCAGAATTTCAAAGTGAGGATACACGATCATTTGTTGTTTTTGTAATTCTAGGTGAAGTATGTTATATTGATTGGCAGATTATTGACACATTGTCTGTGAAGCTATTACCAAAATTAATAGAAAACGAAATAAAAGAAAAAAAAAACACATCCCGTTTCAGTAGTTTTTTATAGTTTACACATTATCATGCTGTTATCAGCTTTGTGGCAGTAAGTACAATGTTATAGAGAAAGACACTGTGACCAATAGAAACCATATTTTCTCTCCCTTAGAACCATGAAAGCAGTATTAATCGATGGAAACACTACACTACCGCGGGGTAGTGTTATAAGACTACCCCAAATCTCCAACCCGAACGGTCCTCCTCTGCCTGCATCCAGCGGCTTCCCAGACCTTTACCAGATCGTCGGTCCAACATGTGGGAGGCCTATCAACGCCGCGTCTCTCGGTACGCCACCTCCATTGAAGAAACTTTCCGCTCCAACACGGCCATCACGTTCTCCTAGCAATGTGCCCTGCCCAATTTGTAATAAATTAAGTATTATTTAACTTTATGAATGTGTGAACTGATGACAATTAAACTTTTCTTGTAGAACTAAAGAATTTAATTTTTATTTTGCAAGCACAACTAGCCGTCGCGCCACACGTAGCTGTAGTAATTCCATACTAATGTTCTGTAATTATAAACATTTACTTGCAATAAAAAAATATTCAAGTCAATAATCGAGATATAAATAATAATAAAATATTTCCACGCTCACACCAATTCTCTAGCCCAAAGTAAGTATTATTAAGAACTTGTATTATAGAAACTAACCGACATTTTTAATATACATAATAATTTCAGACATTTTTATAAATTAACATAAATAAATATATGACTCGCAAACAAATATTCATGTTTGTCACACAAATATTTGCAGTGTCAGGATTCGAACCGGGACCACTTGATGTGTAGGCAGCTATACTGACCACTTCACCACGACATAAACGATATGAACGATATAAACTATATCATACGTTCTAAGTTGGACCACGCAAAATAAATTTACAAAATTTCTTTAAAATCGGTTCAATGGCTTTAGAGATTAGCATGACACGAAATTTTTATAATTACGTTGCTGTAGATATCTGATCACGATACTCGCCAAACAAATAATTTCTCTGATCTGTAATATAAAATCATATTTTAAGTAGGTATCAGAAGTGCTCGAACTTTGGAATCCTTTAAGACTCAAGGTTGGAACCATTTCATATCCTCTTGTCCTTAAAAGGCTACAATTTACTGCTTTCTTTTGTTTCACCCATAGAGTAGTATTTAAAGATATTTGACAATTTTTTCCTGTTCTGCACCCATTTCATATTTTCTATTTAGTTTGTCCATTCTCTCAAGGTTGGCTGGAAGAGATTGCTTTAAAGTTAAAAGGCCGTCTATTTTGTACTGTTTATGTTTATTTCCTTCTTCGTATTCTTTGTGTGCAATAAAAGTCTATTATCATCATCAATATCATCATCATCAACAGCTCATATAATGTCCCCAACTCGGGCTCGAGCCTACCCCACAGGGGCGATTAGGCCTTAGTCAACGACGCTGGCCAAGTGCGGGTTGGTCGACGTCACACACAACCTAAAAATTTCTTCATAGGTGTGTGCCGGCTTCCTCACGATCTTTTCCTTCACCGTAAAAGCGTCGATTAAACGTACATGAATTCAAAATTTGAAAACACATTGGTACGTGGCGGGGATCGAACCAGTGCCTCCTGGGTAGGAGACGATGCTCTTACGCACTACGGCACCGACGCTAAGTCTATTATTATTATTATAAAGTAATGATTTTATAAATTAAGTCGCCCGTCTGCACCATACCTACCAGAACAAGACAGCTCTGAAATTCCTTAACTCGCAACTTTTAATAACACATCCCGTATTGTTTTCGACTTTTTACCGAGTTCAACAGTTGAGACCCGGTATGAACCGGTTTGAAAGCAGCTTTAACCGGTTCAAAGTGACTTAGGGCAAAGTTTTGTGTATGAAACGAGTCCTACTTGAGATCTTTTTGTCATTTGAATTAAATGTCTTTTTTGAATGAGCATTAAAGTGCAAAAGATAATAGATACATTGACTATTTTTAACCGACTACGCGAAGCCAAAAAGAAGGGTTATGATTTTAGCAGTCTATGTATGTATTTGTATGTACGCATGTTCCTCCGTAGCGCCTAAACTATTCATCCGATTTGGATGAATAAAGTTTCAATCGATTCGTTATTACAGTTCGGGTAACATAGGCTACATGTTAACCGCTTTTTACAATAGGAGTAGTTAGAGAATTTTTCCTTATGTGCGGAACAAAAGGAGATAAAAGACTACTTACGGCGCTGGTTCTGGAGGTCGCAAGTTAAGCCAGATGTTGTTGGCTATAATGTTCGTCCTTCCGTGCTTTACGTGATTCGGTGATTTTCCGGATGATTTTCGCGCTATTGGACAACTGCCACTAACTAATTTCGATTGGAGCGGGACTTCGAAGATAGTCGACCGTTCCCGTACGCGACGGAGTTGCAACAACGTTTTGACAGCTGCGGTTTGCACCTCCTACCTCCTTTTCGTCTTTTATTAGGAATGTGATGGGAAGGTAGAAGGAATGGATGTTCTGGACTAGAATATTTTTACCTATAGGTATTTGAAACCTAACACCTTGTAACCCCGTTTCTAAACGATTTCATTCCTTTGAAGTATGTACACAAACTCTTGTTTTGGCCGGTATGCAACGAGAAAGTGATTAGATAAATATCTTCTCATTACTTAGCAACCACAACAAATGTTAAACACCATGGAGTAGGTACATTAGTTTCGTAGTCAGGTTACAGGTTTTAAAATTTTTATGCTTGTTATACATAGATATGCATTTTATTCAAGACATAATCTCGATAATAATAAAGTAACATCACAAAACAGCCAGACTTTACCTATCATCTTCGAGATAAAATGTATGTAATAGAGTAGTATTTCTATGTACGTTTGATGTACGTTAAATACACGCATAAGTGCTAAGTTGTTCAGACAGTCAATCGACAGATATTCTAAATTAAAAATCTGACTCACTTTACTTGAATTCTGAAAACTGATTCGTATAATTATATACGAATCAGTTTTATAAATAATCTCTTCAATAACATATTAATGTTATTGAAGAGATTATTTCAAAACTATACTGGGTGTAAAAGACATGAACAGTCAAACGAGAACCACGTATTCTATACATCAAAATAAGACATATTTCAAAAAAAATATTGCTGGGAAATGATTTTTATTTTTTGGTGTTAACAAAAATTGTAAATTGTACCGCGCAATGTAAAGGGCTCAACTTGCACGCAACTCGCAAAACCGCGATAATTTTGCCAGACGGCGGCCCCGTTCGTTAGTGTCCGTGCGCATCGAGTGAGCTACATTGAACGCTAACGTTTTGAAGCCATTTTTTGTTATGAAATACTAAAAAAAATGATGATGTTTCTTTGGACAATAATTAAGAAATAACGTATAGAATACTTTTTCATAAAAAAATTAAAAAAAAAAATTTGACTTTGACCTTCAATAAAATCGTAACTATCAATTTCCCAGGTATAGTCTAAAGGAAGAAAAATGTTATGATGGTGAGCAGAATATATGGTTCTCGTTTGACTGTTCATGTCTTTTACACCCTGTATACAGTCAGTCAGACAAATCTTAAGAGCCAAAAATCCTCCCAGACACAAAACAAAACATTGTTAACTCAAAACTCCTGCACGAATCAGACTAGCAATGTTATTATCAACCAGTTTGTAAAAATAAAAATGTTATGAAGTAGTTTAGATGGCAAACATTGGAGTGTTCCTAACAGTACCAAGTAAAATATTAATGTGCTTTTGCATGTATGCACGTGGCTAAATCCAGAAATCGAGATTGTTTTAGTTCTATAGCCAAGACTATAATAAATATTCTGGGAATGGCCAGAACACTACATGCTCTTCAAGCCAATGGAGATAGTCAGACTGGTTTACATATTGAAGGAGCAACAAGAATAAAAGGAAAGGGGAGACACAGAAGATGATGATGAATCATGCTCTTATACAAAGAAGCAAGCGTATCCAAATTAACACATATTTGGAAGACCGTTGAACTTATACCAGCAATCTTTGCTTCGTCATAATTTAACACAACAGCAAATCAGACCACACAGTCTGAACCATAAAATAAAGGCAATAAAGATCAATTCCCCAGTATAAAATGTCTAAAGGTCACGTGGGTTTTCAGATCATTACACATTCTATAATTTTCAGACAAGCAATAATTTGGCAACCCCCATTTTTGTAACGCTGACATGCGATTATCACCCCTATTACTGGGGTGGGAAGTGTGAAAAGGATTGTGAAATAATCCAATTTGTGTAAATCGGGTGTTTCATTGTGGTGGATTACACTATTCTCTTTCTATTGTTCACTTTAATAATGCTAATTCAGTAGTAATGAATTTTGTGCAAAAGTACATGTAAAAACTTAACAATTAGTGTCTCTTTTGCTTAAAGTAGCAATAAGAGAGAAATTTAATTAGAATAAGTTCAAGACAAAAATTAGGGCCATGAGAAATTATTAACAGTAAAAGGACAAGAACAAACAAGGCTTAGAGAATGTAAAACAGAAGCACAAAAACATTTTATGACAACATTAAGGTAGAAAACTTTCGCAAGAACGTAAGGAGCAGTCAAAATGTAACAAAGAGTAGAAAAGAAAACATGTAACTTATTTAATGTATGAGTAAAACTGTGTATTACCTTAGATAAGCCAGAAGAATGGAAAAACAAAGGCTCTATACATGAAGTAGAGGAGACTGAAATCCAAACAAATTAAATTAGTGTGCAACCAAAAAAGACACCTGTTAAGTTCCGAGGATATCGATGCCGCCGCCAAAGCACTTTAGTACAATATCGTACCAGCGCCAGGGCACGTGCAGTAATAGTTGCTACTATTATTTATGAATGATAACTATTAAAAGGTGCTAATCATTAATCTACTCCTGATGCTGACGATGCAATTCGTGGATACTGTCATCAGCGTCATGGAGAAAACTTTTGTATTTTTTATTATTTTCAAAATGTACTAACATTTTTTCTAAACATAATACTATTTTCAGAACACGTAAATCGTAACAATTATTATTTTATGTAAGGTAGTCATAAATTCTTTACGCCGTCATCATTTGCTGCGTTCTTAAAACTGGGCTACACGATCAGTTGCAAATACAATCATCAAAGGAGTTTCGCACTTATTTCTTAAATATTAAAGTATGATGAATGCTTCGTGAGCTGCGACGAAAACTTGGTCAGGTTCAAACGTCTCTAATGCGTTTTTTTATACGAGGGGAGTTTTTGATGAGTAGAATGAGGGTGTTTATGCCCCGTAAGCAATAAAGGAACGCGTGTATTGAATGATGTGTTAGAATTAAGCGAATTTGAGACTAAACGGCCTTACAAGGAAAATTGATAAAAGCATTTTTACGAATTGTGTTCCCACCTTCTTACAATCTCAAGACATTCAAAAGAGGACACCGAGGGTTCCGCCGTACAAACGTAGTGGTTTACAATTTATGACGTATTAAATCAAATTACTTACTAGATATCGTTCAAACCGGAAATTCGTCTTAGGTGTCGGTATAAACTGCTGTATCTTTTGATCGCGTTAACTTAGAAGTTTGATTTTTTCAATGCTTAAAGGGACAATAGACTTAGTATAAATTTCAATTTGATACCTTTATTCGTTCGTGAGAAATAAGGTAGTAAGTTTCATTTTATTAAAATATTTTTATTTTATTATATAACTAAAAAAATTTGATTTTCGTAATTTTTCCTATATTTGCATTATATGACAATGCTTCATGCCAAATTTCAAGATTCTGAGTTTACGGGAAGTATCCTGTAGGTTTTGATTCCTTTGCGAGTGTCGGAAATTTGTTGAAAATATCGACATAATCGGCTGTATCTTTTGATTGGCTTGGCTTAGAAGTTTGATATTTTCACAGCTTAAAGGAACAATAGACCTGAGTATTTAGTGTGAATTTCAGCTTGATACGTCCACGCGTTCTTGAGATAAAGGGTCTTGACAGACAGACAGACGGACAACAAAGTGATCCTATAAGGGTTCCGTTTTTTCCTTTTGAGGTACGGAACCCTAAAAATGGAATAAGAAAAACTCCACAAGCTAGACAATGTCAGAAGCGAGAAAGCGAATCAGGCAGCCATGAAAGCAGCAGTTTTTTATCTCTACAACGACACAAAATGTCGCGGTACAGAAGGTAAACTTTTTACGGGGATAAGCAATGCATAGGATAAAGGGCACAGTAGGCTTAAGGTACTCTCTACGTTAAAGAAGTACTACTATAGTGCAAATTGGATCACGAGCTGGCAGGGACCATCGCGCTTTATGTCTTTTTATATTTCGGTTCCCAATGCGAATTACAGAGTCAAGGTACGGCAACGACTCAGAACGTAAAGAAAATATCCAATAATTAATACACTGACAAGAGACTAAAACAGCTGCTCGCTCGCGGTGGGGCCAGCCCTTAAAGTCATAGCACACTTATCAGGTCGAAAATAGAACGTAACCGTATCGCCTCCGTTTTACTATGAACGCTGAGGAACGGCGGTTACGGAACGGCTACGGAACGTAGCGCATCGTTCCATTTCCGAGCTGAAATAAATACTATGACCTTTAATCGCCCAGCAAGCATTGCGTTAGATCCGTAAACGTTTTCTGCTCCAGTGTGTGACTTCAAATAATTTTCTTTCATCATCATCATCAACAGCTCATACAATCCTCACCGAGGGGCTGGAGCCTACCCCACATTAGGGTCGATTAGGCTTTTGTCAACCACGCTCACCAAGTGTGGGTAGTCGACTTCAAACACAACCTAAAAATTTATTCATAGGTGTGTGCGTGCAGGTTTCCTCACGATGTTTTTCATTCATGGTAAAAGCGTCGATTTAACGTAATATGTACGTTTTTTGTATGAATTTAAAGTTTGAAAAGACATTGGTACGTGGCGGGGTACGAACCGGTGCCTCCCGGATGGGAGACAACGCCCTTACACATTACGCCACCGACGCTTTATCATACGCAAATTAATCGTTTATTCCAATTAACAATGATAATATAGTAATCGAATTCAACTGACGGTTACGAGTGCAAGGCAAGTGCGCCTTAACGTGAAGATCGCATGCTCGTACGTCACACCTCCCACTCCCGATCCGCGCAGCTAGCTTTTCTCGTGACGTGTGTGTGTCGTGATCAATAGTCTATCTCTTTCTCTACTTCTATTTCACCTAGCAGAACGAAAAGTGCCTAAGCATAACTGTTCCCTGAAACTCACTCTCAATTTTTGTCGCAGCTAAAAACTAGAGTGAGAACATCTCGCCTTCTGCGGCGTCGTTATTTTGTGCCAACGTCCAGTTTCCATTTCGGAATTCGTAACTAGGTTCGAAATTCGGATGCGTTGACAATGAGCAGTTGAGCCGAGCGGTATGGAGTTGGAATTGAGACTTTTTTTTCTTTTGCCCGTCTACCGATGGGCGCGTTAGGGAAACGTTAGTTTTCGCGTTTTGAATTTTTAAATAAAATAGAATTCTATGTTCGACTCGTCGCGTTTTGTTCAAATAGTTTTTTGTTTGAAGCAGGATGGAAATGCAGCGCAAAACGGAATCGCGCAAATAACAGACGCCTTAATTTTTTCTGTTGTTGGCTGAGAGGGCTTATAAGTTATTTATATAGAGAAAAATCTAAGTAGTTTTGCATCTCAAAAACTTGCGTGATAAAGATACGGAAATTTCATCATTAGCTAAAGTAACATGCTATTTTTACTTTCTCGTACGTAGTATAGAGGAAGTCTTGTAATTGTCAAAAATTCGACCTCGAGATTATGTCGGATTTACACGTTTTGAACCTCCCTAAGTCCAAATTCAGTTTTTGGAATTATATCTGTGTGTCTGTGCGTTAGCACGATGCTTTAACTTATTGCAACCAAATTTAACATTCACGTATGCCATCGAAATATAAGATTTCTATCAACTTTTGAGCCGTCGATCACGAAAGTTAAGCAACCAAGTGCGCGGTTGGTACTCGGATGGGTGACCAAAATTTAACATGCATGTTTGACATCAAAATATAAGTTTTCTACCAACCTTTGAGTCGTTTCCAGTATCAAAGTCAAGGGGAGACTACTCCCGATTTTTTGTAATTGAGAACTCCAAGGGGTAGGTAAGGGGACTAGGGGTTGGTACCGCGAGTGTCACATCAGTATTGCAAGCGTGCCTGGTGGTAAGAATGCTTACCACCAGGCAGGCAGTATGCTTCTCTGCCAACTGAATAACATAATAAATAATAATACTTACCATAATGAAGATAAGTTAAAATTAAATACCGAGAAAACGAACACGCTGTATATTATGAAATTTAAACGATAAATTATGAAGCCATTGAAAAACGCTCTCATTAAAACAGTTCAGAATGATTATATCGATATGAATATCGGTCCTCGACATCATTCCGAGTTCCCGAAGGCCCGAAGGTTATTTAACGTAGTTAGGGCTGATAGAGAATCTTTTTTTTTATGAAAACCGAGGTAACTTTTATAAATACGTGTTGCTACCAGACATTTCTAGAAAAAGATTTTTGGGAACTTTTTGGAAACTATATTGGCTTAAGTAGATTATAAACGATATTCTGCCTTGTACGAGGAGCTTAAAAAATAATAATAAGAAGAATTATTGTCCTTGAAGAATTGCTGTCCAGTTGGGATTGGTAGCGTTTGGAAAACTAAGTCGAGTCTTCTTTTCGTCGATCCCACAATGCCTAAAGACAAAAGTCTTCAAGCAGTGCGTCTTACCCGTTATGACTTACGGAGCTGAAACGTGGACACTGACGGTACGGCTGGTCCACAAGTTTAAAGTCGCTCAGCAGGCTATGGAAAGGGCTATGCTCGGAGTTGCTCTTAGGGGTAAGATCAGAAATGAGGTAATCCGGCAGAGAACCAAAGTAATCGACATCGACATAGCCCACCGAATGAGAAAGCTGAAGTGGCAATGGACCGCAGAACCGACAACTGTTGGGGTAAACCAGTTCTTGAGTGGAGACCGCGTCTCAGTAAACGTAATGTGGGACGCCCTCAGGCCAGGTGGAGTGACGATTTGCGCAGGGTGGCTGGCAGGAGCTGGATGCAAAAAGCCGAAAATCGACAGAAATGACGAACATTTTGGAGAAGCCTATGTCCAGCAGTGGACTTTGATAGGCTGATGATGAAGAAGAATTATTATTATGAAAAGACTTAAGTACTTCAAAAAATTTTGATATACTTTTTGACATTTACTCGAAGTAGAGCCCAGCCGAATAATCTTGCTTCTATGCCACATTGAATTAACACTTACTACATTTTGTGATGCTGTATTTCTGTTGGTGACTGAGGTTACTCATATCTCCACGGGTAGGGAAGTAGATTAGAAAAACTTTCGGTCACCCACGTTCTTAGAGCTGTTACCTTAATATAAAATCGCACAGACGTTTGTAGTATCTGCCAACCCTAGCCGTAATGAATAAATATAAAACGTTGAAATTCCCAAACTACCCAGCGGCCATCTGAAATTTATGCATGTCGTTAATTTTTAACTTAATCTCGATGCAACCGGGTCGCAAAACTAACGAACCCTATACGGAGCAAGTTTGGTTCTGCATCAAACTAATACTTGGTTGCAAACATTTGCCTTTGTGTTGTAAATTGTTGTCATATTCGGATCGATGGGTACAAATAATAGATAGAATAGCTTAGAAATTATATTTATCGTCATAAAAGCCTTTATAATCTACTCTGACTCCGTTACATGGCTCAATAATATAATGATTTTTAAATATGACTTGGCAGAGAGAGAAAACAGGGTAGTGAAGGTAGCTGATGCATCATAAGGCCCCTTAACCTAAACTACCTCTGTTGTAAGTCACAGGGACTGCTCCTAACTCTCCTCAGTAGAATAGCTACTCTGCCGGCATCATATGGCTATTGCTAGTTGAAATTCTTTAATCTCTATTACTTCTATTACTTAAGATTTAAATTAGGTATTAACTATTATGGCGAGGATTTCTAGAAGCTGTAAAGAGAAAGAGATTTAATTGGAAGGAAACAACTATACTCCGCGCGCCTCTAACACAAATATGAAACGTAGTCGCATGCATGGTTTTAGGTTTTTAAACTACTTCAAAATAATAAGGAGGTTCTCAATTCGGCTGTGTTTATAACTTTACATTTATAAGATTTTTTTCAAACTTGAAGCTGGTGCTTGTTATGTGGTCCCAATTAAATTCGATCGACATCTGACGAGTAGTTTTTGAGTTATTCCTGATAATGCATATTTAATTGACATCAATGATTTCGTTATCGTTTTATTACTTGTTTGTCTAAAAGATCCCAAGATTCTATACTTGTAATTCGACACACTGCTGGGACACTGCTGGGATAAAAAAAAAAACAGTCAATCATGACATAATGTGCTAATGCTCTAACATCTCAGTAGCCGGTGTATGTAATTTTCCGATAAACCTGAACCAAAAATCTAGGAAAAAGCAAAGGAATATTAATTTTCAAAGAAGAAATTTCCAATAATACTTGCCACTGTTTTGGTGACTTCAACAAAGTTACCACTAAAGTTTTGCGGTACGTTCTGCCGTAAAATTCAAAAGTAGAACAGTTCAAGTTTCCGTGCAAATCATTACAGTATCTGATTCCTTTTGACTTTCCATGGTGTCTCCGTGATATTATTTGTTGGATAGTGACGAAGTTCATATAACTTTCTTTATTACATAGTATAATTTCGTTCTTTCGGGGCTTTTAACATCACAACGACCATTAAAGATCTATTATGACTAGCCTTTAAGTAAGTCCTATAGGCCTTACATGTACTCCTTTAGCTGGGCACTGTCTAAAATGATAAGATATTCCCAGCTTGGATTGTTTTGTCTGGGTCGAGAATATGTCTCCCCAAATGTCGGTTTATTTTGTGAATGAGAGGTTCACAAAAGCACATGAGGTGCATTAGTGTTACACGCTCCTGTTCACAGAATCTGCAAGCATTAGTATCTCATGTCGTAGAGATATCTGTTCAGCTTGCAGTGTCCAGTAAGAGCCCTAATCGTCACGCTCAGGTTACCCCCGAGCCTCAGTATCTCTTTATTGCGCTTACGGAAGTATGGTACAATTAATGCTTCTGATTGTCAAAGTCAAAGTCAAAATTTCTTTATTCATTTAAGGTACAATTTGTACACTTATGAAAGTCAATTTTAATGCCAACGGTTCAAGAGTGTGTTAACCCAGGCGTTCTTTCTCAGTCCACTTTTGCCTCTTGGAGGAGATGGGTTTTTAAGTTTTGCGTTGCCTGGTTCTTTGAGATACCACAGAAGGCTCAGGGCCAAACTGTAGTCATTGAGCCCCAGCTCTTGCTAGCTCATTGGCTTTTTCGTTACAATATTTGTACATATACAAAAAAAAATCTATTTCTAAGCCGGTTGTTTGTAAATCATCATTATCATCATATCAGCCAAGAGACCTCCCCAAGGATCCCCAAACCGATTTGTCCTGCGCATCCAGCAGCTTCTTGCGGCACCTTTACCGTCGGTCCGCCAACCTGCGTCTCCTGGTACGCAGTCGCCATTCGAGGATCTTTCCATCCCAATGGCTGTCAGTCCTCCTCGCAATGTGCCCTTTCCACTGCCCCCTAAGGTTCGCAATTCTTTGGGCTATGTCAGTGACCTTGGTTCTCTTGCGGATCTCATCATTTCTGATACGATGAGGCAGAGAAACTCCGAGGCACAGCCCTCTCCATTGCCCTTTGAGTGACCTTGAGCCTTCTTATGAGGCCCATTGTAAGCAGCCATGTTTCAGTTCCGTAGGTATTAAGGAATCTCGTCTTGAGACACTGCTGAAGATTAACCGAGAATATGCCGCGTAGTTTTCCGAACTTAGTATTTGTTCTAGCGTTTTTGAAATTTCTATGATGATGGAATGAAATCGTATTATTGTAATGTTTACTTCCTCAAGAACCGACAGCCAAATAGCATACCATCACAAACATATCAGGCAAAAATCAATAAAAATTTAATACGTCTCATTCAACCATGCACCAGTAACTCGTAAATCAATGCCAATCGTAACTGCTACTATAAATTAATGCACCAATCTGCTGACCAATAATTTTCCATTAACCAATCAGGATCGCACGCCCTGTTAAAGCCTCTAAGCTATTCGATGCTACAATATTACATAGCACCATCACTGTCAAATGTCGATCATAATTTAACAAAATATCCAAATAAGCTGCTGGAATCACGCCGCTGGGTTAGTTAACTATGGTAATTGGATTATTTTGATGTTCATTATGTTTTGCATAAAGCGATTCTACGATACACTAAATGTTGTTCGTATTTTCAACGCTGCCTTCTGTCCTGGACATTTTATTGGCTCTTTATTGCATTATACAATTTATACTAGTACGAGTACTAACAAAAAGGGATTCTGCAAAAGCAAACCTCTTTCTGTGTTCTGTGGAGGAAGTCTTGTAATCGTCAAAAAATTCGACCTCGAGATTTTGACGGATTTACACGTTTTGGACCTCTCTGAGTCCAAAAATATTTTTTTTGGAATTATGTCTGTGTGTGTGTTTGTGCGTTAGCACGATAACTCGAGCATGCTTTAACTTATTGCAACCAAATTTAAAACACGTGTATAACATCAAAATATAAGGTTTCAATCAAATTTTGAGCCGTCGATCACAAAAGTTAAGTAACCAAGTGCGCGGTCTGTACTCGGATGGGTGACCAAAATTTAACATGCATGTATGACATCAAAATAAAAGGTTTCTATCAACCTTTGAGTCCTTCCCGATATACGAGAAAGTCAAGGGGTGACCACTCCCGATTTTATTATTTTATCTCGTAGAATAGCATCTGCAACTCTCAACCTCCAGTGGGTGTCGTAGAAGGTGACTAATGATTCAGCAAAGGGATATTGATCACCTAATACTCCTTTCACCAATCCGCACTGGGCAATGTGGACTACTGCCTAAACCTTATTCGATGACAAGGAGAGGCCTTGTGTCCCAGCCGTGGGTCGAATTATAAAGGCTGTTATCCCCTATTGTGTCGCCGCCATTTTGTAACATTTCGCGCATGTGTCAGTTACTTCCGGATTTCCTTCGCGAATTTTCCGCGTGTAGTAAATTTTATAATAAAAATTTAATAATATAACTATTAATAAGATTTTTTGTCACTAAAATCGTAATAAAATAAGCTTAAAGAATAAAATATAATAAGTAGGGTTATATTTTCAATTATTAATAATAATTATCATAATTTTCATCATCGGAAAACAGTGGAGGGGGGGATCGACCTCCAGGAGGTCGGCCGACACACAGGCGTTTTTGACAGCGACCTCTAGGAGGTCGCGCGACACACAAGGGGTTATGATGATTGTGATGATTTTAGCTCGACGTTTCGTTCACTTTACAGTGTTCAGGGTCACGGGAAAACTAGAAAAATTTAGTTGCCTTATGTTAACACATACAGTCAAATAATCATGTTCGTAATCCCAAAAGGGATTGAGCAGAGCCTTAGGTTACATTTGGTTACTACATCCACCTCAAAATAGTGACGAGTTGCCAGCCAGTCGCCTACATTAAAATTCTTCATTCATCTTACCTATAAAATAATTTATTTGTGTAACATTAATGTATACATTTCTTACCAAGTAGGTACAGCTCTATGATACATTAAAATGTGTGACAACCAGATTTAATAATACAAGAAGATAGGCCAAGCCGAGCTATACATTTCCGCCACTTCGCCTTCCGATAAAGTCAAGTGAATACGTAACTCAACGATTCGACCGATCTCCTTTGCGGCTGTGCTTAACTTTTATCGCTTTGCAGTCCTTAAGACGCGCGCAATGAATAGTGTATATTACGGCATGCTCAACTAGAACCATGTTATGTAGTACAGCCGCTGATCGCGACACTCGGTCTTCCTATGAACTCGGCAATTCGACCGATCTCCTTGATATATCTGTGGTGACAACCATAACTTAAAACTACCGCAACTTCACACTTTGCAGCATCGTACTCATAACTAAACTAGATTTCTGCTACAAACCCTTTAGACTGAACCCAATTAGACTATTGCTCGTTCTAACTCGTATCGTTTGTACAGAAGGAAGTTAGCTAACTAAGATATTGAATAGAGCTTAACGTAATAATGATCACAACTGTGCACAAATTCAAGCACATTTCAATTTTGCTACAATCCTCGTGTAATATTAATTTACACAATTCATTAACTTCCCTTTATTTCTATCTAGACTAAATTATGTTATTTATATATACATATATTTACCATAGTTGTGTTTACAAACCGGATACCTGATACCCAGGCTTCTGACATGATTTTGAGTGTAATATATGTCCTAGTCGTTGGCATTTGTTCGTTTGTTCACGAAGGATTGTTACTTTTTGGGTTTGGTGCCCCTTTCAGGCAGGCGACCGGCTGGAAACCTATCACTATTTTTTTTGTGATAAAAAAGTCAACCAAATGACTCCATTCCACGACATCCAGGGGAAAGGGAGGGGGCAGTGACAAACTGTATTCTTATACAGTGTTTGTAATTTGTAAAAAGTACTATAAATAGGTAATAGATCAAAAAAGTATTACATTGCAAGTTCTTCGTACAGTAATTACACATATAATCTAAATGTCATATGAGAGAAAAGAAAGATACCAAATTGAGCAGTATCATGGCATCTCGGCTACCTCAGCATTATATTTTTTATTCTAACGCCAAAATTAAGTGGTTTTCGTGTTCACTTAACATAAATCCTCCACAAAGGGGGTTATAAGCTTCGCGAGTGCTCTCAGCTTAATTTGATTGTACTCTTTGATAAAGTCGATTGATGCTACAATTGTGGTGAACTTGTAATCTTTTAGAATATACTTATTATGAACAAAGCTTAGGCCGTTTGTGTATTCATTGTGGGCTTTGAGCATTTCTGAGTACGAGAATTTACTAATTAAAATACTAGACAGCCATTTTGAGTTACTTTATTTAATAAAGATGGACTTTTATTTGAATTTAAGAACGCTAGCGGAATTTGTTCTCTTGAAGGTCTTTTCATAACATTAAGGACTAAATGAGATAATTAATAAAAACGAAATTTTAACAACTTAGACAAAGTTATTATGAAATATGACAAAGGAAAATAATGAAAGTAAAACAATAGGTTTGCAACAAAATCTTATCTTTTTTAGAAAAACTAATTAACGGAGCGTAGTAAAGGAGGATTTAGTCAATGTAAAGATACAAAAATAAGTGAACGAGTCGAAATTTACTTATTAATTGATAAGATGTTCCAAAATAAATCTCCATCAATTTCGCAGTTTATTAAGAAGACCTTCCTTTATTTCAATTTTACTTAATAATAAAGAGTTTTAATTCGTAATATCCTCCCACGCTCAAGAAAATCATTATTATAGGCATTTCGTCGTCATTTCTTGTGACGGTCGGTCGCCACTTTCTAAATAATAAGAGGAAATATTGTTCACCACTTGCTATAAATAAAAAAATGATCAGACAGTTTACATGCAGTCAGTAAGCGAGAACATAGAAGTCAGCGCTCCCGCGACAGCGCTGTCCTGACTCCAAATCAATTAACACTAGGTCCGTACCGAGTCTACACTGGCTTTCCTCGAATTTGAGTCCTGTGTAAATCTGCCTTTATTCTAAACAAAAATTTCGATTAGTTCCTGACCCAAATCAACAGTTAAATAGCGTCTCAAATTCGGTCAGACTAATATTGATTATATCAGTTAATAGTCTAGCTATACTCTTAGAAATCGGTTTTTAAATAGATCTCATAGTGATTAGATTAGCTTAGTGTGAGTTTAGCAAATTTTTATATGTTATGAAAATTTTTGGCAATGATTTATTACTATTTACTGGCTCCACATAAAAACTTATTATCTGTGATTTATCTATATTAATCATTTTGGCTAAAATATTAACTCTTTTGCAAACCACACATGTACTACCTCAGAAGTAAGTGTTTGTACATCCGTACCTGCAACAAAAAATATTCCATTTGAATTCACACAAACAACACCATACCTACAATAACATTGTCCAAACCAAAATTCAGAGCCTCGTGCAACCCTGTACGCTGGCGATAATAATACTCAGAATCAGAATTTACACGTAGCAAATTTACATTTGAATTAAAATGACCAATGTTTTTAACATTCGCATGTTTCGCTCCCTGCTTGTATAATGTAACCTTTTTCATAGCTTCATCAGTGCATTTGGGAATAAATGTGACTGGGCTTTCTCCTAATCAGAATTTTATGTTTACATCATGGGTTGCTTTAGTGCTCCTGTGCAAATCTGATTAAATTCTGTGACTTGGGTAAAGTACTTTAGAATGTGGGAGTTGTTTCTTTTTATGTGGCATATAAGCATTATTATGTTCTACTTTCTACTTGATCTTGTTCTTCGTCTTATCCTCATCATCATATTAGCCGAGAGACTTCCACTGTTGGACATTAGGCCTTCCCCAAGGATTTCAAACCTGATCGATTCTGTGCTGCCCAAGACCTTTACCAGATCGTCAGTCCACCTTGTGGGGGCCTACCAAAGATGCGCCTCTCGTTACATGGTCGCCACTCGAGGACCTTGCCGCCCCAACGGCATGTTTGAAATTCTTTGGGTTATGCCAGTGATATTGGTTCTTCTGCAGATCTCATCATTTCTGATTTTATTATGATTACGCAGAGAAACTTTTGCATTCATCCATTGCCCTTTGGGTGATTGTGTGTATTTACCTATCGAGTGTTAAGAAATAGTTGCTTTTCAAAAATATAGGCAATAAGATCATTCTTGACGACCCTATTCAACAATATTTTGTAGTCTACATTCTACAGTACAATGATTTACCTGCGGATCTCATCATTTCTAATATGATCACGCAGAGAAACTCCGAGCATAGCCTTCTCCATTGCATTTTTAGTGATTGTATGTATTTACGTATCGAGTATTAAGAAATAGTTGCTTTTCAAAAACATAGATAATTAGATCATTATTGACGACCCAATTCAACGATATTTTGTATTCTTACTTCTATATTCTATAATTCTA
Organism: Elophila nymphaeata; assembly: GCA_955850985.1. NCBI lineage: Eukaryota > Metazoa > Arthropoda > Insecta > Lepidoptera > Crambidae > Elophila > Elophila nymphaeata. Next base: position 13,231,856 of record OY039092.1, read on the forward strand.
TTCCCGTATATTGAATAAAATTGTAACTAGGCATTTGAATACGAAATATAACTCAGTTTCAGGTAACACTGATATAGTAAAATATTTAAATTTTGTTTCTTTCAAAGACTGATACTATTGAAGAATATTTTTTAATCAATATTTAGGCTGGGATTCCTCCTAAGCTGACGTCGGTCGAGTGTAATAATTAACACTATAATCTATGTGGCACTATACTCTGATGGTGACAATGTAGTCAGCAATGAATAAAGTGTTACTAATTATTCGTACTTTAGACTGACGACTAATGTCTGCGTCTGAGGTCTGCGTAGAGGAATTTCAACCTTAAAATATACATTCTAAAATTAGGTCTTTTTTATTTTTAGCAACTTTTCCTTCTCCACGTTCTCTATCATCTAACAAAATCTCCTTTTTGAATCGATTACACAGGAAAAGCACTGTACTTTTAAGAATATTTTTTTATCCACGTGTGTGAATGAACTACCTATCGATGTTTCCTAAAAAATTATGACGTGGGTTAGCTTGGCAAAATGTATTGAAAAAGATTCTATGAAGCAGAATTCAACGTCGAGGCGCGTGTGATTCCTCTGGTATTGTCAGTGAGTTGGACAGAGCTCACGGAGCAGGTGATTATAGTTAGAGTTGTGAGTGACACAAGAGTGTTACAATCGTCTATAAGCTACGGTGACTGCTTACCATCAGACGGACCATATGCCTGCGTACCAATCATATATCGTATAAAAAAAATCTTTCATCTCTTGATATGACTCTGTATTAAGAGAAATTTGTCAATATATATCTTCATTTTTTATAACGAAATAAAATATAAGCAAGCAAGTTAAGAATGCTATAGACATTCTTAACTTGCTAGCTATATTTATGTTCATGCATCTCTAGATTCTGAGGTTAAAGTGCCACTTTAGTACAAGGGTGCTTCCGACTCTACGACTAAAGACCGCTGCACACTAAGCAGGAGACAATAAGAGAGATTTACAGTATCCCGTATTTTTATTAGAGGAAAAAATATATTGGCAAAATATTATTTATTGGAAAGTATTTTTAACTGCATTTTACAAGAAAAAAGTATCTAAATATCTAAAATAATGAAGTTGTCGATGAAATTGAATGTTGACTGATGGAGGGAATCAGGAAGACTGCTGAAGAATGAGTAGATTGTGTGAGGAATGATATGAATGAAACAGGAGTGGGCGATGGGGAAAATTTTAAGATATATATATATGATAGAGTAGGTATAGGAGGAAGAAGGAAGAAAAATAATGGGAAACTATATCTTTTTAATCATTAGTAATAGGATGTGGTTTGAAAGAAAATATTATAATTACAAGAATTGAGAAAGGGATGCTCAAAAATGGTTCGATCATGTAGAAAAGATGCGTGTAGATTGATAATAAGGATATATGAAGAAGTAAACGGAGATGCAGATCGAAGAAGACCTGTGAGCTTGATTATATAATATATGTATTATTATTAGCAATATTTATGACCAGTTATGTTTCTAACTTCTTCCAACGATGCAAATCACATTTCTAACATCTCTCTGTGGTTAGTAATTGCCACTACCATTATCATTACTGATTTTTGTAAATAAATGTTTTTCATTGTATATATTTTTTGTTCTTTTATCCTCCTTAACACAGTAAGTTATTGTGTTGTACAATTACTTAAAGTAAATAAGGAGAAATTTATTAAAAACACCTGAGAATTACTAACGGTCGTTGAATACACCTGTTCATGTTTCCTTATTACAATTTATGAGAACAATACATTTCTAGAACAGGTTGACACCTCGAACCAAGTAAAAAGGTGGAGACTGAGTGCGGTAGATAGCGGCTATGAGGCCAATTTTATATAATACTAGTGGTTACCTGCGGCTTCGCTCGCATTACTGTCCGTTATCATATATCCTATATCCTTCCTTGTTAAATGGACTATCCAACACAAAAAGACTTTGCCAATTTGAATCCTTAGTTCCTGAGATTAGCACGTTAAATATAACCAAACAAAGAAACTTCAAGTTCATAATATTAGTATCTATCAGGGATTACGCGATAAACAAATCAAAACAACCAAATCCAAAACTCTTCCGTTTCATACATTTTGACATGTTCACAGTAGTGGTAACGCAGCCTCACAGCCGGTATTTTTGTGTATAAGGGGAGGCGTAGTTTCGTTACATAATGTGTGCGTGTGTCTATATACACGGGCGACAGGTAAGGCGCAGTTTTATTTTACCGGCCTCAGTTGCATTTTCCGCTGTTCCGTCTTCACTTCTTTATTTGGTCTGAGGTGAATACCGTTTCCGAAAATGATTTTAAAGTAGGTTGGTGAAATATCCTCGGAAACAGACTTTCTTTACCGGGAAGCTCTTGTCCTTCATCTGACCTGATGGCAAGTGACGATAATGTCGAAGATTATTCAAGCTTCACCTGGAAGCATCAACCACAGAGGAACTGGATATCTTATCATTAATAATGCTGTTAACATTATTATTATGGCGGTAGATTATGATAAGAATGTGGAAGCTTGCCAGGTGGACTTAAAACAGACCCTACAAATAAACTGAAATAAACAAAAATTTGTACTCCAAGGATCGAACCTGGTACCTCTGAATTTTAGTCCAATATGTAACATCTCGCCATGTGATGCCAGCAGTGTAGAATAACATCACCCCATATCCACCAATGGGTGTCGTAGAAGGTGACTAATGGATCAGCAAAGGGGTATTTATCACCTTATACTCTGTCCACCAATCCGCATTGGGCAGACTACTGCCTGAACCTCCTTCGTTGATAAGGAGAGGCTTTGCATCCCAGCAGTGGGTCAAATTATAAAGGCTGTTATAATGATGCAACCATAGGTACGCGCTCAAATCTGGAGCAGCCCGTAGGGGTAGTACCTCCACCTTACAGAATACCACAGTCAAGTAACACTACATTTTTGTGGTGTTGTGTTTGTGTGTGGTGGAGTGGTCAGCAACGCTGCCCACACATCAAGCGGTCCAGGTTCGAGTCCTGGTAGGGGCAAATCTTTGTGTGATGAACACGAACATTTGTTAACGAGTCAGGGTTGTTTATGTATTTATTTAAGATTATTTATAAAAATATCTATTATGTCACCAACTCACTATGTCAACGTCCAAAATTTAATAAGAATTAATACGCTGTAAAAAATATCTCACAACCTAACAATTTTATAATGATCCATCCAGATAAATTACCAGCAATATTAACCCTAGCACCACTCAGGACAAAAGGGAAAAATAAATTGAACAGCCTCTAAACATTGAATCAGTCACGTAACCCTCCACTGCCGCAGCATAAAAGCCAGGCATTCTAAATGACCACGCGTATATGCCTGGTGAAATACTTAATGCAGCCTGCTCAGGTCCTAGACTTAAGTACACACTTTAGGGAAGAAAAAAACAACTTTCTAAAGAGAAATATGACGCTTGAAGAGCTGGCTGTGGTTCTGGTTAATGGCAACATTAAATGCGAGTTTCAGTTCGCTGGTGGCTGGATAAAAAATTGTTAGTTGAGTCAATGGTGATAAGGTAATTTATACAGCCATGACTTTAGTAATTTTTCTTCGTTCTTGAAATTTGGAATACAAAACCATTTGAAGATCTCATGGACACAAATGTCGATGAGATCTTCAAATCGTTTGAGGGAACAACCAAGCAAACCGAGGAGCATGGCGTCTAGTAGGAGAACAGGGGAAAATTTCCAAATATGGAATTTCGACTTTGTATATTCCGATTTTCAAAAAACCGAAAATACAATCAATTCTAAGAAACAAAATTCCTACTATACAAAACATGATTTTTTAGGTTTTTTAAAGTCACAAGTACATTCTTTTAATTTTCTTATTTTCATTAGTACAAACTATTAAAAATCTGACTTGAAAAATAATATTCCGAATTTTGGTACCTTATTCGGAATTCGTATTTGTGATATTTCGGGCTATTATTGATCCGGAATTTTTATGATACGGTATTTTGAAATGCTGCCATAAGACACTATAAAACAATTAGGTTTTTTAATATTAGGCCTTATGTTAAATCGGAAAGGTATCTGATTTTCGGAATTCTCAATCATTCAGACCTATGAAAATCGGAATTTTGAAGTTAGTGATTGTGACTATCGGATTTGGGCTTGTAGTTATTTAAGTCTATGGGCTTACGTGACCTAAAAATTAGTTTTATGCTAGGGGAACAAACACATAAGTTAAGGAGTTATACCTCGTATGATTATGATATTATTATACCTTTTTTTTATTAGGTTCACATTATTTTGATCTGAGTGTTTACCTCAAACAAAGTCCCAACTTTCTCCAGGCGTCAGGCCTTTTATATTATGCGGAGACACTATCGTAATTCTGACCTAACATGCAAAACTCGTTAATAACTTCAAGTTAGAGCGTGTATCTTGGAAATGCAAATGAGTTTGGTTTAACAAGAAGGGGCACTTCGTATCCGATTTATTGCTTTAGGAAAGTACAAATGAGTTATTTGTCTAAAAGTTATGATTGTTATTGATGTTAAGGGTGACTATGTTCACTTACCGTCAAGGTCTCATATTTGTAGGTGTTTTCTCTCCTTGATTTATATGGTGTTCTAAGTAGTTTGTTTCCGTTAATTATTATCTAAATATCAATACGCAAAGAAAAATCTTTTTAAGCCTCTGTGCGCGGAAATAAGGGATTTTAAATTTGACATAATTTAAGTTCATGATAGAGAAGAAGTGCAGCGAAATAAAATTTATGTATAACATGTATTACAATAAATATGTTTGAATAAAATCGTCGGCAAAGCTGACTAATCAGATACAGTACACTCTTTCTGCAGCTCTTTACATTTTATACACACCATACTTCATTTGCCATATGATGCCGGCAGAGTAGAATAGCATTAACCCATGTCGTTTCGTAGAAGGCAACTCAGGGATCAGCAAAGGGGTATACCACCGTAAACTCCATCCACCAATCCACATTGGACAAGCGTGGTGAAATACTGCCTAAACCTCCTTCGATGACAAGGAGGGCCATGTGTCCCAGGAGTAGGTCGAAAATATAAAAGCTATTATATATGATGATACTTCATTCATAGAAATGTTGAGAAATAAGATTTATCCATTATCAATTGCATTTTTCTCCCTATAATCCACTTAAGCATTTAAAATAAAAGGACTTTCACTCTAAAATTTGAATACAAGTACTTTGAATTGAGAGGAGCAATGAAAACCCCAATTGAAAAAAAATAGATAGTACCAAACTACGAACGAAAATTGTTAAACAACCCTCAATGTGCTCGACTTTCGAATCATTAAAAGCAAACCCAACAACGTGCAGAAAAATAATTAAAAATTACGCGAGCAGCGATTGAAGGGTTGGAATTGGACTCACTTTTTGGGTTCCGTGAGCGCGTTAAAGAAACCCCTAACTAGTTAGGTCAAGAAGAAACCAGAGAAATATCTAATTAAGCCAATTATCCAAGTGTTGTTGGATATAGAGAGTTTGCGAAAACCGGTCGCGGCTACACTCGCGTGTACGCTTAGTCACAGCCTATATCTTCATTGAAGATGCCTATTTGCAGTGCAGTGTATCACAGGAACTGCAGCCTATGTATAAGACCCTTGTGAATGTTATGTGATACACAATAAAGATATTTGATTTAATTTGATTTCCGTGTCAAATTTCGCTTATGTTACTTCACTAGCTATGCCCGCGACTTCGCTCGCGTGGATGTCGGAAAATAGTAACCTAGCCTTCCTCGATGAACTATCCATCACAAAAATATTTTCATTTCCCACACTCGGAAAGTAGTGTTTGTTTGATCTGAGTATTGGGTGGAACAGGCTGATTCCCAACACTGGCCGGAAAAAGCTCATAGTAATTGCTTACTTCCCTAGGGCGGAAATAAAATAGAACTGTATTTGGTTAATGAGCATTCCCTCAAATTTGGCGGGATGGTTAGCGGCGGTGACGCAGTGTGTTCTAATTTAAAAATATATTTTATATATTAGGGATGATGACATAATTCACAAATACTTACAAGGTGTTAAAGTGTTAAATTGGTAAAAGGTGATGTCATTTTGTGCTAGAAAATCTCCATCGTTTCAAATTATCTCTAGAATTTGATTTTTAAGCGTATCTAAATCATTCAATATTTAGTCAGTTGCCTTTAAGAATTTGAGACGTCACAAATTCGTTATGCTATAGAAAATTTATGAAAGAATATTTTTTTTGACAGCTAATAAAGAGTACTAGAGCTTGACAGCTAACTAAGAGAGTCAACTGATTTGACAGGCAACACCTCTGCAATGACGCGATGTGTTCCAAAATTAAAAAATATACCCACTCTCTCTAATCAGTGCAAAAGACTATTTTTTTTTGAGTATTTTTCAAAAATATTTTAAAAATCTACATAATTTCCTTGTATTCTATGTAAAGTAGAGTGCTTAACACGCGTAAAAGGAATCGATTCCTACTCGGACTATAGCCCTCGCTGGGATCGGACAACCAAACATACAAACAAACTCTTCAGCTTTATAATATTAGTAAATATTGTACATGTTACCGGCCAAACTCGATTTCAGGACAAACTAGTTTTGCCTAGGCTAAACTACATAGTTGATCAGTAGGTTAGGGTTAGTTGATCAGTAGGTTAGGGTTAGTTGATCTGTAGGTTAGAGTTATTTTTTTAAGACCAGGAGGAGCGCACTGGTTTCGAAAGAGTCCTATGTGTTAAGTACCTACCAGTGCACTACGCCTGGTCATAAAAAAAATAACCCTATCCTACTGTTCAACTAGTTTAGCCTAGGCAAAACTAGTTTGTCCTGAAATCGGGTTTGGCCGGTAACATATATATTTTTAAGTAAACTCTAAAATACTGCCCGGACTAGAGTGATTATAGTGTAACATCTGTCAAGGTGGTTAACTTTTGTGTGTTGGTTCACTGAGGTTTCGTTGCTTCTGGGTTCAATGCCTCTTTTGTATACGCGACAGGCTTGCAACCTGTTTTGTATATTGGACTATACTGCCAGCTGCAGTTTCATGAGTAGCCAAAATATTACCTAAAGCTGCTCAACCCCTTTTTGGATTATAAGTGTGATTATATTGTATGTATGTATTAATATTCATGGACATCTGAATTTAATTACCTTGTCTTCGTTGATAAAAAAACGTTTCAAAGCACTTTGTCGTATATTATTGAATTTACTAAAACTGAGATGGGATCTTTTCATCGTTTCAAAAGAAATTGTTGAAATTAGCTCCAAATCATGTGTCAATAGCAGTGTTCGTCTGCGACCTTTAAAATTTTCATAAAACAACTTACATATTTTTTTACTTTGTGAACAGAAAAATATCGCTCAGGATTTGTTTTTCAATTTATAATTACCACAAAGTAAATCAGTATATTCACTTTTCAATAAGACGTGTAACAGACGTAATACAGACGCTGAAAGTATTTTTTTTAAATCGGCCCGGTCCGCGCGATGCTTTGTTTGCCCATAATATACGTATTTAATGAGGGTGATTCGTTTTTAACGTATCATTGTGATGCCGGCAGAGTAGAATAGCATCACCCCATATCCTCCAATGGGTGTCGTAGAAGGCGACTAAAGGATCAGCAGAGGGGTATTGATCACCTTATACTCCGTCCACCAACACGGATTGGGCAAGCGTTTTTGTGTGGCAGGCGTCCATAGGCTACAGTGGCTACTTACCACCAGGCAGGCCATATGCCAACCAAATTACATTAAAAAAACCCTCGTCTTCCTGTCGTCCAAAGTCCTTCAAAATCGATTTTTTTCTACGGAACCTTTAGAAGTAATCCGACTCACTCTTGCCCGGTTTTTTCCTGCTCAACCTAAAACTTGGCTATTCAGGTAGTCTGGAAGGCCACTTAACCCTCGTATAATGCCCGAGGGTATTTCAACCATTGTGGGCCGAGACGCGAATATTTGCGACGGCATTTTAGTACTTATGTCGTCTGCGTAAAGTTTTTTTGCTTTTTTTATTGCAAAACTAGTTATCGGGAAAATGTACGGGAGCAAAAAATTAAATACTGTGAATATCTATTATTTATTCGACTTTTGTGTTTATTTGACGTCTTTGAGTGAACTTCGAAGTATTGAATTTTACACAATCAGTTACATTATACGACGGTATGCAGATGGAAATATAATTTACCTTTAGACTGCGGTGCTCGAAGGAAAAAGGAATTTGCTACCAATAGATAATATTTGTCTAGAATCGTTTTAAAAATCATAATTATTTACATACAAAGATACTCCACACAACACACAACTACTGTGAGAAATGTCTGGGACCCTGTCACTATTGGAGGCACTGCAAGACCCATAATGTGGCTTTAAGTTTAACTAAATATTACCTAAAGCTCTGCTCAATCCCTTTTGAGATTACCAAATGTATGTATGTATGTATTGTCAATAATCATTGCGAGGAGTGACTGACGTTGGGACTAAAAGGTCCACGAGTGACGACCGCGGGAGACGCAGATCTGCTAGGTTCGCCACAAGATGGACTGATGATATGATAAAGGTGGCCGGAAGCCCTGAATGCAGGCAGCGCAAGACCGATTGTTCAGATGATGATGTCAATAATTTAAGAAAGAGCGCTAAATCTGTTTTTTTTTTTATCAAGAAATTCTTCTCCTCTTTAGTGTTACTCTTGCCAGAGTGTTCGTGGTCAATACGGAGGTGGATTGGGTTCTGGTGATGCTTGCCTCACGATGTCCCGCCATCGTTCTCTGCTTGTTGTGTTCCTGGTACTCCTGTGCAAGGGACCGCCTACTGAAGCCTTTCGATTTGATTGTTTCATCGCATGGGTGACCTTCCACGAGATCTAGTGCCTTCCATTCTGCCTTGCACGACGAGGCGCTCAAGGGACTCTGCATCGCGTCTTGAGACGTGTCCGAAGTATTGTAAAATACAAGTTTGAACTATCTATGATAGCCGCTGCTTGATACTGACTTCTTGGAGTAGGTATAGAAATGTTGGTCGAAACCCGGTCCAGGACATTCCAAGAATTCTCCAGTACCACATTTTCAGAGCATCTATCTTCTTCTTCTCAATTTCGTGCAACGTCCACGTCTCAGCAGCGTACAAAAATATGGGAAAATCCATTGTATTAACATAAGCTTTGTTAAGAGTTCTGTTCTTCCATACTTAATCTATTAACATGTGCAACTGGATTAGGGACGATCGATGACATCGTCCGTTCAGATCGAGTCACTGGCAGTCGGATTACGAATGATCGACGACTGTTTTCATTTATCTGTCGATGGTATGGCATTGATTATAGTTTTATTCAGCTACACGACACGATTTTACATTCAAATGGGTAACTACGTGTCACCATAAAGAGCTTTGATATTAATTTATGCCTCGCCGCTAATGTTAGTGTAGTCAAACTTTTGCCAGGTATGCTCCACCCATTCCAGTGTAACACTTGTCCTGGTTGCTGGCTTTTGTGTTATATTGTATACTGAAGGATTGTTACCTAGCGGGTTTGGTGCCCTTTTCATGTCAATAGGCTGGCAAACTGTCGCTATTTGAGGGCTCTGCATGGCCCATACTGACAGAGGTGGCTTTATGTGTAACAAAATGTTAGCTTAAGCGCTGCTCAATGCCTTTTGGGATTATGAGCGTGAGCGTATTTTTATAATATGTATATATACACTTTTAAACTTGAAAGTCCTACATAAATTCTGTAGGCCCTAATCACTGTCTTAGCTATAAATGTAAGGTAGCTTTTTCTTTTGAAAATTAAGTGTAAAGGTTTCTCTTGATTAATTGCTTCACGGAGATATCACATTTTCTGTATAGTGAAAGTATTCAACTATAACAATATACTTAAAATTGTAGAACACGTGTTATTACAATAAGAAATCAGATTAAACTGCAAATCCTATGCTGTACCACTTTTCAAAAAATATACCGTAATCTGTCTTTTTCGCAAATCTTTTCAACGGCGAGCTTAAAAAGTTGTAATGGAAATCCTTTGCTAAGTTTACAGCGAATATTGTTCCATACTTATTTCCCTCGCTACATCATATTCATAACCCTACTTTCAGAGTTTGCGGAGTAACACTAAGCCTCTTATGAAGAAGCCTTATATGTAACTAGTTATAAAGTCCATTATTCAATAAAAATATTGCCTAAAAAGCAATTTGTCAATATCCCTTGCGGGACATTAAACGACGAAATAATGGCAGAGTATTGTTTACGAGCAAAATAAAATTTGCATTTCACCAGTGACGCAAACAGCGCCTTGTTTACTGATATCATAAATCTTCATTCGTCCAATAGGATAATAAATATTTTACGTTATTACGCTTTGATACGGCTCAATGGATCCACAATAGACGAATGAGCTGACACTGTGAAGGACTTAGATAACGACGAAGAATACATAATACCAATTATTAAACCTCGTTTATACAAACTCATTTTACTATGGTTCCGAATTTTATTTGGAGTGCTTGTGATATGTTTTCCTCTTCCATGCGTCTTCTTTCTTCTCATCATCCATTTTCATGATATCATCTTCTTTAGCTAGTTTGTCTCTCAATTTTTCATACAATGGTGCTTCTTTCAGAATGCGTCTTATTTATTCATTGTCCACCATTCCCATTATTATTATTACATATAGCGTACTACTACATGTAAATTAAATAACCAACACCCTCAATACAGGTGGATTGGGATCGGCTTCTGAGTTGATTTCTATATTTTTTTTTTAAAAAAAAACCTTTTTTAAAATAAATAAAAGTACCCTGAAAATGTTCTACAATATTTTCTGAGTACTTTTTGTTTTTTTACAAAAAAAAACTTTTTTTTTAGATATTGAAATCAACTCAGAAGCCGATCCCAAACCACCTGTATTGAGGGTGTTGGTTATTTAATTTACATGTTGTACATCAAAATTATTTCCTTTTTTCAGATTATTGTTGATGAACAGCCACATACCATAAATTAACAGATTTATTGACAGCACAATAAATCTAGAAATATCACCGGGTGGATGACAAAAAGTCCAAAAGCAATATAAAATAAGGATTTGTAACATAATTTCTGTTGCTAAAAAATAACATTATCAATACATTAATCTGTAATCATGTAATTTAATATCGTGAACTGCATTTGTGCTTCAATTAAGATAACGTTTTTATTAAAATTGGCTACAACAAGTATACGGGGAAAGTCGTTTCATTAAGTACTGTACTTAAATTACATGAATGAAAAAATTAAAATTACAAAATACAATGTAAAAAATCTACTGTCCAGGGCAGGAAGGGCAGAAAAAACAGTCGATGTTTTTAGTGTATTATCTAATTTTAAAAATATTTGCGCGTTTGTTAACGCAAAAATAATTCTACAAATAAATTGTAGTTAAAATTCCCGAGTCAGTATAAAGCGTTTTTTTTTAAGCCTGCAACAGAATCTACCTTAGACCACAAGTATTGTGGCAGTTCCAAAGACCTATTGCTCGAAAATAAAGTTTCATCAAGCCTAATTACTCGAAATAACTCCAGAAATTCCGCAGACAAAATCACCCTTTCCACGCAGAAAGTTCTATTTCTATCGCACCAAAAACACGCCTTAATTAACACGTACAATGGGGAGCAGGAAAAAAGCTTCTATTTTTTATTTTTCCTATTTTCTCGAAATTGTAAAATCCTCTTTTGAAATAATAGAGGGGATAGGAGTGGCACTTGTGAAGCAAGTCGAGGTGAAAGAGCTCTTCAGAGGACAGATATTTAGGGTTGGCACGAGAGGCCATTTTGTGAAGAAAAAAATCACAATCCGTAATTGGCGACGGCAGATGGCACTCCACTAGAAACTTTTTTTTTATATAAAAACGTCAGTTTTCATTCCCCACAGAGTGCTTCGGCTATTTTTAATTAAGAGCTCCGTTTCCGCAATTTGAAAACTATTTCACATGTCAATTTAACTTCGGTTTTGTTTTAGGATATCCTAGTGTTTACAATAACAGAATAAAAGCCAGTGGAGACTTCAAACACGTGAATGCCAACGTTCCCTCGACACAGCTTGGCGATCCTACCTTTTGGCCATGTGGCTTGTCTAGAACAAATTCATGGGGTTCTCCCAGCTCGTTGGTACTTCAGTTGTATGTAAGAGTCAAGATAGTGATGGTCGAGGATTCATTTCCCGTATAAGAGCAGCATTCTCTCTATTCATCTCATTTATCCCTTTTCCAAGGCACTTAAAATTTCATTTTTAAAACATCCTAAATATTTACTTGTCTCAGAAGTAGAATATAATCTCTTTTCGTTTCAAGTCTTTTGGCAGACAAGCTACGGCCTGCCTGGTAATAAACATCGGAGTCACCATAGCCTATAGATGCTCGCAGCACTAACATGACACTCATACGCTGCCAACCCTAATCCCCTTCCCTACCCCATGGAGCTCTGGAAACCTTACTCACCAACAGAAACACAACTCCACTACAAAGTTATGTTATTTGGCTGTGGTTTTTAGTAAGGTGGAGGTACTACCCCAGTCCAAGCACTCTAAATTTGTGCAGCTAGTTCGCTATGCCCTACCTCGACTACAAAGAACTCCTTAGTCCAATAGAACTCCTCTTATTTCTTGATGGTTTATGGCCCTCAATGTTACAAGAGTATTTTGCCCGTGCCTAGCAGTTATAAAGCTAATCCATCTTAGATCTCAGCTGAACAGATATTATTATCTTTATGACGTTACACGTATACTGTCTTACATGGCTGACTTAATATTATAAGTAGCTACAATTCTGAAGAATTACACTTAACGCATTATCCGTTAAGGAAACCATTACAAAACCAAAGACAAGTTGTTTGAAAATTCTTCGCACTAAATACAGAGCAAATTGATTTAGGACCGTGTAGTAAACTATTTCTTAATCTCATAAGCTTCGAAATATTAATTTACATGATCTCGTATTGGTGTTTTGTAGGCCTTTGCAAACTCAAACAATGAGTTAAGTTCTTGGGGCAGAACTAACTAATAAAAGCCAAGTTTGCAAAAACAGGATCCGCGATGTATTTACTTATGAACGCAATTATTGATGTTGAATCTTCAAAATAGGCACGTTTATCTTTGGATAAGCCAACGAATGATGATATTATAAAAGATTAGGTAGAACATGAAAGTATTCGACGAGTCAACATCATAAAAGGAAAATCTTTCTCACTCCACACTAGGGGATTGTCGTTCACAGTTACTTCATTACAACTGGTGTTTTCTCTCTGTAATCTTCACACGTGCGATTTAGAATAAATTGGTGAGTGTAACATAACTCTCTCATCTCTCTGAGCTTATTATTTCAAGGCCGATTCCTGTTCTTCATCGAGTAATTTAGGGTACAATGATCAATGGCCATTTGTGTCTGTATATTGATGCCTTTACAACTCCCATTGTAGACGACGTAGACGAAACCGGTAGCAAAAGCTACAGAGAAAGGTCAAGACAAACCCAGAGAAAAAACCATATTCAAGTAAACGTAAAATATACAACCTGACAAGTATCAAAAACACAACGAGTATCAAAAAATATTAAAAAGTAAACAGAAAATATATCAAAAAGGATTAATAATAACATCAGTCGGCAACACCAATCTTCTTAGCACCTGGTATTGCCAGCTCACCGTCCCTTATGCTTCACAACTTAATCAGATCGCCTCCACCGTATACATAGAATTTGACTGGTTAAAAAGGGCTTGACAAAAGTGCCATATTAACGGTGCGGGTGGTCGATCTTGTAAGTGAAAGTATAAGTTAATTTACACAAAAACGCAATGAAAAGCATTGGAGATTCAAATGCTTCAAAAGAAGTGAAATCTGATAAAGTTACCGATATCAAGGCAACACTCACTATCAACATTACCCATTTACTCCCAAGCGTAGCGGATCAAAGGCATGATTAATTTTGTTACTTACATGTTATTATCTTCTAGTGCGATCACTTTTGTCAATATATTGTTACTTAGTAGGCATATAAAGACCTTTGCTGGGTCAATCGTTTCAAGGGCCAAATCGATATGAGATTGTGAGCCCTTAAAACACTGCGATGCTCTAGAGTTGAGCTGAAATGTATCTTATTACGTTGAATTAAGGGTTGCATAACATGTTGTGTCCTAAGTGTGTTTTCTTGTTTATTGGTGCGTGTTTGTGGGTTGGATTGTTAAATTAGGATTGATACTAGCAACGATTTGCGATTTTCTTAAAGCTAATATGTAGGAGTGGTGTGCTGAATATTTTATGATGCAGAATATTTGTTATTTCGGCTCTGTGATGTAGCCCTAAAATATGTATCAATAAATGGAGCTGTCCATGTTAGAAGACTAAGAAATGGGTTTCAACCCCTTGGAGACCGTGCTTCTAAATTTAGATATCCTCTCGGGATGAAACGTGTTAATTCAAAGAATAAGACTGACGGAAATCACTAGGAGATACATCCTAAATCTGAAGATCAAAATAATAAACAATGAAGAACAATTATCAAAGTCAAAGTAATTTTTAACATTCCGCATTAGGCAAGCGTGGTGGACTACTGCCTTAACCTCCTTCGATGACAAGCCTTGTGTCCCATCAGTGGGTTGCATTATTAAGTCTGTTATGATGATGATGGTGATAATTCACATGTTCAAGTCTTTAATAATTAATCAAAATAATATTCGTTCACTTTCACTGTTTAAGATCAATCAGGTGAGTCGAATACTACAAGCTTCTTAGGCGAAACAAAAATGTAAAGAACAGCCTGTAACTCGTGAGTCTAGAGATTTTGAGGGCCATGACCTTCTGATAGAAGAAAATCTGGTTTTCGTCGTAAATACCTACCTCGTAGTAGAGAGGTTTTTACTTCGAAATAACATGGACTTATTTTTTTCTATTCAGGCGTTACACAAACAAATCCGAGCACGAGGGTAGTTAGTTTCCGTTCACATATAGAAACAAAAATGGAAAACGTATTAATGAAAAAAACAAAAGTGTGCCTTATAAATAAAGGTATTTTAAATACATCTATACTAATATTATAAAGCTGAAGTTTGTTCTTTATTTGTTTGGTTGACCGCGTTAATCTCAAGAACTACTAATTCAAATTGAAAAAATATTTTAGTGTTGCATAGTACATCTATCAAGGAAGGCTATAGGCTATATAATAACCAACATTAACGCGAACGAAGCCACATCATATCAACATAAAGGGAGTTAAGATAGAATAACATTTACACTACTACCACAGATAATAATAATACTATACCCACTTCCTAAAAATAAAACCTCTCAAAGCCATATACATTTTATTGCAACCTAAAAAAATCTCGATGAAAAGCTGGCCTTTGTCGCGATGTGACATTTCTGTAATTGAATCAACAGATATTGATCAAGTCAATGATAATTATTACTTAAGAAGATGGCATGTTGAAAAGATGTCGCCTTCAACAAGATGGGACAAAGAAGCCATACCCAAGCCATTGTCCCTTCATTTTCTTCACAGCATAAATTCAAACGTAGAAAAATACAGGAGGGAATTTAAAGCCCCAATCCAGGCGAGACATGGCCGGTAACTTTTCTCTCACTAAATTGAAAACAACTTAAAGATTTGCCTATACAAGAGAAAGAATTGGATTTCTCAATTTTGCAAAGTGCTGAAAACTTGCCTTTTAGGCGTTCTTTAGTACGAATTTAAATTTTATTTGTCGTGTAATGGGTGCTATGTTCGCTTGGAGAAATATTGGACAACAGCTTGTATTGATATAGTTATGAAGCAATATAAAAATTTCTTTGTACAGGTAAGAAAAAAGAAGTCATTGCTCCGAATATTTTTCGTTATTGTTTTTACTAAGCATAAAAGAAACCTTTGAAAAATAATATACAACATTACATTTTATAAAATTCTTGTTCTGATCAAGTAATGAGACGGGAATGGAACGCGTGACTTTCGTGCCGTAATAAGAAACGATAGACATGGGGCATCATTCTATTTTGAGAGTGGTGCATACCCTACTTTGTAAAGCTCTAGAAATCTCATCGATAATAATACTTCAATAAAATATCGCGAACTGCGATCTTCAAAAAGGTTATTTGGTTGGAGTCCACAGAACGGTTCCTCAAAATCCAATCCACTGAGCCCTCTCTCTTCAGTGCCTTCACAAGCTATGGGAAGTAATTTGACAATTTTGTGCAGAGTCACACAGTCAGCAATAGAATGAGAACCGAACCAAACGTTAAGGATAATTTTGAATTTTGTCATTTACCTTATAAAATATTGCACACTGGCGCCCCACGTTGGGCGCCAGTGTAACGTTATGTCCTGTATGGGGTCCAAACCCCATAAATAAGACATCGATTACGTCACTATATTTTCATTAGTTAATAATATACTATATATTATTTATAGCTCAAGATAGCTTGATTTGGTCTCGCTCTGGACCCTCGTCCATAGGGACGGGTGTCCAGAGCGAGACCCTAGTAATTTGACAATTATGAGCAGAGGCACACGGTCAGCAATAGTCATTAGCGGAAAACCGAACCAATCGTCTAGGATAATTTTGAATTATGATATTTACTTTTTAAAATATTGCCAGCAAAGTTGGATGTGGGAAAAGAGGTGCTATGACATGACAATGTTATAGTACCATTACACCTTTATAGACTTTAACCTACCTAAAATAACAATATGAACGATCTAGCTATGTTTATTAGCAAAGGACACAATTCTGTAACAGGGAGCACTGTCTAAAGCCCCATAACCGCTGATATTGATGAAGCAATAAACACTAATGGGCGGCTACTATTTGTCGTAACGAATTATCAGGCCACAGATGCAGTGAATGTAGCGACAGTGATCTATCTTTCTGGGAAACGGATTTTGGGCTACAAGCGAGTTAAATCACGTTACCTACTGAGATATTTTAAAGTGTTGTAACTGGGCGGGTTGTTGGCGTTTTTTGTTGGTTCACTGAAGATGCTCGCAACCTGTCACTATAAGGGAACCATATTACCTGACTTTGAATTATGGGTAGTCAAATGTCACTTAAAACTCTGCTCAACCCTTTTTGGATTATTTATTTATTTATTTGGCTTCTCAACAATGAAAACACTCTTACAACTATAAATACTATTACAGAAAATTGCATGTGCCAATAGTGCGTACGGATCGGTAAGTTTCAACCTCAATAACCCGTTTCAATATATAACACTATGCAACTATGTAACAGCATATAAAGTTTTTTTTAAACCAGTTATCGATGTATTATTAAAGTAGATACCCGCTTCTTGCTGGATACGAGTATGTAAATCATGTTAGCGCTAGTTTAAATCTGAGAAAACTGTATAGTTTATGGTATGTATAACAAAAAGTTGTTAGGTTGTTTAATACAAGTGTGTTTGTTTTTGTGAATCTTGAAAAAAATATGCTCACTTATTACAGAGAGAAGTCGGTAGCATAGGGAACAATTGCCGCCTACCTAACACCCACCCTCTTTGGTAATCCTGTTGTGAGTGCTTGACTCGCCACTGCGTGAGTGACCCATGGGTGCGTTGGACTGCACGGAGTTTAGAAAAGACAATTTTAAGGACACCTATTTGACTGAGAACTACACCAGAACTCGGTGCAATGGGATACTCCCATTACATCAAGAACCTGTCATACTGTCCTTTATCTATCGCAAGAAATAACGCAATCATATTATTAGAAAAATTACGAACCTTGCTACAAGAATTGTAAACATAATAATAGATCATACCATATCATTTGTGGAGTTTCGTTACTGTCCTCGTTAAACTATTGCAAATTATTATAGGCTAGTGCTGGATTACCAGCCACCATATTAACGTAAAATGTCGATTATCTGACCGAAACATCCGACCAATGTTTTATCACTCCCTTTGTATCTGCGTCATTGTCAACGTTTGATCATTATGAGTAGATACGTCATTAGCGTTCGGGAAGCTATGAGGCATATTATAGGCCCATCTACTGCAGTGTCTCAAAACGAAAGTCTTAAATTCATGTTAAAAAAAGGTCCAAGGTCACTCAAAGGGCAATGGAGAGGGATATGCTCGGATTTTCTCTGCGTGATCACATCAGAAACGAGATCCGCAAGAGAACCAATGTTACCAACTAGTCCAAGGAACTGCGAGCTTTAAGTGGCAGTGGGCAGGTCACAATTCGAGGAGGACTAACAACCGTTGGGGCAGAAAACTCCTCGAGTGGCGACCATAGTACCGAGAAACGCAACGTTGGTGGGCCCCCACAAGGTGGACTCACGATATGGTAAAGGTCGCAGGAAGCCGCTGGATGCGGGCAGCGCAGGACCGACCGGGTTTCAGATCCTTGGGTGAGGCCTATGTCCAACAGTGGGCGTCTCTCGGCTGAAATGATGATGATGATGATGAGATACATTAAGCTTATCTATGATAACTAATGCTATAGTTTGGTTAGTACATTTACATCGATTTTTTGTTTTAAATAGGGCTAAGTTGCACGAAAACTCAGGAGAAGATTAATTAGTGAGGATATTTTAAATAAACCACAGAAACACAATGACAATAAGTACAGACGACAGCAGATCAGACAACCCAAAACTGTCAAATTTCTGCAACCGATTTTCAACCTTAAGCGTATGTATTATAAAGCGCAAAATCGCGAAAATTTTACAGTTTTTGGTAACCTGATGTGTTGTTTACTGAACCTAATTCAGGGAACAAGCTGGCTTAAATAAAACATTACCTAAATTTTCAAATGAAACATTCTAGTAGCGCATTTATACAGCCAATTTCGCTAAAAGCTGTCTACTGATTCCTGTGATGATCATTATAGAGATAGCACTGTTTCGAAACGACTGGAAAACAACTCGGCGTAATAGAACGCTGACAATGTTAAGTGTAGCTTTTTGTGGACACTCTTGGCCTTCATCTGACCTGAGGGTAAGTGACGATACGGCTGAAGATGGAAGTCAGCTTCATTAAGAATCTTCAGCTCCTGAGAACTGTCTATTTAATCGTTTACTGTCGCAACACAATAATGCTGTTAACACCTTTATCATTACTGACGATGGGCAGCGTTGGGACGGTCTCGGTGTAGTTGCGCTCACGTGCGGAAATCCCGAGCCGTCCTGCAATAGCGCACTGGAGGTCAGGCCGGGGAGGATGTTTAGTGGGTATGGAGCGAACGCCTTTACCTCGAGTCCCACATATGCGTAAATGCATTTGACCTCCCCGACAAAAAAAAACCTTCAGCTCCTGAGGACTGACTACTTTATCCTTTACTGTCGCAACACAATAATGCTGTTAACGCCTTTATCATTACTGACGTTTTTAGACTGGCAATGAATCGACTAAAGTAAGACCATAAAAATGCACAAATGTGTGAGCAATGTGTGCGTGAAAAATAGTACTGCATTCTGACAGTTGCCGTCTTTTCTACGTGACTAACAGCCCTACCTATGCCGCCTGCATGTACGTGAGGTCTCGTTTATCTCATTCTTAAATACGCTTTAGTATGGTGTTTCTCTTTTACATACAATTTTCACTTTCAGGTTAACACTATTGCCGTGGCGATAGATTTTGATAAGATGATGGCAGCTAGCCGACTTAAAACAATTCGACCGTCTACCGAATGTTCGTGCCACGGTAGTCTGTTCCGATTAATGTTACATGACCGTTAAGGCAGGATGATTACGATCTATAATTATTCATTAATGACGTCGCTATTTCTGATCTTTGATGTGACTTGTTTTTATGACCACTTTCTTTCAATAGCCTGAGCCCACTAGCCCAATGTGCAAAACATGGAAGAAAACCGAGGTGAAATATGTTTGGTCACTTATCTGAGTACCTCTACGTAAAGATATAAATGTTCATATTCCGTTTACTTCCAATTTGATACTACCTATTGTTAAATATAAATACACTTTGAAAATAGCAACTAACTTTGACAAAGTTCCTTCACAGTGAATCAGAAACTTCACAGGTCAAGATACTTCTGACGCGAAACTAAAATACAATCTTGAAGTATTGCACATTTAACTTCTTAAAACTTACAGAAGTTCATCGATATTTTATTTACAGTAAAAGGAGATTGTACACCCCCACACTACTCATGAGTGTTTGAAAAGGCGAGGGAATGCGAGCTGACGTTACACCATTGTCCTCTAGGTCACCCCGTACGGTAGACATTGTCCACCACGGTATTGAAGGTACTTATTTCTTTATTTTACACAAGAACACAACGGTATCCTGAAGACAATAGCGGAGAATAATTATTGTGCCATTATGACACATCTTATGTGCCTTGTAAGTAGAAACATAATTTAAATAAATATAATTTGGGCATGGTAGGATGGCAACGCACTTACAGTAATAAGTGATTTACTCGTAATATTGCAAGTGTCTATAGCCGATGGTAACCATTAACACCAGGTGGGCCGCAAGCTTGTTTGCCATCTCATATAAAAAATGCCTGACATAGTAAAATTGTTTAATTTTAGTTACTAACAATAAGGGATGCGTGGTTATGAGTATAAAAGAAACGTGGCCGCACTCAATGGACTTCATAAGAAGGCTCAAGGTCACTCAATGGGCAATGGAGAGGGCTGTACTGAGAGTTTTCTCGCGTGATCATATCCGAAATTACTAGATCCGCAGGAGAATCAAGGTCACCGACATAGCCCAATGAATTGCGAACCTTAAATGGTAATAGGCAGAGCACATTGCGAGGACTAACGGATGTTAGGGCAGAAAGGTCCTCAAGTGGCGACCGCGTACCGAGAGACGCAGCGTTGGTAGACTGCCCAGAAGGTGAACTATGACGTAGGACGTATGTTCAACACTGGACGTCTCTCAGCTGAAATGATGACATTGTTGTAAGGTTGTCCGGAAGAGATCGCTCATATAGCGATAAGACTGCCCTTTGTACAGTCAACAGCACGTCGGGCTATACAAAACTGTCAAATGTCTCCAAACGATTTTAAACCTAAGTCTATTCAATATAAAGTGCATAATCGATTGGGAAAATTTGACAGTTTGTGGTAATCCAACGAGCGTGTTGTCTGTGCATTATAATATTATTATTGTTTTACTGTTGTTTCTTTGTTAAGGTGTACTGTACAATAAAGATTATTCTATTCTATTCTATTGTTATCAACATTGATGACATTGTAACTTTTTTATTAATAAATAGGTACTAAAACTCCTTTTTTACTACTGTCAATCGGGAATAATGTTATCTAACATAAAAAATCTATCTACAACGATAAATCACAAATAACGTTGCGTTTAATAACAAATAGCTTTGCAGATAACGTTGAATATTCCGCTGCTATATTAGTTCGAGTTCTACCAATATTGCATTTTTTTTCCACAAAAAATAAACCCTGTTTCTCCTTCACTGGTAACCATAATGCTTTTATATATTGTTGCCGAGATTAGATAGCGTTTTAGTCAAGAGTGAACGTGCAAAAAAGATTGTTAGCTATTTTTTTTTCGGGTATATTATGTTAAAAATCGTTACTATGGTTTTCTTTTTATCTGTGATTGTAAAGAATAAGTCAAAGTAATAATAATAATAATAATATATTTCTACGCTCACACCAATTATCTAGCCCAAATTAAGTATCTTTAAGAACTTGTGTTATGGATACTAGATAACGGACAAATATACTTAATAATCTAGATATTTTTATAAATAAACTTAAATAAATATATAAACAACCATGGCTCATGAACAAATGCTCGTGTTCATCACACTAAAATTTGCCACTACCAGGACTCGAACCCGGACCGCCCGATGTGTAGGCAGCGTTACTGACCACTCCACCACGACGTCAAAATCAAAGTCAAAATTTCTTTATTCATTTAGGTACAATTTGTACACTTATGAAAGTCAAGTTTGATGCCATCGGTTCACGAGTCTACCAGGAGGCCTTGTTCTGAGAAAAACCGGCAAGGAACTCAACAAGTTTATCCTTTTACAGTTTTTATAGTTTTAAGTATTTTTGATGAGTGTATGGCGTGAAATCACACCTTCGGGAAGATTTTTGATTTGAGAAATCAAAATTGTTTTTGAGTGGATTTTGTAGTTAAAGTGATGTTATTTTAATGCACCCGTGTTGATGATCAGTTATGAGGAGTCATTGAAATAAAGGTCTTGTGGTGTGTATGACGTTGAGAATTTTGTAGTGGGATTACCACCTTATCAGTCGCCATCGTGAGGTCTGTTGCCATTATATTTCTCGTCAAACACGTCCTAGATACATTAGAATGGGTGAGACCAACATTTTATTGAAACTCCAAGAAAGGAGATAACGCATTCTAAATGGAGATCATAATAATACTAAACCAAAACCTCTGAGAGAAAAAAAAAATGATGTGATGTTTTTTTACTGACTATTGCTGTGGCTAACAGGAGGTTCATGGTACCACGATCGTGTATTTTTCGTAACAATCACAAAAGCTAAGCTAACAAGTGCGCGGTCGGTTCTAGGATGGGAGACGGTTTTTTTTTTACTTAGTGTCCGTGCTTCGGGAGGCACGCTAAGATGGTTTTGCTGCCGGAAGATACAGTCGTAAAAAAGTTAAGTCAGAAGCCAGAAATGCGACTTGCAAAAAAAATGGCACCAGGACACGATAAGGTGAAGACTCACTGGTTTAGTCGACAAAAATGTCAGATTTTGGAAATAAATCTATGAATGTCAGATTCTACAAACGGCAAATTCTACAAATGACAAATTCTAAAAATGCCAGATTCTTATAATGCCAAGGAGTTTCTCGCGTGTTCTTGTTGTAAAAACACTTGTTGAGAGACTCCATTTTGAACCAAAATCTACCGTACATTTTTTTATAACTATAATTAAGTTTTCACTTGACATTGGCAAAATGCATAATCTTTAAGATTTTCGAATGCCATTAATTAAAATAGAATAGAATAGTAAAATGCTACAAATGCCAGATTCTACTAATGTCGGATTTCATATCAATTGCAAAATCTTTAAGTGTGCATTCAATTTTCGACCATTTCGAAGGTTTAACTTTGACGTCGTCGTACTATTGAATGTAACAACATATAATCTCAAACAGACAGTTTACAAGAGAAAACTCGTCTGTATAAGAAGTATCTTCCAGCCAGCTCCACACGAATGAGGAGCGCCAGAGCAGGGTAGTCCTCCACCTTACAGAAGACCACAGTCAAATAACACTACATTTTGTGGTGTTGTGTTTCTGTTGGTAAGTAAGGTTGCCAGAGCTCCATGGGCGAGGAAAGGGGAATAGGGTTAGTAGCGTGCGAGTGTGACGTCAGTGTTGTAAGCCTCTATAGGCTACGGTGACTCCTCCCCGACCTGACCTTCAGTGCGCTATTACGGGACGGCTCGGGATCTGCACACGTGAGCTCAATTACACCGAGACCGTCCCAACGCTGCCCGTCTAGGCACTCCTTGCACCAATTGGTAGCCAGCAGCCACTCCTCCACCGACGGCTGCTCGACCTGGCGCGTCCTCCTGATGAGGACACCGGGAGCAGACATCAGACCGCACCCGGGGGACTTCGGGCGCGGTCGTGGCCCTGAAAACGGCCGTCCAGAACCAGTCGTGATGGGAAAACAAAAACAACTCGACGATGCCATGTGACTTCGAATGCCAAGGGGACACACTTGATATCATAAGCCACACACCCGCCGAGAAAGTTTCCCCACCACGTTACCAGGGTCCGCCACGAGGAGGCTTCCGAACGTGGACCCGACGGTAACTGCTTGCCACCAGGTAGGCCATATGCTTGTCCGCCATCAGATAACATAAAATGTCAATTAGCCCCTTAAGTGGCAGGCAAACATAATATGTCTGACAGTTTATATCGCGCGTGTGGCACGCAGACATATTATGTCTGCCTGATAGTTGCATTTTTCATACTACCCTCGGAAGGGCCGGCCACTCAACGCCATTTTGGTATTTTATTTTTGTGCCACTTGTCTGATTAGACAGTTTGCAATAGCGATCTTATCTCCACGAGAAATCTCTCCCAGCCAACCCAAAATGAATCGACAGTTAAACGTTTCAGTCGATCGACTGTGGAACCCTAACAGTAATCGCGCGCAGTATTGCGTGGTTCCGTCGCAACGGAAGTAGGGTCTTGGAGGATGTACGACTGTTTACCCGAGCAAACACGATAATACGCGAACTGAGCCGACGCTAATATGTATTACAACTTATCGAGTAGTTTTGTGAAAATACTACATACAAAAAACTATTATTTTTTTATGTTATGCTACTTTTCCTCAATGAATATTTAAATAATTAAAGTTTATACAAGATGAATTAACATTTATAATACTTTGTTTTTCGCTCGTATCTTGTATGTTTGTTTATATCTTCTTCATTATCTCATATCTTTAAAACGGCTGAACAGATTCGTATAGGTAAGGTATCGTTAGATTTGTCTTGACATTCCAAGTGTTCTTAGGTAAATGGTGTTAAAAAAAACAATAATATAGAAATGAAAAAAAATCTTAACAATTCATCAATATAGGTATCAAATCAAATTAACATTTTAAAATCCTTATAAGCCTTATAAGGATTTTAAAATGTATATCATGACCATGACCATATTATTTAAAATAAACAAAAATAAATAAATTCAGAGGCATAGAATTTAATAAAAAGTCAAATCATTCATAATGTCATGTCTCCGACCGCATGTAATATGTTGAACTTCGACTGACATAATGTCACTGTTTTGGGTTGAATGGAAGAGATCTCTTATAGACAGTTCGCCCTTGCAAACTGTATTACTGTGAATTTGTCTTTTTGTTTGTTTAAGTGTAATAAAGAGTTAATTAATTAAAATCTTGTTTCCATCTTTTCAGTTGACTAATTTAGATTTTTTTATCGTTACGAAGAACAAAACAGATGTTACATTATAATAATAATAATCATAATATATTTCCACGCTCACACCAAGTATCAAGCCTTAAGTAAGTATCATATAGAACTTGTGTTATGGATACTAGATAACGGACATTTTTAATACAAATATTACTTTTGGATATTTTTATAAATAAACTTAAATATATAAACCACCAAATATTCGTGTTCTTCAGACAAATATTTGCCGCTACCAGCCCGCCTAGCATGACCACCGAAACATGATATGATATGATATGATATAGCGATTTATCGCGTTGAACTGTCAAAAATTGTTGGATATAACCGCAATCTTGAAAAATTATTGAAACTGCGAACATGTATAAGCCTTATACAAATGTTCGCAGTTTCGATAAAATTTCAAGTTGACTGTTATATGCAATAATTTTTGACAGTTAAACGCGATAAATGCTATATCATATCGTGTTTCGTTGGTTATGCTAGGCGGGCAGGATTCGAACCCGGACCGCTTGATGTGTATGTAGCTATAACTGACCACTTCACCACGACGGCGACATACTAAAAAGGCTTTGTTTCCCAATTTAAGTAAAACAATACCTACTCACAAACAATCGTAGCTTGTGAGAAAACGAAGCTTATGTTTTATTTATTATATTTCGCGTCGCGCGGTGTAAATATATACATTAACCACGTGAGTTCACACCACCGTCGTGGCCTTGATTGGACGGCGGCGGATTCACGCTCCACCGCGCGCTCCTTGAGCCGTTTACACCTGTCGATTTTTATGACTTAGCATGTTTTTTTATTCGTTCAGAGGTGATGCGTAGCGTTCATTATATTTTATTATTTTGTTTTAAGGCCGATCGTGAGTGACGCCTTAATCATATAAGTAACACTCAATATCATCATATGTTGAGATCGGTTCCAGCGGAAGATCAGCGCTAGCCGCAAGGCTGGCATTATGCTGAGCTGGGACCGTTTGAGGCAAACAATTAATAAGTATGATTTTATTTGTAAAATTTTAGTATTGTTGTCTCAATAAACGTTTTTTCTTTCTTTCTTTCTTTCAATATATAAAATTTTCATAATATTCTATGGTTTTCAATTACTTATTTTATAATAAAAAATTTATAAAATGAAATCTCTTTCGAATAATTTGAGACATTTTATGCATGACCTTTCTAAATGTAATAAATTTTCAATTTTTAAAATTGAATTAACAAAAATACTGGTTATAGGTAAATCGATAAAATGCAAAAACAAACAATTTGTTTGTTTATTATTCTTGGCAGGGAAACTCTTGTCCTTCATCTGACCTGATGGTAAGTGCCGATAAGGCCGAAGATGTAATCAAGCTTCACCTGAACCATCAACCACAGAGGGACTGGATATCTTATCATTGATTGTCGGAACACAATAACGCTGTTAACATTATTATTATGGCGACAGATTGTGATGGTAGTAGCTATCCAGGTGGTCTTAAAAAATGTCCACCAACCATACCGAGTACAATTTTGTACTCCCTGGGGATCGAACCCAGGACCTTCGAATCTATTTCCAGTGGGTGAACCACTAGCTAGACGCAGGTAGTAAAAATAAGTCGTACAAATAAATGTCATAAAAATAAATCAAATACATAAAAAGTATTATATATAAATTACTATCCGTCCCGGCCACGCGTTGCTGTGGTAATTTCATACTACTACATATAACATTGTATCTGCAGTAAAAAAAAAATATGACTACTTATCAAGATAAAAAAATATCCTAGCTCTCAAGTTGGATCAAACTGCACACGGTGTACAAATTTGATTCAAATCGGTGAAGTAGTTTAGGAGTCCATCGCGGACAAACAACGTGACACGTAATTTATATAAGTATATTAAGATTATTCATTTCGTATTTTCCTATTAAAATAAACATACACTGAACACACAGTCATCTGTTTATGGGCGGGATGCGCCGTGGCTGGAGCTCACTCTTGCAAAAATTAGTTATTTAAGTACTTGTAATTTGCATTGTTATATCTTTTACTTATAAACCTAGTTCCCTAGATTAAAAAATATATTATATTTGTTAATAATTATAAGTGTTTAAATAATATAAACAATGTAAAACTTTTTGTACCTTAATAAATGAATTTGTACCTAAATGAATGAAGAAATTTTGACTTTGACTTGACTTTGAATCAAAAAAATTAAGGCCAGTGTCTGTCATCAATAACTACTTTAGATTTTTCTGTATCCTATTAATTAATAATTCTTGCAAATATTTCCTATGAATACAACAACTGTCAACTCGTGAAAACTTTTATCGCCTACGCCGCCATCCAGCGCGCCATAAAATCGTGTGGTCGTAACAATATCGAGAGCTATAAACCCCATTCTCCCACACGCGACAAGCCTTAAGGATTTACGCATGGCCGACTGTATCACCCCTCGACTTTTTGTGCTCTCAACGGTTTCTTGTGCTTTCGTGGTTTGCATTCTAAGGCATGAAGGTAACACTCAAATAAGACTTTGGTACAGACGACAGTATATCACAAATGACACTTGCTTGTGTAAATATAGATCACTACATAGTATAAAACAAAGTCGCTTCCGCCGTCTGTCTGTCCCTATGTATGCTTAGATCTTTAAAACTACGCAACGGATTTTGATGCGGCTTTTTTTAATAGATAGAGTGATTCTTAAGGAAGGTTTATATGTATAATACATGCATATTTACATAAGCATTGCACCCGTGCGAAGCCGGGGCGGGTCGCTAGTATAAAATATAAAAATAAGTAAGTCAGTTGATTGTAAAGACATACAAAACCCCAGATGTATTTCTACTCTTATTTAAGTAAATTAATTAATTAAGTAAGTAATACAATTTAATTAAGTAAGTAAGAGAAATGGATATTTTCGATACTGGCATCCTTGTAAACCATGATTGTTGCAAATAAAGACTATTCTGGAATATATATTTTTTTTGCGTTTACAAACGCGTAAATATTAATACTAGAAAAATGGACTGAAAAAAATCGACTTGCCTCAGGCAGGACAAGTCGATTTTTTTCAGTGTATTTTTCTAGTATTAATATTTACGCGTTTGTAAACGCAAAAATAAAAAATATTCCATAATGTAAGGTAGTTTCATCTTAACTGGGCGTCAAATATTTACAAAAATATTTTGTCCGGGTCTTAGAAGTGCAAATTTCAATGATTTGATGAAACAATGTTTACCATAAAAACATAAGCACCAAGCACTGACAAATTTCGACAGCGAAAAGCAGTGTCTCGGTGGCGTAATGGTCAAAGACTATTCTATTGTAATAAAGAACTTTTTGATTTTGAACCAAGTGGTTTTCTGACACTATTTCACACCAGTCATTCTGTATTCGCTCTATGTTGTGGTACCTATGTTATTCAAGCAGTGTTTTAATGAAAAATATTCCAACGAATGTAAATGCAGGAGCTTAGCTGTTTAGCATTGTTAATTGTCGAGGCGGATACGATTTAAAACGTCCCAGGGAATCTCTGAACGTTTCTAGAATGCAGCCGGGACGCGGGTATTTTTTTATGAAAGGAAACGTTTTGTTCAATGGCAGTCGTGTTTTGACGTGGCAAGGTTCAAATTCGTTTGTGTCAGTTGATTAGAATTGTATTAATTATGTTGAAATATTTTAAATAAAAAAATATGTCTTGATAGAGACATGAAATCTACTCTAGTGAAGTTAATTATATGTACCTAATATGCCCATTTGTCTCTGTGTGCACTTGTACGGGATCACTCACCCAGATTCGACAGTACTTTAATAAGAAGTTAGAATTCTAAGATTGTTCAATTTATTTGAATGATACATTATTATGAATAGTAAACTTACGAAAATATGCCGATTCGTTTCATTAAAATATGACGTCTGCGCTAGTATTACCTGCAACAAAAAAATAGCTAATTTAGCAATTAAAATATTATAAATAACATCGCTTACTGGGCTACCAAACTCTGGCAGGAAGAGCTCTATCTGTGGATGGAAGATGGAAAGGGGTCCATATTGGCTCACATAATATTCTAAATCCTATTCTTTGTCTTACTACCGAGTTCATAATAATCACTCTTCATAATTTTATTTTTCATACTTTTTTTATTCATACATTTTTATTACTACCAACGGAGCTCATAACAGTTAGTGATCATATTTTTTTTTATTAATACTGTTACTTACAAAAACAGTGCACTCCGCCTGGTCATAAAAAAAATAACCCTAACCTACCCATCACCCAGCCATGTAGGTGCTTAAAACACTAGACTCGCCCAAAAATGTATGATAAATGATATTATGAATTTCAATGATTATGTTTTATGAAGTTATGAAGAATGATTTGTTATGAAGAATGATCATTATGGTTTGACATTGTATGAGAAATATTTTCGGACCTCCAATGATAGGAATTGAAAAGTTATGTAAGAAAATGCGCACCCGATGGAAACCGATATACCTACTTAAACAACAAACGGTAGAATAGAAAAAAATTTTAGGTTCTCAAAGTACCAGTGCAACTCGGTTGGAACAGGATAGAATAAATTTTATTGCATAAATTGTGTATAGAACGGTGTTAAATAATAACGAACCACGATTTTATCCTTTTCGAACATGCTACATAATTTAGAAAAATAATTAAACTCATTTTGTTGTTTCATGCATAACATTTGTAGAATATTATAATTTACTAGCTGACCCGGCAAACGTTATTTTGCCTTACAAAAATGATTAAATTTCACAGTCACAGGCTATGATTGTAACTAGTAACCGGATGCATAATAAAGTACATGGTAACATCATTACAAAGGTTTTGTATAATGAAATTGTAATACCTTTTACAGAAAAGAGCAAAGACCTAGGCCTAACTATTGATTGCACATTGTCATGGGCTTCACATATCAACGAAGTAAGTCGTCGCATGCACTTTTCTTATCACTCACTTAAGCGTCTCCAATATTTTCTGCCGTTTGAAACTAAAGTTATGCTTGCTCAAGCTCTCCTACTCCCAATTCTCGACTATGCTGACGTCTGCTATTTAGATGCAACAGAGGAGCTACTTAACAAGCTGGAACGCCTACAGAATCTGGCAATTCGTTTCATTTTCGGTTTGCGGAAATTTGACCGTGTCTCTGAATTTCGTGCAAAGTTATTGTGGCTCCCTATCCGACTTCGCAGAAATATGCACATCCTCACCCTACTTTACAAAATCCTTCACAATCCTCAACATCCAGATTACTTGCGTTCCCGTTTTAATTTCCTTCCACCCAGTTCTCGTCCCAAGCGTGCTTGTGTTACGAAAACTTTAGTTCGTCCCGCTTCCAAATCCAAGTTTTATGCCAGATCCTTTACTATCATTGCCACACAATTGTGGAACAAACTGCCAGTTGAGATTAGAGATAGTTCATCGGTCACTTCTTTCAAACACAAGTTGAAAGAGCACTACCTCAGAAACTTGTGTTAAGTATTTGTATATATGTATTATATTATTATAGTTATATATTTGTATGTACGTATATAGTAGTTGTAGGTAATAATTTATTTGTATCAGATTATAATTATGTAAGTACACACTTACCTATATATTATAAATAATTATATTTTTATGTAGATATTTTATTTTGTATCAGTAGGTACACATTGTTCCCGCATATAATTGTCTCACGAAAGCTAGGGTTGGCTGGAAGAGATCTCTGTTAGAGATAAGCTCACCTTTGTACATGTTATTCACGTATTAATTTTTATAACTGTTTTATGTGTGTACAATAAAGAATATAATAATAAAAAAATAGGGGTTGGTGATAAAAAAGAAAAAATTTAGGGTTGTATGTATTTTTAATGCCACATAATAAAAAAATAAAAACAAAACATTTCGTCCAGAAATTAAAAAAAAAAATACGGGTGGATTACCCTTAACATTTAGGGGGATAAAAAATAGATGTTGTCCGATTCTCAGACCTACCCAATATGCACACAAAATTTCATGAGAATCGGGAAAGCCGTTTCGGAGGAGTTTAACCACAAACACCGCGACACGAGAATTTTATATATTAGATTATTCCTATTATTAGATTATATTCATATTGAACAGGTATATCATATTATAAAGAGCTATTACTTTTTTATATTGATATCAGCCACATCTTTAATTTATTTATAAATATTTTACCAGTTAGTTAATTGTTTGATTTCTAGAGGCAAGTGATTGAATATTTTGACTGCACTAAAGTAAGTACTCTTTCAAAAGACATTATTACTCTATGGAACACAAAGATTAAATTGATAATTCGTTAACGAAAGGTCAGACTTAATTCTTATCTCTGTACCATCCATGAGTAACAACCTAAGTATTTTTTTTTCTTTTTATTGATTACTTATAATTATCTACTATATTTTTTCTCGTATTATATTAGAAATAAGAAAGAAACAGGTAAATCTCCTATTACAGCCTTTGAAAATCCGGGCGAAAATACACAATAACAGCATTACCTTCTGCAGCAGGCCGAATAATACCATACGTACCATATTTTGAGAGCTCACGCTAAAACAAACTTTACAGTAACAGGCGGTAGTCCTAAAATAGGTTGCAGAAACTCCCACGTTTTCGCATTGCAAATTAGACTCAACGGTGTGCACTTAAAACTCAATTTCAGATGCAAACAATTTGTTGCTCCCATTTCAGCGGAGTGCAGGCACGCAGTTTTGAGCGTTATCTAATTCAGTTGAAAGTGCAATATCGTATAATAATGTTTTGAGTCTTCGATGCAGAGCAGCGGAATGGGTCAGGGGTGTCAAGTAATATTGTGTATTGAGAAAACTTTAGAAAAAAGTTTTCCTTATTAGTATCAATAATATTTTTAAGTCACGCACGTGGCTGAGCTATCACCATGTGTAAATCAGCGTCATTTTTACTTTCTCGTATACGTAGTATAGAGGAAGTCTTGTAATCGTCAAAATATTCGACCTCGAGATTTTGACGGATTTACACGTTTTGGACCTCCCTGAGTCCAAAAAAACTTTTGAGTCGTCGATCACGAAAGTTAAGCAACCAAGTGCGAGGTCGGTACTCGGATGGGTGACCAAAATTTAACATTCATGTATGACATCAAAATATAAGGTTTCTTTTGAGTGTTTCCGGTACACGAGAAAGTCAAGGGGAGACCACTCCCAATTTTTATTTATACATACCACCACGCTCATAATCTAAGGTAATATTTGGTTACACATAAAGCCACATTTGACAGTATAGGCCATATTATAGTACCTCAAAATATTGACAGGTTTACAGCCTGTCGCCTAGATAAAAGGGGCATAATATCTTCAATCAACAATATTTAAAAAAATAGCTTTAAAAATGAAACTGGTTTTAATTATTTTTTTAAATATTGTTTCGTATTATGTTTCTTTTCAGCGCCATTTTAATTATTGCCTGTTTACGGTCGAATAATTATTATAATAGAAATAAACTTTATTGTGCACATCAAGTTTTATAATTTATGGATAGATGGAGAGCGATCTCTTCCAGGCTTAGGGTGGACAGGATTTACTGAACAAAAACGATGAGTGATGATGGCTCTGGCAATTCTATAATAATTACATACAATTGATATAACACATAAAATGACACACATACACATAAAATAATCAATGTATCTATTAATTATTACATTACTGCTGTACCGCAGATATAACTCGTAGAAAATTCCAATACCTACCAAACATACAAAAAAAAACGACATCAAAATCAGTCAAGCCGCTTCGGCGGAGTGCAAACACAAACACCGTGACACGAGATTTTCATGTATAAGACTAGCGCTCTGCTCGTGACTCTGTCCGCGTATTTTATTGAAATTAAATATAGCCTATGTTACTCAGTGAAAAGGTAGAATTTTAATGGTGGAAGTATTTTTAACCTATTCATTACAAACATACAAATCTTTCCATTTTACAATATTAGTATTGATTAGTGTAGATCTAAATATATATAACTCAAAGGTGACTGACTGACTGACATAGTGATCTATCAACGCACAGCCCAAACCACTGGACGGATCGGGCTGAAATTTGGCATGCAGGTAGATGTTATGACGTAGGCATCCGCTAAGAAAGGATTTTTGGAAATTCCACCCCTAAGGGGGTAAAATGAACACGCGGACGAAGTCGCGGGCGAAGCTAGTTTACTATAATTTTAAATGTTTTGACACCTCAGCATCACTCGACTGCAAACTTTCCGCTAAAGTACCATGCAAGTAGACTATTTATAACTGATTTCCATAATTGAAAAGCGGTAGTATCAATCTCAATCAATTTTAATTAAAACTTGTTTAAACATTAGACTGTCCCCGAACCTTCATTACCTTCAAACTCATATAACCTAGGCAATCCTCTTCAAACAAAGTTACTGAAGATGCCAATGAATTGAACTCGAAACCAACACATGTGGTGAGCGTTCATATCCTCACCTACATCTTATATAACCAGCACCTTTAACTCTAACTTAATAAAGTCGAAAATCAATCGAAAGAAAGCTCAGGTTAAATTGGCCGTAGCCATAGAATGCCACTTAGTAAAAGCCTTAACTTTGTTTGTGTTGGACCTTACTGTAAATTATTAAAGTTGAAATTCGTTATGCAAGAGGTCTGGCTAGAGTTGTCGGAGCTAAGAAACTTGATAGGTGAAGCCTTTTGGTGCTGTCCTGTGTGGTCGAGATTCCTTTTTTTGTTGAAACATTTGTTTGATTGTAATATCATATTTTGTTGCTCAATTAAGTATAAAAAACAAGTGTTAGGACTTAAAATTGGAGCTCCTTTCCTGAGGAAGTAGCCATCTTCGTAATCTAGCGTTTTACCCACAGAGAATCCGGTTTTATTCCCCAGAAGAGTACAGAATTTTACGAAATGCAATGGACTGCCAGTACACGAAAAAAGCGTCGGTGGCGTAGTGCGTAAGAGCGTCGCCTCCCACCCGGGAGGCACTGATTCGATCCCCGCCACGTACCAATGTGTTTTTTTTTTAAATTTTGAATTCATATGTACGTTTAATCGACGCTTTTACGGTGAAGGAAAACTTCGTGAGGAAACCTGCACACACCTATGAAGAGATTCTTAGGTTGTGTGTGAAGTCGACCAACCCTCACTTGGCCAGCGTGGTTGACTAAGGCCTAATCGCCCCTAATGTGGGGTAGGCTCGAGCCCCTTGGTGGGAACATTATATGAGCTGTTGTTGATGATGATGATGATGCCAGTACACGGTTCTTACAATCCCAGGTCATTCAAAAGAGGCGTGAATAAGCACCTTGCAGGTCAGCAAGGCAATGGTGTCTAACGCAGCGGTTTATCTCTCGCGCTAGCTATCTTCACATTTGGACTCCACTTCTGCTTACATGGTACTTAAATGAAACAGAATTAATTTCGCTTTAACTTGTTATTAAACTGTAGTCCTGCTTATAAACTTTACAAATAATAATTTCGTATTTCCTGTTACATTCAATAACATATTATAAGCTTTTCTACTTAATTTGAGCCAATGAATTAATACCAATGCGAGTTCACAATCAGTTATTGCTACTAATTGGCTTAATTTATACTCTAAACAGCTTGTTTCCGCGGCTTTACTATCGATAATAGTGTCATAGAAAAATCAACCCACCCTATCTCGCTTCAAGTTTTATTTTCCCAAGACTTTTTCCAATGAACAACTCAATAAAAGTCATTTGATTAGGACAAGGTTTTAACATGGGTCAGGCTCTCAGATCATATAGGTACGCGATTCTATTTAATAATACACACTCAAATCTTCCATTTTTCTTAAAAAAAAAGTAAAGATTTTTTTTTTCTTTGATACAAATTTTTATTTAACAATGAATACCTCTTGCTATCATCATCATTTCTAAGGATAGACGTCCACTGTTGGACATAGGCTTCCCCCAAGGATCTCCAACCCTGGATAGGTCTTGCGCTGCCCGCGTCCGATACCAGATCATTGGTCCACCTGGTGGCTAGTACCAAACCAACGTTGAGTCTCTCGGCACGCCGCGCCGTTGCGACTCGAGGACCTTTCCGCCCCAACAGCCGTTAGTCCTCCTCACAATGACAAATTAAGGTATTCCACTCTTGGAGCTATGTCTGCAGCCTTGGTAACCTTTTGGTGTACTTAAGAATCATGATATTGTGAACTGTATTGTAAAGGAAATGGCTTCTGAAATACAGTTGATACTACATAGTTTAGGAATCAGGGCTGTATATTATGTTTGTGATTAACTTTTGGCACAATAAGAATTTATTATTATTTATTTTCTAGACCGTACATTTTCGTCATTTTTCAAATCAAATCATTTACGAAAAAAGTCGTTTCAATGCCAGCCTAATCGGCCAGCACAGAAGAAACTGAACAATCGGTGTAATTCGTATCGTAAATCTTCCGTGAAACACACTCATTAATTACTCGCTTACTAGTTTCATTCATCATAATTAATAGGCTTTTTGTTGTGTATAATATTTTTGTGATGTTTATCTTCGTTATTAGCGCTGTGACTTTTATTTAATAAAAACAGGTTTTGTTCTTTTGCTAGGACATAAACAAAGGGGCAAGGACCTTTTAAGCGCCTGAGTTTCCATAGTAACATAAATTTTCTAACAAATAACATCAAATGACTAAATTATTGTAATTTTCATATGAATATTGAAAAATGAATAAATATGTACAGTCTATTTTATTCCCTGATAATGTAGCTTTCTTTTGGTGAAACAATTTTACAAATTGGTCTAGTGGTTTAGGTGTGAAGGCATAACAAACAAACAAGTCTTATTTATAACATTAGTTCGGAAGTAGGGATTTGACTCTGGTCTTCTCTAAGGCAGAGTGGCTCAGTACAGCCAATAGTTCTGGTGCTCCTAATTCGTGTGGCTAGTGCTGTGAAGACCATGGCGGATAAAAAAACAAGTAATGTAGGTAGAATTGTCAACTACATAGAAACATCAGGGTAACCTCTACCAGGATATCCATACGGCAAGAAGCAGCATTATAATTTTAATAAATCTTTCGCTAGCAAAGAATCCAAAAATAAACAATATCCCCCAAGACGCGTAAGGCGCCAATTATTCAAGTCAGTTAACAATAACTGGTTGGATGTAACTGGAGGTGGCTAGCGGAGCGGAACGTGGCTGGATATATTATACGGATCCCGTGGGAACAGACCGCCGAGAAATCTTTAGGGTCGAGCTATTTTTTGTTTTAAGTCCACCAGCTAATCTACTAGTAAATGGACGAAAGGGATATATGAATATGAAGTGAACGAAGATGCAGGACGGGGAAGACTCAGGCAAACTTTGTCGATCAAATCGAAGACGTTTAAAAAAGGGCCAGGAGACGCATTTTTGAATCATTCGAAGTGAATCTTAAATTCATGCACGAAAGCAAAACGTATACGGAATTACTTTCCATTGTTCACAATGTTACGTATTTTTGAAATTTTAGAAATAAGTGTTGCCCTAAAACTTGAATCTCATAACATTTTTCATTGCATGCAGAAAGATTTTCTACTGGTAGAATATCGGGAACGAGTGGGTTGGACCTGAGGTTGGACCACTCGTTGGAAAATTCACGAGTATGAATATTCAAAAATAGCGATTTTAGGGATTCACATACGAATCTTGCGATTTCATACACGATTTGGAATTATAAGGATTCAAAAATGCGTCTCCAGGTCTAAAGTACTCTAAACCGCCGTATGAGGACTGTGATGAAAGTAGATGAAGCGAAGGAAATATGTAGGGATTCTTATTATTCTTATTCTTAAATAAGGGGCTGAGGCCGTATCTCAGAGCACTTCGACCCTATGGGATCTTTTGTGCTTCCCCTTTCCTTATCACCCATCCCCGCCAATATCGAAAACATTTTGTATGAGTTTCACGATGTTGGCGGGAATAAGGTCTATAAAGTCCTCTGGTTTAGGGTAAGCTAAACCTAGGACCCTTAGTCGCCTGTTGGCTAGTGCATCGCAGTCACATAGTATGTGCTCCATGCTTTCTTCCTCCTCACCACACATTCTACAGATGGGGTCATCAGCTTTGCCTATTGTGCACAGGTGTCTTCTAGTGGCAAAGTGGCCAGTGAGAGCGCCTATGAGGCAGCGGATTTGGGTTCTGCTGATTCTTCCCATTCTTTTAAGGTAGCCTATGTGTGAGGATCCTAAAAATTTCTTTGAGTGTGTCAGTCGGGGAGTGGACAACCAGTCCCTGAGGTGCCTCTTTTGACAATACTCCTTTAGTGCCATTTTTATGGTACTTCTAGATAATCCTACAAAAGGCTCGGGCCCATTGATGTTTTGAGCCGATCCTTTCCTTGCTAGTTTGTCAGCATTTTCGTTACCTTCAATCCCTACATGTCCCGGTACCCACACTAGTTTGACTAGGTTGTAAGGATCGTAGCAAGTGGAAAAAAGTGATTTTTGCCTACCGCTATTGGAAAAAGGTGTGACTAGTGCGTGAATGACTAATTAACCATCTTATCAAACTCTTTTGTCATAAAAATAGTGATAACTTTTTGTTGCATTATTGTGTTCCGACTTCCGACACTTTCTCAGTGCTTAAAGCTTCTGCTGACAAGTTGCCAGCATATCGCCTTCTAATTAATAGATTATGTACAAGGTATTAAGGCATACATATCTTGTGATCTACAGAGAACTCGCCATAAGTCGCATTTCTCCCAAAAATGCACCAAAACAACACACTAGCGGACAATAGCCTCAAAAACAAGAGAATAATTTCAATTGACATTTACGTACAGTCGCGCGCAACAATGAAATTTGATTGCAGCCGTTACAAAAACGGAATGGATGTCGAGACTCACGGTAAAAATGTAGGGCGATAACGCGGTCCGAGGGCGGCCATTTTGCCCGATAACTCGCTTGTAACACTCTCGCGCGTGATTGTACATGAATGGGGTTTTATGAATATCCCACTATTAAATTCTCGCGTTTTTACTAATACCACCGTCGAGATAGCATTTGGTGCGCGGGTTTTTGAGCACTTATGATGTTTCTAAATAATGATAATTTATTTTCAGACAAAACGTAGTCCTTAAAGAGTGTTAGCACAGATAATATAATAGGTGTTAGTAACAATAGGACTTAAAACTATGTTAGTACAAAAACATTAACAATAATTTACTTTAAACAGTGTTAGTAACATAATGGACCTTAAAACTGTATTAGTA
Source organism: Elophila nymphaeata (assembly GCA_955850985.1). Classification (NCBI taxonomy): domain Eukaryota; kingdom Metazoa; phylum Arthropoda; class Insecta; order Lepidoptera; family Crambidae; genus Elophila; species Elophila nymphaeata. Next base: position 13,270,023 of record OY039092.1, read on the forward strand.
TTTTTATTTTATTACAAGAGTTCCTTATTCGAGATACATCCTACATGCGCGTTGGTAGCTTCTATGCAGGTGCAACCAGTGTTGCAATTGTCTATGGCCGAAGAAAAGGGTAGAAAACGTTGCATTTGCAGGATTATCAAAGAAGTTTAAGAAAAATACGTATTAGTTAGTTTCCTCAGGAGGAATACAAGACAACAAGCATATAAGCAACTTTACGATAAGCAGTCATCGTATGTTCAGAATAATGAAACACCACAGAGTGACACAAGCGGTTTAAACTTCTCCTCTGCAACAACATGAGGAGATATTTTTGATTGCATAGTTCAAAATGGTTATTTCTTCTCCAAGTGGAAGCAACAAATGTGAACGTATAATAAGCCCTGCCTATCTCTCTTCAGGAATAATTTTGAGGAAGGTTCTATTATTAAGAGAGTAATAGATTTTGATTATGGAATTATATATGCATTAACAAATGCAAATATTTTTAAAATTAGAAGATATCTTGAAAAATATCGACTTTTCCAGGGCGGGAACCGCACCCAGAATCTTCCGCAATCCGGGCGGGTGTGTCAACCATTACACCGGGACATTGCCTCACTGAGTCCAAAAACATAGTTTTTTGAATTATGTCCGTGTGTCCGCGTGTTAGCACAACAATTAATAATAATAATAATATAATAATATATTTCCACGCTCACACCAATTATCTAGCCCGAAGTAAGTATCATTAAGAACTTGTAATACGAATATGCTTTAATTTATTGCAAACAAATTTAACATACAATGTACAAAATCAAAATATAAGGTTTCTATCAACTTTTGAGTCATCGATTACGAAAGTTAAGCAACCAAGTGTGCGGTCGGTACTCGGATGGGTGACCAAAATTTAACATGCATGTATGACATTAAAATATAAGGCTTCTATCAACTTTTAGTCGTTTCCGGTATACGAGAGGGTCAAGGTGAGACCACTCCAGATTTTGAAGAAGAGGTGAGGCTTCTATAAGTTTGGAGAGAAATTCCAATCCATTGTTGCTATCGTTCAAAATTATTAATGAATAAACAACAGTTTTTTTTGTACACGTAGTGATATATAAATATAAAACTCTTGTGCACTCTACGAGTTCATAATTGATTGGCTCCTATGATTTCGGAGTTGGTGAACTCCAAAAAAAAATCATGTATTACGCTGTTATTTCTTAATAAATTTGAAATTACGATAGGACTAGTAACAATCTATGCTCTAAAAGTATTTGTACCTATATTTCTAAAACTAACGAATAAATTCTCAGAATTTTCTTGGTATCAAAAAGCTACAGTAACTTGTAACATAGGCTTCATTCTATTCTTATGAAAGCTTCGATCGAGAACTTCGACGAAGGTCAATCGAAAATTGATATGAAAGGAAAATGTCGCCCAGATCTACTTTTTAACAAAGAAAACTAAAATAATGGTAGGTATGTTACATACATCAAGTTGATTGATTCCCGACCCTACTCCCTGTACCCAGAACGCATTTCAGCAAAAAAAGGGATCAACAGGCATATCAGAACTATTCCCGAAAGCTCCATTCCCGTTGGACCCCGTCCTGTGGGACGGCAATTCAGGTGTGTTCCGCTCAGGGACTTTGATTTACGTTCCACGCCCGCTACAAATCACTACACCCTTTATAGCGGCCGGTGAATTATGGACACGCTGTATATAGGGGAGCGCGTCGAGTTTGAGTGATGTCGATATGATTGGAGTAGCTGATGGGATGGAAATCTTGAGAGGGTTATATTTTGAAGAGAGAAACAGATGGAAGTCATTGTACAACTTTCTTTGTTTCAAAATTGGCAAATAGGTCTAAATACAACTATCTTATTTTAATATTATGTACCTTAATTATATCAAACTTAAATTAAAAATAAATTAAAAACAGTCAATCATTATTCCCTTTCGATGCTAAAAGTATTGAGATTTTTTTTATCAAAATGGTAAGCTATCACCTCAAGCTATGAACACTTGCACTACCAGGAGTATCTTACGAGCGTTACTGATCTTGAAGGGACTATTTCACGTTTTTCTTAAAGAAACTCATAGGTAATGATTAAACGTGCCAAACAATATTTCCCTTGCCAAACCACAGAAATATGTTAGCGTATAACGAAATTCAGTTGGTTGAGATCAATCAATGAATAAAATTCATTATTTGCGAGTACAGCACTGACGAAACTGTTATTTATCTCCAGATTAGCTAAAGTCGGTATTCTTAATTCAAGTAAAAAATACAATGATGCCAAGAGTTTTGGTTATAAATAAAACCATTTCATGAACAAGATACTATATCTTTTACTAAAACAACATCCAGCTACAGCTATGTTGTCGTTGTCTGAAATAAATAACTTAAATTTAATTTAAAGGTAACCCAGCTTTCGGTTATTAGATGAATATAACACAACGCTGGAAAATTAGTCACCAAGGATCTTGCCTTCTTAAAATCTGGTGATATTGTGTTCGCTGTTTGCGGTCAACATAACTAGTAGGTAATTTAAATGTTTGATTATTTTTAAAAACAAATAGTTAACGAAAAACAATAACCAAACCTGTCATAGTCAATTGCTGGGACAGGACTTTCCACTATCCAGTCCAGTGCTCCAACTGAGCAACACTGGACTATGAGATCACCACGAATTTATTTGACCTTCATCTCTGATTGCATCACAAACTGACGGCCTGTTACACTAGGCACTGAAGTTAATTTTTAAAATCCTAATTATATTACAGCAGAGTTTATAAATTATATAATTCTACTAGGTGGTAGACCCATATGTAGGGTCGTCTGGGTACGTACCACCGCCTTTCTTATTTCTGTCGTGAAGCAGTTCGTTGTGTTTCGGATTGAAGGGAAAGGTAGCCAGTGTAATTACTGGGCATGGAAGGAATATCACATTAGTCCAAAGGATGGCAACTCATTTGCAGTATTAAGTGATTTACCCTTAATATTGCAAGTGTCTATAGGCGACGGTAACCACTTAACACCAGGTGGGCCGCAAGGTTGTTTGCCGTCTCGTAGTACGTAAAAAAATGTTATTATTACAAACTTCAATTCTACACTTGCACTAATATTTCCTTTTATAGAACGTCTTAGAATTGTCGCGGCGAGAAGGTCTGTCTAAAGAGCTTCCTTGCTGAGGCCAACTAGCAGACAGAAACCAGGTCAGTAGTTGCAATTAGGCTAGTCAAACATAGACTGAATAAATTGGTAAAAACACGAGGTTTTATACTATATATTCTAACTAAAATCTGGTGTATCATCATCATCATCAAGAGCTCATATAATGTCCCCGCCGAGGGGCTCGAGCCTACCCCACATTAGGGGTGATTAGGCCTTAGTCAACCACGCTGGCCAAGTGCGGATTGGTCGACTTCACATAAAACCTAAGAATTTCTTCATAGATGTATGCAGGTTTCCTCATAATGTTTTCCTTCACCGTAAAAGCGTCGATTAACGTACTTATGAATTCAAAATTTGAAAACACGTAGCGGGGATCAAACCGGTGCCTCCCAGTTGGGAGACAACGCCCTTACGCACTACGCCACTGACGCTTCCAAAAATCTGGTGTATGTGACATCATAATTTTTAAAACTCCTTTATCCTCGCGGACGTAGGCGCAGTCAAAAGCAAGTCTATACAACTCACCACCAACTTTATTGTAAACAATCTCTTTATTGTTATGTATTGTATTCGCTGAATAACTTTTCAACTCAGCCACATTTGCACCTCAATCAATAAAACAGCGAACACGCCACCGCAAGAACTAAGCACATCAAAAACATCGACGGATCAAGTTATCCAATCCTCGTTTGAACTTGTAAGATCATGTTCACCCCCGACAAGAGAACTTATGAACTCTGACACTTAAGTTATTGCTAAATCAAGTGACAAAGTTTGGCTATCACTTCTTTCGGCTAGTTTCTTGTTTATTGACTTTGGACTATCTGACAGTTTGTTTGACAACGACTTCGTTTCAAGGTCCTTTCGTTTTGCAAATCTCTATTTGCTTTGTGATTTAGTGAATGTTGAACTTGCTATGGTCGAAAATTATTGTTTTTTTATTTTAATCATGAAATAATGAGCTCCTACATGTTGTGGCCGCAAACCTTGGAAAGTAGTTTGATAGTAGGATGGACCTGAAATTTATCACAAGTGAAAACAATTATTTTATTTTAATTGCTATTTTAATGCTGATATTAAGGTTAATGAGAGATGCTTTATATTATAAGAGAGATTAGTTGGGAATTAATGTTTCACTCCTAAACGTTATTTAGGTATCTCTCATTTTAATAAATTGTAGTAGAATACAATGACAGAAACACTCAGATCTTGGACCAAAACGATACCTAATATCGTATCATATGTTTGTGATGCTGAAGTATATATCCGTTAGACGGCACAAGGTATTTTTTCTTTATTTAATGATCTCCAGTTCACCACAAGCATAGAATAAACCAAGACATCAGTATGCAAGTGCGTTTGGCATTACATAATTCTGGATCGTTTCCAAGTCTCCGCAATTCGGAATTGGACATCAGCCTTACGCCAGCTTAACTGTGGGCCGTAAAATGGGCAGCAATACAGTTATGGGTTGGTTAATGACGTGACCTTAATGTGACGATATCACATTAGCCCTCTTTTTCTAAAGAATGGCCGTTTCTCGCAGATGACTGCAGGAACATATCTCGCTGGAGTACGCGGGAGCTCGTTTGTTCGCCGCAAGAATTTTGGGTGTTTAATAATTTTAAGACATACATACATACATACATAGAGTCACGTCTTTCTCCCACAGGGGTAGGCAGAGATTACTTGTTTCCACTTGCTACGATCCTTGCATACCTCTTTCGCTTCATCTACTTTCATCACATTCTTCATGCATGCTCGGCGGTTACGCGTACTTCTAACCTGGCCCTTTTTCAAAACGTCTTCGATTTGATCGTTAAACGTTCGCCTAGGTCTACCTCGCCGCGCCTCTCCATTCACTTCTGATTCATAAATCATTTTAGTCAATCTACTTTCATTCATCCTCTCCACGTGTCCGAACCATATGAGCATCCCTTTTTCAATTCTTGTCACTATGTCTTCTTTCACACCACACATCTCTCTTATCACGCTATTATACAACCTGTCACTCAATTTTACACCTGCCAATTTTAATTTTATTTTTATTTTACACCTACCAATTTTAAGAGCTTAAGAATAATTGCGGGCAGTTTTAAATGTGCAGAATAAAACAAAATTTTATATAAATGAAAATACACAATTTGAAGACGACTGCAGAGAAAGGAAAATCAGAAGAGGCGAAGTAACAGATATATTAACGTTTCATCCTATATCGCGGTTATAGCTTATTGTGACTTAAACAACTGTTTTATAAGGGAAACAAAAGCGAAAATCATGCAATTCCTCTCAAGGTGTGATTATAAAGGCACGGAATCTTTGGTTGGAGGCAAGTAACACATCCGGAATTCTAATATTACTCCGGAAATTAAATTCTTTCAAATATTCATAATTTTAATTCGAGATCAAATTAAAGAATCTTTGGGCAGATTTAAGATTTTATTTATCTTTAATAGGTAAATATATATTTATGTTTTATTTTGTTTAAACTGTGATGCTAGCAGAGTAGATTAACTTCACCCTATATCCTCCAATGGTTGTCGTAGAAGGCGACTAATGGATCAGTAAAGGGGTATTTAATTGATCACCTTATACTCCGTCCACCAATCCTGTTAAGTGATTATCCAAAAAACTTTTCATAGCAATGTTTTTGTGACCTTTAAGTTCACAGAAGTTCCAAAAGTCCCTACATCTGTTACACCGGTCGGTTCGTCTATATTTTATAAGCGTCATATGCTTGAATTGGGCAGAAATGATTCTATCGATATTTTACATTATAGTAGGTATATTTTTTTAAACGTCTAGCAAATAACTCTATTCCACCTGATGGTAAGCAGAAGTGGAGTCCAAATGTGAAGATAGCTGGTGCGAGAGATAAACTGCCGCGCTAGCTACCCTCGCCTTGCCGACCTGCAGGGTGCTTCTTCACACCTCATTTGAATGACCCATGATGTAAGAGGGACACACGCATACGTATGCTGGCTATACTGTAATGCTAAATTTCTTATTTCCCGTTGAAATGGTAGCCGTAGTCCTTAAGAGGAAAGGAGATGACGGAATTGGGGGAAAGGACCCTGAGAGCACTTGCCGTGGTATGCACGGTAGAACGCGCTGAAGGACGCAACATTGCGACGCGATTGGAGAGGCTAAAAATCTCTTCGTCACCTTATGATGCGGGTCTGCAACCTATTCAAATCATCGAAGTACTTGACAATCGTCTCAGGGAAACAAGTAAAATTCTTTGCAGGACCGTACTTGCGTCTTGTAAAGCAAGCACATTTGATCAAATGAATATTAAGAAAGTATTGTTACATTTTGTATTAATAATTTGAACATGCATGTCATTGTGTAGTTATAATCATCTTCTTCTTCTTTGCCTTCGCCATTTCCCGTTACATGGGGTCGGCTTTCTTAATTTTCTAAAAATATGAAATTGAGGACTCATTTATGATTTGACTATTTCATGTCAGGCCAGGAGGTTAAGTTAATCTGCTGTCTAGTTAATTGCCGTTACAAAAAAACTTTAGAATTTGATTTCGATTGGTTTTTTATTTAAATAATATTTTAATTTTATTTTTAACATTGACTCAATGATTAGCTATTTTGTTTCAATCTTTTATCGTTACCTAAAAACTTATAAACAAAATTTTGGTCATTTTTGTTGCATTCACTGAGTAATCGAAAATTCCACATTCTACATTGTAAATGAATTTTTATTCCACCGATAGTGTATTTATACTTCTTTTCATTTCGGAAGAGTCTTGCCGACTAGAAAATCTTTAAGGCAAAATTAAATAATTTTATTTATCAAACTTAAACATGCAGAATTATTAGTGTACATATCTATATTAGACTTCTTCTGTGATCAACTCATAGTTTAAAAGAAAATTAGCAATTGGAATAACAAATAATAACATATGTTGTGTATTCTAAAATGTAGTGCCAGAAAAATTACACGTCCACTAATGATAGACTACTCGTAAATAATCAGACAATTAAATGTGTCCCGTCAGAATTACAAGCAGATTAATTTTAATTAGATAAAGTAATTAGTCCCTTAAAGTTGATTTGCTAAAGTTGACAATGCTCAATCTGCCCTGATTAAATATGCAAAACTATTCCCTTGAAAATGACAGATCCAATCTCCCTGTGTCTAGAAGATGTCTAGAAGATAGAAATATATTTTCGAAGTTCTAGATCAAATCCTCTTTTTATAATCTTGCAAAATATCTATTCAAATGGGTTGACAGAACAAAAATTCCCAACGAGATACTTCTATAAAACTATAGTAAAATATTTTAATTCAATCTTTTCTGTGAACTATGTGCATAAGATATGAACTTACTCCGTATCATGTTCTTCCAAAGTTATTACATAAGTGGATTGCTTTTGTAGTTTTGTTATTTCACTATGAAATTTTGAAACGAAAATGCGTAAGACCATTCTATCTGCAAAACAGAAATTCTAATTTGGAAAAAAAGTATGTTGCAGATATTACGCGATACGACTATTTTAATATGACCATTTTAATCCTTCCTCTGTGAAGTGATAAAGTGTGTGTATATAGTCAAATTTTCTCCATTCGTCGTCATTAAATTCGTAATTCTCCATATAAGGTGGAGTCAGATTTAGGCTTTAAGAACACTCTAATGTTGCCTTCCATATTAGGTACTTAAAGAGAATTTTCTAGAAAAACTAGATCCGTGATACTTTATCGGAAGAAGACAGGTGTAAAACTAATAACACCAAAGAACTTAAATGAGACCTGGCACATATTTTACTACACAAAGAAGAACATAACTGAGGACAGCCTGTGGAAGCAAACCATTCTTGCTTCAGAGGCTTTCAAGACTATCTCATGCAATTTAATCACCGCAGGCACAGTGAACTACGAAAGGGGCTTTAATTGAGAGAGATCTTATGTGACGTAAGTTCCTAGACTCACGGTATGTGGAGTCCATTCAGAAGCGCTAAACTTAGATGTTACAAGCGACAGTTTCGTATTAAAATTCTTGGGAAGTTTGTCACACTGCACCCTGACCCGGCTATACACAGGGGCAGGTGATCAGATTTAAAAAATAAGAACCTACCTAAATAATATATACAATAATTTACAAGTTAAGATTCAAATGAAACAGAACACAAACTGGAATATTTACACAGATTTATTTAGTTTACCTAGTTACATAAACAGAAAACTTAATTACCTAATTTAAATATAAAAATAATAATTTTCATAGAAAATATTGACAAGGAAGGAAAAAAAATATACAATACCACTAAATGTTAATATAAAAATTATGGATTCCTATTTCTTTGCTCTTTTATAGTATTTAAGTGGGCAAAACAAAATATCAGAGAAATAAATATAACCTTCTTACTTGAGATCTGGTGAAAAGAAAATAGGAACTTAAAAACCTTATCCCGCTTTGGACTTGGATCTGCCAACGCCAGCACCCATCAAGTCGCTTTAGTTAATTAAAAGAGTTGAGAGTATGTTTCGGTATAAAAAATGTATCCCTCCTCAGCCCTCCTAAAATAATTTTAAATGAGGATCAGGGTAAATAAACAAAATAAAGAATAGGAAAAAATAAGTAAGTAACAATGATTTTCACAAATACGTACCCGTTGCAAAATATGCTGATACTTTAGCTATTTACAGTAATAGTGTTGGTATATACAAAATGTTGCAAATGTAGGTACATAAACTGTAATTACAAAAATACATATTATTTACATAGTTTCAAATATATAGTTATGAAGAGAAAATAAATGTATAAATTATGAAAGAAAACTTACCAAAAGTATGGAATTTATAAAATATCTAATGCATCGTCAATTGCATTTGTTACAGTTTTTAATAAAAATAATCTTGAGCTGTTGTAAAATTAAGCAAACTCAAATTTACAAATAAAAATCTCATGAGCTCAATGTTTTGCCTCTGTTCTCAGCAAAAATGGTTCCCGCCAGATAGAAAATTTTCAACTTCCCGATCTACGCATGCGCGGTCCTTCGTTTTTGCGCGGGAAAATGAAAATTATCGGCGCGAAGTAGAAAAAAGAGAGAAGGATATATAAAATAGGAATATGTATGAATGAAATAGATAATTTTATTTTTTATTTGTGGGCGTGGTTTACATACAGATTATAAATACTTTATTAAAGTACAGATGAATGAATAAAAGAGGTTGAGTATGGATTATAAAATAAACTTACATAGATTTATTTACATAACAAATAAATGTTTATTTTTAATAAGTAAATAATAAATAAATATAATATAGAGTACGTATTGTGAAAAACATAACGTTACAGTACCCCCTTCCCTATTTTAGTTTTGAACGTGAGGGCAAAACTACGCTGTCCTCAGCGTTATCATTAAACTATCCTAATCAATTTAACCTACCTATATACAATATTTACACACTTTTTACATCTTTGACGTGCCATAAACCCAACGATCTTCCATCGAGAGATTCCAGCTCAAGAACTAAAGGTGAGACAACCCTCCTGACTCTACACTTTTCAAATTTAGGAGCCAACTTAGCTGCTTTATAATTAGCAGCATCGCTAAGTGTATAGCTCCTCTTATAAACTGCCTGTCCAACATTATATACAGGGGCTGGGCGTCTACGCAAGTCATAATGCTTTTTATTATGCTTATGAGCCTTTAATAAATTTGATCGAACCTTTTCAAAAATATCTTTCAAGGTACCTAAATCTTCCGCATATTCATCTCTAGGCATATTAACTTCATACTCACTATCAGCAAACTTCTGATAGAAAGTACCATTTACTACTGGTTCTCGTCCGTGAACAAGGAAAAACGGAGAAAACCCAGAACTTTCATTTATGGAACTATTTACAGCAAACTGTACACGGTAAATATTTACATCCCACGAACGGTGGTCATCCTTAACATAAGATGCTACCGCAGTCATAACTGTTTTGTTGTACCTTTCAACCAAGTTTACTTGAGGTGTATATCGCGGGCCAAAGTGCACGCGTGGAACCTGGTACCTATTTAACATAGCACGAAATTCGGATCCCGTAAATTGCACACCATTATCAGCAATTACGGTTTCCGGTATTCCGTGTAACAAAAATAGGTGCCGTTCCGTTGCTTCCGCAACGGCTGCACTAGTCGCACGCCTTAAAGGAACTAAAATTGTGTATTTTGAAAAACAACATGTAATTACCAGTAAATGCATAAAACTTGACCGCGATTTAGGCAAAGGACCTACTAAATCGGCTGAGACAACTTGAAATGGACGGTAACAACGTTTCGGCTCACCCATCATACCCGGGGTGAGGCGATTTGAATGCTTATAAGAAATACACGTCTCACAACTGTTGATGTACTTTGAAATATCTTTAAACATACCCGGCCAATAATAACGTAAGGAAATACGGCGGTGAGTTTTAAATATGCCAAGATGGCCAGATGTGGGAGGGCAATGGTTTTCTGCTATTATTGTTTCTCTATTTCGCTTGTGAACTACTTCCTTCCAATCAAATTCATTTGTGAGACAGTATTTAGATTTTGAAAATCGTAAAAGTATGCCATTTTCCACACGAAAATTAGGCAAATTACTGGGTGAAACTGAACAACCACTAAATAAACGGTCATACCACTCATCAGAAATATTATTTACACTATTTACATGAACTAACCGGGATAACGTGTCCGGAATAATGTTGTCTTTCCCTTTACGATGGACAATTTCAAAATTAAATTGTGAAAGACGACATCCCCATCGAGCCAAACGTCCCGTCGGGTTTTCAAGTTTCATAAACCACTTGAGAGAGGCATGGTCTGTAACAATTTTAAAAGGTCTAGACCCAAGATAGGGCTCAAATTTTTCTACAGAATAAACTACAGCCAATGCTTCTCTCTCAGTGGCACTGTAGTTACGTTCACACTTGTTTAAGGATCTACTAATGTAAGCGATAGGGTGGTCAATGCCATCAAAATTTTGTGTTAACATGCCACCGATACCGTAACCAGAAGCGTCACAGTGAACAGTGAAAGGAAGTGAAAAATCTGGACATGCTAAAATAGGTGCTGTAACTAGAGCACTTTTTAAAGTTTTGAAGGCATGTTCAGCTTCAGAAGTCCAAACAAATTTGTTTTTCTTACTAGTTAAAGTATTTAACGGTGCAGCTATTGTTGAAAAATTACGAATAAAACGCCTGTACCACGAGCAAGTGCCTAAGAACATTTTGACTTCTTTTGTGGTAGATGGTGTAGGGAAGTTCAAAATAGATTGTATTTTATCTGGATCCGTACGTAACCCGAATTCATCTACAACATAACCTAAATATTTTATCGAACTACGGAAAAACTTACATTTATCTATATTTACAGTGAGGTTCGCGGATTTTAGTTTTTCGAATACTCTGTTAAGAATTCTTAAATGTGTATCAAAATCAGAGCTAGCTACTACTAGATCGTCCACATAAACAAAACAAATACCGTTGATTAAATCTGCATTAAATTGACTGCCAAACAACATATCCATCAGTCTTTGTTGCCGAGCAGGTGCCCCACAAATACCAAATGGCATTACGGTAAATTTAAACAATCCACGGCCAGGAACAGTGAAATTAGTCTTTTCCTGGGACGCTGGATGTAAAGGAATCTGCCAAAAACTAGACTTTAAGTCAATGGAGCTTAAATAACGAGCTTGTTTCAAACTGTCTAAAATTTGTGGAATGTAGGGTATTGCGTAAGCATCGCCTTTGGTCACTGAATTTAACTTACGGCAATCTAAACAAAACCTAAGTTGACCATCAGGCTTGGGTACCATTAAAGTAGGATTGTTCCATGGTCCCTCACTCGGCGCAACAACTCCTAACTCCAACATGTAATCCAGTTCCTTATGTAACTGCTTCAATTTCTCTGGAGACATAGGATATGGCCTGCACTTAATAGGTGGAGAATCGCCAGTATCTATGACGTGTTCAATTAAATTAGTCCTACCTAAACCTATCCTATCGAAAGAAATATTTACAAATTTATTTACAACCTCACTAGCTAAAACCTTTTGACTTTCTAATAAAGATTCAAAAGTTTCAATTTTACATAGCTGAGAATCCTCATTACTAGCTCCACAAATAAAACTTTTTGGTTCTTCTATATAGGATACCTCCTGAAAAATGTTAGGAGCTAAATTAAAAGCCTTCCAAAAGTCTACGCCAAAAAGAACATCGGAGACAATGGAAGGAATGATAAAAAACTTTATCACCTCGGAAATACCATTATAACATACAGGTAAGTAAAGATAACCTATTGTCTCACTTTCTGACCCATTAGCAACAATTACCCTACTATTATTATTTACACTATTTACACTAAAACCCATATTTACAAAATACTCATGCGAACCATTTCCTAATACTGAAATGGCCGCCCCAGAGTCTAACAATCCATAAATATGTACATCACTAACAGATACCTTAATATACGGCCGGACATCACTTTTTGTAGGTTTAAACAGAACCGAAGCGAGCGAGCTATTAGAAAAAAAATTATGTACAGTCGTTAACCAATTTTGCCACTCTAGCTTAGTAGTCCGTAGTTCGCTTCGATTCTGCTCTAAACGTTTTTTGAAATGTTACATTTAGGACAGGTCTTCACTGTGTAACCTACTAAATTACAATTAAAACATTTTACAATTTTATCTGCCGTACAATCTCTCCCAGTGTGAGTATTGACTTTACAGCGAGCACATGAAAATTGAACATTATTATTTACAGAAGATATTGCCTGAGAGCGTCCCTTATAAGAATACTCGGGATTCAAAGTAAGTGGGACCGGTTCCTTAAAAAATTCGGACATTTGTGTGTATGTGGGCCGTATGTTGTGTAATAAAATTTGGAGCTTTTCGTCCTCAGACAACGGTGTTTTTAAACGAGAAAATAAACAATTCATAACTGCAAAATAAATATGAATAGGTTCGTCCTTACCCTGTGAACGCGACCTTATTTCACCTAACAACCTATATTCATAATCAACTGGCTCAAAAGCCTCATAAAAATGTTGTTTCAAATCATGCCAACTTGAAAATAAATGTTTCGTGCCCCTATACCACGTTAGGGCATGGTCGGTGAACAGACAGACAGATGAATAATATAGTTTGCTGTGTGAAAGATTAAATGCAAACGCGAGTTCCTCAACTCTCTCAATGAAAGATCGTGGGTTACCATGACCATCAAACTTGACGTTCCACTTGGAAATGTGATGTTCAGCGGACTCGTTAAAGGGCACTGTCACGGTGTTACATGGAATAGTATTTATTTTTTCACCCACCTGGTCACAGCTGCCGCTTCCATCTCCTAACTCTAAAAACTCTTGAAAAGCTAACAAACTGCTTTTCAGTTCCGATTTAGTATTTACATCACTATCTAACTCAACAGAGACACGTTCAATTCTATAATACAAATGGCAAAATAACGCCCGGGCTCTCAAAAGTAAAGTTTTAGTACTATTGTTTTTATATTCTATTATTTTTTTATCTAATTCTGCTAACTTTTGTTTTATGATGGGGAACTCTACCGTGGAACCAAAATCACAACCGCATATTTCCTCCGGTAAAAATTCATTCATGAGTTTTTTAATTTGTGATTTTAATTTTAAAACTGTGGACTCTGGCGTTTCAGCGCGAATAGCTACTTCATAAATTAGTTCGTCTTTCAACAAACTATAAAAATAAACACGTGACAAATCCATACTTAAAAGAGCAAATTACAATAAATTAAAAAAAAAACAATAAAAACACCTACCTACACAACAAAGACGTAACCAATATTAACAAAATTATTCAAGGAACACAAAATCATATACCTCCTGAATATCTATTTATGTATGTACAAAAAAAATATATAAAAGAGCAAGAAATAGGCCACTAAGTTGGGCGCCAACTGTCACACTGCACCCTGACCCGGCTATACACAGGGGCAGGTGATCAGATTTAAAAAATAAGAACCTACCTAAATAATATATACAATAATTTACAAGTTAAGATTCAAATGAAACAGAACACAAACTGGAATATTTACACAGATTTATTTAGTTTACCTAGTTACATAAACAGAAAACTTAATTACCTAATTTAAATATAAAAATAATAATTTTCATAGAAAATATTGACAAGGAAGGAAAAAAAATATACAATACCACTAAATGTTAATATAAAAATTATGGATTCCTATTTCTTTGCTCTTTTATAGTATTTAAGTGGGCAAAACAAAATATCAGAGAAATAAATATAACCTTCTTACTTGAGATCTGGTGAAAAGAAAATAGGAACTTAAAAACCTTATCCCGCTTTGGACTTGGATCTGCCAACGCCAGCACCCATCAAGTCGCTTTAGTTAATTAAAAGAGTTGAGAGTATGTTTCGGTATAAAAAATGTATCCCTCCTCAGCTCTCCTAAAATAATTTTAAATGAGGATCAGGGTAAATAAACAAAATAAAGAATAGGAAAAAATAAGTAAGTAACAATGATTTTCACAAATACGTACCCGTTGCAAAATATGCTGATACTTTAGCTATTTACAGTAATAGTGTTGGTATATACAAAATGTTGCAAATGTAGGTACATAAACTGTAATTACAAAAATACATATTATTTACATAGTTTCAAATATATAGTTATGAAGAGAAAATAAATGTATAAATTATGAAAGAAAACTTACCAAAAGTATGGAATTTATAAAATATCTAATGCATCGTCAATTGCATTTGTTACAGTTTTTAATAAAAATAATCTTGAGCTGTTGTAAAATTAAGCAAACTCAAATTTACAAATAAAAATCTCATGAGCTCAATGTTTTGCCTCTGTTCTCAGCAAAAATGGTTCCCGCCAGATAGAAAATTTTCAACTTCCCGATCTACGCATGCGCGGTCCTTCGTTTTTGCGCGGGAAAATGAAAATTATCGGCGCGAAGTA
The DNA here is from genome assembly GCA_955850985.1 of Elophila nymphaeata. NCBI lineage: Eukaryota > Metazoa > Arthropoda > Insecta > Lepidoptera > Crambidae > Elophila > Elophila nymphaeata. The sequence goes on from OY039092.1 coordinate 13,285,134, forward strand.
GAAAAAAGAGAGAAGGATATATAAAATAGGAATATGTATGAATGAAATAGATAATTTTATTTTTTATTTGTGGGCGTGGTTTACATACAGATTATAAATACTTTATTAAAGTACAGATGAATGAATAAAAGAGGTTGAGTATGGATTATAAAATAAACTTACATAGATTTATTTACATAACAAATAAATGTTTATTTTTAATAAGTAAATAATAAATAAATATAATATAGAGTACGTATTGTGAAAAACATAACGTTACAAGTTTAAAATTAACACTAACATTTGGAAAGGTTAAATAAATAATTTATGCTGAAGATACCGTCTTAAAATGGATACAAAAATATTGCGTGAATTATAAATTGTCATCATGATTGTCAGGGTGACTTAACCAACTGCCGATACGGTCTACAGAAGTAGAAAATAGTAAAATAGAATTACATAAGCAGTTAAGTTTACTAATATTATAAAGACGAACTAAAAAAGACTTGTTTGTTTGGTTGAACACGATAATCTCAGTAACTACCATATATTTATAATGACTGAGGTTTATACATTGTCAATGAATCGACTAGGGTGAGACGAAAAAAATGCACTAATTTGTGAGTAATTACATTGGATACCTTTCTCTTCAATCCGAAACACAGCGAACTGCTTCACGGCAGAAATAAGAAAGGCGGTGGCACCTACCTACCCAGACGACCCTACATATGAGTCTATCACTTATTTAAATCTCGCTCTAATACACGCGTTAATATGCTCTCTTTCACACTGCCGATTTCCTACAGTTTTCAATATTTATGGTGACTACTGATTCAAATCATAAAATTGAAAATTTATTTTTGTTATTGATAGACCATTTATTGAAGAAGGCTATTGTAAAGCACATATTTCCGAACGTACCTAATAGATAATTCAATGGGCGATGTTTCTGAAAGTGCGCTCCCTACTGACATTGCTAGCTCTCTCTCACTTTTGTGTAACTTCCTGCTCTGTGTGTTTGTGCAAATAAATATTACCTACCAACATAAATGACCGAAGCTGCGGACAGCCACTAGTCATTAATATGCTCTCTTGCTTATTACTAGACTCTGATAATCATTTACATGTCTATACTAGTGGTTGCACGCGGCCTCGCTTGCGTCAATGTCGATACGTCCTACTATTACTTACTAATATACATAATAATATTATAAACGTGAAACTTTCTATGGATGATGTATACTACTCAAAACAAAATAAGGGCCACCCGTAAAGTTGTACAATAAATAAACATAACTCTTGTTTAATGTTTGTATGAATAATCTCTAAAATTTTATTTTTTTGAAATTCTTTATTAATTTAATATAAAATAACACATTTTAAAAGATTTACGACACAAAAACAGGGAACTAGGCTTGGTTTAAAAAAACATTCAAAATGTAGGTGGTACTCTTTCACGAAAAAACTAGTAAACTGATTTTAATGAAACTATACAACATTATAGCTCTTATATCAGAAAAACATATAAGTAAGCTATTACTTAACCGACATTGACGCAAGCGAAACCGCGAGTGACCACTAGTTTATAATAATATAAATATAAACCATTCATTACGACTAATACAATTACCTCAAACACTAATATAATAACTCCTGTTGATAGTTGGGTATACAGGTGATGCTGCATTATCAGAAATACGACAAACCTTAAGATTTTGCATACCACGTTTTGAGTTGATCAGACCAGATCAGTAAAATTTCACTTCATTAACTAAACGAAACTGATCATCTTGACGCCGCCGTGGTGGAGTGGTCAGTAACGCTGCCTACACATCGGGTGGTCCGGGTTCGTGTCCTGGTAGTGGCAAATGTTAGTGTGATGAATACGAGCAATTGTTCATGAGTCGTGGTTGTTTATATATTTATTTAAGTTTATTTATAAAAATATCGAGACTATTAAGTACATTTGTCTGTTATCTAGTATCTATAACACAAGTTCTTAAAGATACTTAATTTGGGCTAGATAATTGGTGTGAGCGTAGAAATATATTATTATTATCTCATCTTAACTCACAATCAAGTTTCCTTTCAAACAGAAACACTTAATCCAAATAAAATTATCCGCTTTGGCCCTACGATGCCACACACACAGATCACATTTCAAACTTATAACAATAAATAACAGTGACAAATTGTCCGTATACTACAGAACATTTGAATTACTAACCACTTCATCACGAATATCGTTAAAGTACACTTCACATAAACCTAACCTATGTCAAAAGTTCCTAAATGTCTCGCATCCCAGAAAAAAATCTATAAAATTTAAGAAGCAAGCAATTGAATTGCACTACAAAGAAGAAAAAAAAATAACACAATCTAATTGTTACAAAAGCTTATCGCGAGATTTACCATCTCTTTCTTTATTCTATCGCTGTTTATCTTTTAAAATATTTAAATTGTGTTATTCAATTTTCTTCTTTTTAGAGCATTTAATTAAAAGCTTGTTTATAAAAGACGCCGTCTTGGTGGAGTGGTCAGTATAGCTGCCTACACATCAAGCGGACCAGGTTCGAATCCTGGTAGCGGCAAATGTTTGTGTGACGAACACGAATATTTGTTTGCGAGTCATGTTGTTTATATATTTATTTAAGTGTATTTATAAAAAATATCTAAAAAAAATAAAAATATTATGTATATACAAAAAAAATGTCCGTTATCTAGTATCCGTAACACAAGTTCTTAATGATATTTACTTCGGGCTAGATAATTGGTGTGAGCGTGAAAATATATATAAATAATAATAAAAAATAAATAGAATTTTATTTTTTGTTAGTTTATTCGTATTCCTTACAGCAAACCCCTTTATTTGATACCCATATCATGGGAGTGGACAAATGATAACTAGTCCACCGTCTTGGGCCGTCCGCCATATTAAGAATTTAGAATAACGTCACTTAGCTAAGCATGCAATGGTCGAAAATGATTTGCAAATACAAACAGTGAAAGTTAAATAAAAACTTGTAATAGTAGGGCCTGGACTCTGCAAAGTTCTTTACTCTTGAAAACTAAGTCTGACTTTCCGCTATAAAAGCTTTGGGAGTCCAGGAATAAGGCGTCCGTCTAACGAGCCAGTCGAACCTTTGACAGTAGCAACTTGATAACTATCGGGATCGATTGTTGAAAACACTCGGCCATTTATCTGAAGTTGGTATCTAGGAGGGAGTTAAAAATGGAAGAAAACGCTGAAGTTGTGCAAAAGAATGTCAATAATATAATAAAAGAGTTCTCGGCTTGAGTTCCTTGGACTTTTTTTGTTGTTAGTGGGTTTAAGTCAAATTCAACTCTTTGTTGCTTCATGATCTTATCATAACCTTATCAACCTTTATTATTCGACCCACGCTGGGACACAAGGCATTGTCATCGAAGGATATTTAACTACGCTTGCCCAATGCGGATTGGTGGACGGAGTATATGATCAATACCCCTTTGCTGGTCCAATAGTCGCTTTCTAGGACACTCATTAGAGGGTATGGGGTGGTGCTATACTACTCTGCCAGCATCAACATGACCAGTATCTGCCGGCATGTTCTTATATCAATATCAAAAGTTTCTCTATTTGATTGGTCTTTGCTAAGTACTTTTAAGTGTAAAAAAACCTACCAGTGTTTTTGGGAAATTATCTAATATAGCATTATTACAAGATGTTTGTACTTTTTGTAGCTGTTATGAGCCTGCTAAAACTTCTTGAAGTACCATCGATTATTTCCTTCGATTTTGTGTCTGAAGAAAAGAAGAAGAGCAAGAAATAGAGCGACAATTTTTATTAAAAATTTTCAATTAGTGCTTGACTTTTTCTTGCAATCTGGTTGAACCATTCTCGTAGACAGTTGAGTAGCGTTTTGCGCTTGGGATATTTGTAATTTATTTGTAAAAAAATATAAAAGTACCTATGTGAAATCCTTAACATCTTCCTGTATTTAAATATTCCTTTCAGAATTCTCAGTAACATCGTGCTATCTGCATGCGTCTATTTTAAACACTGCTTGCGTGAGAGCGAAAATCCATTCCATATTCGAACACCCAATAAGGATTTCCATTTATGCAGCCTTTCTGCCAAAGGATTTTCACTCAAAGCTGCTGGCTACTCGACTACTTCGTACACGAAAAACAATATCCATTTCGCCGAAGCAAAGGCTACCAACATTTGTTCTAGGAACTGAAATCACCACAGACCCCTGTCGTCACTCAAATTAGTTTGCATCACGTTAATCAGCGAGTACGGTCCGCATAAAAAGCTCTGTGAGTAATGACAGTAGTTTCGGAGCGCCGTGTGATATAAATCAACTGTCAGGCGACTGGCGTAGCGTCAGCAGAAACGATGGGCCACATTTAACATTAATGACTTTAGCTGGATTCTAGTAGCCTGCTAGTGTTATGACGTTGCAGTTAGGCGATTTGCGCTTTGATGACGGAAGAATTAGGACTCAGTTTTGCTTAGACGCCACGGGATTCTCATTTTGATTAGAACAATTTCTCAAACTCTTTTGTATAATTCACATCATATCTAAATATTGAGCCGACAGTAACATCCAGCCAAAGAGAATACAGATGTAAATCTACAACAGATAGAACTTTATCGGAAGTTGCATTGAAAAATGGAGTAAAGGATTGATTAATTATTAAACTTCTACGCAGAGGAACATTAATCTGATTCTCAATATTAGCTGTAACATCTTTCTTTAATCGCTAAAGAATACAAGTAAGCAATTCCTAATCAGAGCTATCATGATCTGCTGATTACCTCTCATTCCCATTTAATTTAATTTTACCCTTTACATCATTATTGAAAAAACGTGGAGGTATTTATCCAACCAAAACACGAACTATGAGTATGAGCTTTACTGAAGGTACACTTTACAGTACACATCTGCCAATCACAGTATATGAGCCATATTTATAGGAATTTGCACAATGGGCGGCTTTGTTAATGAGAAAGATCAACCTTAAGAAGGACAGTATTCACTAAGCAAAAATAGTAAGGGAAGATGACGATACCACATATACTTACACAAAACATAAAAAATATTATCACGAACAAATCCCAACCAAACTTGATTTCAAAATTTTGTTAATTTTGGTCAGCGTTAAAAACTCTTGTTATCCTCCACTACGTGAATCCCACGGTTGAATAACTTTATTACTCTGAAGGTCAACTTGAATATTGGAAGCTAGATTAGAACTTTTCTATGTAGTCATAGTTAGTGTTAAGCACCTCCTGCTTCAGTTTTTTGGCTTTCAAATTACTTAATATCAAAATTCTTGCGATCTTTGTCAATTTGCTTTTATCATAATGTGTGTTGAAGTTAATAAGTTCAAGATTTTATATTTTTAACCATTGTTCATCATATAATTTATATCAATGCAACTAATTTTACAGTCTGTTCTTTTATTTATCCTCTTTTCATTCGCTTCATTTGGGTTTCCCTAAATTGGTTTACATCGCACGATATTTCTTCAATTACTTACACAGTTATTTTTTATACCGAAGTAATCCAGACACGACAAAATGGTATAACGTATTACTATCTCGTCTAGTCGTTAGTCAACAGTATTTTATTGACTATCATAAACATCTGAGTTAGGGTTTTAGTACTTTTTATGAACAAAATAAATCTATTATTTTTCCGCTAAAAGCTAAAATTAGGCGGTACCAAAAAAGTACCTCTGTTAATAATTACGCGCCTAATCTGGCACCAAAAACGCATTGGTATCTCCATTATAACCACTTTTAAATAAAAGTATAGTCCAAATTCGAAGACAGGTGGTACGTAAGAGCACAGTATACCAAGAACAGTAATACGTCTTCATACAAACTGGCCGCTATCCTTCAGAATGTGTGCGTGCGTACTCGGCGCCGTGTGCGCACGCACTGTGACGCACACGTTGCAGTGCGGGCCACGCCGTCTCGGTGTGATCGCGCGTTTTTATGTCATTGCACATTCGCTCGCCGCTCGTTCCCGCCCGGCACATTTACGAACCCTAGCGTCAACGCAAGAGTAGGCTAATAACTCGCCGACAGCCAGCAGATAAACTACTGTTCTTGGTATACTGTGGTAAGAGATACAAATCATACTAGCCTTCATATTACTGACTTGTCATAATCATGCCTTTAAAGATCCCAGATTTTTTAACATAATCATATCGTTGTGAATGCTTCACTTACGTCGTTGCAGACTTCAGTTTTCCTCCTAGCGGTACTAAAAGTCGGCTCGTAATATATCGGTGTTTGTAAGTTACACGCGAGTTCGCTTAATCCCTAACAGGTGCTAACCGAAACTTTCGCAGTTAGCATGACGCATGCTCGTTGCGCGAAGGTTTGTGTCTTTTGATCACATTATACGGAGCACGATACACGGAGGAAATATTAATCGATGTTATTGTACAGTTTTGTGCGTACGTTGTGCGTTGGTACCTAGCTATACAAGCAAAAGTTTTATAAACTGTAAAATTAGGTAAAATTTACTCTTCCCATTGTTAAAGTCGGTTAAAAATGTCTATGTTACTCGGATCATAATAAAAAATGATCGACACCTTATTCATCAAAATCGGATGAATAGTTTAGACGCCACGGATGAGCATGCGTAAATACAAACATACATAGATTGCTAAAATCATAACCCTTCCTTTTAGCTTCGCCGTAGTCGGGTAATAAGGACTTTATCAACAGCTCATATAGGGGCATTATATGAATGTCCTCACCGAGGGACTCGAGCCTACCCCACATTAGGGGCGATTAGGCCTTAGTCAACTACGCTGGCCACTAGCGGGTTGGTCGACTTCACACACAACCTAAGAATTTCTTCATAGGTGTGTTGTTTCCTCACGATGTTTTCCTTCACCGTAAAAGCGTCGATTAAACGTACATATGAATTCAAAATTTGAAAACACATTAGTAAGTGACGGGGTTCAAACCGGTGCCTCCGGGGTGTGAAACAACGCCCTTACGCACTACGCCACCGACGAAAAAGGACTTTAATTTCAACTTATCTTCAACGTTAAAATCACAAAATTTTACTGTAATGATTCTTTCTAAAGATTGAAGAGTACAATGTTATTTATATTTAATTTAAATATTTGCAATATAGGTATTTAGAATCAGGGAAGTTAGTAAGTTACATGTATGAAAAATTTACAAATTCACAGGTAAAGAGCAAACACCTTTAATTTGCATAACATAACTTAATTATACAATTATTCTATTTACATGCATACAAATAACATTACGTATTCGTTGATCTGTGACTGAATTCGATATCATTGGAATGACGAAAATTTCAAACATAAACGATACTGAATTGTACTGTTTGGCAATAAGTTTCCAATTGATCTGTCACCGGTTTTCCAATAACATTGTGAACATGTGTACAGTGACATACAAAGTGAATACGTCCAAAGAAAACATTAATGTGTTGGTAAATATTGAGAGTAAAATGCTGGACAGGACCGCACTTAGGGTGGCACGTTTGACAAATTTATTGCCAGGCTATTTTTATTTACTTGCGTAACAAAATAGTCGTAGTAGGTAAATAGGTAGTTTTGGAAGTATTGGCGCCATGCTCGTGCATACTAATTCTTAGTATTTTTGATTCGAGGTCTTCGTGTGATCACGAAATTCTCGTTTTACATAAAGAGTTTAAGAGACAATGGAGATATTAGCTGTTATTTCGTATCAACGACTCTGGTGTACGATAAAATCTAAAGATGTTTATCATCACCATCAACAGCTCATATAATGTCCCCACCGAGGGGCTCGAGCCTACCCCACATAAGGGGCGATTAGGCCTTAGTCAACCACGCTGGCCAAGTGCGGCTCGACTTCACACACAACCTAAGAATTTCTTCATAGGTGTGTGCAGGTTTCCTCGCGATGTTTTCCTACACCGTAAAAGCGTCGATTAAACGTACATATGAATTCAAAATTTGAAAACACATTGATACGTGGCGGGTACCGAACCAGTGCCTCCCGGATGGGAGACGACGCTCTTACGCACTACGCCACCGACGCTTTTTTAAAGATGTTTATGTTTACACCTAATTTAACTATTCTCCATCTCTTTTCTCTATTTTCATCTAGGCAAAGGTTTTTTTTAATAATAAGTAGTTTAAAAGTATATTGTAAAGAGTTTTACTAACCTTTTAATATTCTGTAGTGTATATTTACCTAATTAGAGTTATAGTCAGGATTTTTTCATTATATTATTAATTATGTAATTATATAGAATAGAGTTCGGTAAAACATTCGTTTCGGACGTTCGTAAGAGGTTGACAAACAACATTAATAACACAGGCAAATAAATGAATAGGTATATCTAATATATAAAATTCTCGTGTCGCGGTGTTTGTGGTTAAACTCCTCCGAAACGGCTTTCCCGATTCTCATGAAATTTTGTGTGCATATTGGGTAGGTCTGAGAATCGGACAACATCTATTTTTTAACCCCCTAAATGTTAAGGGTAATCCACCCTAATTTTTTTTTTTAATTTTTGGACGAATTTTTTTGTTTTTTTTTTATTATGTGGCATTAAAAAATACATAAAACCCTAAATTTTTACTTTTTATCACCAACCTCTATTTTTTTATAGCCATTTTAGTAATTTAATCATTTTTGTAAGGCAAAATAACGTTTGCCGGGTCAGCTAGTAAGTTAGTAAAAAAATGGCGATACCTTCAATGCATCCCTGCGCTTTCCTAAATTATTAACGAATTATACCGCGCCGCCGTATATTAAACAAAAGCGTCAATTAAATGTTGCGATTGTGCAACGTCGCTGCAACGGTAGCTTTTAATTAACAAATGAATTATAGATCGATTAATTTGGGAAGAATACGGCCCTGATTTATTTGTGTGTCAATTTTTGGTGCTTGTTAATTGTTAAGGCATGGATGGGAAAGTAAACGAAATAATTTTTGCGTTTACAAACGCGTAAATAGTTTTAAAACTAGAAAAAAATACGCTGAAATAAAATTCGACCTGCCCCAGGCGGGAATCGAACCCAGCATCTTTCGCAATCCGGGAGGCTGCGTTAACCACTACGCCAACAGGACATTGCTTTCGCTATCGAAATTTGTCAGTGCTTGGTACTTATGTTTTTATAGTAAACATTGTTTCATCAAATCTTTGAAATTTGCATTTCTAAGATCCGAACGAAATATTTTTGCAAATATTATACGCCCAGTAAAGAAACTACAAACTTCACAAAAGGAAATTACCAAAATCTAGCATTGTAATTTACATCGAAAATGTTACCTACACAAACTATTTTCACAATACTGTCAGCACCAAAGCCTACTTGTAACGTAATAATTAGACCACTTTAATGGAGCGTCAGCAAAATATCCTATTTTATAGGTCAAAGCGTAACTCTGACACATTATGTGCTGTGTTAGCTTTGAAATATGATATTGCAGGGGTGATCCATTTTTGGTTATACTAGCGCACCGCCTGTGACTTTGTCCGCGTATGATTTTTTTTGCAATAATATAGCCTATGTTATTCAGTAAAAAAGTAGCACTCTAACAGTGAAATAATTTTTGATATTGATAGTGCAGTAATCTTTGAGCATATTCATTTTATAGATACAAATCTCCCCTCTTTATAATATTAGTATCTACAACATGTAAATTAAATAACCAACACCCTGAATTACAGGTGGTTTAGGTAGTATCGGCTTCTGAGTTGATTAAAAATAAAAATAAAAAAAGATATTTTTAAAAAAAAAAAAAACATAAGTACCCAGTAAATGTTGTACAATATTTTCTAGGTACTTTTTGTTTTTGTATTTTGTTTTTTTTTTTTTTTTAAATCTTTTTTTTTCTAAAAAAAAATATTGAAATCAACTCAGAAGCCGATCCCAAACCACCTGTATTCAGGGTGTTGGTTATTTTATTTACATTTTGTATACTAGATATAGATTGCTACACGCTTTTACAAGGGAACTCGTGGCATTTGGAAATTAATTTTAATATTATGACAATAAAAATAGTGAAAGAAATACAAAAGAAAAAATATTAGCCATGTGATGCTGGCAGAGTAGAATAGCATCACCCCATATCCTCCAATGGGTGTCGTAGAAGGCGACTAATAGACCAGCAAAGGGGTATTGATCACCTTATACTCCGTCCACCAGTCCACATTGGGCAAGCGTGGTGGACTACTGCCTAAACCTCCTTCGATGACAAGGAGAGGCCTTGTGTTCCAACAGTGGGTCGAATTAGAAATGCTGTTATGATGATTAAAATATAATAATATGCCATATATTCTATCCTCTGTCGGAATCGGATTTGTATGCCGTCGCCGTCGTAGTGGAGTGGTCAGTATAGCTGCCAACACATCAAGTGGTCCGGGTTCAAATAGGCAGCGGCAAATATTTGTATGACGAACACGAATATTTGTTTGCGAGTCATGGTTGTTTATATAATTAATTAAGTTTATATATAAATATATCTATAGTTATTATGCAGCTACATTCAAAATTTGTCCGTTATCTACAAAGACTTGAATTGAATTTTTCAAGTGGGCCTTCAGGGGCAAATCCTAAACTATAAGGAATATCGAAAATGCTCAAAGGAGTCGCGAGCTCGTTTTTGATGAAAACAAAAACTGCATTATTAGGCAAAAGTAAAAAAAAGAAAAATAAGCCTCGTCTAGTTGACGAGGCCTACTTTTCGATAAATGTGATTAGGAGGATGTATCTTCTCTTTGGGAAGTACTTCTACCGGGCAAGGTGTTATATGCCCGGGGACCGCGGTCCAACTGTCTGTAGTTGGAACTTCGATATATAGCGAGCACCTTTGGAAACTTGGTATGCGCGATTCAGGTTCCCATGCTAATTTTCGCGCTTGTATGAGTACTGTACTGTTGTACAGCGCCATCTAAGTTATCTATGAGGAGGCGGCATTGGCAGCCACACCTCGAACCATCTTAGAGGTGCGAATAATATTATAATCAAGATAGTATACGTCTTGTATATCAAGCACAGTTGAGCTCAACACGCAATGAAACAATTCCTAACTAAAGTTCTAAGAATAAAGGATATTTTCATATCACATCCTAAAAGTAAAGAAAGATGTGTAATTCTTTCCAAAACTAACCATTTTTGATTAGTTATCCCACATGACGACAAGGGTTGACTTTGACATGGGCTTACGACCATCGACGGGGCCGAGAATTATTAAAACAGTTTTTCCTGTTGACAAAAGGCCAAAGTTTTCTCTTTATGGAACGTACACATCTGACTGAAGTAATTCGTAAACTATTGAAAATGAAAAAGCTCTTTATTTAAATGGACTTTGCTAAGTACTTTTAAATCGTGAAAAGCCCTACCACCATTTCGGGACGAAATAATTATTTTACTTAAATAATTATTAGTAGGTATGCTGAGACAGAGAAGAAATGGCGAAAGAAACTCCACAGCTTACAATTTGGTAATGATTTCAAAACATCATTACATGTCAATAGATATATCAATATGAATAAATTACAATTTTAAATGCGTAAAAATTCTTTTACAAGTTTCCAATACAGTGCGACCACTTAAGTGACAATGAGTTACATGTATATGAAAGAATGTTATCATGACTGATGAGGCCATAGAGTTCTTGGCTGGTAGTCTCAAGAAGAAATTTAGGCTCTAACAGCGAAAGCAGTGTACCGGTAGCGTAGTGGTTAACGCTGCCACCCGAATTGCGGAAGATGCTGGGTTCGATTACCGCCCTGGACAAGTCGATTTTTTCAGTTTATTTTTTCTAAGTTAAATTAAGGCCCGTCTACTTCCTCCTATCCTGCTCCCATACTTTATTTCTTGGGTACCCCGCCCATATTCCGCCCAAAATCTTTGAAATATAGGTACCTAATTATTTGAGCCTTATTAATTTTGCTACAAAACTAGCAATTTCACAAAACGAAACCTTAACAAAAACACAAATACAGAAATTTGTTATTGAAAGTTCATTACTCTTGTTTCTGAATCAATATTTCATTTGCCGTCTGCATTTAAATATACTCTTGATTGTCTAAGGAATAAATCAGAAAATTTAATAAGCAAGCAAAATATTTCTGTGGATTCTATTGAATTTCACTTTATCAAATTTAATGTCATAGCTTCACTTTCTTTTGGTGGAGCTGGAAAAGAAGCAGATAAACTTTCTCTGAATAATAAAACTGAGCAATTCGTCTCAAGGGACAAAAGTGTAACCAACAAAATATAGAATGCAGAAGTCAAGACGAAGTGTTGAAAAATGCTTCTTGGTAGTAAACAGAAAAGCGTCGATGGCGTAGTGGTTGAACCCCACCACGTACTAATGTGTTTTCAAATTTTGAATTCATATGTACGTTTATTTGACGCTTTTACGGTGAAGGAAAACATCGTGAGGAAACCTACACACACCTATGAAGAAATTCGTAGGTTGTGTGTGAAGTCGACCAACCCGCACTTGGCCAGCGTGGTTGACTAAGGCTTAATCGCCCCTAATGTGAGGTAGGCTCGAGCCCCTCGAGCTCGGTGGAGACATTATATGAGCTGTTGATGATGATGATGATGAGTAAACAGAAATGGAGCCCAATTAAAAAGGCTATAGTTAGTGCGAGAAATAACGTAAGCACTGCTCTGTCTAAGCCTATCTTGCCGACCTACAAGCGAGCTGCTTTTACGCGCTTCTTTTGAATGATCTAAGAAGTCCTCACCATGGACTGTTCCCACCGGTGACAAATGGGAAAAATCCCAGTTCGTGACTCTCCCATTTGTCATCACTGGTGACGACTGATAATTACCATCTTTCGTGTTTTGGACTGGGAATAACCCATTATTTTCATTTCCACATTAGGTCATTTCTTATACTCATTTCTTGATCGTACATCGACCAAGGAATTGTGGACATACAGGTTTTACCTCTGCTGTTAGTTTATTTTGTGGTTACAATATCTAGAGATCTAGAAACTAGTTATGACAGTCGTACATTCTCAGAGCCAAACAAAGTTCATATAAGATAATGGCAATGAAAATTATGAACTTTTTTACTTTCGCTGCGAGTGTCCCTGCGCTGATAACTATACTGCACCACGGGGATTCTCTTGTCTTTCATTTCAGCTGATGGTAAGATATTAAGGCTAAAGATGGAAGCGACGTTAAACCCAGAACCGTCACCAATTTTGATAAGTTGGTGGAGGCTAGTCTGGTAAAATTAAAATAGAAGCTAAAGATGAAAGCGTACTTCATCCTAAATATTCAACAGATGAAAAAACTGACTAGTTTATGAATAACTTTACGCTACAATTAGTTATTCTTGTAGCGTAAAGTTATTCATAAACTAGTCTAGTTTATTCCAAGTATATAAGATAGTATTATAAATATTTATAAAATTTTGAAATAAAGGTGAAAGCTGAAAATTGTCATTCTTCCCACACAATGACCCTATTGTTATGGAAGAGCAGGGCCTCCTACCACTGGTATTATTATACATCTACTAGGTAGGTCCCAGCCTCGGTGATAGTTTTTACAAATTTGTTGAAGAAATAAACAATTTTATTATTATTATTGTCGATATCAAGACATATTGCACCGACCCCAAATAAATTGGTAGCAGGGTAGGAGAAAGAAAGATGTAAATGTAGATCTTAAGGCCTCTGAGTGAGTTCGCAGCAAAATATCAGATGAGACCAAACCCTTACCGCGTCCCAAGAACTGTCAAAGGAATATTGTACACGAATATATTTTGGAGGTTTGATCAAGAAAGCGGTAATTTCAGTTCATAAGTTTATAAAGTAAGAAAAGGCCGACGACAATACCAACCTCGATATTACGAATAAATTATGAGACCTTCGAACTGGTCCTACATCTATACACATTTGACAGCTCGTGATTCTTATTGCGTTAGTAATAAAGATGCTGAACTGTCATAATGCGCATATATTATTCCACGTAACTATATCGAAAGCTGAATCTCGATAGTTTTCTATTTCAAATTAAATCAAGTCAAAAAGTTCTTTAGTTAAATGGAGACGATTAAAGGTTTCTGTTTTTCGATAACATTGACAAATGTAAGCCCTTCATTGATGTCTACTGGATCATCCATCAAAGTAGAAGTCAATCTAGAATTGGAGTTTCCATTTAAACGCAATCCACCGTACAGTTATTTACTACATTGTCTAAATGCGTAATTACCACGGAGCCATTAATTATGAGAAGAAGGATAAATCTAGAATTCTCATTACGAAAGAATAGAATAGAATAAATATTTATTCAGCACACAAATATAGATAGAATAAGAATATACTCCCGCACTTTCTATAGTTTTTTGTTTTTGCTTGCTATGATTCTTACATATATATTTTCCTTCATCTGCCTATATCACAGTCATCATACATGTTCAGCAATATCGAGTACTTTTGACCTAGCACTTCTTTCGTCCAGGTCTTTCCTTCCCGCATCTTCAAACACTTCCTACTCAAATACCCTTGTCGTGAATCTACTTTCATTAATTCTTTCTACATGATGACATCGTGAATTTGATGCACGTGCTTTTGTCCTCGACAAGATACAGATTGAATGCAGAATTTCCAAAATGTAATAGTGGTGATATGACATAACTCTATTTTGTATTTCTCTAAAATTTTAAATTTCGGAAATTGTTCGATAATGTTTTCTTCGACTTATCATCATCGTTTCTTTTTCAATTTTTTTTTAATAAAGCCTATATGTGAAAAATTTCAATTGACGTTATTTGTGTTGAATGTAAATACATGCAGCTATAAGTTTTTCACACTAGGTATTCGTCACATCACACCCACGCTGACTTCAAATGCATGCTCTTCCCAGTGGGGATCTGGCAACTCACCGACAAAAGTTAAATACCAAGAAAATGCGAAGAATGCAAACATAATATCTGATATTGCTATGCATATTATTACTATTTACATTGTTGAAGATTCAGCCAATATATTGCCTCAGACATTGTTAGCTTTCCAACTTTAAAACGCACTCGTAAAAAATAAAGTCCCTCAAAAGTTCCAGTGAAGTCTCAAAGACTTCCGAACTCCAAATGGGATCCGTACAGATAAATTTTGATATTGCATATAAGCAAACTTTTCTTATTATATCTTACTGCATGGTTAGACTGGCTTCCTTGACGTGGTCATTTTGTATGTAACTTTGCTGAGTTTCAGATTTTGCAGGGAACGATCTTATATTTATCGCTATATACGTATATTTTATCAGGATAGTAAACTTTTACTAACAAATTCAGTAGGGTGCACAAATTTTTTTTATTTGCTTGAAATCGGTTCCCTCTTGGCAAAACTCTGTGCAGAAGAGAAAGCCGAAGATGGAGCTAGTTTACCCAGAAGATACCACACACATACACACACACACACACATACACACACACACACACACACACACACACACACACACGCACACACACACACGCACACACACACACACACACACCGCAGCTTTTCCCATTGGGTTCAAGAGTATATTGTAATTAAAAGTTCGTTAAAACGAGCGACTTTTCCTAACACAAGCACTTAAAATATGCACAAAAAGGAGATTCATAAGTCTTTAAAGAAAATATTTTGTAATTAATGTTTGGATACAATTCAATACAGCTTTATCTGCTATTATTAGACATCAAATGAGGTATTGACACTGAATTGCATACCCTACAAAAATGTCTGTGCATGCCCCTGAACATACATATCCCATAAGTAGTTGAGAAAAGTCTTAAGTAGCTTTTGGTTACACATAAAGCCGCATAATTATGGCAGTATTGGCATGTAGTGCCTCTGAACAGTGACACGTTGCCATAAAATAGACATCAAAGTCCAAAAGAACAAACCTTTTGCAAACTACCATACAAATGTAAACAACCAGGATATATAGGTATTTAAACTCTAAATCAACTCCGAAGGAAATCTAAAACATATCATTCAAGCAATAATCCATTGAGCAATCACCACAGTTACCACCTCTATTTATATGTATAACGAAAAACAAATGGGTCACGAGGCCTCCACGTTTTTCTCCAGGGATTACGTTGATAACCACTAACCACTTGCGAGTCACAGTGACGCAAACAATCTAGAAATGTTTATCAAGTTAAATCGTAGTTACCCTTTTTGATATTTTTGAGATCTTTTGTACCCGGCCTAGGATATACCCGTATCGACTGCTAAAATAACCCTAGCCAAGTAAAAAGGAAGGGTTATGATTTAGCAGTCTATGTATGTATCTTCTTATTCTTTTCAAATTAACGGCTTCCGCGACACATAAAGATTACGCAAGTGAAAATCTACTTGTAGTAACAGACAATTCTGCGATAGATGAGTTAAAAATGGAGTCTCTCAACACGTGTTTTTACAACAAGAACTACAAACATACTGGTGAACCTTATAGAAGCGTACAATCAACTTAATCAAACAAATCGAACTAATAAATCTTCGAATTATCAGAAACGGCTGCTTAATCTGTAAGCAAGCCACTTCTATTGTACTGTAAAGAACACTTCGACTTTTGCAAAAGCGCAAAAAATATTTATCAATAACGATTTTTCCTCAAGTTTCGACAGAATATGAAAGGCATTGAAGAATATATTGCCATTTTTTTCGTGCTATGATTTATATATCCCCTGGTAACATATATCAGTGTTCTCTATTGTGCAAAGTGATGGATATCCAAAGTTTTGCTCTGCTTGTAGAGGCTATCGGTTTCGTATGTTGAGTTTTGGCTGGTTGAGTGGATGCGATTTTATTATTGGGATGCCGTTTTATGATTGCGGTATTGTTATGTTCTTTATTTAAACTCAAATATTTTTATTCATTTCGGTACAATTTGTACAAATTTTACAATTCGTTTTCCTGCGTTCTTCGGAAGGTTCGTTGCGCTGGTTGTTTCGGATGCTGTCGAAAAATTATATACACATCAAAAGTTTATATATCATTATGTATGTAGTGTAGATCTATGACTTGCTGACGCGTATATCGGTTAAATACAGAGTAGACTAGCTTAGACAAGTGGTCGCACTATATCATTTGACATACATACATATGAGCAATACACATAAAATCACGACTTTTTCTCATAACGGCCAGGCAGAGATGATGTTATTTTAAGTAGTGCACTTAAAATAACATCATTAACAGCTCATATAATGCCCCCACATCGGGCTCGAGCCTACCCCACATTAGGGGCGATTAGGCCTTAGTCAACCACGCTGGCCAAGTTCGGGTTGGTTGACTTCATACACAACTTAAGAATTTCTTCAAAGGTGTGTGCAGGTTTCCTCACGATGTTTTCCTTCACCGTAAAAGCGTCGATTTAACATACATATGAATTCAAAATTTGAGAACATATTGGTGCGTGGCGGGGTTCGAACCGGTGCCTCCCGGGTGGGAGACAACGCCCTTACGCAATGCCATCGTACTTAAAATAATAAAACAACAAAATTACGGTAAAACCTACAACTTGCAACTTTAACTACTTACCGTAATATTAGCTAAGTCTAACTATAAAACCCGGAGTGTAACATATGTCCCTAGTGTCGAATTTTATTAATTCACTGTAGGTTACTTATTATTTTGGTTTGACGTCCTTTTAATAAAGGGAATACATGTTCCATGCGGTCGGATGTGGCATCTTTTACCAAATATTGCAATACAATTGTTTATTGTGCAAGTTCATTTCAGTACATCAAAAATTTTGTCAATACTTACTCCTTCATTGGAATTGACGAAATCCATAATAATTGAATGATTCTTATTTACCTGTAAGAAAAAACACTGAATGTTAATATAAATCAAATTTATTTTTACGTCCAATGCAATTTGGTGAAGAAATTCAAAAATTTTAGTTCACTTTAAATCGAACAACATTTATTTATTATTTTTAGACTAATGTCTTCTAATTTTAGTAGCACAGTTTCGTAATAATGAATCCTTTATTACAATAACAAATTTCTTACATCTTTTACAAGATGTAGATAAAGTAATCTATCGACAATTTTTTCTAAATAACAAAATTTTGTCAAACGACTTATTTCTATCGGTACAAAGCCATCAGGCTTATTGCTATCAGTATAAAGTCCAGATTAGATAAGCAAATACTGGAGCTTTTAATTGAATGTTAGCGTGTTTGGAATCATTAGCCTTTATTAATTGGTCCGCGATATTTGTGACAGTTAAACGATTTTCAACGTTATTGCAATAGGAAAAGAATACAATTTGGACGCGAAAACAATTAAGGCAAGCCAAGCGTAAATAAACCTTAAGTCGATACACACAAAGTCGTAATAGACGTTACCTATGTTTCGTATCGTGGAATCATAATATTTTTTCACGCTTGTCGACTGATAGATGTATTTTGATATTAATACGGATGGTGCTAAGATTGATTTTTGATTGGAAAATAATAAATCTTCAATGATAAATGACATTTATTTCCAGAGGCATATTTACTATAATTATTATTGTTGTAAGGAAAACGATACAACACTCGAATTTTGGAATTTTATACGGAATTGCGCCAAACACTATTTTTACTGTACTACTCTTCTTCGAGCATGAAATTAATTCGAAAACACACTACTTTGACAAATGACGACTTGACAGGTCACCTGTCCGACATAACCATGAACACTGCTCCGACAAGTCACTACTTCGACAGAACACTAATACTCATCACAAATATTCCACTATTATTCCAGCAATATACAAAGGTCTCAAGATACCTTATCCTTGCTTATTTTGTTCAGCTGTACAAGCATAAGTAGTGATAAGCGTATACGCTTTATATAAATAGCTATATATATCACGCTCTTAACTCCATAAGGAGCTGAGCAGAGCCTCAGGTACTTAATGTTTGGTAAATGAAGCCACATCCGCCGGCATAGACCATGTATTCCCTGTATTAAAAGTCATCATCATCAACAGCTCATATAATGTCCCCACCGAGGGGCTCGAGCCTACCCCACATTAGGGGCGATTATGCCTTAGTCAACCACGCTGGCCAAGTGCGGGTTGGTCGACTTCACACACAACCTAAGAATTTCTTCATAGGTGTGTGCAGGTTTCCTCACGATGTTATCCTTCACCGTAGAAGCGTCGATTCAACGTACATATGAATTCAAAATTTGAAAACACATTGCTACGTGGCGGGGATCGAACCAGTGCCTCCCGGGTGGGAGACGACGCTCTTACGCACTACGCCACCGACGTATTAAAAGTACCATGTATTAAAAGGACATCAAACCAAAATAATAAGTAACCTTCAGTGAATCAATATAATTCGACAACTAGGACAGATGTTACACTCCGGGTTTTATAGTTAAACTTAGTATGTAGTTAAAGTTGCAAATTGTAGTTTTTTCGTTTTCAACCAGTCCGATTGCGTCTTACACACATATGTATGATCACGCTTGTAATCTCAAAAGGGGTTGAGCAAATCTCTAGGAAACATTTAGTTCCACGAAAAGCCACATTAGGCAGTAAGGGCCATCCAGTACCTCCAATATCGACAGGTTGCGAGCCTTTCGCTTACACAGAAAAGGGGCATAAGCAACTAAGCCTTCAGTGAACCAAGAAAAGTAAGCAACCAGGACAATTATTACACTTTTAATTACTCAGCAGTCTGCATATGATATTACCGATAGCACTCCACGTGGTATACAATTGGGTCAGATCTAACAGCGTGAGATTGATACCTAAGCCATTGCTAATATAATTAAAAACCAGCATTGAAACAAATAGTATTATCATCCTGTCACCCATTCCTGACCAGCTATCAAAACAGTTCCTTAGCTTTCGCGATTTATCGCACAAAGCTCCTCAAAGAATATCTGGAGCCATTATTACTCCGTAAAATCACGTATAATTCCTGAATATCAGTCGGTTTGGACCCGTACCTCTCCACCCACTATTATTCTCAACAATGAATATATACGATATATCATTTGGAATATATCACCTTTCTTTAAGACGCGATATCGGCCCGAGGATATCAAGCTACTGACATCTTCTATCCAGCATGATAAATGATCTGACGATGGCGAATTTCCGAGGAGGAAAACCAACCTTATCACTTTGACATAACGCACAGAATCACTCATGAAACTTTAGCTGGGAAACTTGAGAGAGGATATGGAAAATTGCCTCCTATTTCTTGCTGGATACACTCCAATTTCGAATATCACGCAGTGGGATAATATAATACAAGTGTACCAGACAACTCTGATTTCTATTCTTTACAAGGGTAAGGTTAGAATTGCTTGAAACTAAAAGTGTATTAAGGTAAGCGAGTGCGTAGTTGACACCAGATAATTTATATTTGGAGGAGCATCGGTTTTTTTAGGTTTCTTCCAGGATTTCCATTGGGATCGCCTCTTGGGGTGAGTTTAAAAGGTAAATGAAGGTTAATTGGACAGCGCTGATTAAACCAGATGCTCCTCTGAAATTATTTTGGGAAATGTAAATTCAACATCTAATTTCCGAAGTAGTCCTTATGGACATAATACTACTCGTATTAATGATTGGTTATATCAAACGTCTAGAATAGTAATAATCTCGGTAAAGAAGAGAGATAATTAAGGCATTTTCTACATCTTTCTTCTCAGGTCCCAAATTATTTGGCGTTGGTGCAATATGTCGCCATACTTCGAGGTATAGATTCTGGGATGGGGTCCACGTTCAGAAGCCTCCTCGTGGCAGACCCTGGTATCGTGGTGGGGAAACTTTCTCAGCGGGTTTGTGGCTTTTGATGTCAAGTCCCCTTGGCATTCGAAATCACATGCCATCGTCGAGTTGTTTTTGTTTTCCCCATCACGGCTAGTTCCAGACGGCCCGGCGGTCCGATGACTGCTCCCGGTGTCCTCGTCAAGAGGACGCGCCAGGTCGAGCAGCCGTCGGTGCAAGGAGTGCCTAGACGGACAGCGTTGGTGTAGTACAGTCTCGGTGTAGTTGTGCTCACGTGCGCAGATCACGAGCCGCTACGTAATAGCGCACTGAAGGTCAGGCCGGGGATCCACGGTCCCACGTATCATAGGCACCACCCCGCAGGGACGATGCGTCAATGCATTTGACCTCCCTATCAACAAAAAAGGTATAGATTCCGGAATAGGTTTATACCTGACACCAACCATTCTTAAGAATTCTGTTATCTGGTTTACTCGCCAATTCATTTCTATGTCGCAAAATCAAGAAATATGATTTTCTGTCCGCAAATATTGTGTTCCTTCTTACAATCCTGGGTCGTTCAAAAGAGGCATGATGAAGCACCTTGCAGGTCGGCTAGTTCGGCGTGCATAGTTATTATCTCTAGCACTAGCTGTACAATTGTACTCAGCTTGCGCTAACGGTCAGTTAGGAAGAAGTTATTCACTAGACCTTTCAAACTGTGCAGAACTTCATTGCTTTTTGGACAATTTGGGAGGATTCTTACACTTGTATTCACAAACATTACTATGAGATCACTCGACACTTGTATAAGAAACGAACCAATCACAGAGCTCTATTCAACGCAATGGCCTTGAATAGAGCTCTATGATTGGTTCGTTTCTTATCTAAGTGTCGAGTGATCTCATAGTAATGTTTGTGGATACGGGTGTAATTCCATTAGCCTGACAAAACTGTGATCTATATGGTTGGCGTTCCATGCTCAGGTGACTCATAAAATTGCCCAAACTGATAATCATTATCCACGTTTGTTGCACAACAGCAGAACAGAGGTTAGTGCCAAAAACCACGTGAAATTAACGTAAACTGCTAGAACAACCTCATAAATTCCACAAATTCGTACATCACGAGCGATAAATTCAATTAATATCGAATATTCCACCGCGTCGGTTAGTCCTGCTGATTCCCCAATCTCTGCTAATTATTTGTTTGTCCGTGCATTCGTCATGCAATATTTGCGGTAGATTACATCGTTGTGGTGCGTTATTAATTTTAAAATTACCTCGCTTGTTGCGATCACTGCTAACGCTTATCAGCTCTGACCAGTATTGTGCTTGTAATCAGAGTGAGTCTACATTCACAAATTTATTGGTATAGCTGTATACATACAAAAGCTCCTTATTGTACTTTTTACTGCTTTTACGGCGAAGGAAAACATCGTGAGGAAACCTGCACACACCTATGAAGAAATTCTTAGGTTGTGTGTGAAGTCGACCAACCCGCACTTGGTTGACTAAGACCTAATCGCCCCTAATGTGGGGTAGGCTCGAGCCCGAGGTGGGGACATTATATGAGCTGTTGATCTTGATGTACTTTTAAATAATCAAAACCACCATTTCGGGACGGTATAATTATTTTACTTAAATAATTAATAAATATGCTGATATGGAGAAGGAATGGCGAAAGAAACTCCACGGTTTACAATTTCGTAATTATTTCTAAACATCATTACAGGTCAATAGGTATATCAGTATGAATAAATAACAATTTTAAATATGTAAATATTGTGCCAATTTTATTCCCACGCATTTGTATTATTTGAGCCAAATTTAATCTTTACAGTTTGTTTAAAATTATTTATTAATAGGGAAATCTCTAAAATTCTTCGGGAGCTTATATTGAAAATTATGTATTAAAATTTTATGTTAATTGTATTACTTCATCTGACGTGGTATTTACCTACTTGTAAGTTTATACCGAAGGTTATACTTATCGAGGTACTCAGAACAATCAACAGAATGTTGAAGTGGTTGTGTTAGATCAGAGATTATCAAACTTATTTCTTTTACCGCCCCCTTTGAAAATAAGTTATTTTTCAGCGCCCCCATTTTTTTATAGGTACACTCTTAAAACTTAAAAACCACAATTTCATTACTTTAATTACTCAAATGTTTATGTAACAAAATCTATCTATGTTAAGTATTTTTAGTTTTCATATCATACAGGCCAGAAATATACTCTTATCATTCGATATTGAGTAGTAGGTAGGTTTTTATTTTAGTGAATTTTAAAATATAAAGTAAATCAAATTACAAATCATCCATCGCCCCCCTATACTACGCCAACGCCCCCCATTTCTTTCTTGGCCCCTTAACGCCCCCCTCTAGGTCTCCAACGCCCACAAGGGGGCGATATCGTCTACTTTGAGAAAGACTGTGTTAGATAGAAACATTCTTTCTTCTTCTTCTTTAAATAAGTGGCCATCGCGACACATTATGATTACGCATTTCGTCAATGTCAAGTGAAAATGCGTATAAAGTAACAGACAATTGTACGGTAAAATGAGGTTAAAAAATGGAGTCTCTTAACACGTGTTTTTATAACAAGAACTCGGGAGAAACTCCGAAACATTCTTTTCATCCCACCACCTCGGAAAGTGTAATTTTGCGCTTCGAAATCTGGCTGGAAAATTCTATTTTATTCGCTTGAGCGGCAAAGTAGATTTGAATTTAGAACATCACATATAATGAGTACTCAATATAATTGTAAATTCAAAACGTCATTAAACCTATTTAATGTAACCTCTATGGTGCCAAATTTATGATTAGAATGAAGATTATTTTGTCATTTCCTCGCTGAGGTGGGATGAAAAGTTACGTATTGCACTCGAGTGGAAAGATTTTTCACCTTGTGCTCGTTTGTTTCCCTCGCTGACGCTCAGGATTCTAATTTAGAATCACTCGCTGCGCTCGTGATTCAACTTTAGAATCCTTCGCTTGCTCGGTCATCCAAATCGAGCACGCGGTTAAAAAGGAACTTTCCACTCTTGTATAATAAATAACTATTATTGCTAACCAAACAATCATACATACGTACATAAAGTCATGCCTTTTTCACAAAGGCAGAGATCACTTCTTTTGCTTCGTCTACTCCCATCATAAGTCCTCATAGGTACGTGTTCGGCGGTTACAGGTAATTTTTTGACGGCCCTTATTCAAGAGGTCTTCGATTTGATCGATAAACGTTCGCTTAGGTCTTCTCAATCCCGCATCTTCGTTTACCTCCGATTCATATACTTATCAAATATTTAGATTATTATGTATATTTGTCCTTCATCTTGTATCCATACCACAAGATTTTAATGATACTTAATTTGAGCTTGATAATTGGTGTGAGCGTGGAAATATATTATTACTTATTC
This sequence comes from Elophila nymphaeata, assembly GCA_955850985.1. NCBI lineage: Eukaryota > Metazoa > Arthropoda > Insecta > Lepidoptera > Crambidae > Elophila > Elophila nymphaeata. The sequence goes on from OY039092.1 coordinate 13,309,255, forward strand.
TTTTCGTCAATCTAATTTCACACGTCCTTTCTACATGACAGAAACATTTGTGCATCCCTTTCTCAATTCTTGTCACTATATATCTTACTAGCTTTTGCCCGCGACTTCGTCCGCGTGGAATAGTTAAATCAAATCAAATATCTATATTGCGTATCACTTGCTTTCTTGCGAATAGTTACTTTAGGCAGCATTTTATTTCTTTGTATATGTACTTATTTTGCAAAAAATACACATAAAAACTGCCGTGTACTATACTGTATATGGCATTTTTACAATCTATCATTTTATGTTTTCCCATCCTTTGCTAACTTACATGCAACCTTTCTCCCCACGTGGGTCAATATTTCAAAAACGCTAGAACAAATATTTGCTTATTTCTTATCCCGTGCTATTAAAAATTTCATGGTTTTATCTTTGGTAATGAGGAATCTCATAAAAAAATTCATCTCATATTTCAAGCCCTTCATTCCCTCTTTTACAAAAAAGCTTTTATTCCATTTCGACGTTTAGTCTATTTTTGTACCAAACATCAAAATCGGTTCAGGTATGGGCGTGAAAGTCATTAAGTTAAAAAGTCGCGTCCGCCATCTTGGATCTCAAAATGGATAATCCGTACCCTATAAACCACGAAAATGATATCCTTTTTAATAATAAGTTAAAAAGTAGCGTCCGCAATCTTGGATCTAGAAATTGATGATGTATTTGGAATCGACTCCCGAAAACTATGAAAATGATACCCATTTCGATTTTATGTTAAAAAGTCGCATCTGCCATCTTGGATCTCGACATAGATGATGAATTAAGAATCAGGACCCCCGAAAACCTCGAAAATTATACCCATATTCCTATTAAGTTAAATAGTCACGTCACGCCATCTTGGATCTCAAAGTCGATGTTTTATTCGGAGTCAGAACCCTCCAAAAACCACGAAAACGATACCCATATTGATATTTTGTTAAAAAGTCGCGTCCGCCATCTTGGATCTGAAAATGGATCGTGTATTAGTAATCGGGACGTCCCAAAACCACGAAAATGATATCCATATCGAGTTTATATTAAGAAGCCCCAACCGCCATCTTCGATCTCGAAATAGATGTCGTATTCGGAATCGGGACCCCAGAAAACCACGAAAATGATACCCATATCGACGTTATGTTAAAAAGTCACGTCCGCCATCTTGGATCTCAAAATGGATAGTGTATTCGGAATTAGGACCCCCAAAAACCACGAAAACGATATCCATATTGACATTTTGTCAAAAATTCGCATCCGCCATCTTGGATCTAGAAAAAAATGTTTTATTCGTAATCCGGACCCCCAAAAACCACGAAAACGATACCCATATTGACATTATGTTAAAAAGTCGCGTCCGCCATCTTGGATCTCAAAATGGATAATGTATTCGGAATTAGGACCCCCAAAAACCACGAAAACGATATCCATATTGACATTTTGTCAAAAAGTCGCGTCCGCCATCTTGGATCTAGAAAAAGATGTTTTATTCGTAATCCGGACCCCCAATAACTACGAAAACGATACCCATATTGACATTATGTTAAAAAGTCGCGTCCGCCATCTTGGATCTCAAAATGGATGGTGTATTAGTAATCGGGACCTCCAAAAACCAAGAAAATGATACCCATATCGATTTTATATTAAGAAGTCCCAACCGCCATCTTGGATCTCGAAATAGATGTCGTATTCGGAATCGGAACCCCCGAAAACCACGAAAATGATACCCATATTGACATTATGTTAAAAAGTCACGTCCGCCATCTTGGATCTCAAAATAGATGGTGTATTCGGAATCGGGACCCCCGATAACCACGAAAATTATACCCGTATTGACATTTTCTCAAAACGTCACGTCCGCCATCTTGGATCTCGATATAGATGTTTTATTCGTAATCCGGACCCCCAAAAACCACGAAAACGATACCCATATTGACAATATGTTAAAAAGTCGCGTCCGCCATCTTGGATGTATTTTTGTACTGGGGGTTCTTACGACCTTTCATCCCCTATTTCATCCCCACGTGGGTCGATATTTCAAAAACGCTAGATAAAATATTTCTTTCTTTCTTATTAAGTCCCTAATTTCAAAGTATCATGGTTTTATCTTTAACAATGACGAAGTCCCATACAAACTTTCATCCACTATTTCACCCCCATACAGGTCTAAATTTCAAAAATTTTAGAACAAATATTTCTTTCTGTCTTATTAAGTGCCTAAATTCAAAGTTTCATGGTTCTATCTTCAAAAATGACGAATTTCCATACAAACTTTCATCCCGTATTTCAACCCATACAACCTTTTTTTCGCGATAAAAAGTAGCCAATGTCTTTCCCCGAGATCTAATCTATAGTTGTACAAATTTTCATCAAAATCAGTTCAAAGTATCATGGTTTTATCTTTAACAATGACGAAGTCCCATACAAACTTTCATCCACTATTTCACCCCCATACAGGTCTAAATTTCAAAAATTTTAGAACAAATATTTCTTTCTGTCTTATTAAGTGCCTAAATTCAAAGTTTCATGGTTCTATCTTCAAAAATGACGAATTTCCATACAAACTTTCATCCCGTATTTCAACCCATACAACCTTTTTTTCGCGATAAAAAGTAGCCAATGTCTTTTCCCGAGATCTAATCTATAGTTGTACAAATTTTCATCAAAATCAGTTCAAAGTATCATGGTTTTATCTTTAACAATGACGAAGTCCCATACAAACTTTCATCCACTATTTCACCCCCATACAGGTCTAAATTTCAAAAATTTTAGAACAAATATTTCTTTTTGTCTTATTAAGTGCCTAAATTCAAAGTTTCATGGTTCTATCTTCAAAAATGACGAACTTCCATACAAACTTTCATCCCGTATTTCAACCCATACAACCTTTTTTTCGCGATAAAAAGTAGCCTATGTCCTTCCCCGAGATCTAATCTATAGTTGTACAAATTTTCATCAAAATCAGTTCAGTGGTTTAGACGTGAAAGCTTAACAGACAGACAGACAGACAGACAGACAGACAGACAGACAGACAGACAGACAGAGTTACTTTCGCATTTATAATATTAGTAAGGATAACATTCAAGTAAGAATCTAAACATGTATACGCTAACATTTTTGAAGACAAGTAAATGTGGGTAGTCGTCGTCATCAAACTAACTGTGAGATACGTGTGCGCATGTGTTAGTGTGGTGAGTGGTTTTGTGTATTGTAGATTTTCAGTAAGTAGTATAAAAATAGTAACATTTAGGCAATTTTTTTTTGTGTCCATAGCAGAACAAACTATGGATGCAAATCTGAAAATAAATGCAATATTATTATTATATTATAGCGAATATCTTTACTTTTTCTTTTTATACAACATCGTTAATTGATTCAAGTTCAAGCAAGTCTACGCAATCTAAAGACATCTAGTGTGCCACCATCTTAATTCGAAAAATTCGTTTTTTCGCTAAACATTAATTTCACGTTAATTAATGACGTAGCTTTTTGTTGTGAGGTTACATTGTTTTAGTCGCATTAAACAGATAATTAAGTTATACGTCGAAGGTTATAAGGAAATTATTTTGAAGGGATGACAATGAACGCCCGAGTACACGTAATACCGTCTCATATTAATATTAATACCATATTACAGACAATTATAACGAAGATAAGGTGTTTTAATAAGAAGATTTTTAATTAAGTAATTTGATTAATTTTACTTTTAATTAAAAAATAAGCGATATCATTCAGCCTTACCTAAAACTAACAATTGGTTTATTTGGTATTTTTAATGTAACTTTACGGATATACCTTGAGTTGCATATTTTGTACAATTTTAGCTTGATATTTCAGAGTTCCTAGTGACGGGAAGAATATAAATGTAGGTTGTAATATTACATATTATACTTAGTTAAAACTAGTGCCAACTCTATACATAACTAGTGCTCCACCTGCGACTTCGTCCGAGTGAAGTATTTTATGAATCCAACACAGCCTATGGCAATCAGGAATAATGTAGTACTCTTATGGCGAAAGAATTTTTAAAACCAATCCAGTAGTTTTTGCGTTTATTCGTTATAAACACACAAGTCTTTCCCCTTTATAATATTAGTATAGTAAACATAAGTGAACATTAAGATTGATATTCCATCAAATGAGAACTTACTATTTTAGCTATCTTGTTCAGTCCTTTTTTCTGAATGAATGAAAGGTATTTATTTTTGTTCTTTTTAATATAAAAGTAGCCATTTCTTTTTATTTTCTTTTTTATTTAATTTCCAACTGCTATTATTATTATTGTAATTTTTTGTGTAATTACGGTGCGGCATAGCGTACAGTCGTTCTCCCACGCATATGGTGTCCACGGAAGACCAGCGTCGTGGGGTTCATGACGCCCGGCATATGCTGAGTTGGACTCCAATTCAGCATTACAATAGATTATAATGTATATTAATTAATTCTCATTATTATAATTGTATCTATATTTGTGTGCTGAATAAATATTTATTCTAGTCTATTCTATTACAACATTCCAAATCACACCGAATAAATAATTACCGGTTTGAGAAACATAGATGCAAATATAAAGATACATTAATACAATCAAAGTTTACACTAAGTTATAGAATTGGCAGTCTTGTCGTTAAGAGCAATCTTTTAGAGGCACACTTTGGAAGGTAAGGACTGAAATTACTACTAAATGTCTTCTAAATGAGACGGAAAAAATGTGTGCTTATACTTATGTACGAGAATTTATACTTCTTTGCACACAACAAAGAAATTTAATTTGATTTTTTTTCATACGCTGCCCGCATCCAGCGCGGCTACCCGCGATCTTTGCCAAATCGTCGTCGGTCCACCTTATTAGGGGCCTACCCTGGCGGTACGCGGCTGTGACTCGAGAACCTTTCCACCCCAGCGGCCGTCAGTCCTCCTCGCAATGTGCCCTGCCCACTGCCACTTAAGGTTCGTAATTCTTTGGCTTATGTCGGTAATTAGTTCTCCTGTGGACCTCATTATTTCTGATATGATCTCGCAAAGAGACTCCGAGCATAAAACATCAATAAAGCTCAACCAAATACGTTCGCTAAAATTAGATCAATCTAACTTGTAACGAAAATCAATCAAAACGAAAAACCAATGACAAATTCGTCCCGCAAAAAACCAATACATGCTCGAAAAGAATTACACTCATTTATTTCCATTAAAACGTGGACAGATGAACGATTTCATTCAATCGACCGCTCATTCGTTCATTCTTCGTACAGTTTGACTAATTTGATTTGGTATTTTCTGGATTAGGGTGTTGAGCTAGCTCGCTTGTATTTTCGACTTTTTTACAAGTGGATAGGGTTTATTGTGACTTGCGATGGTGTTTTATTGATTTTCCGTTGAATGCTTTATTATTTAGCTGTTGCAATTTAGTATCGTTTAGTATCATGTCGCTGGATAACTGTTAAACGGCGTATTACGTCATTAATTGCTATTAATTGCTTTTAAATACTTAGTTGATGTCGTAATGGAGGAGTGGTCAGTAACGCTGCCTACACACAAATCAGTCAGGGATCGAATACTGGTAAGAGCAAATTTTTTTGTGAAACGAACATTGGTAATTAATATATCTTTTTATGCAACTAGATGACAAACAAGCTGACGGCCCACCTGGTGGTAAAAGGATACCGTCGCCTATAAACACCTGCAATAACAAGGAACAATTCACTTGGTATTGCAGGAGCGTTGTCATCCTGAGGCCTAAGATGAAATGCCTTCCATGCCCAGTAATTACACTGGCTACCTTTCCCTTCGATCGGAAACACAGCAAACTGTTTCACGGCTGAAATAGGAAAGGCGGTGGTACCTACATACAGGCCTACCACCTCGAAAATATTTATTTATAAAAATGTCTTAATCAATATTATGTATACCTATTTGACCGTTATCCAGTATTTATAACACAAGTTTTTAATGTTACCTTAATTAGTGTGAGCGTGGAAAAAATGGCCCTGAGTATCGAACCCGGGATGTCTGGGTGCTGACCTCCATCACACCACCAAGCCATAGCCCGTAACCTTCCGGTTATATAGGCCTAAATCGCGACAGAGTGCGCTGCTACTTGCCGTGGATTCTTTGCACAGCGCACCTTCTTGACTCCCTACAAATTATTTTTAATCTTCGTCCTTGTCCCTATGGTCCCTCTCCCCCTTCTGCGGGGAGAGACATCATTCAGTACATCTTCAGTGCCTTCAAGGTCGTCTGAGCGCACTGCCCACTTATAATATTGTGTTTTTGTCGCGTGAACTCCAGTAGCTGTCTGAAGTTCACCTCGGTCTCCACGAAGATGTCTGGGTGCTAATGAACTATCACAAAACATAGCGAACTAGTTGCTCGAATTTGAAGCATCCAAACTGGGGTAGTGCCTTCACCTTACAGAAGACCACAGGCAAATAACATAAGCAGTCGTAAGCTCGTATGCCAACCAAATACCATAAAAAAGTATGGGCCATGTTATAAGCTTGTTGCTTACATCAAACCCAACAGGTTTTTCCTTCAGTGAACCATCTAACAAAAACCAACAACCAGGGCAGAAGTTACACTGAAACATTTCAGCAATCTGGACATCCAAGGGGATTAGAATAAGCGGATAATTCTTTGTGCTCTACCACTCTTAATATCTATTAAAATTAAATCCTTTCAAACCACCACGGCTGAGGTAATGGAACGGCTAAATAAATGCAAAAATAATTTTCATCATCTTGTACTAGTATTATATTCTGAAAGCCCTTAAGTTTTAACGGCATTGTGCAAAACTTGTGATTGTGAGAATATAATTATGTTTTAAAAGCACGCAAAACTCTTTATTTCTCAAAAAGTAGATACTACAAACAACACAATTTAAAGGACACTGGGTTAACCGCTCGCAATTGGAACGCCCATCCTGGGAGTAGTACCTTACAAAAGACCGTAATCACTGAATGTAAGACTGATGGATCGTGTATTCTTTTCAAAGGTCTAGAACATGACTTCATTCCACCTGATGGTAAGCAGAACTGGAGTCCAAATACGAAGATAGCTGGTGCAAGCGATAAACTGCCGCGCTAGCCACCCTCGCCTGCCGACCTGCAATTTGCTAATTTACGCCTCTTCTGAATGAACCAAGATTGTAAGAGGGAGGGAACACGTGTGCTGGAATTATTGATTGTGCGACTTATTATTAGTGAATAAAGACGTGTTGCTGATGACGATTTGTATCTGAGGGATTATATTGTACGTCTGAGGGCAGACATACAACTGAATAGCAGATTTGTAAATTAGATGTACGTACGTTTGCTAGTCGGTAGAGATGGAGGATTTTTTTTTTACAAATTACAATAATTATTAGTTTTTTCTTATTGTATTTAAAATTCAAAATCTGCCACCGGACACCCTTTTTAACCCCCGACGCATAAAGAGGGGTGTTATAAGTTTGACCTGTCTGTGTATATGTATGTCTGTGTGTCTGTCTGTGGCATCGTAGCTGCTAAACGAATGGACCAATTTTGATGCGTTTTTTTTTTGTTTTTGAAAGCTAGCGTGATCGAGATGGTTCTTAGCTATGAATTTATGTCGGGAGTTACATAAATTTTCAATTTTGTAGTTTTTTATACTGCAATATACCTCTTAAGCCTAATGAAGATGAGATTACACAGCAATTAACCAATTCTCAACCTTTCCCAAACTAATATACAACCTCATTTCAATTAAGAGACTGGTATTTTTCAAGCAAAAATAATATTACCTCCGCTATAATTTATATGGCTAAATAAGTACGGTTTATTTCCACCATCAATCAAAGGGGACGTTTAGAGCCAAAACACGGTGGACGGGTATTTAATACGCCGCAATAATAACTCGTGTGATAATGGCTTAGGTAGTGTTAAGTATTTTTTATGTAGGGCACAAATTCCCTTTGAGTTTATTTCTTTCTTCTTACCCTTGACACAAATCTGTGTGTCTTTCTGTGACATCGTAGCTGACAAAGAGATGATCCATTTCAGATTTAGTTTTTATTTTTAACCGACTTCAAAAAAGGTCATGTTCTCTATTCGACTGTACAAAAAAAAGTAGCATGTTTTCTATTCCACTGTTTTTTTTGTATGTATGTTACGCGATTACTCCGTCAATTATGAAAATAAAATGCATAGAAAATTTCAAACTTAAATTTACAATTTGCGGACCTGCATAACCTGCTTGTTATACCACTTACCAAGCAACCGTAAACATGTATATGTACATATAACACACCTTAATAAGCGAAGCGCTTTATTAGTGTTACATAAAATATGCGTTCGGGGGCTTCACACCTCATTCTGATTGATGACGCGTTACCCCTTTGTTTAGTAATAAGTTCGTCTTGTAATTAATTTGTGATAATTACTAAGCGTCGTGTGAGCTATGGAGATACACTATATCTCTGGAGACCCAACTTGAACAGATCGATAACTCTTGCTCGATTGCAAAAGTCAAGCTACTATTTGCGTGGTTTGTACTCGGAAGTGTGACCTTTTTAATACGAAGTTTAAATTTTTGTTTGACCTTTTCAAGACAAGTTCATGGAAAATATCAGTAGATGAATTCCACTCCTTAGGTGTGGTTAGCAAATCGCTTTGTGTGATCTTTGTGATATCAACAATAAAAAGGTGGTAATTTAACCTGCTTTTTGTGCCCCGATGATGAAATGGGGCTGGTGGAATTATTCGTGTAATTCCGTAACATACTCTCCGAAGTGTGTCCTAATAGAACACAAATTTAGGACAGTAGGTGATGGAATACTGGCTAGTTATCGGTGGTCAAGGCTCGCCAGTTTGACATCCGTAGTTTTGAGTTGCAAATTAGTCATTTAGCTATTTTTCGCACTGTGAGCTGGTATTTCGCTGATCCGTCCCAAAGACGGCAGCAATACTCCATGACGGTGCGGAGCTGTGTTTTTTACAAATGAAATAGTTGCTGTCGTGTGAAGTTTCGCTAAACCTTTGAGAGTACGCCTAGCGTTTTGATTAGTAGTAGTAGATTTTTCTTTAAGCACACCATTATTATTAAATACAAGTGAATATGAAATACCCATCTTTGAATTAGAACAGAATAAAAAAGAAATATGCACATAAAATATGACCTGAATCTATAAATGCTACTGGACCATTACAAATCTCGACCACTGGTCGAGTAGCCAATTGTCTAGAAATGGTAGTGGTCAGGAGTGATGAGTAGGTTCAAGGCTATTTTTATGGCCAAGAGGAGTGGACTGTTTATGGGAGAGTCTAATCTATGTATCTGTGTGATCGGTAGGTAAACGATATGCCCTAACATTTCATGATATAATCAATTTTGACGTCTTTGTGGACAGCTACAAAACTTTTGTAAACAAAATAGACATAAGCTTGTGAATCGCTATTCATAATTATGTAATTGGGTTAACCCCGTGTAATTATGTTAAATTAAATAAATAAATAATAAATAAATAAATTATAAGATCCAGCCACGACATATAATAGGTTGGGGAAAAAGTTTCTCCGCATTTTTTAAGAAAATTCAAAACATTTTTTAATATAGTTTATTTACATTTAACTAAAGTATGTAGGTACCATTTTGTTCGATAACTTTTTGCCATCTTGTAGGTAGGGACATGATCCCATTGCTATAGAAATTTTGGGACTTCTGGTCAAAATACCGCGACAAGTGGTTTTGGCAGTCCTCTCGTGATGTTAACCTGACACTGCCTAAAGAATTCTGAAGAGACCGAAACAGGTGGAAATCTGAAGGTGCAAGGTCAGGACTATACGGCGGATGCATTACCACCTCCCAGCCAAACTCTCTTAATTTTTGCTGAGTGGCTAAAGATGTGTGAGTTCTAGCGTTATCATGATGAAAAACCACACCCCTTCTGTTGATTAATTCCGGCCGCTTTCTCTCAACTTCTTGCTTTAATCTCATCAGTTGTTCGCAGTAGAGTTCAGAATCGATGGTCCTGCCTGGTGGTAACAGCTCATAATGAATAATGCCCTTCCAATCCCACCACACACACAGCATCACCTTGTTGCGAGTTAACCCGGGTTTCGCCACAGTCTGTGAAGCCTGACCGGCCTTTGACCACGACCTTTTTCGCACGTTCTTGTCGTACGTGATCCACTTTTCATCACCAGTTATCAGCTTCTTCAAAAATGGTTCGGTTTCATTACGTCGTAATAAAGAATCACAAATGAGTACACGGTTCATTAGGTTTATTTCAGTGAGCTCGTGAGGTACCTAAATGTCGAGCTTTTTTGTGTACCCAGTTTTTTTCAAATGCGCCAAAACTGTTTTATGGTCAATTCCCAGTTCTTCAGCTACGTCGTAACTACTGACATGCCGATCTTGCTCCACTTTTTCAAAAATGGCATCCATTTTATCTGTAATAGGGCGACCAGAGCGACGTGCATCTTTGACATCAAAATTTCCGGATTGAAAACGCTTAAACCAAATTTGTGCTACTCTCACAGACACTGCACTAGGTCAATCATCAACATCGCAAATTTTTTTTGCGGCTTGCGTTGCATTTTTACCTTTTTTGTAGTAAAATTTTAAAATGTATCGAATTTCTTCATTAGATTCACTCATCTTGGCGGTACGAAAAACAAATGAAAATCACACATTTTCCTAATTTGAATTTGGAATTATGTTCTTTAAAATTTAAACTTTCAATGATACCAAAACCAGCCAGATACAAATAGTATAGCCAAAGAGATTTTATTACAAGTTTATACATACTATAATGCGAAAAGACTTTTTCCCCAACCTAATTTAATACACAGACCGGTAAAGAATCCCAAAAACATAAAATAAAATTAGACGAAATTAAATAGAATACGAAAAAAACTAGTCATGATAAAATGCTGAGTCGGGAACATTTTAATGCCAAATAAAATGATAAGTACACAAAACTTAATGGAAACAGAAGATATATAATCTCCTAAGCAACTGCATACGTTTAATATTAAAGAGCGTCTCCTAATGTAATGCTTCCTCACAACAAAACCAGACTCCCCAAGCCTGCTTTAGAACTAGACACTAAGTGTAACAACAATAAATTCTCGCCGTGGAAATTGTGACACGACATGTATCGCATTCATTAAGTTTTGAGAGTGCAAAGGCGTTAGAAAATTCCGTTTTTAAGCTTTTAATTAACTTGCAATTTTGCACGTATGTCTATATATTCGGGTAAAATCTTGCAACTGAACTTTGAAGCAGTTATCTTCAACTGATTGAGATGATTTTTTTTATTTCAATTAATTTCATTTTATATTAAATGAATTGTTTTATGTTCCGTAGTTTACTGACGAACGACGGCTTATAAAACAGCTGTTGCTCTAATTTGCGATTTTAATTAAATAAAGTGGAAAATATTGGTCACTGTGTGATTAAAAACGTATAATGTGGAATAAATAACAACTACAAACATTTGTAACTTGGTGTGAATCGTTTATCAAGGAATAACTCAATTGTCATAGTCGCCGGCCGGCGCCCGTTATCACAGAATCATCTTTAAATAAGTGATAAAATATCAACAATCTTCAGCATCGGCTACAACTATTACCGGGGGAGTATTTTATTTCATATTCTTTAAACATATAGTTATTACCTACTCGATTTTTTATAGGGAAAGTTCATAACGTATAACCTCCATTAACTGTCACTTTCAATTTTACAAATTCATAATAACAGACCAATTATTAAATTAGTATATTTATCATTAAATAAATAATACAAAGTAAGGAACTATTGGAGGAAGTATTGCTAAAGTATTAGCTGGTTTTTTTTAGTGTTTCCTTGGTAACAAACCAGCTTAATATTTCTAAAATTTATTATTTGCTTACTGAATGTCAGTACGCATTACCTGTTTAACAAGGTTATTAACTCACAATTATTTTTCCACTCTTATATATTTAGGCTTACTCTTTTATTAGTAATTTCAAATAATATTATATTGCCTGTTTAAAGCAACTTCATGTTTTAGTAAAAATTTGTATTGTTTTATCTAATAAGTACTTTACACAATAAAATTAACATATTGTAGAAATTAAGTGGACTGTGACTATTATAGCTATTACACACTTACTGACATTTCAAAACAAATTATTTTAACCCAGTATAGTTGACAAATAAGTACAGTTGTAGTAGTATTATATGTTCAAACCTTGACTTTTATACTTTTCAGTTCACCGGTTGGTTGCTTTGTTGAGGGATATGCAGGCCATTACTTCATCCAGTGTGATGACCCGTAAAGCAACTGCGAAGGATACTGAGATGAAGCTTAAGCAGACCCTCATGGATTTGCGGGCATCCCGTGAGCTCTGTGATCGTCTCATGCAGGAACGGGATGATAGTGAAATAGAAATCATTAAGATCTTGGAAAAGAATAAGCATTTAAAATCTGAACTTACAGAGCTGCATGTCAAATATGAGGATGTGTTGGAGCAATGTAGGCAAATGGAATATACTATAAGTAATTTTGCGGAATGTAGTAGGACACACGAGCAGGCTTTGAGTAGAATCAATGAATTAGAGGTCAGCTTGTGTATTGCCAATCGAAATATCAATGATTTAGACTCTGCTAATAAAAAGTTATCTATTGATAAAAACTCTGAAAGCTTGTTCGATGAATTGACTGTCTGCGGACCTGACTTCATCGAGGAACATTCGGTATTAGTAAACAGTTCAAAGAATAAATACAACAATAATAGTTTCTCAAGTGTAAGAAAACTGAAAAAGTATATTCGAATTAATAAATTTATAAATAAAACTAAAAAAACAATTAACAGATATAATAAACAGAAAATACAAAATTTTGGTCGAATGGAACGTTCAAAATTAATTGAAAAATTGAATAATATGAATAGTATTGCTGACAGTAACAAAAATGGCTATATTGATTACAGTAAAAACTTAGAATCAAAAATAGAAAATCTTGAACAGACATTGAAAAACATGTTAACAAATATTCAAAATTTGTCGCAAAAGCAATTAAATTACCAGATTGTAGCGTCAAATGACATGGTGGATTTATGTAATTATAATGCAGAGCGTTTTGAATCATTAAATAAAAAACGTTCATGTAGGTGTTCATTTAGTTTGTGTGACAAAATGACACAACCACCTAGTTCAGTCTTTGATAAACAGCTACACCCAAAAACTTGCAGTAAAGCCAAACTATGTATAACTACACCTGTACACAACAACCACGATGAGGTTAGGACCGAGACAACATCTATCAAAGAAAACATAATTATGTATTGTGATGAGATTGGCAAAAATATGGGGCTCATAATGGAACAACATACAGGGCAACTGGTAACTAACTTATGTATGCCTGGTGCCAGCTACTCACAAATATTAGACAAAATAAACTCAAGCAACTACAGTACTAATACAACAATAATTGTTTTTGTAGGAAGAAGGGGTAATACCAATATAAATTGTTTGAAAAAATGTTTTGAGTGCCTATGTAACCTAAATGTGAAGAAAATTATTTTATTTGCATTACCATACAGTAGGTCATTGACAGATACTGAAAATGAATATAGACATAAATGTAATGTAAAATTGCAGAACATGACATATTATAATAATAAATTTGAATTTATTGACACTAATGTATTCATTAGACATTTTTATTTGACCAAAGATAATTACTATCTTTCTAATTTTTACAAAAAACAGATAGCAACTTCGCTATCATATTTTATTTCTAAGCCAGCCAATTCATTGGCTAATTACACTGCCTTTATTGGGCAGGAAAGTAAAATGACATATGACCACATGGAATGTGTTCCAATGTCTTTAAATTAAAACACAAGACAAAAGAGGCATTCTCTGGCAATAATAGCACTACAAGTGCTGACTATAGTTGTAGTTTAAACCTATCAAATATTATTTCTCCAATTTGTGCAATTAATCCACAGACTGTAAAATGTAATAATATTAACTTGGTGCATCAAAATATTCAAGGGATTTCAGGTAAAGAATTAGAATTAGAGTTATTTATGAATTGTAAAAACATCGATATTTTTTGTATCACTGAACACTGGTTGAAAAGTCATCAGCTTATGTTCAATTTTAATAATCACCAGGTTGTTAGCTCATTCAGCAGGACAAACTTGAGGCATGGTGGTTCTTTAATTGTAACTAGGAATAATATTAAATCCAAAGAAAGAATTGACCTTGTGAGCTTGTCTGTTGAGCGAGTTACGGAAATAGCATGTATCGAGTTTGAGCATTTCATTGTTATGAGTGTATACAAACCTCCATGTGCGCCCTATGAGTCATTCCAAAAAATTATGGAGGATGCCCTTTTTAAAATCAGTGGTAGTCATAAAACAATTGTTATCTGTGGTGATTTTAATATTAATATTTTAGAAAAAAGTGCCTTGACGAGTAACTTTTTAAATTTATTTAAGTCCTATGACTTACATAATTGTTTTAACGAGCCCACGAGAATTACTGCCACAAGTGCTACCTGCATTGACAACATTTTTTCTAACATTAAGCCTAATCAGAAATCCATAATTAATTTGTTACACTCTGATCATTGCGGTCAGTTAATCTCATTTTATAGGAAAAAACCTACCTCTCAAAGAACCAAGGTTAATTTTGTTCCTGTGACTATTAGTAGACTAGAAAAGTTTAAAAATAATTTGATTCAGAAACTACCAAGGATGCCTTTTCAGAACTGTACTGAGTACTTGTATACTGCTTTGTTCAAACTTATTAGTGAGGAATTCAGTAAAAACTTTACAACAAAAACAATAACAATCGGCAACCGTCCATCCTTCAGTGAGTGGGCCACTGCTGGTATATATAAAAGCCGAAACAAATTATATGAATTGTACGGTGAAAAATCGTACAATTTTAACCCCACGTTTATTAATTATGTAAAAAATTACTCTATTACTTTTAGACGAGCCTGTGCCACTGCTAAGTCCATTTATTTGAAAAATAAAATAACCAGAGCTCAAAATAAAATTAAGGAAACGTGGAATATTATTAATAGCGAAACTGGTAGAGCTCCCAGACGCGTTCGTGATTTCAATTTAAATGTAAACAATGTAAATATCAAAGATGATTTAAAGATTGCATCTGAGTTTGAAAAATTTTTCACAGAAATCCCTTTCTTAACAACTAAAACACTAAGTTCATCTTCGACAACAGCTGAAACACTACTTATGGAAAGTGTATGTAAATGCGATGCTAATTTTGAATTCACATCTGTCAACTACAAAGATATTATAAAGATATTTAAATCCATCGATATAAAGAAAACTATGGACCTTTGGGGACTTTCCGTTAAAACTGTTTCAAGTATAATAGATATAATTGCCCCTTACTTGGCTATCGTGTATAATAGCAGTATAGCTTCGGGTGTATTTCCTGACTTGATGAAACATAGCAAAGTCGTACCTTTATTTAAGTCTGGAGATGCTTCGGACCCCACGAATTTTCGACCAATCTCTATATTACCAACACTTAGTAAAATCTTTGAAAAGTTAATGCTTAATCAACTCCTCAATCATTTCGTAAAATACAGTTTGCTACATAAAAACCAATTCGGCTTTACGAGGGGTCGGTCAACTATTGATGCAGGAGTTGAATTATTGAAAAACATATATTCAGCTTGGGAGGATTCACAGGATGCTTTGGGAGTATTCTGTGATTTATCCAAGGCTTTCGACTGTGTAAATCATGATACTCTTGTCAGGAAATTACATCACTATGGCGTTAGAAATAGGGCTCTCGACCTTTTGACATCTTACTTGAGTAATAGAATTCAAAGGGTCGATATAAATGGTCAAAGATCTTCTGGAGCTGCGGTTACAATAGGAGTTCCACAGGGTTCAATTCTTGGTCCTTTTCTGTTCTTGATATATATTAATGATCTACCTTACTGTGTAAATAAAAGTCATGATATAGTGTTGTTTGCAGATGATACATCTCTGATATTTAAAATAAACAGACGAATGACTAATTATGACGAAGTAAACAACGCACTATCTAAAGTAGTAGATTGGTTTAACATTAACAATTTGCTTTTAAACGAAAATAAAACCAAATTAGTTAAGTTTTGCACACCCAATGTGAAACGGGTTGAAACAAATATACAAATAAATGGTATAGGATTAGAACCTGTTGAATCGACTATTTTCTTGGGCATAATGTTAGATGCTAAATTGCAATGGGGTCCACATATTGAACGAATGTCTGGTAAACTTAGTTCAGCTGCGTATGCAGTTAAAACTATCAGACGACTTACTGATGTAGACACAGCCAGAATTGTATACTTTAGTTATTTCCATAGCATTATGTCATATGGAATTCTTCTCTGGGGGAATGCTGCGGACATTAACACCATATTTGTCTTACAAAAACGAGCAGTAAGAGCTATTTATCAATTAGGACCTCGGGTTTCACTCAGGGAAAAGTTTAAAGAAATAAATATTCTAACAGTGGCATCACAATACATATTTGAAAATCTAATTTACGTAAGGAAAAACATAAAAAACTTTTCTGAAAAGTGTGACACTCATAATATTAATACTAGAAAAAAACATAATCTAGTGGTACATGCTACTCGTCTCCACAGAATAAGCAATTCTTTTATGGGGCAATGTATACGCTTTTATAACAAACTCCCAAATAACATTCGAGATCTACCTGTTAATAAGTTCAAAACTGCTATTAAATCTAAACTGTATAATAAAGCTTACTATAAAATAACTGATTACATAAATGATTCTAACGCTTGGGGGTGAATTTGTTCATGATCTATGCATCCAAAATATAATATATTAATTACACAGATTATCAACCTTGTGTCTTATAGTTAACTAAGAAACATAATTTAAATTTGTTCTAGATTATAATCAAGAAGCATGTGTATGTCATTCTCACTAAAAAGGTCTTGTGGCGGTGTCGTCTTGCGTCGGGTCGTTACGTTCCCTAAAATATGGTTGAGCGAAGCGATGGCTGATTCTTGCGTCATGCCTGTGAACAGGTGCCGCCAATGAGACCTGGTCATCTCATGTTTTCTTGAACTTTTTATTTTTATTTGATGTAAATGTTAGACAATGTAGTTGTTTATTCTTAGATGGATAATTGTATGACACATGCCATTAATAGGATAATTTTGTTTGTGTTATGATATTGTTTATATAACTAATGTATTAGGTATTGTTTTGTTTTTTTTTTTTTTATTTTGGTATGCACACATTGTATTCTTATAGATATATTTATTAACCAAAGGATCATAAATGTATGCTTAGCACCTAAATTGAGCAAAATCTATCTAACAATAACAAAAAATGGTGGTGGGTATAAGACTTAAATTAATTAGTTCATTAATGTGATTAGTTGAATTGTATAGAAAAGCTTTTACAACATAAATTATTATTATAAATGAACCAAATGCGTGGGAGTAATAACTGCCCAAAATTTACGCATGTAAAACTGTAATTTTAATTATATTATTATTATCTATTGACCTGTAATGATGTTTTGAAATCATTACCAAATTGTAAGCTGTGGAGTTTCTTTCGCCATTTCTTCTCCATCTCAGCATAATAATATTATCGTCCCGAAATGGTGGTAGGGTTTTGACGATTTAAAAGTACTTAGCAAAGTCCATTTAAATAAAGAGCTTTTCATTTCATTTCATTTCATTTCATTTCATTTCATTTCATTTCATTTCATTTCAAACGGGTTACCGCCAATAGTATCTAATTTACTGTGGTTCAATAAAAATTAACCTACTATGCGTTTCAATAACTTATCGATCTTTACTTTTGCTTCTTGTTCTTCTTAATTAATGGCTTCTCTTGAGCATTAAGCCGATGTTGAGTACACTTTTGCTTACTAGGCATAATATTTTGACAGATATCCTATACAAGATATGTCAAAATTCTACTGTTAACAAGGGAAACTGTCGGTAGGTGATCGGTAGTTATATGGAACCCGTCACTAGTCGCTTAATTATTGAAAATTGATCTTATTTAATGCTGTTTGTTTGTCTAGTTATATTTGTATCACTCAATTATTTTCTTTATTCTAAATGTTGCTACTCCATTACACAATCTTGCAAAAGGCATCCCGAAGTAGGTTTTGAGGTATTCGGAACTCCAAATTCAGAACTATTTTCCAAGGAAACTTGAGCCTTGTAGCGACAACTCAAAGTTGAACTCCGAAAAGACGAACTTACCAAAGCATTACCCGAACATGTGCAGGATTGTTGAACGAAAACAGCAACTGTCAAACTGTAACAAGCGGAAGAGAAAACTTCTACCTTGCCGCGTATATTATTTATAATCCTCTTTTAGGAACACTCGTAGTGTTACCGTAGTGGCGGAAGATTTCATTTCTCGGAGGAGAATCATATAGAAAGAATAACAAATTTAATAGAAGGAAACTTACACCGCCATATTTTACTTTCCCGAAAATTTATTTTATTTTACCTTTGACGGGGAAGCTCTCGTCCTTTATCTCATCTGATGCTAAGTGAAGATAAGACCGAAGATGTAATCGAACTTGACCCGAAACCCTTAACCATTGGATTGGCTATCTTATCACTCATCATCACAACGACCTTTTTAATCCCCACTGGTCACAGCAGTGCGGATTAAAAAGGTCTCTCCTTTGCCTCTACTGGCATCACACGGCCATCTCTCTTATCACTAATTTTCGAATAATAAGTAAGAATTAATTATTATGTCAAAACTATTGTCCACTCCGCTTAGTCATAAATAATAACAATGAGCCTACCGATGACTAGGAGTTCCACTCTTGAAATGTATTAATTTATTTTCCGCTACTAACGGTAAAGTGATTCAAATCCTGTATCAAGTCCCGGTTATTGTTCTCAATTTCTTATTGAAGATTGTCGCCATGAAAATAGTGTTATCAGCATTTTTGTGTTTCGACAGTCGAGAAGATTCCAGGCTCTGGGCTCCGGCTGGACCATCTTCGCTTTTATCACCAATCAGTCTCAAATAAATAGATTCTTATATTCTAAGAGACTCATAAAAAAAGTTTTACTAATCATTCTGAGTTGATTGATTGGAGCAAATCTTATCCCTCCTAAGTTGATCAAATTAGAGATTATCTCAGTGATAGGGTCGATCCTGTCACTTTTAATAAAAGTTATATTGTAGCTATATGTTTCAAAAAAGTAATAATTAATAGATAATATAACATGAAAAGTGGAGATTTGAAATGAATTATTTGGTGATTGACACCAGAACTTCCATGGCAACAGACTCAAGTAAAGCTTCCAGATCTAATCTTATAACGTTACGATTGATCTCCGAATAATTTCCCAGTATTCCTAGTAAAAAAAAGACAACACGCAAAATTGATTTTTCCACACCCGAAGTATACCTATATTATTATTTGCCGATGTTCGCCGTTTATAAATACCCAAACAATACAATATTTACGAACCAAACAATACCTTGTCGAAACCCCAAAGCTAACAATAGTTAGAGCACGAAAAATAACTTGAATTAGAATCGAAAGCGGTAAAGTTACTCAGATCAAAGCTTGTGCGTAAGTTTGATGTCCAAGTTAAAAGAGACCTGATGTCAATATAAGATTGCCTTTAAAATATCGTAAAGAAAAATCCGTGTTACTTATATGTCAGGCAACATTGACCGTAGCGGGGTGATTCGTCACCCGACTATAAGTACTTATTTTTTAATATTATTAAAAAATTTAAATTACATGCAGTTCCGATAAATAACATATCTTCATGTTGTTCAGAAAATATGGACGAACGGAATTTGGTACAAGTACAAGTATTTTTTACTTTTGCATCTTTTTTTCTTGGGCACATTGCACCCCTTTGTAGTGTAGTTGGAGACTAGCTACCAGAAGCTCGTCATTCATATTAAATCACTACAAAAGATGCTAACGTGAAAGGATACAGGATAGAGGGTGATCGATCACCTCAGCGAGGTCCATATAGCGGAAACTAGAAGCGATCTGCACAGTAATATATCTGAGACCGATTACTCAACCTTTGATTTGAGATTAAAGAAAATTACAACTACACTCAATCAAATTGCAAAAAATCTGTAATTTTTTTTTTCAACGCGTGGAGTGTTGGGTCACTCCCCTTCAGAAGGTTAAGGGGTTTTTGGTACAGTCAACAGCATACCTGGCTATTCAAGTTTGTTAAAATTCTCCAAACTATTTTTAACTCAACATAACTGATATAGGCGACAGGATGGTAACCTGTCACTATTGGAGGTACTCCATAGCGCATACTGCCACATGTGGCTTTATGCTATAACTAATTGTTATCTAAAGTTCTGCCCAACCTTTTGGAATTACGAGCTTGATTATATGTATGCATGTATATTTTTTAAATAACGTTGTTTTTTTTTTGGGAAACTTTACAGTTTGTGGTAAGCAAACATGCTGTTATCTGTACTTAAAAAGAAAAGTCCTGCGAGCGCTCCAAGTTTAGTTTTGAAGCATCAAAAACCTTTGAAGAGAACTGAAATCGCAAGGAAAAAATCTACCACTCCATACATTTTAGATGAGTTCGTTTGTAAATTTGTATGCAACAGCTTAAATATTTTCGTGATTTTAGAGTTTATTCCATAGTAAAAGTTGTTTGTGTTGAATGAGATCTCCAAATAATTTGAAGGTTGTTGGTGCTATACAAATAACTCTGCATTTAAATCACTGAACTCCTCTTAGAGGGTTGGATGACATTTCTTAATCATTCATTTCTTTCATTGGATCCAGTGGATTCGATAATAGTTTAGATTCAAATTTCAATCCCTTCAGATTAATACTTTTGGAAAGGATATTTATCAGGTCCACTAGAAGTGCTAATTTTGTTTCCGCTTTCCGCTTATACCTCATACACCACCAACCAGCGTTTACCTTTGCATTGTTACCGTTTACAGTTTCGCCTTCGAGACCGATTGCTTACAAAGGTCGGTGTAGTCGCAGCTAAGTAAAGACAGGGTATAAGCTAACCTGTTCAATTGATTCTGTTTGTTCCAGGGAATTAAGATTAAGGTCGTATTTTCTAGCTTTTGTAGTCGTTTTAACAACGGCTCTTACTTCTTAATTAAACTCTAACACTAACTCAAATATTATTTTAGGCAGCTTATAAACGTATTGTAGATATAACACAATTTTAATGGTCGTGTTTATTTTGTAAGCACAAGATTTAATAATCAACTTATTCTATAAAGTTATAGTTTAAATTTGAATGAATTAATTGAGGCTTCATATGTGGGAGTTCTACGTCCAGTAGTGGACGGACATAGACTGTTCATTGAATATATGTAGGCGAATTGATGGAAACGAATAATACTAATACTGACTCATCTTACAGAAAACCCAAACCATGCAAAGTAATACCATTTGTTTAAATTATATTCAACATTATACGTTTCAACAGAACCTCCTATTGCGGCTGTTTTATCAGATTTATTTTTAATTCCATCCGATTTTTGTTCAGAATTTCCTCAGCCACAAAATTCGTACCCTAATATTATTAATTGAATTAAAAAGCCAACTCTTTCTGGCATTCTGAACGAAATTCGACGAATCAAATTGGATTTATCAAAAATCTCTAATCTGATTACTTACAATCTTGTTATGGCATTAAAGAGGTTTCAATCACTGTTTTAGTTCAGAAGCCTCACCATTTGATTTAGAGGGCTTAGTGATTTTAATACTATGATTGAGTTTTTTGTATTGATTAGATGATGAAGCGATGACGATAGTAGACTAAATGCTTACGATTGCAAACAAGAAACGCTTATTTTTAGTTTGGTGGTGTTATGGCTGATGATAAATTAATTTGAACTCTTGGTTATAATTTGGCAAAATAATGATAAAGACTAACCAAGAGTGTGCCGAAGCCTAGTGACTCGTCGGTGCTGCAAAGTGACTATAATTATACTACAGTGACTTAGAAAAGTACTTAGCAAATTCATATTGAATAAATAACATTTATGAGCGATTTATTGACTGTTAGGCATGTCTCATACTTGTTTGCCCAACTACACTAGCGGTTGGCTACAAAGAAGATCATAGAAACAAGTTTTGACTCTCCCACCGCACCGGTCTGGTGGTAAATATTCCAGCACCTTTGTATATGAGACTAAATACCTCAACTAGATATCAAATCTTTGACTTTTAATTATTATTATGGTCGGCACTATGTTTACAGATTTCTAGTTACCAATGTTAAAATATTCCGAAGCACTAACTAAGTAATGGCCCTAAGAAACTACCCTGCACAACTCCAATTACTTTATTTAACAATCGTCTTATTTAATAGCCCAATGAAATTCGTAACTCTTGTCAGGTCAAAAGAGCATTGTAACCTTGAAATGTTCATGTCAAGATCTTTGTCTGTGGGCGGAGATAGGCAGTTAAGAAAGGAACGTAAAGTATTTTCATGAGCTTTCAAAGAGAGATTAGGGCAGATTTATGGAGCTATGGTCGAATAAAGGCTAAATATTGCTACGTATTTATTTTGGCTTCACTAAGAAACCTTTAAGGTTGTAAAGGAAGCTTTATGCTTTGCAAATAAGAAATTCAATTACCCTTTAAGTAATTTATAAAGTGTTTTTGAGGTTGAGTTCAGTTTTATTAAATACTTAACCACGACAATCTGAAATATTTCTAAGACAATACCGTGAGAAAACATTTTAAATAAAACATCTCTGGTCCTTATTTAAGTCAATTTAGTAGTAATGAATGCTATTAAACTGAACCTTCTAAAGTAATGTAGTAGAGTAAATGTAAGAGTGTAGTAGAGAAAAGTAATAAATAATGTGACTTTGTTTGATATTAAGACCAAGAAGATGTGTAACATTTTTTAATTTGAATCAAGAAAGTTGTTCGTAGTGCCAATCTCTATTCCATCATCATATTAATATGACTTAAATAAAAATAAAAAAATAAAAATTATTTATTTCAAGCATAGCTCATATGACTTAATAGCTCATAGCTCATATCACTTAATATCAGATGAGACGTAAACAATATTTTAGCAACAATCTGGCTGAGTTTCTTGCACGTGCTTCTTACAACAAGAACTCCTGATAAAATCGTGAACCGATAGCAATAAATAGAGAATTTTTGAGTTTTAAGTTTGATGAAGGCCCATAACTTCTTCTTCAAGTATAAAAAAAATGTACAGGTGACAGAGCAGCAGACCACACAAAACTGTATATTTATTTTATTTCAAAACATTTCCAACCTTAATCCACGATAAAATAGTTTTAAGTCTATTGAAGACAACTGTCAGTCTGTGGCCTGATCTGATGTCGTCGGTACCAAAGGCATAAAAACGTCCAAATTTAGACAAAACATAAGTAAATTGAGTAAAATACAAACCTCGGCACGTGTATCGCTGAAGCGATAGAAATTTCCATTATTTGTACACTTAATCCTTGCTCGTGAAACGGTTTATTTATCATCAAATTCTATTGAAATGTATAAATAAATTATGTAATTAGTTTGAATAAACCAATGTCAAAGGAATTTGTAATATTAGTACATAAATAATTTGCGTGTTTACCCCCTAAAGATCACGCTATAAAAACCAATGATGAAAAGAGGCGATACCGTTCCCAGCTGATCAGTATCCTACAACCTTTACAAACCAATTCACAGATAATGGCAAATTAACAAAATATGTTGGTATGCGAGAGAAGTAAGCGCGAGGGGTATTCCAGCTTAATCCCTATATGCATTATTAACTCTCGGTTTGTCTACAGTCTAGAACCTTCATAAGTTCTCTACCTACTGGAACGCATATCTAAAGCGACTCTCGCATAATCGTCAAATATGGTTAGGCAGAAAGAGAACACACACGTGACTCTCGCGCGCTGCCAACTCTAAAGGTGATTTTACACCAGAGTGGCGAGACGAGATGAGGCGAGAAGAGAATTGAAATCGCACTGACTCTTTCCCACTAAAAATAGCTATCGCGAACTCGCGCGTGACCTCCGTAGGTCTAGTATAGTATAGTTGCAGGTGTGTACTTCGTGTTGACAGCGACCTCTAGTAGAAATGGCTTGTACTATCGTGGAGGTATTCTCAGGTAATAACATGGTAATAAGTAGCAACGAACAACAATAAGCATATCGCGAGAAGCGTGTTTCTGTTGATTTATAAGTTGGTGTTAAGTTAGAATTAATTTATACTCTATTTCGGAATCAATACGGTTCATTTTTACACAACAAATATTTCAATTCACGCCTCGCATATTCTCGTCAATCCACACTGTTTCCAAAATTTGCCATACAAATTTCAATTCTCTTCTCGCCTCGTCTCGTCTCGCCACTCTGGTGGAAAATCACCTTAATCTCCTTCCCCACCCCATTTAATAAATTTACACGCATTAAGAAGATCGTGGCCGTTCATCTCAAAACTGATCTGATTTGTGGTAGTTCTGATAAAATGTATGTACCATGACATCATATAAAACAGTTCAAAATCGTAAAATCAGATATCCCACTATTTCGTCGTCCATACAACAATTTCACAAAACTTTCTAGGTATCAGAGATCTTTCAAAACTTATCTTGAAGGGTTGCAAAACTTCGAATTCCCTTTTCCTACTTATTATGCGATTACATTCGCGTGGGTCGTACGGCTTCGATGTTATCGTTATATGAGAATATTCGTTGTATTCCTCTTTATGAAGTTTTTCGCACTGTCTTGTGGGGATTACGAATGTCCTTATTATTATGAGCTGCCGAAAATGTAATAAGTTAGAGAAGCCTACATTGTTAAGGAGCACTTAGTTCGGTAATAAAACATTTCTTGGATCTTCATATTCATGACATTGCGTGAATTTCCATATGCGCTTGACCAAGCTGATAATACGGAGGGAAACATATTAAAAGTCAAGATTAATTTTTGTCATAATATAAGTATAAGGGCAAATCATAGGATGAAGATATAAAATAGAATAAAAACATAATATATAAAGTCACGTTTTCACCTAAAGCTAGAATAAACCATTTAAACTGTAATTTATCTATTCCTGTAGTTATATCTTCTTTCAAACCATTTCACACAGAATTATAATCTTAAATTTAATCTAGAACTTGTTTTGAACCTTTATTCCCAATGGATATGAACGTTAGAAACAATTTTAACAAAACCGCGAGCTCTATCCAATCCGATACCAAGAAAAATGTAACATTAATTGGGTAAACGATTCTCAATAAAGTTTTCGACAATTACGTTTTTCCCGGAAGATAAATGGTGTGTTGAACTTTGCTAATTTTCTCAAAGTGATCTTTAATGAATTTTCTGCAGAGTTGGGTTTTTGTTTTCACCTTATAAATCTGTTGATATGAAATATATATATATTGTCAATAGTGCCTGAGATGTAAAACAGTGTATTTCACTACTTCGGGGTTATTTACATCACTGCTGGCCTATAAGGGCTTGTACTCGATTTACATGAAATTTTTCTCGATTTGTGGATTTTTGAGACCTAATTTTGAAGCGATGTGAACAGACTTCGCAAAGATTGTATACTGGGTGTAAAAGACATGAGCAGTCAAACGAAAACCACGTACTCTGTACATCAAAATAAGACATATTTCAAAAAAAATTTTGCTGGGAAATGATTTTTATTTTTTAGTGTTAAAAAAAATTGCAAATTGTACCGCGCAATGTAAAGGGCTCAACTCGCACGCAACTCGCAAAACCGCGATAATTTTGCTTGACGGCGGCCCCGTTCTTTAGTGTCCGTGCGCATCGAGTGAGCTACATTGCACGCTAACGTTTTGAAGCCATTTTTTGTTATGAAATACTAAAAAAAAAGATAATGTTTCTTAGGACAATAATTAAGAAATAACGTATAGATTACGTTTTCATAAAAAAATAAAAAAAAAATTATGACTTTGACCTTCAATAAAATCGTAACTATCAATTTCCCAGGTATAGTCTAAAGGAAGAAAAATGTTATGACGGTGAGGAGAATACATGGTTTTCGTTTGACTGCTCATGTCTTTTACACCCTGTATATTATAGGAAGCATAATTCTTAATTAAAACCGCCATAAAGAGATATTTGATTTCAGATAAGGATCCAAAAACAAATTATTGCCAAACAAACCTCTTTTTAATAATTTATATTTTTTTATTGTTTTTGACTTTTTGATGTATTTATGTTTCCATGGTTTTTATTGGCTTTACTTTCAAAATTATGTAACTGAACCCCCCTTTCAAAACAATATATTTTATTATATGAATATATGAATACTCATATAAATTATATACAAGACAGAATATAAGTAATTTGTTTCAGAAATTAAGAATTTCCTAAGGCCAATATCGTCTAGTACCCATGTTGTGTAGTAGTAACCAAAATTCTTTTAGAAAATAGAGAATGAAATATGGACAGCATAAGAGAACTTATAACGTCGAAATTTAATAACGTTCTTTAGTAATTGCATAAAAAATAAATAAGGAAGTTGAAGCTCCACCCTCGCTTCAATCGGTGAGTGACAAGGCCAATGTCAATCCACTCCCCCCTTCCAAAACCACAGGAAGTTCCTCATTAAGAAAACCTAAATTATAAATATAGAAACGCTTGCCAACACTTTGCCATGGACTGTGAATGTGGTATGATTTTAAACCAAAATGTAAGGTTGCAATTGATTAAGATTGAGTTCACCAAACTTCTGACATCCTAAGTTTGAATGAAAATTATTCCAACCAAGAATATTTAAATTCTGAAAAAGGAACTGAGTTGTGAGTTCAGCCAGCGCTATTCGCAATGTATTGTTTGTGTTGCAATACATCCCTTCCTTAATCTAAATAATTCCGTTTTTTTGTTTGAATTAGATCCATTCTGATCGTGTCGCGATCACCGTAATGTATCGTTCAGAGAACTCGCACAAAATAATCACTCGCTTAATTTTGGAGCATGTGGAGTGTATTTAGTCATAGTCTCAGCTGCGTGTAGAGTATTGGTTTTATTTTGGTACGCAAAGTCGTTCATTTAAACTGACTTATTTAACCTATGCCCAAACTAAAACCAGGTGTATATCCATAACGAAATGTCTCCAACCTGTCCCATACTTACAATGTTATTAAAAAAAAAATATAAAATTACATAGTTTAATTTCGTTAGTTATAATTTCTTGAAATATGAGTTTATTTGAATGTTGCTCTTCATAAGAATATTAAAGAATTTATAACTAAATATCGTGAAGCACAGTCGTAAAACAAATTCTCGAATGATCTGAAATTCATAGTAGATAAATTGGGTAATAATAGTTTAAGTATAGTTTTTAGAATAATCTGGAATTGACAGTAGGTAAATTGAGTTATAAAGGTTGAAGTATAGTTTTTAGAATAATCTGGAATTCACAGTAGGTAAATTGAGATATAAAGGTTCAAGTATAGAGTTAAAATTATAGTTTAGATTATTTCAATATTATAATAGTAAAGATTCAATAAAAGTTTTGGTGTAAAATTCAAGTTAATAAGTTCTACTTTGTTTTATTACAGGGTTAATGTATTCACAATTAATATCTTATCATATTTAATGTCGTTTAGATTTATCCTAACCATATCGTCCTTTTACGCGTAACGAATACTATCTACCTACACCCTAAACCAAATCAAATATTAATATTAAAGTTCGGTATGAAATAAACTCAAAACGTGAACCAACTGAACCGAATAACCTTTTGTTGGTTTATCACGACGGTACACATACGCCCATAAAACTACAAAACATCACATATTACGAAATTTATCGAATAATCCGGACTAACAAGACGAAAAAGAAACACATAATACATAAAAGAAAAAGACACGTCGAAACAAACAAAGCAAAGAAAAGCAATTAAAGTAAAAATAAAAATAAAAACAAATAGTCATTTTAAATTGAGTAACTATATATTTACTATGTCATAAAACAAAACTCAAAATCACTCAATTTTGAAATGACCTGACTTGCTTGGTTCCGAATATATATTTTTATTAATGAACATTTTCAAATGACAATTAAAATTGTCAATACAATTATGAAATAAAAGAACTGCAATGTTTCAGACCAAGCTAGTCTAAATAAAAGGCACAAACCTACGTAGTCTTCTCGATCTTGGGTCTCCAGCTATGTCTGAAAGAAAATAGCTAGATAAATACACCCCCCCAAATTAACTACCTAATAACCCACAAGCATGGAAACCCCAGATCTATCTGGATCATCGGGAACAATTCCTTGAATCTGTAAGAAGCATAATTATTTCCCACCACCATTCCTAACGTATACGAATAATTTACTTATAACTAAGTCTAATCGCGAAATGGTATGAAGTGGTATTAAGGATTACCGGATCACTAATGAATGGTGCTTCTAATTACTAAATTTTCCTTAACCTAAGTTAATATTTAAAATTACACGTAGAGCTGAAAGAAAATGAAATTAGTTTTTTTTTAGTACTTAAATCTACACCAAACTATCCTCGGCACGCTATCCCAACCACAATTGATTTATCTTTTTTTGTCCATACCATTTTTATTCACACAAATAAATAAAGGACTACTTAGCCGCTACTTGACGGTATATACATATATATTTTAAAATAGACTATCCCTCAATTCCCCTTGAGTTTTGCCTTTCGCTAAACTAAAGTAGCCTTCATTAAATGTGTTTTAATAGTTTCGAGCAAAATTTTAAAATCGAAATAAACCAAAATGGCAAATCGCGAACTGTACTTTTCAAAGAAAAGTTTAATAAAATGAAATAAATACTAAAATAGGCTTCCAACACAAAAAACAGCCTTAACATTTAAGAAGTGCCATCTTTCTTGCAGAGATAGTATTATTTTATAAATTTATAATCCTGTCTCTGTTAGCCCATAGTTACATTTTTTGTAACTTGCAATGTTTTTTTTTTACAGTTTTATTATTATTACTATTTAATATATATATATATTTTTTTAAATTAAACTACGCTTCAAAGTACAGCACCTAATTTTTGAGTGTTCCCAATTTTAACTAACTTATTTCCAATATAATACTCATTTTTATCTTAATACTAATGTGTTGCCTATGTGTTTTGCAAAGGTGACTAAGAGGTTAAAACCTCAGCTATTTGGATAGATTCTCCTAACACTTAAAACTAAAATCTTGAGATTACTCTACAATTTCATCTCGGAACTATTGAATAAATCCAAATGCTACAAAATTTACAGTGTCATGTATGTGTTATATACCCCAATATATATATAATATAACTTAATATCTAATTAACTATAACTAATGGGTTCTTTCCTTGGTGTAATGATTTACGTTATCCTCCTTTTGAGTAATAAATCATTAATTTATACCTAGCCTTAATATCTATAAAATATACGAAGTTCAATCCACTACTCTTACACAATTTAAGTAAAAATAATTACAATAAACTAATTTATGTCAAATGACTTGCTAATGAAAACCTAACAAAACAAAATAATATTAATTTCCACGAGATTTGAACCGTGGTGGCTTTGAAATAAAAGAATAAACAAAGTAATTTCGTGGACTGAACAAATATACCGCCACCCTTAAATCTAAGCCCAATGATAAATGAGTATTATATTTGGAATAACACAGAACATAAAACACAATAAACAACAAATACAAGAAAAGAAAGAAAAATTTAAATAAAATGTCAATAATTGATCCATTTCAAATTTAGTTGAATTTCGTAACCAAATTGAAAATAGATCAGTCATTAACAAGCAAATATTAAAAAAAAAACAAACAAAAAAAATAAAAAAAAATATAAAAATGTTTAATTGAAAAGAATTAATAAAAGAATATTTAAATTTGAAGAAAACTATTTTTTAAAAAAGTTACTGATGTGCAAATAAAACCTTTAAAATAATCCACTAAAATTTGTGATAAATTATTTAAACGAGATATATTATTCAACTGAAAAGAATTTATAAAAGTATTATTTAATTCAATGAAAACTATAATTTTAAAGAACCGTGTTTATATCAAATTAAAGTAATTCTCTAAATTTTCTAATAAACTATTTAAATTTAAGTTAATCATTAATTGCAAGAAATTTTACTCAACATTAAAATTTACTAAAGAAACCAAGATATTTAATTCTCCGCAAAATAAAACACATTTAATAATTTATGCAAGAAACAAACAGAAAAGTGAAAAGTAAAAATGACTTACCGATGCTGGCCGCTACCTTGACACCGACCACTACACTCAAAATTTCTTCCAAGACTGTCTCAGCGCACACGGCTCCGTTTTCACATCGTCCTAACCCCCCTCACCCCTTGCCTCATTTATGAGCGTATGCATACATCATGATCTACAATTATAAACCTTAATGCTTGTCAAAAAGGAGAGAAACTTGCTAATCACATTCCTACTTACCTCAAGCAAACACACAAAAATTGCCACGCGGGGTTTTTCCCAAAAAAATATTAACCATTGCACATTCGTTCCTTACGTTCAACAATTTAAGGTTCATTTCTATTTAATCTGGCCTGAGACTGAATTCCATGGGAACGCTATCGTAAAACTATTGTCTTTTTTTTTTGTGAAATCTTCCAGATATTATTTCGTAGCCTACTACACTATCGAGATGAATTTAAAATATTATTTTCCTCATACTTGTTAATTTACTTAATATTATGATTTTTATATGCATACAGTATTGTCTAATTTATTAATTTGCTTATACCTACTATAAATATGATTATAACTACTAATAGAGGCTTGTCCGTTACAATCACCCCCAAAATTTTTGTTTGGTGAAAACGGATGATTTCAGCCAAATAAAATTTTTCCTGATATACATCGTTACAAGTAAAATATAACAGTAAAAGAAAATAATGGTCTTACTGATTCAAGAATATTTATGTTAAGAGAGAAAATATATCATCGTTCACTTATACATGCCATGGACAAATTTGAATAAACTATATAGAATACAAAATATTCTTAAACTCATAGCGAACCTAATTACTACATTTTATATGAATTAACGTTATTTGTTTTTTTCCTAAACAGCTGCCCACTTCCAAGGAGACATGACAAATATAATACTGAATATGATGATTCGATCATTTCGATTGAAACGTTGAGCAAAAATAACAATATGTCAAACACGCGAGTTAAATCTGTAAAAGTCGTTTTATTGACAATGACAATTCAACTTTATTTAATTATAAAAATATGTATTTAGTAAGTTAAAAGAACATATTTCAGAATTTCCTATCACTCATTATTTGCTACTAATTTAATCATAAACCTCACCCCCGAATCTCTTAGCCGCCCAATTAATTTCACTCTCCTAAATTCTCTCCATTTCACGGACAACAAATTGTAGGCCATTCAAGCCTACTGTGTAAATATTATATTCTGTCTTAAATTTTTTTTTTTTAAATAATATTTATCCTGGTCACTACGGCACCAAATTGTAACTGAACCCCCCTTTCAAAACAATATATTTTATTATATGAATATATGAATACTCATATAAATTATATACAAGACAGAATATAAGTAATTTGTTTCAGAAATTAAGAATTTCCTAAGGCCAATATCGTCTAGTACCCATGTTGTGTAGTAGTAACCAAAATTCTTTTAGAAAATAGAGAATGAAATATGGACAGCATAAGAGAACTTATAACGTCGAAATTTAATAACGTTCTTTAGTAATTGCATAAAAAATAAATAAGGAAGTTGAAGCTCCACCCTCGCTTCAATCGGTGAGTGACAAGGCCAATGTCAATCCACTCCCCCCTTCCAAAACCACAGGAAGTTCCTCATTAAGAAAACCTAAATTATAAATATAGAAACGCTTGCCAACACTTTGCCATGGACTGTGAATGTGGTATGATTTTAAACCAAAATGTAAGGTTGCAATTGATTAAGATTGAGTTCACCAAACTTCTGACATCCTAAGTTTGAATGAAAATTATTCCAACCAAGAATATTTAAATTCTGAAAAAGGAACTGAGTTGTGAGTTCAGCCAGCGCTATTCGCAATGTATTGTTTGTGTTGCAATACATCCCTTCCTTAATCTAAATAATTCCGTTTTTTTGTTTGAATTAGATCCATTCTGATCGTGTCGCGATCACCGTAATGTATCGTTCAGAGAACTCGCACAAAATAATCACTCGCTTAATTTTGGAGCATGTGGAGTGTATTTAGTCATAGTCTCAGCTGCGTGTAGAGTATTGGTTTTATTTTGGTACGCAAAGTCGTTCATTTAAACTGACTTATTTAACCTATGCCCAAACTAAAACCAGGTGTATATCCATAACGAAATGTCTCCAACCTGTCCCATACTTACAATGTTATTAAAAAAAAAATATAAAATTACATAGTTTAATTTCGTTAGTTATAATTTCTTGAAATATGAGTTTATTTGAATGTTGCTCTTCATAAGAATATTAAAGAATTTATAACTAAATATCGTGAAGCACAGTCGTAAAACAAATTCTCGAATGATCTGAAATTCATAGTAGATAAATTGGGTAATAATAGTTTAAGTATAGTTTTTAGAATAATCTGGAATTGACAGTAGGTAAATTGAGTTATAAAGGTTGAAGTATAGTTTTTAGAATAATCTGGAATTCACAGTAGGTAAATTGAGATATAAAGGTTCAAGTATAGAGTTAAAATTATAGTTTAGATTATTTCAATATTATAATAGTAAAGATTCAATAAAAGTTTTGGTGTAAAATTCAAGTTAATAAGTTCTACTTTGTTTTATTACAGGGTTAATGTATTCACAATTAATATCTTATCATATTTAATGTCGTTTAGATTTATCCTAACCATATCGTCCTTTTACGCGTAACGAATACTATCTACCTACACCCTAAACCAAATCAAATATTAATATTAAAGTTCGGTATGAAATAAACTCAAAACGTGAACCAACTGAACCGAATAACCTTTTGTTGGTTTATCACGACGGTACACATACGCCCATAAAACTACAAAACATCACATATTACGAAATTTATCGAATAATCCGGACTAACAAGACGAAAAAGAAACACATAATACATAAAAGAAAAAGACACGTCGAAACAAACAAAGCAAAGAAAAGCAATTAAAGTAAAAATAAAAATAAAAACAAATAGTCATTTTAAATTGAGTAACTATATATTTACTATGTCATAAAACAAAACTCAAAATCACTCAATTTTGAAATGACCTGACTTGCTTGGTTCCGAATATATATTTTTATTAATGAACATTTTCAAATGACAATTAAAATTGTCAATACAATTATGAAATAAAAGAACTGCAATGTTTCAGACCAAGCTAGTCTAAATAAAAGGCACAAACCTACGTAGTCTTCTCGATCTTGGGTCTCCAGCTATGTCTGAAAGAAAATAGCTAGATAAATACACCCCCCCAAATTAACTACCTAATAACCCACAAGCATGGAAACCCCAGATCTATCTGGATCATCGGGAACAATTCCTTGAATCTGTAAGAAGCATAATTATTTCCCACCACCATTCCTAACGTATACGAATAATTTACTTATAACTAAGTCTAATCGCGAAATGGTATGAAGTGGTATTAAGGATTACCGGATCACTAATGAATGGTGCTTCTAATTACTAAATTTTCCTTAACCTAAGTTAATATTTAAAATTACACGTAGAGCTGAAAGAAAATGAAATTAGTTTTTTTTTAGTACTTAAATCTACACCAAACTATCCTCGGCACGCTATCCCAACCACAATTGATTTATCTTTTTTTGTCCATACCATTTTTATTCACACAAATAAATAAAGGACTACTTAGCCGCTACTTGACGGTATATACATATATATTTTAAAATAGACTATCCCTCAATTCCCCTTGAGTTTTGCCTTTCGCTAAACTAAAGTAGCCTTCATTAAATGTGTTTTAATAGTTTCGAGCAAAATTTTAAAATCGAAATAAACCAAAATGGCAAATCGCGAACTGTACTTTTCAAAGAAAAGTTTAATAAAATGAAATAAATACTAAAATAGGCTTCCAACACAAAAAACAGCCTTAACATTTAAGAAGTGCCATCTTTCTTGCAGAGATAGTATTATTTTATAAATTTATAATCCTGTCTCTGTTAGCCCATAGTTACATTTTTTGTAACTTGCAATGTTTTTTTTTTACAGTTTTATTATTATTACTATTTAATATATATATATATTTTTTTAAATTAAACTACGCTTCAAAGTACAGCACCTAATTTTTGAGTGTTCCCAATTTTAACTAACTTATTTCCAATATAATACTCATTTTTATCTTAATACTAATGTGTTGCCTATGTGTTTTGCAAAGGTGACTAAGAGGTTAAAACCTCAGCTATTTGGATAGATTCTCCTAACACTTAAAACTAAAATCTTGAGATTACTCTACAATTTCATCTCGGAACTATTGAATAAATCCAAATGCTACAAAATTTACAGTGTCATGTATGTGTTATATACCCCAATATATATATAATATAACTTAATATCTAATTAACTATAACTAATGGGTTCTTTCCTTGGTGTAATGATTTACGTTATCCTCCTTTTGAGTAATAAATCATTAATTTATACCTAGCCTTAATATCTATAAAATATACGAAGTTCAATCCACTACTCTTACACAATTTAAGTAAAAATAATTACAATAAACTAATTTATGTCAAATGACTTGCTAATGAAAACCTAACAAAACAAAATAATATTAATTTCCACGAGATTTGAACCGTGGTGGCTTTGAAATAAAAGAATAAACAAAGTAATTTCGTGGACTGAACAAATATACCGCCACCCTTAAATCTAAGCCCAATGATAAATGAGTATTATATTTGGAATAACACAGAACATAAAACACAATAAACAACAAATACAAGAAAAGAAAGAAAAATTTAAATAAAATGTCAATAATTGATCCATTTCAAATTTAGTTGAATTTCGTAACCAAATTGAAAATAGATCAGTCATTAACAAGCAAATATTAAAAAAAAAACAAACAAAAAAAATAAAAAAAAATATAAAAATGTTTAATTGAAAAGAATTAATAAAAGAATATTTAAATTTGAAGAAAACTATTTTTTAAAAAAGTTACTGATGTGCAAATAAAACCTTTAAAATAATCCACTAAAATTTGTGATAAATTATTTAAACGAGATATATTATTCAACTGAAAAGAATTTATAAAAGTATTATTTAATTCAATGAAAACTATAATTTTAAAGAACCGTGTTTATATCAAATTAAAGTAATTCTCTAAATTTTCTAATAAACTATTTAAATTTAAGTTAATCATTAATTGCAAGAAATTTTACTCAACATTAAAATTTACTAAAGAAACCAAGATATTTAATTCTCCGCAAAATAAAACACATTTAATAATTTATGCAAGAAACAAACAGAAAAGTGAAAAGTAAAAATGACTTACCGATGCTGGCCGCTACCTTGACACCGACCACTACACTCAAAATTTCTTCCAAGACTGTCTCAGCGCACACGGCTCCGTTTTCACATCGTCCTAACCCCCCTCACCCCTTGCCTCATTTATGAGCGTATGCATACATCATGATCTACAATTATAAACCTTAATGCTTGTCAAAAAGGAGAGAAACTTGCTAATCACATTCCTACTTACCTCAAGCAAACACACAAAAATTGCCACGCGGGGTTTTTCCCAAAAAAATATTAACCATTGCACATTCGTTCCTTACGTTCAACAATTTAAGGTTCATTTCTATTTAATCTGGCCTGAGACTGAATTCCATGGGAACGCTATCGTAAAACTATTGTCTTTTTTTTTTGTGAAATCTTCCAGATATTATTTCGTAGCCTACTACACTATCGAGATGAATTTAAAATATTATTTTCCTCATACTTGTTAATTTACTTAATATTATGATTTTTATATGCATACAGTATTGTCTAATTTATTAATTTGCTTATACCTACTATAAATATGATTATAACTACTAATAGAGGCTTGTCCGTTACAATTATAGTGTCGTTTTAAAATCTTTTCATTTATTATTTATTTTATTTTCAAAACACATATTACTTTAAAGGTAAAGTGTGATTTACAAATGTCACAATAGCATAGATTTAAGAGCTTATAGCATCCATTATTTGTGAATAAAATTTAGTATAAATGCTTTTGTATATTTTAGTAAACAAAACATCCAAATAAATTAGCTTTTCCATTTATATTTATTTTGTATTCTATCAATATCTTATTCTAATAAAGGATTTATTACAATCAACTTTATGTCTATTTAATTAAAGTAACGCAAATCTGAGCACAATTTATTAGTAATATTATTCATTGTACACTGTACAGTCAGCATCAAGAATATATTAATAAAGTGTACCTACCTTGTCATAATAATAATTCATTCGTAACGGTGCCAACTACTACTGGACAAGCGCTGGCGTTGATATAATATGGCATTGAAGTGTCAATCTATTTTTAACCGACTTAAAAAAAGGAGGAAGTGAAAGTTCTCAATTCGACTTTGTTTTTTAATTATTTAATGTGTGTTTTACCTCATAACTGTTACTGGGTTACCGATTTTGATGATTTTCATCGATGATGTCTTAATCTTATCACTTGTGTCTAAAAGATCTCGATATATTTTCCTGAAAATTTCTGAACTTATAACACCAAATAGCAAAAAAATAATATTTTTTTAATAAAAAAACCGCCATCAAATCTATAATAATTTTGTTTAAAAAAATCTATTTTTTTTTTGAGGTCAATGCCATCCTCGATATTTGGAATAGACGTTGTCACTTGTATTTAGGACCTAAATGGACTATCTAAAATAAAATATTTTTTTCAATTTGGATCAGTAGTTTCTGAGATTAACGCGTTCAACCAAACAAACTCTTCAGCTTTATAATATTAGTACAGATACATACGATTACGCTCGTAGTCTCAACATGAGTTGAGCAGAGCCTTAGCTAAAATGTTGTTACATATTAAGCCACATCTGGCAATATGGGCCTGTGTTCTGTGGGCCATGCAGTGCGTCGAAATATGACAGGGGGCCTGTGTTCTGTGGGCCATGCAGTGCGTCGAAATATGACAGGTTGCCAGTCTGTTGCATACATAAAACCAAACCCAAAAAGTAACAATCCGACAAGAAAAGCCAATAACGTGGACATAAGTCACATTCAAAATGATTTCAGCAATGCGGGTATAATATTTAATAATTATGATTAAAAATATATGTGAGGTTGAAAAGATAGTAGGTAGGTTCTCCTTTTTAACTTATTTTAAAAAGAAGTGACTAAAGAACTCAATCTTAGTATCGCAAACCTAAAAAAAATCGTTCGATACCAGATAAAGTTACTTCCAACATTTCCAGTCTAAGGAAACGTCTAAATCTAATAATATGTCGTAGATTAGAAGGTCAATTATTCTGGCCAGCAGTAAAACTTTTGAAAGACCAGATATCGTTTTATATAACACATAAACTAGTTATAAACCACAGTTGAAAGGTTTATGGCGAGTTTTATGATTTTCAACGCATAAAATTATTATCAGTGACAAATGGCGAGGATTTGTTCACGATATTATTTTAATCCCTTTAATAGTTACAGGGTTTATGCGATAAAATAATCCTCTTGTGAATACATACGAATACTAATACGTTTGAATATTTGTCAATAGTAGTAATATATTTGCAAAGACAGATGGATGAATTTGATTTGATATTTGACCCAATTATTTTGATGGAGTATGGAGGGAGGTTTTTTTATACTTAACTCTTTCAGGTGGTTAGTATTCTAACCACCTTTTTAGTGTTATTTGATAATAGATTTCACGACCTCTGTCATTATCTCTTGGCATTTATCTCATCTGGTGGTAAGTGATAAAAAATGAAAGATGGAAGCAAGCTTCACGTGATAAGAGAGATCTGTGATTTGAAAGAAAACAGTTGAAAAGGGGGTTGGTTGGTCATATAAAAGTATGAGTGACAGAAGATTGACTAAAAAGTAAATTAATTACCTAAATGAATCTGAAGTAATTGGAGATACGAGACGGAGAAGACCAAGGCGAACGTTTATCGACCAAAACAAAAACATTTTGAAGTACTCCAAATCGCCGATCGCCGTAAGAATTGATGAAGCGAAACAATTATGTAAGGATCATAGCAAGTGGGGTATCTAGGCAGAGAAGTGATCTATATCTTTCTCCCATATGGGTTGGCACCCCATAAGAGGAACGTGACTCTACATATGTATTGTAATGAAAACACCACAGAAATATTTTAATCACAAAAAGTCTTAACGTGATTGAAAACAAAATAATTATTCGAAAGCCTTCTTATTGTATTCACAGAAAGTCTTGTTCGGCACCTAAAAGTCACAATCGACCTAAATATAGCGGGAACATAAATAAAACCTTATAAAAGTAACCATTTCTTACAATTTAATCTCCAAATGTAAAAGCGTCTGAAGCACTTTCAAAAAGATTTACGCCACAATAAGAAGGAAACAAAAATACGAAGTTAAAACAGCGTATTTCCTAAGGAATATAACAGCGAATGTAATATCAAGTGTAAAGCCAAATCTTTTGTAACCATACATGGAGAAGTCTTTCATAGTTACCAATTTAATTTAACCTTCGCAGGAGAAAGTTTTCTTCGAAACGAGGGGTCTAGATCAAACGGCGTATTTAGAATGGCCATTGTAAATTGAGACACGGCCAACGAGTCATTTGCTGACGTTTCTTCCATCTTTGTTCAGATAAGAAGGGGCGAGGGGTGTCTTTAGAAACTAGTTTTGCTCTCGGAAAATTGTCCCCACGGGCCGTTTGCGTTTGAACCGTTTGAGAAAAATGTGGTTTTTATTATGTTATGTGTTTTGTAAGGAGGGAGATAGGTGCCTCTGAGAATATTGTTTGCATTTTGCTTGAGACTTTTATGTTTGAAATTATTTTGTACTGAACTTTGTTGCTATGCTTCAGAGATCTTAAATACCTATTACTTCTACTAAATTTTCGGTTTCTGTTCTTACTCTCCAAACATGCCTTCAATCTTTTTGGAGTTTATGCAGCAATATTTTGTAGTAGGTGCTGCAGAAAAATTAGAAATTGGCTTTTATGCCTGTATACCTGCCTGACACCAACCCTCTTTGGAAAACACAAGGTTAAGAAAATGCCCTTAGTCGCATTTTACGGCAACCGCGGAACGAAAACAGCTACTGATTTTTAAGACCGGGAACTACAATCAATTTTCTATTCTGTACGGAAAATGTTACCTTAATAAAAAAAATGCTACACTTAAGCCACTGAAATGAATTGAGAACTCACACTAACTAATGAATTAACTAGCAAGGGACTAAAGAATCTTTACTAATGCCTGTGATAAAATATATTGATCTAACCAAATTGTGCAAAATTTCTGCACGGTTGTAATGCAGTTCTTTTAAGTGAGTAAATCATAGGTAGCTATGTAGCTGATGCAGTGTAAATTGGGCCAACTTCAAACCAGTTGCAAAGAAAACTGTGCGGTTCGTTTTCAGTTTGCGGTTATGTCAACTGCACCCTTGCAAATTTGCAGATTTTTTAAATGCAATCCGTCTGTACTGACTTTTGGAGATTGGACTAAAGAGTCCGTATGCATGCCCAAAAATTTTAATAAGTTTTGGATTCTCACAATTGAAATACTTTTTGAAATTACTGTCACAGAATTTCGTTGATTGTATGTAATATTTTGTTTTATAATACATATCTCCACATTTTTTATTTATATTAAGCCTCTCTCTCTACAATCGCAGACGCGAACCCGCGTTAATGATCTACAAT
This sequence comes from Elophila nymphaeata, assembly GCA_955850985.1. NCBI lineage: Eukaryota > Metazoa > Arthropoda > Insecta > Lepidoptera > Crambidae > Elophila > Elophila nymphaeata. Next base: position 13,349,112 of record OY039092.1, read on the forward strand.
GACGCTTTACATAAGAACAGAAAATACATGGAAATTAAAAAGCATCAATGTATAGCGTTTTCACGCGATCACGGCTTACAAGCTATATTGCTGCTGCGAATCTAGATCTGGTATTAGACTTAGTTTCACAACACATATAGCTCCACAACATTAACCCTAAGCTGGATTAACTTAGGTCCAATGACTTCTTTTGAGTTATTTGTTCCAAATTCATAATTCCTTGTTCTGTTAACAAAATATTATAACCATTTCAAACTAGTTTGAAGCAGTTATACGTTTATTCACATTGCTAGTATCCATCTCAGCAGCTAAGCGACGCTTAACATGGTCTAGATAATTGCTCTGTGGGAATATTCTAATGATGTTCTGTCGAAACGAACTAACAAACTTTATAGCAACAGGGTCCATACCATAGAAGAGTTTCAAGAGAGCCCACCGGATTAGCCATTTGAAATTGGAGAAGCAATTCTAGGGCAATACCTTCATCTCAGAGAAGACTGCAGTCAAATAGAACTAGTTCTTCCCAGTTTTTTGTACCATATATCTGTATGTAAGCTTACTCTTTTTGTTCTTAGTTACATGAATAACAACTACCAACTAAAAATCTTTAACGAATATTAAAAACATATTTTTTTCTATAATTGTCTAAATGTTATAGGTATGAATATTAATACATTGTTTAATGAATAAATAAAATGTCGGTAATGAGTTTCACACGAAATATCCCGAGCCAATTGCTTTATAGTTTAAAGGAGAGCGTAAAGATATACACGTATTCTCCCACCCACTCAACCTAGTAATACTTAGACAAAATTGAAATTTTTGGTAAAGATAACAAAATATCTCAAACAGATCTGTTAATTAACAGGAATTTAATGCGGCTTACGTTCGGTAGAAAATTTAAATTCAAATGAAAGCCAAAGGTCGCAGCTATATATTATGAAAGCCCCCACATATTTTCAAGAAAATAACCCAAATCCCGTATGCCGCTATTGTATATATCCGGGTTTTCTGCTAATTGCCGTCATTAGACTAATTTTTGTTTTACAATACGATTAGGCACTCCTAACCCTCGACCATAAACCCTCTAACTCTCAAATAAGGTTCAATTTATTAAATTTCAACAGCATTACTTATTTTGGCTTGCCCTCTTTCCACAAACTTTAGTTAAGATTGCCCTTGATCTGTATTGCTGACAAAATAAAGTTCATTTTCGTTTTTCGCTAAACATTGCTAAGGTGGTAAGGATAGGTGTTGTGGGGGAAATTCTTTGGTAACGATTTTTAGAAATCTGCTGATTAATTTAAGCAAACTTCAAACCGTGTAAGGAAAGTTGGACTAAGATTTGCTTTTATTGAGGAAGATTTGAGCATACTAAATAATTAATTAACAAGCCTTCCAATAGAATTTGTCTTGTTATAAAGTCAGCAACTCTGGCCATCTCATATTGACATATCTGATCGATTCCAAATATATTAAAGATTCACGCTTCCCAATGAGTCCTAATATTTGGGTGGTTCTGACTCTCCTCTCTGCAACACGATGAACCCGGCACCCACTCGGTAAGGCCCGGACTCCACCAATCGGAGACGAGACGAGACGAGCTGTGTTTTAACACTTAAACAACCAATAGAAATTCGTTCTTCACTCATCTCGTCTCCGCTCAGCTTCAGTGGACACCACCGAGCGAAGATGAATCATATTTGTATGACGCAATCGAGCTAGCGGAGATGTGAGCTGTTCCTCGCAAGCTGGTGCCGGCTGACTGAACCCAGCGGAAACGACAAGAGATGTGAACGGCGTGAGCGGCCGATTGCGTGTCAGATCGAACTGAACTGCAATCTCAACAAACACCGCACATATCTCCGCTACAGTCTAGTCAGTACGCATCTCCTCTCAGCTTTGGTGGATACACCTTTAATGAAAAACATCTCTTCTCGTCTCCTTCTTCTTCGCACATCTCCGCTTTGGTGGAATACGGGCCTGACTCTATTAAATTCTAAGAACTTTGATCTCGTCTGTATATCCACTGTGATTTTATTTTTACTTTCTCGTATACGTAGTGTAGAGGAAGTCTTGTAATCTTCAAAAGAATCGACGTAGAGATTTTGACGGATTTACATGTGGACCTCCCTGAGTCCAAAAATACCATTTTTGGAATTATGTCTGTGTGTGTGTTTGAGCGTTAGCACGATAACTCGAGTATGCTTCAACTTATTGCAACCAAATTTAACGAGATAGTCAAGGAGAGACCACTCCCGATTTTTTTTAGAGGTAAAATGGAATATAGTAGAAGTAGACAATATTTCAGCACTCACCTTATAATTATTCTTTGATATAGTTACCAGGAACAGTTTTTACCAGTATATCAGGTTTGAAAACGTCTTTGACGTTGTAAATTGTTTATACATGGCAACTTTTCATGTCGTCAAACAGCCAATATAACAAGGTACACGGTTCGCGAAGCTTGTTATGAAACATATTACAAACTTCGGGGCCAAGTTGTGTTGGTGCTCAGTAAGTGTCTGACGTTAGTTGAGCTGCCGCACTGAAGTAATATTTGGAGACGATGGGTCTTTGAAGCGTGGATGTTTTCGTAAACCTACCGTGATGGCTTGCTTTGAGAATCTGCCAACGACATTATGTTGACAGTTCAAGTAAGTATAACCTTATTACATTATACGCTCCTAGACGTTTTAAATGCGGTTTGAAGAGTTGAATAAGTTGACAGAGAGCTTGATCTCAACTTTGTTTAAATAAATTTGCGCTGAATACTGAAACCGCTGACTGGGAGAAGGGGATCCTTCAATTGAGAGTAAATACTAACTTTCAATTCTATTCACTGAGTGTTTATTGAGTGGTTATTATTTACACTTCACATTTTTGTAAGTCACTTATAATGGGCCTCATAAGAAAGTTCAAGGTCACCCAAAGGGCAACATTACAAAGAGGGGTTGTTCAGTATTTTTTTGCGACATTGAATCAGGACTGATGAAATTCTGAGAAGAACGAAAGTGTACAACATAGTCCAAAGCCTTGGAAAACTTCAGTGTTCAGGGGCACATTGCTCTGAGATCAGATGGACGATATGGCCGAAAAGTTCTCTAGTGGCGACGGCGCACAGGACGATGTAAAGTGGGTAGGCCCCTCAAAGGTGGACTGACGACCTGATTAACGTTGCTGGTCAACAATGGGTGCGAGTAGCTCAGGACCTGCAGTTGTGGCGTTCTTTGTGGGATGCCTATGTTCAGCAGTGGACGTCTTGTGGCTGAAATGTTGATGATGATGATGATGACTTTTGTTAGTCATCTTCAAAAATCCTAGATATACACCCTCTCAATGTAAAAAAATGTAAGGTTGAGATAACTAAATATCTGCTCACACTGGACTATGGAATGATTAAGTCACTTTTGCTAACGATAAAATGACCGGTTGATTGACGATGGTTGGTATCGCCACAGGATATCCCTATCTTACATTGCCTGCTTTGTCAAATTGTAACTTTTCTCTCTTGTTTTATTATAGATTTTTATTGGCAATTTTAGTATTTTCTGGATGTATGCAGTATGTTTATAATAAGAAAGGTTTAATTACCTACGATACAGGTTATTCTAGTGTAGATAATTAAGATTTGATTATTGTACCTGCTGAATTAAGAAAAATGAATTAATAAATATTCTACACAACTATTCACTAGCATTCAACAACAAATAAGAAAATACTTTAATGAACGAACAAAATGCCGAATAACAAAAAACCATGGAAATTATTGGATACAATTTTTCTGCAGATAAAACCAGAGCAATCGACGTCAGTGATTTTGACTGTTAAAATAATTATGCTGACCATTGTATAAAGACACTTCACACTGACGGGCGGACTCAATAATTGACGTCTTTCACGTTTTATAAACCAGACAGAGTTTTTCTGGAAAGCAAAAAATTAAAGGTAATTTAACAATTAAGATAACAGCTATGGAGCTTAATTTAGAGTGGAAAGAAGCGAGCCTACCCCACATTAGGGGCGATTAGGCCTTAGTCAACCACGCTGGCAAAGTGCGGGTTGGTCGACTTCACACACAACCTAAGAATTTCTTCATAGGTGTGTGCAGGTTTCCTCACGATGTTTTCCTTCTCCGTAACAGCGTCGATTAAACGTACATTATGAATTCAAAATTTGAAAACACATTGGTACGTGGCGGGGATCGAATGGTGCCTCCAGGGTGGGAGACAACGCCCTTATGCACTACGCCACCGACCAGGACGAATGTTATACACTAAATATCCTAGACGTCTTAAGAACATGATAATTATTTTCCTCTCCTGCTCCTAAAGTTAATTATTTTCGGATAGCGTGTTTTCTTCTTCCACTGTTTTCGAGCAGCGGTCACCATAACATTAGAATAGAATATAACTTAATTCAGAATAGAAATAATATTTAATATGTTGATAAATAAATAATGGATTAGCGGTCTGCCGGCGCCGACGCGACGACGCTCATTTTAAAAAAATATTAATATGTTCCTAATTTTTTGATATGTATGTGATTTACTCTTAACATTGCAAGTGTCTATAAGGCGACTGTAACCACTGTTTATTGGTTCTACTATAGGTACCGACTGTTTATCGGCAGGGAGGGATAATGTCTCTGTAAAGTAAAGGCGATCATCTGTAAAGTAAAGGTTTTACCCCAGTTTGATTTAAATTCTGTCCAATTACAAAAAAAAATCATAACAGGAGTGACCATGAAAGTTTGGACTGTTATAAAGTTACCAACATTAGCCATTATAAATACAACTTAGGTCATGTTGTCTCGGAAACCGTGTGAAATTCTTTTCATTTTAACGAACAATGGCGTGAGTCTCCCATGAGATTGACTCATAAGTTAGTCACAAAATGGTTTACGACAAAAGTAATTAATGATCTGAACTTGGGGCTTAAGGTCAAGGTGAGAAGGAAATTTTAAAGACGCTATGTTTTTAGTCGGAGTTGCCCAATGGTTGAAGTCATATAGGCGGCCTGTTGTAAAACTATCAATAAAATCTTTTGTAGTATATATTTATGGATCCAAGGATGGATAGATGGATATAGAAGGAAAGGAAGTCTCCAGAAAAAATGGGTACTCTGTGTGAAAAATTATATTATGTCAAAGAATGGTATTAATACAGGTCGCGGCGCTTCTCATATGAAGGAAAGGTTTTGTGCCAGTGTCTGGCCAGCAGGGAAAATACTTAAATGCATTGCCATCCTGGTGACATAGATGATATGCCTTCCGTGCCCAGTAATTACACTGGCTACCTATCCCTTCAACCCGAAACACAGCGAACTGCTTCACGGCAGAAATAAGAAAGGCGGCGGTACCTACCCAGACGACCCTACATGTGGGTCTACCACCTAGTAAATGAGTATGGACCTGTTATCTGCACAATGAATCGATGGAATGCTAAGTTTTCATCTTGAGGATATGCATTAAAGGCCTTATATTCAGACCATTAAATTAGGCAGTAATCATTTATGATATTTAATATTTTTATTTTTCATGTTCATAATACTAAATGCTTGAACTTATGTTAAATATTTTGAACTAATAACCTTGTGTTCATTACAATTCTGTTTACACCCAAGCTTTTTATAGTCTTTAGTCATTAATAATGCTTTAAAGCGAGTTTTAAATTAATTCATATGTAATTCTATGAAAGCCTAAACTAATTTTGTAACCATCTAAATAACACGTTCACTTATTAACGCAGCCGACTGTACAACACGACCGTTTCGGCACTAACCGTTAACGCGCCGTGTAACATACGAGAGGGTTAATTTTAGAGGTTGTAAAACTTTATTTTAGCTTTACCGCCTTAAATAGGTTTTCAACATTTTCTAGTCGGCAGTTACGGGTTATGGCGAGCAGCGAGAAATTGAGGCTTAGCGGTAACCTATGGAGTTTATAATATGTTGCGCTGTCGAGGTATTTGCTGAACTAGAAAGTAGTACGACTTTGTTTCATCCCATGGGTAGCAAGTCTCGCCTAATAGACCAGGGTCGATAATTTTTGAGACCAAAAAATTATAGTAGCATGAAACCCATTGAAAAAAGTAGAGAATATAACAAAAATGAAAGGAAAAAAAATGTTAATCTCGATTTCCGGTAAAACTGCAAGTCCTATGAAAAAAAGTTAAATGGAAAAGTTGTAGGTACTTAAAAGATCTACAACTTTTGTATTAACACTTTTTTCACATAAACTTAAAATTTAAGTGACAAATTTAAATAACCGAGTTTTTGGTTTTTTATTTGTTTTGCAAAAAAAAATATTTTTTCACGAAATTTGGTGAAAATTTACCTTTGTATGTCCCAAACATACAGTAATTTTTTTGATTTAAAACATTTATTTTTTCACCTTATTATGACTTAATATCGAAAAAGCTTGTTTTTTTATCGGAAAAGTTTGACGCCGTCGTGGTGGAGTGGTCAGTAACTGTACAACAGTTTGTCAGAATGTGAAAAAGTGTATTTTACGGAGATTTTACTGTGTCATGTAATAAATGAAAAAATAAAATTCTACGACGCCCATTGGAGGATATGGGGTGATGCTAGCCTACTATACCGGCATCACCTAGCTATCGGCGACGAAAAACTTGAATGAACTTAACTAGGTGGTAGACACATAAGTAGGTACCACGCCTTTCTTATTTCTGCCGTGAAGCAGTTCGCTGTGTTTCGGATTGAAGGGAAAGGTAGCCAGTGTAATTACTGGACATGGAGGGCATATCATCTTAGTCCCCAGGATGGCAACGCACTTGCAGTGTTAAGTGATTTACCCTTAATATTGCAAGTGTCTATAGGCGACGGTAACCACTTAACACCAGGTGCGCCGTAAGCTTGTTTGCCATCTTCTAAAATATAAAGAAAAAAACGAATTCATCGTAATCTTACAGTCCTGTGTAGCTCAGAGAAAAAATCATTCACCCAGATAGTGAAAGGTCTCGTGTTCTAGTCCCATCTCACCCTTCCGACACGGACGCCCTAGGGACGCTAGGCGGTCGAGAGACTCCCCACGGGGGAGATTCTCGGTCGCCCAGTAATCCCCTAGGAACGTTCGACCTACAGGCTTGAGGACCCCCCAAGGTCTTCGACTTCTTAAAAACCCGGTGACGCAGAAAATGTCATCAGAGACAATCTGCAATAGAATTAAAAAAAAAGTCCCATCTCAGCACTTATGATTTTCTTGTTTTTCGGCTTCTATTTGATTTGTATCTTATTTTTATTTATCGAAGCGACACCCCTTAGATAAATCTTCGGTAATTCCTCGGATCCGTGTCGCCAACGTCAATTTAAATTCAGCTCGTGTCGAAAAGTCTACGGATACAGACTAGCGCAGGATTACAGTTTTATTTGCCAAAGAATTAGTCCGGTTAAATCAAAACGTGCAACAACTTTGGGGTTTTGTTATTTTTGTAAAATCGACCTTGTCTTTTGGGGGCGAAGATATTTTATTTGATATGTTATCGGATTACAAAGTAAATTGCCCCAAGACCTCATTGACCATCCGACGCAAAAAGTTAGGCTGATTTCAGAGTCAAGATGATCTTAAGAAATCTTTAAACAAAAAATAATGATTAAAAATCCGTTAGGAACCTGCGATGCCACAGACGTCTATCAGGCTGACTAATTCTACTACAGACACAGAAGCACACATCAAATCTATTACCAGTTATTATAACACCTAAGGCTGACGTCAGAGTGAGGTGTTTGATCAGCGCCGTCCAGACACGCAACTAGCGACGCGTTTCAACAGCGTCATTATAAAAAATTTAAATCACCCTCGACACAAAAAAAAACTAAAAAGAAAAACATAAAATTTTGTTCTCGGCCTTTTAACTTCAATAAAATAACCCATTAATATTTTTAAGATGAACTTTGCCGCGTTGGGGACCGCTAATACATAATATACTTTAGCATTATCTTCTTTATATTTGAATTTACTAAGCAGCCCCCCAACGCGGCGACGTTCATCTTAAAAATATAAAAATATTAATAGGTTATTTTAATGAAGTTAAACGGCCGAGAGAAAAATATTCTTTTTTCCTTACAGTTATTTTGTGTCGGGGGTGACTTAAACTTTTTAAATTCAATTTTATTTCATTCTTTTCAAATTACTAGCGAACCCTAACTCCGATAGATAGCTACTTAAATTACACTTTGCTTGACTATTATTCAAGAGAGAGCTGGTGACCTTGAAATGCCCGAACAGATTTTCATGAATTGTAGCTAAGAACCATTTCAATCATGTCAACTTTCGAACAAAAAGGACCACATCAAAATCGATCCATTCGTTTAGGAGCTACAATGCCAGAGACCCACAAACACACAGACACAACAAACTTATAACCCCCCTCTTTTTGCGTCGGAGGTTAAAATCGCAACTACCCACTAGTGCATTTGCAAACGTGCACGTTTGAATGTCACTATTATGGTCTAGTGGTTCATCCACCGGAATTAGATCGCGGTTCAACCCCTATGGGATTAGAAGTTAATACACGACTGCCACGAAGCCCTAAATAAGGCAGGTAACGAGAACAAACTAGCCCTATACTGGATAAAGGGACACAGCGGCGCAAGGGGCAACGACGCAGCTGACGAGCTAGCTAGAAGGGGATCGGGCATAACACCGATAGGGCCAGAACCCATGGTCCCTCTCCCGGTATGCTGGTTCAAAGGTAGGATTATAGAACAGTCCTACCTAGCACATGATAGATATTGGAACACCTTAGAGACATGACGACAGGCGAGAATACTTCTACCGTATATCGACCCAAGGTTCTCTAAAAAATTACTACAGCTAAAAAGACACCAGTTACGTCTAATCACAGGCGCAATTTCGGGACATAGCAACTTTAACAAATATCTTTTCAATATAGGTGTAACAGACAGCCCACTGTGCAGAGCCTGCAAGGCGGAGGAAGAAACAGCCGCTCACGTCCTGCTGGAGTGCAGAGTGGCAGAATACCGGGCTCGTTTCCTCGGGTCGCCGAGGAGCGGCCAGGATTTGCTTGGCAACATCCAGACGCTAGGCGACTTCCTGGTAAAGCTGGGATGGCTGGAGCGATCCGGTCCACACCCTCCGACGCAAAATAGGCGCACCAGCCGTCGAGTTGCGGAAACTGCCGGACCAAGAAGAATAAGAAGAACCCCTATGGGATCGGTTTGGTTGCTGTCAGGACAAGTCCTGACTAGTTGATGGTTCGAGGTGAAACTTGATTCCATCTTCGTCACTTACCATCAGGTCAGATGAAGGCCAACAGTTTCCCTATCAAGATTTAAAAAACCTAAGAGTAGTAGTATCCCTCTTTACAGCCGCTACCTTTCTTAGCACCTTTGTAACTCAATAATACAGCAAATTCGCTGCACCAATCCAAAGCAGACGTCGGCTCCACGAAATTTATGTACTCCCAAATAAATTAATATTAATATTCGCTACAAAAAAGCGCACGCAAAAAGTTACAAATCACTTGCGATTTTCAATTTTCCGCGCCTGTCTGTCGCGTTACGAAAAATTATTTGTTGATTAATTTTTAATTGAAAAATACTGAGTTTTTGCATTTTGTTTCGTTGTTTTGTTACTTACGCCATTACGCCTATTTTTTGTTTACCTGTGAACAAAAAACGAATATTATTAACATTTTTACTAAGTACATACTCGTATGTAAATTATTTATTTAAAGATACATACGAAAAATTTACATGTTACAGGCTTTTTGCATACATTTAAATTATAGGTATACATAACATTAAAATAAATGACAGATTATACATGCGGCATTGACCTACGCATTTGGATCAATCAAATAGTGATTTATCTTATAATAAGCTTGTTATATAGTTGTTTTATTTAATAATATTTCCGAATAATATTCATACATAAATTGGAAATGCACTATGTCTCTACCGTATCATAATAATCAACAGCTCATATAATGTCCCCACTCGAGGGCTCGAGCCTACCCCACATTAGGGGCGATAAGGCCTTAGTCAACCACGCTGGCCAAGTGCGGGTTGGTCGACTTCACACACAACCTAATAATTTCTTCATAGGTGTGTGCAGGTTTCCTCACGATGTTTTCCTTCAGCGTAAAAGCGTCGATGAAACGTACATATGAATTCAAAATTGTAAAACACATTGGTACGTGGCAGGGATCGAACCAGTGCCTCCCGGGTGGGAGACGACGCTCTTACGCACTACGCCACCGACGCTTCTCATTAAATTGACTGTAGTATTAATATCTTTTCCTGTTTATGTTTTGTAATTTTTTGTGTGTATCATAAAGAATTTATGATAAGGAGAACTTTTATTCTATTTTATCGATAATGCTGCGAAGATAACAAGCAAAACGATACAATGATGCTCGTACTAAATAACAAAACCACTCGCTCTCACCAAATGGATATAAACAGCTTAATCCTATTTTCCAATTAGTGGAACTGCGTACGATTGGCAACACATCAAAAGTGGCAATCACATTGCAAAATAGAACGTAATGGTAATAAAATAAGGTTTATATTCGCAAAAGCTCTAATTGTTTTTCAATTGTTCTCGTATTAATTGTGTTTTGTTCTAGTAATGGGTATAATTGAGTGATTTCTATTTAAATTTAGACAAGTTGTTTTTCATTGTGTATAAAGATCTTTGAATTCCTTTGACTAACTGTAGAACAATGATATTATATTCAAAAAGAGGTAGATAGTTTACTTGCTTGCAAAAATTGGCACCCTAAAAGTAAGCTAATTAGCACACCCGAGCATAGCACAACATATATCTTTCTCGTTTAGGTACTCTATTGCTAGATATCATGTTGTCTTACTCACAACTTACAATACGGCCATGTTAACTCGCCACATACGACAACATGAAATCGTAGACTTTAGGTGCCTATAATTATAAGTAGGTATACACAATGACATTTTAGACCATTTTTGACTTTGAATTAGTATGAAGGTAACCTATCTACCTCTTTTTAAATATAATATCATTGCTGTTGAAAGAAACACAAAAGAACCCGATCTTTACAATGAAAGAACTCCCACAAAATATGAAACTCGTGAAAAGCCGGGTCGAGTTGACCACAACTAGCGCAACTTTACTTACCTACGCCAGTATTCACAAGCAATACTTGGGTTAGTAAAAATCAATGCAATGCAAAATAAGGCATTTCTCAGTGCGTGCCATATGGCAAGGCTTTTGAGGTCTCATAGTGCGCGTGGACGCACAGGGTCGTAAAAACCAGACAATTCTTAAGTTGGGATCGGCACTATGCGTACTTTAAAATGAACGCACAGCTTAGGTAGCTAGCTAGCTATATTACTCAACGCACAGGTCAATATGTCAAAAGCAATGTCCAGATGTCAAAAGTTTAAAGTATGAAGTAATGAAACTTCAGTACATTCAACGATGTGATGTGAAAAAGGCAACAGAAACGAACCAACCACAGAGCTCTATTCAATGCAATGCGTTTACTTGTCCAAGAGTCGAGAGACCTCATAGTAATGTTTGTGAATACGGGTGATACTCGCCCCGACGTTCCACGTGTCTCACTTTTAATGTGACCTTGGGTTTTTGTACAGCAATTTCTGATGATCAAAAATTGCTATTACAGCTTCCATCAAACCTATTTATTTATCTATTTTTTACATGCCAAATATAACATACAAATACCTACCGCGAAAACTTTTAGAGGTTTTTCTGTGATTCTTCAAAGTGAGTCTGCGGTCCAAGTGCATACCCAGGTACACACATTGCTGATAATGATTTAACAATGTTACGATATGTGTCTATGCTATTTCTAGGTAAGCATGTACCAACTTCTTAGTCCATAACTATCGCTTTGGAGTCCCTAAGCAATAGAGACTTTTGGTTCTATGTTTGCTTTCTCATGAAACAACACAGTAATGTTGATAAATCGGCTCAAAGAGAAACGGTATTCCCAAATGACTCAGCCCATCGACAAAAGATTAGCGAAACAACCAGAACAACACAAGTAAATTAATTCAGGTCAAAAGCATTCATAGTCGATCTGGCGAACTACGATTGAGCCCTTTAATATTTGATTAACCAAACCTTTGGTTAAGTACAGGAAATTAATCCAGTTAAGAATTATAGTTGATTAGAATATTCCGTTTAATGTTGGCTCGAGATGTTTGCGGTTGATAATGTGATTACGGTGACTGGGAATAGTAATCAATATTAGGAAGGTATTTTCGAGCCGTAAATTGAGACTCAGGTGTATTGAGGCGGAAGCAATTTGAAATTACTTCATTTGCACACATTTAGAGTGGCAAAGAAGCATGGAAACTTGAGGAAGCACTGTCTTGCAAAACCAGGGTATAGCACGCGCTGGTAACCCTGCATCTATCTTAGAATATCCGAGGAGCACGTCTGGTGGAGTACTAAAATGCTTCCACCTTACAGAAGACCACAGCCAAATTACACTTCTTTGAAGAGAAGGGATCCGGTACTTAGATTCGAATGATGTTGTAACGACGCACGTTGTGGCGAAAAACTTTGATCGTGGTACTTCGCCAGGGAAACTTGTTGAAGCGAATTCCACCAGGCGAACACTGCAGCGACAAACATTTTGGCGAAAACCATTTGTAAGTATGCTAGTTTGAAACTCAAAGGGAAGCTGAAAAAGGTGAAAGTAGCTAAGCACTTAATGAATTAATGAAGGTAGTCTCGATTGTTTTTACTAACACTAAGTCACATCTAATGTTACTTCCTAAAACCCAGCTCAACCCTTGTGGGATCAAGAGCATGATAGTATTTTTAATGATAATTAGTTGACAGACAAGCATACTACCTGCCTGGTGGTAAGCATTCACCGTAGCCTATAGACGCTTACATATCTGACGTGACACTCGCGCGCTGCCAGCCCTAGTCTCCTTCTACCCCTTGGAGCACTGACTACCTTGCTCACCAACATAAACTCAACACCATAAAAATGTAGTGTGATTAGACTGTGGTGTTCTGTAAAGTGGACGTTCGGGTGCTCCAAGTTCGAGCGGCTAGTCCACTGTGTGTGCCAGCTCGACCAAATTGTTATTATTAATTAGAAGTATGTATATTATAAGAACCGTGGTACTGTACCACTGCATCAAAGGATTTACCGCGTTGTCCACTCTAGAACTGCTTGGGATTGAAAATTTTAACGGTCATTAGCAGATGCAATGGCGCCATCTCTTGCAGAAATTTCGAATTAACTTTCCTAAGCAACGGTTCTAAACTCAATCAAACGCGTTCACAGACGTGTTAAATCGAGAGAAGCACATAGGTTTAACGTAATTCAAACCGACCAACATCGGCGGGTTGTAATTAAGCGAGACAATAGTAAATCTTGAAAAGCACTATTAAATCCTTGTACGAAACTCATATTATAGCTGTGGCCCCGATGATTCCCAATTAACGTTAGAAAGGGCCTTAATTGAACCAATGTTAATTTATTTTTCGCAAAACGCCTGGGAATGAAATGGCATTGAATAACGACTCCTTTTGTGATATTCTTGGCATTAATAACTTGTTAAATACAGATTTTTTTTTTTCGTGGAAAACGTAGAAATTTTACCGTTTTTGCATTACAGTGAAACAAGGTTTTGTGGCCAAGATTTGTATTAAGTTGTTTTTTTAATTTAATAATTCAAGCGTTTATCCATTTTTTTTAGTTTAAAAAAAAAACAAGCTTTTTGTACGACCTTGTCGGCAATGGACAAAAAAGTAAAGTTTTGATTTGGGTTATTTTGTTTTTGACATTTGTTTATTTCAAATTGAAATTATATAACTCCTCTTAATGAAAAGAAATAGGAAAACATAAGTATTAGAACATTTTCAGTGAGACTGACGTAGTATGAGACATTGGACATACTAAATGTTCAATGGGGTTTACTACACAGGATAGGAAAGCATCATGTTTAGACGCTGGTTAGGCTGTTTATTGTCGTTCCCTGCCCAGGACACGAAAAAGAAAACTGTCTTACTTCTCATATCGTGGTTAGCAAAAGCTGACAGAGGCAGCGACTTATTGCAAATTCCTGGCCTTTTGCCATCTTGAGATCAGAGGTTCCAAGTTAATGTTGTGTCTGAGTTTGTTGGTCGTGGAGCTAAAAGGTCGAAACCTTCACCTCACCTGGTCTAAATAATATCGAAGGAAAAAACAAGCTCCATCCCGAATCCACAATAGTGGCACTAACTATTGGACAAGACTGTTGATAACTATAGAGTATGTTATGTATTATTTTATCTTTCATATGTAGAGGCCGTGAGTTTCCCCACGGTTCACTCCGACCCAATGGGATCTTTTGTGTCTCCCCAGTCTCGTTCACTCTTGTCGTTCCTTGAATATGCAAGCCATCAGTCCAACTTTTTCCGTGGGCTTGAAGAGCCTGTAGTCTTCCAGCTTGATAAGCCAATCCCAGGGTATTTAGTCTAGTCCTGGCTATGGAATCACAGTCACATAGCAGGTGTTCTATGGATTCCTGGTTAAGCCCACATGCTCTGCAATTTGGTCTTGTCGAAATTTGCATTTGTTGAGCATGTGGTTTGTGGCGTAGTGCCCTGTGAGTCCACCCAAGATTAGGCGGGCCTGTTGTCTGCTGCCTCCATATATGGATTTACTCCATCCTCTTGGGCATTCTCCTAAGAAGGATGTTTCATACCAGGTGGGCTGTATTAGATGCTTGATGTGACGATGGAAAATTTACTTAGAGATTAAAAGGTTTACTAAAGTATTTATAAAAAAGCTGACTTATCAATTTGTATCTCCTGTCTCCTGTTACCATTATATTTTCCTATTATAATAACAGAGAACAAAGCATTACATAATCACATCGCGTATAAAATTATCGCAATGTTCTCGTTAAGGCGGCAACACACTCGAAACAAATCAAATAAATCTTAAGCAGACAGGTAAACAAAGCAACATGTTACATAAATTATTCCTCCCCCTTCGCTAAGTAGGGGGGTGCCCCAAACGATTCACAATACAAAATCAATGACTTTTTATAGAATCTTGCTCGGTTGCTTTGGGTGGCGAGGTGATGGTACAAGTTATGAGAGATAACTAAATACCATCATCGTTTCAAAGAAACACTGAATTTCTTTCTAAATATGGCAAATTCAAAATCTTTTTTTAACTATTTGCTTCGCTCTCGTAATGAAGACTTTTGTTAACTCTAGTGATTTTGAATATCAATTACTATCAAATGTCACTCTTACATTAAATCAATTCTTTCTCATATAATCTCTTACACATTCTATCCGTCTTTTCTTTTGGGTCTATACCATATACTTGCTTCGTTTATACTTTTTGACATAATAATATACATAGTTATCATCTCTTCTTAGTACATGCCTGTATATCACGACCATCGACCAAAGCACTGTGAGTACTGTGAAGAAGCGCTACAAACTTACGGTTGCTTAAGGTTACCATCGTAACTTATATCATAAAAACGAAATTTAGTTTGTTTGTTTGTTAAGCTTTCACGGCTAAACCACTAAAACCGGTTTTGATGAATTTTTTTCATACTTTTTGGCTTGAGCCATGAACGCAAGCGAAGCGGTTGGAGACGGCTCGTATAAAATAAAAAATAATTAAAAACACCAACCAATAAACTTGGGAACAGTACGAGCAAGTGAAGACGACCTTAGCATAACCATCTTAGTTACTCCTACATGTAACCAATTTTCATCCCCCTACTATTCCGTATTGGTAAGCCACGTTGTGTGCAAGAATGATGATGCTATGAAGAGACTCGTTGTCCAGGGAAGAGTGAATTGCTCAAGATCCAAGGTGCTGCCCTCTGCGATGGACAGACCAAACAAGACCCCTATGTTTTTGTGAAGTGCGTCGGTTAGATAGAGTTAGCGGGAGACAGTGAAGTGGCCTTCTTCGCTGTGTTGTGACTTGTGACCCCTATGAGCACAATTATTGTGCCAAGAGTGAATGATTATGAAGAAGGAGATACTATTCTGATCTGTTACTGGCCTTATTATGTTTTGGGCCCAATTCACATACCTAAATGACCCTTGCTGTCTGCTATTTCAACCACGTTGGGTGGTTTGGTATCAGAAACTTAAAAAAAGATATTAAATCGAAAAATATATTAAGTAAATTAACGCAATCTAACCCTACACCTACATACCGCTGCAAACTCCACCCTTGTACCACAAAATCCGAAACGACAACCAAATGAACGTTATTCAAAAAAGCTCTTTGGGTCTTAAGCAAATCGTTTTATCTTATTTGAGACATCAATTCCCTTAATACGGCACGGCTTAGGTATAATTGACGAGCGCAGGTCGTCTCTTGCCCTTTGGAGCTACAGCTCAATTAGAGAAATGAAAAGGATGAAAAATTGTTATAAGACGACATATTTTTCAAATTAGGGGCTATGGTGAAGTATCATCAGTTTCAAAGTAGAACATAGTTAATTCATAAACTTTTTTCTCGGTCGCGTTGTGGTTTCACAGGTATAATTAATTAAATAAAATGCCTGTTTATGTATATATATGTATACAATAAGGTGTATATCTCTGTGTGTGTGTATGCGTGTCAGTGTATGTGTGTGTGTGTGTGTATGGATGGGAATTTGTATGCGTGCGTGTGATTTAAAAGATATTGTTATATCATACTGTTGTCAATGCATGCCGTGGCTACCTATAAGTAAAACAACACTTAGATATAAGTTAAATTTGTACCTATTTTTTGTAAGAATTAGTGTATGTTTTGTTGGCTGCCCTTAAATAAATAAAAAATAAAAAAAATCATTACCAGAAAAAGAGAAATATCACTAGATTTTTTTATTATTAGGTACTAGTGGACCCGACAACTACTGTCTTGTTCGGTAATTAAAAACTATATCAGATCCAATTGTGAAACTAAACCATTTTCCAATCCACCTAAACTGCACACTGCGTTATTGCAGTGCGTCTGGATTGGTAGCTATGGCAGAGTGGATAGTTTCAAATAAGGCGGATTGTGTCCCTTATTAACAGAGTACGAGGCAGCTCCAACAATCTCCTCAAGATGATTACGGCAAGCAATCACCGTACCCTCATCTCGTACTTCGTAGAACTCTACGAGCTTATCCACAATAATATTACCTGTGAGGTACTTTAAATTTGAGGCACATCCCCAGGACGCTAGCACTAACTCCTAGCAGGAAATTGGCTGAACCCTACACCAATTCATCTACTTGCAAATTATTTTCTTTCATCAGACACGCACATAATAATCACCTATAAAAATGATCAAGCACAGAATACAAGAAAAGCGACATCTAAAATTATACTGCAAGGAAAAGTGCCGTTTTATATAATTAACAATTACACTTACATGAACTATTGCAGTCCATATTAGATTATTTTTCAAAAACGCATAACAGAAAACTTAGTTTGGTAATGTTATGTACCAGATAATAAAATAAATAAATATTACTTGGCTTGCAGAGAAAGAATAATCTTTCGGTGGCTTAACCACCTGCGGATTATATAACAATCTGATATCCAAGAAACAATAAGGTATTAACAAAATATAGACAAAGTCAATGCAGTGATATGAAATAAGTAACAGTGACAAGAATTGAGTAAAAGATGCTAAGATACGTGAGTCAAGTAGAAAAGATAAATAAAAGGATATTGATAAAAAGGATAAAGATATACGAATCGCGAATAGTGAAGATGCGAGACAGGGTCTTAGCAAACATTTAAATTTGTGACCAAATCGACATAATTTTAAAGAACGGCCAAAGGGTAGTAGCAGGTATAAGTAAGTCACCTATTCCTAGCCTTATGGAAGAAAGGTAGTTTATCTATGTATAGTTTATATTAGGTAAATAAACACTCCAAAATGTTTTCTTCAACTCGTCTGTTTTGTCCCTTATAGCTTATCCTAAGCTTAAGCAAACAATAACAACACATTTTGTGCCTTCCCACCATCACAATTAGGGTTATTTGAATGAAAGTTACGCTAATGCGTTGTTTTTGCACAAGCAAATTGTGACAAGGCCTCAATTAAGCAATTTCTGCCACAAATATAACTTTAATATTTGTGATGTAACTTCACAAGGTCTCTTCCTTCACGCGTTTTTTGAATGTCAAAGGTTGGATGAGGGGAAGGAAGGGAAAACATGTTCTGATCAAGAATTCCTTTTCTGGATCATGTGTTTGAGACAAAATGTCCAATCACTCCATAAAAGCCACATAAGGCCACTAACAAGTTATTTAAAAAGTGTCTGAGAAATAAGTTGCTAAAATTCTTTGTTGAAAAGTAGGTTCGAAAGTCGCAATTTTATTTTACTAATACCATTCAAAATATCTTTCGTGGATTTTTTAGTATAATTTGTGTACTTTGCAAAACAGAAATAGTAGTCAATTAAAACCCATTTACTAATGCGGATTAAGATAAACGTACGCACAAAATCCTATATATTTCTGTCCGTAAATAAAACAGGGAAAAACCAACCCTAACATCAACGCTATAAGACACTTTAACCTTTAAAATCACTTTGGAACGTGTCCTTAACACAATATAGTGTGGTGCCAGCGAGCATTCTCAGGGCAGCTGAGAACATAGTCTCGGAGGTAAAGCTGTGCAAGACCAAAAGGATTTGCGAGTAGAATACTAATGTATAGATCTACCAAAAGATGTTTGAAATCTGAAACATGGTGTATTAGAGAGAAGACAAATCATTATACAAATCTAATCTTAGAATTAATGATCATGAACCTCTATAGCCCAGACTGCTAAGATAATTTTTAGTGTAAGGTCTCTTCTGGTCGTATGCTTTAGTTGATTAGTTAAGTGAAGGATTGTCAATTTTTGGGTTTGAACCTCCTTTTATGTACGCGGCAGGTTGGCAAACTATCACTATTTTGGGGGCCTATAGGGAAAGATATAGCTTCATATATAACCGAATGTTAGCTGAAGCTCTGTTCGACCCCCTTTGGGCTTGTTAGCGTGATTATAGTTATGTAAGTCATCATCATCATCATCATATCAGCCGAGAGACGTCCACTGTTGGACATAAAAATATGTATGTAATATCTATAACAAGTTTCACAATTTAAATAAAATTGGAAATAATGCAAATAAATGATGATCACGATGATCACACTAAAATATGACAGACATTACTCTTAGGGCGGTATATGATATGTATGCACGACGTAGTAAAAGTTAACAACGCAATTCAAAAGCGCTTACGCCATCTATTGGCAAAGCAAACTAACTACATCTCTTTTGAGTTTATTAATACAGGAAAGATGATGATGATGACGTACACGATGCGTAGAGGAAAGTAACTAATTATGCAATAGTATTTATATTTAACACCAGCTTTTCTCTTTACTATAATTATTTAGATTTCTTTAAAGTTTCATGAATGTTAATATTTTTGTTTTTATTTAGAATGAACACGATCACACATGGTTTCAAAGTGATGGGTAGCTGTCAAGTGAGAACAATAACGTATTTATTTGTTAGACGACTAAAAGTGAACGCAGACCTGGCCGCACCGCACGCACCGCAGTCCCCGCATTCGTTGTCTATAAAATATGAAGTTCTATACAACCTCGCACAACTGACGAAAGATGACTTCACCCGTGCCGAGCTGGCCGCAGCGTCCGATGCGGGCGTTGGTGAAGTCTTAAGCTGCTGTTTGGAGAGTTCGGATGCGGCAGGTACTGCGGCCACTGCGGTGCATGTCTGCGTTGTGTTCATCTTAAAAGCTGGTATTTCATATTAGGGATCTTACTCATCAACAATACGATAAGAAGAAGAAAATCTACCTGACACGCCCACACGATTTTTGAGATCATCAGAAATCTTAGCTTAGAGACACCAACGCTTTTCTGTGGTTACCTACTTCCCTTACTATACCTATCCGCAGTAGATTAGGGAGCTTTATCTAAACATTGCAAGTTAATCATCCAGTACGTTTGATGAACAACACCAATATCTTGCGCTATTCTCGTACCTCATTAGTTTCGCATGGAACATGTCTTACTGCCCCTCTGTTTACTCTGTGCTTCAATGCTCCAGAAAGCTTAAATTAACTAAATTAATTCACGTTCAAAGAGGCTCCTCGGCTTCGTACATTTAACGCACTTAAATAAATGTCTCGGTTTCGCTAACCTAACCACTCCCCTTAACATCACATACGTCTATGAAGTTATTTTTAGAATTAACTACATAGTTGTAATTTAGATTGATGGTTTTTGATTTGATGTGAGATTACGTTCTGGTTAAGTTATTACTCAAATGAGACCCAATTAATTTACTTTTGCAACAGTTTGGACAAAATCGGAGCGTGTATTAAATTTTATCTTGCTAGTTGGACAGCTGTGGTTTTTAAACGATTAATGAGATGAAATCATTTAACAAGTTAAGCTTTAAGCAATATTCTTATCAGTGACCAAATAATTAAGTTGTCCTGAAAATTCTGCAAATAATTCTGAAGTTGTTTCAACTGGTTTAATTGAAAAAACAGGGATTCAAATTATGATGGTCATTCCTACCGAATATTGTGGCAAGGAACGAGACAATTCGGTTCGTCATTATTAAATTTTATTTCGTTAAAATTGGAATGCTTGAAATAACATAATGGCAGTATTTTCCGCTCGAATTCCTGGCAAGCAGTCTGGTATTCGAGAGGAATAAGATCAGCATAAACTCGGTGTTAAGCAACACTAATTTGTTTATAATGCTTCTAAGGTGAATAAAATAGCGTCAAATTATTTATCTGTTCAGAAATCTAAATAGGTACAATTGAATCATTAAATATAATGTTCCGTAATGTCGAAAAGCATTATCAGTAAAAAATAGTACTGCCAGTGTTTCGCCCACAGTTTCAGATCCATCTCATCTAAGCCTGTCGCTTCAATAATAGTTTTAACATTGTTGTCTCCCGACAATTCATTGATATCATAGCGAATCTCTTGTGTGTCATCGACTCGGAATTTCTTTGCAATCCATCTCACCTGATATTACCTGATGATAAGGCCGAAAGATGGAAACGAGCTTCACCTGAAATTCTCAATCACAGAAGAACTGACTACCTTATCGTTAACCGTCAAAACACAAGAATGCTGTAGTACTATTATATCTTTGGTTAAGAAGATTATAGTGACAAGAATTGAGAAAGGGATGCTCAAATGATTGGATCATGTAGAAAAAGACGTGTAAAAGTACATTTATGAAAAGGATAAATCAGAAGTAAATGGAGATGCGGGATGGGGAAGACCTAGGCGGACATTTATCGATCAAATCAAAGAAGGGCCAGATCGAAAGTGTTTGAAACTCTCGAGCATGTTTGAGGACTGTTGTGAGAGTAGATGAAGCGAAAGAAGGATCGTAGCAAGTGGAAACAAGAGATCTCTGACTAACCACTATGGGAGAAAGGCGTGACTTGATTATGGTGATAGACTTTGATAAGATGGTGATGGGGACTTTAAGCAAGCCCTTAAACCAAACCAAACAAATTGTTCTGCCCTGAGGATCAAAGCTGGAACTTTTAGATCCAAGTAGTAACCCCTAGACCATGGAAGCGGTTAAACCAACCTCAAAAGAAAACCTCGACGAGATTAAAAATGAGATGGGAAGAACTCAACCAACTCATTGTAGTCCTCAAAATATAGAATTTAACTTACTAATCCAAAATATCCAAAACAAAAATTCCAAGATATAAAAATCCAAAATAAAATTCCAATATAAAAAAATGAAAAATTAAATTTTATAGCTCACAAGAGCACAGTGCTGCACGTCTCCGCAAGACGGAGTATTAATTCACCCCATAACGGTAAAAGACACTGATTACATTTCCACTTTTACGTGATACTCAAAATTTCCGAGCAATGCTCGGTGCTAATTCTTTTAGAGCGCGAACAAGTAAGAAGTGAAACTTCATGCCACAAAATAAAAGGGTAAAGAAAAATAAGGTTCACAAGTTATACTCTTGACTTACGTACAAATGTGACGGGAAAAGAATGTCAGAATATTTTGAGAATTTCTGGGATCAAGTGCTCGTACTGCATAGGTTTTCTTTCTAAGGTTCATTGATTTTGAGACAGTTAAGATTATTTTAAGTACTCTACTAGCACGCACTTAGCCCATGTGCTATTAACAATGAAGTGAATTAGGGCAATATGTTAAAGGAAATTACTATTATTAAGAGGCTGATGTTTTTGAAAATATATCAAAAGTTCCATCAATATTTTGATTTACATAGATTTGTCAAATGCAATAAAGAATTACAATGTTAAAGGTTCATATCAATCTAAACGTCCATTCCTCTTATACTGTAGAAAAAGGTATATTTCCTTTGAAAGTTTAATATCTTACTTATATCGTAGGTATAATGATTATAATATTAATATGAAAACAATCATCTTCGACAGATGATATTTATATACCACGCATTATTATATTAAGAATTTAAATTGTTTTTTTGTGATAGATTTACAGATGGCAGAAATAAAATTAAGCTATTTGATAGATATCGGAGGTTAAAATCATCTCTAACGTATAGTTGATTAGCTCAGAGTTGAATTATAATTGAGTTTTCTTGTTACGCTAGTAATCATTAAATTTAATTAGTATTCAAAGCAGAAGCTTAATCCAAATCTAATCGTTAAACTTATAAACTAGCTTAGAGCGAGATATATACAAGACAACGTCTGAAATATTCATTTTATTTTGTGATCGTGCCGTGTTCTCTTCCTCGAACTTTATTAACTAAGATCCTTTAAGGTTGCCTATGTAATTTCCATATAATTTTATTTACATTTTAAAGGTATCGTAAATATTTACATCCAAAGCAGTTTTAATAAATGCATCCACCCGAACTCAACATTATAAATGCGATTGTGAGTTTGTTACGCTTTCACGACTAAACTCACGATTGACCTTCATGAAACAAATCTCTACATTGACTCGTACGAATCCACGTTCTAGTGCTTGTATCCTGTGCTAGTTTAATAAAACTTTAAGTGATATTAACTGTGAGAAATGGTTATCCGAGAAACCTATTAACCAATGATGTTTTAATAAAGATAGCGCATATCCTTACAGCGTGACTTTTGAAAACTGTCCCATCAGTGAATTAAACAGAACATAAAAAAATTACAAAACGGAAAGAGATAGCGTTGCGCTAAGCGCTAGCTAAATTAAATTACACCAACTGGCCGAATTTCAACGCTTCACTTTTGACACACAAATGCTATATCTGTCTCGTATTTGTATAATTATAACTCATTGCTATTAACAATATGCAGCCAGTCGTCTTTGAAATATTTTGAAAAGACATAAAAACATTAAAAATCAACAAAAACAGTTGAGCGAAATTATTTTGTTTTAAACGCAGCTCGGCCTCCGCTGAAAGACTGCTCTTACGCTGAAAAACACTATTTTCACCTTACATTACGACTGAGCTGTTGTATAATTTGGTGGAATTTTTCGTCGACTGACAGCAACTTCAGGCTTAACGTCCATTACATTACAATAACATCTCCAGTAAAAACCCTTTCAAGGTAGAGGAGGAAGCGTGGGATATCGCTTTATTATCCCGATTGAATTACATTGAAAATGTTACACTGGGTTTGTGTGGCCTGAAAACAGTTGAGCGAAATTATTTTGTTTTAAACGCAGCTCGGCCTCCGCTGAAAGACTGCTCTTACGCTGAAAAACACTATTTTCACCTTACATTACGACTGAGCTGTTGTATAATTTGGTGGAATTTTTCGTCGACTGACAGCAACTTCAGGCTTAACGTCCATTACATTACAATAACATCTCCAGTAAAAACCCTTTCAAGGTAGAGGAGGAAGCGTGGGATATCGCTTTATTATCCCGATTGAATTACATTGAAAATGTTACACTGGGTTTGTGTGGCCTGAAAATAAATTATTTTTAACCTCTCCAGCACCAAAAGAGCTCTTTTGCTTTGTAAAGTCTCGAAGCAAAAACGCTTTTTGCTGCGAGCTCCAAATATCTCCGTTAAATTTAAATATTTGCAGCAATTATATTTAAATTTTTAGTAATAAATTTCAGCGTAATAAACGTGTTTTTAAATACGGTCTTGCTTTTCTCAACAATTTTCTCGCTGGACAGGTGAAAAGTTGTATGTTTCACACGTTAGCTAATTATTTTGATTTCGTTCCTATAAATTTAACTCACTGCGCTCAGTAGTATATATATGAATCACTCGCTACGCTCATCATTAAATTTTAGACTACTCCGCTGGTTCGTGATTCAAAGTCGGCATTCGCAGCAAAAAAATATCTTTGCTCACTTGTTGAACAAATAACAAAACAATACTATAGAAGATAATACTTGCCACATTAACAACTTATCTCTATCAAATCGTGTAGTTTGGCTTCTGAATAGGCATTATTACTACATTACATACACACCAACTGAAATCCAACGCCACAACAATGTAGTGTTGTTTAAGTGTGGAATTCTGTAAGGTGGAGGTACTAACTCAGTTTGCACGTTTCAGGTTTCCAGGGAAACTCTCTTCCATTTCAGAATTATCACTTTCATTAGATGAGTTAAAGGTCTTCTTTCAAATTACGTATAAAACGTTAATTTGCTCATTTAATTGTAGAATTATTTTGTACAGTTGAAGTATTTTTTTTATTACTGTTTAATGAAAAAACATGTTAAGCCTATCTTCCGATTAATCGAAATTCATAAGTGAACACTTACTGATAAATGTACTATTTAAGGACTTATTTTATTAAGTTGTAATTCTGATGTTACAATTTCATTAAGTTTCATTTGTTGTATGTATCTAGCTGTAACTACGGTTTCATAGGTAAACCGTAGTTACCACTAGATTTATCTACGTCGACATATAGAACTAAGCAACGCAACTACTAACCAAGGTAGACGCAAATGTTAGTTGTACACAATTTGCTACCAAACTTACTACTCGTGTATTTATATAGTTGGTACAAAGTGGAATTACAAATAAGAGCAATTTATTATTGGAGCACGCAATGATTCAGAAGGCAAATAGGTTAAAATTTTAGGTAAAATAATACTTGGATGACATTTTATTAACTTAAAAAGGAAATGGCTAGCAAAGATGTTGTTTCTAAAATAACCCCTATTAACAACAAGTTAAGTGTGCTATTGCGACCGCTATCTGCGGACTTTAGATATAAATTGTTCGGTTTTAGTTAATTAAGTACACAGCTCTGAAATACTTAGCAGTCACTTCATCAAAGGTCGAATTTTCATGAATAAACAATGGCTACGCGTCTTCCGTATTATTGATTTAACGAATAAATAAACTATCCACTCATTTAAGGGGAAGTTTTTGGCTTTGCTGGGCTCAGTCCACAGCTAGTTTTTTTTCTTTTTATGAAGTATGTTAAAGAAGAAAATTAGGCAAAAACTCAACTTACTCCATATAATTATCAGTATTAGTTTTGATAGTTTAAAAAAAATATTTTTGTTTTATATGTCGATAAGTTTTATATATAAGCAGTATTTACCTGTTGAGGCATATCTTTTAACTCTATAATTTTGTATGTTAATGTAATTGTGAAATGATATGTTGTTGGTACATCTATATCAATAAATAAATAATAGAATCGTGAATTACTTCGTTTAAAGACATGCAATTACATCTTTCTTAAGACGTTGTGGTGACTTCTTTAAATTATATTTACCAAATATTTTATCAAGTTATATCATACCAGATAGCATAGCATAATTAGTTAATACAAGATTTTTGGCTAAAACTTTTATATTAATACTATTATCGTAATAATATTATAATCGCGAAAGTTTGTATGGATGGATAGATGTCTGGATGTGTTTTTGTTACTCTTTCACGCAAAAACTACTGAATGGATTTTTATGAAACTTCAAAATACCTAATATAGCTCATACATCAGAATAACATATATGCTATAATTGATTTCACTAATCCTGAGCAGACGAAGTCGCGGGTAAAAGCTAGTATTATATATTATTATTCCAATATTTTCAAGTTAGGCGTAAAATTATTTACGCAATGGATTAGTTACGTAAGACTTAACTAAACTGATAATGAAGACAATACTAAAAAGCAATTTGATACCATCCAATTAAGTTTACTCAATTTTAATGGAGTTAAGCAGTTAAGCTGGTATTATAGAATGAGTCTTAAAAATAAACGTCGTACGTCTCTATCGCTTTGTGATTGATAGAAAGTGACAAGCTATTCTCAAGACATGATTGATTTCTGAGTGTCATTCTGTAATACGGGCTTCAGTGTGCCTATTTTACATCAAAATTTACAAAGATATTCGTTTTAACATCTGCGAATGTAGATACCGACTGTAATGATACGATATAAAACATAATAATTGCAAAATTCTTACCATAACAGTATGAATATATGTGAGTAAATATTTTCCCGCTAAATCCTCTCCCGCGGACCAAACGAGCTACTCTCGTCAGTTTACACAGGCAATGTGGTCCTGACGTCCTTTATAAACGTCCTCTGTAAGCCTTATGTGGGAATTCGTCTTTGGGGTAAAGGGAAACAGCAGCTTGTGCATATCACACTTAAAAATTGAACTTGCTTATTATCCCTCCTGTCTTCATTTACGAGGACATAATATTTGCTTGTCGGGTGAGACTAGCTCATTAGCCTTATATTCTGTTATGTTTAATTTGAATTCAATAGTGAATTATTAGGTTTTTGTGTGAATAATTCTTGCCATTTTATAAAGCTTAACACTTTTTTGTTAGGAAAATATTACGTTACTATTATTTACCTTAATATTACGGAAGATCGTAATAAAAAGTATCTAATATATATATTAATATATCCTCAAGTATAGCCTATCTGTAGTGTTGTGTTTCTGCTGGCGAGTAAGGCAATCAACGTTAATTTATGATAATAGTTTACAATAAGATGGATCCTGTGGTTATGTAACCCAATCGGTGTAAAAAATTTGTTACTTGACAAATGAGAAAAACAAAACAATATCAAACGCCAAGATTATCCGCCATCTAGTTTAGGTATATCAAGTAAAGACCATGCACAAGTCGATTAAAGTAATAGATTAGAATTCCACCACATAGGTGTTAGATATACTAGGTGGTAGACCCATATATCTGTCATCTGGGTCATCTGGGTAGTTACCACCGCCTTTCTTATTTCTGACGTGAAGCAGTTCGCTGTGTTTCGGATTGAAGAGAACGCACTTGCAGTGTTAAGTGATTTATCCTTAATATTGCAAGTTTCTATAGGCGACGGTAACCACTTAACACCAGGTGGGCGGCAAGCTCGTTTTACATCTAATAATATATAAAAAAACGTAATCCAAAAATATCTTATGCCGTGATTATTATGATTAAGAATCAAACTGGAGGTGCTAATACCTAATCTGCAAATGCACGAAAAAATTATATGATTTCGCCAATATTTCGATCCAATTACATTATCTGCGGTAATGAGCAGACTGCGGTTGCCAGTGAACCCATCGATGTCACAATGAATTGTCATCATTTAACCGACAAATCTGGTTACCAGACATATTGGTGCATCTGGTGATCTTATTAGCTGTGATATCGCTTATACATAATATTAAATAATACATTGACAACATAAACAGTGTAATAGTCCACATGAAACAATACCTACTGCCAGAGATAATATACGCACTAAACTAGCCTCACTCGACTTGCCGACCTGCAAACAGCTTCATCACGCCTATATTGAAAAATCCTGGAATGTAAGAAGGAACACGTGCGTATAGACAACAATTCAAGTTATTGATCATGTAACATAGAAAAGAGTTGCCACGTTTCTTAGGGTCGTATCAAAAAAGACTTCTGAATAGGAAGTGAGAAAGAAAGCTAAAAAGTTAATGATAAAGATTTATTTAAACAGCAACGTTTAACAGCTGAGGGATGCAAACCAGCCTAGAGCCAATAATTAAACGTTTGAAATAGCGTGTATACATTCTTAATAACGTAATAACGATAGTGCTTTGTAGCCTGTCTTAAAATACAATATCTATGGCCTTATCATGGGAAAGCCTTAACCCATACATTATCAGGAATCACTTAGTAAAGTAATTATAGACTCTATTACTAAACGTTGTAGCTGTAAGTTCCCTTATCACGTAACCTGATTTGTTAGGAAATCAAAGCATTCTAGCCTGTAAAGCTTCAATTTTAAAAGCGATATTACGTTGTTTCCACATGTCTTTCCCTTCTGACAGAATTCTAAACTCAATTTCGTAACGAATATAGGTGAAACTTGATTGCTGTACAATTTGCTTGTAAAAGAAACGTGGGAAATTTATTTCTATTGTTTCTTGTACTCTCTATAGCAACAAAATTTATACGTTCAGAACGTTAGCTTCTACATTTAGCTCGTTAAAGCATCTTGGCCACTTGGGGTCGGTGATTTGGCTGGTAATTACTAGAAAAGTCATTATAAGTGTTACCGCGTTAAGACGTAAATCCAGAAGATTTATTAGAAACTCTTACTAAAAGTAATACCTTTCTTAAGACGCTGAAGAATTGGGAAAAATCGTAATGGCTTCAATTCACGAAATAGTGATTTAAAATAATGGGTACTTCAAAACTGCCGAATCATGAAATATTTCACATCAGTCAGCATAGGAAACCTCCCAGAACAAAATAATAATAAAGGTGAGATTATATCATTTGACCCTATGTGGATCATGATGAAGGAAACGAATGCCTTTGATCCATAAAGCATAGGCATACTTATTGAAAGAGGGAACAAAATCACAGATTTTATAGAGCAGTGTAAGAAATTCAGTATTTTTTTCTTATACCTTACTCCAGTTTCAGCTGTCTCCTTTTTTCTTCCTTGTGATCTGATTTTTAATTTAGAATTGTTAGTGAAGGTGACACGTGTCAATTATCTAACATACATATTTGTGACTTTACGACGCTATTTCTTCGTGGAATGAGTACCCAATGAGTTTTTGTTTGTAACTTAACTGTTGAAAATATTTCAGTTAGGATCAGATCATGCAGGCATAAGTGGTGTGCTGTAGATGGATGAAGGAAGAGATTTATCAAAGAAAACTGATCGAAATGATGGCTTAAATAAAAATGTAAAAATAAGATAAATTTGTAATTAGAAAGAATATCTTTTGAGAGCTCAGTGGAGTAAAACTAGTTAACAATATTTCTTTGTCTTTATACTGCAATCCAATAGTATTGATTTTGATTTTGACTATAGACCCGGCACCCACAAGGTGTATTCTTGCACTTGCTAAGAGTTTTCGACTCTAAGCAAACTTTTGAAAGTTATTATTTTTATTACAAAATGCGGATTCAGTAAAAGCCATTTTCTTAAATTTATTTCTCTCTCTCTATATCAACCCTGTTTTATTCACACTGTGTGTCAGAGAGTGTGAAGAGTCATAAATTTATGCAGGTTAAAAATGTAAGTACAGTCTGAGTATTTAATTCTAGGTTGTAATTTCCTTGAAGACCTTTAACCCTACTTTCTGCAACTCCACATTAGTCGTCCACAATCATGGGTTCAAGTGAGTTCTATGAACCTAAATGATCAGTGTTTTTGCTAGTATCTTCAAGCAGTAAGGTGTGACGGCTGAGGTGTGGGAAAATGCACTTCAAGAGTTCATAGGGAATTATAATTACAATGCTTTAATAGGTCAGGGAAGGTTAAAAGGGAAACAGTTAACAATCACATGACTATCTACAATAAATACTATACTCTCTGTTACGAACTGGCCATCAGGCCGGTGAGGTTTTATACCTTTTCATAGATTGATGTCTGTGCCATCTGGTTGTCTTTGTCTGGTTTTTGTCGCTGTTGGTCGTTCCTATATTTTCTCTGTATTTTTATATATTACAGTAAGTATCCTTAGTTTTGTTAATATATTCTTTTACTTTGAGCTCCTCTCCCTTATTTCATACAGTCCACTTATACACCAGTTCGTTACACTCTGTTTTTTAAATAGGTTTTTAAAATGTATTGGGATCCTCGATGAAGTGTACTGTATTTTCTAAATAAAATGTCACTTTTACTGATTTATGGGATTTATTAAACTCACAAATTATAACTCAAAAGAATTTAGATGTTGCACATGCTCATGAACGGGCGTCAATAAGTTTTACCATAAATTGTAAATCTAAATGTTGCCAGCAACAAAACGCAAACAAACAAAAACTATAAATGTGACAGATGCAAAAAAAATTAGACAATCCTCATCATCATCATCTTATAAGCCAAGAGACGCCCTAAGACGCGGACACTGTTAAGACACATGTTAAAATAAGCTTTTAAAGACTGATTGAAATGATCAAATCATTGTGAAAAAAATATCTACAGATTTAAATGCATTTTAACAACAACTTAGACATTTATTTTTGGTTAAAAGGCATTTATATTACTTTTTTTTTTTAATTTATTATCGATGTTACAAAAAAAATGTCAAAATTAAAACAATAATAGCAACCAAAAACCACTGAGGTTTAAACCTGTGCTATTTCGAGTTACAAACAGAAACAAAAGAATCCGGGAAGTTATTACCCACAAGCATTCGCTATTCAAATTATTTATCTCTTGTTGCAGCATGTCAAAATCTCAAAATGTCCTATTGAATGGCAGTGTAGGCCAAGAAGCTTATGTTTTACCTATGTGTAGGCGCTTGGAAGGTATGACATTTTGCGAACCTGGCATGAATTTTTTCTAGCTTCTTTCATTTTAACATTGAACAGAATTTGTCTTACTCAACAATGATATCAAAATAGATCCCTTATACTGGATACTTTCTAAAAAAGTACTTCCAAGAGATAAAATTGGTTTCATTGTCAAATATTTATTCAAAATCGTTAAATTAAACCTTAAGTATGGATTACGAGTCCTCATCCCTGCGGTAAACTCCCGGCTGTCTGCTTTAAATCCAGATTATAACGCGGGCAAGTGTTTGAGATCAAGAATTTATTTATCGGGAACATTTTCTGCTATTTACTTTAGTGGCTAACAAAGGACAGAGACTCCACTAAGTAAATTGATAACAGAAGGATATAGTTCCATGCACAGATGACAACAGTTCCCCTAGTATAAGTTTTTGCTATGCGAAACGGGTGATCGTCTTTGTTGACCATCCTTCATTGAGCTCTAGCAAACTTACTAACAGAAACATAACACTGCCATATGTGTTCGCAGACTGCAACATGATATTTGATTGCGGTTTTTTGCAAGCTATACATATGTCTTATATGAAATTTGTCATTTTGATGTCCTTCTGAGACTCCGTTTATCTTGCGGAGGCTTCGCCTTCAAATGCTTTTGTTGTAAAATAATTGTGCGATATTTCTTTCCACATTTAGGGGTAGAAACAAATTGTTTTGTATTGTAGTGGAATGACCACGATTTAATGTCTCACAATTTACGGTGTTTGCGACAAAGGCAAAGATAAGTTTCGCTTTGTTGTGAAATGGTTTGTGTTTTTATGCGAAAGGGAATCTTATAAATTTGCCTCAACATCATTTTAGATAAAACTCGGAAAAACATCTATTTAACACTACGTTATTTACTTGCAAGAAGAAAAGATTTTGTAAGAACTTTCACCAAGATAAGTAAGTACAGACAACAGCACGTTGGGTTACCACGAACTGTCAAATTTTCCCAATCGATTATGCCCTTTATATTGAATAGCCTTAGGTTGAAAATCGTTTGGAGAAATTTGACAGTTTTGTATAGCCCGACGTGCTGTTGACTGTACAATTATTTGACTGCGCAAAAATCAATACCGAAATATGGTGGTATCGACCAACTTAAATCTTTGCTTCCCAGAAGTATGTGTACCTAAATTCTTTCTAGAAAATTCTGATTCAACCTTTGAACAATAAAGGCACCTATATCAGCCCACCTCCGCTCTCTAAAAACCACTTCATTTAATTTTTTCAGCACCGACTCTTTGGGGAGGGTCCACATTGAAAAAGCGATTCGATCGGCCCGATTCCTTTTGTTTACCTACCCTTATTTATCACAAGCTCCATGCGGTTGGCAAATCGTAACATAAGCGAAACTGACACTTAAATCTTACGCAATAAAAGCTTTGGATTAGGAAGAATGATGTACGGGTAAGTTGGCACGATTCACATTTTCATATAATTTTTGATTAAATTAAAAAAAAACTGGGCTATTTTTCTTTATAATAGCCACGCAATTTATCGACGCCGCCGGGCTCTGCGTATTTCGATACAATGCGGCACAGTCAATTGTGATTAATGTTTCGAAAGCCGATATAGTCTGAGAGAAAATTGAGATTTGGGAAAATTTGTTTTACTTGTTAAACGTTGTTAGAAATTTTATACAAAAATAATTCGTAAGTAACTCTTCATTGATTTAGGTTGAGTGTAGTCCTTAAGCGAAGATAGCTCGTGCAAAAGAGAGTCTCTTCTTATACCTACCTACTCTTCTCTCTTTATTGACTTCCAACCAAGGTGCTTCTTCACGTCTTTATTGAGGTGACTCCAGACGTTTCCAACCTTAATCAGGTCGTCAGTCAGTAGGTCTCAGTCCCAATCACATTAACACCCATATTCTCAAACATTACTATGAGATCACTCGACACTTGGATAAGAAACGAACCAATCACAGAGCTCTATTCAAGGCCATTGCGTTGACTGTGATTGGTTCGCTGAATACGGGTGTAAGTCATCAGGCGTGCGGTCGCCCCTCGATAACTCCTCGAATCTATCGTACTCCATGGTTAAGGATTTTTTTATGGTAAAAATTTGGCAGACAAGTATACCTCCGTATTCTACTGCCTCCATAGTCCGGAGAAGAGTATCAGAGTGTTTGTTCCCAATACCCTTTCGTCCCATTTTTGGTACGATGCACTGAATAAATGATTGGCTTGGTTGTTAGTCAAACAAACATAAGGGTGGAAAACAGCTACTGACGCCTATAGACGCTTGCAGCACTGCTGTGCATTCGCGTGCAACCAGCCCTAATCCCCTCTGGCGACCTTATTTACCAATAGAAACAGAACACGACGAAAATTTTGTGTTATTCGACTGTGGTCTTCTGCAAGATGGAGATACTACTTTAGTTCGGGCTGCTACTAATTCGAATTACTAGTTCACTGTGCCCTAACTCGAAATAACGTTTACAAGTTTGTATGTGTTTTGCGTAAAAGTTGTTTTATTTACATATTATTGTAAATAAAACAACTTTTACGGTTTAACTCGCGTGTAATTCGATACATCCCAAGGATATTGCGCGAGGCTATTGAAATAAAGAAACAACCAAATTCAATAGAGAAGATGGTTGGGCAGTACCACCTGCTTGGAATCCAGTAATTAAAATTATTAAAACTCAAGCAAACCACCACACAGCAAGACTTAATGACACCGTGAGCTCCGTTTGCGTAAAATGGAACACCCCAAATTAATTATTAAAGTGACGGTAGATTTAACTATTTCATAAAATATGACAACTTACATCTTTAGTCATCCCGTGACCACGAACGCTACTAAGTGTTACATCGGGCAATAATACCAACATGTAAAATCTAATTGCTTACACGCGAGTTAAATCCGTAAAAGTTGTTTTATTTACAATGTATAGTGCTCGCGGAAATCTACGAGCACATTATTTTAGCTACATATTTCATCATCAGTTTATACCTACATCCAATATACGGCAAGAGATCTTCCTATTTTATACAAACATGTGAGAAGTTTAGTCGTGTAACTTTACCACGCCAATCCAATGAGGTTTGGTGAAGGAACAATTGCAATAACGGAGAGCTATGTAAATTAATGGACATTGACCTGACCAAACTAAGGTGAAAGTTAGATTTAAAAATCGAAGTCAGACCATATACGACTCCGCGATTCTCACGCACTAAACCAGAATAGTGACCCATTGAACAAGATAATCTTTTTCCCAAAAATAAACGTTTCCCCGCCGATTATGCGTTTCACCCATATAAAACCCAATAAAAAGCATCCATAAGATCACGTACCTTCCATATATCCGTTATTGGATAAAATTCAGACATAATAGTTCCTACGTGATTCTCAACACGGAAGATGAGGAAAGTATTTTTCGGTAGCCATTTCTGCTAACAAGAATTTATACATATAACTTTCAGAAAGAGAAACGTGTAAATATATAACTTGGCCAGCCCGAGTTGTGCTAAAATTGTTTCCCATTCCTGAATCTTTCTAGGATCAAAATATTCTGGATGTTCTTCGGGAATTTCTGTTCGATGTTCCAACTTGACTTTGTATAGAAGTGAATGCATATTTGATTTTTAAAGTTGTTTCACAAAATACCTGAAGAAGAATAAGTACTATAAAGCCATTCTGTCAATAGGATGGGCTTTAGGCGACACTTTTTAACAAGGGACCTATCAACGCCTTATAGTTAGTAGAAGTGGAGTTAAAAAGCAAAGATAATACAGAAGATATATTCTCACCTTAAACAAGTGCTTCTACTTTCTTTGAAGACCAAAAATTCTCGAAAAACCTTGGTTTCTTAGTATGAAGGAAAATACGTATGCACGAAATAAGTAAATAAATTTCTTTGTTGGCATTGGAATGGTAGCTACATTAACACTATCGCTTCAGATGAGTAACACCGGCCACAATCACAATTAAACTCAGTTTGCTCAATTATTAATAATTGATTCCACCCTTATATAAATTATGATTTTTAGAATACATACATGCATCCCATGATGGTTTGAGCAGAGCCTTAGGTAACATTTTGTTACACATCTGGCAATATGGACCATGCAGTGCCTCCAAATAGTGACATTTTGCCAGCCTGTGACTCACAAAAAGAGTTGAGCAGAGACTTAGGTAGCATATAGTGACACATAAAGCCCCATCTGGCATTATGGATCATACAGTGCCATAGGGCAAAGAATTGCTAACCTTAAGTGGCAGTGGGCAGGGCACATTGCGAGGAGGACTGACGGACGTTGGGGCGGAAAGGTCCTCCCGAAAAGGGTTGAAGCGCAGCGTTGGTTGGCCCCCCACAAGGTGGACTGACGATCTAGTAAAAGTCGCGGGAAGTCGCTGGATGCGGACAGCGCAGGATTGACCAGTTTGGAGAACGTTGGGGGAAGCTTATGTCCAACAGTGGGCGTCTCCCGGCTGAAATGATGATGATGATGATGAGTGCCTCAAAAGACAGACAGGTTGCCAGCCTGTCGCATAAATAAAAGGGGCATCAAATCCAAAAGTTTCAATCCAAAACCTTCAGTGAACTATCAAGCAAAAACCAACAACTAGGGACAGAAGTTAGTCTCGATTTTCTCAGAAGTCCATGTAGTCATTTTTAGAACAACTGAAGTGAAAAAACTTTTTAAATCTACAAATAATTAAAACCAGTATTTATATATTCCAACCATTTAACAACTACTATTATTTACATTGACAAACAAGTAACATAAATAATATTGGAAAACCATAAAGTAATAGAAAAGTTTAAATGAAATTGAACAAGTTGATTTAAGCAATGTATAATTGGAACTGCCATGACGTCGGCAGAGTAGAATAGAATCACCCCATACCCTCCAATCGGTGTCGTAGAAGGCGACTTATGGATCAGCAAAGGGGTATTGATCACCTTATACTTCGTCCACCAATCCACATTGGGCAAGCGTGATGCACTACTGCCTAAACCTCCTTCGATGATAAATAGAAGCCTAGTATCCCAGCAGTGGGTCGAATTATAAATGCTGTTATGATGATTATGATGATGATGATAATTGGGGACATGCTTACATGAACTGTCAGATGGACAGAGTTTTGCAGGAATGCTGTAACTGATACATTCGATACTGTCCGTCACTTTTGAATGCCATAAGTAACAATATTCAGTCACATTCAGAATAGCAGATTCTAAGAACATCTGAAAAACACTGGGCTCACTCACTAAGTGCCTACTATCGAAAATGCTCGGTTCACTAGCAAATTTTCCATTACCATCGACGCCTGTAGCTTAAGATCAAAATAGAAAAAGCAAATTCCACCTTTTAGCGAATAGCTTTCTGATTCTACCAGAAATATCTTCAGACTTGATCTGAATTAGGAACAAAATAGTCGACGTGGGTAGGCAAAAACTTACCCACACGATATATGTAGAGTTTTGCTAGAAACTATCCATACATTTCAAGCATTGCCAGTACTATACAAATAAACTACTCGAAACAAAATAGGGCCCACTACAATTTTGTCTCTAATATTGATTACAAATAACTCATAAGGTATTCATTAGGATCATGAAGCTGATAAACATTTAGTAGACATGTTTACGCGTTCATTGTGATGTTTTGAGCGTCTATGCTAATGTTAATTTCATCTGGGTACACAGAAAAAGTCAAGTGCTCGAATTGCACTGGTTAGAACATTTTATTCGTCTATATGTTCTCAGCCTCTTTGGTAACGAAGCTCTTTGAACCCACTTTTTTATGGTATTGATAATGTTGTAACCCGCAATTCCGGCTGAGCGTTTAATATTCTCGTTTTTGAATTTAATAAACCTCTTTCTGTGTTTATTATTTTAGTATGTGATTTCATTCTTGTTTATGTGGTCAGTTGTCATTAATATAAAAGTGCTGTGTGTGAACGACAATTCCAATAATACTATATATATTACTACTAGTATAGTATTATATTATCCGTGATATTACTGATAAGGTGAGTAATGCTTCAAATATATGCATTTCTTCCGGGATTTTGATCGAGATAGCGAAAACAGTAATTTAAAAGATGAATGAATTTTGTATTTATAAATTAAAAATAAATTCTATGCTTCATTTCTTTAGATCATTCACTTTCATCAAAAAAAACCTACGGTACATCCACAAATAGTTGAAGGACGAAATAAACACGAAGCGAGATCTGAGGAAGATATCCCAAATTTTACTCCCAGTATGATTGAAACCGAAGACCTTTATCGAATCGCATGTACCTCATTATTCCAAGAACAGAGGCAACCTTACAACAATTGAGTTAAAGCTGAAATTCGTTTGCATCACTTCCAGATGTATAGAGTTCCCAAAAACGTCTGCAAAAATGCAATTTGCGGGTACAATCGACTTTTCGCCAATGTAATAGAGTATAATATCGTTCAGTCTTACTACACTGGATTTTGGGGTAGGAAGAGGATGCCAAATTGTATTGAAGCTCGGGTTAAACTTTATTTTTAGGTGTTAAAGGTCCATTTTCATTAGAATAGTTTAATTTTAATGTTGGTTACGTGAAATCGTTTTGTTTCTTCAAAATTAGGTCACGTCGTGAGACACAAGCTGAGTTACGACATAAGAAATGGGGATACAGCACCTAAGTGTCATGAAACGTAATCTAATTAATTAAGCTCTCTTCTGTGGTAAGTTCTGGTAATATACAGGTAACATTATCATTGAAATATTTAATATGTTTATGCTAAAATTTCTTTTTTGTTTGTCAATCATCATCAGCCACTATGTATTCATCCCACTGATGGACACAGGTTCTTTATGTAAGCAAAAGATGATTTATGCGCTTACTTTACTTGCAGTAAGGCAGAAGATTTTAAAAGTATTAGAAAACAGTAAAATTATTTTAATGTGTTTTTGTATTATCGTCGTCTCTGTACATTCTTTTTCATAATTTTAAGGAACTTAAATAATGTCA
Organism: Elophila nymphaeata; assembly: GCA_955850985.1. Lineage (NCBI taxonomy): Eukaryota > Metazoa > Arthropoda > Insecta > Lepidoptera > Crambidae > Elophila > Elophila nymphaeata. The sequence goes on from OY039092.1 coordinate 13,386,814, forward strand.
TAACACTAGGTCTACATTCATAGAGAAATGTTGGAATAATCGACATAAGGAAGTGTATTATAGGTCCGGTTAATAAAATGGTTCCATCGAACTGCTATTGGGAAGGTATGTTAAAAAGGGCATTATTCTAAAGACTGCAAGAAGCATAATACCTTTTTCTACAGTTCGAATAACATCATTATTATACGAGTATATTATGAAATCACATCAATTATTTAACAACTTGTTGACAGTAAAAATATTGGCACAATTATAACACATCTCCCAAATAAAAAACCTACTGGCCTATGACATTTACAACGTCTCGCAATACTTCCTAATGTATTTATAAGTTTCGCATTGATTCGTTCACGAGAAAATCACGTTCGTAACTATATCAAGAAAACCTAAACGTGTTAATGGAATAGAGTTCGCGTCTATCGCAGACAAATCTAATATAAACCTCCGAGCGATTACCGCTCTAACTTCGGATTGGAGAAGTGAGATACTGTTCATATCTTGCGTAATATCTTACAAGAAAAGGATGTTAAGACGAAATCTCCCACCCGAACGAGCCCGTGGCATGTAGAAAGTTCCACATGAAAATATACTATCGCTAAATATGGCTATTCCTATAGATTTTGTTACATCAGATATAGTAAACCAAACTTTAAATGATGATGACAGTAATGACTTGTTAACTTTTAGATAGAGTGATGCAATACAAAAATGATCACTTGAATCTTCTGAAAACGACACACAATATCGAATGAATAAAATATAACAATGAATTAGTTTTTAGTACACCCCAACTTCCAATGAGTCCGTTGTCTGATCTTATCACAATATTGTGGATCCTTCCTAGACAACAAGTACACTAAGAGGGAGGTGGGGTAATGTTTAATTATGTTCTAAAATTAAACACAAACTATAAGATGCATTTAAGCTATGAAAAGAGACTTACGAGGATTCCATGGATTCACCGTGAAGGTGCCGGGTCCATCACGTTTCAGAGATACTCGTAATGGTATAACAATATCATCAGATATGATACACTTTATGATGATGCCCCTTTTATGTAGGCTAGAGTCTGGTAATGGCATCCTCGTTGAGGCACTGCCTGATCTATGCTCCTGAATGTAAAAAAATGATACCTAAAGTAATGCTCAACGCTTTTTGGAATATAAGCGTGCTGGATCAAAATCCTTGTCCAGAGTAACAACGGTATTTTGCAAAGGAGAATTGTAGAAATTGTGGTTACGAGGTTGTTGTTCATCTAGAATGGAGACCGCAATAACCAAGCCAGATGTTTCGTGTAAACTTTAAAAAAGACAGTATTTTAAAGTATAATTCGCTGTCGGCAGGCAGTACTTCTCTCGCTTGTTTAGAGCTCATTAAAATACTATAGAACGAGACTTATTTTCGTAAACATCATTAAATAGGTTTTGTAGCTCTGTTTTATGATTTTACCTCAGAATACAGAACAAACGATTTTACATTCCTTTTTCTTTGAAAATTTAGAAATTTAATCCGACATTTTGGTTCAGGTCTAACATAATAATGAAACTAAATAATTAAGCAGGATTGTGATGGCTCTTCTATGAGTTCCCAGTATTAGTTTTTATCGTAGGAAGCCAATGCTCTGATGTCCATATTGTTGTTGACAGATGTCGTACGTACTTTGCGTTTTTCATCATCATCATCATGTCAGCCGAGACATGCCTAATCTTAGCTTTATATTTTTTTAAGAGAATAATCTAAATATCTACATACTCGAAAAATATTTATCATAATAAATCAAGCACAGTTAAGTATTTAGATTTGAATCTCACTCTAACCCCTTGGTGTTGTCTACCAGAACAACACCCTGTGATATCGAACAAGAGTGGACTGTATGATTATGAAATGAAATACTTACATATGTAACAAAATATTATAATATTTGTTAAATAATATAAATACAATGTGTGCTATGTTGTCTACCCGTTGACAATTCCGAAAAAATGTGATAACATCAATTATGTCAAACACTGTTCTTAATATTCTAAATGGTGGAACCAGCCTGTTGCCAACACTCTGAGTAAGTGTTTATTTGCTTATCTAGATTTGTATCTTAACATTACAGCCCTATCATATACTGTGGATATTTTGCAACTGATTTCAATGTTCTTTTTCAGTAATTGATTGAAAGTTCAATCAACTAGATGCTTCTTCACTATTCATGATGTAAGAAATGCGCGTCTGTTTGCGAGAGAAATTTCCGCTCAAAGGGTAACGTTAGCTTTCGAGTGATTAAGTTCCCCGTTAGCTCCGAAAATTTAGTTGATATTCTTGCTAAATTACACCAGCAATAAAGAATCGCCAGAATTAACGAACAGCCATAACTCTGAGCATCACTCTTGCCCTTTGTGAACAACAAGAAAAAGAAACAAATTTTAAAAAATACCATCCTCCCTTGTCCTATAAAAACTCGTATACCATTCGTTGTTTCTTATCTGCTTAGCGATGATTCATTTCGGCACGTTTGCTTAGTAATCGCTTCATCTTTGCCATTTTAGGGCCGGGGTGAGTAAATGTCGCGTACTTCATTTCATCTGGCATTCTGGTCGGAATAGGCTGTCAGTAAAAAGTTCATAATTCCATTTTTACGTAAATCTCTTTTTTTGATTCGACGAACCACAATGCGAAGCCTTTAGAAGTATATCCATTTAGTTAATATGTGTTGTTGTGTTTTCCTTATCATTTTCGCATTTGGATGTTAATAAATCTATTTAAAAATAAAGATTTGTTTAAAGTTTATCTAATAATTGGTAAAATTGTAAACTTATCACGTTTAAAATTATTGCTTCTGCATTAAACTTAATTATATAACTTTTATTGTCTTGTACAAAAGTATAAATGTGTAATAACACGATAACAAGGACCGTTTGATTCCAAACCAATAGTGACTTACGGGGCGCTAAGCCTGGCTTACTTATTTAATTAGGTATTACTAAATACTGTTTACCTAGGGTATAATATTTCACTTTGAAACATTATCCACGGTCCATTCAATTTAATTTACAAGGCTTTAAATATATATTTAAATAAATATAGATTAAATGAATTATTATTTTTATTATATATTTACCAAAAACCTTCACCTTTTTAACCTCCCTACTTTCAAAATATTAATTACCTACGCCTTTTTCACTTCCAAGATATCACGGGCTGTTATCTATTTAAACAAATTACGATTTTAATGTCCAACAAAATGTGCTGTAATATTATGCACCCTCACTTTTAAACATAAGATCTGTATTACAATATCGGAGGACCTAAAAGGCTCCCTTGTGATACTCCCCACTCAGTTATCGTTATAACATTACCGCGGGTCGTCTATTAGAGCTCAATTGAGTTATTCAGCCAAGATTACATGGATTTGTAGCCCCTTAGAATTGCACTATAGGAAAAAGTATAGGGGATATACGTCCTGATGGACAAAGGACGGTAATGAGGGATAATGCGTCACTGATTCAACAATAAAATTAGACGGATTGTGTGGCCTACTTTAGTACAAGGCTTGATGAAATAGAATTCTTTCTAGCTTCCATAATAATGTTGAGATTTGTGTAAATAATCACATTGTATACTTAACAAATAATCATATTATACTAGCTGACCTGCCACACGTGGTTATGGTAAATTTAAAAACAATGGACAAATGTATTATAAGTACCTACATCATTTTTATCACACTAACAATCCCAAACGTGTTTGCGTTCTCGTTGCATAGCAACGGTTTCTGTGTCACTTATGAACATAATAATTTCAATAATTTTTCTAAAGGTCCCATTTTTTGCGTAATTTTCTAAATTTTCTTTCCGTAACAACCTATTACAAAGTATTAGAAAACTTGTTAAAAAGACAAATGAATTAGGTTAAGTCATTCTAAAGATATAAATACTGTTTATTGCACTTGAAAATACATTAAAAATGTATGGTGTAATACACAGTTTTGAAATTACGAGGTATACAATGTCTAAAGATATAATTCTTCTGTCCCAGTTTATGTCGCAGAACTACTCCTGTATGGTCAACACAACATCAGAAGTAGATTAGCACCACTTGTCATAATAATCATAATCATTCGTACAAAAAGGTGGCCATTATTACTGTACAAACGCTGGTTTTAATATGAGATGGTACACTGTAGTCAGCGTTAAATCTAATATTGATACTACCGTTTTTGATTAATATTTTTGAGTAAGTGGAAGTTGTAATTATTTAGATGAATAATTCGATCCAATAGAAAATATTTGTTTAAACAGGACCTCGTCGGGCGCGTCTACGCGTCCGCTAGTAGAAAAATAATTCACTCCTTATTTTAATACTCAAGAAATTATAGCCACATTCGGCTATGCCCGTCAATGTTGACCTACCTGTCTTATTGATATCCTGCCATTATAACTCTATAGCTCCACTCAATAAAGATAATGGCGTTCAGAGAACAGTTGCCACCCTCCTAAGGGGAAATTAGTGTTGTTGACTTGTCAGATTGACATATCCTCCGTTGGATTTGATGGAGTCGGTCGATTTATCTGATGAGGTAAGTAATATGTTTGTTTGGGAAATTATTACTGTGTTAAGAAATGTTATGTTTGAATATATGAGGTTGCAGTGAAAAATAGCGCTGTATAACAACAGAAACAAGTGAAGGAAAAGAGCCTATAGTCTAATTTTTGAAGAAACGAATACTGCAAAATATTGACTGGGTTGCTATTGGTCCGTGTAATCAATATAAAGTCCGTTTCACACAAACGCCATACAAGACCGGCTTGTATGATAAATGTGGCATGAACAATTATTGTTAGAGCAGTTTATTATTCACTTGTCCGCAGAAAGTTCATCAGGTGGAAGTCACGACGAAACTTTTTAGGATTACAAGAATGTTATAATAATTATTTGATTTATAAATTCTAGTGCATAAAATATTAATACTATATCCAGTATTATTTTGAACAAAGGCGTTGGCCCCGCACCTTATATGACCCATCTCACTCTGACAATATCCGAAATATGCGTAGATTGAGAATAGAGTATAGATAAGTCATCAGCATACACCTAAGCGAGATAGTAATGTATCTACATACTATACCTATAGCTACAACAATAGACTAAGTATTGCCTTTTACAGCCAATTATACAACAATTCACCATTACTACAAACGAAATCACACAAAATACTGCGTATTAGAATGATTAGATTGTTAAAACTGAAATAAAATCACTTAAAATGATGAGAAATATCAAAGCACCACGCACTTGTCTGCCACCAAAGCAATGGTCAAAAAAAATCCGATACGCAAACAGAGACAATAAAAATGTTTTGTCCTGCTCTCCCGTATATATCAGACATATAAACTTTCTCACTCTAATAATTATTATTCTTTAGTAGCTCATCTATACTCTATTCTCAATATACGGAAATATGCGAGAGACATACTCAGTACTCGTTTGTTAAAAAAACACGCCCTTATTCATAAATACAAGTGAATTTATTAGAGATTTACAAACCGTTTGTCTCTGTCACTCTGGCACGAGATGAATGCGACAAAACACTTGTTAACAAGGTAATAACTAAAATAGGTTTATTGAGTGCTTATGAATAAGGCTGACAGACTATAGTAATGTTTACAAACATCCCGTAGTCCTATGATAACAGGATGTTTATAGCATTTGTGCGTGCACTACAAATATTATCAATCTAAATTTACTTTTATTAGATTGATGATGATGTTAGTTAAATTTGAAATCGACCCGTTGGATGTGATCTACTTACTTATGACCCTCAGTCCAGGTCTTGAGTTCTAAGACTACTATTTCCTTTTTGATTTTCAAAGGTGGATAGATCATCATCACTACACAGTATAAAACAAAATCGCTTCCGCAGTCTGTCTGTCCCTATGTATGCTTAGATCTTTAAAACTACGCAACGGATTTTGATGCGGTTTTTTTAATAGATAGAGTGATTCTTAGGGAGGTTTATATGTATAATACATGCATATTTACTTATGCATTGCACCGGGGCGGGTCGCTAGTTATATGTATATCATTTCGGTGGATAAACTTATCATATGATACTTACTTATCATATGATAAGTTTATCGGTGTACGGAAAAAATAATCGGTTCTGGTTTGTCACATCGGTGGACAAACCAGAATTCAAACTAAATTTACTCCTTAGTCTTAAATGATACGTTGATGATATTAAATTTGGGGATATTTAATATCTTAAAGATTACATCAAACCTGAAAAATATACAAAAAAATATAAATGCAAAAGTTTACCGATATGATAAAAAAAATGGCATTTGTTGAAAATCACCCAAAAGAATTTTGAATCATTCTAATAATTAAAATAAAATTTCAAAGCAGTAATGTTCATTTAAATAATGTTAAAAAGAAAGTAGATGGTTCAAAAGTATGTAAACATACCCGCGTGTAAAGGCTCTTTAAGGTAAATGGAGCTATATTCAAATATCAAGCTGTTCTGAAAAATATATTAGCTCAAAATATTCTTGCAGAGCTAGTAAAGGATGAAGAGAAGAGATTAATAATTCAATCATCCCTTCTTAAATTTCCCATTTAGTTTCGCATACCAACTAATTGCCTCTCAAAATATCTAAAAATACGTACTCCAAGGCATTTCTTAGCATTCTCACCCAACGAAGGGTGAGTCAGCAATAAAGATAAACTGTTAGCACCCTCGAAATAACTAAAGGGGACGTTTTGCTGATCCTACACATTGATATATGCCTTGCCTGGGGGATTTATGTACTTACTCTCACATAAATATTCAAGTTAAATAAGATTTACGTAATGTTGTATTTCTACTCAAAATTTCGAGCGCGCCTTAAGCGTCTACCTGAGAGCAATAAGTTTATTTTAACACAAACGTTTAGGTATTCTTAAAGATATTCTGTCAGGTCAAAACTAAAGTCAAACGCTTTATCTCGTAGTGAATCTAGCTAATGATAATTCGGTCTCTGACGTTAATTGACTTTTTGACTCCTTCAGTAGACAAGATCACCGAATCAGCCTACTTTTTGCAGCAAAGTGGAATCGTATTGGACACGATGTGAGTTTAACAAATTCAAAAAAAAAATCTTACAAGATAAAAGGCACCAAATTATATAGTTGAAATTCGGAATGACATTATCAGTATTCGCTTTTCCCATTAAGTAAAGGCTTGCCAAAAATAGCAGTGGCATTAAATATTAACATTTCCTTTCCATTGAATTATTTCTATCATGGTCAACTCACAATCATGGGTGGCTCATGGTGAATTGTCACGTTTTGACATGGGCAAAAAGTTATGCAAATTGGATTTGCATTTTATATAGGGGCCGTCTTGATAGTGAAGGTCATTATAACATCACAATTATAAATGGACAGACTGTATGAAATGGCACGGCAAAGAAGGAATTTTTTTTTTTTTTTTTTTTTTTTTTGACATGGGCAAAAAGTTATGCAAATTGGATTTGCATTTTATATAGGGGCCGTCTTGATAGTGAAGGTCATTATAACATCACAATTATAAATGGACAGACTGTATGAAATGGCACGGCAAAGAAGGAATTTTTTTTTTTTTTTTTTTTTTTTTTTTTTTTATAAAAAGATCAAGCAAATGACTCTATTCCACCTGATGGTAAGCAGAAGTAGAGTCCAGATGCGAAGATAGCTAGCGCGAGAGATAAACTGCCGCGCTAGCCACCCACGCCTTGCTGACCTGCAAGGTGCTTCTTCACGCCTCTTTTGAATGACCCAGGATTATAGGAAGGAGGGAACACGTGTGCTGGCAGTGAATTCCATTTCTTGATTGTGCGACAAAGAAACGAGTTGCCAAATTTCTTAGTTCGCGTTGGAATGGTAGCCACAGTTTGTCGGTGACAACGTAGACCAGCACGCGTAGTCCTCAAAAGGAAGGGAGATGGTGGGATTAGGGAAAAAAGTTCCTCAGAGCACTCGCCGTGGTACAGACGGTAGAAAGCGCTCAATGACGCAACATTGCGACGCAATTGGAGAGGCTCAAGGTGTTTAGTCACCTCTTCGTCGCCGATGATGCGGGCCGCGCGACGCTGCAACCTATCCAAAGCATCGAGTAAGTACTTGGCAGAGCCATCCCACAGGTGCGAGCAATACTCCACGCAGGACCGTACTTGCGTCTTGTATAGCAAGCAAAGTTGATTTGGCGTGAAGAAACGCCGCACCTTGTTCAGGACTCCGAGTTTCCGTGAAGCTGTTTTTATCACGCTTTCGATGTAGTCCTTCGGATTTAAGTCGCTGCGAACCTCCATACCGAGCAAGGTGATACTGCTCTGTAGCGTAAGTGTTGTGCTCTGGAGAGAGGGAAGGGAAAGGAATGGCGACGTTTTAGCCGTAAACGCGCACACCTGAGTTTTCTTGGCATTGAACTCAACCAGATTTGCTGTACCCCATTGAGAAACAAGGTCGAGCTCTCGGTTGAGTTCAATGACAAGATTCTCACGACTCTCCACGGTTTCTGCTCGTCCAGCCCTTGCGTGTCCGAAGTAGCCCGCATGCACTGTACTGTCGTCTGCATAGCAATGGATGTTCCCAAGAGGAATCATATCATTGATATGCAGAAGAAACAGTGTAGGGGATAAAACGGAACCCTGGGGAACACCGGCATTCACTGACATGAACCGCGAACTGCATCCGTCGGAGAGGACACGAATTCTTCGCTCATGCAGGAAGCCGGCCACCCAGGTACAGAGCTGAGCAGGCAGACCATACGTCGGAAGCTTGGAGAGAAGACTTTTGTGCCAGACCCTATCAAAAGCTTTGGCGATATCAAGGCTAACAGCCAATGACTCGCCACGTTTGTCCATGGCTTCACCCCAGACATGCGTCATGTACGCTAGAAGGTCACCCGTCGATCGTTTCGGCCTAAAGCCGTACTGTCGATCGTTGATCAGAGAGTGACCCTCTAGGTAACGGACCAGGTGGTTGTTAAGGATCCTTTCCATAACTTTGCAAAGTACCGAGGTGACTGCTATTGGCCGATAGTTGGCCGGGTCTGAGCGGTCCCCTTTTTTGGGAACAGGCTGCACATTAGCCTCTCTCCAAGCCTCCGGCACATGTCCAGAAGAGTAAGAGAGCTGGTATAGGCGCGTGAGTACGGGAGACAACTCCGCTGCACATTTCTTAAGTACAACGCCCGGGATGCCATCGGGTCCACTAGCTTTCCGGACATCGAGTGATTGCAGTTCCGCACGAACATCACGCTGCCTGATTTTAATGTCAGGCATCGTGGTGCCACAATGAGGTAGTGACGGTGGCTGTGCATTGCAATCATCGACTTGGGAATTAGCCGCAAAGAGTCTTGCCAGAAGATCGGCTTTCTCCTGCGGCTTATGAGCTAAAGACCCATCCGGACATCTCAGGGGTGGCAGCGAGGGCTGGCAGAAGTTGCTTTGCACGGCTTTGGCCAGACGCCAGTAACTACGGGAGCCCGTAGGATGCGTTACCAATTCGTGGCCAATGCGTGCGACGCGCTGGGCATCCGCTCTTATGTAAGCCTTCTTACAGGACTTGGAAGCATTGTTGTAGGCTGCTTTCAGTGACTCGATATCAGGAGCTTTAAGAGCCCGACCCCTGATCCAAGCGCGATACGCCGCCTGTTTCTGTGAAACAGCAACAGCACAATCGCGGTTGAACCAGAGGTTACGTCTGCCCTTACTGATGAGATCGGAATGTGGAATGTAATATTCCATACCCAATACAATCTCCTCAGTAATGGCAGCGGCGCAAGCTGATGTATCGTTATCACTGAAGCAGCGTTGCTTCCAAGGGATGGACGCAAAGTAGTCGCGCATACCATCCCAATCTGCAGACCCATAATGCCAGAGCCGGCGTTTAGCAACCGCCAGTTGCGGAAGCTTGGCCTGCGGCACTTTGGAGGATATCAGGCAGTGGTCAGATAAGCCTAGAGGGGCTCGGACCTCTACCTGATATCCCTCAGGATGGGTCGTGAGCAGAAGGTCCAGTAAAGAAGGCGCTTGACTTGCAATGTCTGGGATCCTGGTGGGCTGATCAACCAGTTGTGACAAGTCGTGCGTGAGAGCGAATGCATGAGCAGAGATCCCTGCATGGTCAGTTTTGGAGGAACTTAACCACAAACTGTGGTGAGCATTGAAGTCCCCCAAAAACACCAGTTCTGCATTGGGATACTGCTCCTGCGCGTCATCTGCCGCCCGACTCAGATGTTCAAAAAGTCGAGTTGTCTCAGCGTCTCCGGTGTGGGATCTGTAAAGACACACGTAGACTCTAGCCGAGGGGCCAGAGTCGACGTGTACCCCTAGCATGGAGAAGGATGGGTCTTCCAGGCAGCTCAAACGGCGACAGCAAACATCCGCCCGAACATACAAGCATACTCCGGCTTTCGCTTTGAAGGACTCTTCAAGCATGTAGCCGGGATAATTCAAGTAGCTTGTGTCAGCGGGCGGCAATATTTGCGTCTCCGTCAGAAACAACAATGCAGGTCGTGCTGACTCAAGGTGTTGGTGGACAGCATTGAGGTTACTGTGGAGTCCGCGTATGTTGCAGAACTCAACCTCAAACGGTGTAGAGGAAGTGGGGTTGTGCACCGCTGTAAAACCTGATTGTTTTTTGTTGGCTGCCATGGGAAAAGGAAAAAGAGACGTGAATCGAGTGGGCGTTACCGCGACAGTTCCGGACAAAGTGGGGAGGCTGGTTTCACCGTGGAACTGCCTAAAAAGGATATTCATCGATCCGCCGGACGGAAGGGCCCCCGTACCCCCCCGGGAGTGGCCGCCGGGACCCCACATCCCGGTCACCAACCGGCACGACGGTCCACCCCGAGATTATGCGTGGCATGATAGGGCAGCCTCGCGAGCTGGTTAGGCACGCTTGGGCCCCTGCACTGTGCCACGGGCGGCCAGCGGGATAACCGTTTCTACGGGTCTCCCTGGCCGGCGGATCGACGTATTCCCCCCGGCATCGGCTCGACCAATGTCGCCCCTGGACCGAACTTTGTCGCGGTAACGCCAACTCAAGCTCTGGTTGTACGCTGGCTGATCCCGAAACGCGCTCAATGAGCACTTCACGGGTTTTACACCACGCGTACGGTGGTAACTAACCAGGCGGGCGTCAGGCCCTACCACCAGTTGAGCGGATGGTCGCTAATAAATCCCTTAGTCGCCTCCTACGACACCCAGGGGAAAGAGAAGGGGCAGTGACAAAGGTATTCTTATAGACCGTCACTGCACGGTCAAGTCATTAATGCTAATGTAACTCCTGAACGTGATGAGAGGGAAACATTATTATGACGACCCCAAAAATATCCTCTATGCCAAAATCCGATCCTGTATTTCAAGACTCCAGGTCCCACCCGCTATGCTACACTACGTATGCATAAGTAGGTATGTGTAGTGATAGTATTGTGTGTATGTGTGTGTTAATAATTTTGCACACATAATAACATACGACATAATTTTTTTCTGATCAAGTGGTTTTGACGGAAAGTGTGATTTAGGTTGCACATCATAGTGTTGTACCAAAGGTAGGTTTATCTAAGCAATCCTTAGTACAAACAAATATTTAACCTAATGAACAAACAAGCCCATTTAATTGCGTAATGTATTGAACTACATTGCTTTCGTCATAAGCTATTCGCACAATTAATACTTCGCAAAAATTTTCTTTGAATATGCATTGTTGAAGTTTTCAATCTTTTTATTTGTGTAAGAAACTGTTCTGCAAATATAATTTAAGTCGTGTTTTCATAAAAACATCTCATATCGCAATATTATTTGAGCTATGTGTCTACTTTTATGACCCATAACCCTGGGGTTGACGATTCTATCTTTCTCTTTCGCTCGCTTACAAAATCATATGTGCATCTCGTTTTCTTTTTCGGGGGTACTTCCAAGTTACTGTTATCACTTTGATGGTGCAATACTCATAATAAAGTGTATTGACACAGAGAAAATAATTGTAGAAGGGACATCCTTCATGCGGATTCATCAGGTAATTTCAATTTGAGTCTTATTACTAGGTTTTAGGTGTTTATATCAATCAAGAACGAACGAGCGCTATCGATCACTTGATTCATTCAATTTCACTAATATGATACATACCTACCTTTTTTTTATTTGAACAGATGGCAAACAAGCTTGCGGCCCACCTGGTGTTAAGTGGGACCGTCGCCTATACTGTAAGTGTCTACTTGCAATATTAAGGGTAAATCACTTAACACTGCAAGTGCGTTGCCATCCTGGGGACTACGATGATATGCATTCCATGCCCAGTAATTGCACTGGCTACCTTTCCCTTCAATCCGAAACACAGCGAACTGCTGCAACATGACATGACGTGAACACGTTAATTCATGACGGAAAAAAGAGAGAATAAGAAAGAAGAAAGAAAGAAGAAAAAGGGAACCTTTTCATAAAGACATGATGATATTTATTTATCTCAAATACCTTACGATTCACGCAACAGAAAGTATCAGAAAAATTCACAGGAATCTAGGCATTTAAAGGATAATAATCAGAGTAAGACGAAAACGTCTTGTTTTGTAAAACTTCTGAAATATTACCTTTTTTTATGTAAGATTATTCCTTTACGTACTCTAACCCTGGGGAGGTCGCCAGGATATTCGGGAATGAGTAAAAATTACAGAGTACAGTTGAATTGATAAATATGTATTTTTTTTACAGCAAGCTCCTTGTCCTTCATCTGACCTGATGGTGTGATGATAATACCGAAGATGTAATCAAGCATCACCTGGAACCATCAACCACAGAGCGACTGCATATCTCATCATTAACTAATTAACTGACGGAACACAATATTGCTGTTAACATTATTATTTTGATTAAGATGTGGTATATAAGTCTACTCTACAAACGCTTACAATTAAATAGGAAAACTGTTTGATTCATTATAACAGTACTGGATTTATACTAACGGAATAAAAATATAATTAAATAAGATCACAATAATTGTAAAGGTGAAACCCGTGCTTCAAGCGTATCATATCTTACACAAATTAATGCACATTCAATGAATTTTAAGAAAAAGTCGTTATGTAAATATAGGTACATAAATTCAACAAACACGCTCATAATCCAGTATTTAAGTATTTATTGCAATCCATAATGTTACAAGCAATTCAGATCTTAGAGTTAAGCATACATCAGGTCGGACTGTCGGACACAGCAAAAACATAAAGGTACATAATAAATCTATAGAAAGGGGTACATGTTTGAAATTATATTAAGTTATTAAACAGAAGAAAATAATCTACAGTTATAAGAATAATTCATCATTTTGGAATTAAATTCGTTAATTAAAAATGTCAAGTTATTCATAATGTCATTCATAATATCTTTAGTCATTTATAATTTATCTTAGATGCTAAAATGTAATAAAGAATTATAATAGAAAAACAAACCTTTATAAAAAAAAATCACAGGTCTATATCCCAAAAGGGGTTGAGGTCACCCATCCAAGCACAGATCGCGCGCTTGGTATCTTAGCTTTCGTGATCGTAACGAAGTATGCACGTTCGCTGCGCCATCGATCTTTTCCTCTTCCTATCAAAAAACTGGTATTAATTCTTGATATTAATAAATTAGTAGTTACTCCTCAGTTGGTTCATATGACAAACTTAGGGCGCCTAATCCGCTATTTCATAACTCTCCTAAAAATATTAATATCACACGTTTATGAAGTCGACTATACGAACAGTGACAACGAGCTTAGGGACTATAGAAATTATGAAATTCGGAAGCATCTATCTCCCTTATTTATAATTTAGAGATGGGCCGTCGCGTAATTCACGTGATATTTTCGGAGTAGCATTCTGTAATTGTCACAACCTTGAGAATTATGACACCCAGTAAATTGTTGTTGCACATTACTGTGTTTTACTTTGATATGTAAGTTCGTCTGTTTAGAAATACATTTATGGCCCACCTAGCCAGAAAGTGGCATTTTCCGCACGCTACGCGTTCGGAATATCCCACTTTTTGTTTAGGGGGTGACATAAAACTTTGTACTTAACTCGGGCGGAAAAAAGAAAGATTGCAGCAATTTGACGATTAATATAATCGTCAAATTGAGACAAAGAATATCTCAGCGTTTTACCGCCCTAGTTAAAAAGTACTATTGTATTCCCTGATCGTAAAAGGTAGTGAAGACCAAATAAGTAATGACCAGTAATTGGGTGGGTATATTTACCTACAGTGAACAGAGATAAAAATCAAAGACTTCCTTAAAAATATTTTTTTTACCATACCGATAATTCACTGGAATTTTAACTATGTAAATTCAAACATCAAATTAATTAATAGAAAGTTCTATTGCGTGAATATTCTTCCTTAGGTATAGAGTTTTGATATTACAACATAGACTGAACCACGAAAACTTTGCACTCCTTTTTTAAGCAATCGTGTCAAAACGAAAAGCTAATATTAAATAAAAAATCAATTATGGAATAATTTAATTTTTGCGTTTACAAAAGCGTAAATATTAATACTAGAAAAATGCACTGAATAAAATCGACTTGCCTGATCGTTAGAGGTAGTAACCGCCCGAGGCAAGTCGATTTTTTTCAGTGCATTTTTCAAAAAAATCGATTACTTTAATAGTTACATTATAAAATGTACCTAAATATTAAATAATTAAAGATCCAGTAAATTTACCGGTAAAAAAATATTATAGGGAAGTCTCCAATTTCTCAATCCAATCTCTCCATTTTCAAGGGAATCTCTGTTCTACAAACTGTACGTAAATATACTTACACAATTTTCCGATCACTGGTAATGACAGAAGTTCTTGATGATACTTAATTTGGACTAGATAATAAGTGTAAACATGGAGATACGTTACATTATTATCATATTAATTATAAATATGGCTTCAGCTAGACAGGGTCATAATTGTATTTTTTTTTAATCTTATGAGTCAACAACAACCGCTCCCGCTGATATTGATATTAGGTAAGTAATTAAATTAAAACATTAAAAACTACAAAATTGAAAATTTAATTAAATGAAATGAAAAATGCTCGTTTAGGAGCTATGATGCTACAGACAGATACACAGACCAGACATACAGACACACAGTCAGGTCGAACTTATAACACCCCTCTTTTTGCGTCGGGGGTTAAAAACACAACTATTTAAAATTTTTCAACATAGATATTTCTCCATTTGAGTTATATCAATATTTTTTTTTAGTTATTTATCATTTATCACCGGCCACTCATCCATGTCCAGTATTTGCTATTATCCGCTTAGCTTTTACTATCATACTCAGTTCGCAAATCCCGAGTATACGAGTACTTACAGCAGACGTCTCAAAGATTCCGTGTTAACTTCGACACTCGTCTAGATGCGAGAAAGCATTTCCGTGCTTCGGTAAGCTGCATGGGGAATATCTTATTTCTTACTGAAGTATAAGAATCTTTGATTCGATGTGTTCGCATACGTTGCAGGCTGGGATATAAAATTGCAGCCTTCTTTTAATAATATCTATAAACATTGATGTTGTTTTCAATTTTTATTTGGCGTTATGTTGTTATTATTGAAATTATATTAGTTTTTAATTTAATTTGGTATCTATTTGAATCATAACGTCTACAGAAATTTGGCAATGAATTATTCTCCTAACGAATATTGTAGATGCGAAAATGGGCGGGGCACATTGCTCGGAGAGCAGATGGCCGATGGGGCCGAACAGTTCTCGAGTGGCGACCGCGCACCGGACGAGGCAGTGTGGGTAGGCTTCCCACAAGGTGGACTGACGACCTGATTAAGGCTGCTGGTCACGCCTGGATCCGAGGAGCACAGGATCGGTCGTTGTGGCGTTCTTTGGGGGAGGCCTATGTTCAGCAGTGGACGTCATGTGGCTGAAGTGATGATGATGATGAAAATGACTTTGTTTCTTTGTTGCGTACGCTTTCACGCATAAGCCGCTAGTTTATGAATTAAATAAATGAGATAATATTACAGACACCGTCGTCGTGGTGGAGTGGAGTAATTACATTTATATAATAATATATAGATTATTAAGTATAATGTCCATTATGTAATATCCATAATACACATTTGGGTTAGGTAATTGATGTGAGCGGGGTTTTACTACGAAATGGAAAAATAAGCTTGCGCCCCACCTGGTGTTAAGTGGTTACTGTCACCTATAGACACTTGCAATATTAAGAGTAAATCACTTAACGCTGCAAGTAAGTTGCGATCCTGGGGACTAAGATGATATGCATTCTATGCTATGCCCAGTAATTACACTGGCTACGTGTCCCCTTCAATCCGAAACACAGCGAACTGGTTCACGGCAGAAATAAGAAAGATGGTGGTACCTACCCAGATGACCCTACATATGGGTCTACCACTTAGTGGTAATATATTATTATGATTACTTTTCTTCTTTTAGTGAAAGGTTACATATTCTACCTAAAACATAGCCCTTATATAAAAGGCGCATCAAACCAAAAAGTTTCAAAACCTTAAGTGAACCAAAAACAAAAGCCTATCTTCAGACATTCTACTCGTAAAACGACAGACCAGTCCGGGTACATTATAAATTCAACTTTACCGACATAAATATTTTCACTAATACAAATATAATGCACAGAAATAAATAAGCACAGGAAAACGTTAACTTTTCAATCAGTCGTTGGATACAAAATAGCTGTGATAAAAATATCACATTTCTCTTAAACTGTTCCAAAAATAATCCTCGCCCCATCTCTATTTATCCACCTTGAATCTTGACGTTTATTAGGTTGTACACATTTATAACGTTTTGTGAAAAATAAATGGAATTTACATATAAATTTTATACACAACTCACTTTTTCGTTTATAATTTTCGAGAATTTACTGGCGATAATTATTTCACAAAAAAAAAACAATTACGAAAAGAAACGGGTGTAGTTACTTTTATAATGAAACTAATTTAAACTTATTAATTTACCCATTTCCATTCCAAGGGTGTCGTAAAAGTCGACTGAGAGAGATTCTGAACCCTATGTAGACCATCACAGCAAGAGGTTACTCGCGGTGTCAGGAAACCTCCCAAGGAAGGTTGGTGTCAGACAGAAGATCGGTCAAAAGCAGTTTAGTGAGATACCTGTATGAAATGAAACACCTGCTGTGTGACTGTAATTCTATAGCCAGGGTTAGGATGAATATCTTGGGAATTAAATGAAAAAGCTCTTTATTTAAATGGACTTTGCAAAGTAGTTTTAAATCGTCAAAACACTACAACTATTTCGGGACGAAATAATTATTTTACTTAAATAATAATTATTATGCTGAGACGGAGAAGAAATGGCGAAAGCATCATCATCAACAGCTCATATAATGTCCCCACCGAGGGGTTCGAGCCAACCCCACATTAGGGGCGATTAGGCCTTAGTCAACCACGCTGCCCAAGTGCGGGTTGATAGACTTCACACACAACCTAAGAATTTCTTCATAAGTGTGTGCATGTTTTCTCACGATGTTTTCCTTCACCGTAAGAGCGTTGATTAAGCGTACATATGAATTCAAAAAACACATTGGTACGGGGCGGGGATCGAACTAGTCAAAATACAATTATGAAGGGCGAAAGAATACAATTATTTCAAAACATCATTACAGGTCAATAGATAATAAAAATAAAATTAAAATAACAATTTGATATGTGTAAATTTTGGGCAGTTATTAAACAAAATTATACTATTAATTGCATTGGTCATACAACTATCCAACTTCTCAGTTGGATAGTTGTATGCCCAATGCAATTATGCAATAATTAACTATATATTATTATCTTCATAAAAATCAAGAAATCATGAGATGACCAGGCTGTTCACAGACTACGCCAGAATCCGCCATCGCTTCGCTCAACCACAGTTTAGGGAACGTAACGACCCGACGCAAGACGACACCGCCACACGACCTTTTTAGTGAAAATGACATACACATGCTTCTTATCTATGGCCTATCCAAGGCCAAAACATTGCAGGTTCTTCAAACCCATGGATATAGTTTGATTAGTGGCCTAGAAGAGGCAGATCCCGATGAGTCGAAGTACACCCTGAAGAAATTCACTGACCCGTTATAAGATTATGTGAGATAAGATACTTGTATGAGTGAAAATGTAGCAATTATGTCCAGTGACTTTTGAGCATATTCATTACATACAAACAAACAAACAAAATTCTTTTATATTTTTAAATATTAAGTATTGTAGATGTGCTTCAGTTACTTATTGTCAAAGTAATGCCATTAAGTTTGTCCTGTTCCAATCATTTACAAATTTCCGATGACGTTAAGACTTGAGATTCTGAAATCTCTTAAAAGTGTTGTCCTAATTCGTCCGCCGAAAGGAATCAGTCATGTCGAATTACTCGCTTCGATTGTAACGGGTCGAGAACTGTATAGCTTTAATTGAAAAGTTTTCGAAAGATAGAAGCGAAGTGAAGTAATAGTGTATTGCGAAAATCAGATTCATCAATTGCAGGGATATTTTGTTCTAGATTTAGTTGATACAGTCAAAAGCAGAAAACAAAACTTCTAAATTCATTAAAAACAAATTAAATACAAAGATGTAAAATTCCTAAAACTGTATTCATCTTGTACATAATTCAAATTTTTGATCCGCACTGCTGAGATAATTTTGAGTGTAACATCAGTCCTAGTTATTTTCTTTTGCGTTTCGTTGTCTACTGAAGGATTGTTACTTATTGGGTTTTGGTACCCCTTTTATATAGGTGACATCCTGGCAACCTTGTCACTATTTGGAGACACTGCATGGCCCATACTGCCACATGTGGCTTTATGTGTAACAAAATGTTACCTAAGCTCAAATCCTCATGGGATTATGAGCGTGATCGTATGTATATATAATTTAAATTTCATTTATCCATAGCTTTCATTTAGTAACCTTATTGATTTTGATCATCTACTTTATTATTTATATTAATGAATTTATCAAGATTGACATTTTAATTGAATCCAAATATGGAACATAATAATGCGTTCATACTGGGATAATAGGTCCTATTCGTCCTAGAAGAGTCTGCCTCAGCAATCGATCACATTGATTATATGCTCAATGGCCTCAGCATTTTGGGGGAATGTCCAATTCACCGCACTACTGTCTAAGCTATGCTTACTAACACTCCTTTGCTTTTCCCGGTAGTCTTTTATAAGAGAGAACGCTTCGGGATTTTCTGAGTAACACACTGAATCGCTCCAGGATAATCTACCATGCCCTAATTTTCTTAATAAGAATACAGACAAAACTCATAGTATTCCATGAATTCACTGTGCGGGTGACGCCGGCAGAGTAGAATAGCATCACCCCATATCCTCCAATAAGTGTCGTAGAAAGCGACTAATGGATCAGCAAAGGGGTATTGATCCCCTTATACTTCACCCACCAATTCGCATTGGGCAAGCGTGGTGGACTATTACCTGCACTGGGTCGACTTATAAAGGATGATAGGATACTGTGCGGGTACTGGATCAAGCACTTAGCAGAGAGCCAGAAGCAGCACTTGAGGCTTGTGACCCAAGAGTTATCGTTAAATATTTAAATCCGCAAAAATATTACTCGTCACATCTATATTTACGAAAATCAAATCTAACGAAGTCATAGACACAGCTAATATTAAATAACGATTCAATTACGGTACAGTTTTGCTTCTAAATTGTTTCATTTACTTCCATTTAACAGCGCTATACAAACGTCATCTCCAGCCAATTACATTTATCAATTAATCTTTATTCAACTCATAACCGAGCCGAAAATTTGAATTATCAATCCGAATTTATGACTAATTCAATTCATCGAAACGAAATTAACTGACAACTGGCTCCAATGGCAATTAAAATGATAATTTAAAGGAAACATAGCTAGTTAGTTTTTTTTTCATGTATACACTTCAGTTTGGATCTTAATGTAACATTTGTCCTCGTTGTCGTCTTCTTTGTTTGTTGGTTCACTTGACAAGGGTTTTCAGTCTTGTCAGTGTGCATGGTCAGTGTGTAGGTAGTTTCAGGATTTATTTAGTCTAGGTTTTCCTCGTTAATACATTGAAACAAATGAAGGCAAATCGTTATTTGATCCCTTTAGTCTATTCTACTTAGTAATGTGTGCACGTAACATTCTCGAAAGCCAGAGAATTTTGGTAATATTTTGTAGAATTTTAATTCTTGACTTTATTTAAATAAATTCTATTAATCCATCCGTCCATCTCAAAATAAATCTTATCTGAGACCAGAAATGATGACCGATAAAGACTCTAACATCATCAATTCAATATTATTGAAATCTGAATATTCATAACTTCAATATCATTACCAATAGTTTTTAAAGTAATAAGAGGATTATGTAATTCATCTAAAAGATAATAGGGCTACTTTTTTGCCAAAAGTCGGGGTCTTACGTGGCAATCCGCTGTTTTACAGCTACTAGCTAACTCTATAGAACTAGCCAGCATTGCCCTCAAATCGAATTGTCTCAGTCTGGTACACCGAGAGCCGAACCCCGACCCTCGGTAACTTATTGTTTTCATTCGCCTCCCCTAAAGCCATAAAGTTATCGCTGTTAATTTTACGCCGCTGTCAACTGCAATATTCATTTTGATTTGCTTCAAATAATTTATTGTTATGGATGTTAAATCCGTTGAAGTTGTGAACTTAGAGCCATTAAAACGCTGTTCTTTTTCAATTAGCATTTAAGGGAAGGTGAGGGGTTACGAAGGTCATTTAGACATATTTTTTGATTTAAGAATGAGTTAGTCGAGGGAGGGTACAACGGACTGACCGCACAAATTCAGAACGCCCAAAATGGGTTAGAACCTCCTTCTCACAGAAGATCACAGGCAAATAACACAAAATTTTTGTGATGTGTGTCTTTTGGTGAGTAAGATTACCAGAGGTCCACTGGGTAAGGAATGGGACTAGGATTGGCAGCGCGAGTATCACCTCTGTGCTGCGAGTGTCTAGGGAAAATTCTATTTATCATTATTTACCATAAATTGTCTTTACATTAGCTATACTTCTAATTTGACTTAGGCAACAACTAAGGATGAAGTTTAATAAGGATTAATTAAGCTCCCAAGGCCATGTTATTTAAAGCTATGTGATGCTGGCAAAGTAGAATAGCATCACCCCATATCTTCCAATGGGTGTCGTAGAAGGCGATTAACGGATCAGAAAAGGGGTATTGATCACCTTATACTCCGTCCACCAATCCGCATTGGGCAAGCATTGTAGACTACTACTGAAACCTCTTTCGATGACAAAGAGAGGCGAAGCAGTGAGTCGAATTATAAAGGCTGTGATGTTGAAGTACCTATAGTGACAGCAAATTTTACTGTACCGACCTCAAATAAAATTGGAAGCGGGGTAGGAGAGTGACCAAGTAAAGATAAAATCCTTAAATGTGTCATGGCATATTTTTTCCAGCAGCTCGATTTTGGACCAGATAGTGTAGACTAAAAACAAGATCTATTACAAAATAATCAGATCATAAATTTGTATTCCCCTCGGGATTAAATCATGAGATTCATATCAAAAACCACGCTGACGGTATGGAGTTACAGTATTTCCCATTGAGTCAAATGGACCTAGTACATCCTTTTTACTCAAGGGAAAAATTCACAAAATAAGTCCGCCATCCTGTTTCTCAGAAGCACAACTCATTGAACATTCGGGAAACGTCCCAAGTTAAGTAGAGAACTAATTAGCTCGGAAGCAAATATAAAATTCTGAAATCAGGTAAAAAGTTCCCAGAGACGCCCGCAAACAATTTCGTCAAGTTCCACCACTTGAACACGGTTGGCTTCTTGTACAAACGTAACTTGTTTTACTCGATCCCCGGTTCATGTTTAACCTTTCGAGCGTCTTCAAAGGAGTAATTGCTTAATCGATTTTGCTGATACGGGCACTCGTTATTATTATGTATTTAAGATTAGAAGGGGAAATCTCACCTGACAGTCGCAGCTATGGTCTACCTAGCTAATGATTCGCCCATTGGAATTTTTCGCTACTTTCGCGGTGCATCCTACTCACTCAGTTAAATGCCCTGCTTGCTTATATTTGTGGTCGGTGTAATGTGTTTTCTTCTTCCACTCTCCTCGATCAGTCGTCATCTCAGCATTGACACGCTTCTTTACCATATCATCATTCACACAGGCTATCCATCTTTTCTTCGCTCTTATTCTCCCTCTATATCCATCGATTTTAATTCTTATTACTGCATCCTGCTCACTATAAAGAGGATATCTCAAAATTATGTATAGAGCTTATTTCAAACCTTAAATCACAGGAATCTGTATCAAAAAGATAGGAAGCATAAATCATGCATACTTGAATATTATTCCAATTTAAAGGTAATAAGAGATAAAAAAAGATTTTTTTGACAACTTTAAATCAGTAAAGGTTAATTTAAAAGAGAACTCTAAATCATGTTATTTTGGTAACGGTTATAAGGTCTTGTTACTGATGATCGAGTGTTAATTAGACACATGAAGCACATATCAAATAGTTAAAGCTTATCTTACACCCTAACTGCCTCCTTAAGATAAACAAAGTTATTAAGATACAAGAGCGATGTGTGGGGTGCCTAGACAAATATATTGTTACTTAAAATTAAACTTGCTTAAGATTTTTAAAGTTCTTTGTAGTCTACATTTGAATTTACATTGTAGCTAGATTTTTGATATCCAGACATACACATACAATTCAAATCACGTCAGCTTTTTATGTCAATCTACACATAGTGTAAAACAAAGTCTTTCTTACTAGGACGCTAAGAACTTTTAAACTATGCAAGGAATTGCAAAGCGGTTTTCATCAATAGATAGAGTGATTTAAATCATTCTATAATGCACGGAATCTTAACGGAAATTATTACACATATGAGTAACCGCCTCAGACTTAAGCTGGTTCGCCCATCGAAATTAAATTCAGAGGTTCAGGTTAGACTTGTCCTTGAGTTGCCAACTGATAGGATTTGAGTTACAGGTTTTTTTGTTGTCTACAAAAAAAAGGTTTGTCGCTGAAGACATTTCCTGAGTCACCAGTTTTTTAAGAAGCCGAAGATCTTAGAGAGTCCTCAAGCCTGTAAGGCTTACCTATAGGGGATTACTGGACGACCGAGTATCTCCCTTTCGAGAGTCTCTCGACCGACACAATAGGGTCATTAAACCCAATAAGTAACCAACAGTGAATCAACCTACAAAAACCAATAACCATGATTCTTACTCTAAAATCATGTTTAAGTTCACTATGATAATGCCTGTCGCCATAGTAATAATATTGATAGCATTAATGTGTTCCGTTATTGCAGCTAATTATAAGATAGACAAATATTAAACAATAAACACATATAGACAGATACAAAATAGATAATAAGGTACGATTAGTTCCATAACTATTAATAGGTAAAATAGGTATTTACATAACAAGCCTTAGCTAATGGTGTGTGTCGAATGCGAGACCCTAATAATTTGACAGTTAAACGTGTGAAGAGTCACACGGTCAGTAATAGCTTAGATTATCTAAGATCAATAGAATGAGCCACGAGCGGAAAACCGAACTAAACGTCAAAGCATAATTTTGAATTTTCATTAATATCTTAAAATATTGCCAGTAAATTCGGAAATGACAAAGAGGTGCTATAACATGATATATCAATACCAAAGATCAATACATTGTATTGACATTTGTCAAAGACAAAAAATCACCACAGCCATATATGACCAAATGTGCTTACACGATGGTGTGATTTGTTTATTGCCAACCCTCACTCCATCCCCTACCCATTGGAATTCTGAACATTTGAAACGTGAAACAATTCAGCAGGTTCACCTAATTTGACACTTAACTGACATTTGGCTTCGATATTAAGTCAAGATTTTTTTTAACGAAATAACCATTCGCCACGTCGGTCGCTATCATCATAATATTGTTACTTTGACTAAGAAAAGGTTTTCGCTATCGCAGAGAAGCTACAAAACGATTGCCACGTGTTTAAACCTCCTTGAAACCAATCTCGTCGCCAGAAACACAACACCGCCAATAAGGCAAATATTCGATCACTAACTTCTTCCAAATGTTTGAAATGTTTATTAAATCAAATAGAAACAGAAAAACAACAGAATTGCTGTCATTATCAAGTTCTCAGATGGGACTACTTCTTCCCCAAGACCTGTTCTTCAAATAGAAAGAGCTAATCTGGATTGCAGACACGAAGTGTTTTTATTCCAATCGAATGAACCGACTACAAGACCTGCACGCTCTAAGCACACATTATCACTCCGCGCGAGATTGCTACTCCTGTCCATAACTTAATAAAAAATGTCCCTTTAAAGGCAAAGTACTCTGTTCATTTTCCGTGCAAACTTATCTCATATTCATTCGCTCTCGTGTTCGCTTGCCGTCAGGTGAAATAAGGTCATACGTGAGCTCATTTCATTCTGTATATAGAACAACTACAGTTTCGGATCATGACTTTAACGTATGATGAAAAAACTCTTTCTGAATTTAGTAGCGAGGCAACTGATCAAATATGGAAAAAAGTTGATATTGGCATTTCGCTCGATTTTACCAAAATAATAGGTGAGGACGAAACTTTTAAAATAATACTAGGCTGTGCAAAGTTATTAAAAAAAAATGATGTTAAAGTTCATGGACATGTGGAAGCTAATTTTTGGCTTAATATAATTACTAAATCTTATCCTCGCTCTGCATTGCAATGATTTAAAAAACAAGTACGATTAGGACCAATATTAGCCTATGGTTTAAACAATATGATGTCAAACGTTTTTTACCCGAATACGGCGAAACCGAGAGAAAGGGTTTTAGCAGGCTATGTATGTATGTTTGTATTTACGTATGTTCCACCGAAGCGCTTTAACTATTAATAATACTTTTTAATGAGGTGTCAGTCAATTGGTTATTATGGTTCGGGTAATATATTTACTTTAACCCGACTTTAACAATATGAAGAGTCGATTTAACCTTGAAAACCACGGTTTTCATTCTTTTTTCTGTAGTCGTTGCTTGTTTATGATTTTATTTATACAGCTCAACTTTGGATGAAACATTTTTTTGCCAGCCCAACCCGTGATTCAGTAATTTATAACTATTTTGAAAAGTTATTACTCATACTTAGTCCACTTTATTTTGCTTTATGATTTTAATAAAGTTTATTTATCATAAAAATTACTTGTTTGTGATAGAATAGTAGGTTTAACAAAATAATCTGTCAGCATGCTATGTAAAAAGAAAAATAACGGAGTACTCCTGGGTTACATTTTAGGTCCACTAAAGAATTAACGTAAACATCGTGAATGTTCTAAACCTAATAGGTTTGGAATATCGTTTCGAATAATATCCTATCAAATATTCTCGCAATTCAAATGAGAAAAACAAAAGACCCGTATCGTCATATCAACAAAACGATTCCCCTCTAATCTCAATACTTCAATACTACTTATGTGTTCCCATTTGGAAACACAAATTCCCCATTTCTTGGCCCCTGGGCAGGGGTTGGGAGTGCGTTTAATCCGCCCTGGAGCAAGATTGATGGGCTCCGTCGTCGAGACAGGGGAGGATAATGAGATGGCAGCAGTACTCGGTGATAAGCGAATCGTGGACGCTGTGTCGTCAAATATTGCAAGACAACGTAAAATGCTTGTCTCAGGTTAGAGTGATTCTGAGCTGAGTGATACATGACGTGAAGAGCTGGTTAAATAAAATTTAGACTGGTGAGATTTATAATTTAACAAATGTTTTCAAAGCTAATATCTTAGTTTTGAAATTATAGATACATCAACGTTTCAACGTGTGTTAGTGATTTAGGTATCTCTTATCTTTAAGCCGGCCTCAGACATGTGTTTAAATACGTAAATACCTCGAAGTGTGGCACGGGCATTTGAGTATTTGTGCAAAGTTTGAACACACATTTGAAGTCAAAAAGACATAAGTACAAATGTTTCAAATGTGACAGACATTCAAATGTGTGATCAAACTTTGATTGCCATGTCTGGCGCCGGCTTTAAAATATTATCATAACAATGATTTCGTCGTTGTTAAGGAAGATAGTTTCAACTGTAATAGGTTTCAGGAATCCACTATTTACTAATATGTGTAAATTTTTGTGTTGTAACATTGATCTTATTTCGAATTTTTATTTGGTATTTTTAGTAATGATTGAAATTGATAGCAAATCAAATAGAAAACAAAAAACATGCAGAAAAAACCTATCATGGATAAATGCTGAGACGGGACTTGATTGTTGTTGTGTTGTGCTGTGTTACTTCTCTGTAATAATGGGTAATCAAAATAATGGGTAATTATCTTCAAGTAATAATAATTTAATTACTTTAAAAGATGGTTTAGGTACAAATGGACACCAATCCCGGATTTCTGAGATCTTTTAAGCCGATAGTGAACTTTCTGTGCGATGTAGTCCGCAATATGATCTGTATTACTAAGATCGTAAAGTTCAACTTGTGTGTTTATAAAAATGACACGACCTTTTTCTCTTACTGACAAATCATGTCGAGGACTGTAACAGACAAATATTCCGTCATCTGTGACAGACCTTTAAGTGTAACAACATCACAAGTCTGTGTGTTTTTTGGTTCACTGAAGACTTAACTGTTTTTTTTGGCAATCTATAGCGCGGTTTATATAGAAGCGAGATGTGGCGTGTGACGGGGCACGGATATTTCTCACGTCGCAGCATAACTTAAACTGAAATGGCGCGTTATGCGATACACATTGAACAAAAAATCTACTAGTCAGTCGCTCAAATTTAACCTTACAGAAGAGCACAGGTAAATAACACTACATTTATGTGATGTTGAGTTTCTGTTAGTTAGTAAGGTTTCCAGAGCACCACGGGGTAAGGTGCATCATCTATAGGAAATATGATTTTTACCTCTCCAGCACCAAAATACGACTTTTGCTTCGTAAAATCTCGAAGGAAAAACGCTTTTGCTGCGAGCTCTGAACAAGGCTGTAACGTTCAATCTAAATTATTATTTCAGTAGCCTTACTTTTAATTTTCAATAATTATTCTCAAGATAATAAACATGTATTAAAGTGCTGTCTTGTTTTTCTCACCTATAACAATTTTATTTACTCGCTGGAGAGGTGAAAAGTTGTACGTTTCACACGAGAGCAATTTTTTTTGTCTCGTGCCTTTAAATCACTCACTGCTCTCAGTAGTCTATTTATGAATCACTTGATATGCTCGTGATTCAATTCTAGACTGCTTCGTTGGTTCGTGATTTAATATCGGGAGTCGCAGCAAAAAATAACTTTGCTCACTTGTTGAACAAATAACTATTTTATCATTATTTTACTAATTAAATTCTCAATGAGGGTTAGTGTCGGGCAGGGTAAATCTAACTATACAGTTGGATTTCTTTGCAAAAGCAGCGACGTGCGTACTAGCTTGTGATTAGATGGGACGCGCACCAATGGCGGGGCAGCGCGTCATTTACTGGCGGTGGCGCGGACGCATTGTTCTTTACGAAAAAACCGACCCTATGCTACGTACTCTTAAGTTAGTATTGTAATTCTTTGACTATGTGCCACCGCTAAACCACGGTAATATAACATTACCGTGGCTGAACGTTCTCGCCGTCTCTTCTGTATAAACTGCGCCTATCACTGTATGTTGAGGCTTCTCATGGTCCATACTGCCAGATGTGTAACCAAAAGTTACCGAAAACTCTGTTCAACTCCTTTTGGCACTGCGTGATAGTAGACATGCTATATATTTAATTACACATTTTCTTAAAAATGGGTCAAAGTAACCTTCGTAAAATTAGCACCGACAGCTGAAAACAATCTAAAATGTTCTACAAAGAACTGTTTCTATTCTACTATAATTAACACACATTACTCGTTTGATCTGAACGGAATTTTCCAGAACATTCCAGAAACGTTATAATTTTGTGTTCCGAAATATTATATTCAGTGCCCGTTCGTTTCGCTTCATTGATTGGGCTTATTACATTTAATTATTTAGGTGTTAGTTATTTGTGAGTATCGCGTTCCATTTATTTATTTTAATGCTTACGATGATAACTGAATATTTAATTTTCAGTATTCAAATAATATTATTTGCGAAATCCGTTTTTCCGTTTCCGGTACTTGTACAGTTTACACCTTTATATTATTGCTCCGAAACAAAAATAAAAATAACATACTTACAGTCAGATTTTCTACAAAAATATCGTCTCTAAGTGAAAAACTAAGTGGCACTGAGTGGTGGAAATAATCAACATTGGGTAACTATATCATCCAATAATAATATTGAAAGAAGAAAACCGACAGAATTTTGAGGTTAGCTCATTACTACAACGGATTGCATGCACAGTTACGTTGACATTATCAACCAAACCGACCAACCATAGCTAACTGTCAAACTGAACTGACAGATCAAACTGAGATAGATTGTCACTGTCACTACTGTCAGTGTCGTAGTTGACGGATGTCACAGCCATCAGTGTTGCCAGCGTAATAAATTACTTGGAAACGTTCCTTTACACGCAAAGCCATGGATGATCAATTTCAAATTTTCTTTGATAAAATGAAAATAGAAATGCAGAACCAAACAGAATTTATAACTAATACAATAATGGAGAGAATCGAGGAAAAACTGAAACCAGTGTTAGAAGAAAATAGAAATTTAAAAGTCAAATTGGAAAAACTGGAAAATAAGATACAACTTTTAGAAAAAGACAAGAAAAGCAACAATATAGTAATCTATGGACTGAAAGAGGGTGAAAAATCTATAACAGAACTACTAGAGAATACGAGGCAAAAACTCCATGAAGAATTGGACATAAAAATAGAAAACTTTGAGATAGACAAAATCTATCGTATTGGAAAATTAGTAAACAAAGAAAAACCGAGACCTACTCTCGTATCCTTTATCAATGGATGGAGGAAGAGCGAAGTTTTGAAAAACAAGAAAAAGTCTAAAGAGTTACATATTTCTGAAGACTACACTAAAGAAACTTTGGAGAAGAGGAAGGCATTACTCCCACAACTAAACGAAGAACGTAACAAAGGAAACATAGCCTACCTAAAATATGATAAACTCATTGTTAAAGAAAGCGCAGGCTTTAAGGATAAAAGAAAAAGAGAACCATCTGCCTCCCCATATGCTAACCCGCAACCGAAGAAACAGCAGTTGACATCCTCTTCGAAAACTAACAGAACAAATGCTTTTGACTTGATGAGGGCTCGATCTAATTCTCTTACATCCCAACCAGCAGGAAAACAACAATAGCAATCAAATATCGGCGAACGGAAACAAGAACACCAACAAAAAGATAAAAAAACAACAACAACACACCCTCCCCCAAGCCGACTGGTCCCCGTGGGGGAAAATGACCAAGACCCTTTAAAGATAAACAAAATAACTTCAGACATACATATAGCAACATTTAACTCAAGATCGTTAAGGACACCTGAGAGACTTCAAGAACTTGAAACGGCCATATCAGAAATAAAATGGGACATAATAGGAATCAGCGAAATGAGAAGATATGGGGAGAAGATAGAAGATTATGGAAATTACATTTTACACTACATAGGCGAGACGCCGGGGCAATACGGAGTGGGCTTCCTAATTAAAAAGAGACTAGCGGACAAAATAATTGAAATTAAAGGAGTCACAGAAAGAATAGCAATCTTGAATATATTACTACCGGTTAGCAAAGAGGAAAAATGGTCAATCATACAAGCATATTCGCCTACAGAATCTAATAAAAAAGAAGATATTGTAAAGGTAGAAAAGTTCTACCATGATTTGCAAACAACCATACAAAACACACACAAACAAATCATTCTTATGGGAGATTTTAACGGCCAGATTGGAACACGCGATAGTGGAGAAGAATACACAATTGGCAAATATGGACACGGCAAAAGAAGTAAAAATGGCGCAAGGCTAGTCACATTCGCTTTATCAAACAAACTTAGCATTCTCAACAGCTTCTACAAGAAAAAGGAAATAAAAAGATGGACGTGGATTTCCCCAAATGGTCTCTACAAAAACGAAATCGATTTTGTTATGTCCAATAATATAAAAGCTTTCAAAAATATTTCAGTCATACAAAATTTAAACTTTAATTCAGATCACAGAATGGTTCGTGCTACACTAACAGGAAAGCCTATAAAAAGGAACAGGAGATGGCAAAATGATAGCTCGGCCTTGATGTGTACTGGAAATAACGAAAATCTTATTTCTAACCTTGCAACATTAACAAACATAATCGGAGAAAAAACCATATCTATTCAAGAGAAATATGAAAAAACTTTGAAAACACTTAAAACCGAAACTAGAAAAATAAATAAATTCACAAACTCTACAGAGACTCAGCAGCTACTTGAAGAAAGGAAAAAACTATTACAAATAAAAGAAAATAATCAAGACAAGAGAAACAAAATAAGAGATATTAGTAAGAATATAAACGAAAGTATAAGAAAAGATAGGAAAACAAAGAGACAGCAAACACTACAAAAACATATAAACAAAACTGGTGGGATTAAAAAGGCTGTTAAAGAGTTAAAGGAAAAAAGTGAATGGATGCTAAGCGTAGATACTAAGAATAAAACTAAAACGAGAAAAAGACCTGAAATACTGAAAGTAGCAACTGATTTTTATAGAGAATTATACCAAAGTAACAACCCAAGAGCGGCCGCAGAGAGAATTAGTTTGATGGATTCCGAGCCTATACCGAAAATATTGAAAGAAGAAACAATTAAAGCAATTAATACACAAAAAACAGACAAAGCACCTGGATCTGATCAAATTACCAACGAATTACTTAAATCTACTATACCAGTAATGGCTCCAATACTAACAGACTTATTTAACGAGATTCTAGATACCGAAACTATTCCAGAGGACTGGACAAAATCGACGATAATTCTGTTACATAAAAAAGGAAACAAAGAAGAAATCGGAAACTATCGCCCCATCAGTTTAATGTCTAATGTTTATAAGGTCTTCTCAAAAATAATACTATCACGAATTACTACAGTACTTGATGAAAACCAACCAAAAGAGCAAGCTGGTTTCCGAAGCAAGTTCTCAACAATCGATCATATTCATGTCCTCAGACAAATTTTACAAAAATACAATGAATACAATAAATCCTACTACTTAGGGTTTGTAGATTTTAATAAAGCTTTTGACTCCTTGGAGCACAATTATATCTGGGAAGCCTTACACAGTCAGGGAATACAACAAAAATATATAAGAACATTGAGGAACATATACTCTAGAAGTACAGCACAAGTTAGACTGGAGAAAACAAGCGAAGAATTCCCCATAGAGCGAGGCGTCCGACAAGGTGATCCTATCTCGCCCAAACTATTTTCGGCAGTCCTGGAGATGATATTTCGAAACCTAGAATGGGATGAGAATGGTCTCAATATTAATGGCGAAAATATAAGCCATCTACGTTTTGCAGACGATCTGATACTGTTCTCTGAGTGCCCAAGAAAGCTACAACATATGTTTCAACAGTTATCAGACCAGAGTGCGAAGGCAGGGCTGTCAATGAACATCACCAAGACAAAAGTCATGACTAATTCCTCAAAGACACATGATATCGTAGTAAACACACAACAAATAGAATACGTAGACGAATACATCTACTTAGGACAACTTATATCGCCCAACAAAACCATGGACAAAGAAATCGATAGGAGGATAGCCAATACTTGGAAGAGATACTGGTCGCTCAGTGAAGTTATGAAGGACAGAGATATGCCAATAAAAGCTAAAAGAAAAGTCTATAACGCATGTATTCTGCCCTGTTTAACATATGGTAGTCAAACATGGACACTAACGAAAACCCTAACAAATAAACTAAGCGTTTGTCAAAATAGCATAGAAAGAAGTGTCATCGGTGTTAACAGAAGAGATAAAGTAAAATTAACAGAAATAAAAAACAGAACTCAATTCAAACAGGTACATTCTATGTATCTATGTATATCGAACACTAAAATGGCGATGGACTGGACATATGTTGAGAGAAAGGCAAGAGAAATGGACCAAAATAATAACAGAATGGTATCCAAGAGACGGTAAAAGAAACAAAGGTGGACAAACGAAAAGGTGGGAAGATGATCTAAAAAAGGTGGCTGGTCCAGAATGGATCAGAGTTGCAAAGGATAGAGAAAAATGGAAATCTTTAGAGGAGGCCTATGTCGAAAGACAAGCTGTTTCTAAAAATAATGACCCGAACGCTGATAATTTAGAATAATATACGTAAGTAAAAAAAAAAAAAAAAAAAAAAAAAAAAATAGAAGAATGTTTTTATATTATATACTATATATAACTTTAACGGCAATAAAGGCTAATTTTATTTTATTTTTTTATTTTTATTTTATTTGCGAAATCATTTAACGCATCAAATATTTTCACTGTTATTTTTTTAATTCAGTTGGTTTTTGTTTGTTGATTCTGATATTTTGATACTTCTTTGAGCTCGATACGTCTTTTAAGTAGGCGTAAACTTGTCACTATTTTGAGGCACTCCAGGGCTCAAACTGCCAGATGTGTCTTTATTTGATGATTTACTACTGTTCCTTGGTACAGTATAATTTATTTGGTACTTCTAAATAGTGTGGTATTGACTATTTCACTTTTCGCTTAAATAGACTACTGAGCGCCGAAGAAGTCACAAGACAAAAAAAATACTCTCGTGTAAAACATACAACTTTTAACCTCTTCAACTAGAAAATTGTGACATGTGAGAAAAACAACACAATATTTAAATACATGTTTATTACGCTAAAAATTGTTACTAGAAATTAATAATAAAATTACTGCAATTATTTAAATTGAAATAACTCGAACAAAGTCATAATTGCATTGCATCAGCAAAAATCGTTTTTGCTTTAAGATTTTTCCAATGCAAAAGAGCTCTTTTGGTGCTGGAATTGGAAAAATTATAAAAGGACATCACACTATTCGCCGATGCCGCTGTGGAGCGGTCAGTAACGCTGCCTACACATCGGGCGGTTCGGGTTCGAGTCCTGGTAGTGGCAAATTTTAGTGTGATAAACACGATCATTTGTTCATGAGTCATGGTTGTTTATATATTTATTTAAGTTTATTTATAAAAATATCTAGATTATTAAGTATATTTGTCCGTTATCTAGTATCCATAACACAAGTTCATAAATATACTTAATTTGGGCTAGATAATTGGTGTGAGCGTAGAAATATATTATTAATAGATTATTATAAAATAAAAATGACTGAAATTGATTTATTTGCATGTTAGTAGCAGCTAATTTCAGGTTGTCTTATATGTGTTACAGTCATGTTGTATAAAATGGAATCAAGCATACAACATGATTGCATCACTTAATATGTCGTCTATTGTACATAATCATGGATTTTCTAACACTGAGACAGCGGCAAAGTAGCAACTAGAATTAATATAATTACTGGGTTGTTTATAAAGGTTATAAGGGACCGCTGACTTGTTGACGAGTTTGAATAGAAGCTGCTTATTGAATGTTTAGGTACCTTCTAATAGCTCGGGGTATTCAGGTATTAAATTGTCATAAGACTTACTTTCGAGGAAATATGTGATTGATAACCTGGCAAGTCTTGTGCGTAATTTGTGAGACGAAAAGATTTTTTGGTTTTAATAAGAATTTGCTGAATTTTTGATACCAATATATTTGTTTGGAAAGACAAGTGTTACATTTCTAAAACATCGCTTTTCCATTTTTTGCTACTGCCATTTTCAATTAGTAGGTTAAACTTATATGTACGACAAAGTTGCTTTAGTTAACGCAGTTATTATAATTTAAATGTTATCTCTTTAATCAACGCAGTCTATATCGAACACAATAACAGATTTAAACCTGCACTCAATGGCTAATATAATAAGCAATGGCAATGGGTAAAAATGTTATATAGTATGACTAGAATACCAACAAAAATAATGCGATGAGACTCCATTTCTTTTCTTATTCGTTTCAATTGAGAGGACGATGGTCGATTTCAATTTTAACGCAGGGTCTCGGGGAAGTGGATGGAGCCGTTTTATTTACTAATCTGAAGAGATATCGTCAACTAAATTGTCAATAAGTACTAATCATTCATTAAGATTTTCATATGAATCTTAATACGACGTTGCTAGCTGGGGTAAAAGGTTGCTACTCTTTATTCCATTTTTGGGCCCTTATTTTTGTGCTAACTTGACGGGGCTGTTAGGTAATTTACCTTCAAGCATTTATTTTGGAAAGTAACATTAAATTTTGAAGTAAAACTTCTTTAGGCGCGACTAGGGGGTAACTCAGATTTTTCTAACGGAAGTAACGCTCAGTATTCTATAGTCTGTGTAGTTTCCGCTATTTAAAAATAGTAATTTCGATTGGTCGTAAGTATCTGTCATATTTTTTTTTTCAGTTAAAATTTAATCATTTCAGTGATCTACGTCAAAGAAGTTTTACTTCAATCGCGCGTAAAGGTTACACGCACACAATTTTTTTTTTCGATTAATTTAGGCATTCAAACTTAATGTACATCCAGTGTACAGTATATTACTCATGTGCTATTAAGAATAACAGTAATTGATAATATTGTGTGTGTCCTATAATTATTTATCTCGTAACTAGTTCTATGACTAATATCCCGAAATGTCGGTCCGAGCTTTAGTTAGTAAACTAACTACGTAATGGTTGAAATAGTTCGCTCAACTATTCCGTTTTGATGTAGCACTTTTGTTTCAAGTTGTAACCTGAGGTAGCAATAACGTTTACCTTTAAATATTAGCTTCATTAAATATCAGTTTTTGAGGTTGAATTGCTGACTAGAGTTTTTAAAAAGAAAATGAGTTGGAGTAGTTCTACCAGCGACTAATTAGGAGGACTAATCTATCTTACGACAAATTGTCAGGGCATAAAGCGCAGTTAACTTGGTGGCAGTAGCACGCCCTACACCTCCTTGACACGCCATTATGTTACATAAAATACATAATAAAGTCAGATTAACTTAAAAAAACAAGAAACACGAATTATTGCTAAGGGTGAAAACCCATATTCACTTTACAAGTTCGCAACTCTCGACTGCTTCGCACCAATTGACTGCTGATTGGTGAGTGCACAGCTAGAGATACAATCCGAAGGTACTTGGAAGTGCAGCACGCTGTTATTTACAGAACAAAAAACATGGCAAATATAATAATATAGTTCCACGCTCACACCAATTATCTAGCTCAAATTAAGTATCATTAAGAACTTGTGCTATGGATACTAGATACCGGACAAATATACATAATAATCGAGATATTTCATAAATAAACTTAAATAAATATTTAAGCAACCATGGGCACCTTTAGATGCCGTCCAGTTTCCCCAATAAATATAAATAAATTTGAAAAATTTACATATATCACCCATGTCTCGGTAAATAAGAGGACTTACCCTTTATTTTTATTTATTTTTTATTTTGTATTTTTGTTTAATTTTTCTATTTATGTTACCGGACGGTATGTAATGGCGCATCCGGCACACCAAAAGTTAAAAAAAACAGTCGAGAAAAATCTTTAAAAGTACTTACATTCAGTTTAAGAAAAATATATCCTACTAATATTTAAAGTACACAAAAGATTGTATCATGTCACTTTGTTACTCTTTCACATAAAAATTACTGAATGGATTTTAATGAAACTACAATCATAAAGCTCATATATCAGAATAAGACTTGGGTTATAATTTATACTAATCCTGTTAGTTATAATTCTCGATAGTTCATGCTTTTTTTTTGCAAAAAATATTATACAAATATTAAACCCAAAACGTATTATAATCTCATAAAAAAGTCATTATTCATCGTCAAATATTTGTTTTGCCGAATAAAAGCCAGCATTGGTAAGTCAGCCGGTGGAAAATTGCCATAAATGGTAATATTTGTCCAAAATTAAATATATATACACGTGACTCGTTCATGTTTCGGTTCCTCGGGATTTAGCAATAATGTGCTGCGAAAGTAGCGTCAGCAGAAACGCGTTATTGAATTGCTTTTTAATTTTACATTCCCAGACAATTTTATAAATCGGAATATTTTCTTAACTCACTTTTTGTCCATTCTATAAATGTTATTACCAAAATATACAACAATAAAGTGTACTTTATTCTAACTTGTGACTTCCTTAGAAACAATTAAATTGAAATTATTTCTACGTCTAATAAATGTTTACCTTCTGTCGTAGACAAAAAATAAGGGAATTTAACAGGTTTTTACTGTTTGAAATGCAGCCTGCACTACGACCGCACCGTAAGCTCTAATTTTAATGTTACATGTTTGTAATTTATTTTATTTATTAAATTCTGTGGAGGCTACCCAAAATATCAAATTCCTTCAACAAATTTTCTACCTTATTCCATAATTATAGACTTTAAAACTGATCTGTCGTCGTCTTAACCTTGTGTATTTAGTGTAAATAGCTACGTTATAATTTTTATGTGGGAAATCTTCAATTTTCCTTCTCAGTTTTCCTGGTTACCAAACACAGTTTTTAAATCTAATATTAAAATCTTAAGTCTAGCATCTGCCCTAACGTCCATGTTAGATATCAACCAATCTAGCGAATAACATAAATAGACTCTCCTTTCGTAAAGGGAAAACTTATCAATTTAAAAATTAACATCCACAGCTCAAGTGCCGATTAATTCCGCCAAAAGATAACAAAGGAAACGTAGAATTCGAAAGCTTATATTGCATTAATAATTTTTGAAACAAATTTGAAACTGCATTCAGCGCAAACTTCTCGAACATTCCGCCGTATAAAATTCTTTTAAACCTTTTATTTCAATGTGAACGCCATAATTTCCATTTAAACTTTTTAAACGCTACTTTGAAAGTTTTGCAAAAGTTTTTATAGGGTTTCAAGTCTTGCTTTAGAATAAGAATGCTGAGTAAAAGAATGGAAACTTATTAAATAATAGCTTTTAAGCCGCGACTTTGCAATCGGACACAGGAAATTTAAGAGTGACTTTGTTTTTGCTTCTTAGAATTTTTCGTTTCACAACAGTTTTGGTCAGTGACTACTGAACTATGGCTTGATCCCTGCATGTGAGTGATCATACGACCACTGTCATGCTGTTAACACTGGAACTTAAATGTTCGAAATTATTACCAAAATAAATAGCAAACGAAACGAACAAAACTTCAGGTTTTCAGTTTTGAATGAGGTTGTTTTTTTATTAAAAATATATATATATTTTATGCTTTTTAGTCATGTAAGTATAGTACTACAGTTTTTAACAGTGTAAATTTTTAAGGAAACTATCTCGAGACTTTGGCCTTTAGTTTTAAAGATCAAAGTCTCGAGATAAAAGAATAACCGAAATTGGTTACCAACTTTCGAAAATATCGACGTATAAAGTTGGAAAATTTTAATACGAAAAGTATTATTACGGCTCTAAAAAAAACTGCGCTACCGATTCATGTAAGTCATGGGACTGTTTACCCTTTCAACCAATTAAGGAATTTTGTAAATCGGGGAACATACAAAAATTTAACAAATATCAAAATTACACAATAAGCCTTCACCATACATTACACAATTTCTGTCTAAAAATAAACGTTAAATATTTTTTTGGCTTATTTGATGTTTACAATTTTCGTTGCTAACGCTACACGGTACTCACCTACGCAAACCCGAAAGTAAAATTGGGTAGTCATTTTATAAATTGCACGCGCCCCACTCTAGGGGTTATTAAATTTGTCAATATTCCCCGAATTTAGCTCGGGGATTATTTAAATTCGCTCCCCATATTGGTAATCTTATGCAATTTTTGATGTCCGCTTGCCTTCTACAATTAAATTGGTTTTTAAATTTATTTTGAAAAATTTTATCACTTTATTTTGTGGATGAGTGACTGTAAATTTTTCAACGCGATTTTCCTCTGTACTGCGAAAAACTCTCGTCCTTCGTCTAATGCAAATTTCATAAATTTTCCGCTGTCCACAAAAGCCTTAGCGAATGCATTTTGCTTTGTTATTTCAATAAAAACACTCTAAATACAAACAACAAACTAAATCAACAATGCTTTTCTATTGGGCGTAAGCAGTCATTTAGTTGACGACTAGTAGAATAGAACCGTTTATATTTACTACGTCAAAAACTGCATCTTGTCAACCAATTAATATGAAAGAATCTAGTGTCAAGATAGAAAACGCCACACTTTCTATTAATAAAGAATACGTCATTATCATCATCAACAGCTCATATAATGTCCCCACCTCGGGCTCGAGCCTACCCCACATTAGGGGCGATTAGGCCTTAGTCAACCACGCTGGCCAAGTGTGGTTTGGTCGACTTCACACACAACCTAAGAATTTCTTCATAGGTGTGTGCAGGTTTCCTCACGATGTTTTCACTCACCGTAAAAGCGTCTATTAAACGTACATGAATTCAAAATTTGAAAACACATTGGTACGTGGCGGGGATCGAACCGGTGCCCCCCGGGTGGGAGACGACGCTCTTACGCACTACGCCACCGACGCTTCATAAAGAATACAACACTATGGAATAATTTTGCGTTTACAAACGCGTAAATATTTTTTTACCCAGCATCTTCCGCAACCGGGCGGCTGCGTTAACCCTACTCCTACTACTAAGAGCCTCGATGGCGTAGTGGTTAACGCAGCCGCCCGTATTGCGGAAGATGCTGGGTTCGATTCCCGCCTAAGGCAGGTCGATTTTTTTCAGTGTATTTTTTCTAGTTTTAAAAAAATACAATAATAGTATACAGCATCTTCGCTATGACTTACGCCACACTTTCTATTAATAAATAATACAATACTAGTATAAGCATCTTGGCTATGACTTTTCTATATCCTGTGCAAGTGTCAGTTGCATATTTTTTTTATGTTTCCTAATGTAGGAATCGCCATTAGAATGTGAAATCGTCTAGGCTTCTGGCTATCGGTTCTTGTTGATATCTGACAAGTTGTTACTATTTGGGAGCACTGCATGGCCTATACTAGCAGATGTGGCTTTATATGTAACCAATTGATTACCTAAAGCACTGCTGGATCTATTTGAATTAAGGAGCGTGATATGATATTAAATAATACTTATTTTAGAATTAATTGAAAATATATTCAACTGCATAGGACAAATTAAACCGGACAAACTTTATCCGTAAGCCGTTTAGTCCACATAAGTAATTATTTCGTTGTTAGAAATTTAGAAGTGTTATGAAAACCGAGTTAAGCGAAAGTTTAAAATTGCCGTGTTAGATTAATAAAAGTTAGTGCGTGAACCACAGTAATCGCATTATAGGTTAAATTGAAAACTTAGTTTGTGTACGTTTAACTGGTGAGAGGTTTAATTAGTTAGTTCAACGGTTGTATTAGGAGGATTAAAATGTATTAGGTTTTCATTAATAATAGACGGTTTGTGTATAAAATGGAATAAGGAAAATCTCGAATGCTTATGCCGAATATGTTAATATGGAAAAGATATTTTTTTTTATGTTACGAGATGGCAAACAAGCTTGCGGCCCACCTGATGTTAAGTGGTCAGCGCCGCCTATAGACACTTGCAATATTAAGTGTAAATCACTTAACAGCGCAAGTGCGTTTGCCATCCTGCCTATGCCTTCCATGCCCAGTAATTACACTGGCTACCTTTCCCTTCAATCCGAAACACAGCGAACTGCTTCACGGCAGAAATAAGAAAGGCGGTGGTACCTACCCAGACGACCCTACATTATGGGGTCTACCACCTATATTAGAAAAAGCGTTTTAAGAAGGGTGCATGGTGACTCCCGAAGTATTATTCTTAAGGTTAAATAGTTTTTTAATGAAATTCGTCAACAAGCTACGATTTATCCTATTTCATTTAGTAAACAAATTATTTTTGAACGAAGACAATTTTTCCGTTGTCAGGTTACAGTGTTTTTAACTTTTTGATTGTTTATTAAAGCACTTAAACCTAAGACTTAAACATTGTATTTGTCATACGTTATTGAGTTTAGCAGTCGCAGGGATAGTGGAGGTCGCGGTTTCGAGACTTTCCAAATAAAAAAAATACAATATTTTCATTAAGCAAATATCTAACATGGTTGATCAAGAGTCATTTGTAAAAATATCTCATCGATAATGAAGAGGTCTTCGACAAATTGTTAGACATACAACAGCTTTCGTCCTGATCTCACATTTACCACGACTGCTCGGATTATTTTTAATGTAACATCTGTCCTTGTTGTTGGCTTTTAGAAGCACTACATGGCCCATAACGAAATGTTACCTAGAGCTCAGTTCATATATATGCAACTCACATTTATATGTAGTTAGATTATTTTGGTACAATTTCCAAATATTCCAAGGAGATTCCTAAGCGGGTCAAATGAAAATATTAGCGAGTTCAATGAGTTTTTATACTAGCAGCATCTATGGTATCCTCCTCGCATCGTGTTCCTCGGTGATGAGGGTCGTAACTTCCATTTAGTATCATCTTTTCTGTGATGACTGCGCCAACTCGATCTATCCTCAGCAGTGTGTAGAGCAAGCCAATTGGTTTCCAGAGTGTCGCGAACCTGGTCTGTCAAATGCATCAGGTTGCGACTTCACAATCTTTTCCCTTCTTTTTTGCCAGTACCTAGCTAAGATTTCTCAGTTCCTCCTGGCAATGTGACCGAATTATAGAATCTCCGTAGGCAGATGGTAGATAACCTGGATGGAGTTGGCACGGGATTGATACGTTGGTGCGTCGTACCGTCCAGGGGATTTGCAGGATACATCTCCAGCATCACGTCTCGAAAGCGTCTATAGATGCAATTAAGATCGACCTTTCTCTATGGTATACAAATACATTCGTTCCAAAAAGAAATATTACAGTAAAGATTTCAAAGATTTTTCCAAGCAATTTCCGGAAAAGGCTTTTCACTTAAACGGACCCCATAAAATAAAACTTAGAATTTGCACATTCAAGTTAAATTCTAAGCATTATTTCAATTCCCCAGAACCCAAGTTAGATTAGTTGCGCGATTTTAATTACGTCGGGAAGTCTCGCCAAGATGGCCTACGTCCTGACTTGAGATACGGGATTGTGGGGTGCAGATATCAAAATCCCTTGGGATGACTAGGATAAGTGAAAGGCTTTCGTAGTTCATAAACCAACATACATACATACCTACATAATCGAGCCACGATTTCCTCTCATAATTAGTCAGAGATCACTTCTTGTGACGCATATAAAAATCTCTAGCAAATGACCCTTTCGCTATTCCATTGAGGATATCACGAAAACTAAGCTATCATATGTGTGTTCAGTACTCGAATGGGTCACTGAAAATTTTTGAACTCCTCTTCCATGCTTCGGAAGACACGTTAAGCTGATCGTCACGGCTGCTGTCCAAAGATAGGAGTTGTTCCCTGTGATTGGTATTAAGTAGGTGACCATTCGTAAGTATCTTTTGCGTCTGCTCAGATTAAATTTTCAGCCCTTCTGGCAACCCAGATTTGTCACGTGGCTCTCCACCACTGCGTGAACAGGCTCCCCACACATGCGTTCAGCCCCGCTATGGGTCCGTTCGCGCTTCCACGCGTCTGCCCTAGTCTATATGTCTAGGGCAGCGTGGGCACCTCTCTCTCTCCTGTGGTCCTGCTTCCGATAGCCTAAGCTATTTTAGCACTAGGCAATAGGGGGTGTTTAGTTGGTAGGAGTCCGACATAACCATCGGACCGGCCTTAGGGTATCCATGTAGGATTTACCCCCTCCTTCCCTCGTTTGTCCGGAAGGTTCTTCTGACTCTTTTCGCTTCTCTGTCTTTCGCTCCTCCCCGTGGGGGAAGGAAAGGGAAAGCAGCGTTGGGGTCAGGGGTGAAAAAAAAGTAAGAATCTAATTCCAAAACCTTATAGCAATGTTATATTGTATCAAGACATACTGCGACAATCCCAAATTAATTGGAAGCGAGGTAGAAGAGTGAAGAAGTAATAACCCTATTGCACCTTATGGTAATTGATGATTTATATTCACTCCCTCTGACCTCTCTCCATTCAGACCTCTCAAGATTTTTCATCCCTGGGAGGGATCTCATTTTTGCCATCGAGCCCCGTGCAACTTGCGACTTGGAACAGCAAGTTTATTTCTACCTCTTGTTTTTAAATTGTGATAACCACTTTTCTTCAAAAACTGATTATCACTGCACAAGCGCTGGCGTTGCTATAAAGTGGTAATCTACTTCTGATGCTGTCCGACGTAGCTACTAATTGCTGCTCTCCTGGCTATTCAGCTGAACGGTAAAGAAAAAAATAGCTTAGCCTATTCAAACTATGTTGATCCGTGTTTCGCGATTCAGAAGCTTAGCTTCGTCGTACATCGACCCTTAACATCCACACGTGTTCCAGAATGCTAATACCCTTGATCAAGCAGTCGAGCCCACATTCAGCGAGGTAGCTCTCAGAGCACGCGACACTATAAAAATCCCGAAAGCTTTTAAGCCGACGTCACAGTGGTTTTGGTCAGACGGCGATCGGGATTGCCACAGAGATGCGGGTTGAATAACGCCTCGTGACCGTATCGGCGGGCTTTCTTGTCTTTCGTTAATGTTAAATAAATTAGAAACAGCACAGCCAAGCACGCAATACAGAGTACCTCCCCCATTAGGGTATTTACGGAAGACTAACGTCGAGTGTGTATCCTACATGCTTGACATTTTACGCTCAGCCTTTTTGGTGTCTTCATTATTGTACGTACTTGAATAATGTATCAATGTATTAAGCCTAGATATTGTGACACTGAATAAATATTTATTCATTCTTTCTTTCTTAAAATGTGAGAATACGGGACTTATACTACGTACTTCGGTTTTGTTATTATTCCGATATTTCGGCGCAGTTGCATGTGCTATGATCACGAATGAACTCAAATTTAATGTTAGTGACTACGTAATTTTATTTTATACAACTAGATGACAAACATGCTAGCGGCCGACCTGGTGGTAAGTGGATACTGTCACCTAATAAACCAACAGTTTATAACAATACAAAGTTGAAT
This sequence comes from Elophila nymphaeata, assembly GCA_955850985.1. Classification (NCBI taxonomy): domain Eukaryota; kingdom Metazoa; phylum Arthropoda; class Insecta; order Lepidoptera; family Crambidae; genus Elophila; species Elophila nymphaeata. The sequence continues at coordinate 13,429,915 of OY039092.1, forward strand.
GTTTCAAAAGCAAATTTCAGTAAAGTATGTACAAGATATAGTAGATATAATATCTTCAACATTTTTAAGCATTCATCAGTTTGCAACGTAATCAAAAACAAAAGGATTGAATAAATTCGTCGTGATCTTACAGTTCAATTGGAAAAGAACCAGCCTGTCTAGCGAAAGCTGCTTTTTTTCTTGTTTTTCCTCTTCTTTTTAACTTGAAGAAAAAAACATTCATATACTCGTTCTTGAATTGGACTACTTCTTAAAATTCGCTGTGGCGTTCTTTTGTTCTTTGTGGTGAAGTCTTTAGACTGAGATGTTGACGATGGTGACGACACAAGTTTATTTTTTGATTATACTAGCATGTTGGCAGTATCCAGGCGTTTAACAGCCGCGTGTGAGCCGCCTCTCTGTGGCGCGCAATTGCCTCCAACTCGACCACTGTTTTTGTACGTCGCTCTATTTCGCTATTTTCGTTTTCGCTTTGACTACGTTCCTTGTTTATGTTAAGCCCCTTTGTGCGACTAAAATAAAGAGTCTAATGTAACTGTAAAGTTGTAATATTTAGTTAAAACGGGATTGGGTTATTGAATCATTTATGCAACATACATACATACAACCACGCTCAAATTCATAATAATTTAGGTAACATTTGCTTAACAACAAAGCCACATTTTTTTACTATAGAAAGGTCTTGCAAATGACTCCATTCCACCTGATGGTAAGCAGAAGTGGAGTCCAAATGTGAAGATAGCTAATGCGAGAGATAAACCGCCGCGCTAGACACCCTCGCCTTGCTGACCTGCAAGGTGCTTCTTTTACGACGACGCTTTTGAATGACCCATTTCAAGTACTCATCATCATCATCATCAAAGCTCACATTAGGGGCGATTAGGCCTTAGTCAACCACGCTGGCCAAGGGCGGGTTGGTCAACTTCACACACAACCTAAAAATTTCCTCATAGGTTTCCTTTACTTCACTTTTGAAAACACATTGGTACGTGGCGGGGATCGAACCAGTGCCTCCCGGGTGGGAGACGACGCTCTTACGCACTACGCCACCGACGCTCTAAAAACGCGTTGGAGGGCACTTAATTCTAGGTATTTGTCTTGTAAACTATTCGGCATGTGTTAATTATTGCAGCCTTCTGCATTGTAAACAAGTTTTCCGGTGTCGGAATCTAAAATGTTAATACTATTATGTAAATCATTATCATATCAGCCGAGAGACGCCCACTGTTGGACTTTGTTATGTAAATGTTTAAGTATTTATTGTATTATAAATTTATAGTTATCAGCAAAGTAGACGAAGGTCAGTACACAGGACAATCAGTTCCTGTGACATTGGCTTACACTTCATTGATTTATTAGGCTATAATAAAGCAATAGTTTTAATAGATATCATTGAGCTGAAAGTTAACATACAAAATAATAGGTGGTAGACCCATATGTAGGGTCGTCTGGGTAGGTACCACCGCCTTTCTTATTTCTGCCGTGAAGCAGTTCGCTGTGTTTCGGATTGAAGGGAAAGGTAGCCAGTGTAATTACCGGGCATGGAGGGCATATCATCTTAGTCCCCAAGATGGCAAACGCACTTGCGGTGTTAAGTGATTTACACTTAATATTGCAAGTGTCTATAGGCGGCGGTGATCACTTAACATCAGGTGGGCCGCAAGCTTGTTTGCCATCTCGTAACATAAAAAAAACATACTTACGATGTCGCCCATAGTCCCAAAAGGGGTTTAGCAGAGCCTTAGGAAAAATTTCGTTATACATCCGACAGTATGGGCCATGCAGTGCCGCCAAATAGTGACTTTTTTACATAAAAAGGGCACCAAACCCAAAAATTAACAATCCTTTCTGTAAACAAACAAAAACCAACAACCAAGACAGATGTCACTCAAAATCATCTCAGCAATGACTATTTTGAAGCACTGCATGGCCCATACTGCCAGACGTGTCATTATGAGCAATCAAATTTTACCTATGGTTTTGCTCAACCGCCTTTGGGATTATGAGCGTAATTGTTTGTATATAATTTTGGGTCACCCATCAAAGTACCAACCGCTAACTTAGTTGCTTGACTTTTGCGATCGCGACACAATATATCGCATGACAAACAAGTCAGTTTTAATTTTAACTAGTTAGAGACGGCAGTTCCTGATATACAAATAACAACCTAATTAATTAAATTATACGTTTCACTCTTGCCAGGAGATGATTTGAAGCGAATAATAAACTGTATTAATTAAAATTAACTAACAAAGCATTGAGCGAAACACGACTTTATTACAATTGAATAACATTGAACAAAACTTGCGGGGTGACGGTCGATGTGATTGTACTTAATTAGTGTTATTTAATTTAAATTTAATATGAGGCACTATAGAGTTGTGTGTGTATGTCTATTTTTAGCTGAAGAAAAGGTTTGAAGACAATATCAAGAGATATGTTTGAAGACGCACCTTTTTTAATAACTATTATTATGCTGTCAGTCACAGCTAAGAACTTTACAGCGTTACAGGAGGTTTTTAAGAAGTCGAATAGAAAGAAGGAAAAAAAATCCATTTTTTACACTGCGTTCTATTCATTACATATGCATTAAAAATATTTAAGAGGCTAGTACACGAGCGCATCTCCATACAAACAAAGGGAGAAAACGTTTCCCTACCCCTACTTCTTATGCGATATTTACCGTATCGCCGACGCGTATCATGATCGCATATGTGGACGGGTGATGATACGCGATCGTGATACGCCGTTATGATACGGCCCGTCCCATGTCATGTCGGTTTCATACGGTTGTCATACGGAGCAAATCGAGGCGTCCACAACTTGATACGAGGCTTGATACGTGATACGCTGATCGGATCAGGCAAATGATCATATCTGGACCCGCATAAGAATGTTTTTTTAATTAAAAAATATATAATTAAAATAATTATTTCCCGAAATGGTGGTAGGGCTTTTGACGATTTAAAAGTACTTAGCAAAGTCCATTTAAATAAAGAGCTTTTTCATTTAATTTCACTTCTTTCCACTTAATCTCACTTCATTACACTCCATTTCAGTCCACTTCATTTCATTAAAAAGAAAAAATCTATGCCTGTACTGTACTTTCCCTTTTTTCACAATTTGACATACAAAGAAATGTTATTTTCAAAAAATGAAAACGTACAGGCATGTTTCTAAGTATGTTAGAAAACATTCTAAAATATTATAAAGATCAGATAAGCATTAGAGATAGGAAAACGCTTTTTCCGGTGTTATTTTGTATGAAGACGGTGATCAGATCGCCGTATAGGAAAAAACGGTCAAGTGCGAGTCGGACTAGCGCATGAAGGGTACCGTTCATGGTTCTCGTTTGACTGCTCATGTCTTTTACAGCCAGTATAACTGAATATTCTGTTAATATTACAAGCGTCTACCTGTTGCCGTTATCAATTGGCAGCAAAAGCAAGCAAAAAAAATCACGTTTGTTGTATGGGAGTCCCCTTAAATATTTATTTTATCCTGTTTATTAGTATTTGTTGTTATAGCGGCAACAAAAATATCTGATAAAATTAATTTGTCTAACTATCACGGTTTATGAGATACAGTCTGTTGAGAGACGGACGGACAGCGGAGTCTTAGTAATAGGGTTCCGTTTTACCCTTTGGAATTAGAACCCTAAAAAGAACCAAACTAAAATAATGTAGTAAAAAAATGAAATTGTACTAACATAGATATAAGGCATTATGTAAACTAACAAAAATGAGCCAATGGTTGCTTAATAAATAAATTTATTATATTATTAGTAGACAAACGAGACAGTCAATATTTTAATGTGTACCTTGTAAATCAATTAAATAAAAGGATTCTAAAGGTATTATTAATGAGAAAAATTACATACAGCACTGCAAAGGTATACGAAGAATGCAATGTTCTTACTGTCAGGCAGCTATACATCTTGCTATGTGTACTAAAAAAATTGTGTGTGTTGTTATAGACAAACACAATATTATTTATCTATAAGTAAAGGAATTGATAATCTGTGGCGACAGTTTTTTAATATTGTATCCGTTTCCGGAATAAGTTTACTCTCTCTTCTACGGTTGCCAATGGCGCCGCGTTGTTTGTAACTGAGTGGTCAAATAAATATAATATTTACAGCAACAAGTCTTTCTCTCTGTCCATAACATGTGTGTCGACTGGAGTTTACTCCGAGACAGGTGAGATGGCGCACCTGCTGTCATCCGTGTTTTGACAATTAGAAAGTTGCGCGACATAGGATGCGCACCAATTATGACTTTGACCTTCAAAAACGTAACGAGGTCATTCATCGATAGATTTTACTCCTCACGTTTTTCTCATACCGGGCCCCTTATATGCAAATCGATTCTTAAGGAGTAAACTCCAAAAACTCACAAGCAGAGTATTCCTAATGATAAAGTTAACGCCAAACGAAATCCATATAGTGTAATACGCAAGAAAATAGTGAAAACTGTTTTTGCACGTGATTAGTATGATTCTAAATCAATATATAGAATACTACACATTTACAATATGTCTTTTATAGATTGTACAAACACGTTAACTGCTTGGCTAAAACAAATGGATTATTTTTTATAATATATTGATATCAAAATTTGTAAAAAGTATTAATTTACTTATATATTTATTTACTATATTTTCTCTTTTTGTATTTATTATAATTATTTTATTTATAAGTTAGGAGTACGTTAAGAGTAGTATAAATAGTGATTTAATTTTTTTTTTGAACATAATGTTTGTATACCGAAAACTGAGGATTTTCGAAATGATTAGTTGAACATGTTACCTAGTTACAATGTAAGAAGAGCGCTTTATCCTAGCACACGTTTATATAAACTTAAATGGATAAAGCCTACATTATGTAAGAAAACATGTATTTTTACCAATAAAATATTTGTATTTGTATCAATAAAACCTTAATTAGCCAACCTTACCTCTTTCTGCCAGTGCTAGGTGACAGCCGACGACAGCTACCAAGACAACTGTCAGCATTGCCCCCGGCGCCATCTTGTTACGTCACTGTCACTCACACCATTACACAAGCACACAGACACACTTCTATTCGTCACTGGACACAGAACATTTCGTATCGGAGTCGTATCAGCGATCTGAAACAAAATAAAGTTATTAAATGTTTGTAATAAAACTTCGGTGGCGTAGTGCGTAAGAGCGTCGTCTCCCCCCGGGAGGCACTGGTTTGATCCCCGCCACGTACCAATGTGTTTTACAATTTTGAATTCATATGTACGTTTAATCGACGCTTTTACGGTGAAGGAAAACATCGTGAGGAAACCTGCACATGCACACACCTATGAAGAAATTCTTAGGTTGTGTGTGAAGTGGACCAACCCGCACTTGGCCAGCGTGGTTGACTAAGGCCTAATCGCCCCTAATGTGGGGTAGGCTCGAGCCCCTCGGTGGGGACATTATATGAGCTGTTGATGATGATGATAAATAAAACTTGACCTTTGACAATTATTAATTGAGATTGTCTGGAAGAGATCGCTTTGATAGCTATAAGACCGCGCTTTGTATAGTGTTCTTCATTAGCTTTTTTCCTCGAGTTTGGTCAAGTTTTAGTAGATATTTAATGTAGATTAGATTACCTATCGCAAGACAAAGTAGCTTGTAACCATCTCCAGGTGCACATTTATCTGCACAACAAAATTCATTAAAGTCGGTTTTGTAATTTATGACTGGTTTTAATTTTAATAACAAAACTACCGACAGTTTCCTTAAAAACTAAATGTTTTTACACAGAAAAAAATAATAAATATACTTAGAAATTATTAACAGAGTTATAGTTATTACAAAATTAATTAAGAACTCTTCGACCTAAATTTTTTTATGTAATTCTCATAATTAGCATTTATTCATTATTATTTTCTGTATCACTACATTTTTGTAATTTACTTAGATTTTACTACGTTATTTAGACTAAGTTTATAAAGAAATAAATTTTCTGTTATCTTTTCTTATAGTAGGTAGAGGACGTTAGGTATACACTTATAAATATTTTGTAAAGTGTCCCAGAGTGATTTCGATCTTCAGTATCGCACAAGCATGCATTCGAACTATTGATGTAGAAGGTCAGGGCCGGATTTAGGGGAGGGCAAGCGGGGCTACAGCCCAGGGTCTCCACAATAGAGGGGGCCCCACAATAGAGACTTCGGAAAAAAACATTTTCAAATTCAGACTAGTAAACACCTGTAAACAACTTTTCCTTTCATATTTTATTTCGCGTTTTACCTTTACCTACGGTACTTTGTACAAACATGATTACATGAATAATAATAATAATAATATCTTTCTATTTTGTGAAGAAGTATGCCTATTTTTTAACCGAAAACTCGATTGAAAAAAATTGTTCATTTTATTTGAAAATAATTTGGGGCTCCACTCCTTTGTTGCCCCGAGGCCTCCAGATCTTTAAATCCGGCCCTGTAGAAGGTATACTCAGATTTGACACATTAAAATTTCCCCGCGACTAACTCACGGATAATAATGAAATGAGTATTCAAGATGGAGTTTCTCCCGAGTTTTTGTTGTAAAAACACGCATTGAGAGACTCCATTTTTAACCCAAATCAACCGTACAATTTTTGTTACTTCAGTAACATTCTCACTTGACATTGGCAAAATGCGTACGTTTAATGCGTCGCGACGCTATTAATTACGAATAGAATAGAGTTATTCAAGATAGTCATCCATCAAAGCAGTTCTTATTCGTATGTATTAGTCAAACTAATTACGCTCGTCTGCTTACAGCCAACTTACAAGGTCCCAAATTCCCAACGTCTTCGGAAGTTTTAATTGTTTTGCCACTAAACATAAGTGAATCTAACTCCTTTACAAAATTTAAATAAAGTAGAAATTCAAATGTGACTTCAGTTTTTGTCAAATGAGAGATATATTCAGGCATTATCACACCACCCACACTCATACATACAGACAGACTCCAACTCTCCCACCTATCTACGTTCCCGATTCCAACTACTTCCTGCACCGTTCCGTTCTCAACGCTCGTGCATTACCAGGATGCTCCAACTTCCTATCAGCTTCCATCATACATCCAATAGTGCCCATCTGATCATTCTTTTAAATATAAATTAAAAAACCAATTCTCGCTTTTATCACAATCATCAACAACTTACTAATAAATATTAATTATATTATTTATGTTATATTGTAATATACTAAATATTTATAGCTCAAAGGTGACTGACTGACTGACATAGTGATCTATCAACGCGCAGCCCAAACCACTGGACGGATCGGGCTGAAATTCGGCATGCAGGTAGATGTTATGACGTAGGCATCCGCTAAGAAAGGATTTTTGGAAATTCCACTCCTAAGGGGGTAAAATGTATGTAATGCGGAAGCTAGTGTATGTATAAGATTAAGAAGTATAATAATGTGTATTATATGTATAGCTCCAAGTATTTTATACTTTATTGTAACATATAATTATATGCCACTGCATATAAGTGCAAAAATAAAGTACAAAAATAAGTACAATTTTTAGCACTTTGGTCTCACCCGCGTATCATTATAATTTCTTCTGGGTTGGCTGGAAGAGATCTCTTATAGAGGTAAGATCGCCCTTGCAAACTATTTTACTCTTAATCGTATGACTACATTTGTTAAGTGCTATGAAGAGTTTATAAATACGAGTACCGTCCGCCCACTTGGTAAGTAAGCTTAGCTTGGTAGTTACATACCCCTTGTAAATCTGCCTTCAATCTCTGAGTATTTCCTCACCACAAGTCGTTTTTGTGTACAAGTCGGAGGCAAAGTGTAAACAAAGTACCTTCAAACTGTTATCTCGAGTACTAAACCTTGAAGGTTTCGGGCTGAAACTCGCAAATTAATGCCAGTGCGTCTGCTTTACGATAGCATCGATACCGTTTATGACGCTATAAATACAGAGTCTTGTTTCGCCAATACCGACATTGTGCGCGAGATATGAACATAGTGTACAAGCTGACAGTATCATTTATATTTTCGTACAATTTGCTGTAGAATTCAACCTTTGATACATACATAGCATTGTCTTAAAGACCCTAATTTTGAAGGAGGAGGAGGTTATGTGGTGGTATGCATCTAGCGGTATGAGCCACGCAGTCCATCAAAATAGCTGGCGCTTAAGCTTGATATTAAGTGAAAAATGTAGTTGTTGCGGCTGGCACCCGTTTTTATTTTTAATTAAAAAATGGTTTGAATGGATAAACTAAAAATTTACGTAAAAAATCGGGAGTGGTCTCCCCTTGACTTTCTCGTATACCGGAATCGACTCAAAAGTTGATAGAAACCTAATATTTTGATGTCATCTTAATCTTCATCTTAACAGCCTTTATAATTCGACCCAAGTGGTGGGATACAAGGCGTCTCCTTGTCATCGAATGAGGATTATGCAGTAGTCCTCCACACTTGCCCAATGCGGATTGGTGGACGGAGTATAAGGTGATCAATACCCCTTCGCCGATCCATTAGTCGCCTTCTACGACACCCATTGAAGAATATGGGTTGATGATATTCTACTCTGCCGGCATCACATATACATATCACGGCAACTGCGTATACATATTTTAAATTGCTCTATTTAAAATAAGTAGGTATCTTATAATTAAATAGTAATATGTATTGTTTTAAACTTACGTGGTCACTATCAATTACTGTGACCATGGCGCAAGAGACTGCGCCGAAATATCGGATAATTCAAAAAACAGAGGTACGTGGTATAAATCCCGTTTTCTCACATTTAATAAATAGCAATATTATAAATTAACTAGCTGAACAAGCGACTTGTTATACTGACTTGATTTGACTATGACCTGTTTATATTTAGATGGAATTAAAGCATCTATTCTTGTTGCTGGAAAGATCTTGAAGCGATCCAGAACCAAATATTTACAGACTTGTCTCTGATATTAAATCATTGGATAAAGCTTCGGTGTTATCGACACCGGAGATTATGGCTTTTAATAATATACCACTTCAACTTCTAGAAGAAACTTCGGTATACTGTGGGGATGCGAAGAGCCAAGTCAGTTTTTCAAATTCATTGCTTTTTCAAATCGAAGTCTAATTACTAACAAACCAAAACGTGATTTTTTATTTTTGATTAAAGCGATGAAAAAATTTCGAAAAAAAAACATATGGGTCCTCTGAAATATGACCTACTTAACAAAAAAAAGCAACAATATCAATTTAAACTTGACGAAGTAATCGCGTAGCAAGCAAACATACTAGTAAAAACCATCACAGAAACAGTCTAAAGATGAAAATATAACAAAACATTCAAAACCACAATTGTGGCATTATGATGTAAACAAACACAGATGTCTGAGGTAAACGTCAAAAAAACTTTCTTTTTTTTGGTTAAATTTTCCCTGTTACGGGACGGCAAAGGGATCTAGCCCATACAGCCAAGTCTTCAGTTTCAACTTCTTTCTTGATTTTTTGCATTAAAATGTGGGTGCGACACTTTTTAATGCATCTAAAGAGCGAGAAATGCATGGTACAGACCTCGTGATGGTGACTGATGAGAATTGTATAGTGGGATTTCCAACCACTATACAATTCTCAACGCCACATACACAAAACCTTTATTTCAATGATTCCTCATAACTGTTCGTCAACACGGATGCTTTTGCAAAGAAACGACACCACTTTCACTGCACAAAATCCACTCCGAAGCAATTTTAAATTATCGAAATAAAGATTGACATCCAGACGCCATGATTTCCCGCCAAACACCCAAAAACTTTTTTAAAATTCTCCCTATTACCTAACAGCAAAGGGATCTAGCCCATACATCCATATCTTCGGTTTTTTACCTTCTTTCTTAATGTTCGCATTAAAATGTGGGTGTCAGACATTTCAATGTATCTAGAGATTGAGTCCATACAGTCAATTCTTCATTATTTTCTTCTTTGATGAAGTTTGAAATAAAATGTTGGACACCCACATCAAGAAATAACAAATACTGAAGTCAAGGCTGTATGGGCTACATCCCTTTGCTTACCATACCATAATAAGATAACAAGAGACCATAATAAGAGAATTAAAAAAAAACAAAACAAAGGTAGTTTAGGCATATAGTCATTTGGGTTTCTTTTAAAATATTACTATTTTTCCAGATTTAACAGCGTCTTAATATTTTCTTCAAAAATGGTAACATAATATTTTAAGCACATTAGTAACAAATAGTAGTTTGATGCCATATCGGTTCAAGAGGCCTTGCTCTGAGAAGTCAGTCAGAAACTCAGAAAGTTTATCATCCCTTTACAGTATCATAGTATTGATTTGGAAAGAGTCATGTAGGGACTGCGTATATGTGCAAGGTGCAATGAAAGCGATTTACTGCGCACTGGCCGTCTAGAGTGTTTGTGATAGTATTTGGGTATTTTGGTATTTAAAGTAAATTGTTTTGGAACATCCTTGTGTGTTATTGAATCGTAGTGATTTATATTTGATTGGCCAGTGGCAGTAACTCCCGGTATAGATAGGATCCTCACACATCTTCACGGATAGCTAAAAAATAGATTTTAGAAGTAGGCACACGTTGCATTCAGACACGCATATTGGATATTTTATATTTATTGAGTAAACACGTTACATACTAACGGTTTGCCCGTTACCCGCCCATACACTTGTATGTCATAATTCACAATTCAAAAGCCAACAACAAGGGCAGTGTTACACTCAAAATCATCTCAACAGTCCGTAAGCAGCACTGTCAGCAATCCTTAGATTTTGAGTACGCATAAACCCACATCTGGCAGTATAGGTCATGCAGTGCCTCAAAACAGTAACAGGTTGCGAGTCACTTATTCCGAATTTTAATTAAAAGATAAACCACCTAATTACGCTTCCGAGGCCAATTAACATCTCCTTTTACCTTTAACAACTAATTTAGACGCAGGTCTTTAACACAATAACAGACTATTTAAACGCGCATGTATTTATTTCCCACATAGTCCTTAACCGGTGACAATAAGACCAGTTTTTGTTGAGCGACAGCTACCCTTGACATGCCGTCCGCAGTACATCGTTTGCGCTCTCCTAATCTATTAATACGCCGTCGCCTGCCGAGGATATTTTCAACGCGGAAGAATCCATCTGCAGTGTTGGTTATCTTTCTGATAAATTTGACATATTTTTCATGGCGTCCTTATTAAATCGTTAGCGGTAATATTTATGGTCTGAGCATCCAATTTTTAATAGCTTATACCAATTATCTAGCCCGTAATTATATAGAAAGAATGAATGAAAATAATTTTGAGGAAAGTAAATTTTAATATTCTTTAGTGGCAACACTTTTTGTTAGTTTTTGTGTGTTGACATTGGCAACACTCTCTCTTTTTACAACTCTTTGGTGTTTGGCGGGTAATCATGGCGTCTGGATGTCGATCTTTATTTCGATAATTTAAAATTGCTTCAGAGTGGATTTTGTGCAGTGAAAGTGGTGTCGTTTTGTTGCATAAGCATCCGTGTTGACGAACAGTTATGAGGAATCATTGAAATAAAGGTTTTGTGTATGTGGCGTTGAGAATTGTATAGTGGTTGGAAATCCCACTATACAATTCTCATCAGTCACAATCATGAGGTCTGTACCATGCATTTCTCGCCAAGCACTCCCTAGATGCATTAAAAAGTGTGGCACCCACATTTTAATGCAAAAATCAAGAAAGAAGATGAAACTAAAGACTTGGCTGTATGGGCTAGATCCCTTTGCCGTCCCGTAACAGGGAAAATTTAACAAAAAAAAAATTACGACTCTTTTAGATAATGGTTTAAAAATAGTTTATAAACGCTATTATAAGTCTGCGTGTTTCAGTTATTGAACACACAACACAATACGACATGCTTACATCAACAAATTAATAAAAAACAACATGTCCTCTTTCTGTGTTCTGGGTACATACTTAAATGTTTTTCATTTATGTAAATTAAAATTGGATCCGGAAGCCACGACTCAACAGACCTAGGTACACACAAATACACAAACTCATATTACGACAAAGAATGAATAAAATAGATCTATTGGAGCACCGTGTAAACTACAGTTAACATAACAACTTACAAAAACTACTAAATTGAAAATTTTATGTAACTTGTATTATATTAAAATAGGTCCATTCGTTTAGCAGCTACAATGCCACAGACAGACAAACAGACATACCGATACACAGACAGGTCAAACTTATAACACCCCTCTTGCGTCGGGGGTTAAAAAATACAATTAAAACTACTCACAAAAAAAAACTTCAAAAATTTACAAAAGGAAAATAAAATTAAACCAAAGTGCGTACGTCCCACGGTTGCACCAAAAGTTGGCTAGTTTAGCATGTGTCTGGTTTTGAGGACTAACGCTGGTTTTCAACTAGCATCTATTTCTCTTTTTTTTGACACATGGATGCCAAAAAAACAGTATACTGGACCGATTGAAAGAAGGTGATGAACATCAGGTAAGTATTACACTATTGTATAGAAGAACTGCTTTTATAGGTCATTGATTTGCTTCATGTTTGAGAACCAATAAGCTCTATGGACCATGAGCAGTCTTATTTTAAAGGAATGCTAATGTGTTCCCCAGTCTCCCTGTAGAGGTAGTGAAAGACCGAAGGAAAGTTGGATAGATTGTATTAGAGATGATACGACAAAGAAAGGGGTTTTAAGAAGTCCAAAGGGAAGAACTTCCGCCGGGCAAAGTGTTGTATGCCCGGGGACCTTTTTTTTCTCCCTTGACTCCCTCCCCCCCCCCCCCCTCGCTGCTTCTCCTTCCTTCCCCCACGCAGAGGAGCGAAAGACAGAGCAGCGAAAAGAGTCAGTACCTTCCGGACAAGCGAGGGAAGGAGGGGGGTGAATTCTACATGAATACCCTAAAGACCAGGCCCTAGGGTTATGACAGACTCTTATCGACTAAACATCCCCCTTATTGCCTATTGCCAAAATAGCTTTAAGGTTATCTCAAGCAGGGAACAGTAACTTCAGGAGAGTTGCCCGGGGACCGCGGTCCAACTGTATATGTGTTGGAACTTTGGCAACTTCGTTAGCGCGATGCAGGTTTCCATGCTAATTGTGGCGCTTGTATGAGCATTTTAGTATAGCGCCATCTATTGAGGAGCCAAGTTACTTGGTCGCTACAGGGTTAATCCTGAGATGACGGCTGACCGAAATGTATGAGGAAGAAAATAGAATTGGAAACCAACAGCTCAAAATAGAATTTGAATCAGTACTGAAGAAGAATAAATGAAAGTCTATAATCAGACTAAAGCGCCTTTAAAATCAGACATCGTTTGATCATTTCAAAAAAGATTGCATTTGTCTATCTGTCAATTTTAACACAGAAAATATTTGTGTTCATAAAACTGAGTCATGATGACAAGATGTGGGTTGGAAACGCAGATCGTTGAACGGAGTAAGCTATGCGCCGGCGCCGAATTCCCACGCGTAGAACAACTGCGCAATGCGATGTATAGAAATATTTTGCAATATCTGTTATTGTCGTGGTTCATTCGTGGCTGTACACAGTGTACTATAGATTTGTAATACTGAAGTTTATAGATTGGCAATGAATCGACTAGGGCGATACCAAAATTAACCATTGTGTGAGTGCGTGAAAAATAGTACTGCAATCTCACATTTGCTGTCTTTTCTACGTGACAGACAGGCCGACTTGGGCCCCCTGCGTGTACGTAAAATGGTCTCGTCTATCTATCTCGCTCTAATATACGCATTAAGCTCTTTCTCTTTCTCAACGCCGATCTACAGTTTACAAGTAAAAAATGCATTCATTTCATAAACAAGAGAAGTTTTAATTTTACAATAGGGTATTTTACACTATGAAAGAAGAAATTTAAAATTGCATTTGTATGATAGATATAGAAAAAAATAAACGAAAAACATCGATATTCATTCACAAATATGCAATTTAAATTTTACAATTTAATTTTAAAAATCGACTTTTTTAATTTGTCCCTAAAATCTTTAAAACTCCGTTCGCCATATTGGAATGCGACGTGACGTTGCTCCGTTAGTAAAGAAAGTAAATTTGTATCGTGGTTTATGTTGATTTTGAAATCGCAGTTGTTTTATTTACTAACGGAGTGACGTCAAGGGGCGAAAAAACATGGCGGCTAGCGTTTCTGCGCGAAAATTCAAAATCGAAATTAAAACTAAGTTTTAAGGCATTTTTGGTTTTATAAAATTGAAATAAAAAATCTACTGGTTAAATACAACCTCAGAATTGATTTAAAATAGTTTTCAAAAAATGGTGCGATACCCTATTGCATTATCATGTTAATTATTATTTTAGTTTTCATTTAAGGTTTTCATTTTACTTTCATTTTTATTTAAATGACTAGCTATATTATTATTATTAAAATCCTATACATACCAAACTGTATTAACTCCTTCATTCTCCTTATTTATTTGTTCAGTTCAAGAGACGCATTTTTGAATCATTCGAAGTGAATCTTAAATTCATCATCATCATCATCAACAGCTTATATAATGTCCCCACCGAGGGGCTCGAGCCTACCCCACATTATGGGCGATTAGGCCTTAGTCAACCACGCTGGCCAAGTGCGGGTTGGTCGACTTCACACACAACCTAAGAATTTCTTCATAGGCGTGTGCAGGTTTCCTCACGATGTTTTCCTTCACCGTAAAAGCGTCGATTAAACGTTAATATGAATTCAAAATTGTAAAACACATTGGTACGTGGCGGGGATCGAACCAGTGCCTCCCGGGTGGGAGACGACGCTCTTACGCACTACGCCACTGACGCTTCCTTAAATTCATTCACGAAAGCAAAACGTATACGAAATTACTTTCTATTGCTTTCAAATTACGTATTTTTGAAATATAAGAAATGAGTGTTGCCCTAAAACTCGAATCTTATAACATTTTTCATTTTATGCAGAAATAAAAACCGGAAGGCCATAACTCGTTGATTTTGGAAACCGGTAAAGAGTTACGGGGAAACGGAACGTAAATTAAAAGTTATAATGTCACTGTCAGTCATTTAATTTTTTACTGGTAGACTATCGGAAACGAATGCGACCACTCGTTGCAAAATTCACGAGAATGTATATTCAAAAATAGCGATTTTAGGGATTCGCATACGAATCTTGCGATTTCATACACGATTTGGAATTCTAATGATTCAAAAATGCGTCTCCAGGTCTTACTATCAACCCACTGATAGTTTTGGTATTAGATTTTTTGGTTTTTGAGAGGCTGGCCGTCTGCCTGACACCTACCCTCTTTGGGATCGACCAGCTTGGCACGGAGGAAAACCGAGTTGAAATTTTCGGTCACCCATCCTTAAAGCTGTTATACCGAAATTAAAAAACATACATTATCATTTACAAAAGAACGGATTTAATAATCGCGACTCATCTCAATAAAACCGCGCTATAAAGCCGGTATACGCAATAAATTTGCGCAGAAAGCCGCGTTTTCATCAACAATAAATCGTGGTATCTTTTTATGAGCATGCCAGCAACAGTAGCCGTGAAACCAGGGGGATGTATGGACAAAGTGACACCTAGGAGAAAGGGAACGAATTAAGTGCGCGTCACACCTTACGATAAACGTCGTGATGGTTAGGAAAGATTCGTGACTTTGTGGTGGCAAAGTAATTTTTTTATGCAACTAGATGACAAACAAGCTGATGGTCCACCTGGGGGACTATTGGCTAACTTTTTTTGTCACTTGAAAGTGATGATCGCCGAGTGAATTACATATCCATTGCTGTTTTACACGACAAGTAATATGTAATGCACTCAGTGATCATCACTTTCAACTGTCAAAAAAAGTTAGCGAATAGGCCTACTGGTGGTAAGTGGATACCGTCGCCTATAAACACCTGCAATGATAAGGAAAAATCACTTGGTATTGCAGAGTTGTCATCCTGAGGCCTAAGATGAAATGCCTTCCATGCCCAGTAATTACACTTCCTACCTTTCCCTTCAATCCGAAACACAGCAAAATGTTTCATGGCTGAAATAGGAAAGGCGGTGGACCCTACATACAGGTATAGTAAAGAAAGTTTACACTTATACGATGTAGGTATTCTTAGTTGTTTAATCTGGTTTTTAAACATACATTAGGGAAAGATCCTTACCATCATCTCCCTGTCTATGCTTGGCTATCCTTCAATTCACTAGCTGTTCAATACATACATACAATCACGCTCAAAACCTCAAATGGGGTTGAGCAGAGCCATATGTAAGCAACAGCTGGCAGTATGGGCCATGCAGTGCCTACACAAAAGGGGCATCAAACCCAAAAATTACAAAACCTTCAGTAAACCAACAAACAAAAGCCCACAACCAGAACAGATGTTAAACAAAAAATTAAAATACTATCAAGTAAAATAAAATAAAATAGATTAATGGATTAGATAATTAATGGCGTTGCGTACGCATTTTGTCAAAGTCAAGTGACAATGTAACTAAAGTTACGAAAATTGTACGGTTGATTTGGGTTAAAAATGGAGTCTCTCAACACGTGTTTTTACAACAAGAACTCGGGAGAAACTCCTCTGTATAAAGCACAATTTTACTATCAAACAAAACTTCAAAGTTCGCCAACCATTTTGGTACTTGGACACAAATTCTAATGCATCTACTGATACCGTCGGATCGGAGGTCAATCGGAAGGTGTGACAGCAAAAGGCTCGCTGTCACGGACAGATCGTGGTGTAACAGTGAAAAGGTGATATCTCGATATTAACTCTCTTTGTGGTTTTAAGTGGTATAAGTGATAAGCTTTTACCTTTGCATTGGACAAGGTTTATGGACTGTAGCGTAATTGTTGGTAAGTAAAGATCAGGCCAGTGATGGAAGCTGATGGAATACAAATAATAGAAGATAAGGCGTTATGGCGACTGATATAATTATATGTTGTTGCTCAGATTATTAGTGAAATTATTATATTCTTAATAGTAATTAATGTATTCTTATAAGTAATTGTATTGTAAATATAATACTAATTATCTTAGAATTTATATTCCACTTCTGCTTACTATCAAGTAAAATGGAGTATTTTTTTTCTTATTTTTTGCTTTTATTGTCTTTTTATAAAATTAATAAATAAATTTCGCATATTTGAAGTCCAGTAAAGAAACAAAAGAAATTAAAACCAAAACCTGTACGATCGGCCTCAAAACTAGCCTAACACTTTAGTATCATATCTTAGCAACGCACACCAATTGTACATTAATAGTTGACACAATGAATATTTTTTATGACAATGCACTGACTCTAAGGTCTACTTCTGAGGCCAACCGTACTATGTTTGTTCAACATATATCTAAAAAGTACAGTACATATCCTTAAATTGATATGGACATCTTAAGACAGAGTTTCTCCCGAGTTCTTGTGAGACTCCATTTTTAACCCAAATCAACCGTACAATTTTGTTACTTTAGTTACATTTTCACTTGACATTGGCAAAATGCGTACGTTTGATGCGACGCGACGCCATTAATTAAGAATAGAATAGAAATCTTAAGACATAAAACGCGGCCTCTCCTTCCTCAGACCGCCCGCATAAAAAGACAGCGACCACAGAACGACAGGTGTACAATTCAAAATTGTCTTTGCTTCCCCTACATATTGCGGGCAGCCAAGCGTGAGTCGTGGGAAACGTGCGCCCTTTGGGGGGCAAGGATTTGGATAAAAGGGGGAGGGATTCAGCTCGGTCTTGTCACTTTTATATAGATTTATGAGCCGTTAAATTTGTACGTGTAACGGAGAAAAAAATATCAACATTGTAATAAACGATAATGTTGTTCCCACTCCATCGTTGAGCTAACTTGTATATACGTTACAGAGAATGTTATTACTAAGCTGTGTAAATAGAAATATAGCGTTTGTACATAAAAAATAACCTTGAAATTACTAGCGATAATATTACTCTATACTTCCCTATAAGTTCTGTACTGGAATCTAAAGTGGCTCTCACGGAATCTTTACAAGTATGACTGGCCAGAGAGGGTATATGGTGGAGGTGAGCGATCCTATAAAAACAACACTTCTTATTATAACCCCCTTTCTAGAAAGTGTCGACTGTACAATAAGATGTAGTTAGTAATAATAATGATTTGGATATTTTAAACCACCAATTTGGAACTAGAAAAATGCACTGAAAAAAATCGACTTGCCTCAGGCGGGACTCGAACCCGCATCTTCCACAATCCGGGCGGACGCGTTGACCATTACGCCACCGAGACACTGCTTTTCGCTGTCGAAATTTGTCAGTGCTTGGTGCTTATGTTTTTATGGTAAACATTGTTTCATCAAATCTTTGAAATTTGCACTTCTAAGACCCGAACGAAATATTTTTGCAAATATTTGACGCTCAGTTAAGATGAAACTACTTTACATTGTGGAATAATTTTATTTTTGCGTTTACAAACGCGTAAATATTAATACTAGAAAAATCCGCCCGGATTGTGGAAGATGCGGGTTCGAGTCCTGCCTGAGGCAAGTCGATTTTTTTCAGTGCAAGATATAAAAAATCTCTTGAATGAATTAAAATATATCTACTAACAAGATACTAACTTTATTTGTAAGCAAGTCTTTAATAACATATTACCTAATATATTGGTGTGTATATACACAAAATGGGATAGCAATCTAGAACATAACATCAGTGTTGAGTCTAAGGCCCGTATTTACAGAATGACTCTCATAAGTCAAACATGTCTTGAGAATCGTCTGTCACTTTCTTTCACGCACAAAGTGATAGAGACGTAGGACGCTCAAGTCGGCGTTCATTCTTGAAACTTATTCTATAATACGAACATAAGTGTTACCTGTTTAAATTTATATCTGTTTTATTGACCGAATAAATAAATATTTACGCACAAAAAAGCGGGCTGTAGTCTTATTCACAACCCTTATTCTATAAATATGTTCTCCAATATACCGACTTTACAAAGATTGATGAGTTTACCCTCAATTACTAAAGTTGCGGACTTAAAAGTAACAATTAATTAAAGGAATCATTGCGATAGAAAGTTGTGGAACTCAATAATTATACAAAATTGACAAAACAGTCTTGAGGATTGAAGGTAGCGCCAAAACTCCAGGAGTTGTAATAAGTTGACAAATTCCTTGGTTCCTTGGAGTGAATAGGTAATATAATTATGACTGTGAAATACAATTTATAATTTGATATAAACCAGATTGTTTTAATATGTTTTCTTGAATAACTTGTTGACAATGCTTCTGTCATAGACGAGGTTTATTAAGTTTTCTATGTCATTCGAATGTAAAATTTTACGATTGCAGGAACCAATTAGTGTTGAATTGATAGCACTGTTCCTCATACAAAATATCATCAGAACAGCATGTTTATGTTTTACATACATACATACCTAGTTTGAATGTTTTTACATACATACATACATACAATTTTGCTCATAATCCTAAAAGGGATAAAGCAAAAAGTAAAACGAGAAACGTTTCTTCTTCATTCTTCTTCTTCTTCAAAAACTCACATCTACCAGCATGGGCCCATACAGTGCCTCAAAACAGTTACAGATTTCCAATTTGTTGCCTAATAGTTTTCCAAAACCTATCACTTCGAAAGACTGCACGAAATTGGATCACCCAACCTAGAGAAGTTATTTTTCATTACAGAATACACCAATTAAGTAACAAAATCTATCAATGGTAAGATTCTAAAGTTACACGTTTGGTTGAATTTTTTTTTTGATGTAATCAGTATAAGACATTGTGCCTTCTGCACTATCCGTCGTGAAGGCAATACAATAAAGATCAAAGAAAATGATAATTCAATAGGCATAAATAGAGAAGAGGAAAATAAACATTCAAGTTTATCGAGTATCGGAAAGGTCTAAGAATACTTCCTTGGGGGACACCGGAAAATCTGTCAAAACTGATCGCAAACTTATCATTATGTTATGTGATGAAAGGGCCCTATTGTGAGTGTAAAACACGGGACACCCGGACACAACGCTTGAAGTATTGGATATTTCTGGTTTGGAAGTCTTTTGATTCGATACAAAGCAATGAACTGTTACCATCGTCACAAAGGGATATTGGGGCCTTTTCCAGTGTATTGTAATCCGAGAAAACATAACAAACATAATGCTGATTACCCGCGAAGCCTTTGAAAAATTTTACAAAAGGAAATCGAATGAATTTATGTAACTTATTCGACGATTGGAAGCTATTTGTAAGAAGCATTGTATCCATATTATAATTCAGCGATAATTATTAAGCTTTAAGGCACATATTATAGAATAAGTTTCAAGAATCAACGCTGATTTGAGCGTCGTACGTCTCTATCTATTTGTGCTTCATAGAAAGTGACAAACGATTCTCAAGTCATGATTGATTTCTGAGTGTCATTCTGTAATACGTGCTTAAGTCTTGTGTTTGAAGATTTATTTTAGTACCGATGCGGCTGTATGTGTAACCATATTTTATCAAACGCTCTGCTCATCGCTTTTCGGGTTATAAAATTATGTAACATTTTAAAATCTTCTACCAGACAGATTGCAAATGAGTGGCTGCAAGTTCAAGGGGAAGGACATTCACCTTTGCTATTTCCATCACTTGCCATCAGGTGCTTTCATATCAAATACCAATACTCCATAATTTTTACGAAAAGAGTTCATTTCGAAGTCTTGTTTAAAATTAAAAAAGTCTTAACTTATCTCAATATTTCTTTTTTATTCTTAGCTAACTTTTTAAATAACTTTCATTTAAACTTCACTAACTTTTATAATATACGATTATTGTAAAAAATATATTTCGATAATGAATTACAAAATAATTTGATTAAAAGTTTTTCGATGTAAAAAGCACAGATTTATAGTCTTAATTCTCTGAACACTCGTTACAACAATTTACAAACTCTGGTGAGTAAAGAGAAAAGTTTTAAAAGTCTTAGTTTTCTGGTCCAATTGAAATTTATTACGTCCATCTTGAGAACTATTCAAAATATTAATTATTACTTTGTTATTTGAAGTTCTGACAGTATTGCGTACTAAACGGTGTTATGTACTTAAATGTTTGCTTGAAAATATACAAAGACTGTGGTGAAAGTATATGAAGCGAAATAAATATTTAAGGATCGTACCAAGTGGAAACAAGTGATTTCTGCCTACCGCTATGGGAGAAAAGCGTGAAAGTGTATACGGTAAGTAAGTTGAAGTTTCAAATATTAATTTAAGTATGTATTAATGAACGAAATTACTTGAATTAGCTTAAATGGAGTAAAAAGGTTGAAGATACTGTAGGTAGCGTAAGCCCACTTATTAATTGTCATTACTTGTCTGCCTGTAACTGCGCGTTTGCCTGCTTTGTTTAAATTTTATTGTTAAATATAATATATCCTTAACATACAAAAATAATAATCAGAACATAATTTATCGCACAAAATCATCGGGATTTTAATCCATGCCTTTAATAGAACATTACTTACGTTATTAAAATCTTTTAAATATAAAAATGTATACGCTAAAGCTTCAAAAAAGTCGAAAAGTACTCCATCTCGTTTTAATTGAAGCAAGAGACAAACTGGATCAACATCGTACCAAATCGGGGCTTTAATTTTCAACTTCGTGACTAATAAAGATATAATATATCCAGACTTGCCAGAAGTCAATAAAACTGGAGTTAACTAATCAAGAAGTACAAATAAAGGGGAAGCAGGTAAACAAATTGATTAATGACTCAATCTTCCAGTTTAGAGTTCGGGACGCGGCGGAGCTGAAGGAATATTTGGGCGTAGATGATTAGGGGAATGTAATAAAACTGTATAACGTTGGCTGTTAAAACAATTAGTTATGGGTTTTGTTAAACAAACGGTGAGATCCTACTGGATAATATACCTTCAACTGTCATTTAAATAAGAACTATTTTCAAAATTATAATGTCTAAGAGAAAGTGTAGTAAACATATTTAATTCTACAAATAATAATGTCTGAATTATCTTCAGAAGAGATCATACTCAACAGTGATAGCTAACATTATTAACGTTGTTAACAATGAAATTATACTCAGAAAGCTCACATTCTGTCCAGAATAACAGATGATATATGCAAAGAAGAAGACTAAAGGTATTCAAGGAAGTGTAAACATCATGGAAAAAATTTAATCAAACTAAATAATCTTGCTTATACAAGTGGAGATAGTCTTGCAATGCAGATCATAACAGTTTAAAGCGCATACATATCATAATAAAAATAAATAAAACCTTTTCTGTGATTTCAAAATGAAGTTGGCCATACACAGACAATCATAGCGAGACTCATTACATAGATTCCATGATTATTATAGAAAGACATTATTTTAATGTCAAAACGTTACCAGACCAAAAACTACATTATAAGCTCTATTATGTAACTACGTGAAAGTGTAGAAAGCAGAGATTGGTTTGTTCGTCATAAAAACCCGAAATAATAAAAAAAGCTTTGTAAGATAATAGTTATTGTTTATTAGGTTTAGTAATGGACTGACTTTCGTAACGGGAACACAACACACCAAAAATGTATTATCTCGGGACCAACGCTGTGCCTTTTAAAATTCCGAAGATCGACATATCCACCTAATTTCAAATATATCAATAGTAGCATCACGGTGAATACTTCCCAAAACCCATTGATGTTAAGTTCAAAATTGGTAGAATGTTTAACTTCAAATTATATGTAAAGGAATTTCATAATAATAAACAAAAATTAGCAACGGAATTTGATTTCCTTAATCATAAAATGAAAGCGAAACATCTTCACTAAGAAGCAACGAAAAGAATGCGAACGTTTCTAACATAAGTACATGTTCAAGTTAATAAGCTATCTCCCTGAACACACCTAACATAATTAAGCGAGGAACAATTATGTAAGATGTAAGGGGTTCCAACTCAACAATTTGTTGTTGGGACTTGTTTTAAATGTGCTTTACTCAATTTATAAAGAGAATAACATTCCTCCAGAGTTTAGTAAGTCGTAAGAACTTCATTTCTTACAATATATATTACGTCAAACATCTTATGAAGTTACATTTCAATTTGTAAAGAAAATGGTTCTGAAATTTCTTTCGAGTTCTGAGAAATATACACACACAGACGAGCGACTTTTGTCCGTGGAGGACTGAAATTCCTGAACCATCTACAAATCTCCGACGTACGGACAAGCGAATATTTGTTCATCAGAAGTACAATGAGGCGGTTGCCATGGAAACAATGATTCTAAAGGTCAACATCAACAAGCAAGTAAGACCGCGGAATTAATGGCTCGTTGGTATACCATTGCATACCGCGGTTATATATACCGAAGAGTCTGGCTTTCGGCTCGTCATGTTTGTTTTATTTCTTACTTGTCTCGTCTTTCAAAACTTCTTCGCTTTTTTTCATGATTTCTTGATAACCCAAAACTTCAGACTCCGAACAAGACATAATGTTACCTAAATTATCCGTACTTCTTTAAAACCGGAATATAGGCTCGTACGTCGTTCGCCCTTTTTGGATGCTGTCTTTTTCCTCAGTTGTTGTTTGTTTCACAATTTGTATTTATCGGGAGAGACTTAGTTACTTAAAGTTCTTGTACCTCATAATGCGTTATAAATAAATAAATAAATAAAATAACTTTATTTCAGGCAACTATTGTAGACACAGCCCATATAGGTATATGTGTTAGTAACAAAAATAAAACCAAATTAGAATAATTAAAAGGGTTAGTAACTTACAATTATAAGGAAACTTAAAGCTAGAACATTGGGACAATGCAAGGTTCCACTCCACTAGGAGCACATTCATTATTTACTCGAGTGCACACCAGTGCCCCAGTATTGGTGAATCCCACCTGTCCGTCAGTGCTCAGAATGATATTGGAGCTGCCACGAAGACGTTTCAGTAGCGATGCGCACCCTGATAATGCTATGAAAGCCATCAATGAGTGCTCAGTGTGCGGTATGCAGTTCTAAAGTATACTATTTTGACAGACAAAAGTACCCCATGGACTGTCATTTTTGCGCAAGCCACAATTTTTCCGAAATTTTTCTGTAAACTCCAACATGGAGAAATAAGTCCTATGAAAGAGCAATAGGGTTCACTACGATGCATCGTCCTAAGATTGCAAGTGTTTATTTAGTTGCAGTAATAAAACCAATTGAGAAAACATTTTATGTCTAAGAAGAACTTTTAGACGACACAAATGATTACCTTCCCACGACTCTTACTCCGAAACTTGATGACGTAATCCGAGAACGAAGCAACACTTTTCAATTACAATTCCAAAGCGCGCTCTTGAGGATTAGCGTTAACATTGTTCAATACTTAACCAGTAATGTAATCCGTACCATCAGCGTTTTATCGTTAGAGGGGTTTGCTATGTTTTACATCTGTGAGGGTGCTGTCTTTATTAATATTAATTTGTATCAAAGTGTGACGTGAAATAGGGACATTATTCTGTTTTGGATCAAGTATGGCGTTTTTGGCTATTATCATAATTACAGTATTATTTATTAGAAAATATAGTAAATAATAATTAGTACTTTATTGTATGACATACTTTATTGATGATTGATTATAATACTACCTTCTGCCCGCGACTTCATCTGCGTAGGATTAGTATAAATTATAGCCTAGTTCAGACATCCATACAAACTTTCGTGTTTATAATATTAGTAGGCTATGCTTCCTCTCTCATAGCATTTATATTGCGTGCCTTACAAAGGTCCATAATATAGGTCTCACTTTATATGTAACATCTTAGGTACACATTATTGTTCTGCATTAAACGATTGACTGATTGATAATATTACTCACGATAACTTATGTACTACTCTGTCAAGAAAGCACCGGGAAAAGATTAATAATACACAAAATGTTAGATATTCATCCAAATTTATTTTATCACCTTCATAGTATACTCCTTCAGAAACAATACACATACGCCAACGAATAATCCAATCATAAAAACATTCTTTAAACGCTTTTTCCGGAATTGAGTTCAGTTCTCGCCGCAAATTCTCCTTTATGTCTTCTACCGAAGCCACTCCGAAGCTTGTTGACTAGTTTGCATGTCAAACTCGTAAACTCACGTCACTTTGGGTCGGAATTGACTCGTTCTAGCATGTCCTCAGCGACTATCATGCGATTGAGTTTTTGGAGAAAATTCTTCCATCACACCTCGACCGCTTATGAACGCTTTGTACCACTCATAAGCACGTGTTTTGATCGACTCCTCGACTGTCACCTTTTACCTGTCAACCTGTAACTATTTTGGAGTACTGTGTGACCCATACTGCCAGACGTGGCTTTTTGAATAACTAAATGCTATTTAGCACGTAGACTATCCAGACCAAATCGAATTAACTCCTAATGACGTCCGTTAGTGCTTAATTTTTTTTATAATAAAAACTTGTCGGATCATTTGATATTTATTTACCTCAATATCTAGATATCTAGCTTAGACGTGCTTGTGATATTTTTTAATGTAACTGAGACGTTCAAGAAAATAGAAGAAATTGATTTCGTATACCCACTTGCGTCACATGTGATGCATGAACGTGGGATTGGGTATATAATTGTATCACATGTGATGCAGGGACGTGTTAAAGCTCTGATCATCCCCTTTTGGAGTTACGAGCTTGATCATATCTACGTATATTTCCAAGAAGAAGTTTCATACCTACATTTATAAATTTCCCAGTTTCATTGCACATGCAAAACCGTAGAAGCTCCACGCATGGCCTTTCCAAGACGGTGATAATTAACCATTTATCCCAGAAGTAGCTCATTAATAACGAGCTTCGAATACAAGCCTTCCTAATTATTCCTCGCAACAGACACCAGGTGGCGCTACGTAATTATATTACTTATACTAAACTGCGCCAGTTGGACGGTAAAACACTTTTACCGGCGATCTTTATTAATGTAACTATACAGCCCATTTTTATTTTTGAACGGGAAGCTTTATATATCACCTGAGGTAAGTGACGATGAGTCAGATGACGGAAGCTAGCTAGGCCCTTAGAATAATGCTGTTTTTATTATTTGTTAGGATGAACAAGGTATCACCCGTTACCTTTAAAGACAACGCTACTGACTTATCTTACACTATGGCATCTCCCCCTGAGGGTGGACAATTATTATAGCGTTACAATTATGAATTTATACGCGCTGTAAAGAGTTTGCTAAAAACAATAAATGCTTTTATGAGGACGGAAAATGTGAAAATTGTTAACAATTTACAACGTTCTTTCGGTAATTTATATTTAATTGGTTTTTGGGTTTTTAGACGCCGCACCGGTTGCGTTAAATCTTCTGTTGGTGGTTTTAAATCAGCTTCATCAACATTTTATCAATATATCGCTATAGGTAACTACACGTAGTAAACAGTATTTTTTTTTCTTCCGATATTTAGTTAACATTCGAGTAAAGTTCACTTTCATCTCTGGTCTAAAATCCCTTACCGTCAGGCGAAAAGAATATCTTGCCCGTCATATCAAAAGAATGACATGACGAAACCTACTTCTTTTGCTAAACAGATTTTAATAATATTGCCAATATAAGGTTTGGATAAAATTGGTAAATGGTCTCTAGCATTAATTAACAATGAGATACACAGAAACTGTGTGACATTATGACAATGTCCGTTAAATATATAACGAGCAATAAATATTAATAATTTAATCTCAACTGCGTAAACGAAGTGCGGAAGTAAATTATATTTTATAAAAGCATCGTAAAATTAAATTTTCATTTGTTTGTTTTAAAAAACAACATTTCCATCTAATTGTGTCGATTGGAATGATTATCTGTTAAATTCTCTGCATATTCGAATAGAATTCGAATAGCGGATAGGCCGGCTGTATACCTAAATAAGATTAATATAATTTGTAAGCATTATTTAATTTGTAAGCATAGATATATCATAGTAAGTTTTGTATCTTCTGTTGTTTTTGTTAATCAGTTTTTATTAAGTAATTTTAGGGAGACCTGTTATTGGCCTTACTATATATCATGCAAAACTGGCTGTATTATTATGTAACGCTGTTGGTTTTGACAATAAATTAATAAAAATGTTAAAAATTTCAATAGTTCTGTAACAAATCAAAAAGATTTTACTCCGTTTGATAACAATATTACAAATATTTTAGGCGCTGAAATTGAGTTCGTTAGTGCAAAAGTTAAAACTGATCTTGGTAATATAATTTCAAGTGAAAAGGACGCAGATACTGCGGAAAATCGTAAAAAGACTACAAAAGAGTCGGAATCCAAAATTGCTCATAAATTTTCACATGCTAGGTATTCATGACTATGACACATTCGTGCAAGATATCCCAATGTTTACAATATCAGCTTGCCACGTTGAAATTACAGGAGTTTGCACCTTAACAGAAAGACTTAAGAGCTACCGCAAGTGCATTTCAGTAGGCTGGTAAATTTGCCAACAGTTGACGCACAGCCAACTTTCATAGCACGGGAGCCTGGTTTGTTTATCTGCTATTATTTACATTAGAATTTCAATGAAAGATTCCGAACGCCTTACCAGTTGGTGCTAATTGTTGTAAAGATTTTGTTTTGGAAATAAATAAGTGTAACAGTTCTCATATGGCGAGTGAAATAGTAAAAATTCCTTAGGCTGGATCCTACATAAAAACTTCAACGAAGCGAAGTGTCTTTGAGATGTTCATAACAAATTGTTTCTGATTTATTGCTGTTTATGTTGGATCAAAAGAATCAGATGGGTGACCGAAAATTTTACAACCCGATTTTCCTCTTCGGAAAGCACGTTCTGCTGATGGTCCTGGCTTATGTTGAAAGATAGCAGTCGTTCCCAAGGATGGTGGTGTCAACACACGTAACAATCTAATGCCAAAACTTCACCGACCTCAAATAATATGGGAGCAGGGTCGAAGAAAGAATAAGAGTTGGATCAAGAAATTTGAGTTTGAGTTTTGAGTTTGAAAAGTTATTAGCTGAAAAATAATGTAGCTGTTTACGTTCTCATTAATCTAACTATTTTACCAAGATACTTTTTTGTTATTAAAAAAAATTATCAGGTAAAAACCTGATAATTTTTTTTTTTTTCAATGAATTTCCTTGTTTATAATTGTCATCTATAGCTATGTAAATGCTTCTAAGGATATATTTTGGAACAGTAACTAATCGACTGTTATTTTAGTTATAGAGGATTTTTAAAATTAGCTTCGTTTGAAAGGTCGTACATGACGGCAGTCTGGTCTACTAAAGTTTGAAGATTCTTTATATAGATTATATACTGAAATACTATTCAGGAAATTTGAGATAAGCAACTATCTTTAATGTTTTTTTTTTGGTCATCAAACAGTCTTACAATATATAGTACAATACACTAGTAATACATATTTTGATAATTGTAACACCCACACCGTTAACATGTTGTCCACTTAAAGGTAAATTTTGAATCAAAATTATATATAAAATCTTTGCAATTCTACTATTACTTAGAAATCTAAATACTTCGTAAGACTGTTAAAAATTAGATAGCTTATACAGTCTAGAAGTGGATGATGTAATAATATTCTCATACTGTATTTGCTTTGTAAGGTTGACCGGTCCAAGATAAGGCATAAAAAAGTTATAGAAAAATTTATAACTATTTAGTACATGACCACTTACCCCTGTTTAGAAGTTAATTAAACTCTTCCCAGCATGAATACCAATACCAAGATGGTAATATTAATCAAATCTCTCTCCCCATCATTAAACAGTTAAATAACACTCCCAACTTTATCAATTATTACTATGCGAAATCAGAGCTTAAGTGTAATTTATCAAGAACCCCTCCTCAAGCACCCAATGACATGGCCTTTGCATTTGTATCGCCCCTTGTTGCAACCCTTAAGAATTTTAAATGAATATCTGCACATCCTAAATTGGTAGCACGTGCCACTTCTGTTTGAGCACGAGAATTTCCACAGTGAATTTTGGACTTAAAGTTTTGGTTCACATCATGCTTTTTCGTTTAACAACCTTGAACAGCTCTGTCCGTGATTTTGGTATTTTTATTAGGAGTTTTGTAATTTTTTTGCTAAGATAAAGACCCGACGTTTTGTTTGAAAAACCGTACCAAATGAAATGGAATAAAAAAACAGTAGTAGCGGATTCTTTCAGCACTTAATCACGACAGGACTTTTCCTAAACAAGAATGTATGTGTCGCTAAAGGTTTCAAATTGGAAGAGCTCCTCAATATCTACAATTCTCTCCTCAATATCTACAATTCTCTCGATAATTTTGATTTGGCAAGCCCATTTTACCACCACCAATTGCAGTCAGGAGCGCCCAACCTTTTGAAGCCTTAAGGAAATTTCCCCTGTCAGAAAACCAAACACTCATTTAGTTGCTTAACTTTGCGAACGTTTATAGCCAGCGCGCATCAACTATTAAAGCATAATATATAGAATTCCAAAACGTACTCTAAATCCGTTCGCGTGTTTGTAAGCAGTTGCCACTATCAGCGCTACTCAGCGATGTCGACTTCCTCAATAGCTACGGTGACCTTAAGCTATACATATACAGCTGTGTTGTTGGGCTGTGGTCTAGTGCAATCATGTAACGGACGGAGCCAAATGCCTGTGGTAAAGTTAGCTATAGTTCGGATATTAGTTCTAGTTTAGGAGGGGGGTTTGCTGGTATTTTCAATATTTGAGGAATAAGGAAGCTTGAGTTTTTGCTTATGTGGTTGCCGAATAATGCCGAATAATCCCATATGACCCGGCTGAGAGTAAGCAGTTACTAACCCCATCTGGTGGAGCTATGGCACCCTCACTCAATGACAGAAACACAACACCACTACGGAAATTTATTTTTAATTTCTCACACTCCGAAAGAAGCATTTGTTTGATCTGAGTATTGGGTGGAGCACGCTAATTCCTGCCACTGATCGGGAAAAACTTATAGTACCTGATTACTTCCTTCCCTAGAGCGGGAATGAATTTAAAAAATAGAACTGTATTTGGTTAGAGAGTATTCTGTCAAAATCTATGGAAATGGAATGAAATGAAATGAAAAAGATTTTTATTTCAATTGACTTTGCTAAGTACTTTTAAATCGTCAAAATTTTTAGAGCATCATTCAAAATCATCTCAGCTGTCTGGGTAGTAAAATATAAACATGGCTTTCTATAAATGAAAAGCGCGAAAAGATTGCTTTGTGTCTGGACTACTGATGACTCTAAACAATGAGGAATCCTTCGCTTTCTTCTAAAGAGACCTATCCACAAGATATCCTCCAAGATAACTTCGCCCTGCAGGCTTGGTCTTCAAGCTAAAACTAAGGTTTCTTAAAATCAAACGTGTTCCTTACAATCCTGATTCTTTCAAAAGAGTAAAAATGGGAATTAACGCGATAAAATTACCATTTAAATGCCTGAAGTTCCAGCCGGGTTACACCGACCTTGATCACAGGCGGACACACCACCGTCTTTCTGATTACCATAAAAAAAAATCTGGTCAGAAGCTTTAGTAACTGCCTAATGACTGATGATAAAGAATTCAGTACAAAGTGCAAAAGCTATCTTTAGTTGCGTGGAGTTTGGATACACTATTATAAAAAAAAGTAAATATTTA
The DNA here is from genome assembly GCA_955850985.1 of Elophila nymphaeata. Taxonomy (NCBI): domain Eukaryota; kingdom Metazoa; phylum Arthropoda; class Insecta; order Lepidoptera; family Crambidae; genus Elophila; species Elophila nymphaeata. Next base: position 13,460,544 of record OY039092.1, read on the forward strand.
CTTGTGGATGCATGCTATTTCTAGCTGTGACGGCGCTATTGTTTACGCGAAATTGAATTTTATGTCTTCTATACTAATAGAGAGTGTTTCATGAAAAATTTAAGCTAGAAAATATTGTCACTTCATCTTCGCTCACTATATTGAAACAAGCGGTTCACAAACTAAAAAGTCTTCATCAAATTTAAAACGGCACCAGTTACGAAATTAATTCCTTTAAAAATATCCAAGATATCGGAAACAATTTCGCTGGAATCATATAAAAGTATCTAAAGTTTATTGAAAGAGAAATTGGCAGTAGGTCACCAGACGACAAATTGGATATTGGACTTTATATCGTCGCAGCAAGAGCTATTATAGTTTAGCGCAAGGTAGAAAATTTTTCATTACTCCGCTGGTTCATTTCGGTAGCACGTTTGTTTTACGTTGCGGCGCAATTCATAAGCTTCTGCGTTATGAGATGTGGATAAAAAGTTGGATTTTTTGTAAGCTGAACTCTTAAGAAGTACTCTGACATTAAAGCGTATTTTCCTTGAGTCCGGTATTAAACGCGTGGACAGTTTTCGGGTTTTATTCCAGAAAATGCTGTGAATATGAGCAATATTTATCACTTAGAATGTCTCGGTTTCTTTTACGTATTTCGCAGCGTCTTAAGTGATTATAGCTGTATGTAAAGCTATGAAGAATATAATACGAAGAGAAATACCACTAACATGTTCCACGCAGTTCGTTTTGGTTTCAATAACAAAGTATTTTTCAACTTGATCGGTATAAGATTGGTCGCTAATTTTTTTGTCACTTCTTTTGGGGTGTGGTGTGTATCCATAAATGCAGGTTGGAGCAGTATCATGGTGTTATGACACTTAGAATTAAGTGTCATAACACCATCATACTGCTCCAACTTACAACTCCAAGCTTGTATTTTTTATGTAGAAAAGAGTGAAATGCACAGTGAAACTAAGGTAAGACTCAATTACCACATAAAAATATGATTGACTTTAAATAATTATTGTACTAAATCAAGAACCAGCGAAAAAGACTCATAAATAGACTGAGCACATTAAATAAACAAAGAAAGTCTCGCAGGTATTTGACACCCGAGCTGAAGGCGTGGGCGATTATTATGCGACCTAAAGGATCTCAGGTTCTTTTTTTACCGCCCAGTTACGTACAAAATTTTAAATTATAAGTACTAGTAAATAAACATTTTAACAGGTGAGAAAAACAAGACAATATTGTGCCTATACGTGTTTATTACGATAAAAATTATTATTAAAAATCAAAACTAAAAATAATACAAACATTTAGATTGCACGTTACAGATTTAACAAACCAAAAGAGCTCTTTTGGTGTTAGAGAGGTGAAAAGATATTTTCGTAGAATAGCCGCTTTATCCTCAAGCTCAAATTTCTTTATTCATTTAGTTACAATTTGTACACTTATGAAAGTCAAGTTTGATGCCATCGGTTCAAGAGTCTACCAGGAGTCTTGTTCTGATAAGAAACGGCAAGAAACTCAACTTCTCTATGTAATTAAGAGTTACTGAGCGTATCCTACTAATCATAAATTTCAAAGATGAATTAAGCACGCTTAATACTACCGAGGAAATTTAAATTTACAAGAGTTTTTAAGAATAATTTTAGTTATCAAGGCATCCCAAATGATAACTCAGAAGTTCACGGATATTACGAACACCTCTCTAATGACCCTAGTAAATTACAAAACTATGAATGTCTGGCGGTCTGCCATCGACCTTTGGCTAGTCTGATCGTTTAAGTAAATTAACTTAATGTACGTGTAATAAAACTAAGCTGAGTTTAAGTTAAATTTCAATAAAATAACGTAGAGAACAAAAATCACTCAATGTTTGGCTCGATGCCAGCTGACCGTTGCGACAACAAGACAAGCAAATAGCGCTGTGTTGCGAGTAACATTTTTCGTTAATTTCGTAAAATATTGTATAACCTTTTGTTTGACCGCTTATATCGAATTTCATGCACCGACGGCTCATAAAACGGCAATGAATTCTAACTTTTGAACTCGCAAATATGTACTTCTATTATGGGGACTGTGGGCGCTTCAAAAGGTACTGAGGAATGGAAGTAAAATCAGTTAACTGTAGCGATTAGCACTGAATGATAGCTTAGAATTGTTTAGAGATCTGAAACCAAACGTCATTTAAATAGGTCATTCTGTTACTATAATATTAGCTAAGGGCAATTTTAATCCACTAGGCTACTAAACAGACAGACAAGAGAAACTCACATCAGAGATCCTTTTTCCCAAATTCATAATAAATGTGTAATAAATAGTCAAAACACTTATAGCTCAAAACCTGAATTTTGAGTTTGCAAGTCTTATTAGTAATATGTATACCTCTAAGTAGAAGTCAAATAAAAGCATCAACACGATTGTTATTTTTCTGCGAACTAAACTCTAAAACGCTTTTATACGATTCAGAGCAATAGAAGCATGACTTATGCATTATTCCCTGCTGAGAGTAAGATCGTTTTGTTAGCATTGACGGCAACCACCTACTAAAATAAGTAAATAGAAATCCAACCCATGCAAAAATAATATTTATTGCTCTATGTTACAGAGTTTTTTGTGAGAATAAATACATTTAAAAGCATTTATCGATATTTCTTTATCAAGTCAGGTTAGTATGATATTTCAAAATAAGCCTGATCAGTTCGGTTATCCATACTATTATTGTTACGAAACCTTTTTGTATCAGGCTATCGGTTTACTAATATTTTAAAATTGAAGTTGTGATCCTTTTGATTTGTAACAGTTGCCTAGTTACTTAAATAACAGTGTGAGAAAAAAAAGAAAGATATTGTGAATTTTAACAATAGTTTTTATAAACAAATCCTCTGAATCTTATAGTCGTACTCCATCAATCAGTTGACAATTATATTAAAGCTGAAGAGTTTGTTTGTTTGAATGAACGCTATAATCTCAGGAACTTTTGGTTCAAATTGAAAAATTATTTTTAATTGGATAGTCCATTTATCAAGGAAGCTATATAATAATGGACATTAAATGAGCGAAGCCGTGGGCGACTATGAACTAAAAATAGATTTATTGAAAAATGAGAGAAGGTCTCTCATTTTTATGGAAAGGGTGGATGAAGTACTTCTACAAACTCAGTGTATTTTGTACCAACAATGATATAGATATAGTTACTTTCGTATATTGTTTAGAAGAAGGGAGAAGAAAGTAGTTTTTTGCAATTTTTCAAATTATACCCTTGCCTATTTACAAATTTGAGCAGATAAAAGACAACAGTACAGATTTTTTTTCTTCAGTGCATTTTTCTAGTATTAATATTTACGCGTTTGTAAACGTAAAAATAAAATTATTCCATAATGTAAGGTAGTTTCATCTTAACTGAGCGTCAAATATTTGCAAAAATATTTTGTTCGGGTCTTAGAAGTGCAAATTTCAAAGATTTGATGAAACAATGTTTACCATAAAAACATAAGCACTGACAAATTTCGACAGCGAAAAGCAGTGTCTAGGTGGCGTAATGGTCAACACGTCCGCCCGGATTGTGGAAGATGCGGGTTCGAGTCCCGCCTGAGGCAAGTCGATTTTTTTCAGTGCATTTTTCTAGTATTAATATTTACGCGTTTGTAAACGCAAAAATAAAATTATTCCATAACAGTACAGATTGTTCTCAAGTTTTCAAATTTCAAGTTTACAAAATAATATTATATCAACATAGCAGTCAGAGAAAAACATCCGTTATTCGCACTCAATTTTTAAATAACAAAATTGACTTTAATTTAACTAAAAACTCTAAAGTAATTAATTATAATTTCCGCTGTGAGCGTGTAATTTACACCGCCGTTTGGCTGGCAGCCAGTGGTCGCAGTCTCTGTGGCCTTCGACATTATTCCGCCGTTTAGTTTGACTAACTCCATTGATTACTCATAAGTATTTTCGTAGATAACCTCCCGTGTACTATTTAATACACTCACTACGAATTGACATTCTAATTTATTAGTGACGTCTTAGTAAGCACGGAGTGTTGGTTTAACCGTGTTGTTTTAACCGTGAACGCACACATACAAGCACCGCACGCGCCGAATTTTTTAATTCATTTTTAATTCATTTTATAAAACCTCGCACATTTGACGCGCAAAAAAAATGATTTATTCTACAATAAAGGCAATGTACTCATTGATATATTTTCCATCCATAGGTATCAAAATAAAGTAAAATAAAAATTAATTACTTTCGGGATTTATTGAGTATTTATTACGATGTATTTCTTACAACCAAATACCTAAAAAGAATCTTTGTAAGCAGAATAATCAGTTTTATAATAAAAAAAAAACAGAATGAAAATTTGAAATGAGATATTTCCATAAAAATAGAGGATTTTTGATTTTTTTTTAAATTACAGACTACTATTTCGCGGGTTGATGATGTAGATAATTTATCAAAGATGTCCAAATAACAAAAACCTTCATACCAAAGTGGTAGGCTCAAGCCCCTCGGTGGGGACATTATATGAGCTGTTGATGATGTAATAAAATGTGAACATATTGACCAGCAACGACAAATCGATACTTCCGGCAGAAGTGGCGCCAGGGTGACGGAAAAAAGTTATTTTAAACTTTACCCATTTTGTTTTCTTTAGGTTTGGGTGTCAACTTGACGGGCTTTGAACTTTGAAGAATATTTACAGAATAAGGTATTTTATTACAGGAATTATAAAAGCCGGATAACTGAGATGATTTTGAGTATAACAACTGTACTGATTGTTGGAATTTGTTTACTAAATTATTGTTACTTTTTGGGTTTGGTGCAATGATATTATATTTAAAAAGAGGTAGATATAGATAGGTTACTTGCTTGCAAAAAGTGGCACCCTAAAAGTAAGCTGATTAGCATACCCGAGCATATAGCACAACATATATCTTTCTCGTTTACTCTATTGCTAGATATAATGTTGTCTTACTCACAACTTACAATACGTCCATGTTCACTCGCCACATACGACAACATGAAATCGTATACTTTAGGTGCCTATAACTATAAATAGGTATACACAATGACATTTTGGACCATTTTTGAATTAATATGAAGGCAACCTATCTACCTCTTTTTAAATATAATATCATTGGTTTGGTGCCTCTTTTATATAGGCTTAGAAAACTGTCTCCATTTTGAAGCACTTCGTTAGACCAATGAAGAAGTCGATAGTGTCAACGAAACAATCGCTAAAGTTTAGCCACTAAGTGCGACGATGGTATGCGGATGGGTGACTATCACACACACACACACACGCCACCCGTATGGGCCATGCAGCACTTCAAAGTCACAGAATGGACTTGTGTGCGAAAAGTATCTGTAAACATAATTTTGTATTCTATTGTAAGAAATAATAATTGAAGAAACAAATCGTGATAAAGCAACGGTTTTAATGTATTCATGCTCCCGGCCTAAGAATAGTTTTCTTTGAATAATGTTACAGCACGTCGTTAGTCAAAATTTAAGCAAGAATTCATTACGAGAGTGTTTCAACTGGGTCAGCGATTTTTTTGTGATTATTTTCTGCGTAATCAGAATATTGGATCGCGGTTCTTATTGTAACAGAGATTATTATTTTTATAGTCTTAGTGGTGCAGGCGACAGGCAACTTGTCACTATTTTGAAGCACTGCGTGGCCTATACTGTCAGATCTGGCTTTACCGTGTGCCTTACACCAACCCTCTTTGGGAACGACTGATATCTTCGACAGCAGTCCAGAAGGAAAAAAGAGGAAAATCGAGTTTAAAAATTTCGGTCCGCCCACTAGGTAAATTAACTTTCGTGATCGTTACTAAGAACGGCCGCGGTGCTATCAACCCCCTCATGTTTGTGATTCAGTCTCAAACCAACCCGTCCCGAATTCGATTCGGTAAGAAACTGCAAATACCCTTCAAAAACAGGAGGTACACAAAAACCACATCTGGCAGTGTAACCAAATGTTACTTAAGGCTCTACTTAATCCCAAGACAAGGCCTCTCCTTGTCATCGCAGGAGGCTTAGGCAGTAGTCCACCATGCTTGTCCCATGTGGATCGGCGAGGTATAATGTGATCAATACCCCTTTGCTGAGCCATTAGTCACCTTCTACGACACCCCTTGGAGGATATGGGGTGAAGCTTACTCTGCCTGCATCACATGGCTATCTAGATCCATATTTCTTGGAAAATGCTGATTGATAGAAAACTATTTGCTTTAAAATTAACAGGTCACCCAGCAATCGAGCTGTATGACCTAAAATTTACAAAAAACGTTTCATTCCAAATAGTGTTCAAACACTAACATATAGAGCTCAAACTAGTTTCGGCATACCGCAACGCATATAGTTACACTGCATGTATTTATAGCCGAACGCCACGGTGACCCATATGCCGTGACGCGAATATGACAGTATCGGCAAAAAGAGATGACGTATCGCACACAATAACCGAATAATGTTGACGGATGATACCGCAATGTCATGTCTTTTTCATGGCCATTTTGAAATGTTTGGCACAATTTTACCAAAGTAGGTGAAAACACTAATAATGTCCTATTTGGTATTTCATACATACATTCGCACCCCCAGATCGAAAGTGACTATTTTTGTGGAAAAGGGCAAAAATGTGTTTTTATTTTGAAGAGTTTACAACAAAACACGCCAGAACTTTTAATAAGTAAAAGCAATCTATGCATTTTTAATCTCAGTATATTTTTAGGACTATCTTTAATTATTATAAGCCAAAATATACTTAAAAAAATTGTTTATTTGGTTATAAAAAGTATTTTATTTTTTATTTCAGACTATTTTAACTGTTGTCCATATTTTTTTAGTAACAAATTTTATCTTAATCTATGTTACATAGATATGTATGTATCACGCTCAAAGCCTCAAGTGGGGTGGAGCAGAACTTTAGGTTATAGTTATACATAAAGTCACACCTGGCTGTATGGACCATGCAGTGGTAACTCATATGACTCGATAGGAAGAAAATCTATTATTTTAGTGACGCCTCCCAAGCTATGATCCAAAACATTGTCAATACATCGTCTTTATTTATATATCTTGACCCAAATGTGACGAATGCTCGCATTTTTTATAACTATGGCATCTGTCTCTTTCTTAATTCGTAAGTAGAAGTAGGACATAATGCCGGCGTATACAGATTTTTTTTAAATAAAAAGTTTTATGGAATAATTTTATTTTTGCGTTTACAAACGCGTAAATATAATACTAGAAAAATGCACTGAAAAAAATCAACTTGCCTCAGGCGGGACTCGAACCCGCACCTTCAACAATCCGGGTGGATGCGTTGACCAATTTCGCCACCGAGGCACTGCTTTTCGCTGTCGAAATTTGTCAGTGCTTGGTGCTTATGTTTTTTTTTTTTATGGTAAACATTTTTTTTTTCAGTGCATTTTTCTAGTATTATAAGTATTTACGCAAAAATAAAATTATTCCATAATGTAAGGTAGTTTCATCTTAGCTGGGCGTCAAATATTTGCAAAAATATTTCGTTCGGGTCTTGGTAGTGCAAATTTCAAAGATTTGATGAAACGATGTTTACCATAAAAAAAAACATAAGCACCAAGCACTGACAAATTTCGACAGCGAAAAGCAGTGCCTCGGTGGCGAAATTGGTCAACGCATCCACCCGGATTGTGGAAGGTGCGGGTTCGAGTCCCGCCTGAGGCAAGTCGATTTTTTTCAGTGCATTTTTCTAGTAAAAAGTTTTAGTTTCGTAATGTTTGTTTCCACTTTCAGTGTTATTTTCAATTGCCGTCAGTTGAGATCATCAACAGCTCATATAATGTCCCCACCGAGAGGCTCGAGCCTACCGCACATTAGGGGCGATTAGGCCTTAGTCAACCACGTTGACCAAGTGCGGGTTGGTCCACTTCACACACAACCTAAGAATTTCTTCATAGGTATGTGCAGGTTTCCTCACGATGTGTTCCTTCACCGTAAAAGCGTCGATTAAACGTACATATGAATTCAAAATTTCAAAACATATTGGTACGTGGCGGGGATCGAACTAGTGCCTCCTGGGTGGAAGACGACGCTCTTACACACTACGCCACCGAAGCTTATAGTTGAGATAAGGGAACAAAATGACTAATGCTATTTAAAAACTATTTTTCAGCACTCTGTAGCTCGGTTGGAAGACCAGCCACCCGGTTAGGGAAAGGATTTTTTTTTCATGTTTTTCGTTTTCTATTTAATTTGGTATCAATTTCAATCATAACTAAACATGGCAAATAAAATGTCAATCAAAAGTCAAAATATTTATCAAAGTCAAAGAAATTACAAAATCAATTTCAGTATTTTATTTATTTAAGTAATTTAAAAAAAAATGAAATAACGAAATTTAAAAATAAATAAATGCAATGTCAAATAGATTATTGTTGTCAAGTGTTTATAAAAAATAAATTAAAAATACAATATCACAATCAAAATAAATAAGAATCTGGCTAGTCATTACAGTTAATCGCACCAGACCATCAGCTAATAAGTCCAAGTGATCGTATTGAGTGAGCATGTCCCCAATCAGGCGCAATGCACGTACTGGGCGCCTGGGCGGCGTGGACGGTTCGCGTGCGAGGCCTCTCCAGCAAGCGCGACCGCCGACGTGCTTCTACTAAGCTAGCGCGAGAGATAACTCTCGCGCTAGCTATCTTCACACTTGGACTCCACTTCTGGTTACCACCAGGAGTCATTTGTTAAACCACTTTATAATAAAAAAACATCGCATTTGTTAAAATTATATTTAAATCTGCAACGGTGTCTCACAATGGTACAATATGCAAATAGTTTATCTTCTAGCTTGTTTATAATTGAACAACATACCCAAAACTATTGATTATAATGACTGACGATTACCCACAACATATTTACGCTAAACAACAGAAATTTTAAACAGTTTTAATAAATATCTCAGTCGTAAATATTAATTGGATATACCAACACGAAATTTCCAGAGCACCGAATTCGGGGAGCCGAATAATTCAATTTGTTGGAATCGTCGAAACTGGAGCGGTCTTTTTTTATGGAAACGTTACAAAACAAAAGAAATTCGTTTCTCTAAATTTTTAGTAGGATATTGAGTTAATAATGTTATTATATATTAGAGCAGCTCGAGTATAAAGAACATTTGTATCACGCGCAAACGACAATACAAGACTCTATATTTGACAGACATTCTAGATTACTCAAACTGCTGGCACACATGCTTGAGTTCACCAACACGTAAAACAAGCGATTAATAATAATAACAATAATTTATTTTCAGACAAAAGGTAGTCCATATAGTGTTAGTAACAATAGGACTTAAAACTATGTTAGTACAGAGATATGGCAGTACAAAAACATTAACATTAATAATTAATAATAACAATTTACTTAAAACAGTGTTAGTAACAATGTGCCTTAAAACTATGTTAGTATTCTATTTTATTAAAAGAGTTCCTTATCGCACGAGCTACATCCTACATGCGCGTTGGTAGCTTCTATGCAGGTGCAACCAGTGATTAAAAGTTAACCGTCAGTTTTTGACAATTCTTCTATACGATAAAATGTCTACAACAGTCGGTTAAATAATAAATCCCTGTTAAAGTCTTAGTGAACTGCAGCCTTCTTAGCTCGGAACCGTATCATCTCTACTTACTATGAAAAAGAAGCGTACATCAATCACTCATTAACTAAATATTACATAACGCTTTGCTTAACACCTCATGGGAATAAGGCCTCTCAACATCCAGACGGCGCGTATAGAAGTTATTTGTTTACCGGGTCCTCAGGAATTAAGTAGAGCTTTATGTAAGATTGAGTTAGACATAAAGCCACAGGTGATGTGCTACGGGTCAGTAGCAGTTTCATAGCCGCTGAACAGTGGGACGAATTTCGGATTTGCGGACATTGGACTTTTGTGTTACATATAATTATTTTCTTTATGCGAATCGATAGCGAATGAGGCGATCAGATGTTACTTGGCCTTTTTTTCTTTATATTGCATAAGAGAAAATTTTATTATTACAACATTTTCCTCCTCCTTGCGTCGTTTATCCTCAATGCTGAGGGTCGTGGCCTCTTTGAACAATGTCCTGGACTATCTTACGCCAGTTCGCTCTATCTTCGGCGGCGTGGATGGCATCGTGCACCGAGGAGTTTAAGGCCGAGCGAATTTGGTCCGACCAACGCATTGGACTTCTGCCTCTCGGTCTCTTGCCGCTCACCTTGCCCGTTATAAGTAGTTTTTCTAAATTGTCACCTCTTTTCCGAGCAATGTGGCCAAAGAACTCAAAACTCCTCCGCAAGCAAGTGGTACTGAGTCTCATTGGTGCCTTCAGCTCGGCTAGAATCGATTCATTGGTTCTGTGTTCTGTCCAATGAATTCCGAGCATTTTCCTCCAGCACCACATTTCAAACGCGTCAATACGTTGGCGGTCAGTCTTCCTAAGGGTCCAAGTCTCCGCACCGTAGAGAAAGATGGAAAAAACAAGGGTGGTAACGAGCTGTTTCTTAGTTTTCCTTGAGATGTTCCTATCGCTCCATACACGGCCCAGTTGGGACATAGCGCTCTTTGCCATGCCAATCCGTCTTCTGACATCCTTCTCACAGGATCCGTTGTTCGTGATAACGGAGCCGAGATATGTGAAATCCTCTACAACATTTTACATGTTTTAATTATGTTCTATGACGTCACCTGATGTAATGGTCTGGTTGATAATTTATTAAATTAATTTACAATACTTAATATTCATGTTGTTTCGTTTCTTTATAACTATTTGGAGTTTAGTACTAAAAATAATCCCTGAGAAAATTTTCGAAAAGTACCTAAGTTCAGCTTCATATATCTAGAGAACGGGGCAGTCCGGGACAATATAAACACCCATAGATTAACTATACAAAATATCAAGCTGAGATCTGCCAAAACTTAGTACTTAGAGAGCATGTTAGATATCGTCCAATAGATTCTTTTTAAATATTCAATTTTTTTCGAATATTATAATATTTACAAAAAAATATATATTTAAAAATTACTTTTTTCTGAAAACATATTCTAAGCATATTTTAAATACGAATCTTTACATACAAAAATAAATACTACTTAATAAAAACTAATCAAATCTACGTTATAAAATGGATACTAAAACTAGATACCTACAAAATACTTAAAAACTACTAAATTAAAGATAAAAAAAACACAAAATAACATCTGTTCATCTTAATTAGGGCTATCGATTCGTATAAGGCAAATAATTATATGTAACAAAAAAATCCAATGTCAGCAAATCCGAAATCCGTCCCACTGTTCAGCGGCTATGAAACTGCACATCACCTATCTTTCATATAAGTGTGCAATGACCTCAATTCTCTTTGGTAAAAAAATTCGTGTACCTCTTTTTAACAGCAACAGACGCAAAGGAGAACGCCTGCCTACAAAACAGACGAAATTAGTCGCTGCATCCAGTAATATCTAAGAATAATCCAAATTTCTGAATTCATTCAAGTCAGTGACGTAACAGAGTTAGTAATTTCTCGGCCGCCATGATATCATCCCGGGCGAAAATAAACTTAGCATTGAATGGAACGAAATGTATACGGTGCCCTACTGTCAAACCGGTGAAGTCACAATCTAAAATTATTGAGTTATTACCATTGAAACTTGGTTTAATTAATCTTAAGGCCGAACAACAATGTCTCGCAAAACGGTTCACCCTTGTTTGGTATAACAACGTTTAGTCGAAAATCATTTCTTCGAACAACGTTTAAGAAAATAATCACTTTGTATAATATCGATTGACATAATTTTCCTTTCATCGAATGTTCATTTGATGTATTGTTCAGGTGGTATAATTTTCATTTCATCGAATGTTCATTTGCGATAACAACATTTGCGCTATTGATCAAAAAGTATAATGTTCATTTGATGTATTATTCAGGTCGTATAATTTTCATTCTCACGAATGTTCAATTGAACAATAGGTTAGCGAGAAGCGAAGCGACGAGCGAGTTAGGTTGACATGAACAAAGCGCACGAGCCGCCGGCGCCGCCGCCGTGCCGCGGCAGCGGCCGGCGAGTGCCAGAAGTGACTTTAGGGCGTTTTCACTGAATTATTACTGAACTGAATATTCGATACGATCTTTCGACCAAATCATTATTAGTTTAGTTAAACATTAGGTTAAATAAAATTAGTGCATTTGAAAATTCGGTGAAATGACATTATGTCAAATAAATAATTATGCAAAATAAAATTCTACCAATTAAACATTAGGTTAAATAAAATTAGTGCAAATGAAAATTCGGTGAAATGACATTATATCAAATAAATAATTATGCTAAATAAAATTCTACCAATTAAATATTCGGTCAAATGAATAATTATGCGAAATGACTTTATTGCAACTAAAATTAGACGAAACGATTTTCGAGCAAACGTTGTTATACCAAACAAGGGTAAACCTCGCAAAACAACCCTCTTATACGCTCTTGTAGACTGTACAACTCATTGTGTAAAGAGCTTGATATATTTTATCAGAGCCCCAAGATGTTTGTAAAAACTATTAAGGATAACATAGGAGGACTCGCACAACTATCAGATTAATTGTGTTTTTATTATTATCTATTATTATTGTTGCTTGTTTAACATTTCACTTATATTTTGTTTTTAGGCTAGCTAGCCGCCTTATAAAAAAATATATAAGTAAAAAGTTGTGCGCGGTTGTAATTGAGATACAAATTTGTTTCTGTTTTGTTGTAATGTTCTTTTTATATGTAATTGGTTTGTATCTTGTAACTGTGCCAAAAAATTAATAAATATGAAATCAAATGTATCAATTAGTTAAGTACCGTACAGTACTGGATATGTCAGTGAAAGAAAGAGCGGTACTGTAATTGTTATGCTTACTAGGCAGCTCCAACAATGTGCATCACTATAGCATTTTAAAGACAAAAAAAAGTCATATGATATACACAACACAACATTTGGTAGTGAGACACATCACAATACGCAATAACTTTTATATCACACTGTTATTTTAGTAAAAGTACTACACCGGATTCCTACTCGATACAAAAATTTTAAATATGAAAGTTCAAATGTTTGTTTGTCAAAATCATCAAACACGCAACACAGTTTCACAAATTTAGATGACATTCGCTACATAGGTGGATCATAACTTATGCTATTATCTGAGAGTAGAGTTTATGTAGTTTTGTAAGCGCACTATCGATGACTAAGCTTACCAGATCTCCGGTGTAAGACATAAGGTTAAAATTGGTTAATAATTATCAATATATCAAGTACATTATAATGTGTGCAAATGACTCTGGTATTGCAAGTGTCTAATAGGGTTCTTAACTGCTTACAATCAAACAGGCATTGTGTCTCGACCACAGATTTAATAAAACAGGGAGATAGGCCAAGCCGGCGTTAACTTGCGACAAGCGTATGCCCTGTGGGCATACATTTCCGCCACTACGCCTTCCGATAAAGTCAAGTGAATACGTAACTCAGCGATTTGACCGATCTCCTTTGCGGCTGTGCTTAACTTTCATCGCTTCGCTGTCCTTAAGACGCGCGCAATGAATAGTGTATATTACGGCATGCTCAACTAGAACCATGTTATGTAGTACGCTGATTGCGACACTCGGTCTTCCTATAAACTCGGCGATTCGACCGATCTCCTTAGATTGATATATTCTGTGGTCTCGACTTTTGTAAAAAAATATTTTATAGAATTACTTGTCGTCGATAAGCTCATCTTTGCATAGTCGCCGTCAGAATGTTAACCTACTTCTGATGCCGATTGTACATACTTACTTATCTTAATGTATAATATTTTTTAATAATGTATGTGTGTACAGTAAATGACATTAAAATGTTCTAGTCACTAAGTCACTGTAAAGTTTCGACCACTACACCTTAAGCTTCAATTTGGCAAAGATATTTCTCTCCAAAACTCCTCTAAAGGCAAATACACGAACGCTTTTCACAGAAGCCATTTTTGCTCGCACTCACTAAACGTTCCATTCGGGCAGTAACTCTTAATCCAGGTATCGTGAAAGAAATTAGGTGGCTGGGTTTAAAATGGGGTGGGGCGCTTCTGATAGCGGTGGCCAGTTACTTAAAGCGTTTTTGAATATTTTTATCTGCCCTGTCGTCGTAATAAATTGGACACAATCTTATCATTAACTGTGTGAACACAATAATTATGTCGACACTATTATTATTGTAATAGACTTTATTAAGATGTCAGTAGTTACAGAAGGTCTCGAAAGAAATCATTTCACCAATAAATTTGTACAGCTCAAGGAATACCAAACAAACTGTTTTGTACAGCCCAAGTAATCGAATCTTGTTTCAATGAGTGAACCGCGAAGGCAGTTCTACTTAGGCTTCAGTCATACATCACAAGGTTAATCTTTAAAACTTTTGTGATATTCAATCAGCTATTTTATGAAATGACAATGACAAAGAAACTTAAACCAAGCCTTTAAATGACAAAGAAACTTAAACCAAGCCTTTAAATGGTACTACATGTACTTTTATGAGATAGATCGCACTACACGGCAACGGAACTGCGCGACATGGCGAACAATTACATAAAAACAAAATTGTGCGCAGCTCCGCTGTGGTTCAGTTGTCGCTTTAGTGTGATCTAGCCTTTTTTTATAATATATTAAGAGATGGCAAACAAGCTTGCGGCCCACCTGGTGTTAAGTGGTTACTGTCGCCTATAGAGACTGGCATTATTAAGGCGAAATCACTTTACACTGCAAGTGCGTTGCCATACTAGGGACTAAGATGATAAAATGCCTTCCATGCCCAGTAATTACACTGGCTACCTCACCCTTCGGTCTGAAACACAGTGAATTGCTTCACGGCAGAAATAAGAAAGGCGGTGGTACCTACCTAGACGACCCTATACATGGGCCTACCACCTACATACAGTGCCGACCCTGACTGTATCTCCTGTATCCTCTACTATGTAAATTTCCACACCGAGTAAAACACAACTAGTCAAGTTACTTGACTCTACACTTCACTAAGCAAGAGCTTATTCCCTAAGTCCGAAATAACTACAATAGTTTTTCAAATAATTTTTATAATTAAAAATAGATATCTTTGCAAAAAGCATAGGGGGTATTGACCTTGTCTGAGCTATTCTAGAGTTAGTAGCAATTTAATTTTTCTATCTTCGCGACGCCTACATCTATTTCAGTACAACACGAAACTTTGCAGAGTGTAGCTAACTCGTAATAAAATAAGATTATTTTCATTTGAAGCTTAATACATTAATTTTGTTAGTGCCAACGTTTAAAATAATTTGTTGACATATTACTTATACACATTGAAGGAAAAGTATAAAGTTTACATGTAGCATCGAGCACAATGCTCGATGACATTGGGTTTCTCCCGAGTTCTTAGGCCTTAGTACGAGTTTGTTAGTTTTCGAGCTCGATCAAACGTATCGTTTCTTTTCATACATTGCCCACTAGCGCCCCTAGCGTAAACTATCAGAAACAGTGGCCAATGTATGAAGAAAGACGATACGTTTGATCGAGCTCGTAAACTATCAAAACTCATACTAAGGCGTCTTGTTGTAAAATCACGTGTGGATAAACCTCCATTTTTAACTCAATCTACCGTACAATAAAATTGTTTGATAATAAATCTACTTTTTTACTCCACATTGGCAAAATGCATAATCTTTATGAGTCGCAAACGCCATTATTTTAAAAGAAAAAGAAAGTGTAGCTTGCATTCTATAGGTAAAATATTAAGCTTCTTGCATTGGATCTAATTCGTTGAGTGACTATTTTCTCCTGAAATATTCGTTGATTGTTGACAGTCTTTTTTACTGAAAAAATCTGGTAGTAAAACGGTGGCAACAAAACTTTGTCGCGCGCATCGACGACGCTACTATTGCACGCTACTATTAACAATTTCGTAAAAAAATATCATTTTTACAATCTTTTATTTAGTTTCACCTGTCCCAATGTTTGTCATCAAATCTTGCAAATTAAATTAGATCCACTTCCTGTTTACCGATTGAGCTGAAATTTTGCATACATGTGTAAATCGCGTGACAATGCAATATTATGATGACATGGTGCTGATCTGATGATGGAGCTGGAAGGTGACCATAGGAACTTTACAATGAAACAACACAATCTCATCGAGTTTGGGCTCGTTTGTATCGTCTTGACGAGTAGATTGTCTTTCAATGGTAACCAGGATCTGATGATGGAAGGTATAGGAACTCTGTAATGAAACGACACAACTTCATCGACTTTCGGCTCGTTTGATTCGTCTTGACAAGTACTTTGTTTTTAGATGGTTAAAATTTACATCGAAAATCTTTTAAAATCGTCATTTTTTTTCTTTCTTCTTCACTTTATTTCGTCCGAAGGTTTTTAAAGATCTTAGTCGATTAAAATAAAAACTTTTTGATTTTGTTACCACGTTCGTTCTGTAATAAAAGAAGTGTATTGTTCGTTTATAATTTGTCTACAAAGATACAGAGCATGGTAACCATTCTACTAAGCTTAGTACAGTCTCGCTACAAGTGGCACCACACATCTTGCCCCAACTTGACCCACATACCATCGGTCCTCGCGCGGGAATTCTAGAATATTCTGTATACAATAATTTTGTTGATCGCTCGCTGTATTTCTGTATAAACAAACTGAGATACTCTCTATCGTTGGTTGGTGAAAATTAAGAGCATGTTTTAAGGAAATATTTTTTTTACGAAATTCTGAATAGCAGTACAGACGGTAAATTACATTATTCTTCTGAAGTATTGTGTTTCTGTTAGTAAACAAACCCCACCACCACAACGGGAGGAAGCCAGTGACCTCTTCTTTTTCTTCTAGAAAAATAAACTAACATCGACACCAAACAAGAAGTACAGCGTACCATGACATAGGAACGTGTTTGGCACCGAATGTAACACGTTATGAATTTTAAATGCCCACTAGAAGCTATCAAAACCAGAATATTCTCGTTGACTGTGGTAATGCTATTGGTCGTGCATGATCGGTGATTAGTAGCCCAAAGCCCAATCCGTGCAAAATTAGTGAAAAGTAGGTAGCCCAAAGAATTGAGAACCTTACGTGGCGGCTGCCTACCGGGAGACGAAGCGTTGTAAGGCCCCCACAAGATGGATCGACGATCTTGTAAAAGTCGCGGGAAGTCACTGGATGAGGACAGTGCCAGACCGACCGGGTTGAAGATCCTTAGAGGAGGTATTTCCAAAAGTGGAAGTTTCTCGGCTGATATGATAATGACGACCGGTGAAGGAACTGTCTTTTGAGCGTTGTTTCGTAATCCAAACAAGGAATATATTTTTGCATGTGTGACGGTTACGGACATGGTATGTAATAGACAGAGAGCTTTCAGTGACAGTGTTAGTAACTTTTAAATACTTGGTATTTTATCACAGAGGTAGCCAGTCATGCGGACTTAAACAAGCCCGCTGACCGAATATTGGTGGATCAATCCCAGGACCTATGGATATAACTCCGAATCACTAGACTACAAGAATCATGAGACAGGATTTTTTTTATTACGAGATTGCAAACAGAAGGTCGACCTGCCCGCCTAGCATGACCACCGAAACACGATATGATATGATATGATATAGCCATGTATCGCGTTGAACTGTCAAAAATTATTGGATATAATCGCAATCTTGAAAATTTATCGAAACTACGAACATGTATAAGCCTTATACATGTTCGTAGTTTCGATAAAATTTCAAGTTGATGGTTATATCCAATAATTTTTGACAGTTCAACGCGATAAATGGCTATATCATATCATATCATATCGTGTTTCGGTGGTCATGCTAGGCGGACTGGTGTTAAGCAGTTATCGTCGCCTATTGACACATGCAATATTAAGTGTAAATCACGTAGCACCGCAAGTGCGTTTGCCATCCTGGGGACTAAGATGATATGCCGTCCATGCCCATGCAATTACACTGGCTACCTTTCCCTTCAATCTGAAGCACAGCGAATTGCTTCACGGCAGAAATAAGAATGGCAGTGGTACCTACCTAGACGAGGATCGTCTAGGTAGGTACCACTGTTCTGTATACAGTTCCGACCCTGACTGTATCTCCTACACTACTCTACTCTGTAAATTTCCACACCAAGAGAAACATAACCCTAGTAAAGTTACTTGACTCTACACTTTATTAAAGAAGAGCTAATTGCCTAAGTCCATAAGTCCTCCAGTCTTTAAGATAAGATTAAGATACGGATATCTAAATTACTGCTGGGACAAGATACACTACACAAAGCACGAAAACATATTAAAACTAAAATACGAGCCGCAAAGAAAAAACCAAATACCGAGAGAGAAACGTAATTATTAGCTACCCTTTTACAGTGTAAAAGTAGGGAGGGGCTAAAGTCGATACGATATCGATACCAGGTTTTTATTGAATGTTATTAATGTTATTAATTGTGTAATAATTATTATTCCTTTCTAACGTTTTAAGTTACATTAAGAACTAATACTAGTTTGGGCGCTATTTACAATCTGTTACTGTTGTACATTTTTAGAAATAAATGTTTATTTTTTAAGCTATTGCATAGCTTCTATCGCGGGCCTTGAGCGCGGGGACCGAATCCAGAAATTCCGTAACGAAAAAACCTCACGCTCCCCACTCCGATGGGCAAGGAGGTGTGGCTTGAAGGCCGTGCATCGTCTAACGTCGTTTCAGTTCGGCAGTCTTCGACACGGCGTTGTGTGCGTGCGTGCGTTGATACAAAATGCTATGCAATAGCTTTACCGCGGCAGTCCCCGAGTGCCACACGTCTATTTTTTATTTAAATATCAGATAACGGACAAATAAACATAAAAGTTTATATATTTTTGTAAATCATCATCATCATAACAGTCTCTAGAATTCGACCCACTGTTGGGACACTAGGCCTCTCCTTGTCGTCGAAGGAGGTTTATGCAGTAGTTCTACACGCTTGCCGAATGCGGATTTTTGTAAACAAATTTATATAAATACATAAACAATCGATGACTCTTGAATAAATTTAATATTCGTGTTCATCACAAAAGCATTCGCCACTACCGGGACTCGAGCGCAGACCGCTTGACGTGTAGGTAGCGTTACTGAATAATCCACTACGTTGACAGATTGACGTCGAAACCCTCTGTTTTTTCTGACCTTTTCGACAGACTGATGAGATTCCCTTCGAATTGACACAGATTTTTATTTTCAAGGAAAACATTAACATCGTATTAACGGACAACCTGTTAAAATTTTTAATTGGTTTACAAATTTAAATGGTTGAAAAATATACAAAATCAAATAGAAAATGAGAATCAAGAAAAGAAGACTAGCAAAAATTCTTATCCGGAGAAGAAACCTAAAATTGGAGCTTTTCGTAGGAGATTCTTTTTTATCTAGAAATTTTAAATAGAGGCAAATATAATGTAAAATATTTATTTTCAATTATAACCCGTTGAATTTATTTCAAACTGGTATTTATCGATAAAAGCTGGGCGCATCACTATTCAACCAGCCCGTGAGCCGTGCCCGACTATCGCACATACAGAACATTAATTTGCGGCTGTCAAAATGTTCTTGTACACAAGTCGGATCTGAAAATTTCACAAAATAACCAACTATTTTTCAGTGTTTCAACCGCTGAAACTGTGATTACATGCCGAAATCCTTTGAGTAAGACTTTTCTGTTCTAGCGCTAACTTTAAAACTTTAAAACTTTTATTTCTTATATACTTATACTAGCTTTTGCCCGCAATTTCGTCCGCGTGGAATAGTCTTCACGCCTCTTCTGAATGACCCAGGATTGTAGGTAGGAAAGAACACGTGTGCTGGCAGTTAATTCCATTTCTTGATTGTGCGACCAAGAAACGAGTTGCCAAATTTCTTAGTTCGCGTTGGTATGGTAGCCACAGTTTGTCGGTGACAACGTAGACCAGCACGCGTAGTCCTTAAAAGGAAGGGAGATGGTTGGATTAGGGAAATAAGCTCCTCAGAGCACTCGCCGTAGTACAGACGGTGGAACGCGCTCAATGACGCAATATCGCGACGCAATTGGAGAAGCTCAAGATGCTTGGTCATCTCTTCGTCGCCGATGATGCGGGTCACGCGACGCTGCTACCTACCCAAAGCATCGAGAACGTACTCAGCGGAGCCATCCCACAGGTACGAGCAATACTCCACGCAGGATCATACATGCGTCTTGTATAGCAAGCACAGTTGATTTGGCGTGAGTAAACGCCGCACCTTGTTCAGGAAACCGAGTTTCATATTCATATGAAATTTTTCATTCTCTGGCACTGGTATATGAAAACTATAAACATTTATCATTTATACCAATAGCCACAATGTATTCCCCAATCCATACATTAAGTATAATTAAAAGTGCGACCTGAAAATGTTGGCAGCCCACTGATGTGAACTCAATAATTTATACGAAACATTGCTGTGTATGTCGAACTTATTTTATAAGTATTTTAAGTTGGTATTACAGTAACTCTGCTACCATGCATAAACATTACTTTTGGCTGCGTCGTGATGTCACAGAAGGAGATGCTCGGAGTTTCTGAGATGAGATCCGCAGAAGAACCAAGGTCACCGACATAGCCCAAAGAATTGCGAACCTTAAGTGGCAGTGGGCAGGGCACATTGCGAGGACAGACGGCCGTTGGGCGGAAAGGTCCTCAAGTGGCGACCACGTAGCGGGAGAGGTACAGTTAGGCCCCCACAAGGTGGACCGACGATTTGGTAAATGAAGCCGCTGGATTCGCTGAAATCCTTGGGGGAGGCCTATGTCCAACAATAGGCGTTTCTCGGTGGAAATGATGATGAATGATGGCCCAGTAGTTTTTGATATTATTTCTTACAACACTCTTGTATCGTCGAGGTATCTAGGAGAGGCACAGTGGACTAGCTACCCGAACCGAACTTTGGGGTAGTACCTCCACCTTACAGAAGACCAGAGTTAAATAACTCTACATTTTTGTGGTGTGTTTCTGTTGGTGAGTAAGGTCGACAGAGCTCCACGGGATAGGGACTATGGTTGTCAGCGCGCGAGTGTCACGTCATTGTTGCAAGCGTCTATAGGCTACGGTGCCTGCTTACCACCAGGCAGGCCGTATGCTTGTCTGACAACCAAGTAACAACAAAAAAAAAGTGGTCTCTCCTTGACTTTCTCGTATACCGCAAACGACCTTATATTTTGATGTCATACATGCATGTTAAATTTTGGTCACCCATCCGAGTACCGACCACGCACTTGGTTGCTTAACTTTCGTGATCGATGACTCAAAAGTTGATACAAACCTTATATTTTGATGTCCTACATGCATGTAAAATTTGGTTGCAATAAGTTAAAGCATGCTCGAGTTATCGTGCTAACGCACAGATATACAGATAAATAGACACACAGACACACACAGCCATAATTCCAAAAAAATAAATTTTTGGACTCAGGGAGGTCCAAAACGTCTAAATCCATCAAAATCTCGAGGTCGATTTTTTTACGATTACATGACTTTTTCTATACTACGTATACGAGAAAGTAATAAAGTAATATTTTCTCTTCATAATAGAGTAGACGTAACGAAGCTTGTTATACCAAAAAGAAGAATATTTATTTTATTATAAATACTTAAAAGAATTTTTTATTCCAATTAATGCCATGTCTTCCCAAACAACGGTACAATAAGGGGAAAAATAAGTAGAATTAAAAAAAACAACCTTCTTAACATTAAGGCGCTCAAAACAACATGCCGAGTTCGGGAAAATTTTGCGAAATTACACCTACTTATTATTTTAAATAAGTTGTATTTTGCTTTGTTATTCGCAATTTATTCTGGCAAGTTTTCGCGTAGGCATATTTTGCTCGATTTTACTTTCTTAAAACAGGGTTACACGCGATGCGAAATCTTTGAAATAAAAAAGTAAAAATAATTTTTCTACCTAACTAATTTTATTTAATAGGTACTGCTACAGACTACGCATTTTAAGTAACAAGGTTTGATTTAACAAAACAAATTGATTATATTTGCATTCTGATAACTGCTATACACACAACTTGATTACAATGCAATGAATATTTTTGAAGCATAAAAAAATACTTAACAAGATAAATAACCTAATATTAAAAAGCGTCGTGTCAGTGCATAAGAGCGTCGTCTCCCACCCGGGAGGCACCGGTTCGATCCCCGCCACGAACCAATGTGTTTTCAAATTTTGAATTCATATGTACGTTTAATCGACGCTTTTACGGTGAAAGAAAACCTGCATACACCTATGAAGAAATTCCTAGGTTGTGTGTGAAGTCGACCAACCCGCACTTGGCCAGCGTGGTTGACTAAGGCCTAATCGCCCCTAATGTGGGGTAGGCTCGAGCCCGAGGTGACATTGTATGAGCTGTTGATGATGAAGAATAGTAAACAAAAACAAATATCTGGACGGGCTTCTAAATTGTACCAGCTAAAGGTCAAGCAAATGACTTCATTCCACCTGGTGCTAAACAGAAGTGCTAGCCACTAGCCACCCTCGCCTTGCCGGCCTGCAAGGTGCTCTAAACCAACACAAATTTATAGTCCCCTGGTAATCGCACCCAGAACTTATAGACTAATCATTATTCATCTCTGTTCAGCTCTTCGCCATAGCAAACAATGATTTTGAATGGGACACGTACGCGTCATTTCAGCTGCGGAAAATTGAACGAATGCATACGCATCTCCATACAAATCCATTGTTTTCTAAATGGACAAAAATACGAGCAAAGCTTAGAGCTGAATGAAGGGCATAGCAGACTTATCAGCTTGGTACAGCATCACCTCATCTTAATATGAAAAAGAGGCGATGCGCTACAAGCTTTTACTCACGTGAAAGGGAAAACATTGATTACTCTAATACTTTTTTACATGACTTTGTTGTGACAATTCAAATTGTATGAATCACTAACCGGTCACTAGAACATAAGTTCAATTATCACAAATTACGTACAATTTGATGACACTAAACACATATCATTTATATTTAGTGATTTGTGGAAATGGGTCTGTAATTATTATTTATTTTTTAATTAAATATAGGGAGCTAATTATAACAGTTGTTTTCGTTAGTGTTGCCACAGAGAAAAAAAGTCAAGTTAGGTTAGTCCCTTATTCCGCTTATTAACAAACTTATATAAGTTCACACAAATTACACTCACACACCAATCACACTACACACACACACACACCACATTTACACCGCATACATATACCTACTAACCCTCTTAATGTTTTCTTTGATTCCCATCCCGTGACCACGAACGCTGAAAAGTGTTACGAAACGTCGGGCAATAATAATATCATGTAAAATCTAATTACACGCGAGTTAAATCCGTAAAAGTTGTTTTATTTATAACCCTCTTAAGTTTTGTTAATATAAAGTAAATCCATAATTAGATTTAAGACTTACAATCAAAATATACTTATTTGTATTCAAATATCTGTAAATTTTGTAAAAAAAAGAGGCGATATAACTACCCTTCCCGAGTTGAAGTGTGTTCTGACCTTTACTCGCCACTGCGCAAGTGACTTGGTGCGACGGTCTGCATAGGGTTAAAAATCTCCCTCGGCCATCTTTTACGCTACCCACGGGATGAAATAAGTATCGAGTTTTCTTCGTGACCATGAACTTACACCGTTTCCCAAATTACACAAGACTCAGTACTGTGCCTTGTGTAATTTGTGCATCAATTGTAATTTGCACAACCTTGTGTAATTTGTACTAAGAGCAAACAAGCTTGCGGCCCACCTGGTGTTAAGTGGTTATTAACTATAGACACTTGCAATGTTAAGGATAAATCACATAACACTATAAGTGCTTTGCCATCCTGGGGACTAAGATGATATGCCCTCTATGCCCAGTAATTACACTGGCTACTTTTCCCTTCAATCCGAAACACAGCGAACTGCTTCACGGCAGAAATAAGAAAGGTGGTGGTACCTACCCAGACGACCCTACATATGGGTCTACCGCCTAGTAAAGGCATAGTACAATCTTGTGTGCATTGTGCAACAATTGTACAACCTTCTGTAATTTGAAGAGCCTCGAAAAGCCTTGTGTAATTTGTGCATAGTAGTAAATATAAAATCTAACCTCCTGCTCTCTTTATTTCGTGGCAACCCACCCTCCCTAATCATTCAAATACGCCTCATCCTTAACCAAATAACATAACTACCTCCACAAAACATATTATGCTAATACCCCCGTACAGACTCCGGAGTCGCTACAATCGAATAATATCTCGATTTTTTCCCCGATACCGAATGATCGACGGCTCTCGATTTGCCATCTGAGCGGATATTCGTTCTGATTTATCTACGTAACTGTATACGAATATTTGGCGATAGTTTCAAGGGTAATGTTGTTATGTTCAAATTAAATGAAAATGAAGATCAATTAATATTAATGTTATTTAACTAATGTATCGCTCAAAAAATATAAAAATTGGCCATCGACCCGCGATTTTTTCAATGTAATTTAAACTATGTTACTCTGTGAAAAGTATAGAATTCCCTAGTTAAAGATTTTTTATTTATTTTCAATTTTATTTATTAAACTAACTTCCGCCCGCAACTTCGTACGCGTGGACATTTTACTCCCTTAGGGGTGGAATTTCCAAAAATCCTTTCTTAGCGGATGCCTACGTCATAACATCTAGCTGCATGCCAATTTTCAGCCCGATCCGTCCAGTGGTTTGGGCTATGCGTTGATAGATCACTATGTCAGTCAGTCAGTCACCTTTGAGTTATTTATATTTAGATGAAACTAACTATACTGAAATACTATAAATTATATAAATGTAACATCAACCAGTTAAATTCCCACTTATTAATTACTTAACATAAACTTTAAACGTAAATACAATTTCAAGGAATACGTAGAAAAAGAATTACCTATTCAAAGAATCAGTTACAAATCGGATTTTATAGTTCATCATAACAGCCTTTATAATTTGACCCACTGCTGGGACACAATGCCTCTCCTTGTCATCGAAGGAGGTTTAGGCAGTAGTCCATCACGGTTGCCCAATGGTGGACGGAGTATAAGGTGATCAATACCCCTTTGCTGATCCATTAGTCGCCTTCTACGACACCCATTGGAGGATGTGGGGTGATGCTATTCTAGTTTGCATCACACGGCTTTTTATGGTTAAATAACTTTAAATCTCAATAGATTACAAAAGGTAATGACTTTCTGAGAATTTTTACATTCCTACAATCAAACTCATTAACTCAAAGGGGTTGAGAGCACAGTCTTAAGTACCATTTAGTGACTCATAAAGCCAAATCGACATAAATCGACGCTTCTACGGTGAAGGAAAACATCGTGAGGAAACCTGCACACACCTATGAAGAAATTCTTAGGTTGTGTGTGAAGTCGACCCACCCGCACTTGGCCAGCGTGGTTGACTAAGGCCTAATCGCCCCTCATCTGGGGTAGGCTCGAGCCCCTCGGTGGGAACATTATATGAGCTGATGATGATGATGAAAGCCACATCTGGCAGTGTGGGCCATGTAGTGCTTCAAAATATTGACAGGTTGCCAGTTTTACAGTATACGGCGGAATATACGTACATACAAACATACATAGACTGCTAAAATCATTCCTTCCTTTCGGCTTCTCCACAGTCGGGTAAAAAACTGAACGTTTTATTAATTAGTAACCATTACTACTGACAAATAACTGTTAGAGTGTTTAGTTGCAGTTTTAACTGCGCACTTACAAGATGAATCACTACTGCAGAGCAATTTAACTTTGTTACACTCTAGTTAATGAAAAAATAACTTTATTTTACTTTTTAGCGCACATGACAAGGCGTTTATTTACTAAATGATAATTAAATTACACAATACCATTTGTCTCTACGAAGAAGCGTCGTTTGCGTAGTCACCGGTTCGAACCCCGCCACGTACCAATGTGTTTTCAAATTTTGAATTCATATGTACGTTTATTCGACGCTTTTACGGTAAAGGAAAACATCGGGACCTGCACACACCTATGAAGAAATTCTTAGGTTGTGTGTGAAAAGGTTGAAATGTGAATTTTTTAAAAACAGCAATTTTACTAATTTAAAAGTTATAATGAAGTATTTTTAACTACTCACTAATATTTTATCTTTCTAGACTCTATTTTTAAATTAGTTAGGGCGAGCTTATCTCTACAAGAGATCTCTTCCAGCCAACCCAGAGTGTGTGTCAGAGACTACATTAATAAGAGAATGTTAAAAGAAAAAAAGATATACTAATGTAGGTAAATAAAGATAATCATAATCAACTATACACTTATATGATACCTATAAGAAATATCGATTGGTTACAAAAAGAGAGAACTTTTTTGTGATTTAGCTGGTTTAATGCCTGGTTCAGGCAAGTGATTTATCAAGAAAAATTTAAAATGCAGATTTATTTCTATTTTTAAAAGAATACTTAATAAAATTTATTTTCGTTTTTTTTTTGTTTTAAAAAATCGCTAATTCTATTGGTAATATTTAATAATAATAAATTATCTTTATTTGTTTATGTTATATTACTTACCTACTACTTATCTGTATTTTTTTATTTATTTTTAAGAATAAAATAATTGCTGTCATTTTAGAAATGACAGAAACAATAAATCCCCAGAAATAGGCGAGATTTATAAAAAAAATGATTTTCATTTGAATATAGAAATACCTATCTATTTTTATTACAGTTGTCAATAAAGCTTTATAGTTAGTTGGGCACAATACATTTTTACTAGAATTATGTATCTCTGTTAAAAAAAAATAGATAAAAAGTTCTGAAATCCTTTCAAAATGAGATATTTTCCATTGTAAAGTCAATA
The DNA here is from genome assembly GCA_955850985.1 of Elophila nymphaeata. Classification (NCBI taxonomy): domain Eukaryota; kingdom Metazoa; phylum Arthropoda; class Insecta; order Lepidoptera; family Crambidae; genus Elophila; species Elophila nymphaeata. The sequence continues at coordinate 13,487,454 of OY039092.1, forward strand.
GAATTGACTATTATATGAGCTTATAAAATATTTAAATGACAAAATAAACATTTAGCCATGCCTGGCAGATGACAATGAGAATATGTAATTTTTTTTCAATAAAGATTGTACTATTACTGTATCAACCCCTATTATATATCATATTGTAAGAATATTTAACATTTACATATACGAATATCAATACTGAAAGAGGTAATGTAATTAATATGTAACTTCTTAAAAATCCTACTTTGATAATTTCGTATTCTGACTGCAGGCTTCTACACTGTAACTTACCTACATATTTACAAACGAATCTTGAAAAAACGACAGCGGTAAGATTTTTTTTATTTAGTACGTATATTATATCGTACTTTATATCATATTCATATAACTAATGTTAAGGTATTTAGGTATTCACTGTTCAAAAACATTAGTCGTTCAAATGGAATATTTTATTAAACTGAAAACTCGGCCAGCATTTCCAATTTTCCCAAAAACATATGCTCACTAACGCTTTGCTATGTTCCTATTCACGAATTATACGGAAACACTATTTGCCATAGTGAAATTAGTTTTCTATTAAAATCAGTCTTAAAACAATATCGTTTCAAAGGAGATCTATTTTGAAACCGAACCAAATATTACCAAAAACACATCTACTTTAGGAGAAATTACAAACGTTTTTCTAGAGATAACAAAATTTTCTCACTCCTGAAGATCCTAAAAAAATATTAGTGAAACCATGAGCGTCGAAAGATAAATAGTTTCAGTACAGAGAAGAGTCATTTGTGTTATGAATAGAAAAAAGTCACGTACGGCTACAGGCAGTTCCAAAATAATTTCCAGCGAATTTCAGCATAAGCAACGTTCAAAAAAATCTCGGAAACCATACATTCGAACATTAATTTCGCGAGATTCGCAACCCGAATTAATAATAACAATAATTAGACATAAAAAACCAACAAAGCTTACTCTTTAAGATATTTTCCGTTTCTTCACAAGCAATCCACACAAAATTCACGTTTCACAAACACTAAAATATCTTAAAACGATTTAATGGTACACGATCAGGGTCGTGCGATCGACGCGGGTTTTCGGACGAGCGACGCACGTGCGTCCCTTACGGAGTCGCAAACGACACTGGCGCGACTATGGGAGCTGGATCCGGGAACCCACACACAAGGTTGCCTATGTGTGCGTCTTCAGGTCACCAGGATTCAGTAAAGACAAGCGTGGAGTGCCATGCCCTATTTCAGGCGGTGTTTTAATTCTTTTACTTCGCTGCAGTTTGATAGCGAACTGAAGACTTTTGACGTGAGCTTTTCGCGCCGTTTTTCAGTTTTCGAACACCAACGTTTTATCGGAGTTCCATGTGCGATTATAGATTTTAAATTTGTAATTGGCTATCTAACTTGTCAGTAACTTAATAAAGCTGTTATTACGACTTAGGTGGTAACTTAACTAGTTTTAGTGTTGCTTCCATCGGATCCAGAGGTGCCTTAAACGCTTTCGCACGAGAGCCTGGGGTTTGCCTTCTTAAGCTTCTTAGCCCACCTCGCGCGGTCTTCGACACCCTTGGTGGAGAGACTGTTGGCACGTAAGTCCTCCTTCGCGACATCAAGCCAGCGTTTCTTGGGCCTGCCTCTTTTACTGGCACCTGGCAGAGATGGTATGGCAAGACATTTGATTCTCTAAACTTTGAATTCGCTATCTTCATCTCAAATTAAATTATCACAAGATATATTTTCACAGAAAGAGAAATGTATAATTTTCGAAACTTACCGCAAATACGAAAATTATACTAAACATACCAAATTCTATTTTTATAAAAATTCGAACACACTTTCTCAGTACCTAAATCTTTAGGGTTATTTTTAGATGGACCCAAGATAGTTTTACCGTTTTTTTCTGTTTCTTTGTTAAAAATACAGAAGGCTGCTTTATTGACACGAAAATAGTGTCACACTTCTCAGTAAAATTGAATTTCATTTTGAAATCGAATAGAAATGTAATCGTTAATGGTTCGAAATCTCTTCTAATATTAATCGGACGATGGTTTTGCGGAGGCACATATTGAGTACAGTCATCCATATATTTTTAACACAATAAAGTAATTGAGCTTTCATTTTAGACTACAAATTTGCATTTTAGAATTATGTTGATTATGTATAGTTGATCTCGGTGTCGGGTCAATATCTATTATAATATTATATATGCAAATTCGAGGAAAGTCATTTTGTAGACTCGGTACTGACCTAGTGTAAATAGATTTCAATCAATACTTTTATTTGCACATATGGGTATACATTTATAAAGTGATCTTTTTGTTAAAATTTAGCAGCCATTTCACCATAATTATGCATGCAAAATTTGGAGTCTGACTTCAATATTCCCGTATTGACTGCATGTAAACGTGGCCAGTTCTCGGCGCCAACACTAGCCAGGCGCTAAACTAGGAACTAACTAAGATACTAAACTTGAGTTTCCAAAGGATTCCAAAGTGGAAGCATTTCTGATAGATACTCGTGCAGATTTAAGAGAACATTATGACGGAAGCTCTGGAAATCTTACACACCACCAGACTCTACCTCATACCATCAGATGGAATAATAGTACATTGTTCACCGTGGGAAGAAAGGGACAGATTACAATGAGAGAGCAGTTTAATAATACTCCCGAGTTGGGAATCGAACTTTCTTCCAAGTGCTTTATACTTCACCTGTGAGGAGCATTAAAAGACTTGTTTAATTGACATAAGCACTTTAAATGAATTATAAAGAGATTATTACATTTGTATTGGACTAATGCAAAAATTGAAGGCGCCGCATTGTTGGAGCAAGAAATGACTAAATTAATTAACCTCTTGTCTGTCCCGACGCCATAACCAAACGTCTGTCAAAAAGTGCCTGTCTGTCAGACACCTGATTAAGGCGTCTGTTTTCCAAAATTGTCGTTCAACTTTTGAAACTCAATTTGGCCGGGTTATCGGTTCTATCTCTCTCAAACTTTACTACAACTTATAGAGTAGAACAGAGATGCAATATAACGCGGCCATAATATTAAACAGTTACTTACAGTTTTGTAAGGAAGATTTATATTAGTATTCGATATTTGAGGCAGTACAGGAAAAGAAGGCGATGGCGCACTTGGGTTAGGGTGTTCTAACACTGGTTTTCGTGGGACAGAGTTCATGACCGAAGCACCTGTAGAAAGTCTTGATAATTTATTGTCTCTGCGGCAAAATGCGTCGCGAATTATGATGGGTCTGAATGAACCGCGTTAGAAATGAGGGAATAATAGCTGTTCCAATCAGGTGTAGTGTAAAAATATTTGCTTTACCTTTCATAGCAAATTGAAACCATTATTAGCAAGTCAAGGTATTTGCAGGATGTCGACAATAATGTGTGTTAGTGTACGCGGCTTGCGGCGAGGCCGTCAGCGGCAGACGGCCGCGGTATGTGCCGTGACCACCTCTCTATGGCGCGATGCAGTATATGCGACTGAGTTGTTACATAATAAGCGCTGCCTAATTTACGTCTACATTCCGTTATCATACAATACAAACATGGGTATATACAAACAGAGTAATAATAAGATTGTAACCAGCCAACTTGCGATGGAAATAAGTTTAATAAAGTATAGGATGGCAAGTGCGTTGCTATCCTGGGGATTAAGATGATATGGCGTCGATGCCTAGTATTTACTCTGGCTACCTTTCCTTTCCGAAATCCGAAACACAGCGAACTCACGGCAGAAATAGGAAAGGCGGTGGTACCTACCCAGACGACTCTACATATGGGTCTACCACCTAGTAAAACTACTTTTGTAATAAGGCTTCAAATTTCTCTATGATTTTTTATTGTATGTATTTTAGTTTGTAAAAATACTGTCACTACTTTGAGGCACCGCATGACGCATACTGCCAGATATGGCTTTATGTGCTACTAATCAAAAATTATTTTGTATTAATGTTACTTAAGCCTTATAAACTAAAAATTAAATAAATCGTTAAGTATGGCGTCTTGCTGTTCATTATACTGAAGTCACGTGATAGAGTAAATAGCATATTTATAACCTAATCTCAATGTATTTGATTAAAAACACCGTAAACAATGGAAATGTCTCGAACTATTTTTAAGAAAGGCGCATCTTACTAGACATTAAAAAAAACATCTTTTTTATCTACAATGTTACACTTCACCGCACGCGTCTGCCATCTGTCTATTTTTGATTGCACATGCTAAATACTCCACATACAAATGCTACAACTAACACACAGTATACAGAAAGGAGCAACGTACATTCCTACTCTGTAACGCAGCTTAATAACACAGACTAAATACATTTAATAGAAACTTTGCTGTACAAAAACAGAAGTTAAAAATTTAAAGGAAGTTTTCGTACGCTGTGGTTCAACAGAACCGTTACACGCCACCTGTTTATGATAAGGCGTCAGGTGCGTGTCAGAGCGGGACGGAAGATGTGTCGTTGCACCCACGCACCCTTAAGGACTACGCACCTGTAATCGCAAAAAATAGGTTTTTGAACTCTAAATGATTGTGTTACGGTAGATTATTTTATATTTATTAAGTGAAAGTGTTATTTTGGTACATATTTGATTTTTATCAGAGAAATGGCATAGCGGATTAGCCACTCGAAATTGGAAGCTTTTGTGCACACCGCTCTCAGATGTAGGTGTCCTGAGTTCAATTCCCAGAAGCTTACAATACTACAGTCAGTGAAATACTTAATTAAGATACTTTTATATAGAAAATCGGGAGTGGTCTCCCCTTGACTTTCTCGTATAACGGGAACGACTCAAAAGTTGATAGAAACCTTATATTTTGATGTCATACATGCATGTTAAATTCTGGTCACCCATCCGAGTATCGACCGCGCACTTGGTTGCTTAACTTTCGAGTTCGACGGCTCAAAAGTTGATAGAAACCATATATTTTGATGTCATGCACGCATGTTAAATTTGGTTGCAATAAGTTAAAGCATGCTCGAGCTATCGTGCTAACGCACAGACACACACAGACATAATAATTCCAAAAAAAAATATTTTTGTACTCAGAGACGTCCAAAACGTGTAAATCCGTCAAAATCTCGAGGTCGAATTTTTTGACGATTACAAATACTTCCTCTATAATAATAATAAAACTTTATTTCAGGTAAATTACACCCATAGTACAATATTACAATTACAATTGAATAATTAATACATTAAATCAAATAATAAAATTAAAATTATAAAATTAAATAAATTGAATGGAAAATTTAAATTAAATAAATTGAACGAATTAAAATAATAATATAAAGTAAATAAATATATTCTAATTACATTAAATTTATTATGATTTTTCATGTCATGTTATGTCAAATTGATGAACTACGTATACGAGAAAGAAAAATGAAACTTGTCAATAAACGTTGTTTGATTTCTAATACTAAATGTAAATAAAGGTTTTCATTCACCTGTACTTTATTAAGTATGGCTAAATCAATGCAGTTCCATTATCAGAAAACACCGGTTTTCCGTACAACCATGTCCCTAAATTAGCTCGGTTAATCGATGCTCCACTGTATATTATAAAATTCATGAATTTTTTAATTAAAATGTGAATTGACATACTTCTTGTGGTAGATACATACATAATCAGCTCACTATCCCCAAAGAGGTCGAGCAGAGCTTCAGATAATATTCGGTTTATACACATAGCCACATCTGGCAGTATGGGCCTGTCCCCAACACAAAAGGCGAACCAAATCCAAAAACTAACAATCCTTCAGTAAACTATCCAACTACAGCCAACGACTAATCGGCATATTCGCTAACTTTTATTGACACATGAAAGTGATAGTCACCGAGCTATTTAACCGACTTCAAAAAAAGGGGGAGGTTCTTATTGTTCCTTAACAATTTTCTCATAGATATAGGAAACTGCAGTTCGGCAATGTAAAAGAGAAAAAACATGGTAACTTGTACATTAGAGCGAGATAGACTGATAGACGAGACCATTTCACGTGCACGCTGGCGTCCTAGGTCGGCCTGTCAGTCACGTAGAAAAGACAGCAACTGTCAGACTGTCAGATACTATTTGTCACGTACACAATGCGCATTACTCACACATTGGTGCATTTTTTTGATCTCGCCCTAGTCAATTCATTGCCAATCTATAAACGACAGTAATTATAAGTCTATGGCTTCAATATCAACCCATGGCCTCAACTATATAAGGCACAAATTCGGCCCCACATGGAATACTGGTCTCATCTATGGGCGGGCGCACCCCAGTACCAACTTCTTCCCTTAGACTGCATACAAAGGAGAGCAGCTCGAATTGTTGACGAACCAGCCCTTTCTGATCGGCTTGACACTTTGTCATTGCGTAGAGATGTGGCATCACTCTGCATCTTTTGCCGCCTGTATCACGGGGAATATTCTGAGGAGTTGTTCGGAATTATACCAGCTGCTGCATTCCGCCATCGTTCCTCGCGACGACAAATCCATCCCCACAGTCTTGATGCTTGGCTATCCACAACCGTGCGTTTTTCGCGCAATTTCCTACCGCGGACCACAAGACTGTGGAACCAACTTTCGCCAGCGGTTCCCGAACCGATACGACCTGGACATCTTCAAAAAAAGAGCGTATTCCTTCCTTAAAGGCCGGCAACGCATTTGCGATGCCTCTGGTGTTGCAAATGTCCATGGGCGGCGGTGATCACTTGCCATCAGGTGAACCGTCTGCTCGTTTGTCCCCTTTTCCATAAAAAAAGACTATTAGACTATTTTGATAGTTGTCATATAAAAGAGCAATGGATATGTAATTTTCTCCTCAGACCAATTGACAGAAGAAAGACACATTAGTTTGAGATTTTCTCGCTATTAATAGTGACACAAAACTTCTATAGACTGTGTTTTTACTATACACTCTGATTGTCGAAAGAGTTAGTTAGTGAATAGGCCAACTGAACAGATGTTACACTCAAAATCATCTCGGCATTTCGAATATATGATAGACTGAGTAAAAATACAACACCGCCTTAATTAAATATGTAGGTTACCGTGACATTAGCAAACACACATACAAACAATAAAGGCAGCCATATTTATTAGCTTTCTGCGAAAACACAGTTTCGTGACGACGCAAAGATTTGGTGGATAATACGGATATGACGTCACTACTCAAACAAACATGGCTTGTCACATACACGTTTAGGGAAATTATTTTGATTTGATATGACAATGGAAGATAAATAAAAATGCTAGGAAATCTTAGACAATTTTGTCTAAGTATAAAATGTTTTGGTAGATATAGTGTATGAAGTAGAGACAAGTCACACTTAATTATTTATTAGGTAAGTACTTGAAAAATGCACTGAAAAAAATCGACTTGCCTCAGGAGGCAAGTTTTTCAGTGCATTTTTCTAGTATTAATATTTACGTGTTTGTTAACGCAAAAATAAAAATTATTCCATAAGGTAAGTACTTGTCATACATTCATTATTATTTATGACTCATTAAGCACTTATTGACATTGTTATGTCGTTACGATCACGAAAGCTAAGCTACATAGTGCGCGGTCTGTACTCGGATGGGTGACCGAAATTATTTCAACTCGATTTTCTTCGTACCTTCGGAGGGCTCGTTAATGACTGCTGACAAAACATAGCAGTCTTTACCAGTATTGTCGTGAAGAATGCATATTTTTTATATTATTTTTATTTTACTAGATGGTAGAACCATATGTCGTTGTAGGGTCGTCTGGGTGGTTCCCTTGGTACCACTATGGGGGACGCGGGAAAAGGCCCTTATCAGGGCCGGTGGAGCGTTGTGCTCGGTGGCGGCCAGTCTGTTGTCCCGCCGGACAGTGGACAAGAATGAACGATGCACCGGTTGGGCCCAAAAGGGCGGGCACAGATGGCTTCCCGGTGACAAGCGAATTGTCGCGATCCCGGGGTGCTATCGTAGTGTGTTTGGCAGGATGCCTGGAGATCCACATACCCCTGCAGTTGGATCGCACTGCAGGGATGATGCGTAAATGCATTTGAACTCTCTGATAAAAAAGGGTCGCCTGGGTGGGTACCACTGCCTTTCTTATTTCTGCCATGAAGCAGTTCGCTGTGTTTCAGATTGAAGGGAAAGGTAGCCAGTGTAATTACTGGGCATGGAAGGCATATCATCTTAGTCCCCATGATGGCAACGCAATTGCAGTGTTAAGGGATTTACCCTTACATTGCAAGTGTCTATAGGTAACCACTTAACATCAGGTGGGCCGCAAGCATCTCGTAGTATAAAAAAATACTGCATCGAATCTACGCAGGAAGCAGGGTAGATGAAAGTAGAAGTTACATTATTATATTATTCTTTATAATAAAAATAAATATATTTCCACGCTCACACCCATTGTCTAGCCAAAATAAGTATTATTAAGAACTTGTGTTATGGATACAGGATAGTAGTGATTTTTTTTAATATTAGTAAGTACATACATAACAATTTTATATTTTTTTATAAATAAACGTAAAGAAATATTTTTATAAGCGACATGACTCGGAAACAAATATTTGTGTTTCTCACACAAGCATTAGAACCTGGACGACGACGAACCCGCAGCGATACTTACCACTGCACCTCGATGGCTCCAAAGAATGAAATAATCATCATCAACAGCTCATATAATGTCCCCACCGAGAGGCTCGAGCCTACCCCACATTAGGGCGATTAGGCCTTAGTCAACCACGCAGGCCAAGTACGGGTTGGTCGACTTCACACTCAACTTAGGTTGAGTTATATATACAGTTTGAATCGCCTAATTTTTCTGCGTCGTTTGGTCTAACTCACGCCTTCCTACGACGACTTTTAATGTCGCTTCTGCATTTTGGACTTTACGAGTTATCACTTTTTTGAATGAAAAATGAATCTTTAAGTCGTCCTCCTGAACAATTAACTCCATGTCGCATAGTCAATTTTGCCTTTCAAGCGTCGCTAAGAATTTCTTCATAGGTGTGTGCAGTTTTCCTCACGATCTTTTCCTTCACCGTAAAAGCGTCGATTAAACGTACATAAGAATTAAATATTTGAATACACATTGGTACGTGGCGGGGTTCGAACCAGGGCCTCCCGGGCGGAAGACGACGCTCTTAAGCACTACGCCACCGACGCTTTCCACCCCAACGGCAGTCAGTTCCCCTCGAAATATGCCGTGCCCACTACCACTTAAGGTTTGTTATTCCTTGGGCTATGTCGTATCTCATCATTTCTGATATGACCGCGAAGAAAAACTCCGAACATACCCCACTTCATTGCCCTTTGAGTGACCTTGAGCCTTTTTATGAGGTCCATTATAAGCAAAGGGACTTGCCCAAAACGAGTGCTCCAAAAACCATTGTTCAAATAGTCAACGTTGATCTACACACGTTAAAAGTAGCAAGATTAGCTAATATATTTCTTTTATTCTTTCAGACCTGCATATAAAATGGCTTCCCTTCCCACGGCGATGTCTATCGCGACAGTTTAAAAGAAAAATCGCCCTTAACGACACTCAAAACCTACAGAATCACAGCCTAAATTTCTTCAAAACTCCTTTATCTCCAAAATGAACTCTAAAACTTCAACAGCTCAGCTAAAATCGACGTATCGGTGGTTTTTTTGCAATGAGAAAAAATAAGTAAGCTATTTTGAACTCTATTCTGTCAGCTGTAAGACACAGTGATGGTGGCATTTACGAGGAGTGCCACCACAAGATACCGGCTAATCCTGTAATTTGTTGCGAGCAATCTCGTAGACGTGATTCTTGGGGTATGTATTCGTTGACATGTAGCGGACGAGAAATTTCTCGTATAAGATATTCAAGACTTTAGATACCTAATCATAAGAAAAAACCACAATGCATATGACTTAAGAATTCAGCAATTACTTAATAGAGTATATCAACATCAAAAGTAACACCATTGTGACAGATGAGTTCTTCACTGTACTTAGAGCGTAGATTGAGAATAGAGTATAGATGAGCTACTAAAGAAGAATAATTATTAGAGTGAGAAATTTATATGTCTGATATATACCGGAGAGCAGGACAAAACATTTTTTTTGTCTCTGTTTGCATATCGGATTTTTATGTTTGCCACCATTGCTTTGGTGGCAGACAATTTTTCTTTGCTATCCAATAAACACAATTTCCCATTTTAGCTCTGAACATTAAATGACGTTATATTTTTAATATGAGAATGTGGGCTGTATTATTTTAACGTATTTCTAAACAAAAGGAAAGTATATTTTCCCTAAGACCTCTTATAACCTGTCCACCCACGCTGTTATTTTGCAAACAATATTTAAATCTTTGTAAGCCATATCCTCAAATAATAAGTAATGTAAAAAGGAAATTAAATGAGAAGGATGAGACGCATGTTACTATAAATGGCCATCAATGTTGAGGGTTGAGGGAAAGGGGAAGACCGCAGAATAGATGGATTTGTTGTGAGGGAAACAAAAAAATATTAAGTGGCAGCTGACAGACAAGAATCGAAGGACAATACTGCAACTATACCAAATAGATTGGGATCAGGATGTTGGAGATTGGAATAAGGAGTCCGTATTTGAGACTATGGTTTTTATTAATATGTTATGGACTTTTGAAAATTATATATAAGTGCTGTCACAAAAGCTAGCTGATATTGTTTAATATTTTTATTTTATAAAGAATATTTCCACGGTTTATTATAAAATTAGGCTTGGTTTCCAGCTCCACAATACAGGGTAGGAGGAGAAGATAGTGTGGGAGTATGAATGTAAATATACCTACATAATGTCGGATCCTTATTCATAACCTATGAACTAAACAATTGTTATTTTTATGTATCTATCTACTAGTTTTTGCCTGCAACTTCATCCACGTGGTCCATACAAACTTTGGATCCTCGTTTCATACCCTTAGGAGTGAATTTTGGGAAATCCTTTCTTAGCAGGTGACTATATACGTCATAATTATCTGCGAGCCAAGCCTGACAGTGGTGTCAGTAATGAACGGTTGCCTTTTATATACAGATTTCTATGTATGTTATTCAGTCAATAAATTAAGTATACCCAACGGTTGTCTGATTATCAATTGCTATACCGTGGTCTCAATTGGTGACCACCATTTTCCCGAATATTCCACGACTCTTGACGAATCAAACTAGTTTTGTTAGTTTTAAAAGTTTTTATCTTCATAAATGAATAAAATGTTACACAACTATTAGCAAGCACGCAACAAACAAACTAAAGGAAATCAGACTAGTAACAATCCAGGTTCTATGGCCGTTAACACCTTCCCATCGCACATCCCGGATTTTTAGTGAATTTAGTTTAGTTGAGTTGAATCGAAACTTGACAAAGAAATGGAGAATACAGAATGAATTTTTCAAGTGGGCCTTAAGGGCCAAATACTAAACTATAAAGAATACTGAAAAATGCTCAAAGGAGTGGCGAGCCCAATTTTGATGAAAACAAAAGCAAAAACTGCATAATTGGGTTTTTGAAAAATCAATAATACCAGCCAAGAATCGAACCCAATGGTTTGAAAAAAAAAACACAACCTGTATTACTACACCAATCGATAGTGTTGTTAATAAGGATTGAGTTCTGGGAAGTAATGAAATACGGGAAACTAATGGAAAATGTTTAATTTTAATAAAATATTTCTTGTTGCACCTTGGTTGAAGCGATAATCAAAGCGATATGATCATTATTTTTTTCAAAAATCTAATGATGCAGTTTTTGTTTTCATCAAAATTGGGCTCGTGACTCCTTTGAGCATTCTTCGTTATTCCTTATAGTTTAGGATTTGGCCTTAAAGTCCCACTTGAAAAATTCATTCTGTGTAACATATTTACTGCTAAAGCAGCTGGATGCAAATAAATACATGATGCTAAGGGAGCATCTATTAAAAGTCTACAAAGAGACCGAAATTCGTCAGTTCAAGTCTCAGAAAAGTTAATCTAAAATGAATATACACAATTAACGTATTACAATGGACACGCGCGACGAAAGGATTTCGCGGTGATATCCTAGTTGCATTTGGCCAGAACAAACGACGGATGGCGACGACTATGCTGATTAGTTTATTAGCCGAGTGACGCGGGGCGGACTTAGCCACATCATAAGCTAGGCACTTCATTAGCGTTCCATTTTAAGTGGACGAGTTAATGTGTTATGTTGTCTTGGAAAATATGTTTAAAAGGAGTTTCATGTTTTGTAGGTATCGTAACTGCAGCTCCTTGTGGATGTGTTGTTGTGCTAATATAGTTTTAAGAGACCCTTTCGATTCGAACGCCCTACGGACGAAGCGGTCGAGAGACTCTTAAGAGGGAGATGCTCGGTCGCCCAGTAATCCCCTAGGAACGTTCGACTTACATGCTTGAGGATCTCCCAAGATCTTCGCCTTCTTAAAAACCCGATACACAGGAAATGTCGTCAGCAACAACTTGCAGTAGTCAATAAAAAAAAAGTTTTAAGAGATTGGTACAGTTTGTGCTCGGTTTGATGGTGAAGCGAAGAAAAATATTACTTAGTTTTATCTGCCAAGTAGAATTAATTGTCGGTTTACAACAGAGATCTATGTCAGCATGCGGTAAAGGAGTTTCCAAGTAAGTTCCAATTAGCGTTTATTTGACAGATAGTCCATATAAAACTGCCAAGTAACTAGATATCTACAAAGCAGAATGAAAGAAGGTCTTTACAATAAAAAAAATCATAGAGATCCTAACTATAAATGCGAAAGTGAGTTTGTTTGTTACGCTTTCACCCCTAAAACACTGAACCGATTTTAATGAAATTTGGTGTGGAGATAGTTTGTGATTCTGGATAGGACATAGGATACTTATTGGCGTCCTCGCTAGTATATAGTATATAACATCTTTGGACAGCTGACGTTTCTTAGTGTAACATTTGTCGTTGTTGGCTTCTCTTTATTGGCTCATTGAAATCTTGTTACTATTTAGGCATAATGCCCCTTTATTTAGGTGTCGTCATTTTTTTATTTATAAAAATGACTGTATTCCACCTGATGCTAAGCAGAAGAGGAGTCTAAATGCGAAGATAGCTGGTGCGAGAGAAACTGCCGCGCTAGCCACCCAGGAATGGTAGGCACAGTAGAATGCGCTCAATGACGCAACATCGCGATGAAATTGGAGAGACTCAAGATGTTTAGTCACCTCTTGGTCAGACGACCAAGAGGTGACTAAACATCTTGAGTCAGACGACCAAGAGGTCGTACCATTCCTGGGTGGCTAGCGCGGCAGTTTCTCTCGCACCAGCTATCTTCGCATTTAGACTCCTCTTCTGCTTACCATCAGGTGGAATACAGTCATTTTAACGATGATTCTGCATCATAGACATGATGCAGAATCATCGAGTAAGTTCTTGGCAGAGCCATCCCACAGGTGCGAGCTATAGGTACTCCACGCAGGACCATACTTCCTTTTTGCATCGCAAGCACAGTTGATCTGGCGTGGAAAAACCGCAACTTGTTTAAGACTCCGAGTTTCCGTGAAGCTGTTTTTATCACGCTTTGGATAGTCGATGTAATGTCGACATCAACATATTGCTCCAGGTTTTGGCATTACATTTTTTCGACAGCAACCCTCATTAGAAACGACTTCTTCTTCTTCTTTCGTGTCGATGGCTTCTTAATCTAATGTCCATTAATTGCCTCCCAGAATTCTGCCACACGAGTTGCAGGATCTTCAGCGTTCCACAGGTCTTCAAGCGTGCAATGAATAGGGCATGCGGGGCAACATATTAAATGAGCCATGGTTTGCGGGAAGGCATCACACTCCCTGATTAGGAATGACTGGTATCTGTCGACTGCAACCGAGTCCACCAGCTTAACGTGGCTTCCGAAGCACAGAAATCTTTGTCTGTACCTAAGTCACAAGCGATTATTGTTGGTAGTAGCAGATTAAGAAACAAACTTGACTAGTTACCTTCACTTTTTTACAATGGTACTGCTATTGCCTACATGGATAAAGTGAAAAATCTTGGCCTTATAATAGATTGTAATATGTCTTGGGTGTCTCAAGTTAATGAAGTTAGTAGGCGTATGCATTTCTCCTATCACTCTCTCAAGCGACTTCAATACTTTCTCCCTTTTAAAACCAAAATTATGCTAGCGCAATCTCTTTTACTTCCTATTCTTGACTACGCTGATATATGCTATTTGGATGTAACTGAGGAACTACTCAACAAACTAGAATCTGGGCATACGATTTATTTATGGCCTGCGAAAATACGATCACGTTTCTGCATTTCGTAGAGAGTTAGAGTGGCTTCCGATTCGAGATCGGCGTAATGTGCATCTCCTTTCCAATCTCTATAAAATACTGAATGATCCTAATGCTCCTTCCTACCTTCGATCCCGATTCCAGCTCTCTCCACCTCCCACTCGCTCTAGGCGGCCTTGCGTTACTAAAATGCTTGAGCTCCCGAAGGGCAACACCAATTTTCACCTTCACTCCTTCTCTTTTCAAGCTGCTCTGCGATGGAACGGTCTACCAGCCGTAATCCAAGATAGTCCGTCTGCCACTACTTTCAAAATAAGACTGAAGAAGCACTTATTACAGAAAATCTATAATTGATATATATTTTTATTATATGTATTTGTAATATGTAATGTGTGTATGTATGCATATAGGTAATATGTAATGTGTGTATGTATAGTCATATGTATGTATTTTATTAAAGTATGTGTTTTATTATTATTTTATCTATAATATTTTTTTTTTACCTTTATATTGCATTTCATTGTCCTCTGCATAAATATTCAAACGCATTCATGGGTTGACTGGAAGAGATCTCTTTTAGAGATAAGTTCGCCTTTGCTAACAATTGTATTTTTAAATTTTGTAACATGTTTTTACAAATGCAATAAAGAGTATATATATATATATAGTATAATAAAACACCAATAGTGAGCCTAGTTCCAACTGCAACTGCATTTAAAAGTACACAAAAGATTAGTCAGATAAAATGTACGAGAGTTAAACCATGAATATGCAATGGCGGCTGTGTTAGCTCGCTCAACAATGCAATGTTTTCCAGACAAAACTATCAGGGAACTATTGCTGACGGTTCAAAATATAGGCCTATTGAAATTTCTCCGACTGTGGATAAAACAAAAAAAACATACCAGTCAGCATCGAATAGTAAGCGACAGTCATGATAGTTTAAGGGATTTTGAAAATGCAGTGACAAAGATATTGTAGTTCAAGCACGAACATTTGAAGGATCTATAACGTAATTAACAACGTAAAGTAGGTGACCTGTCACTGTTTGAGGCACTGCATGGCCCATACTGCCAGATGTGGCTTTATGTGTGTTACCTAAAGCTCTGCTCAACGATTACAAGCGTTAATGTATGTAACGTAATCGTATCGAAAACTTTCCAAAACTACAAAAAATAAATAAAATAGGATTTTATTAAGTTTTCTGGGGAAATAATATTAAATTAGATTATTTAAATTACAAAACTACTTAATTAAGAGGTATTAAATTCTTTTAAATAGAAAAATAACGTAAATAGATTATGAAAATAAGTTGCAAGCCTTGAAAAGGGCCTTCTCCTGGGTAATAATGGCACCCCCCATAATATTGGTGCCAACGGGGACTTGGTTCCAATAAAATGATATAAGGTATAGGCTTTTATAATCCGCCTCAAAGTCTAAGGTTTCCGATCGGTTTTAGATCGAAGGGTACTGGATTCGATTCCCAGGGGAGTACAAAAATTTAACTCTGTTTAATTTCTTGGTAGAGATTCATTTTAAACCGTTATTTTTCTTCAAATTAACAATAGCTGAATTTACCTATTATTTAATAATTATTCATAAAGATTTAAGAAAATAGTCTTATTTAATACATTTAAATAACACTATTTTCTTAAATCTTTATTCTTTTATTAATTTAGAATCATGAAAATTACCTATTATCTAACTGAAAACGGAAATTACAGTATAGTAAAAGACTCCGTAACGCCAAATGTTAAATGTATATGTGATAATAATAAAAAAATCTAGTCTGCAAAATAAGTGACGTTGGAGATAAGTTAAATAGTGTCAGTGAACCTAAAGCGCACGGAAGCTGCGCGTACGCAACGCCCTTCCAACCCGTCGACCAATCAGAAGGAGTGCGCAGAGATGCGACGATATGATTGGTGCAACTAAAGGAGGCTGGAACGTTGTTTGAGCCTTATTTAAACAGCTTTGATTGCTTTAACTTGTCTCCAGTTAATTACGTAATACGTATTTATAGTTTTGTCACAGTGTAAATACCTACATTCTTATTCAAGACTTCTTTAGACTGTATTTTTATTAAACTGTAACCACACTACGGAAATAATATTATTATAATACATGTGTATGGTGTTTAACGTTCGTTGTGGTTGCTAAGCAACGAGCAAATATTTATCTAAACATTTTCTCGTTGCTAAGCAACCCGAGCCAGAGTTTGTGTGAATCTTCAAAGTCTAATTCAAAATTTCTTTATTCATTTAGGTACAATTTGTACACTTATGAAAGTCAATTTTGATGCCATCGGTTCAAGAGTCTACCAGGACGCCTTGTACAGAGAAGAACCGGCAAGAAACTCAACAAGTTTTATTTATTGTTTCATAAAGGAATGAACTCATTTAAAATTGGGGCTTACAAGGCAAATCTATTGTTTTAAAATTTACATTTTAAAACAATAGAACTAGTGAGACTTTTTATTCCCTCCAGTATCCGATTAGGTATTGCATTCCTATACCTAATTAAATTCTGAATGGTCAAACCCTATCTCATCAATTTGAGTTTTGGCATTTCTCATACCTACTAACCCTCTTAAGTTTTTGTATAATATAAAGTAAATCCTTAATTAGATTTAAGACTTACTATCATAATTTACTAACTGTATTCAATGATCTGTGGATTTTGTAAAATAAATAAATAAATAAATTTCACTTATCAAAGTAGTCACTCCTAGGATTAGCCGAAAATTCATTAGTCAAAAGTAGAAATACGCTATTAGTTTGTACTTTGACTAAGGCTCTATGACAGACCAGCCCGCCTAGCATGACCACCGAAACACGATATGATATAGCCATTTATCGCTTTGAACTGTCAAAAATTATTGGATATAACAGCAATCTTCAAAATTGATCGAAACTGCAAACATGTTTAAGCCTTATAAATGTTCGCAGTCTAGATAAAATTCCAAGTTGGTTAAATAATTTTTGACAGTTCAACGCGATAAATGGCTATATCATATCGTGTTTCGGTGGTCATGCTAGGCAGGCTGAGGTTTGACAAACCTAGGAACGCTGGAGCTTCGAGCAATACAAACCAAAAACGATAATTTACTATTATTATAACAGGGGAGCTATTCTCGCAATTTCCTTATATTTTCAACCGACTTCAAAAAAGGAGGAGGTTCTCTATTCGACTGTATGTTTTTTTTTTTTTTTTTTTTTTTTTGTATGTATGTTCCGCGATTACTCCGTCAATTATGAATCGATTTTGAAGATTCTTTTTTCGTTAGGAAGGACATACTCCAAAGGTGGTCCCGTATAAATTATACCGAAATTGGTTCAGTACTTTTTTGTTAAAATGATAATTTCATTGGGGATGAAATAATAATATCGTCCACGAACACAAAAAAAATGTCAATTTTTTTTTGAATTTGCCATTACCTAATATGCAATAGTAAAATTTTGGTTAGTAGGTCCAATAGTCAACACATAAACTATGACAAATTATTTTATGAACTTAAGTTAAATAACTAGGTTCATAGTTCATTATCTTACCATTCATTTTGAATGAATGGCAGGCATTTGTAATGAGCTATAGGTCTGAGACGTGATATTATTTGTTGACCGACTTAAAAAAAAGAGGAAGTTCTCTATCCGACTGTTTTTTTGTGTTTGTTACCTGATTACTCCGTCAATTATGAGAATTACGACTCGATTTTAATGATTCTTTTTTAGGTACGTCAAGATCAGAGATGGCCCGTATAAATTGTATCGATATAAATTCGACCCTTTTTGAACAAATCAGTAATAACAAAAAAACGTTTTAGTTAAAGTTTCCATTAAGTTTTAATGAGCGCCTAGCAGGCCTATCCGTTTTCAATAAAATATACTTAATTTCCACTAAAAATAATAAAATAAAATATTTTTAGCAAAAAAATAGGACAACCGACTTCAATGCGTACAAATTTAAACTAAAAAGTAAGAAATAAATACTCTCCTCTAACTAAGGCTCCAAATATATCGGAGTATGAATTATAAATGAAGAATTATAAATGTGTATCAATACTTTCCTTGGTTTTCTATGACGCTCTTTTCAACTACTTCATAAAAATATTATTTATTTCTTACTTTTTAGTTTAAATTTGTACGCATTGAAGTCGGTTGTCCTATTTTTTTGCTAAAATATTTTTATTATACAAATTTTACCAGAAAATCTGTTCTACTATCACTTCAAAAGCCATACACTTTGAGAATAGTCCCCCAAATACGACGCATCTTTATAACGTTCCTATTTTCAGAAATTACTATCTATTCGTTATTTTTACGCTCTATTTAACATTTATAATGAGGTGCGGTAACAGTCCGACAGTTGTATCTATACTATATGTAAATAAAACTAATGTCTCTGAATACAATTATTACGTTGTTCTTTTTGTAAAAATAAATATAGAAAATAGAAGATAACTTTTTATGCCGAGGAAGCTGTTGTCCTTCATCTGACCTGGATGGTAAGTGACGATAATGCTGAAGATGTAATAAAGCTTCACCTGAACCATCAACCGCAGAGGAACTGGATATCTTATCATTGATGGTCAGAACGCAAATAATGCTGTTATGCTTCGGGCGCACCTGCCCCTATCGTCCCAAAGTAATGCGTGACGATACTACGTACTGTTATATCTGGAAACTGTTGCCTAAAGTGCTGACAGTGTCCTTTTATGCTGAATCAGCATTACTACTCATGGAAGGTTCCCAGACTGCCTCTGTCGAGTCAGTCTACCCCAGTCCTCCGGTCCGCGTAGTTGCTTCTGCGATAATCCGCATTAACGAATTCCAATTTAATTAAGGAAATTAATTAATAATTAAACTGTTCTTTTCTGTGTCAAATAAATTCCTTTTTTAAAAAGACTTTCGTATTCTCAATTATAACATTGGTGGCAGCGAAAAGGGATTTTAATAAATTATAAATCCTCGGTACGCCTCTGCAGTGAAAAATTAGTGCGTAATAAGTGAAATCAAACTATAAAGTGAAAATCGAAAGCGAAAGTCAAAGTGAAAGTGAAACCAAGGAAACAAAAGTACACAGAAGAAAGTGAAAGAAAGTAGAAGAAAATAGAAGCTAGTAGAAGAAAATAGAAGCTAGTAGAAGAAAATAGAAGAGAGTAGAAGAAAATAGGGTAGACTCCATCCATCATCAATCATCGCATCTCTCTCTTCTCCCTCTCTTACTCCAAGTTCATCGTGCTGAGAACCGTAAATAGGCGCTTTCTACGCTTTCCTGCTATCTGCGGGTATCCAGTTCCAGCAACATCCAACCTTCAACGAGAGTGTCCAAACATCGAAATTATGAAACTACTGATCCTGTGAGTGATTTGCATTATACATAACTATCCAGTGCATTCTTTACGTTATCTCGTCGTCGCCGTCTGGCCTTACGCCCACACATTTTTGACTCGTCGGCTCGTTACATTGTTGCAGCAATTGTAGATAAGAAATCATAGCACCTGTATTGCTTTAATTCTAATTTTAATTTTACGGCACGTTTGCTATTCTTTGGGTTTATTTGCGTTTGGTTTTATCTCTATATAGTTAAATTAATAAAATGCCGGATCCAAAAAAAGAAACTAAAGAATCACAGGAAATCGCCATAGGCGTCTTACTAAAATTTATTAAGCCATTTGATGGATCCAGAAGCAAACTAAATGCCTTCTTAACAAACTGTGATAACGCGATTTCTCTAGCGTCCTCTAATCAAGAGGAAATTATTTTTAAATACATTCTTAGTCAATTAGAAGACAAAGCCGAGAGTGCATGCTGTATTAAGGACTTTGACTCTTGGAGCTCCCTAAAGGAGTTCTTAAAAAATCAGTTTGGTGAACGCAAGCATTATGCCCACCTACTTACCGACCTACAAGAATGTAGGCAAAACACCAACGAAACGGTTAACCAATTTTCTCTGAGAATTGAGACGTGTCTTTCTAAATTGTTGACAGAGGTAACGATTTCCAATACCAAGAAGAGTGAACTTCCAGGTAGGTTGGCCGCCATGGAAGAGTTAGCATTGCATACGTTTACCTTAGGGCTACATCCTCGACTATCGAACATAGTCAGATGTCGTGATCCAAAGAACTTGAACGAAGCTATAAACCAAGCGATATCTGAGGAAAAGATCCAGCAGTTTTCATTTAGGACTAATAACAGCAGTAATTCCGCTAACCATAACAAACCTCGATCACAAAACCCTGTAGCCCAAAACAGAGTTCCATCCAGGCCAAACTATTTCCAATCCAATAATTTCCACCAAAACCAATCTAGGGATCCACCATTTTGTAGATATTGCAAAAAGTTAGGGCATGTCCTCGAAAATTGTAGGTTGCGCGAATACAACAATAAAAGATTTAATAATGGTAGTCAACCGTTCACTCCAGCTCAGCAGTCCTACTCGAACTCTAGGCAAAGGCCGAACACTTCTGTCAACTACATTGAGGAAGGTCAGGAACAGGGCCAAAATAATCAACCCGAAAACGACAATTTAAACTATTAAGTGTCCCGTTGCGGTGCCAAACGGGGCAAAATCCCAAGGATCATGGTGGCACCATATCATCTCCAAAGACCCATGGACAGGGTAACCAGCCCCAAACTCGCGGTCTCTCCTCATCTCCAAAGACCCATGGACAGGGTAACCAGCCCCAAACTCGCGGTCTCTCCTCATCTCCAAAGACCCATGGACAGGGTAACCAGCCCCAAACTCGCGGTCTCTCCTCATTTCCAAAGACCCATGGACAGGGTAACCAGCCCCAAACTCGCGGTCTCTTCTCATCTCCAAAGACCCATGGACAGGGTAACCAGCCCCAAACTCGCGGTCTCTCCTCTCAGACCCATGGACAGGGTAACCAGCCCCAAACTCGCGGTCTCTCCTCTCAGGCCCATGGACAGGGTAGCCAGCCCCAAACTCGAGGTCACCTGCAACAAAAAAATTATGTAATTAGTAATGATAATCCAAATAAAGTTTACGAAATATTAATCAGAGAAAAATTCTTACCTTATATAACAATTAATACTTCCGCCAACGAAAATTCCCTTACCTTTCTAATAGATTCTGGTGCATCTGTTTGTGTACTAAAAAATCAAAGCATATCACGAGACATAAAGTCACAAATTGAAAATAATAAAATATCCGTAAAAGGCATTGATTCCAAGGACGAATCTATTAAAAGCCTTGGTTGTCTTAACTTGCAATTACACTTTAACCCGGAACTTAAAATTAATCATAAATTTCATGTTTTCGAAGATGTTAACCTTCCTTACGATGGAATTATAGGAAGCGACTTTTTCATGAATTACGGCTGCAAAATAAACTATGATATAGATTTTTTAGAAATAAATAACTATAAGATAAAATTATCCTTTAATGAACCTATATATGTTATACAACCGCGAACGGAAACTGTAATTGAGTGTTCCATCAAAAACCCAGAATTAAAGGAGGGTATAATTTTGGACCAACATATTTCTGACGCCCTACTGGTTTCGAATTGCGTCGTTAAGGTTAAGCCCAATAATAGAGTTAACGTATCTGTACTTAATGTTTCTGAAGCTCCTATTTCAATAAACTCAAACTTAGCATTAACTTTACTTCCAGTAGAAGAAGAAAAAATATATCAATTCACTACTAGTAAAACCTGTTCAGAAAGGACAGAGGATGTGCTAAAATCGTTGAGAATATCTCACCTAAATAAAGAAGAAGCGGGTCTTCTTCTCGATATCTGTGCTGAATATTCAGATGTATTCCACCTCGCTGAAGAAAATCTTACCTCGACTAGTGCCATTAAACATGAAATCTCTACTACCTCTTCCGCACCCATAAACGTAAAATCATATAGGTTCCCAGAAATCCACAAAGAAGAAGTTAAATGCCAAATCGAAAAAATGTTAAACGACAAAATTATCCAACCTTCAATCTCTCCCTGGTCTTCCCCTATCTGGGTTGTGCCAAAAAAGGTAGATGCGTCTGGCAAAAGAAAATGGCGCATAGTAGTCGATTATAGAAAGCTCAATGACATCACAATAGGCGAAAGTTACCCCATTCCTCAAATAAACGAAATACTTGATCAACTAGGTAAAAGCAAATATTTTTCCACCCTTGACCTCGCATCTGGCTTCCACCAGATCGAAGTAGCCCCACAAGATGTACCTAAAACCGCGTTCAGTGTACCCGAAGGACACTTTGAATTCGTCAGAATGCCCTTTGGGCTTAAAAATGCACCGGCAACCTTTCAACGGTTAATGAATACCGTTCTTTCGGGCCTACAAGGCATGCAATGCTTCGTCTACCTAGATGACATTGTTATATATTCATTTGACCTAAAATCCCACATCACGAAATTACATAACATTTTTGAGCGCCTCAGAAAATTCAACCTTAAGCTCCAGCCAGATAAATGCGAGTTTCTTCGCAAAGAAGTAACATACTTGGGGCATACAATTAGCGAGCAAGGTCTAAGACCTAACCCTGACAAAATTAAGGCTGTAAGCCAATTTCCTATTCCGAAATGCCAGAAAGATATAAAATCATTTTTGGGATTAGTATCATACTATCGCAGATTTATCCAAGATTTCTCAAAGATCGCTAAACCCCTAACAACCCTTTTGAAAAAGGATATACCATTTATTTGGGATAACCAACAACAGCTCGCGTTTGAACAGCTAAAGGACAAATTAGTTACTGCACCCATACTGTGCTACCCCGATTTCACTATCCCCTTCGTATTAACCTGTGATGCTTCAAATTACGCAATCTCTGCAATATTATCACAAGGCGAGGTGGGTAAGGACCGCCCCATCGCATTCGCATCCAGAACATTAAATAAGGCCGAGTCCAATTATAGTGTCACCGAGAAAGAATGTCTAGCTATTATTTTTGGTACCAAAACATTTAGACCATATCTTTATGGTCGCAAATTTAAAATAATTACTGACCATAAACCACTTAAATGGCTTTTTAATCATAAAGATCCGGGTTCAAAATTAATCAGATGGAGATTAAAGTTAGAAGAGTACGAGTATGAAATCGAATACAAAAAGGGTAAAATAAACAGCAACGCCGACGCCTTGTCCAGATATCCTGTAAATCCTATCCAAGACCAAATCAATGAAGAGGCTCCTTCCGAAGAAAATACTCCTGAAAACTTACCAATCGTTGAAGCAGCTCCTGAAGATGTCCCCGATCAGCGCAGCGTCGAAACTCCGCCTATAAATCCTGAAAGTCCCGGCTTAATCGACTTACCTGAGCTCCTTAACTTACCTAGCGGTTTTGATCTTCCTGAAGACCTTGAAATGCCCGACCTTGATATTATTCCTCTAACTCCTCCCGATGTATCCGGTATACCCGATGCACCCACTGTGCCTGATGTACCCTTTGTACCTACTGTACCTGCTGCACCCGATGTAGATGACTCCTACTCCAAATGCCTGAAAGCATTAAATAATAAAAATTTTAATTCTAACGCTAAAATTGAAGAACACAATGAAAATCTGTTAAAAACTAAATTAAAAACAATAATAATACCTACTTCTATAGACCTTGACGAATCGAATCATTATGTTTCTGAAATCGTAGATAACGATCTAGTCAGTAAAGAATCTCTTTCCAAAGAAAGGTCCTTACACTCTTTCTTGTCATTTGAAAAGGACGATATTAATTACTATTTTCTCTTCGTTAAGGTTCACTATTTTGACAATAGCAGTTATGATGATCTATTTAAAAGTTTAAAAAATATTAAAAGCGATCTTCTATCAAAAAATATTAAAGAATTTGCTATTACTGACTTCCGTAACCAATTCGATGCGCATAATTTTATAAAGATATATAACATAATTTTGTATTTGTTTAATAACTCTGATATCACTGTACATATATATAAGAATACAATTATATACCCTACAACTAGCGAGATAACCAAAATTTTAAAAGAGAACCATGATATACCTATATCTGGTCACTTAGGTAGTAATAGAATGTTAAGCAGAATCCAAGAAAGGTACTACTGGCGTAACATGCGTAGCGACGTTGAGAGCTATGTGCGTAAATGCGAGCAATGCCAAACGAACAAAGCCTTGAGAAAAGCAAATCGGGCTCCGATGCAGATAACAACAACGTCAACACAACCATTCCAACGTGTTGCTTTAGATATTGTCGGTCCCTTACCTGAGGCAGGGAGCAATAAACATAAATTTATTCTAACGCTGCAAGATGACCTCACGAAGTTTTCAGCTGGTTATCCCATGCCAAATGCGACAGCAGAAGAGACTGCCGAATGTTTCATTCACTTTATTTCCCAATTTGGTATCCCGAAAACCATCCTAACCGATCAAGGGACTAATTTTACGGCCGAACTTTTCAAACAAACCTGTAACTTCCTCAAAATTAAGCAGCTCTGGTCCACCCCTTATCACCCACAGACCCAAGGTGCCCTGGAGAGGAGCCACTCGACCCTGAAAGAATACCTGAAATCCTTCGTTAATGAAAATCAAAATAACTGGCCCCGATATGTCTTTACAGCAATGCTAACGTATAATAGTACTGTTCATTGCACTACCAATTATACCCCATACGAGCTACTTTTCGGGCATAAGCCTTATATTCCGTCTTCCATCTATGATACTGCTTTAGAATCAACATATAGTGATTATGTTCGCCTCCTGCAGCAACGCCTACAATTTTCGAGGGAAAAAGCTATTGAAAATATACTTAAATCCAAAATCACTTCGAAGGCATACTATGACAAACGGACTAGCCCAGTGAAATATAAAGCTGGAGACATGGTTTATGTAAAGAATCATTTGCGTCTGCGTAAAGCTCTGTCTCCTATATGGAAGGGTCCATATAAAGTAATAAAAATCAATGGTAACAATACACTTACCTTACTCATAAATCGCAGACACGTTAAGTATCACTATGATGAAGTTAAGTTAGCAGAAGTTAGTGTTTAAGAGTAGTTTATATTTGATAAATAGATGATAGCCGTAGTATATAATATCATAGTAATAGTTATAAACGTATAGTAATATAACCATATCGCATTTCAGATGTGCTGCATTAGGCTTTTGCCTAGTTTATTCTCAAGCTAACCAAGATTATGTTCAACAGATAACCTCGGGATCTGGTATCCACTTCGACTACTTAGGTACAGTAAAGATTAAGAATAATAGGCTAAATGTGGTAATGCCTATAGACGTCGCACATTTCAGTGCCCACATAGAAAATATTAATTTAGCGATAGGAACAGTTAGATTTCTATGTAAGCAAGTTAAAACTATGAAAGAAATAGAGTGTCATAATATCCTTGATCCCATAACAACACGTTATCGTGATATAATTAAACAATTTGAATCCGTATCTCACCTGTTAGAAAATAGAATAAAGCGAAGCGCATGGATAGGAGGAATAGGTAGTATTATTAAACAAATATTTGGCAATTTAGATGAAGCAGATGGTTTAAAATATAATGAAGCCATTGAAGCCATTCAAAATGATGAAAAGAAGTTAGCATCTCTTATGAAAAATAATATTTTAGTAACTACATCTGTAATATCGTCTTATAATAAAACCATACATCAAATTAAAATTAATGAAGCAGGCATGAATGAAGCATTAGAAAAACTTACCTTGAGATTCCAAAATATGACCGCTGCTTTCGACGACCTGGAAATGCAATCTCATTTAAACTTTATATTTAACAGCTTAGAAACAGCATTACTTACCTTATCCTTCCAAATAGAAGATCTGATAGACTCCGTTATCTTGAGCAGTCAGAACGTCATCCATCCGTCAGTGATTACACCTGCAAAGCTACAAAACGAATTAGGTGATAACTATAAATATCTTCCAAACAATTTACAATTACCAATAAATTTGGATATAAATACTATAAATGTAATCCAAAGAATATCAAACGTGTTGTGCTATTATGTAAAAAATAAAATTGTGTTTATATTACAAATCCCGTTAGTAAATAGTGAAGAATATAAATTGTTTCAAGTGACAGCCCTGCCTGTACCCCATAGTACTAACGAATTAAATAGTTTTAGTCTTATTATTCCAAATAGTAAATATATTGTTATTAGTAAGGATAACACTAGATATAATAATTTACATAGTTTAAGTGAATGTGATTTATTATTCCCTAGCAATTATATTTGTGAACTTTCCAATGTATACACATCTGATGTAAAACCTAGTTGCGAAAGTAATTTACTGACAAAGGTGGTTAATAAAATTCCCTTAGAATGTCAATCTAAATTTATCATTGGAAAATTAGATTTATGGCAACCACTATCCAGTAATAGATGGATTTTTGTTCAATCGGACTCTGTAAAGATTACCTTAGATTGTATAAATAAAAAATTGTTCGAATTTAATATTCAAGGAGTTGGAATTCTGTCATTGCCTAAAACTTGTACGGCCTACACTAAGAGTACCGTTTTATTTGCTCAACAAAATGATATTTTGAATATAACTTCACCTGTGTCCTTTTACGAATTTAGTATAATAAATGATTCATGTTGTGATTTAAATAGATTACATTCATCAATGGAAGATTGGCATATAAGAAAATTGCAAAATATAGATATTAAGAATTTAGATTTAGAAAATAATATGTTAAAAGATATTGTTATAGATTTAGATAAAATTCAGCAAAGCCCACATATTGTTAAGTATGGAACTCACTATTCGATTTTAACATTAGTTACTGTATTAGTTATAGTTGTCTTTATTTTATATCATATTATTAAAATGTATCGTAATCGCAAAAGCAACATCCATCAAATTAATATAAATAAGGAAAAGAAAACTAGAGACTCAAATCCTAATTCCGATTCCGATATCGAGCTTCAGAATATCCCACATTCTTCCATAAGAATAATGAATTAAAGTTTTCTCATAAACTTCGAAAATAAACTCGAAGTTTATTTTTAAGGGGGGAGGTGTTATATCTGGAAACTGTTGCCTAAAGTGCTGACAGTGTCCTTTTATGCTGAATCAGCATTACTACTCATGGAAGGTTCCCAGACTGCCTCTGTCGAGTCAGTCTACCCCAGTCCTCCGGTCCGCGTAGTTGCTTCTGCGATAATCCGCATTAACGAATTCCAATTTAATTAAGGAAATTAATTAATAATTAAACTGTTCTTTTCTGTGTCAAATAAATTCCTTTTTTAAAAAGACTTTCGTATTCTCAATTATAACAGTACGATACACGCAGGTGCGGCCCTACAAAATTATGGCGATAAAACACAACAACAACAACACATTTCTTTATTTGCACGAACTATCGTGCAATAATCCAAGATGGCCGAAATCATTTCCCGACGTGTAAATTGCGTAGTATTATTATAATCTTTGCGTTTAACTATGAATAATCACTTTCTTTAATTACGTAATGCATTTATTAAAAAAATAACTCAGCCGTATCGTATACCTACTTAGTCACCCGTACGCGTCTGAACTAATGAAGAACAACCTCCGAAATGAACAACGCATGTCTGACCACGCAGCGCAATCACGCACGCAACGCAATCCGAATATTCGCGACGATAGCCGATAACAGCCGGTCACATCTTCGCGTATCGTACCCTAGCACAAAGCTTCGTGACGATAGGCGCAAGTGCGGCCCTAGCACATTATAGCGACAGATTTTGATGGTGGTAGCTCTTATAGACACCTGAGAGCGATGAGAGCGAGAGATGAGCCGGTGGGGTTTAGCAGGTAGTACTGGCGCTGTTCCGCGTCGGTGATCCCTGCACACGTCGCACGCCTAGCCAGCGTGCGGTATGGCCAGTCAATTGGTTCCCCATCGTCAACAAAAAAAAAGGTGGTAGACCCATAGGTATGTAGGGTCGTCTGGGTAGGTACCACCGCCTTTCTTATTTCTGCCGTGAAGCAGTTCGCTGTGTTTCGGATTGAAGGGAAAGGTAGCCAGTGTAATTACTGGGCATGGAAGGCATATCATCTTAGTCCCCAGGATGGCAACGCACTTGCAGTGTTAAGTGATTTACACTTAATATTGCAAGTGTCTATAGGCGACGGTAACCACTTAACACCAGGTGGGCCGCAAGCTTGTTTGCCATCTCGTAATATAAATAAAAAAGGTATGTTAAATAAAAAATGAACCCTTCCATCAAAAGAGACTGATTAGACTTAGCAAATAGGTACTATACTATGGTAAAATTTTCTAATTGAATACAAACTCTATAGAAATTGTAACCAAGAGCTACGATATCTATTACAAATCAATGAAGCGAAAATATAATGGGATAACAGCAACCCCATACTTGAATATCTGACTTATTATGACGGTCGACCGACTCGCAAAGAATAATTTGTTTCTAAAGAATGGATACATTGTAAGATCGCATCATTATTTGATGCGATCTTGAATAGTAATAATTAAAAAATCACGCTCTCACCTAGGCCAAATCAGAATATAACAGAAAGTTTTAATGTATACATTAAAACTTTCTGTTATAGATGCTAGGTAACGGACTAATAGTTATAAATAGGTACCTGTTAAAACAACCATGACTCATGAACAAATTCTCTTGTTCGCCACCCGGGTCTACCAACCGGTACATAATAAATTATCTAACAATAACATAAAATGGTGGTGGGTATCAAAATTTAAATTACTTAGTTCATTAATATGATTAAATAAATTATATAGAAAAGCTTTTCACAAGATAAATAATCGTGGGAGTAATAACTACCCAAAATTTACGCATGTAAAACTGTAACTTAAATTATATGTATTAATAATTGACTTGTATATATGTATGTTTTGAAATCATTACGAAATTATAAGCTGTGAAGTTTCTTTCGCCATTTCTTCTCCATCTCAGCATAATAATAATTATTCGTCCCGAAATGGTGGTAGGGCTTTTGACGATTTAAAAGTACTTAGCAAAGTCCATTTAAATAAAGATCTTTTTCATTTTAATTTTCAACCAGCACGGACACGGGACGAGAATTTTCGGTCACCCATCCGAGTACCGGCCGCGCTCTCGGTAGCTTAACTTTCGTGATCGTTGCTAAGAACGCACGACCGACGCGCAATCGACCTTCACTTCGGCTTGTCTGCCAAAAAAATAACGTAAAGCAAGAACGTTAAGAACGGGAGCCTTAGAAGACTATTCCGCCAATTCCCTGCTATCCCAATAAATCTTCTTCCAGCGCTCCTAGCCAGAATAGTCGTAATAAAACACCAATATATATTATTATGGAAGCCGTTAGCCGAACCTTAACACGCGTCGGTCTCAATATCGCGGCCATCAAATTTATTAAAGACTATAACCTGTCGTAATAGTCTCATATAGAATTGTAGTGATGGGATACGCGCGTATCGATTTATTGCCGCTATTCATTTGTTTGGTTCGATCCCCGCTACGTACCAATGTGTTTTCAAGTTTTGAATTCATATGTACGTTTAATCGACGCTTTTACGCTGAAGGATAACATCGTGAGGAAACCTGCACACACCTATGAAGAAATTCTTAGGTTGTGTGTAAAGTCGACCAACCCGCACTTGGCCAGCGTGGTTGACTAAGGCCTAATCGCCCCTAATGTGGGGTAGGCTCGAGCCCGAGGTGGGGACATTATATGAGCTGTTGATGTTATTTATTTGGCGTTGCTACGATATTTAAAATATACTGCGTGAGAAATTCAAGTAAACAACATGCATACAGCTGCTTGTGAACTAGGAACTAGTAATTAAAACTTTTAAAACTCAAGCAGACCACTACATAGCAAAACCAATTAAATTGAGAACTACATATAGATGCTTGTGTATTTACTAATTAAATATTTTCTTGATAATAATAAAATACAAGCACCAAACGTAAAACGAATATATTTTTATTATGACACAAACAATCAATCAAAATGTCACTCTTTTCTTCTTTACTTTATGTCACTTTTAAATCAAGGTGTAGGCCTGCTACACTACTCCCCCTTAGTGTAGCAGGCCTACACCTTGATTTAAAAGTGACATAAAGTAAAGAAGAAAAGAGTGACATTTTGATTGATGGTTTGTGTCATAATAAAAATATATCGTTTACGTTCGATGCTTGTATTTTATTATTATCAAGAAAATATTTAATTAGTTGATACACAAGCATCTATATACACGCTTTTCTCTAAATAATAATTATACTTTTCGTTCATCATTTAGTTTCTACACTTATAAGTTATTTATCACTTTTTATAAAAGCGTGTTTTTTTAGTTTTAAACTATTATTCTTATACTATTTATAGATTATTGTTTCCGTGATAACTCTTAGTGTTAGGATATCTTTAAAGTTGTTCGGTTCGTAAATCTAAAAAGAAAACAGCAATTCAGAATAGTTATATATGCAAACTACCACGTCTACTTAATATGTAAAGTGAAGATACATTTTCTTAACATGTCCTTTTTATTTCAAAGTTAGACGTACTAAAATTATTATATTGTTTTGAATGAAAGTGAAAATAACATATCTATACTCATAATTAAATTTAATTTGGACTTAAAATATTCATGGAATCGTTGTAGTAGAAAATCGCGCAATTTCATATTTCGTTGTTTATAATGTCTCTTTTCAGGGAAGCCAAAGGAATCTAGTCCATACAGCCAAGTCTTTAGTGAATAAATAAGTAATTATTTTTCTTCTTTTTTGATGTTTGCATTAAAAGCTGCTGAACACATCACTACAGCAGTAAAATTGTCGTAAACTCTACTTATACGGCTCATAGTCTCATAGATACATTTGAATTATCGAATCCTTGTAACTGCATTTGATTGGAAAATATTTTTGAATAAGAAAAATATTAAATCACGGAAGCAAAGAAAGAGGTAGACGCAAGTCGTCCTCATTCAAAATATCCGCTCGCGAACTCCAGACGTATCTCGTAAAACATTAGCTGGGGTTATTAAGCGCGTGACATAAGTATAATTGCCGAATTTTCTTCATATTCCATTAGCACCGTCTTGTATTCACGCTGGCGTCTGCTTAGTACGTGATTCGAATATAATGTTCCGAGTTGATCGCACCAACTTATCTGAATACTTGATTAACTGACTTTTCTTCGGGACCAGGGTAGCGAGGAAGTGAACGCTGATTTACACAGGGCAAGTGAAGAGTCAGTAACAGCCGTCAGTGCGGTGCCGAGATCACACCACACCGTACACATGCAGTCAGTAAGCGGGAATATTGAAGTCAGCGCTTACGGGTCAGCGCTGTACTAACTCCAAGCTCCACTAGGTCAGTAGGTACCGAGTTTACATTGACATTAGCAAGGAAAGGATCGGCTCAAGACCTCAACTTTTGTAGGATTATCTAGAAGTACCATAAAAATGACACTAAAGGAGTATTGTCAAAAGAGGCACCTCAGGGAATGGTTGTCCACTCCCCGACTGACACACTCAAAAAAATTTTTAGGATCCTCACACATAGACTACCTTAAAAGAATAGGAAGAATCAGCAGAACCCAAATCCACTGGCTCACAGGTGCTCTCACTGGCCACATTGCCACTAAAAGACACCTGTGTTCTATAGGCAAAGCTCAAGACCCTATCTTTAGAATATGTGGTGAGGAGGAAGAAAGCATACTATGTGACTGCGATGCACTAGCCAATAGGCGACTAAAGGTCCTGGGTCTAGGTTACCCTAAACCAGAGGACTTTATAGACCTTATTCCCGCCAGCATCGTAAAACTCGTACAAAATGTTTTCGATGTTGGCGGGAAAGGAAGAAAAGGAAGGAAAGGGGAAGCACAAAAGATCCCATAGAGTCGAAGTGCTCTGAGACACAGCCTCAGTCTCTTGCATAAGAATAATAATAATTTCCTCAAATTTGTGAGTCAGCTACTTAGCCTGTGCCCATGGCCGCGTGATGCCGGCAAAGTAGAATAGCATCACCCCATATCCTCCAGTGGGTGTCGTAGAAGGCGACTAATAGATCAGCAAAGGGGTATTGATCACCTTATACTCCGTCCGCCAATCCACATTCGGCAAGCGTGGTGGACTACTGCCTAAACCTCCTTCGATAGCAAGGAGAGGCCTTGTATCCCAGCAGTGGAATTATAAAGTCGAATTATAAAGGCTGTTGTGATGATGATGACACTTACCCTGTGTAAATCAGACTTTAAGGATGCAAAACGTAGGGTTTTTACAAAGCTACAGATTAGGAAATTTCCGTCCAATGTCTTCTAATAGTTCTCCCATCGTAATTAGATCTGGAAGGGTTCGTTCCTCAGAGGAAAACAAAGTTCTCGTTTTGTTTGTATTTTTGTTTGTGCCTGCTACCTACCTAATGGTAAGCAGCCACCAGCCTATAGACTCTTGCAACCATACTTGCAACTGTTGATGAGCAATGTGAAAGAGAAAGAGCATACTAACACATATATTAGAAGGAGATAGACAGACGAGACCATTGAACGTACACGCAGGCTCCCTAAGTCGGCCCTAATGGATTCATTCGTAATTATAAATCTATGATTGTAACACTGATGTGACACACGCGCGCTGTCAACCTTGCCGCGGCCGCAGCCCAAAGATGGCGGTAGATAGCCAGTGTAGTTATAAGACGAGAGTTAGTCAAAAGAAAACCAGAAGCTGGCTTCCACTTAACATCACGTCAATTGAAGATTAAGAACTTCCCCGGGAGAAGAAGAAAAGAAAAAAGTTGTGGAAGGGAAACAGTCTATGCAACCTACCCCCGAATCTGCCAAGATAGGAACATCTCAAGGTAGGTAGGATCTTGGGTTCAGGCGACCTTGCAGACGTATACAGGATTCCCCGCGAGGCACGGCGACATGCGGAGCATTAGTGGGTATGCTGGAGTACCAGAGAGCCATAACTTAACAACAACATAACTAACTATAAAAAACTAAAATTATAAAAAATATAATTACCACACTGACCAGAGCATTTTCCGCCCGCTACGCGTTCAGAAGATCCCACATCCTGAGCACGGGGTGACATAATATTTTGTTCTTACCTAACGATAAAAGGATGCCCCAGATCGCATATTATTCAAATACCTGGATTTCCAAGGTCAAGAATCAAGGACCTCGGGTTGGAGATGAGTTTTAACATTAGTCTGGCTGAAAGCTCGTTGCTATTCTTTTCTGAAATTGACTTACACCATCTCCCAGAAGGGTTCCCAATAAAACGCTGACACCGTAAAACCAAATGTATTAATAGCCCACTTTCTCAGATCGTATTTAATTCATACCACGTTCAGGATTATATGAACACAAATATGAAGTGCCCACCGACCCGGCCATTGTTCGCTGCTCCAATATACACAATATTGCGTAGACATCTTTGGAAGTGCCTTTCACACTCTACGAAAATCGTTACAGCGATTCGCTGTTTTCTAAATTAATTATTCAATAATTTTGAGGTATTTTCTGAATGATTTTAGTTGACATAATACTTATATTTTAATAAGATAAACCTCTATAATTGAACTGTATTTTTTTTCCTTTTTGACGGGCAAGCTCTTGATACATTTAATACTACTATTATACATGTTACATACAACCATCCTACTTTATACAATACAAACATTAGGTTTTTATAAAAATAGCAATTATATAAATAATTGTTTAAAATAGTGTTAAAATATTGATTTACGTTATTTTATACTTTATAGCAAAAGTTTAGTATGACTATAGATTTAGAGTAATTAATTTTTGCAGTACCCCTACGGAGTATCACAGGAACTACAGCCTATGTATAGGACCCTTGTGAATGTTATGTGATACGCAATAAAGATATTTGATTTGATTTGATTTGATGGAATTTGATGAAGGTGGAATATACAAAATTTGTAGGAGATCATTTAATGTTCTCCTAAAGCTCTCAACTACAGGGGGGTTAACTATCATTAACTACCGGAAAACTTTTTTCCGCTCACACCAATCATTTAGCCCAAATTAAGTATCTTTAAGAACTTGTGTTATGGATACTAGATAACGGACAAATATACTTAATAATCTAGATATTTTTATAAATAAACTTAAATAAATATATAAACAACCACGACTCATGAACAAATGACCGTGTTCATCACACTAACATTTGCACTACCAGGACTCGAACCCGGACCACTTGATGTGTAGGCAGCGTTACTGACCACTTCTCCACGGCGGCGTAAAAAGATATGCTTTATGACTCCACTATTTCTTGCTATCAGGTGGAATGAAGTAATTTTTATTGCACACCAAAGTAAAAAAAAACTCACAAAATGAATTTAATACTACTGCAATAAAAGTGGTACAATTGGCGGTCTTATCGTTAAGAACCATCTTTTCTAGACGAAAAGGTCACGCTATCAAAAGTCAACTTTTGATAGCGTGACCTATTTATAAAAAAAAGAAGACAGTTTTATTCCGGTAAACGTTCTCGTAGGATGATCCCCGTTTAATCTGAAAGTCAAACTATAAGCACAACATATTAATTAGACACAAATCTGAACCGTGTATGTACAAGTTTCATTATTACATTTCCATAATTAAAATTTGATTGACATCTCTCAAACATTGGTACGAGAAGGGTTGAATTAGTTAATGTTTTGTTTGAACAGAATTTTCATCAATAAATCATGGACGTGGAAATGTAACGGACTTCCATGAGCCATTGAAATGATATGTTACAACAGAAATTAAGTGAGTTTTGATGAATACAACAATTATGTCTTTCCAATTAATTAAGTCATACCCGGTCATACTGCTGAGATGATTTTGCATGTAGCATCTGTCCTGGTTTTTGGCGTTTGGTTGTTTAATAAAAGATTGTTACTTTTTGGGCTTGGAGCCCCTTTTATGTAGGCGGCAGGCTGGCAAACTATTTGGAGGCACGGCCCAAACTGCCAGATTTGGTTTTATGTGTAACAAAATGTTACCTTAAACTCTGCTCAACCCCTCATGATTACAAAGGTGTTCGTAGGTATGTATGTATATCTTTCAAAGAAATGATAATTTGTCTTCTCTAGGCGATGAATGTGCGCTGATCTAGTATTATAATAGTTTATTCGACCATGGTCTACAGAAAAGTATCTTATTACTTATACCGTGTTCATAACATATGAGTCCGGTGACATTTGCATACCTACTCTTTATGTTAATTTGTGTTAATTGGTTGGGAGACAACCATACAGCCGGCCAGGTGGTAAGAAGTCGCCTATAGGGGTCCGGGTTCGAGTTCCGGTAGGAGCAAATGTTGGTGTGATGAACACTAAATGTTCGTGTTCATCACACCAACATTTCACATGTTCACGAGTCATGGTTGTTTATGTATTTATTTAAATTTATTTATGAAAAATATGTATACTATTATGTATATTAAGGTCCGTTATCTAGTATCCATAACACAAGTTCTTAATGATGCTTAATTTGGGCTAAATAATTGGTGTGAGCGTGTAAATATATTATATTACTGTTATTATTATTATAAACTGTCAGACATATTATGTCTGCCTGCCACTTCAGGGGTTAAATATATAAATTGATAAACAATGATGATTTTGTACTATAACAAAATATCAGTGTTTATCAATTTATATATTTAACCCCTGAATATAATATAATAGTCTTACAGGCTGTAGCAAAAAAACTCGGAAAAATATTAAAGAATCGATGCAACGTCTTTCGTCCGTCACTAGTGCACTTTCAGCTCAATACCCTTTGCATTGAATCATTGTTGTGGCGTGCTAATTGGTTACGGCTGTACCCGGAATAATGCGATCTTGCTCGACGTCGATATAATTGATAGATCCGAGAGGTCTAACTGGTGAATCGGTATGACAATCGACATTCAGCAACGTGCATTTGAAATAAAATGCAAAAGGAATTGATTGCAATAATAGAGATTAAAAACAATGAAATCAAAACACACGATTGTAATCTAATACAACTAAATTGTTATACTAATAATCAGTATCTTCTAATAATAATGTTGTTTGAATCACCCCAGTAAGCAGAGCTAACAGAATACTCAATACACA
Source organism: Elophila nymphaeata (assembly GCA_955850985.1). Taxonomy (NCBI): domain Eukaryota; kingdom Metazoa; phylum Arthropoda; class Insecta; order Lepidoptera; family Crambidae; genus Elophila; species Elophila nymphaeata. The sequence goes on from OY039092.1 coordinate 13,523,738, forward strand.
TCACACACATCCACTGCATCCATGTCACTATTTATAGTAGGTAACTCGCGTGAATAATTAGCTTTTGTAAACTGTAATATCTCATCATCAACAGCTCATATAATTTCCCCACCGAGAGGCTCGAGCCTACCCCACATGAGGGGCGATTAGGCCTTAGTCAATCACGCTGGCCAAGTGCGGGTTGGTCGACTTCACACACAACCTAAGAATCTCTTCATAGGTGTGTGCAGGTTTCCTCACGATTTTTTCCTTCACCGTAAGAGCGTCGATTAAACGTACATATGAATTCAAAATTATAAAACACACTAGCTGTGCCCGCGCGACTTCGTCCGCGTGGATTTCCCGTTTTTGCAACAGTTTTCATTGATGCTCAACTCCTATTAGTGGTAGAGTGACGTTATGGAGGTATATAGGCCTATATCACGGTTTCCTAAACTGTGCGTCGCGACGCCTTGGGGTGTCGCGGATCTATCCTAGGGGCGAGCGTCGTGAGACCACATAGAATGGCTGTCTAGCTGCTATGCGAGCTAGTCGAACGAAAATAAATGTAGACAAAGAAATGAAAGTCGCGATTTCAAAACTTGAGCCCAGTTTTGAGAAGCTCTAAATTAAAATAAAATAAATATTTAAGGGGGCTCAACAACAATCGAAACTGTTTCTCAAGTGACTGCGTCATTACTATTGCGGTTGTCAGCGAGTGTTTTCCTCACTTCTGACAGATGGCGCGGTCACTGGTACACAGCTGATCGTTAAAAAAACTGTTTTCTCGCGGTCGCAGATATGTGACTGATGCAAAAAATAGATAAAACAATCCTTCCTTCGGACCCTTGCTTTTGTTCAGATAAGACGTGTCGCAGTTTGTGCGGATATAACAATCATATTTATAAATTAATTATATAATTTTTACTTTAAATTTAAAACTTAGCTAATAGAAACAGTATAAAATATACACAAATAATATAATAAATCAATCTAATATTAATAAAAGTGAAGTGTATTAATTTGGAAAAAATAAAAAGTGCTTTACAAAATTTAGAACAAAGAAGTGAAATATCAAACTGGGAATAAAGAACATACGGACTTGAACTTGAACCTATTGTTTGAATACGTGTGACAAGTGCAAGGTCGCGCTCGATTAAGACCATTGTTTTAGTTATCTCGCTTTCGGACACTTGGGGTGCGATAAAGACCTTTGTTACCTTTGTTAGATACAATGATGACTCGTCAAGCAACCGTAAAAAACATCGAGTTGAAATTACAACAAACTCTCCTAGATTTAAAAGCATATAAAGAACTCAATGAACAGCTGTTACAGGAACGTGAAGAGAGTGAAGGAGAGATACAGAAAGTAGTGGCAAAAAACACACAATTAAAAGGAGAACTTGCACACAATTAAAAGTACACAGCTGATCGTTAAAAAAAACTGTTTTCTCGCGGTCGCAGATATGTGACTGATGCAAAAAATAGATAAAAACAATCCTTGATGCGGATTTTATTTCATGTTGAAATTTCAACTCAATCGGTGCAGAACTTTTTGAGTTTTTGAAGCGTACACAAACTAACATACCATTTTTATATATATAGATTGGTATCGAACCAGTGCCTCCCGGGTGGGAGACGACGCTCTTACGCACTACGCCACCGACGCTTTGACCTGGTGGTACACACAACCTAAGAATTTCTTCATAGGTGTGTGCATGTGCAGGTTTCCTCACGATGTTTTCCTTCACCGTAAAAGCGTCGATTAAACGTACATATGAATTCAAAATTGTAAAACACATTGGTACGTGGCGGGGATCGAACCAGTGCCTCCCGGGTGGGAGACGACTGGAGACGACGCTCTTACGCACTACGCCACCGACGCGAAACTACAATACCTATTTGGCTTGTATTAGGTGTATATTATGGTTGTATCTTTTGTTTTTATTATGTTTGATGCCTTTTGTAGTTTGTTTATGTGTGTGTTGGCTAAATAAAAATTATTATTATTTATTATATTATTCTCGCAAATATTTTTGTTTTTTTGTCAGATAAGCATACTGCCTGCCTGATGGTAAGCAGTCACCGTAGCCTATAGACGATTGCAACACTGACGTCACACTCGCACTACCAACCCTAGTTCCCTTCTCTACCCCGTGGAGCTCTGGCAACCTTACTCACCAGAAGAAACACAACACCTCAAAAAAGTCGTGTTATTTGACTTTGGTCTACTGGAAGGTGCAAAATACTACTTCAGTTCTACTAATTCGCTGTGAAGTTATCATTTTAGTTATTTTGTATGCATAAACTGCCCGTGTTTGACCGTCCTTTAATATTAATTTTAATGTGACAAGGTTTTGTAAGAATTAAATTCTAAGTATTGGAGTTTTTCGCAAGTTCTAGTTCCAAAAACACGTGTTGAGAGACCCCATTTTAAACTCAATCTACCGTACAATTTTCGATTACTTTAATTAGATTTTCACTTGATATTAGCACAATGCGTAATCTTTATGTGTCGCGATCGCCATTAATTTAAAAAAAGAAGAAGAATTCTAAGTGTTTTTATGTTAAATTTACACGCTGTGGAGTTCGCAATAAATAAATATTTGTTGCCGAGTAATCGTCTCCTAAGCTTGCGCTGGGTAGCGTTGGTATGTTCAAAGAGAAAGCCTGTATTGAAATATAATTAGTAATTTAGGAAAAGTCTAACATATAATAAAATATAGCGAGTGCAAGAGATAATTTAAACACCATAGCATTCATACTTGCCTCGCATTGTGCTTTTTACTTTCTCGTATACGTAGGTAGTATAGAGGAAGTCTTGTAAACGTCAAAAAATTCCACCTCGAGATTTTGACGGATTTACACGTTTTGACCCTCACTGAGTCCAAAAATACCGTTTTTTGAAATTATGTTTGTGTATCTGTGTATAACCACGATAACTCAAAAATGAAAATGAAAAAGCTATTTATTTAAATGGACTTTGCTAAGTACCACTCGAGTATGCTTTAGCTTATTGCAACCATATTGAACATGCATGTATGACATCAAAATATAAGGTTTCTATCAACTTTTGAGTCGTTTCCGGTATACGAGAAAGTCAAGGGGAGACCACTCCCGATTTTTTAATTCTTAAATTTAGGGATTTTATCCATGGGTATGTCAGCCCCACTTATATTTCGCATGCAAAAACTTTTTGCAGAACCTTACAGTTGGCACGCCTAAGCATTACGTAACCCGTTTATCTGAGCTTAAGTATCTGTTGTAAGTTAACTGTAGTGATCTTAACCGCACCGTTAGTGAAGAGAAACGTGCCGTCTTCGCAGTTAACTCGTCGCCATTGTTAAAACTTAACTATGATAGTTATCGCTAGGGTGTATAGAAATGTACTTAGAATTGACTATTTATGATTAACAAGTCGCCGTTGTAATTAAACAGCATAAAGTGTGGACACTTTTATTCAATCATATTTATTGTAACACATATTATATAAGGTGTTAATTTTTTTCAAAAATTTAAGTCTACATACAAATAGATCGATCAAAAAAACAAAATATATGGAAAATAATAAAAACATTTTTCCAATTTTGAATTTTTAATATTACCATAGTATTTATATGACTATGTTAGCATGGGTAGATGCCGGCTTTATACCCCATGTACCGAACACCTTGTATATTAACTTATATATTTCAGCATTGCTTCTGTATATTAACTGTAGTTATGCCCAATCTCCCATAGTCAAAAAGCTCAGTGCGCGCAATATGCTTAAAAAGGGGTACATAATTCTTTCTTCACGTACACTAATTATTATAAAATAACTATTAGTCTATATCTGAAATCGTTGGATTTAAAAAAATGGTTTGTTTCGCAATTGCTAAAAAATATTTTGAAATATTAAAAACGAAGAAATAAAAAATAAAATCTATATAATTTTTTGACGTCGGGTCGGTCCCAAAGAAAAGTGACTACATATATTCCAAATATTGAGGTTGGGACCGACCTCAAAAAAGAAATCTTTTTTTTTAAACAACATTTTATATCTCTGTTTAGTTTTGAGTTTTGATGGTGTTTTTTCTATTAAAAATAATTTATTTTTTAGTTTTGTAAGTATAGAATTTTTCAGGTTTAAGAGGAGATTTCAGATTGTAAGGGGGGGTGAACATCAAAGACGCAATATTCTGCACACACACATTATTAATGTAGTAATGCTATCTATAAATTGCTTAGTTCATACAGTGTATTACAAACCTCAGTATACTCACACAGCATGTCACTGCATATAAAAAGTTACAGCACAATCCACTTGCGATATAATTATATGTTATGGCTCTATGAAAATATGTTTTACGCGCGTCTCACTATTATTCTGCCAACTGTGGGCGGACTTCGATATGGTTTATTATATGATCCCGAATAAAGCTATTTGATTAATGTTATTAATCTCCATAAAACGATAAAACTTCAAACACGTAGAAGGAAATCAACAGATTTTTATAGAGGGGAACTCTGTCTTCACCTCACTATGAACTGTAATCTGTGCTCTCATGAGACTAAGCAGATGACTGCATATACAACTATACTTAATGTATATATGAAAAAATCATTATATTCAATCATCATCATAACAGCCCTTACAATTTCACCCATCGCTGGGATACAAGGCCTCTCCTTGTCATCGAAGAAGGCAGTAGTCCACCACGCTTGCCCAATGCGGATTGCTGGACGGAGTATAAGGGGACCAATACTCCTTTGCTGATCCATTAGTCGCCTTCTATGACACCCATTGGAGGATATGGGGTGATGCAATTCTACTCTGCCGGCTTCACATGGCTAATTATATTCAATATCAAATGAAATAATCTGTTATAATACTAAATTTCATAAACAGCAACTTTAAAACTTATAAGCAATACATCGGTCGCACAGCTCCTAACCACGCCCCGCGGTTCCTTTCATCGCTGTCAATGTAATCTGCTAGCAGCCGTCTAATCCCATTCTATTTATAATCCATTAATAGTTAGTTGAGCGGTTAGCGCGTTGATTAGTCGCGAGCAACGCCGCGCTATTGTGTTAGCGGAATTAAAACAACGTTTGCACAAAGTAATTGGCGGTCAATCTATATTTGCAGTGACAAAACAAGCTTTAGATATGTAGCGGGGAAGTGAGAAACTAGACTGTTTTCCAAATGGCTAAATTACCATCTGTGTATCGTCATCAACAGCTCATATAATGTCCCCACCTCGGGCTCGAGCCTACCCCACATTAGGGGCGATTAGGCCTTAGTCAACCACGCTGGCCAAGTGCGGGTTGGTCGACTTCACACACAACCTAACAATTTCTTCATAGGTGTGTGCAGGTTTCCTCGCGATGTTTTCCTTCACCGTAAAAGCGTTGATTAAACTTACATATGAATTCAAAATTTGAAAACACATTGGTACGTGGCAGGGATCGAACCAGTGCCTCCCGGGTGGGAGACGACGCTCTTACGCACTACGCCACCGACGCTTCAGTTTTTAAAAATAATAAATTTTTTGCTTTTTAGTATTTTATGTAAAGAAATTTTCACAAAACTATATCGAGATCTTTTAGACAAACAAGGAGTAGAACTATTACGATATCATCGGTGTCAATTAAGTAGGCATTATTAGGGATAACTCAAAAAGTACTCGTCAGATGTCGATCACATTTGAATGGGACCACATGACAAGCACCAGCTTCCAATGCTTGAAAGAATCTTCAAAATCGGTACATCCAGTAAAATTTATAAAGTAATAACATAAAAACCAGTCGATTTGAGAACCTCCTCCTTTTTTTAAAGTTCACAAACAAAGCTTTAGTCTTCCTAGGGACATCAACACATGATGCATGAGCCCTGCGATGACATGTTGTGCATTCTAACCAGTCTTCCCCAGGCCTTGAACGTGAATAAAGATTATCGCAATAAATGACCCTGAATGCTGTAGTGCATCTTGTTTTGCCGGACAACATGAATTGCCTTTTGCACGATTCATGATTGCAAGTTTGACAACCATATGTAAACTAAAAATCAAATAAGTACTAACAGAATATGGATGGGTAACATGTCATAAGTACTTTGTCGTTTCGTCTAAAGTATAGGTATAGGAGTATAATAAAAAAAAACACAATCTATTAACCGAACCATTCTTCTTATTAAATCTTGCTCATATATTACAACATTAATGTACACTGCATCGATATAAGTAAAAACATATTAAGAAGATAATGCAAAACTAACTAAAAGTGGGGAAAAATCGTCCAAATTAAAAATTGTTTTATGAAGAAAACACATTTGTACCTGTAACTCCAGCGCGTTTGACGCGAGAGACTCAGAAATTTGACAGGTTCGTAAATATGGCCGTCGTCATGTGGCACTGTCTCAATTTCAATATTTCCGCCAGCCAGTTTTGAAAAAACACTACTATGTAATTTTACCCGCGTGTGTTATTTTGTACGTACTTTACCTTTTTATCGGAGTGTAATTCCTTACGGACGATACCTTAAACCGCTGGCTTAGTGGACCAGCGGACCGTCGGCTAGACGTGGGCCTGTGCAGGGGTCACCCAGCACCTGATAACCACAGCACTGGGAATACCTGCTAAACCACTCCAGTTTCCCCCATGCCCTTACTGGAGACGACCCGGGGTTTGCCGAAGCATTCCACCGAGCCACCTCCGGGATTGTACGTACTTTCCCTAACTGAATTAGAAGATAAATGAAAATATTTTTGTTGCTCTAGAATTTTACCCGAACGCCTAATTTAACATACTGTCCGCCACTACCACACTATTACATGTGTTTGAATATTTAATTTTATCCAAACGTTGTACTGAATTTTCAGGCACTGAAATTTACGTGTATTATTTGTAACTAATTACTACATTTGTTATGAAAGCCTAACAATAGCAACAAACTATTTAGAATTAATGTAAACTATTTATTCAATATGTTTTCCATTTTTGGAGAAGTATTGTAGATTTAACTTAAATTGTGTTCGTAGTATAAATCAATTTGTAATAATTCCATAAAATTTCAATTTGATTTAATTATCTACGGAGTTTTCTACTCGTATAATTAAATACTAATTAATTATTTCATACTAATACGGATTTGGTAATGTTGCAAACATCTATAAGCTTATTATATGCCTGTTGTGAATGAAACATTGAAGAGAAAAAGAGAGGATTACTCGCCTTATGACACCGTCGTTGTGAAGGCAGTCACGCTGCCATAACGCTCTAAATGATCCGGGTTCGAATCCTGGTTGGGTCTTGTTTATGTGATTTATTTATTCTATCTTAGGAAGACCAACAGCTTATAAAATAAACAGACGTCTTACTAACAACTGAGGCCAACTAAAGAACCCCACTTGTAAAACAGGGATACGTTATGTTACATTACTCTATAGATAAGTCTTAAAACACAATAGATAGGTAGAAACGGTACCTACAATAACAAGTTAATACATCGCTATATTACAATAAAACATAAAAATCGGGAGTGGTCTCCCCTTGACTTTCTCGTATACCGGAAACGACTCAAAAGTTGATAGAATCTTTATATTTTGATGTCATTCGTGCATGTCAAATTTTGGTCACCCACCCGAGTACCGACCGCGCACTTGGTTGCTTAACTTTCGTGATCGACGGCTCAAAAGTTGATAGAAACCTTATATTTTGATGTCATACATGCATGTTAAATTTGGTTGCAATAAGTTAAAGCATACTCGACTTATCGTGCTAACCCACAGACACACACACACACAGACCAAATTCCAAAAAAAAATATTTTTGGACTCAGGGAGGTCCAAAACGTGTTAATCCGTCAAAATCTCGAGGTTGAATTTTTTGACGATTACAAGACTTCCTCTATACTACGTATACGAGAAAGTAATAATGTCAGTTGACTGAATACAGGACAATAACATACAATACAATCGTAAAACAATACATTTTAGTACTTATACGAGTATACTTATACGAAAAGCGTCGGTGGCGTAGTGCGTAAGAGCGTCGTCTCCCACCCGGGAGGCACTGGTTCGATCCCCGCCACGTACCAATGTGTTTTACCACGTATCAAATTTTGAATTCATATGTACGTTTAATCGACGCTTCTACGGTGAAGGAAAACATCGTGAGGAAACCTGCACACACCTATGAAGAAATTCTTAGGTTGTGTGTGAAGTCGACCAACCCGCACTTGGCCAGCGTGGTTGACTAAGGCCTAATCGCCCCTAATGTGGGATAGGCTCGAGCCCCTCGGTGGGGACATTATATGAGCTGTTGATGATGACTTATACGAGTAAGAAATTAGTTTCTATCTCGACCAAAGTGCCGAAAAAACTGCAGATGGTAATCATCGTTTCTTCAGACAACTTTACAGTTTCCATGAAAGATTGTAGTAGGTACATACCTACCTTCTTTACCAACTTAAACATGATAACAATAACTCAATTACTACTGAAACCTACTTGCCCTTGCCGCGCTTCCTCTTCGCCTCGCCTTCGTCTCGGCGTCGTCAAAATCGTGGCGGTAACGAAATCAATTTGCCTCTGCGGAGGTTGCCCAATTAAAATTGTGTTGCTACTGCCTGCTGTGACTTGGTACCCGAATTGTGGAACTTATTTTTAGTTTTTTTGTTTTTCTTTAATGACTAGCGCTCCGCCCCTAAGGTCACCGATATAGCCCAAAGAATTGCGAACCTTAAGTGGGAGATGCAGCGTTGGTAGGCCCCCCACAAGGTGGACTGACGATCTGGTAAAGGTCGTAGGATGCCGCTGGATGCGGGCAGCGTACGACCGACCGGTTTCAGATCCTTGAGGGAAGCCTATGTCCAGCAGTAGGCGTCTCTTGGCTGAAATGATGATGCACACAGCTCGTACCGCAAGTCGCGGTAAGGAACATTGTTCCAATAAAAAGTCTTTATTTCAAAAGCTTCTCCATTTCTCTCCAACTGGCTTCCTTACTTCAGCAACATCTAAACTGCCTTCCAGGTTCCCTTCTAATATTTCTCCTACCCTGCTCCTCATTAATTTGGGGTCGGTACAGTATGTCTTGATATCGATAATACTGCTTTAAGGTTTGGCATTACATTTTTACGGTTGGACCTGACATCAACCCTCCTTGTGAACCAACTGGGAACGACTTTTTTTTTAATTCTATTGCAGATTGTCTCTGATGACATTTTCTGCGTCACCGGGTTTTTAAGAAGGCGAAGACCTTGGGGGGTCCTCAAGCCTGTAGGTCGAACGTTCCTAGGGGATTACTGGGCGACCGAGCATCTCGCCCGTGGGGAGTCTCTCGACCGCCTAGCGTCCCTAGAGCGTCCGTGTCGGAAGGGTGGGAACGACTGCTATTATTTCAACAGCACCCGGGACTACCAGCTTAACATGCCGACGAAGCACGGGGGAAAATAGAGCTGGAAATTTTCGCTCACCCATCCGAGTACTGACCGCGCACTTGGTACCTTAGCTTTCGTAATTCACAAGGAACGCATAACGCCATCGACTCCTCGCGTTTCCTTCTACTCTTTTTCCGATTTTGAACATAATAATACAAAAAACACTTTTGGTTCCCCATTTTTTGAGGCCAGTCACATTGTTTAAATCGCAAGCAGCCCACAGACAAAAGCCAATCGAGTGTCGCCAAGTAATTGACGCGCTGTTGTTCCATCTCTCTCCAACGCTACAGTGAAGAGCGAGACGGCTGTAGTCAAGGATTTTAGAAAGAAAAAAAAGAATTCTAATAGCCCCCTATTGTGTAGGTTCACATACGTGGATATCGGAAAAAGTGCTGCAAGCAAACAATAGCTCTGGGACAATAGGAGCATCGGATTTGGATTAAGTTTGGATAGAGTACATTATTGAAATGAAACTGAATTATAAATCGTCGGTGGCGTAGAGCGCAAGAGCGTCGTCTCCCACCCGGGAGGCACTGGTTCGATCCCCGCCACGTACCAATGTGTTTTCAAACTTTGAATTCATGTGTACGTTTAATCGACGCTTTTACGGTGAAGGAAAACATCGTGAGGGAACCTGCACACACCTATGAAGGAATTCTTAGGCTTTGTGTGAAGTCGACCAACCCGCACTTGGCCAGCGTGGTTGACTAAGGCCTAATCGCCCCTAATGTGGGGTAGACTCGAGCCCCTCGGTGGGGACATTATATGAGCTGTTGATGATGATGATGGATTATAAATCAGCATTTTTCAGTTTTTCAATTACAGCGTGATCTTTTAGTTTCCAGTTAAAAGGATTGTGGCTATTGCGGTATTTTTTATGCCCGGTAGCAGGCCACTTCACTACATTCCAATAGAACGTGGGCAGCTGTTTCTTCTGTCACCATGCAGGCTCTGCATAGTGGACTGTTCGTGATACTTAGGTTAAAAGTCTATCAAAGTTGTGTGGCGGCCAATGCCGCCTACTCATAGAACTCATAGATGGCGCTATACAACAGTGCTCATACAAGCGCGACAATTATTATGGAAACCTGAATCGTGCAAACGAAGTTTCCAAAGGTGCTCGCTATATATAGAAGTTCCAACTACAGACAGTTGGCTTAAAAACCCGGTGACGCAGAAAATGTCATCAGAGACAATCTGCAATAGATATGCAAAAAAAAGACAGTTGGCCGTCCCTTAGGGTATCCATGAGGATTCACCTCCTCCTTCGCTCGCTTGTCCGGAAGGTTCTTCTGTCTGTCTTCGCTGCTCTGTCTTTCGCTCCTCCCTGTGGGGGAAGGGAAGGGAAAGCAGCGGGGGAGGGTCAGGGGAGGAAAAAAAACTGACAGTTGGACCGCGGTCCCCGGGCATAGCACCTTGCCCGGTAGTACTTCCCTTTGGACTTCCTACAGTTGCAATGTCCAGTCAAGGCCCTCGTAATTTGTCGGAGTTTGGATCCTGAATCCACCTTACAGTCACTACACCACGAAAGCGGTTCTGTCGCGTCAAAAACTATCTGCATAATCTTTGTAGCTATTTTGTCACTTAGAGTTTCGTTTAGAGTATTTTTGCACATCGTATCTGTGTGTGAAATTTAGTGCTGGAGAAATTCTTGGAGTGTCCTGGATTGAGTTTCGACCAACATTTCTACACTCGGTATCAAGCAACGGCTATCTTATGTAGTTCAGATTCAGACTCCTATTTGTGATTTCTTCGGACATGACTCAAGAGGTGATGCAGCGTCCCTTAAGAGTATAGGGTACTAGACCTCGTGAAAGCTCACCCATGCGATGGACCGATAAAATTAAGGCTGCAGTAGGCGGTCCCTTGCATGACACCAGGAACACAACAGGCAGAGAAAGATGGCGGGACATCGTGAGGCCAGCAACATCAGCCTACAAACTTACCTACATGTTGACTACGACCACTCTGGCAAGAGTGCCGAGACGAGAGAAAGAGATCACGGAAAAAGTAATAAACGCTGAACTGAACGCTGCACACACGAGAGAGACCAAGAGCATACACCCGCTTCTGTGAGATAAAAATAATACGCGCTTGTGTATTGCGGAAGCCTCAAAGTTACAGCTAAAGTCCAAAAAAATGTATATTGTGCAAAAATATGGATGTCACTTTCCTTTATCGTTTATAATCCGTTGATCCATCAACGAAACAATCGCCCCGCGCAGCGCGTGTAACTGACTTGTTTTTGTTTAAAAAATTTACGACGCGCCATGAATGGGAAGCACTTTTTCCAGGCTTTACATTTCCCCTTCACAATACGCGCAATTTGATTTAGAAATTTCGACTCGCTTGATGTATACGCGGCATGTTTTTGAAAATCTGCGCGTGCAGGATTCGGTTTCACAATTTCACAGCGTATCTCGTCTCGATAATACCCCTCCTATTCGTTTCATTTCACACGAAATAATTGTAAATAGGGAAATTATTTTGTCGGATATATTCGGGGACAATTGTTGAGTTCTGTTTATAATACAATAATAATTATGTTTCGAAGCTCACACCAACTATTTAGCCCAAATGAAGGACTTGTGTTATAGATATTAGATAACGGATAAACATAAATAATATACTTTTTATAAATACCTATACTTAAAAAAATAAAAAACAGCAAATGATTTGTGAAAGGCATCGTGCTACTAAATCATTTATAGTACGATGAGAATTCCCAAAGCAACTTACAGCATTTATAACATTGGAGTTCATCCATTGTTTTATAAAATATTTAACTCTTTTGAGCACAATAATACCTAAGTAGACAGTATAGCTATCGCGAGATACTATTATCCACAATGGTGGCAAAATGCGATATATAACTGCGATAAAAGTAAAAAAGGAGGCATAGTGCGTTGTTATATATGAAGCTTCCATAAAGTTGGCATGGTGCTACCAATTGCTTGAAGTTATTGAAAAGTCAACTAAGGGCGAAAGTAGGCATCGTGCTACTAAATCATCTTTAACGTTAGTATTCATCACACAAGTCGAGCTAAAGATAAAGCGAGCTAGGGCACAGCATATAGCCGCTCGCAAAATCTTACTTTGCATATTTTGCGAAGCATAAATCTTTTTACAGTATGTCTGCCACATCTGGCAGTATATTGATAAAAAGTAATTAAGCCTTCAGTGAACCAACCAACAAAGGCCAGCAACCAGGACAGATGCAACACTCTAAGCTACTCAGCAGTCTGGGTGTAATATAAATTAAAATTTTGATTAAATTTTAAGTAACCTCCGGCATAGATTTATGTCTAAAACGCATCTTGATCACTCGATCAAAACAAAAAGAAACGCATTATAATCGGTCCATTCGTTTAGGAGCTAAGATGCCACAGACAGACACGTAAAAACCCTCTTTTTGCATCGGGGGCTAAGAATATAAAAGCCTTTTTATAAGGGCGTCAAAATCATATCGACTTGTGATCCCAAGGGTTTACACGCGCACTGCGAATTTTTTACAAATTACTCACTTCTTCAAAAACAAAAGCATACATTTTCAGTCACCCATAGATCCTCGAAAATTGGAGGACAAAAACTCCAATCCTATTTGTAAAGAAAAATTCAACAAAAGTGATTAAATCATTATTGGCCCCAGCACGCTCCCTTGGGGTACTCCGGACTTCACTAAAACTTTCAATCAAACCGAAATTTGCAAAGCACATAATTGCCATCCGTTTTGGTGGAACAAACGTGGAGTCAATAAAAACATCCCGCCCTTTGTCTCGGAATTTTTCATTTCCTTTCAGCGGAGGCGTAGTGCCGACAAAGACTACAACATCTATTTTAGGGAGTTGAGAACAATCTGATAATTTCATAGTAAAATGGATGGTATTTTAATTTATTCATCCAAATTCGATGCTGTTATGATTTCGAAAGAAGATAGTCACAAGAATTTAGAAAGGGATGCTTAAAAGGTTATGTAGAAATGATGTGTGAAAGTAGATTGACAAAAAAGATTTTGGAATAATTTTATTTTTGCGTTTACAAACGCGTAAATATAATACTAGAAAAATGCACTGAAAAAAAATCGACTTGCCTGAGGCAAGTCGATTTTTTCAGTGCATTTTTCTAAAAAAGATTTTTTTACAAAAAAACCGTCAAAAAAGACTAAAAACGCGAGAAATAAAAATTTTGTTTATAAAAATCTAAATGTTTTTGGAGGTCGGTTCCAAATACAAGTGACAACGTTTATTCCAAAGGTTGGCACCGACCTCAAAAAGAAAACATTTATGTGTTCCAAATTTAAAAAAGATTTTTTAAACGTACCTATTCTCCCTGTGAAAAAGACATTTTTTTTACAAGCAAAGTAGATTTTTCTAAAACATTATTAGATGAATTTTCATCTTTTATATTTCCTTGTATTCGAAATGAAAAGAAGAGTGCTTAACACGGATATAAGGAGTCAATTCCTACTCAGGCCTAACTTCCTCATATGGGAATTGATTGCATTCCATCCTTGTCAAGCAATCTACTATTGCTATCATATTAATGAAAAAAAGTAAATTTTAAACCGACATCGAGCAGTTCCGAACTGTCAAACTCACAGGGACATTATGCATGTATGCAGTCAGAGGCGGAACGAGGCATGGGGTACTATGACCAATGAGCCAAGCTCTCTGCGAGGGCTCTCTCAAGGATCTCCAACCTAAAAGTGTTGTATTGCTTTTTTTGTCAAGCAGTTATGTCCTTCGTGAGTTAAAAATACTAGTCTATAACACAGCCTATTGTAAGCTAGAAGCGGAAAAAATTACTAAAATAAATTATCTGCTTTCTCCTTTCGATCACCTTCAGTGACTATGTTCGTTGACCGCCAGTTATTTGAATAATGAATAATTTATGGGATTATTTATTTCGAAGACTCTATTTTAAAACGAATGACAGTCACACGCTATCTAATCGAAATATTCGAAATGAGTCTATTAAATTTTCAGCTCAATCGTGATCTAAATGTTCTGATGAATTATATTAAAGTTTGTGTTATTAATAATAGATAACATTTTGAAATGCCACTCAAATTCTAGTAAGAAATAATTTAAATGAAGGTGGATTAAATAGGCTATCAATTTAATCCACCATTCAATTTTAATTAGATTACACCAAGCTCTTCTCTCAATTTTGTATTCTAAACATTATATTTTATACTAGTGAACACACGCAGGTTTGCTCGCGTCAATGTCGGTTTTCGCGGCAGTAAATTTCATGTCTGTTCCAGGGTCACAAACTATCTCCAATCCAAATTAAATCAAAATACTTTCAATGTTTTAGGCGTGAATGCGTAACATACAGAGAGATTTACCTTTGTAAAGTAGCATTAACTAAAGTTGTTAAGAAAAACAATATTTTTTAATATTCTATGTGTAGTGCAGGCACCGGTCTCCGCATGAACACAGACAAAACAAAATTTATTAGCAAAGACACCACCGTAGACCACATTAAAGTCAAAAATCAAAGCATTAAACAAGTGGATAAGTATGTCTTTCTGGGCCAGATTATCACTCTGAATAAGTCTGGGCAGACAGAAGAGATCGATCGAAGGATTCAGCTAGGATGGGCTGTGTGATGTCTAACTAAATATGTGGGTAGTTGTGAAATAGACAATAAAGGTATACGCCGTAATAGCGGTGACGGCTCAGTTGAGTCAGTCGTGTTCCAACCGCCGGACCGAGCGGACGTCTGCCACCACAGTGTACAGTGAATCATAGAGTGACTTAGTGTTATAGCACAACCCTCTCCGGACACTCAGGAGGACACCACAGGCTGCATTTAGAAAACTCTCTGAAATCTTTAAGAGTAAGATTCCATCCTGACGTATGGAGCAGAGACCTGGACGCTCACGAGAGAGTCAGGCCAAAAGTTGCAGGCAGAAAGGAAAATGGAGCGTGCTATGTTAGGTATAATACCGAAAGACCGGGTGAGAAATACGGAAATCCGTAGACGAACTGGAATACCTGACGTAGTCAGCTCCGTTACAAGGAACAAGTGGCAATGGGCTGGACACGTGTGTCGTAGGACAGATGGAAGATGGGGGAAAGGGTGCTGGAGCGGAGACCATGGATGGGGAGAAGGAGTGTCGGACGTCAACCGACGAGATGGAGTGACGACATCAAGAAGGTGGCGGGAAAAGACCGAAGGACACAAGACCGAACGGATTGGCGTACGAATGAGGAGACCTGTGCCCAGCAGTGGGTGTTTTCACCCACTGCTGGGCATGGGTCGAGAAGAAGAAGAAGAAGTGCAGGCGCGGGGTGCTCCACTCAGTATAACCGTATTGTAATTATCTGTGGTATGAACAAGGTTTTTTTTATATATATTACGAGATGGCAAACAATCTTGCGGCCCAACTGATGTTTAGTGGTTACCGTTGCCTATAGACACTTACAATAATAAGGGTTAATCACTTAACACTGCAAGTGCGTTGCCATTCTGGGGACTAAGATGACATGCCTTCCATGCCCAGTAATTACACTGGCTACCTTTCCCTTCAATCCGAAACACAGCGAACTCGGCAGAAATAAAAAAGGTGGTGGTATCTACCCAGACGCCCTTTATGAGTCTACAATCTAGTAAAAAAGTTGCCAGTCCTTATCGTCGCCTAAAGTACAACAAAATGTATAATGCCCAGACTGCTAAAATGTTTCAGAGTTTCTTGTTTTCGGGATTTGTTTTTGGTTTTATGTAGGCGTAGGCTGGCAACATATCACTTTTATGAGGTAATGCCCCATACAGCCAGATGTGGCTTTATGTATAACCAAATATCACATAAAGCTGTGCTCAATAATTTTCCAAATTATTTTTACTTTCTCCTACGTAGTATAGAGGAAGTCTTGTAATCGTCAAAAAATTCGACCTCGAGATTTTAACGGATTTACACGTTTTGGACCTCCCTGAGTCCAAAAATATTTTTTTGGAATTATGTCTGTGTGTGTCTGTGCGATAACTCAAGCATGCTTTAACTTATTGCAACCAATTTAACATACGTGTGTGACGGCTCAAAATTTGATAGAAACCTTATATTCTGATGAATATAAGGTTTCTATCAAATTTTGAGCCGTCGATCACGAAAGTAAAGCAACCAAGTGCGTGGTCGGTACTCGGATGGGTGACCAAAATTTAATATGCATGTATGACATCAAAATATAAGGTTTCTATCAACCTTTGAGTCGTTTCCGGTATACGAGAAAATCAAGGGGAGACCACTCCCGATTTTTTATGTATTTTATTGGCCAAGTCCGCGGTGTCTGTAGTTGCCATTCATAAGTCTACGTACACCCCATTACTCAATTTCCTATCGGCGATTGACAATAAAATGAGTGAACAATCAAATATCTCCCCGTCGCGCGATAAACAACATTCCCTTTATATATTTCATAAAGAACCATTTTCCATAACAATGTGCTCTGGCTTTGTTGATGCTCAGCTATTTGGATAAGATTTATGTTGAAAAGGAACAAGGATATTTCTTCTATTCTCAATCGTATTTAAAATATTTTCACTGCTTCCTCGTCAGGTATTTCGTCTATTGACATCTCGAGCTGCTGACACCACGGTGTCGATCCCAGCAGATCGCATCAGGACGCTTTGAATAGATCGATTGCCACCATGGTGTCAAAAGGCAAGTGACTTTTTTGACTACGCTGATTGAAACCGTGCTTCCTGACACGGCGAAGTTGGCACGTTGTTGTCACCGACAAACCTGGGTCATTCAAAAGAGGCGTGAAGAAGCCTTGCAGGTCGGCAAGGCGAGGGTGATTAGCAGGGCAGTTTACCTCTCACACTACTAAATGAGCTGGAGTAATTAGCTATAATTTTTACATATAAAAAATCTACTAGTTAGTAAATCTACTATTATAACACATTTGCTTGCAAAGGGTCTCTTATTTCACCAATTTCAATATCGTATTGTATCTCATTACGTACTTGTGCGATAATGTAAAGTGAAACGCACGGTTTATCAAGAAGCTCCGTCTAAAAACGAATGATACTTTTTAAATCTTAGCATAGAGTTTTTATGTCGGAAAAGTGGCCAACATTTTACGAATAAAATTAACTTTGGGAGATAGATAAACATTTAATTATTTAATTTAATTAATTTAGACATTAAATTAGAACATTTATCTGTAACAAAAACAAAAAAAAATATTAATTTACTTTATTAGTAACACTGGCTGTTTTTGTGCCTTTGCCTAAAAAAAAGCGCTTAAGTTCACTTAGCGATGCGCGCGCATCGCTAAGTGAATAAGTAAAAATAATTCCGCGCACTTTTTCTTTTCGCTGTATTGTTTTTATTTGAAAATTTCGTCAACTAGTGATGAATTTATTAATTATTTCCTCGCAAATATGTTATAAAACGTCGTATGACATATGTGCTCTTTGATAATTACAGCCTCTGCTTTCTTGTAGCCCTCGCCTACGGCTCAGGCTAGCAATATCGCCTCGGCTGTAATTTTCAAGCTTATTATGCCTGCGACTTCGTCCGCATAGAATAGTTACTTCGGGCAGCATTTAAATTTTCTTATTATTTCTTCTAACCCAAGCGCCATATTCCTACAAATTTTCATAGATTTTACTTAAAAAATGACGGATTTCCATACAAACTTTCATCCCCTATTTTACCCCCTTAAGGATTGAATTTCCGAAAATCTTAAAATACATCTTTCTTAATGTGTAACTGAAAGGCCATGTACCATTTTTTATAGATTTTACTTTAAAAATAACGGATTTACATACAAACTTTTCACCCTCTTTTCACCTCCTTAGAGGATGAATTTCCAAAAATCCTTTCTTAGTGCACCCCTGGACTCCATAAGGAACCTACGTACCAAATTTGGAATCTCTAGACCCAGCGGTTTGGGCTGTGCTTTGATATGTCAGTCAGTCAGTATTCATTTTTATATATACAGATGTACTAGTAAGTAACTTGTTCTTCCTAAAAGCAACAGTTAGCTGATAAAGAGACACATATTACAAGCAAAATACATCTTGCTAACACATTCTGAATTACCGTCTCACATTATATATCAGGACATCTTGATCCAAAAAACCTTTTCTTTGACAAACAGCCTCACAATCCCCTGGGTGGCCTTAAATCTCGGCCAATAATACAAACGGCCGGCACCCGGCCTTATCTTATCTAATCTAGCCTGGGGTGGCCAAGACAATGGTCCCCCGCGGTATTGGGGTAATTTTACCCCATTATGTGGGGAAATATTTTTCTGAGGGCAATTTCTTTGAGGCATCTTTGGTTGATAAAGTGTATCTCGTGTTTGTTAGTTTTAGATTTAGAGATATATATTCTTAAAAAAATATAGAAATAGTCACTTTCATGAGAGGTAAAAACAATTCTATAGTCGACAACCAACAAAAAAACTCGGGAGTGGTCTCCCCTTGACTTTCTCGTATACCGGAAACGACTCAAAGGTTGATAGAAACCGTATATTTTAATGTCATACATGTTTAAATTTTGGTCACCCATCCGAGTATCGACCGCGCACTTAGTTGCTTAACTTTCGTGATCGACGACTCAAAAGTTGATAAGTAGAAACCTTATATTTTGATTCATACACGCATGTTAAATTTGGTTGCAATAAGTTAAAGCATACTCGAGTTATCCTGCTAACGCACAGACACACAGACATAATTAATTCCAAAAAAAATATTTTTGGACTCAGGGAGGTCCAAAACGTGTAAATCCGTCAAAATCTCGAGGTCGAATTTTTTTACGATTACAAGACTTCCTCTATACTACGTATACGAGAAAGTAAAAAACAACAGGCTTCACAATTTCAAGCAAAAAGTGTAAAACACGACGGAATTAAGAATGCAATAAAATTGATATGAAAATTTAAAATCGGGGTGGTTTACAAGATAAAATCAATATTGCACTCGATTTCAATGGAAATTGACAATCAAACATCATTTTGACATGACTGCCATGGCCGCTCCATCAGCGCTCCATACCTCGCGAATCGCGCGAGAAGGCACGAACGGTGCGAGAACACGTAATGTGGAGCCATGACGCATGTTTTTCGCGGCTTCTCGCCTTTTCAACCGACTTCAAAAAGGAGGAGGTTATCAATTCGACTGTAAGTTTTTTTTTTTTAATGTTTGTTACCTCATAACTCTTTACTGGGTGTACCGATTTTGAAGATTGTTTCAACTTTTGGAAGCTGGTGCTTGTCATTTGGTCCCATTCAAATGTAATCGACATCTGACGAGTAATTTTAAAATTATCCCTAATAATGCCTATTTAATTGACATCGATGATATCGTTATCTTATCACTTGTGTCTAAAAGATCTCGAGATCGTTTCCTGAAAATTTACATACTTAAAACACTAAAAAGCTAAAAATAAAATTATTTTTAAATAAAAAAAATGTTTTTTTGAGGTCGGTCCCAAATACAAGTAACAACGTTTAATCCAAATATTAAGGTTGGGACCGACCTCAAAAAAAATTTAGATTTTTATAAACAAAATTTTTATATCTTCGTTTTTAGTTTTGAAGGCGTTTTTTTTTTATTTAAAAATATTTTTTTACAAGCTTTTATTTAGTTGTCCCGATGTTTGTCATCAAATCTTGCAAATTAAATTAGATCCACTTCCCGGTTACCGATTGAGCTGAAATTTTGCATACGTGTGTAGATCGCGTGACAATGCAACATTATGATGACATGGTGGTGATTTGATGATGGAGCTGGAAGGTGGCCATAAAAACTTCACAATGAAACAACGCAATCTCATCGAGTTGGGACTCGTTTGTATCGTCTTGACGAGTAGATTGTCTTTCAATGGTAACCACGGTCTGATGATGGAGCTGGAAGGTGGTCATAGGAACTCTGTGATGAAACGACGCAACCCCATCGACTTTCAGCTCGCTTAATTCGTCTTGACGAGTACTTTGTTTTTAGATGGTTACCACAAGAACTAAAGGCTTGTTTTTTAAACTTTTTTCTTGTTTACATAACAAAATAAAGGCATAAGCTACATTAATGTTTTCAGTAAGTTCTCAGTGTCGTGGTAATATGAAATTTGTAAATGTTGAGCTCAGAATACAGAACAAACAATTTGTTTACAGTGATACCTGGTGAGTTGGAGGATGTTAAGTTTCCTATTGATTTTAAGAGGAATGGTCCAGGGAAAGTTGAATCAAATTACCTACAAGATGGATAAAGTTTTATGAAAATGTCTCCAGTAGTTTCTCAGCTATTTCACTTCTTTTTATTTTCAAGATTTTGTTGTTGAATGTTAAAATTTTCAAATATTTTCAAATTGATTTGTTCAGTAAGTAGTCTAATTTTATGGCATTTTTTTTATATTTTCTGGTCTTATTAGTAACGCGTGATGACCAAATATTTTTATTAATAAAAATACCTACATAGGAAATTGATACGTTTATTAAGAACAAAAAACGTTACTCAGTAACAATATTATTTTAAATCTAAACCATTTGCACCAAATAAACTACCAGTAAATGGAATCGCAAAAGCCCGCATCATGAAATAGGTACGAAGCATAACAAAAACATTTGAAATATTAATGTTTGCAAAGTGTACTTTTACTGCCGTAAAAACTGGTTTTCCCTCGCAGTACAATTTTATTTCGTATTCTATACAATTATAAAAGTGAACGTTAAAATAAATTACGTTTAATATGCTGTACCCGGACTGCTGAGAAGTTTAAAAGTGTACCTCAATGTTTCCTCAGTCAGTGTGAGAGAACGCAGTATTTCAAGACGAAAGTCTTTTATTTTCTAAAATTATCCCTGTTACGGGACGGCAAAGGGATCTAGCCCATACAGCCAAGTCTTCAGTTTTATTATCTTCTTTCTTGATGTTTGCATTAAAATATGGGCGTCACACATTTTAATGCATCTAGGGAGTGCTTGGCGAGAAATTAATGCATGGTACAGACCTCATGATGGTGACTGATGAGAATTGTATAGAGGGATTTCCAACAACTATACAATTCTCAACGCCACATCCACAAAACCTTTATTTCAATGATTCCTCATAACTGTTCGTCAACACGGATGCTTATGCAACAAAACGACACCACTTTCACTGCACAAAATCCACTTCGAATCAATTTTGAATTATCGAAATAAAGATCGACATCCAGACGCCATGGCTTCCCGCCCCAATCAAGGTGGACCTATAATCTGGTAAAGGTTCGCTGCTGGACCAATCTGGTTAAAGATCATTGGGGGAGACAGGGGGAGGCAGTAGTCGTCTCTCGGCTACAAAACAAAATTATTTATTTTATTTTATGTAAGCAGCATTATATATTTTGTTGAAACGTACTAATTTTCCCTACATCCTTTCCATGGTCTCAAACTAACTCCCTACCAAATAACATCAAAATCGTGTCAGTGGTTTAGGCGTGAAAGCGTAACAGACAGACGGACTTACTTTCGCATTTATAATTATTAAAAAAGTCCAATAATACGAAATAAATCTCTAACCTCAGGCAAGGTCCGTTTTTAGTCTCAAGTTAAGTAGATAACTGTCTCCAATAATTTAAGTTGAAATTGTACAACAAAGGCACGGTGATGCTCCAGAAACGAATTGCCAGGAGACCCGGGTTCGACGTGT
This sequence comes from Elophila nymphaeata, assembly GCA_955850985.1. Taxonomy (NCBI): domain Eukaryota; kingdom Metazoa; phylum Arthropoda; class Insecta; order Lepidoptera; family Crambidae; genus Elophila; species Elophila nymphaeata. Next base: position 13,545,779 of record OY039092.1, read on the forward strand.
GTAATCAGATAGAGAAGGGGCCGGGCGCTGTTTAGGGTGCTTACGTACTACGCCGTCACAAAAAATGAAAAGCCGTAATTCAAAAGCTCAAACAAACAAACAAACTCTTCAGATTTATTATATTATTTGTTTGTTTGAGCTTTTGTGATCGTTACGAATCGACTTCCTCCACTAAAAACACAATTTGACCCCATCTAGTTTTAAACCCGGACCGCTTGATGTATAGAGCCGATTAATTGACTCCAATCCAACCTAAACGATTCCCATTCAGATTATGGCACAGCAGAAACTTTGAAACTCCCTCTTATCACTCCACACGTCTATCTCAACATACTCATCATCATCAACAGCTCATATAATGACCCCACCGACGGGCTCGAGCCTACCCCACATTAGGGGCGATTAGTCCTTGGTCAACCACGCTGACCATGTGTAGGTTGGTTGACTTCATACACAACCTAAGAATTTCTTAATAGGTTTTTTCACGATGTTTTCCTTCACCATAAAAGCGTCGATTAAACGTACATATGAATTCATAATTTGAAAACACATTGGTACGTGGTGGGGTTCGAACTGGTGCCTTTCGGGTGAGAGACAACGCCCTTACGCACTACGCCACCGACGTTTCATATTCGCTACATACTCATCTGAACTAAAGCTTGCCTATTAAGTTAGGTAAAAACGCCCAGCGCTCGGGCGCCTTAAGTCTGTACACTGTCTACGACGCACAAATCCAATTATAGTATTGCGAAGATGCTCTCCTGTAAAACACTCGACGACGGCTGGAACAACTCATAGCGTATTGATCACTTTGAAATATCTATAATGAGACATGTAAGAGTCGAATAACTTGTTGGGAGAATCTTGTTTAAATGTGGTTATCTAGGAGTAACCGTTCAAAATTGAAGACACGAGCACATTATGCACACGTTCTGGAAAACCCCTTGGCTTTTTAATATTGTATTTCTGTATGCAAGGCTTCCAGAGCACCACGTTGTAAGAGATCTGATCGAGTTGCTCATGGAAAGGTGCTACTGGAGAAGAATGCTCGGAGTGTCCTGGACTTCCGTGCCAACATTTCTATACTCCAAGAACTCGGTATCAAGCAGCGGCTATCCAACATAGTTCAAACACGTATTTTAAAATATTTCGGATACATCTCAAGACGCAATGTAGAGTCCTTTGAGCGCCTCGCCGAGAAAGGCACAGTGTAGAGCACTAAACCTCGTGGAATGTCATGCAATAGACCGATCAAATTAAGGCTGCAGTGGGCGGTCCCGTGCATGAGTTTACCAGGAACACAACAAGCAGATAAAGATGGCGGGACATCGTGAGGCGAGCAACATCAGTCCCCTACTAGTACAACCTACACTCTGGTAAGAGTGACACGAAAGAGAAAAAGAACTACTCATCATCAAATTGGCCACATGCTTGCTAGATTACCTGGAATGTATCTACCTTCCGTACCTAAATTCCTCTGTCATTCTATTACCCGATAGGTACTTTGTATAGGTTGCAGCTGTGCGCGATCTAATCATCAATGATTATCCAATTTTTAACACCTCTACTAATTCAGATTCTAAATTATTGATCGTCGCGAAGTTTGGGGCGAGTGTTCAGAGAGCTTTCCTTGTTGGAACCATTCATAATGTTACTTGCTTTATCGCAATCCAACATGCACCAAAAAAGGGACTCGAAGGATATACCGAAGCAGCCACTTCAACATTTGGGAGTTTCACTTACCAGAAAAACAATTTAATCTCCATAGGCTTTGGCGCCAATAAAATGATACAAATACAAATGAAAGGATATAGTTTACAGACGCCCTAATACCCACCGGGTCATCGACCACGCTTCATTTGAACCAATCGACGCTTACAAACCACATGTCTTTCAGTTGACTTACACGGCATTAGCACATACTAATGCGCCGTGAGTCAACTTACGTTGACGCTAACGTTGTTACGGAGGATTAGCCGGTGTAGAGTCACATTACATCCGATTACTCGCTCGAATTATATGCAACTGAATATTTAAAAGAAGCACTCAAGAGTTTTCGGTTGCTGACAACCCGCCAATCCTTCTAAGCTGATTTTTAGAATAGTAGGTTGTAAATTGTTTTCATTTTAAAAAAGTCTTACAAGTGATTCCATGGCTGATGGTAAACCGACATGGAATACAAATGTAAAAATAGCTTTTGTGGAGATAATGCAAAGCCGCACCTGCAAAATGCATCTTCAAGCCTCTTTTGAATGACCCAGGACTGTCAAAAGAATGGAATACATATGAAGCGTCAGTGGCGTAGTACGTAAGGGCGTTGTCTCCCACCCGGGAAGCACCAGCTCGAACCAATGTGTTTTAAAATTTTGAATTCATATGTACGTTTAATCGACGCTTTTATGGTGAAGGAAAACATCGTGAGGAAACCTGCACACATGTCATGCATAAAGAAATTCTCAGGTTGTGTGTGAAGTCGACCAACCCGCACTTGGCCAGCGTGGTTGACTAAGGCCTAATTGCATCTAACGTGAAATATGATGCTGATGAATGAATTCCATTTCTTGATTGTACGATGTAGCGTAAGGCGGCAAAAATCATACGGTCCACTTTATATCAATACAAGGACGAAGAGTAAAAAAAAATAACTTGTAGGGAGTCAAGACAGTGCGGAGGGGAAAGAGCCCAATGCAAGTACCGCCGCACTCTCCCGACGATTCGGTCCGTACGCCGTGAGGCAGGAAGGACCATGGGTTGGTGGTGGGTTTGGTCCACCTTACATCGTTTGTGCTTAATCGATCGTTTATTTATTTATTGTGACTGTGCCAACCATATGCGTCCTAAAATGGAAGCTCTGTATCAAGTTAGACTGGTCAGCGGCCTGAAAAACGTTTAAAAGCCAACAATTTGTTTTACCCAACAATAAAACAGAATCCAAAATGTCCAAAACGCCGTTAGTCGATTTATTCATCCTAAACACTTCATTCGAGCACGCGCAAGCCACTCCGCACCCCATCCCAATTTGATTAAAGCTCATTTTTCAAGTTCGTCGTGATGCGGAGATTCTTCCTTCCTCTTCGCATCCACATCAACACAATTATCTGAATTACCTCTGAGTAAATATTTGATTGTACCACACACCGGGCCGGTTATATCGTGAAACCTTTTGGGAGGTAACGACACACTGCTCAGCAGAATACAAATTAATTGACGTAACTTGATTTTTTTCCCAATTTTTCTCGCTATAAGAGATATTATAGATCTTAAAAGAGATGAACATAATTATAATACCATGTCAAGTGTACGCCCTATGTATCTTTAAATTCTTCTACGTATTAAAAATTTCAACCTTCAAATCAACCTTTATTTATATTTCGTGTGATTAACCTTCTCGAATTATTGGAAAGGCTGTCAACTTATCGCGCTGGAATATTAAGAGAGGTAGGCCAAGTCAAGTAGATTCTCGACTATGGAGCGCTCGAACTGAGGTACGCTTTGCCTACGCTCTTCCCTTTACAGAATACCGTAGGCAAATAACTCTACATTGTAGTAATCTTGTGATTCTATCGTTGTGGAAAACTGTCAGAGCATCACGAGGTCGGCTATGTGGATAGGGTTTTATATCTTGAAGATTAAATTCAAAAGTTTTTTTTATATATATTTGATAGGCTGAGCGTTTGGCCACAATCTCACCTGATGTGAAGCGAAGATGTGGCCTAAGATGGTACACGCTCGCCTAGAAGATGCTTGTTCACTCTGGCCTTAAAGATATCCAGATTATATTGATCCGGGAAAACAGACCTTGGCAACGAGTTCCACTCCTTAGCTGTGCGCATAATGAAAGAGGAAGCAAAGCGCTTCGTGCGGATGGGAGGTATATCTACAACGTAAGGGTGAAAACCTTCGCCGCGTCTGGTCGTCCGGTGGTGAAAAGGGGCTGGGGGGATCAAATTATGAAGAACCTCCGCACACTCTCCGAAATGCAACCGATAAAAGACCGAGAGGCAAGCTACACGCCTTCGGTGGTCAAGGCTCTGGAGATTAGCCTCAGCAAGTGCCTCACTGCCGATGAGTCGCCTCGCTCTGTGCTCCACCGAATCCAGTGCATCCAACTGATAACGTGCAGATCCGTCCCAAAGGTGACAACAGTACTCCATGCAGGAGCGTACTTGGGCTCGATAAAGACATAGGAGCTGCTCAGATGTAAAATATATTTTCACCTTTGAAAGAATGCCAAGTTTTTGGCTGCAGTTTCAGCAATGGATTCGATGTAGCGACCGAAATTGAGATTGGCAGAGATATCTACACCCAAGAGGTCCAGATGGTCGCTAACCGGAACGGAGACATTTCGGAAAGTCGGACTCAGATGAAATGGAGTCCGTTTCGCCGAGAAGAGACATGCCTGCGTTTTGGACGGATTGAACCCAACCAAATTGACCTCACCCCAGAGGGAAACAGCTTCCAGGGTTGCATTCACTCCCTCCACCATTGCCTCCCTCAAAGATCGGACATCTGCTCCAGACTTCGCATCCGACAAGTACCTCTCCGAAACAGTTTGTGATTCCTGTAGTACCCAACAATGCAGTAGAGTGCCATCAATTTAAAACTAGTGAAGTTATCAATGTAGTAACCATAGGTAAATTTCTTAATGACAAAATATTGCCACTAGGACATATAATTAATGATGTAAAACTAAAAATAAAATCCACGTTACCAGAACACAAGCGCCGTGTGTGACAGAAGCCATTCTATGATAACAAGGGGAGATTATTCATCAAGTAACGTTTTATTAATTCCCTCGGATGGATTTGCACAGTCCGATTGCTCTCCCAACAACGTCAAGATTAAATCACTGGAAGATGTACCTTTTTCTAGTTTTCCTTGATTAACTGAAGCTGGGAGATTGAAGACAAATGCTGTCATTCACTAGATTATTTTCTCCTCTAAGGGATAGGCCAGGAATATTAATAGAAATTAATATGAAGAATTGGAAACCACAAAACTTACAAGTTAATGTTCATAAATGTCTTAAATCATTTTTACGATATCATAATGATAATTTCTGCGATAACATATTGGGAATGTGTTCTGGGGAAAACAGGCAGGTTGTTATTACCTACAGTTCATACTAAGCATTCTGACAGTCTTTTGTTTATCAAGGTATCAATATGGATAAATTGGATCTCTGATAAAAGTCAAGATAAATATAATAAATGGGATTCCACAACTTACTAGTTCATACAGCGAATACAAACAGTAGAAGGTAAAATTACATGATGTCAGTACCACATATGGTTAAAAAAATCAGTAATTTAACGGACTTAAGGCAGCTTAATGTTTAACATTAGATATCACTTACCAGAACTGTTGTATTAATAAAACTAAATAATCTGCTTCATAATTTTACTACATATTCATAACTACAAGCACCCCAAATAAGATTTCTTACAGCATTTCCTGCAGCAAGGATATTTCAAATGCTTACTTTTCATTTTTCTCTCTTTGTCCTTTCTCCCGAATCGTGGGCATTTCTCGTAATTGTAACGCATTGCCTTCTGTTGCTTATAAGCTTTAATTTTGGCTTTTTCCTTTTTGTTCTGCTCTACCCATGCCTCCAGTTTAGCTTGCAAAACTGAATCACTAATCTTCTCCCACTCTTTAAATTTACTTTCAGTTCCCTTCTTTTTCAAAAGCTGCGCTACTTCTTCTAAGTCGAGTACGATTTTAGAATTTCTGCTACTCGATAGAGCTCCTAGATTGTACCTTCTGACATCTGATATGTTACTTCTTTCACTTTCTAAATCAGGATTGTTGTCCTCAATAAGTTCTATGCCATTGGCGTCTTTAGACAATTTTATGCCAGCATTTGTATTATTGAGCTCATCAATTTGTTTTTTCAGGTCTATCAAATTTCCTACAGTAAGTAATGAGTCTGAGTCATTGTGAACATTCAGCGTGTGAACACTGTCGTCTATGGCTTCATTTATTTTCTTATACAGGTCATTTTTTTCTTTTTCTAACTCCTTTATCTGCTTTTCTCTTATGCTTGTGTCTATAGCACAAGATTTCCGCAATATATTTAGAACTATTAACAGAATCAACTTTATCGACATCTGTTGGGAACAATATTCGTACACTTAATTATACACCAACAAAAACAAAATATATAAAAGCAATATTGTTATATTACTACCGTAAATGGAGGAATGTACAGGCTTATCTCAAATAACAACCTCTTCCAGGCAACAATAGGATAGACAAGATTTGCAAACAACTACTCAGAATACTCAGATAGGTGTATTCTATAATAACATAAATTAAATATAATAAAAATAAAAGAAAAGTGAATCTTGTAATACAAAGTAATATATAAATAACTATCGGCACGTCTCGGCTTCCCACAGTGGGCATTTTTATTTTTTTTATATTTTGGAAAGATTGTATGTTTGTAGCGAATAAACTCAAAACCCACTTCGTCGATTTTGATCAAGTTTGGTATTAATATTGACTAAACCTTATAAAAGGACATAGGCTACTTTTTACCGAGTAGAAAGGCTTGAAGTGGTTGAAATAAGGGATGAAAGTTTGTATGGAAGTTCGTCATTTGTGAGGATAAAACCATGAAATTTAGAATTTAGGCCGTCGATAAGAAATAAATAAACATTTGTTCTAGCGTTTCTGTAATTTTGACCAGTGTGGGGATTTAATAGGCGATGTATCCTGTGTGGGAATGAAATAGGGGATGTAAGGTAGCCTATATGGTTTCTCAACATTTAATCTATATTTGTACCATCAAAATTGGTCTAATAGTTTTTGTGTTTATTCGTTACAAACAAATACAAATCTTTCCTCTTTATAATATTAGTATAAATATATAGATACATAACCCAAGTATAATACAATACATAAACATATGTTAAAACCTACAGAAACATTTTTTTTAATACTTGTAGGTATAGCTTGTACCTATATCTTACCTGATGTTAAATAATGAATTGATGATCTAACACCGAAGATCTGACCAATGAGAAATGAGTTTCAACAAGAAATCTCGACCACTAACTATCGCGGTATCACTCTCACAAAAATATTATAATCATTAAATTTTCACTCACTTCTAAATTTCGATTCATATATTTCCCAACAATATTGTAAGCGACATTTCGTCACTGAGACAAATTTTATGTCGCACGTTTTATTATTTTGAATCGCATTAAAATGGACTCGCATAAAAAGTTAGCGCATTGTTTGTTTTATATTATAAGGTATTTTCTATTTACAGTGTGCTCATTCTAAAATATTTTTTTAGGCCACGCTTCATTTTAATATGGATCGTATTTACTGGTCAGCAGATTCATCATAACAGCCTTTATAATTCGACCCACTGCTGGGACACAGGGCCTCTCCTTGTCATCGAAGGAGGTTTAGGCAGTAGATTAACCTAACCTAAGCCTATTCATATACTAAATGGGCAACAAAAAAGAGCGACTAACAATTGGTACTAACGACTAACAAGTGGTAGGGCTAATGACGATTTAAAAGTACTTCCCAAAGTTCATTTATATAAAGAGCTTATTCATTTTCAAAATGATTAGACGCCCATTTTGTATTTTTAGTCGATCATTCTGGAACCGTGTGCGCCATTACATGCCGTCCAGTAAAATAAATAGGAGAATAAAAAAATACAAAATAAATAAAAATAAAGAGGTCAGAGGTCCTCTTATTTACGGAGACGTAGGGAATATAATGTAAAGTTTTCAAATTTATTTATATTAAATGGGGAAACTGGAGGGCATCTAAAGGTGCCCTCGGTACTTTATTTCTCTATTTTTTTTACAGAACATATTTCGTGCCTACCAAAAAAATAGTACATTGCTCACCAAAATGTATATTTTGCTCACCAAAATCAACTTTTGGTGAGATATTACACTTTTTTGGTGAGCATTTATCCTTTTTTTGTAGGTTAGGTTAGCTAGTATGGTGTTTATTTAAATACAACCCTTTTTACCTCCTCTTCTAGCGGTTGTTTTGCTTGTTTTAAAGAAAATGTCAAAATTCTACTATTGCTATGGAAACTGTCGGTATTTATTAGTAAGTTACTAGGTTAGTTATGTTATTGAAACCCGCCATTAGTACCTCTAACTCTGTCTCACATAACAATCCTCTTATACGCTTTTGTAGGCTGTATATTTCACGGTACAAAGAGATTAATAAATCAGAGCCCTAAGATGTTTTTTTTATAAAAAGGAGCAAATGACTTCATTCCACTCCAGCTAGCGCGAGAGATAAACCGGCGCGCTAGCCACCTTCGCCTTGCCGACCTGCAAGGTGCTTCTTCACGCCTCTTTTGAATGACCCAGGATTGTAGAAGGAGGAAACACGTGTGCTGGCAGTGAATTCCATTTCTTGGTTATGCGACAAAGACATGAATTTCCAAGTTTCTTAGATCGCATTGGAATAGTAGCCACTGTGTGTCAGTTGCACCGTAAGCCAACACACATAGTAGTAATAGTTCTTATAAGGAAGGGAGAAGCAAGCAAAGATGCAGGCAATCGTCAATAAATTGACGATAGCGTCCGCTTGAAGTGTAGTTTATAAACTAAGTAGTTACAAAAATATCGCAGTTCAAAGTCAGCTCCACCAGAAAATGTTCCCCTTAAAAAGTTTTATCCGAAGTGAAATTTTGTGACATTTAAGTACAAGTTATTTACAAGTTAGGACAAGATATCAAAGCGGATCATCTTAAACGTCTACAGCGAGTAATTAAACTACTTGAACTATCGAATCTTCTCTGAATCATTAAGTCGTTTTGATGTCGTAATGGCGGGGTGGGGCCACTAACTTTGCGGCTGATTGCTTGAAGTTTCCAGTCAATTAAAATTTTGATATTTTTTTTTTTTTTTAAGGGTGCCATTAATAATAAAATAAAAAGTAACACTATAATAATAACATATAAAAAAATCTGTTCGTGTGTTTGTCACTGAACTCCTTGTAAAAGGTTGGACCGATTTTGATGAATTTTTTTATGTGTTCAAGCAGATCCGAGAATAGTTTATAGTAGTCACAATCTGATAGCACATGTTTTTTTTTTAACAGTCGTACAACGTCTATTGCTAGTAACACATATAAAAAATTAATATGCCTGCGCTTAAAGGGTATAGGTAAGTATGGCAAGCCATAAAATCAAAAAGATTGTGTGACGTTGTCTAGAACCGAGTGATGCTAATGTTTTTTACACTGGCTGCAAGCAGGTTTCTCTTTCTTATAGAGTATATTGTACTCTGTCTTTTCAGAGTTTTGCAAGTCGCCATTTCTAGCCTCTAACTTGACTTGTTTCTTTAGGACTCCTATTTTTTGATATCCGCTGGAACCGACAGCTTAACTCAAAGCACGAAGGAATATCAAGTGGAAAAATTTTCGGTCACTCCTTTCACTCGTAGTAATTTAACTTCTGAGAACAATAATAAAAACGCACTACCGACTCGACGATTTGATCCAATCGATTGCGTTGAACGCTTAACGAAAAGGATTATATGTATGACACTGACATAATACTGAGAAAAATCCATGGCGACTGTCATGTCAAATGTTAGGGCTGACGTTGTTACTCGTAGACGCGATTGGAATCGTTTGCCACTTGTCGAGGCCCTCGATCAACTGTTTCAAGCTGCGACTGAACGTTAAAATACAGTCTTCTATGATATTTACATACATCACATCACTGGAGCTGTTGCGTGCGACGAATAGTATGCGATTATCAGTTACGCTTTCACAACTAAACTCAACTAATCATCATAAATTTTGTATATCACATAAGTCAGAGATACAAAAAAGAACAAGTTTACCATTCATTTAGAAAAGTAGATGGTATTTGAGCGATAGAATACTAAAATACAAATATATTTATTTCAAAACTAAGCATTTTAACAGAATATATTTGGAAGCCTTCTTTCAGATATTATTATAATAATATCTGTGCCTTCTGGCACCTCGCTCTTCCATATCTATTCCATTATTATTTTCTAGATAAGTTTACGTTTTACATTAACGTAGCTAAGTTATTTTACATCAATATTATGAGTTATAATAACTTAAAAGAAATCATTATTTTTTACAAAATATAAATTGAACTCAAACTCACGGCAAATGAAATATGTGCATGTCAATTGAGTCCTCCTCTCTTCGATCCTAATTAAAATGAAAGATTTGGTAAAAAAAATAATGGATATATAAAAAGGTGCTATAAAAAATAAGTTCAGCCGAAGATAAAAAGAAATCGTAATCACTAAAAAAGTAATTCACATAAAACTCCTCAATTTTAATGGCCCAACACAAAACAACCAGCAGTCAAATCCGTTTAATTTTCCTTTCAGAAAAGCCACAACGTGACATCGAACGAGTGTAGACAGCCGTTCAATGGCCGATTTCTACTTAGTCTATTAACTTTTGATAATGAAATGTGGCTTGGGCCGAGCCTTGACGGCGCCCATTTTTCACTCGACAATAATTCTTTGACAAATATTGGAGAAGTCTTTCTTACTTGGGCGACTTTTGAAGTAAATTATTCTTTATTTATTTATTTAAGGGAGACTATTGACTATATTACAGTATTAAAAATCTTGATAAATACAAAAAGTCTGTGAAAGTCTCCACACATAAAAACATTATATAATAAAAAATGGAGATAGTTTAAGGAACAAAATTTAAAAATAAATAGGATACTGTCGCTACAAAAATGCTATATAAAACTACTGCCGACAGTTTATATGTTAAAACAAAAAAACTGAACTAGGTATATAAGAAATAAAAAAATAATATACTATGTACGTAATACGCTACAAAAGTTACAATAGTGCTTGCTGTCATGTCACTCGGTTTCAAAGAAATTAGTAGATAATGTATTTTTGACTGTATTAACGCTCATTGAGAACGGATCCAAGTCGCATTCATGTGCCTTGATGTTAAAAAGACTGCACGCTCGCCAAAAATAAGAATTTTGTTTATAATTAGCAGAGACGAGTGGTATGCGCAACTTGAGTCAGTTTTTTCTGACAGAAGTAATACTCAGAAGTATAAGCTTCTGTGGGTGTACCGTATCATGTTTTATACACTTTTCATGTAATTATTGATACCTCTATGTGTTTATTACTTGTTTATTGCTTTTTGATGTTATTGCACATTTTCTCGGTTTGTTAGTTTTCTCATTATCTATTAATAAATGTTTGCACTTCCTAGTTTCCATTAACTTGAATAAAATTACCTCGAAGACAAATTATCGAATAATTAATATAACTGGGTGTAAAAGACACGAACAGTCAAACGAGAGACATGTATTCTATACATCAAAATAAGACATATTTCAAAAAAATTATTGCTGGGAAATGATTTTTATTTTTTAGTGTTAAAAAAAATTGCAAATTGTACCGCGCAATGTAAAGGGCTCAACTCGCACGCAACTCGCAAAACCGCGATAATTTTGCCTGACGGCGGCCCCGTTCATTAGTGTCCGTGCGCATCGAGTGAGCTACATTGAACGCTAACGTTTCGAAGCCATTTTTTGTTATGAAATACTAACAAAATGATAATGTTTCTTTGGACAATAATAAAGAACTAACGTATAGAATACGTTTTCATAATAAAATGAAAAAAAAATATGACTTTGACCTTCAATAAAATCGAAACTATCAATTTCCCAGGTATAGTCTAAAGGGAAAAAAATATTGGTGAGCAGAATACAGGTTCTCGTTTGACTGTTCATGTCTTTTACATCCTGTATAAAGTTCTATAATTACCAATATTTGTATACAAGACTTCACCCCTAATCTACTTGAAAACCAAGAACTACTTCCAATAAAGGGTCAGCAGTCCTCGTAATGAAGACCCCTCCTCCACAATTACCGGAATGCAATTAGTGCGACTACACCAAAGCCGGACACCTGCCGTCCGGGCCGGAATACAACGGAATTCCCGGACGAACCGCTCATAGAGTGGATGCAAAATAGAAAAGAGTGAGCTTTAGTTTGTAACGTTATTAGCTGAATTACGTTTGCTGGAGTTGGCAAATGTAATTTTATAATACTCTTGCAAAAAGTGGGAAAAGTCTTGCAAAGGGAGAAGCGAGTTTTTTGCGAATTACAACCAGGAGCCTATAGAGTTGGCAAGGATTAAGTCAATTATTTGCATGGTTATACATATAAGCATTTTCATTGCTTTTAATGTATACTAATATTATAAAGAGAAAACATATAATTGTTGCATTGAATAGGCTCTAATACTATTGGACCGATTGTGATGAAATTTGGTATGGCGATATTTTGAGACTCTGGAAAGAACATAGGATACTTGGCGCGATAAACGTTGTTATTTGCATTTGGAACCGATCTCAAAAAACATTTAGATTTGGGTAAACGAAATTTTTATAATTACTATTAATTATAGGTTTTCACTATGTTAGAAACATTCTTAAATATTATAAAATTGTGGCAACCTTTAATTAAGACAGCATTAAGAATGTAAATTTTGATGTAACTTTTATATATTAGTTGTGATGTGTGTTTTGCTGATTGTCCTAAATGTTTTCTCCGTTTACTTGCCGTACTACATCGTACTATCATCTTAATTATTGCGAATATCGACCGCCTCAACTATAAAGAACTAGCGGTCACCCGTGGCTTCGCTCGCATTAATGTCAGATAAGAAGTAACAAAAATAAATAAAAAATTCAGTCAAATAAAAAACCTCCTCCATTTTTGAAGTCGGTGAAATATGTTGTATGTACGACATCATACGATAATTTCCAATTAGTACAACGCCTAAGTGTACAAGACGACAAACGCACAATCGCGACGTTAATGAATCTGCCGGGGCTATTACCGGAATACAATTAATCCCGTACACAAAAGCTGGACGGAGTATGCTCCAATACGGATGTGCCTTGCTGTTTACTGATGCCATATGTACTAATACTAGGAATTGGCTTTAATGGTGAACGATGGATATTCTCGTTTGCTGTCAATTTTGACAATCATTGATTACATAGCTGAGATGATAACGAAAATAACAAATTCAATATTCTACCCGCTAGCTTACTAAAGTTTAGTAGAACAGCAATAAGTTTTCACAGAAAAAACCGGCCAAGTGCGAGTCGGACTCGCACACCGAGGGTTCCTCGGTATAAACTGCTGTATCTTTTGATCGCGTTAATTTAGAAGTTTGATTTTTTCACTGCTTAAAGGGACAATAGACCTAGGTATTTGGTATAAATTTCAATTTGATACCTTTATTCGTTCGTGAGAAATAAGGTAGTAAGTTTCATTTTATTAAAATATTTTATTATATTATATAACAAAAAAAATGTGATTTTCGCAATTTTTCCTATATTTGCATTATATGACAATGCTTCATGCCAAATTTCAAGATTCTGAGTTTACGGGAAGTATCCTGTAGGTTTTGATTCCTTTGCGAGTGTCGGAAATTTGTTGAAAATATCGACATAATCGGCTGTATCTTTTGATTGGCTTGGCTTAGAAGTTTGATATTTTCACAGCTTAAAGGGACAATAGACTTGAGTATTTCATGTGAATTTCAGCTTGATACGTCCACGCGTTCTTGAGATAAAGGGTCTTGACAGACAGACAGACAGACAGACGGACAACAAAGTGATCCTATAAGGGTTCCGTTTTATCCTTTTGAGGTACGGAACCCTAAAAATTTAAAAAATTGGGAGTGGTCTCATTGACTTTCTCGTATACTTACCGGAAACGACTCAAAAGTTGATAAAAATCTTATATAAAGATGTCATACATGCATGTTAAATTGTGGTCACCCATCCGAGTACCGACCGCGCACTTGGTTGCTTAACTTTCGTAATCGACGACTCAAAAGTTGATAGAAACCTTATAATTTGATGTCATACATGCATGTTAAATTTGGTTGCAATAAGTAAAAGCATACTCGATTTATTGTGCTAACACACAAACACAGACACACAGACAGACATAATTCCAAAAACGATATTTTTGGACTAAGTGTAAAACAAAACGTGTAAATCCGTCAAAATCTCGAGATCGAAGTTTTAGATGATCACAAGACTTCCTCTATACTTATTACGTGTACGAGAAAGTAAAAAAAACTGTAACCCAAATACGGAATAAATAATGTATTTAGAACCATCGCCAAAAACGAACGTTAAGTGTTAAGTGGTTACCGTCACCTACAGATACTTGTTTCACTGCAAATGCGTTGCCATCCTAGGGACTAAAATGATATGCCTTCCATACCCAGTAATTACACTGGCCACCTTTCCCTTCAATCCGAAACACAGCGAACTGCTTCACGGCAAAAATAAGAAAGGCAGTGGCTACCCACACGACCCTACATAAGTTTTCTTGTTCCCACACATTACCAAGAAAGATTTGGCTAAAATATATTTCATCTCAATTAGTAAGTACGACCACAAACAAAACAACGTAGTAATTAAAATATCTGCTAAATTCTCTCGCTATTGAATACTAGCAACATTTTAGAGCGGTCAGTGTTACAATAATGTCTGTTTGAATTCCACTCCGAGAGTAGACGTAGCAAATCTACGGTATCAGTGCGGTAATTTAGCATTAGGAATAATAGTGGTGTTACTGTCACGATGTCGATAAAGCTATTTAATTGTTACGACTATTTTTTATAATGTGGTGTAAGACAAACTAACGTCCTGAAAAGTACGTAAAAACGCTCTTACTGTTAGTTCAGTATAGAATAAACTGTAATTTCCTCTACAGATTTTGTATGGTATGACTAAGGACTAGGGTTGTAAATTAAATAGTTGGAGAAAGGAGATTGCTCAGATCCCATATATGTTTTGTCCTAGAACCAACAATCATGAAAAAATATTTTCTAGGTTCGAAATTATAATTAAATGACTGTATAGACATTGATTATTGACGGACACTTCTGAGAACTTAATTATTAGCATACTACTTACTGATATTGAGGTTATGTTTCCAAACAAATGTAAAATAATAAAAAAAGAAACTAGTAAGGAAATCATGCAAAAACTTATTTACAAAGTCCGCAGTTCAAAAAGATATCAAGTCCGTTGTCCGAAAGGCCAAGTAAAGTTAGAAATATAAAATCGGATCGAACACCGTAAACAAACACAAACAACAAACACAAGCACCTTATATTTTTAAAATTCTCCCTATTAGGGGAAAGTAAAGGGATCTAGGTCATACAGCCATGCCTTCAGTAGTTTTATTTCTTTTTTATGTTTGTATTAAAACATTTTTATTGTGTAACACCTTTTAACGTATCTAGGTAGTGCTTGGCGAAAAATGTATGACAGTAAACTTCATGGTGGCGACTACCATCTTTATTTTTGGCTTTGCATGTTTGCCGTTAGCGTAAATAATGTTGAAAATAATAATATTGTTATTGATTGATTAATAAAATGTAATTTCATTTTGATCAATCTCTACCAAAGATTGTACTTTTGTAAATTAAACAACTTCGATAAATCTTTGGCTGTATGTTAGAACACCAAAGCCATTAAAAAGGTGATCTTATGGTTTCTAAAACGGTAGAATGATAAAGTCCTTTTTAAAATAAATATAATATGCAGAAGTGTCCGTTAGAATCTAATGACTGTTAATTATAGCATAAATTATAACAAGAATTATCAAATATCCCAATATTTTATTGGTTCTTAGGCCAATTTGAGCAATCTCCTTTGGAATTCGACTTGTTCGTCGCAAATTGATTAACTAGTAGATAATGTTGCCTAGTTAGAGACAATGTTTGTATTATGAACACGAGCGGCATCTATAGACTTTTTTTTAATAAAAAGGTCTCCATTCCTCATGATGGTAAGCATAAAGTGAAGTCCAAATGCGAGAGATGAACCGCCGCATTACCTACAAGGTGTCACACCTTTTTGAATGATTGTAAGAAGGAGAGAAATCGGGTGCTGGCAGTGAATTCCATTTCTTGATGAAATGAGATGCCAAATTTCTTATTTCACGTTGGAATAGTATCCACAGTTTGTCGGTGGTACCGTAAGCCAGCGCGCGTAGTCCTTAAAAGGAATGTTGAGATTGGGGAAAAAAGCTCCTCAGATCACTTGCCGTGGTACAGATGGTAGAACGCCCTCAATAACGCAACATTGCGACACAATAGGGGAGGCTCAAGATGGTAGGTTACCTCTACGTCGCCGATGATGCGAATCGCGCGACGCAGAAACCTATCCAAAGCATCGAGTAAGTACTTGTGGCGGAACCATCCCACAGATACGAGCAATACTTCACGCAGGATCGTACTTGTGTCTTGTATGACAAGCACAGTTGATTAGGCGTGAAGAAACGCCGCACCTTGTTCAGGACTCCTAGTTTCCGTGAAGCTGATAGGATTAGGGATACAAGCTCCTCAAAGCACTCGTTAAGATTGCGACAATGTAACACACCCACGCTGCCAACTCTATCCTCATACCCTACAGCCTACACCGTGAAGTCCTTACAGCGGTAATCAACAGAAACATAATAGGTACTACCTGAATGTAGTTATTTGACTGCGCCTCTTCTTTAATGTGGAAGGTAGGTAGGGTACTGGTACTTAGGTACTGCCACAGTTCGAGCGCGCCAAATTGTACCGGCTAACCCGCTGTGCTCTAATCTTTTGAAATAATAGTGTATAAGCCCTATAGACTCCGTGATCCTTTAACCGCCTTCGTGGTGCGTTTATAGGAATTAGATCCAGGGATCCCCGGGATCGGTTCCCAGAAGAATTCAATGAGTGCTCTGTTTGATTGCTGGTAATTCTTGTAATTCTATTAGGCTAGCTACCACAATCTTATCAAAGTCTGTAACAATAATTGTCGTGTTCTAACAGTTCGTGATAAGAGCCAGATGGGGGTTTGCAAGAAGCTCGCTTCCATTGTCGACTTTAACATCGCTTACTATCAAGTTAGATGAAGGTCAAAAATTTCCTGGAGAAGAAAGATGATATAAAAAACTGATGATATAAAGACCTTATAGGCTATATAAACAATTATTTCTTTACCACCCGGACTCCTCATGTTTGTTTATTAAAGGGTTTTAAAATTTTGGGTTTGGTGACCCTTTTATGCAGGCGACAAAATCTGGCAACCTATCACTATTTGGAGGCATTGCATGGCCATACTGCCAGATGTGGCTTTAAGTGTAACAAAATGTTGCCTAAGGCTCTGCTCAACCCCTCATGGGATTACTGAGCGCAATCGTATGTATGTATATCTATATACCTATAAACTGTTTTGACTCCATTGTCGTTGAGCGGTAATTAATGTTGGCTACACGTCAAGTGATACAGTTTTGATTTCCGGCAGAGGCAAATGTTTGTGTGATCAAAACAATCATTTGCTTTTGAATTATGGTTGTTTATAAATATCTGATTTCATTTACAATAAAGTTCTTATTGATACTGGCATAGAAAAAGATATTTTTCATTGTTTCGCAACCTTATCACAATTACATAAAGCTTAAAATATGCAGGAGAAGGATCAAACAAATAGGGACGTATTATTTCAACCGAAACGCGGTAACCTGGAAGAAACCTAGACAAATATATCAGTGAGCCGCTTGACCACTATCCCGTCCACTGGAATGAACATCAATTTAATTAAGGGAGGTCTTCTAAGTCAACAGCACTGCGCACCAATTTAGACTGCTGTTAGTATTGCATTAATCACAGCTTGGATCCGAGGGCAGCAAGTCTTGGATATCGATACAGCAATTTAGCAAACTCACAACGGCTGGACTAGTGATGGGAAGTAGGTATATCGATAAATTTAATTTAGACTTTTGTGTTAATCTAAAGTATCGATATGAAAATAGACTGTCACTATTTTACTGATGAAAGCACTAGCGTATTTATCTACTTTAAAACCCTTAAAAAAATTACCACCTGATCAAAAAATTTGCTGTATTTGGTAGCTTATTCTATAAACTTTCTTATTTCTGCCGTGAAGCAGTTTGCTGTGTTTCGGATTGAAGGGAAAGGTAGCCAGTGAAATTACTGGGCATGGAGTAACATAAGGTGGGCCGCAAGCTTGTTTGCCATCTCGTAACATAAAAAAAAACTCTACAAATTATTATAAACTTAGGCGACAAGCTGGCAATCTTCCCTATTTTTGGGTAATTTATGGCCAATACTACCAGATGTGACTTTATGTGAAACTAAATATTACCTAATGCTATGTTCAGCCCTGTTGGGATTATTATGCTTTATTGTACCCATAAAATAGTTATACATACATACGATTACACTAGCAATCCCATGAGGGGTTGAGCAGTGCCTTAGGTAACACTTTGTTACACATAAAGCCATATCTGGCAGTATTACATCAAATTAGCGCTGGCGCTGATCTCATATAATATATTTAGGTTAATTAGAGTTAAGGTATTTAACGAGGATTTGTTGGGGCAGTTATATGCGCCTACCACGCGTGCATGCTTGACGACAGTTTAACTTGCGCATGCTTCTCGCATGAAAAGACTGAACACGGCACAGTTAAGTTTGCGCAAGCCACATTTTTATCGACATCATATGTCGGTGTGGAAACAATGTTTCCCGATGAAGAACTATCTCTTTTTTGGTATTATTTTTCAAGTCAAAACGTAAACAAAAAAACGGTTATGCGTGACTCTATATCTCCTCACAAAAGATCAACGGTGGGCAGAAATTCATCTTATTCAATAAATTCAGTAGCGAACTGTCGATTATATGTACGTAAATCCACCTAAAAAAATTTAGCGACCGTGCGCGCACTATACTCCACCCGACTGACGGAGAGCGGCTTGAAAACTAAACGCCCAACAACACGCGCAGACAAGATTGTACAAGTATGGCTTGCGCATGCCAGAATTTCAAGCAAGTTTAAAAACCATCAAGCCAAGCATTGGGGTTTGCGCATACTACCGTTTTACTAACTACACGCACAGTGTTCAGTGTACACGCCGGCATGCGCAGTTAGGCGCCGCTCACCCAAGCCACACGAAATATAAACAACTTTGCTAATACTCTGGATCTCTTTGGTTGTTCTCTCAATTCGTTAGTAGTGTTGTGTAATCATACCTAATGTATTCTGATAGGTTTTCGTTGGTCTTTTTTTATTTGTTTTTATGTAACTTAATCTTAAGATAAGTATTATTGAGTCTAGCACTAATTACACTATTGCATTACGTTTATTCTGTAATGATAGAAGTAAACTGGTTGTAAATAAATAAATACTTAAATAAAAATAGTGAAGGTTGCCAGCCTGTCTACATAAAAGGGGCACCAAACCTAAAAAATATTGTTATTTTAGAGAAAACACAGAGGATAAGCTGCAAGGTATATATTATGTGAGAGACATGACACGAGAGAAGAGAAAGGACTCAAAAGCACGAGCAAAAATATGTCTAACATGTGAAGAATCAATATACCCGGTCATAAGATCTTAGAAAACCGCATACGACACATTAAGCTGTCTAAAGAAGCCGACAGCGGTCTCATGTGGAGACTTCAGCTTATCTGTGTTTTCTCTAAAATAACAATAAAAATAACAATGCTTCAGTGAACAATCTAACGCAAAAGTCAACAACCAGGACAGATGTTACACTCACAATCATCTTCTTATTGTGCGTACGATTAAGTAAGCGTTATTTTCGACTATTACCGTTCCCGAATAAAATACACTTACAAAGTTTTCTGGATGCCTTCCTGAGTATTATTCCTGACAAAACTGCAAAATGCTTCCACTCTCCAATTAAAACTCCCATTTAATAAATAAACTACCTTCTCGACCGCCAAATATTTTAATTGGCATTCTTAAACTGATTTAAGGAGAGGAGCGTGAAATCAACTGAACGAACCTAGCTTTAGCCTGTGTCTCTTTGCATCTTCTACCAGATATGTTATGGGGAGTTTTGAGACGAATTATTTAGATTAATTCCAGCTGCTGATTTCCAGCATCACTTAAACTCAAATTCCATCCGCGCCATCTATACACAGTCACACTCACAATCCCGCGAAGAGCTTCAGGTAACATTCAGTTACACATAAAGCCATATCTGGCAGTATGGACCACACAATGCCTCCAAATTAGTGACAGGTTGCCAGCCTATCGACAATGCACGCCATCTAGACAATTGGAAATCCTCCATTGTGCGTTTTCGACGCAGCCTTCTTCCGCACAACCATGTTGTGGAATCAGCTTGTATCAACAGTTTCCAAAAGGTACGATTTAGGAACCTCCAAAAAAGAGCCTATTGCTTTGTTAAAGTCAGACAACTCAACCGCAATTGATACAGTGTTGATACATCATCAGGTGACTCGTAAGCCAGTTTGCCAAGCCCTATCATACAAACAACGGTTAAGAAAATTTACTGTTGCATTCTTCCTAATCACTACATAGTATAAAACAAAGTCGCTATCCGCCGTCTGTCTGTCCCTATGTATGCTTATATCTTTAAAACTACGCAACGGATTTTGATGCGGTTTTTTTTAATAGATAGAGTGATACTTATGGAAGGTTTATATGTATAAAACATGCATATTTACATAAGCATTGCACCCGTGCGAAGCCGGGGTGGGTCGCTAGTTAATAATATAAATGCGAAATTGAGTTTGTTTGTTTGTTACGCTTTCACGGCTAAACCACGTAACTGATTTTGATGAGATTTGGTATAGAGCTAAATTGAGGCCTTGGAAAGGATATAGGATGCTTTTTGGAGCGATAACCAGGATCAACGCAAGCGATGCTACGGGCGTGAGCTAGTTATAATATAAATCTCCAATAATATTTTGCGTTGCAAAAATATTATACTATGCTATGATGGCTGTATGCAGGCCACTCCTACAGGCAGGCCTGCATGTTTTTTTTTAAAGTTACTTGGTTGGAAGACAATAAGGCCTGCCTGGTGGTAAGCAGTTACTGTAGCCTATAGACGCTTGCAAATCTGACGTCACACTCGCGAGCTCTCAACTCTAGTTCCCTTCCTACCCCGTGTATCTCTGGCGACCTTACTCCCCAACAGAAACACAACACCAAAAATGTAGTGTTACTTGACTGTGGTCTTCTGTAAGGTGTTCGCAGCGACTTGAATCCGAAGGACTACATCGAAAGCGTGATAAAAACAGCTTCACGAAAACTCGGAGTCCTGAACAAGGTGCGGCGTTTCTTCACGCCAAACCAACTTTGCTTGCTATACAAGACGCAAGTACGGTCCTGCGTGGAGTATTGCTCGCACCTGTGGGATGGCTCCGCCAAGTACTTACTCGATGCTTTGGATAGGTTGCGGCGTCGCGCGGCCCGCATCATCGGCGACGAAGAGGTGACTAAACACCTTGAGCCTCTCCAATTGCATCGCAATGCTGCGTCATTGAGCGCCTTCTACCGTCTGTACCACGGCGAGTGCTCTGAGGAGCTTATTTCCCTAATCCCACCATCTCCCTTCCTTTCAAGGACTACGCGTGCTGGTCTACGTTGTCACCGACAAACTGTGGCTACCATTCCAACGCGAACTAAGAAATTTGGCAACTCGTTTCTTTGTCGCACAATCAAGAAATGGAATTCACTGCCAGCACACGTGTTCCCTCCTTCCTATAATCCTGGGTCATTCAATAGAGGCGTGAAGAAGCACCTTGCAGGTCAGCAAGGCGTGGGTGGCTAGCGCGGCGGTTTATCTCTCGCGCCAGCTATCTTCGCATTTGGACTCTACTTTTGCTTACCATCAGGTGGAATAGAGTCATTTGCTTGACCTTTTTATATAAAAAAAAGCTACTACCCCGGGTGCTCCAAATTCCACTAAAACTTATATTAGTAAATTGCTCATGAAATAAATGGCTATTATTTATAGCAGCACTGTAGGTAGAACCCGAGACCGAGATTAATAGAAACCACAATTAAATTCAGTTATGTCCCCAATTACATGGGGCAAGGGGACAATATTGGTAGTTCGTGTTTGCAACGTCTAGGATTACATTCCCGATTCATGGACAGAGCAAATCTTGGTGAGTAATACGACGATTTAGTAATCCCTGGGACTAGTGTTGGGCGTTTGTCGATAATTTTTCATTTTAAAATCATAAATTAAAATTAGCTTAATTTTGTTTACTGTACTTGTCGAAATGTGACATAAAAGTGACGGGTAATTTAACTCGTTAAGCCCCGTTCGCGCTCAGGAGCGCGAGAACACAATTAAAATCAATTGTGTCTGGATATTAATAATCGTCCAGGGATTAAATTGGTTAAAAAAAGAACAGATTAATTAAAAATGACGTACTCAAATCGAATCAAATATTTTATCATCAAAAATATGGGTAATTACAAATAGATCCAGTGTCCTATTTATGATACAAGCTTCTCCATATTTTACTTTTGTAATGTCAAAAATTTTACCTATTCTAACATATTTACATCATTCATAATGTCGAAGAGTCGGTGGCGTAGTGCTTAAGAGCGTTGTTTTCCACCTGGGAGGCACCGGTTCGAAACCCGCTACGTACCAACGTGTTTTCAAATTTTGAATTCATATGTACGTTTAATTGACATTTTTATGGTGAAGGAAAACATCGTGAGCAAACCTGCACACACCTATGAAGAAATTCTTAGGTTGTGTGTGAAGTCGACCAACCCGCACTTGGCCAGCGTGGTTGACAAAGGCCTAATCGCCCCTAATGTGGGGTAGGCTCGAGCCTGAGGTGGGGACATTATATGAGCTGTTGATGATGATGATGATGATAAAATAGATTTAGTGTCCTATTTATGATACAAGCTTCTTCATATTTTACCTTTGTTATGACAAAAATTTTACCTATTCTAATATACTGGGTGTAAAAGACATGAACAGTCAAACGAGAACCATGTATTCTATACATCAAAAAAAGACATATTTCAAAAAAAATATTGCTGGGAAATGTTTTTTTTTTGTGTTAAATAAAATTGCAAATTGTACCGCGCAATGTAAAGGGCACGCAACTCGCAAAACCGCGATAATTTTGCCAGATGGCGGCCCCGTTCGTTAGTGTCCGTGCGCATCGAGTGAGCTACATTGAACACTAACGTTTTGAAACCATTTTTTGTTATGAAATACTAAAAAAAATGATAATGTTTCTTTGGACAATAATTAAGAAATAACGTATAGAATACGTTTTCATAAAAATATGAAATAAAAATTATGACTTTGACCTTCAATAAAATCGTAACTATCAATTTCCCAGGTATAGTCTAAAGGAAGAAAAATGTTATGATTGTGAGCAGAATACATGGTTCTCGTTTGACTGTTCATGTCTTTTACACCCTGTATTTACGTAATTCATAATGTTACAACATATTTTCTAGAACAGCACTACACAGACAGATAATGATTTCAACTAACCATTCCTTTCCTTTGCACTCTGACATGTGCAACACTATAAAAATGTAGACAAACCAATCGATATACCGCTAGCCACAACTGGACTAATCCGTCCCCAGCGATAGTGACGATACGCTCGCTAACAATGCAATAATAAAACAATCTCGCGAGAAGCCACGTCGGATATCGACGGGATAGAGATGGGACGTGCACCGATGTATCGATAAAATAATAAAAACAACAATTACACAATAACAGTCCTCGCTTAGACGAACTTGTTTTTCAATCGCCTTTTTGTAAGTTAATATGCAGGAAAAGAATTGGTGTCCTACATCTACAAATTCAATTGTATTTTTAAATAATTTAAAACACTAACTGCCCGCCCTGACTGCCCACTAGCGTATTAATGAAGAAACTGACTAGGTGGTAGACCCATATGTAGGGTCGTCTAGGTACCACCTCCTTTCTTATTTCTGCCGTGAAGCAGTTCGCTGTGTTTCGGATTGAAGGGAAAGGTAGCCAGTGTAATTACGGGGCATGGAAGGCATATCATCTTAGTCCCCAGGATGGCAACGCACTTGCAGTGTTAAGTGATTCACCTTTAATATTGCAAGTGTCTAGGCGACGGTAACCATTTAACACCAGGTGCCCACCTAGCAAGCTTGTTTGCCATCTCGTCAGATATAAAAAATGAGAGGATCTTTTTCTTTTACTTAAATATTACCCCACAAGCCACATATTACAACAATATACTGGGTTCAATGTCTATGTAATGCTGGTATAATAATTTGTGTAATATAACTTTACTAGCGACCCGCCCCGGCTTCGCACGGGTGCAATGCTTATGTAAATATGCATGTATTATACATATAAACCTTCCTTAAGAATCACTCTATCTATTAAAAAATCCGCATCAAAACCGTTGCGTAGTTTTAAAGATCTAAGCATACATAGGGACAGACAGACGGCGGAAGCGACTTTGTTTTATACTATGTAGTGATACAACTCTTCAACAAAATAAACAAAACTACAAAAAAATACTTTTTCGGATATACTAAATGCTATATCCACCAGGAAATACTTACGTATTTTTATGTATATCTCCTAGCTACTACTCTAACTATACATACATAAAGAAGAATTTTCATTTTATCGACGATTTTACAATAAATTACTTACAATGAAAATAATGATCTTTTTTAATACAGCTACACACTACACAGTGTCAAACAAATACCCCTCAATATAATTACAAATAACAAGCTTCAATAGCGTTCATTGTTTTATTCATTCCATGAGAAATATGCAATAATTGTTTCATTTCCATGCATTTCACGGAACGATCATAAAACAATCTTACTGAAATAGACGACGACAATCCATTGAACCGGCTAGTGATGTGACTTATGTCGATAAGTTATAACGATAATATTATTTTTTCTTAAAATTTTCACTGTTTACCACCGGTCGGGCCGTTTCTGCCTTTTACCAAATTAATAATATGTTTACCCAGTTTTTACTTTCTCGTATACGTAGTATAGAGGAAGTCTTGTAATCGTCAAAACATTCGACCTCGAGATTTTGATGGATTTACACGTTTTAGACCTCCCTGAGTCCAAAAATACCGTTTTTGTTATTGTCTGTGTGTGTGTCTGTGCGTTAGCACGATAACTCGAGTATGCTTTAACTTATTGCAACCAAATTTAACATGCGTGTATGACATCAAAATGTAAGGTTTCTATCAACTTTTGAGTCGTTTTGCGGTATTCGAGAAAGTCAAGGGGAAACCACTTCCGATTTTTTTATTATACTAACTTAACCTCAACATCAAAGAGTAGAATTTCTCTAACCATCAATAAGTACATAATTCTTATTACCATCTAAACTGCCAGTTTTAATTATTTTCATCCTCAAACCCCAATTAAGTAGTTTTTTTCTGGGCAACACAGGTATGTAAGACCGGCACTACGACAAAAGGTATCTCCCCACCGCCGCGGGGGTTCCCCTCGTTAGACACTTGCTTACCCTAAATGTATGTTTCCGAACTTAGAAACCAACTTGACCGTGCCGTACTTCTTCCTTTAACTAAAACAAAACTAAAAACGGGAGCTCCACGAGATACAAATAAAGGTCTCGAGGTGGAACGCCACAGAGATGCGACGCAAGGTCAATTTTTTTTTTATATATAAGTAAATTCTTTTATATAACTTAATTTCTAAAATGAAAATGAGATGAAATATAAGTAGTTGGATATTTAAGTACTTACTCACTCCAAAAACAGGAGGTTATCAAATCGACCCGTAGTTGTGTAATATTGTCAGAATTGTACACTTTTTGTATTATATTAATCTATACGAGCTTCTAAACATGGGTAGCAAATTTCATGAGTGTATGTATGTATGCTAGCCGTGTGATGCTGGCAGAGTTGAATAGCGTCACCCCATATCCTCCAATAAGTGTCGTAGAAGGCGACTAATGGATCAGCAAAGAGGTATTGATCACCTTAGACCTGATACTCGGTCCACCAAATTCATAATATCATTAATCATACATTTTTGGGCGAGTTGTTTTATGCACCTACATGGCTAGGTGATGGGTAGGTTAGAGTTTTTTTTGTACGACCAGGCGGAGTGCACTGTTTTTGTAAGCAACAAGGTCGTAACAGTATTAATAAAAATTATGATCACTAACTGTTATGAGCTCCGTTGGTAGTAATAAAAATGTATCAATAAAAAAAGCATGAAAAATTAAATTATGAAGAGTGATTACTGTGAACACAAATCGGTAGTAAGACAAAGAATAGGATTTAGAATATTATGTGAGCCAACATGGACCCGTCGCATCTCTATGCAGTCCGCACCCGCACTTCCAAGATAAAAGAGCTTTATCACGGACAGTTGCCTCTTTGACGGTGGACTGTTGTCCCGCGATACGACTTAATGATATTCCACGTTGTCTGCCGAGCAGCGGAGATAGCTGATGGACACTTTATTTAATCATAGTAATACGTAAGCATGCGACGCGACACGTCGGAGAATAAGTCGACGCTCGACGTATTTAGGGTGGGTATTAGGTATTTTTTACTTTCTCGTATGTGTTGTAGAGAGGACCTCGAGATTTTGACGGATTTACACGTGTTGGACCTCCCTGAGTCCAAAAATACCGTTTTTGGAATTATGTCTGTTTGTGTGTGATAACTCAAGTATGCTTTAACTTATTGCAACCAAATTTAACATGCATGTATGACATCAAAATATAAGGTTTCGAGTCGTCGATCACGAAAGTTAAGCAACCAAGTGCGCGTTCGGTACTCGGATGGGTGACCAAAATTTAACATAGATGTAGGTATGACATCAAAATATAAGGTTTCTATCAACTTTTGAGTCGTCTCCGACCTCGACCACTCACGATTTTTATTTCATTGTTTCGGAGCTATTCACGTCACTGCGATAAAGGTCTGTTGTGACTAGCCTCCAAGTAAGTCCTATTAAGGCCTTACATGTACTCCTTTAGCTGGGTACTGCCTAAAATGATAAGCATCCCAGCTTGGATTCTTTTGATATTACCTTGGTCCAGAATAAGTGTCCACAAATGTCAGTTTCATTGTAAATGAGAGTTTCACAAAAGCGCAGGAACAATTTCACGATCCTGTTCACAAAATCTGCAAGCATCACTCTGTTAGTCTACTAGTCAAGTTAACCATTAATTAGCGCATTTAAACATTAATTGTATAAAAATATATCTTTTGTATTCAATATTAAAAGCTACTTTCGGCTACGGCGATTCCAAGATCGGCGAGAAAAACTTTTAATATGAAGTTTCACCGTTTACCGAAAGTCACATTAAACTGTTGGCTCCAGTTGTAACTGCGTTCATCCTTTCCACCAACGATCAGATTGTATGCCAGATCAGATCACATATGGAGGAAATGGCACAGAACTTGTGCGTGCAATTATGAATCTTAAGGTATTAGCCCGAACTGGAATAATATCACCACGTCACAGAGGATCGAAGTCAAATAACACTTTTGTGGTAGTGTTTCTGTTCGTAGATAAGGTCGCCAGAGGTTTTTCTTTATTTATTTGGGCTAATAAACAGTTACACATCACATGTTGCTAGGTAACTAATACTATCGAAAATTAAGGATTTTTTTAAATGTGTGACCCACAGATGTATCAATAGAAGATCGGTGGAATCGCCGAGTTCTTAGGAAGACCGAGTGTCGCGATCAGCGGCCGTACTACATAACATGGTTCTAGTTGAGCATGCCGTAATATACACTATTCATTGCGCGCATCATAAGGACTGCGAAGCAATGAAAGTTAAGCACAGCCGCAAAGGAGATCGGTCAAATCGCTGAGTTCATAGGAAGTCCGAGTGACGCGGACGGCGAACTGGCGGTAATGTATACACTTCGTCACAAGTTAAACGCCGGGTCGGCCTATCTCCTTGTATTATTAAATCTGTGGTGTGACCAATATCATTAGTCACAATTTACTTTATTTTACATTAGTACTCCTAAAAAGAAACTAAATTAAATAATTAACGGCTACACATAAAGCAATTGGAAATTGTAATTCGAACTGTAACCGAGAAGGCTTATGTTTGAACTACAACCCCGAAGGTCCTGAGAATGTAAAGTCCACGGGGTCCAATAGCTATGGGCTACGATGGCTGTTTACCACTACGCAGGCCGTTTGTCTACCAACCATTATTTTTTTTTATCATAAATATTTTATTTATCATAAAAAAAACTTAGAAAGTAAGTTGTCAAATTACGTGAAAAAGATAGACTGCTCTTACAAGTAGTCAAGACACAGTGCATAACTACCTTAGAATTCTATTTACCTAATCTCATTTGGAAACCTCGACCACTGAATATTAGTGCTATGGCGGCAGTCTTTGTTGGTGGTAGCCAGGTAGACTTCAAACTTCAACTACTAGCGAACCAAACCGAACACAAATCTGTACTCCCTAAGAATCGAGCCATGGAGTCCCGGATCTAATTACAATGGACGAGTCACTAGACCTTGGAAGCGGTTACAATACACATAAAACCCTAATCCTTCTATTAATGTGAAGCTAAATATATATATTTTTTACGAAAAGCTCAGAATTTCAAATCAGCCGCACATCCGGCTCGAAGGACCAAAGGAGAAAGTTGGTTCTTTGACCTCATTAGGTAGACGTCTATAATTTCCCTTAATATCCAATACCAACTATTCTCTCGTGTGCAGAAGCCGCATATATTATCGCAATATAATACTTCCAGGCTTGCCAACTTAATAATAACTGGTTGAGCGGTAACGTATTAAGACATTGTTCCCGGATAAGATTTGTAAAACAAATCGACACGCCACTTGGCAGGAAGCGTCGGAGGCAGATGTGTCCCGCTAGGGTGGGGATGAGTCGATATCGATAATACCGATTCAAAATAAATAAATAACAATAAAAAAGTGTAAAACACTATAAGCAGACTACGAAATAATAATGGAGCACTTGATTTCAACAGAAATTGACAATCAAACATCAATTTGACATGACTTAACATCAATATGACATGGCTTTACAAACACGACAACAGTTTTGTGTACAAACTTCAAAGGAATTTAATAAAATCGGTTAAAATTGAGGTTACAAAGAAAAATTTTCCGACTTCTCCTCTTGTTAAGTCGGTTAAAATGTAGCCTTTGTTGTCCAAATCATAATATCGACATCTCATTTCTCAAAATTCGATGAATAGTTTAGGCGCTTCAGTTGAACATAAGTAAATACAAACATACATACATAGACTGCTAAAATCATTACCATTCCTTTTGGCTTTGGTAATCAGGTAAAAATTATTGTCGTGTTGGAGCGGTCACTACTTTTTACGTTATACTTATACTCGTCACCTGGCAAAAATCCCTCATTGGAGACTCGTTTTTACGTGCAGTAAGGGTTCTCAAAAAAATATTTTTCTGTTCGTTAATAAATAGATAGCAAATGGTAACTAATCTAATGAGAAATATATTATTTAATACGAAAATGTAAATAAAGCAAGCAAAAGTGTCTTGATAGGTAATGACAAAAAAAAAACAAAATACAAAGAATAATAGGAGTTTCTCCCTAATTCTTGTTTTAAAAGACGTGTTGAGAGACTCCATTTTAAACTCAATCTTCGTACTGTTGCTATAAGTACATTTTCACTTGACATTGGCGAATTGCGTAATCTTAATGTGTCGCGAACGCCATTTATTTAGAAGAAGAAGAGTAAGAATAATACAGAGGACAGCGAAGCGTCCACGACAAATATATCGATAGTTTTAATTACACCATCCCTATAAACTCATCCGCAGGTACCGCCCGAGGGTGCAGGAAATCAAGTAATCGACAAAGCATTCGATCGCCTGTCTTGCTCACACACTTCAAAAACCAATACTACAGACAAGGACTTGGGAAAACGTGGAAAATAATTGTTACCACGAGTGTCTTTAGATAGTACATAGTGAAAGAAAGTTTAGTTCGCTAGATTTATTCAGTGTCATAAAGAGGCAAGAGGAGACACCTTGAAGCAAAGCGAGGGTAGCAAGGATAATGCGTCGCTTAGATTGTCTCTCGTACTAGCTATCAATACATTTAGATTCCACTGCTGCTTAGCATCAAGTGGAATGTAGTCATTTGATTGACGTTTTTATAAAATAATTTTAATGCGAGGGAGAACCACTACAGTAGCCTATAAGCAAGGAGCTTATATTGCCTATAAGGGACTATGGCGAGGCGCCTGCCTAACACCAACCCTATTTGGAAATGCTGTTGTGGGTAGTTGAAACTCCCTCAATTTTCCTCAAGAGGGGTAGTCGCCTTTGTCGATACATAGCCAATCTATAAACGTCAGTAATTATAAATCTATGACTGCAACCCACGGAACGCTACACATGAAATTACGTCATTGGTACACGCGTGTACTGATCGGATATAGCGTACGCGTGCCTAGATCACCCACACAGCTCAACGCGCTACACATGCTGCATAGGGTATGCATAGGGTCTGCTATGCACGTGTAGCTGCGTGGTTCCAATGGGCCACGAATGTTGAAACACGCCCACGGCTACATGGAGTGCACAGTGAGAACGAAACAAGTAGTCAGCATGTATATTATAGCGTGTGCTGCGTTGAACTGCGTGGGGCAGTCAATGCCTTTTTTTGACAGAGAGGTCAAATGCATTTACGCATCGTCCCTGCGGGGTGGTGCCAACCGCAAGGGATATGTGGGACTCGAGGTAAACGCGTTCCCTTCATACCCACTAAACATCCTCCCCGGCCTGACCTTCGGTGCGCTTTTACGGGACGGCTCGGGATCTGCGCACGTGAGCGCAACTATCTCTAACCGAGACCGTCCCAACGCTGCCCGCCTAGGCACCCCTTGCAACAATTGGTGGCCAGCAGCCACTCTTCCACCGTCGGCTACTACGGCGCGTCCTCCTGATGAGGACGCCGGGAGCAACCATCGGACCGCACCCGGGGGACTTCGGGCGCAGTCGTGGCCCTGAAACGGGCCGTCCGGAACTAGCCATAGTGGGAAAACAAAAACAATTGACGACGCGGCATGTGACTTGGAATGCCAAGCGGACACACTTAATTTGACATCAAAAGCCACACCCCCGCCGAGAAAGTTTCCCCACCACGTTACCAGGGTCCAGGGGCAGTCAATGCCTATGTTTGAGACGTCATCCGTAAATTGCGTAGTCGTGGGTGGCTATGAATTTTATTAGTAGTGGAAAAGTCAATCTACGTGCGCTGACAATCATGCACATGCAGCAAACGTGGGCTTGGGGATCGTGCACCGCATGCGCCACAGTGGAGCAGCCGCTTTAGTGATAGGTATATCTAAAACATTTAGCTGGAGCCAACTTACTGCCTCCCGTTATAAACATTGGTAGCGTGTTTGATATATTTGTTTAGAGAACAGACGGTCGGAATAAGTGAGTGCGTGACTTCAAAGGCTCATCGGGCCGCCCCACTGGTTTTAATTCAGATGCTTGAACACATTTTGTATTGGCATATTTGTGTGAGACGGATTGTACACAAAGGAAGCCCTTTTCATTTAATTGATAATCCGAAAACTTTTGTTAAAATAGATAATGATATTATCATTGCATTATAATTGGGAATTGCGAGCCCAAAGAATTGCGAACCTTAAGTGGCAATGAGCAGGGCATTGCTAGGAGAACTGACGGCCGTTGGGGCGGAAAGGTTCTTGAATGGCGGCCTGTCACCTGCACAAAGGGGGCACCAAAACCAAGAAGTTACAATCCTTCAGTAAACAAACAAACCACAGCCAACGACCAGGACAGATGTTACACTTTAAATCATTTCAGCAGTCTTTTCAGGCTTTTCAGGCTAGTTAAGTGTGAGCGTGGAAATATATTATTATTAATTACTAGCGACCCGCCCCTGCTTCGCACGGGTGCAATGCATATGTAAATATGCATGTATTATACATATAAACCTTCCTTAAGAATCACTCTATCTATTAAAAAAACCGCATCAAAATCCGTTGCGTAGTTTTAAAGACCTAAGCATACATAGGGACAGACTTGGGACAGACAGACGGCGGATAGCGACTTTGTTTTATACTATGTAGTGATGTATAAAAGGTAAGGTAAGTAGGGCACAGCTGGTTGGTAGTTATCTCCACCACAGAAGACTGCAGTCAAATAACATTGGCTTTATAATAATAATAATTTAAAACTAAAAGACACTGAGTGTAGACACTGCTGTAATAATCTTTCTCCGATTTTCTTTTTAGATTAACTTTCTGTTACAGCTTCACCGAAGATAACATCTCATATTTCCTTAATAACATGTTAAAAACTTTTCAAGCAACATGCATAATTTATTGCATATTATTCTTAATACTTTCTGCCATGAAAACGCTATATGACTGCAATAATTAATTCTGCACGAAACACTTAAAAGCAGGCTTCAGCTAAACTTCTTTCATTTATTGTTACGGGGTTAACGCGTGTGTCAGCCTTTCAATGCGGCCACAGTACATTGCAAGATACAGTAACACAACTACAAGCTTTTCGTTTTAAGCCCCTTCGGACCGGTGTCCATTTCAATGGGCATAGTTTAAAAATATTCTTATTATGAAGTGCTCTTACCAGAGTTGAAATATAAACTGTTTATGACATTCGACGCTTCTTGGTAGAGTGGTCAGTAACGCTGCCTAAAAACCGGGCGGTCCGGCTTTGAATCCTGGTCGTGATAAAGTTAGTGTGATGAGCACAATTATTTGTCCATGGGTTTTGGTTGTTCAAATATTTATTTAAGCGTATTTATAAAATCTCTAGATTATTATTAATATCATCCTCCGTTATCTTGTATATCCAAGTTCTAACACAAGTTCTTAAAGATACTTAATTTGGGCTAGATAATTGGTGTGAGCGTAGAAATATATTATATTATTATATCTACCCGCTACATTCTTAAGATGAAGTTATATCAAACATTAGCTATGAGATTTTCAAAAATATAAAAAAGTTTTTTTTTATTAAAAGCGATAAATGATAAATAACCTCTCGCTATTCAAAAATATCAATGATTTTTTTAACGCAAAATACTAATTCAGTTCTGAAGGGATACATTCTTTGGTTGCACGGTGGCGCGACTGGCGCGGGCACCGTGCAGCGAACAGTACGACGTCGTACCGTTAAACATAATGATGAGTCCACGCCCTTACGTCTACGTGCGCATAACGTAAGCGCTGTGCCATGTGTCATACAGTACCCTTACGAGGTACGCTTCTATCCGCTAGGGGTGCTAACCACGTTTCTCATACAATTTGAGCTCAAAATCAAACAAAATAGTTACGACATTTCTGAAATAACTTAACTAGGTGGTAGACCCATATGTAGGGTCGTCTGGGTAGGTAACACCGCTTTTCTTATTTCTGCTGTGAAGCAGTTCGCTGTGTTTCGGATTGAAGGGAAAGGTAGCCAGTGTAATTACTGGGCATGGAAACATGTGATCTTAGTCCCCAGGATGCTGTGTTAAGTGATTTACCCTTAATATTGCAAGTGTCTAAGGCTGGTAACCATAACGACTTAAGACTAGGTGGGTCGCAAGCTTGTTTGCCATCTCGTAATATAAAATAAAATAAGGGTACAGTTACAGATACACCACTTGGTAATTGAACTTTTACGATCTGGTGGTTTCGGTCTTAAATTTGGTAATGGGTGCCGACTTACTGCAGTTACTTATTCAGTGTGTACTATTACGTATACAGTCCTCCTCAAACAACGGCGAAATGAAATAAGTAGGGTTGGCACAAGATCTCTTCGGGGTTGGGTTTCAATAGCCCGGAGAGGTGCTTTACGGGTTAATGATGGCTAATTAGGAGTTCTATTTCTATGACGATAAAAACTAAATTAGTGTAATTTGAGTAATGCGAATTTTGAGAAAGTAATTTGATACGAGGGGGCTTATTTCGATTTTATTTTTGTTTTGGATTTTGGATTGATGTTTGACAAATAGCGTTATTTTATTTCATTGCTATTTATTTGGTCCTACAGAACAAAATTTGGTTTTTAATAAATATGCGATCAATGTTTTTTATTATCACTTTTGTAGATAAAAAGTTTAAGAATTAAAACCACCTGCAGTATAATACCACAGATAATATAATACTATACTATTTAATTGGTAATAACAAAAAAGATTTTTATTTAAGTCTTCTTTCTGGGTCCATATTGGCTCACATAATATTCTAAATCCTATTCTTTGTCTTACTACCGATTTGTGTTCATTAATAATCACTCTTCATAATTTTATTTTTCATACTTTTTTTATTCATACATTTTTATTACTACCAACGGAGCTCATAACAGTTAGTGATCAAAATTTTTTATTAATACTGTTACTGCCTTGTTGCTCACAAAAACAGTGCACACCGCCTGGTCATAAAAAAAATAACCCTAACCTACCCATCACCCAGCCATGTAGGTGCATAAAACACTAGACTCGTTAAAAAATGTATGATTAATGATATTATGAATTTCAATGATTATGTTTTATGAAGTTATGAAGAATGATCATTATGGTTTTAAATGGTATGAGAAATATTTTTGGACTTCCAATTATAGGAATTGAAAAGTTATGTAAAAAAATGCGCACCCCTTCTTTCTTATCCCGGCTTCCTTTGTGTTATTGTACCTAAGAGTTATTTTTTTCACATAATTGATTTTCATGCGTTAAATTCGTCATATTTTAAAATATAATTATAACGCTTTGAATGTATTAAATATAATACTAATTAAAGCCTATCCTATTACACCCACAATATAGGTTAAGTCTGTGACACTAAATAGTCCGTCCCAAATGAGATTCACCAGGAATGCACATTGTCCACAGTAATTATAGGATCGACTAATTACGCGTGACGGGAACATTGTCCGGCAGCTCAAGACGCCATTTTGGACATTGATTGTGGTCAGGGCTCTCAGTGGGCTAATTGGCTATTCGAGGCTTACGAAAACCAGCTCAGGTTAATTAGTAATGTTTATTGGTTTGTTGGAGTCCACGCACCAACCATTCGTTCTTTACGACTCTTGGTTGACATGCTTGCTCAGCAGATAGACTTCTTAGATTATTCATTAGATATTCTACTTTGCCAGCATCACGTGGCTTCGTCGCCATAATAATAACAGCATTATGTTCTCTTAGATTTGCGCGAGCACTACACATTGTAAAAACAACTTTTACGGGTTTAACTGTGATACCAAACATCTTTCTGGCGAGCTCACTCATGTTTAGTATGTACTGCAAGCTAATAAACTGCAAGTACCAAGGCCACGTCACCCACGCCGAGTAAAAGCAGCCACAGTTAAGTGTCAAGCTGCAGTCTTACCATACATGAAACGAGTCACAGACATCATCTTGAAGCGAGCTTCGATTAAGACTTACTTTAAGCTGCTAAAGAAGATTAGCCAATTTCTACGACCCATCAAGTGTGATTTCAAGATGCAGGTATATACAAGTTGGACTGTGATTGTGGCCTCTCTAATTTTCTATTTATCACCAAGACAAACGCATTATGCCTATCATAATGCGTTTGTCTTGGTGATAAATAGAAAATTGGTGGCAAAGCTGAAAATTGGTCTTGATTTGTTATTTACATAATATATATATAAATTTAATAATTAAAATTAGTTCCGACGGTTCGGAGAGTGAAATGGAGATTGATTTTACTTCACCAGATTTAAACGACAATCGACCGGGTTTAATACAAAAACATAAAGCAATTTTAATTAAAGCCCCAGATGATATATATTTAGCGACAAAGGTAAAGTATGTTTTATTTCCCTGCATTCTTTTGAGAAAAGCACTATATATGCCTCGGCCGAAATGGCAATTGCCTGTCTCGTATTAGTGAAGTCCTCGCCTCCGGCTCGGCCTTCAAACTCATACTCGACCTGCAATTGCCTACTTCGCGGCCTTTGCAATAATGTACTATTAATGTAATTATAAAGTTTTATTGATATCTGTACGTGTGCTTGCACTGCGCGGATTCACCTCCTGAACACATCACTATAACAATACTCCATAAAAACATTAACGACTTACTGTGACAAGGTACACTCAGTGATATTTAATTAGTATTCCGTTAGCAAACAAGTTTTAAATAATCCACATCTGTAATAATTTAGGTAGACATGTACGTATAACTTTACACCATGTCATATTAACACCAGCACTTGTGCAGTAATATTTGCCACCATTATATACTAATGATTATTATGACAAGGTACTAAAGCGTATCTACTTGTCTTACTGAATACTCACCATCACTACCCTGCCATTTCTCTCTACCTCGCCATATTTGATACGATTCCGCGAGAGCCTAAGAATATCGGAATTATTAAGTTTGTCTATTATTCAAATCACAAGTTCTTAATGATACCTTATTTGCGCAAGATAATTGGTGTAAGCGTCCTAATACTTCTATCATGCTTTTTTTCGAGTTTCACCTGTGTCCCTAGGTACTGTAATAACCACAGATATCAGAACTGTGGTAATAACTCGTGTTGTGAGACAACTCAATTTACATTACAATATATTGGTAACTTTAAATACTTCACTTTGCATTGGCTATTTTAATCGTCGCAAAGCGATTAATTAAGATTAAAATTAATGTCCTTTTTTAAACAGTCCATCTAAGATATATTTAAAATCAGAACCTCCGCTTTGAAGTTCTGGTTTTGAACTCGTCAGTGCAAAAGCGACTTTCTGCGCCCCTCTACGCGCTGTCCGTAGGCCGGTCCGCTAATCTCCCTTCAAGAGGCGCGTCTGTTAGTCTTTGTTCTTTGGCTTTTCGGCTTCAGAATTTGAAAAGCGCCGAAGGACCCATAAGCCGTGAACACGCGTACTGAACCCTAACAAAAATACTCCGGCCGTCTTATTTTGAATCCTTTCGCTATGAAAATGTAATTGTCAAATTATTCTCTTAGATTCTTTCAGCTCTCTAAAGCCTTTTATCGAGTGTTTGGTTCTGAAAAAGTTTTGAGTTTTAAGTCTTTTGTTTACATTAAGAGTTATCACATTGTTCAAAAATAAATGGAGATTTCTTATGCAAACACTTTTAACTTGATGAAGAACACAGAATACTAAACCAATGGAGAGCGCATATATAGAGCCATTTCTCAAGGTGTAATTATAATAATTATTAATGATAATAATAATTTCACCACGCCTATATGGGGATTCATAAAGATGTAGTTGCTGTTAATAATAGACTCACTTTCCTATTTTTACCTGTAGTACTTAGTACTTCGGACCACAGTGTTGTATGGCAATGCAAGGAATTACATGTCAGATTCTACCGGGCTCTTCATGGGCCCGACGTAGATTTACTAGCCTAAGTATCCTGACTACGTTTCGGTAAGTCTTCTACTAAATCCTTCGAAATTTATTTTGCAAAATACAAGTGTGCTCCCTCAGTTCTCACGCACATGACCTTTTTGGTGAAACCAAAGGTTTTGTCTGTGCATTTATAGATGAGGTTGTGATGACAGGAGGTTTATCGTGAGAGATGGTACATTGGATATTTGTCGAGCGTGCCATCGCCCGGGTGAATCCCTCAGACATATAATCTCCGGTTGTTCTCGTCTCGCTAATCGCGAGTATTTCAGGACATAACCAAGTGGCCAAGATAATACACCAACAATTTGCTTTGAGATACAAGACTGTGACTAGCGAGGTGACGTACTACAGGTTTGCACCAGAACAGGTTCTTGAAAATAGCCATGCCACATTAAATTGCGATTGATGTATCATTACAGACAGGACTATTGTAGCTAATAAGCCCGATATTGTATTGATAGACCGACAGGAACGTCGCGCAGTCATTGTTGATGTCGCTGTTCTCCATGACGACATCCTTTGAAAGCTGAAAAAGATAAAGAAAACAACTTGATTTAGCTCACGAGATTAAATATATAAACAACCATGACTCGTGAACAGATGTTAGTGTTCATCACACAATATTTGCCACTACCAGGACCCGAACCCGGCCCGCACAATGTGTAAGCAGCGTTACTGACCACTCCACCACGATGGCATGTATAAAGCGAAGGTGGGTCGGAACACAATAATGTTGTTATCATTCGTAAGTAAGATGAGGGAGGGGTGTTTCAGTTTGAAGTCCTAACGCCAATAAAGTATTTCATTTTCAGTTTACTCAACATAACAAAAGATTTTCCATAAAACTTCCATCAATTTGAAATGAGATATGAAGTTGAGAAGTGAGATCTAGAATTGCACGACAGGGTGGTGAAGTTTCCATTGTGTGAAACAAGCTTCTGCCTGCGACTTCGTCTGCACAGGATTGGTATAAATTATAGCCTATATATTATTCTGACGTATGAGCTATATTATCGTTAAGTTTCATTAAAATCCATCCTGGTAGCGGCAAATATTTGTGTGATGAACACGAATATTTGTTTGCGAGTCATGGTTGTTTATATATTTATTTAAGTTTATTTATAAAAATATTTAAAAAAAAATATTATGTATATAAAAAAAAATGTCTGTTATCTAGTATCCGTAACACAAGTTCTTTATGATACTTACTTCGGGCTAGATAATTGGTGTGAGCGAGAAACTTTCGCGTTTATAATATTAGTAGGATGAAGGGCAATAGCTTGCCTGACAAAATAAAACTCTCTTCAAATCGTCGTTCTAATCAGTACTAATGCACCAGTCTACTTCCAGTCGAGCACGTTTATTTCATCGAGGCTTTTAACGATATCATCAAGTTATTGGAGCGGCGGTGACCTCTGGTTTAATACGTTAAATTTATTCACACCCGCGCCAGAACCCAGACGAGCTGCGGGCACAGTGAGCGCCTCAGAGAGATCTTCCTATTTAAGTGTCAAATTTCTAGTCAGACTCGTGTGGAACCAAGATCCTTGATCATAATTTATTTATTAAACGTAATTATAAACGGAGACAGTCCGCTCTTGACCTCGTCACAACAAAGTTACCGAAAAATTGGATTAGGTACGGATACAGAAAAATATTTGAGAGTTTGTAAACGCAAAATATCCATAATATTAGGTGTTTACCTTTGAAATTGGAGTTATATTTTAGGTTATGGCGGCTAATATAAAGTAGTTTCATCTTAACTGGACGTCAAATATTTGCAAAAATATTCCGTTCGGATCTTAGAAGTGCAAATTTCAAAGATTTGATGAAACAATCTTTACCATAAAAACATAAGCACCAAGCACTGACAAATTTCGACGTCGAAAGCAGTGTCCTGGTAGCGTAGTGGCGCAGCCGCCCGGATTGCGGAAGATGTTGGGTTCCCGCCCGGGGCAAGTCGATTTTTTTCAGTGTATTTTCTAGTTTATTTAAGTGACAGAAAGATCAGAACTGCCTGGTCAAGGGTAATTGTTATGTTTACTAGGCAGCTCCGAAAATGTGCATCACTAAATTAAGTATTGTAAGTTTTTAAAGACATTAAACATTGTAACTTTCTCGTATACGTAGTATAGAGGAAGTCTTGTTATCGTCGAAAAATTCGACCTCGAGATTTTGACGGATATACACGTTTTGGACCTCCCTGAGTCCAAAAATACCGTTTTTGGTATTATGACTGTGCGTGTGTCTGTGCGTGTGTCTGTGCGTTAGCACGATAACTCGAGTATGCTTTAAACAACCCAATTTAATAGGCATGTATGACATCAAAATATTAGGTTTCTATCAACTTTTGAGTCGTCGATCACGAAAGTTAAGCAACCAAGTGCGCGGTTGGTACTTAAATGGGTGACTGAAAATTTTACATGCATGTATGACATCAAAATATAAGGTTTCTATCAACTTTTGAGCTGTATACGAGAAAGTCAAGGGGAGACCACTCCCGATTTTTTTCTTTAATTTTTCATATAAAATGCCTTTTTTAAAAACAGCTTAAGCTGACCTCGCCTCTGTGTCCGCTCCCTAAGCCCGTGTCTTTAGGACTACTCGCCTGATTTCCGGCTTCTTTCACGATATCCTTCCAAATCTCTTAACAGCATTCGCGAGTACTCCACACACACATCTTAGCCTTTCAACTTAAAGTCTCTTTTCCTTTGCCAACACCCCGACATTTCTAACTAGAAAATTGGAAAGGTCGTGTATTTAGATATGTGAATAAGAATTTAGTGTAATATTACGTTTTATGTGCGGAGTTTTGGTGATAGTGCAGCCTCGAGATGGCGCGATAATGATAACGGAATATACTTTCAGAAGCCTTGTATCGATAATTCTAACGTAGAGAGAAAATAAAATGAAAGTACTTCGCCAGATTCGTTGAGAGGTTGGCACAAAAAGTGACTAATTGACACTAGTTTAAGGCACTGTATAGAACAATATGTCTGCCGCGGTTTTATGTGTTGCCACTCATTTCACACCAATCTTGTTGTTAGTAGTTTTTGTGCTCACAATAAATAATAAATTATATGTAATTTTTACCAATTTATAAGTCGGCAGCGGGGAGTCGTGTCGTGGTCGTGTCGTGCGGTACAAAGGCGCCACATAGTTGGCGCAGATGCCCCGCAGCGATAAGCCCGCAGTCACTATCTGATGCTTCAAAGAGCGAGTTTCGCGATCTGTAAGATAATTATTTCGTGTTTCTTGACAATTTTACGCCTTCCGGAAGTGGGGGTGGTTCGTGATATTTTTAATGAAGTTTCGGTACAACATTTAACTAGGTTTGTTGATCTAGCATTATATTAAATAAGATCTTATTCATTGGTAAGCTAATATATTCACATTTGTATAAATGAAACCATTCTTTTAAAGACTCATCTATATTAGGTTATGAATAAGTAAGTATTAAATTAACAAACTTGATAACACGTGCTCATCTTACGGTGGCCTTATGGAGAGGGCACGGAGTCTTTGGGAGAGGGTGAGAGGCGATGCTCAACTAGTGATGTGTATAACGTAATACGTTACTGTTGGGTAACATTCCAACAGTGTCACAAAATCGAATCCTTTACGACAACAATACCTACATGATATGACATTTATACTAAGTAAATAGAAATTATTTTAGAGTAAAAAATCGGGAGTGGTCTCCCCTTGACTTTCTCGTATACCGGAAACGACTCAAAAGTTGATAGAAACCTTATATTTTGATATTATTCATGCATGTTAAATTTTCGGTCACCCATCCGAGTACGACCGCGCACTTGGTTGCTTAACTTTCGTGATCGACGACTCAAAATTTGATAGAAGCCTTATATTTTGATATCATACATGCATGTTAAGACCGACTTAAGTTTATAAGGTCCGACTCAGGGAGGTCCAAAACGTGGAAATCAGTCAAAATCTCGAGTTCGATTTTTTTTACGATCACAAGACTTTCTCTATACTATGTATTCGAGAAAGGCAAAATTATATTCTATGTAATCTTAATGTTTTAATGGTGTATTTTATTATGTAATTTCCACTGAATGTTATGTGATACGCAATAAAGATATTTGATTTGATTTGATTTGATTTGATTTGAATAGTATAATCACATGCCGATAAAAATACAAATAGAACCAACTACATACATACTTAGAAAACACGATACTTAAATTAAAAAGTTATTAGGGAAATATTTTACCGTTATTTTGACGTCGTAAACACTAGAATTTTTCATCTGTGTAACAACTTTGCCAATTATTACTGCATCATTTTGTCCATTACATGACCGGCCTTGGAGAGCTTGGCCCTTTAACATACTTAAGCACACAGTCTATTATAAGTTCTTAGGCGGTTCTTAAGCCGCGTACGCACGTACGAACAAATTTGTTGCGTTGCATGATACGCAACAACTTAGTTCGCACGTTCGTACCACTAACGAACATCGAACACTCTGTTCGTCAAACATGTTTGCGGCGATCCTATTAGTATGTTCTGTTAAGGGTTTCAAAGTGCTTTAATAAATGTTACGTAACAAAGCTGTTCGCAACGCAACTGTGAAATAAAACTGTTTGCAGAAGCGACAGCCCTAAACATAAGTTTCCATTGATTTCAAGGCGTCCAGAGATATTTCAGAGTGAGAACGGTGATTTCCACAGTCTCTCAGAACTGTGAGTAGATACGAAGATGTAACTTCAATAAACAATTTATTGCAAAAACTAAACAAAAATAAAGATTACAGTACTTACGTTATTAATAGATTACTTTTATTATTATTTTATGTAGTGTTTTTTTTAATAATGCATTTTCATTACACTTTCTTAATTAATATTTTATAAAATCATTATTAAAAACTTGTACAATTATGGTATTATTGTAGCAATTATAATTTTGTTAATTTTTTGCCCGCTCGCTCGGCTGATAAATGATGATGATTACGATCAAAATTTCAAAATTCATTTAATGATTTTGTTTGATAACATCATACTAGTTACATGACTATTTTAGCAGTAGTTGCTCGCTTAGCCATATACCCATATATTTATGATTTAATAGATTGGCAATCAAAGACTGTGGCGAGACTTGGGAGAGACCAAAAAAATGCACCAATGTAATGTGCGTGAAAAATAGTACTGCAGGCTGACAGTTGCTGTCTTTTCTACGTGACTGACAGGTCGACTTAGGCCGCCTGCGTGTACGTGAAATGGTCTCGTCTATCTATCTCGCTCTAATATACGCATTACTATGCTCTTTCTCTTTCACATTACCAATCTACAGTTTCCCATATCTATGCATATACCAAACAAGTACTGTCCAATTTAATATTGAAGACGATGTTTACCCGAATTAATTTTACTAGAACACACAGTCCGCTAAAACTTTTGATTAAAATATACATCTCCGTGTCGCAGTCCAAACATGGCGCTCGCGACCGATACAACGCAAACAGAAGGCCAGTTTATTCTAGCATTTATCTGACACGGCCAAAGCATCAGATGTACGAAACTGAATGAATATCAATTGCGCCACTAAATATCCGTTGTGGTAGGGTGACCATGCTTTTGTGTTAGTGAAACTATTTCCCGGCGATTGCCATAAAGTCCATAGTCAATTCTACTGACACCTGTAATAAAAACCACTCCGCTTAGTCATAAAAAGTATCCCTAACCTACCAATAATAATAATTTCAACAGACAAGTATCACATAATCTACAACATATGCTATTGACTTGGCTTAGCCCGCCAATTATCTACAGACCAGCAAAGTGTAAGAGTCTTATAAGTCGCCATTTCTAGCTTCTGATGTTTACGACTACATCTTCCGACAGCAGCCGGGGCCACAGGCTTAAACTACCGACGAAGCATGGAGAAAATTCGAGTTGAAAAAATTTTTGTCACCCATCCGAGTACCGACCGCGTTCTTGGCAACTTAGCTTTTGTGATCGTTGCGTCCTCTTTGCAAGACTATGCAGTTAAAACCATAAGACAGCTTACTCATTTAGATATAACTGTAGTGTATTTTTAACAAACGAGTACTGAGTATGTCTCTCTCATA
Organism: Elophila nymphaeata; assembly: GCA_955850985.1. Classification (NCBI taxonomy): domain Eukaryota; kingdom Metazoa; phylum Arthropoda; class Insecta; order Lepidoptera; family Crambidae; genus Elophila; species Elophila nymphaeata. The sequence goes on from OY039092.1 coordinate 13,589,135, forward strand.
TTTCTGATATTAACAGAGTGAGATAGGTCATGTTAGGGGCGGGGCCAACACCTTTGTTCAAAACAATACTGATTATAGTATTAATATTTTATGCACTAGAATTTATTAATGGCATATTTATCATACAAGCCGGTCTTTTGTGGTGTTTCTGTGAAACGGACTTTATATTGATGACGTGGCCCAATAGCAACGCAGTAAGAAATTTGGTAATCGATTCTTTAAAAAAAATAGACTATAGAATTGTAAATTTCATACGTTTTCATTGCGCAATATCACATGGAATTCCTCTTTGAGTAAATTTTGCAGCTACTTCTGCTGTAGCAGGAAAATTGTGCTGTATTAAAATCATATTTTTCTAAAAAAATACGGGTTTTTATGTCAGGCAGACAACCTGTCTCATTTATTGTCAGTGCATTGTCCATACTGCCATATGTGGCTTTATGTATAACCAAATCCTACCTAAAGCTCTGCTAAACCTGTGATATTATGAAAGTAGTTTCCCGTCGCCCAAGAACTCATAGTCACCTTACAGGTGTACTATCAAATTATTCCGCGCCACAAACACTCCAGAGTGGACGAGCCGCCGCAGCCACCACAATGAATATTCTCCACAACGATTGCCGGACAAGTGAATCCACTAAGAGTTATATCCGTTCGGCAACTTATTTATCAGGTACAGGCAAAGGATAGGTCGCTGGAATTGTTGTTACAGAAGATCGTAATCAAAAAATTGTACAGAGCCTTACTTACCGACAGAAGCGAAATACTACGAAGTTGTAGAGTTATTTCACAGCGGTCTGTAAGGTGGAGGTATTACCCCTGTTCGGTGCTCCAAATCGTGTATTCTCAGTTGTTCCATCATGGCACTACTGATATTTTTTTTCCAGAAGTTCAGGACATACATTGTCGACCCGACTTTGTTTGTTTTTTGAAAATCTTTTAAAAGAATGGTTCATATCTACTACGTACTATGAAATGAAACACATAGGCCTAATAACAATTACAGCACAAATACTATTACAACACATTTTTTGGTGTTTCATGTTCTGTTGACTATTATTTGATGTTTTGTTGAGTCAGTTATAAAAGTGTGACATGTTTATTTATTTTAGGACAACCTACAAATCTTACACTATTACAGCATAAAACTAAGTGCTTAATAATCCCCTCTAAGGACAGACTTAATTATAGGTTGCCACGGCATGCATATCTGGACTAGATGTTACAAAACGTTAGCTTTAAGTACTATATTATAAATAACCATATATAAACTATGCGTTTTATGCGTCTGCGTATCACACGCAACTACTGGGAACTGAAATCCCAATAGTCCAGTCAGTGGAACCTCTGGGAAAAAATATATCAGTAGTTCCATCATGGGACTACTCCACTGAAAAACTTTGAAAAAATAACTATAGAAAAAACACTGAAAAACTTTTTCAGTGTTTTTTCTAGTTTTGAAATATTTACGCGATTTTAAACGCCAAAATTATTCCATAATAATATCATTAATTTGCATAGAACACAGTTAACAAGATCTTTTGAAAATTATGAAAGTATGCAAGTGTGCAAATATTTTAGTCGTCAAGTTTTCTATTCCTGTCCATATAATCTTTTCCATATACTTTCTACTCTGTTCCATATTTATTTCTGGTGCAATATTCCACCACACTGCTAAAGGTTTTTTTAAGCCGCCTTCCTAATGCAAAAACCTCCTTGGGTTTTTGTGTGTACAAAGTCGCACATGTGCGTCAACTGATACAGATCACGGATCATTGGACGCATTTGTGTAACTTTCTATACAAAGAATACTAGATCTTGATTTTGTTTCTAATTTATATTAGCATGTTCAGTTATAATTAGAAAAACACAGCGGCGGGTTCCCGCCCTGGACAGTCGATTTTTTTAAGAGTATTTTTCTAATTTTAACAACATTTGGGCGTATGATGACGCTAAAGTAATTCCAAAATTTGACATCGTTTTGGTGGAGTGGTCAGTATAGCTGCCTACACTTCAAGCGGTCCGGGTTCGAGTCCTGGTAGCGGCAAATATTTGTGTGATGAACACGAGTATTTGTGGACGAGTCATGGTTGTTTATATTATTTATTTAAGTTTATTTATTAAAATATCTAAAAATATTATGTATATTAAAAATGTCCGTTATCTAGTAGGTATCCATAACACAAGTTCTTAATGATACTTACTTTGGGCTAGATAATTGGTGTGAGCATGGAAATATATTATATTATTATCATTATAAAAATAAGATATGTTTAGTTATGATTGAAATTGATACCAAATCAAATGGAAAACGAAAAACATGGGGGAAAAGGTCGTGGGTTGAAGTCACGTCTCAGCACTTATTCATGACAGGAATTTTTTTCCATGATTTTTTATCAATTTCAATCATAAATACTGCATCTGTTGTTGTTGGATGTGTGTGATGCGTACATGTGCTGGATGCTTACCTTTACTTGGTGTTTTTTTTTTTATGTAAAAGGAGACACACTAGCAGATGGTTTACTTGATAGTAAGTGATCATCGTCGCCCATGGACAGCTGCAACACCACAGGAATCGCTAATTCATTGCAAAGGAAGGAATACGCTCTTTTTTGGAGTTTTTAAGGTCGTATCGGTTCGGAAATATTGCGGGAGTTGATTCGGATTGACACGAGGTAGAACACTACCCAGTTTCAACGATCAACAATGCGTGACCGGAGATAGCCTCCTATTGTATTTTCAAAGAAAAAATCCAACCAGACAGCTATAGAAGTAGAGATCTCCAATAAATAGTGATTAGCAAAATTGTCTAATCCCATTCATACACGGCTGATAATAGCAGCGTTTCTTTATCAAGGGATAAGGAAACAAACCGCTTCAGAGAGACGAGCTGAATACAAACCTGCTCTCTAATTACACGGTCGGTTACTTGAGCGCCACCGGAATGACGAGCGACTGATCAATTACGTGGGTAACCAAGGAAAAGAAATACATGTTGATTTCTTAAAGCCCTCATCATATTTATATTATTATTGACTTGTAATCTGCATACATAAAATCACGCTCACGATCTCAAAAGGGATTGAGTAGATCAGCAGAGCCTTAAACATTTGGTTACAAATACCACATCGTGCAGCATGGGCCACGCCGTACCCCAAAATAGTGATAGTTGCCAGCCTATGGCCTACATAAAAGTGGCATCAAACACAAGCAGTAACTGGAAAATATCATCATAATCATCATAACAGCCTTTAGAATTCGGACCCACTGCTGGGACACAGCCTCTCCTTGTCATAGAAGGAGGATTAGGCAGTAGTCCACCACGCTTGCCCAATGCGGATTGGTGGACGGAGTATAAGGTGATCAATACCCCTTCGCCGATCCATTAGTCGCCTTCTACGACACCCAGGAGGATATGGGATGATGCTATTCTACTCTGCCAGTATCACATACAAATTGAGGTATATAATAAAAACTGGTGGTTGGAGAACAACAATTTAAGCTACGCTTTTATCCAGGTGACAGGCTAACATTCTGGCACTATTATGATGACCATGACATCACTGTGACTATATGTTACCTTACCTTAGTCTATGCTCAACCTCTTTTGGGCTTATGAACCCAATTTTTCCATTTCTTTTCCGATGTCATAACATAAAAATATTTAGCAGTAAATTCTGACTGACTGTCATCTCAATCTCCGTAAGTCGAGCTCAATGGCTTCTAGAAATACCAGCATAATCAGTAATTACGAACAATCTGGCCTTACTCCCTTACCAGCTCCCGTGCTAATGCTAACGATCCCCATAACAACAACCTTATTTCCTACACCATAAAGATCAGAGTCGTCTTGGAAGCATGCATTAATTAACATGGTCGTGTACATTCTTTTTGAGCCTAAATGCGTACTTATTCACTTGATGTCATTGAGTCGTATATGAAAATATTTAACCTAATTTGTCTTCCATTGCTAAGCACCAGTGTATAAGAACAAAAACCATGTTTATGTAATTGTTCTGTGCCGGAGGACCCCGTCTGGGAATTGCCCCAGTCTCTTTAGGAAGAATCATTAAGATATTTTTTTAAATTCATGGCTTTATTACAAAAGTATCTTATCTTTAAAAAGTATTTGGAAGATACGTATTTTGTATCTAGTATTTCAGATACTATTCCAGAAAGGTATTTGTATCTGGTATCTGAAATATTTTATTTTAAAGTATCTTGCATTTTGTATTTCAGATACTTTTTATAGGGTATCTTGTACATATTTGCTTAATCAATTGATCTTTTATTGTTTTTAATTTTTAGGGCTTTTGATATTCATCCTTACTGAGTTTCTTGCTGGCTTTTTTCCGAACCAGCGTTAGCTAGTATAAATATCTATTATTTAATTGTGTATGACATCAAGTTTTTTTTTTAGCCCAAATAAAGTATCTTTAAGAACTTTTGTTATGGATACTAGGTAACGGACACATACTTAATAATCTAGATATTGCAGAAATAAACTTAAATAAATATATAAACAACCCCATGACTCATGGTCATGAGCAAATGATCGTGTTCATCACACTAACATTTGCCACTACCAGGATTCGAACCCAGACCGCCCGGAGTGTAGGCAGCGTTACTGACCACTCCACCACGGCGGCGTCAAGTCTATGTTGAATACATTATTTTTGATTTGATTTTGGTTACACTTATAGCCACATGTTGGCAGTATGACCCATGCAGTGCCGAAAAATTGTAACAGTCTGTCGACTACGTAAATATGGCATCAAACCCTAAAAGCAAACAATCTTTCAGTTAACCAACAAACAAAAACAAACTATCAGGACCGATGTTACACTCAAAAAAATCTAAGCATTGTATAGTGAACACGTTTACATTTACAAATATTATATTAAATTCCTCAACGCCCAATGAACAAGAAAAATAGCTAGAGTCGATTTGTCAACTCGTGCGTGCCTCAGGCGCCGCCATTTTTATTCCGCCATTTTGTGTAATAAATATCGAATGCTAAAGATAGGCAAAGGTATCGAGACGTAATGCCGGTGACGCCGCAATTCGCCTTCGAGACAAATGTGGCGATATCGGGGGTTAGTGTGATTTGTTGTAATTCTACGGTGGCTCGCGACTTTTGAGAATTGGGACGGAAAAATTAAAGGCTTTCTCAGTGGATTTTACAGCTCTTAACTTAGGATAAAACTGGGCGATATGCAAGACTTTGTTTCAAGGATATCTTTGATTTTTATTATTTATGTAGTCGAGTACCTACTAGCTTCTGCTCGCTACTTCGTCTCATGATCAGTATAAATTATAGCCTATTATGTTATTGTAAGTTTCATTAAAATCCATTCAGTAGTTTTTGCGTGAAATAGTAACAAACGTAGATAACAAACTTTAACGTTTTTAATATTATAGTAGAATAGTACTCGTAAGATAGACCGTTAGAGTAGGTACAGAATACGTGTGTGTACACATTTAGTAATTATAATCTTATAAATTATTTGCAAAATTTACATATCACAATCTCTCAAGTTGAAATCCCAACGGTCATAATACCGATGAGGACGAAAGCCTAATTTTAAAACACCTAATATCGTTAAAACTAACCGTTGTTAGATTCAGGTATACATTGCCGAAGTTTATATAACTTAACAGACCTCTGAAAGAAAACGCCTCGAGAATCTTTAATGTAATGTTCATTTTAAAAACAAGCTTTTATTTAAATCTTACACGAAACAGTTCGGAAAGAAAACGCCTATTTTTACTTTCTCGTGCGTAGTGTAGAAGAAGTCTTGTAATCGTCAAAAAATTGGACCTCGAGATTTTCACGGATTTACACGTTTTAGACCTCCTTGAGTCCAAAAATCTTTTTTTTGGAATTATGTCTGTGTGTGTATTTCTGTGTGTCTGTATGTCTGTGTGTCTGTATGTCTGTATGTCTGTGTGTCTGTATGTCTGTATGTCTGTGTGTCTGTGTGTCTGTATGTCTGTGCGTGTGCGTCTGTGCGTTAGCACGATAACTCGAGCATGCTTTAACTTATTGCAACCAAATTTAACATGCGTGTATGACATCAAAACATAAGGTTTTTATCAACTTTTGAGCCGTCGATCACGAAAGTTAAGCAACCAAGTGCCCGGTCGGTACTCGGATGGGTGACCAAAATTTAAAATGCATGTATGACATCAAAATATACGGTTTCTATCAACCTTTGAGTCGTTACCGGTATACGAGAAAGTCAAGGGGAGACCACTCCTGATTTTTTATCTGTGTGTAGGTACGCTACGAGACCGCGGCTACGAAACGACTACGAACCGTAGCCGCCTTCAAAACTAAAAACGGAGAAATAAAAATTTTATTTATAAAATCTAAATGTTTTTTTGAGGTCGGTCCCAAATACAAGTGACAACGTTTATTACAAATTTGTTGGCACCGACCTCAAAAAAACATTTAATTTTTATAAACATTTTTTTAGTATTGAACGCAGTTTGTATAATATTTTTTTTTTCTTTTTAGTCTCCTAAGTATATGAAGTATTAAGTAGAGTTGGATAGTTATAAAAATCGGTTCATAGCTCAAAGTTATCGTTAATTAAAGTTAAGACAGGTTATTTTTCAGAATAACAAAAGACCCCAAGGTCTAAAGCTATAAAATTTTCAAGAAACTATTTCGAGACTTTGGTCTTTAAGACACAAAAAGAATCATTGAAATTGGTTTACAACTTTCGAAGATGTCGATGCATAAAGTTGGAACAATTGGAAAAAAATCATATTGTGACTGCGTATTTTCACGATTGTAAAAAATCTACTGAACCAATTCATTAAAAAAATTACTTAATTCACTTAAATCTCACTTACTTAAATCAGATCAGAAATATCGGCGTAATCGGTGTCCATACATAAACAAACATACCAACCGAATTAAGAACCTCCTCCTTTTTAAAGTCGGTTAAAAAGGGACGATACGGTTCCGAGCTAATAAGTGTGCTATGATCTTAATAGTCAAAAACCCTAAGAAACACCGTTTTGGGACGAAAATAGAAAACAATGACTCACGAATCAGAACGACCTGAATGCAATATCTTTATTTCTCAAAAACCAAACACTCTTTGATAAGTAAATAATTCATCTGGTTGAGTTTATGTAACTGTTTACTATGAACGTGACATTACGTGACTGGCACGGCCAACATGTCGTCCACAGTACCCCACATCTTCATTACAGACACCATACTCGAGATGCGGCCGATAAAAAACACGCAATCCTATGATCTCGCAAAACGTTAACCAGAGGTCATCTATCCCTCTCGCACCCCAGTCTTAGTAGTAGGAGGGAAAGAGACGAACGCTAACAGAGTTTTGGGATAATTTGCGCCCACTCCTCGTCTTATTACGTAGTAATGAACGGTCTTATCTAAATGAGGAGTGCTACAGAAAAAATGTACATCAAATATTTTTGTATAGAGGTGTTTTATGAAAGGCAGGCTTAATTTTGTTGGATTAATTCGAATCCTACACGTATTTGGAAAATAATGTAGAAAAAAACTTATTTGTTTATACTTATTACAAAACTTTTTTTTACGTACAGACAACAGCACGTTGGGTTACCACAAACTGTCAAATTTTCCCAATCGATTATGCACTTTATACTAAATATTCTTTGGTTGAAAATCGTTTGGAGAAATTTGACAGATTTGTATAGCCCGACGTGCTGTTGACTGTACATAAGCAGTTTCTAAAGTAGGAATTAAGTAAGCAGCTTATGATATTTTTCCTATACTAATTATAATTACTATTAAATGTAACTACCGCTTAATCTGTCCGAGACGTCGTCTGTGCAGGATAAGAACTTACTCAATAGCTCTATAAATTATAGCCTATGTAATATATATTATTCTGATGTATGAGCTATATTATTGTAGATCAGATGAGGGAACATCCTAACACATCTGACGTAAACGGAGAGGCGAACGACGGAAATGGTCTCCGTCGCCTGCGTTTCTGAGTGGCATGAGTGAATACTCTAAATATTCCATGGATATTCACTCATAAAATCTTGTTTTGGACCACAGCATCAGGTCACCGTCGTCCTATGACGAGATGAAAGAGCCTCCGTGCTGAACAAATTGACAGAACTAGCGGAATACCGTCTGTTTTAGTTGGTAGGCTGCAACACAAAGAGTTCAATGTAATCTTGCTGTGTATCAATCCTCTATCGCACAAGGTAGATATAGTTAAATAACAGCCTTTATAATGTGACGCACTTCTGGGACACAAGACCTCTCACAAGGTTTAGGCAGTAGTCCACCACGCTTGCCCAATGCGGATTGGTGAACGGAGTATAAGGTAAGATAAGATAAGATAAGATAAGATAAAATTTATTTCTTTATAAACTTAGTCTAGAGAACATAGTTAACATCTAAATAATTTACATAAGTATAGTGATATAGAAAATAATAATTAATGCTGAGTAAAGAATTACTTACATAATAAAATTAAGGTCGAGGAGTTCTTAATTAATTTGACACCTAAACTAAGTAAAAGTGTTTACCTGTGTCTTAGGCGTCTAAAATAATATAAGTACGTGCGTTAATGTAGGTTAGTGTTTGGCTGACAAGATTAATTTATAACAATTAAGAATAATGATTTGAGTTCTGTTTATTCAATATTTAATCACCTATTAGCTAGCTATTAACAACTTCGTTGCAGCGCCTTAAGCGCCCTCATAATCGATTGTGCTTATATATCTTATTTCAGCATGCTTCCTGGCTGGACATTGCTAATCACCAAGTTTATGCTGGCTTGGTTTATTGAACCGTCGGCAAGACGCACACTGTGGTGGTTCTTGTTTTTTAGGGCATTCCTTCATTACGTGTCCAATACCTCCGCAGTGACCACAAGTGGAGTCTGTTTCACGACAATACTTTGCAGAGATGCCATACTGCTGACACTTAAAACATCTTGTTATTAAAGTAAAGTCTCTCACGGGGCAGGAGGTCCAATTTATAAAAAATCTTCCCTGTTGTATGAGAATGCAACGTATTTCAGCTGGAACTTCTAGTATGAAATTGCAATAGGAGGAGTCTTTTTTACCAGATTTATGGCTAAGTTTAATTAAGCTCAAAAACTTGTCACGATGAATATGTGGGTGCTTGTCGGAGATATTCTGTTCATAAATAGACTCTAATAATTCGTTCTCTGTAGTGTTGGAGGGCACACCTAATAATATAATTTTTGGTTTTCGTTTTTTAGGCTCTTCAAGAGTGAGTCCTGATGATTTAAGTTCCTCGGATTTTTTCAGTTTTTCCAGGTCATCTTTTCCTTGCGCACTAATAATAATACCACCGTCTTTAGTTTTTCTTAATCCACGGATATGCAGTTTTAACTCGTCGGGCTTAATAATGGTCTGGACCAGTTTTTTCGTCTCTTCACTGGACTTTTGCTTATCTGCTGGGTAAATTGCAATAGTGCTTGTGTTTGGTAGTGGCGTCGTAGAGCTACCCGTCCTTACTGCGTTAGCAAAAGATAGATTTGGGGGTGTTGCCTTTTGTGCTAAGTGAATGCTTAGCTTTAGGTCTTCAAGCTGGTTCTCTAGTTGAGCGGATATTCCTTTTTGGTCATTAAAAGTCCGAAGTGTAATTTGAGCAGATATATACTTCTGTTTCAGTGACTGATACTGTACAGCTAACTGAGATACACCTCCCAACATCTTCCTGCTGATATTGCTAATTTTCAGTTTTTGTTCTGTGTTAAGTTTGCCCTCGCTAGATACACAGCAAATTTCATTTAGGCATTGTTCAATACTAGATAGCCATTTCTGAATTTCGGGCGTTGAGACCAGTTCGGCAGTTGGAGTAGAGTCCTCTTCGGTAGGCCGCCTCGGGGGTGGACTATGGCTGGTCAGGGTACTTCGATTGAATGGACTATTCATAGTTAATATTTATAGATTATCCGCTCAGTGAAATGATCAAAAACATTTCATGACTAAGTCGTCAATGACACAGATAGGCACTCACGGAAGTTATGTTGACACTTGACACAGATAGATTTTATTGTTATAAATTAAATCATCATTACAGATGGCACGTCCATCTGTAACGCGAGCAAAAAAGTAGGATCAAGACCCCCTTTTGCTGAGCCATTAGTTGCCTTCTACGACACCCATTGGAGGATATGGGATGTTGCTATTACTACTCTGCTGGCATCATTTGGTGCAGATTAACCAGAACCAATTTTAGATCAGATGAGGGAGGCGTACGTTCAAGCCCGTCGAATGATCATCCTAATTCATCTGATGTAAACGAAGAGGCGAGCGACGGAAATGATATCCGTCGCTTGCGTTCCTGACATGTGGCATGAGTGAATACTCTAAGTATTCCATCTTGTTTTGGATCACAACATCAGTTCACCGTCGTCGGAATACCGTCTGTCTTAGTTGGTAGACTGCAACACAAAGAGTTCAATGTAATCTTGCTGTGGCATCAATCCCTTATCGCACAAGGTAGAATAGTTAACCTCTTTTATACAAAAAAAGTCAAGGTACGGTACAGCGGACTAACCGCTCGAGTTTGGAGCACTCCGAACTGGGGTAGTAGCTCCACCTTACAGAAGACCACAGTCAAATAACAATACATTTTTGTGTTGTGTTTCTGTTGGTAAGTAAGGTCACCAGAGCTCCACGGGGTAGGGACGGAGACTAGGGATGGTAGAGAGCGAGTGTGACGTCACTGTTGCAAGCGTCTATAGGCTACGGTGACTGCTTACCACCAGGCAGGCCGTATGATTGTCTGCCATTTTTTTTTGTTTGTCGGGGTGGTCAAATGCATTTACACATCGTCCCTGTGGGTTGGTGCCAACCGCAGGGGATGTGTGGGACTCGAGGTAAAGGCGTTCCCTCCATACCCACTAAACATCCTCCCCGGCCTGACCTCCAGTGATCTGCGCACGTGAGCGCAACTACACCGAGACCGTCCCAACGCTGCCCGTCTAGGCACTCCTTGTGCACCAATTGGTGGCCAGCAGCCCACAGGGACTACCGACTGACGCCAGCCTCTGTGGGCCGCTGGCCGATGCTGGCCTTATAGGCCGCCTCCTCGCCGACGGCTGCTCGACCTGGCGCGTTCTTCTGACGAGGACACCGGGAGCAGCCATCGGACCGCGCCCGGGGGACTTCGGGCGCGGTCGTGGCCCTGAAAAGAGCCGTCCGGAACTAGCCGTGGTGGGAAAACAAAAACAACTCGACGATGGCATGTGACTTCGAATGCCAAGGGGGCACACTTGACATCAAAAGCCACACACCCGTTGAGAAAGTTTGCCCACCACGTTACCAGGGTCCGCCACGAGGAGGCTTCCGGACGTGGACCCAATGCTTGTCTACCAACCATTTAACATCAAAAAGCATACGTTCTACAGTGGACGTACACAGGCTGACTTGCTCTATCATATTAACAACAGTCCAGTCAATTCGGTTACGAGTCACACATGTTTTACTATTTTGCATTTCCGTCCCCAACGTCCAGTACAGTCAGCCGTGAACACACGAGCGCATCATTGTGCCAGCGCCGTTCAAATGTACAGTCAAACATACTGATCCAATATCTATCATTGAGGCGTGTGCGTAAGTCATGAGCTGAGTGCGGGAACTTTTTAGTATGTAGGACTTTTACATGACTTCTGCCGGATTTCACTAGCGTCCTTTAAACATTACATATGTGTCTTTTATAACAAAAGAACGTTTTAAAGAATGTCTCAGATCGCAGCGCAGGTATTTGACATCCAAAGTGAAAACGAGAGCGATTATATGTATGAAATATATTTCACCAACACTTTACTTACTTTTAATTGACTGCTATAACATTGAAAAACGAATACTACATACTATTTCACCAGGTGCCCAGTGCAGCCTGATGAGATGAGAGCTAGTCGCAACGTTAAATTGTAGCTGATTGTAGACAAAATACCGATACCTGACAAGCTTCTTATTTATCTATATAAATCTCAGTTTTTATAGGCCGCTAACAAAGCAACGGCACAAAAGTTACTTGTTCATTTGCAATTTCAAGCATGATCACAGTTTAAAATAATCAAAAATAAAAGATATTCCAAATATAAAATACTTGACAACAAAATCCTAGTAATATTATAAACGTCAAAGCGTGTATGGATGTATAGATGTATGAATGAGTATCTGGCTGGATGTGTGTTCGTTACTCTTTCACGCATAAACTACTGAACGGATTTTAATGAAACTTTACAGTAATATAACTCATATATCAGAATAACATAAAGGCTGTAATTTAACCGACATTAAGAGAGTGAAGCCGCGGGCGACCACTAGATAAATAATAAATCAACAATCAACAACAGCTTTTACAATGCTAATGATAATAATAACCATTGTTCTGTTATATTAATAAAACCGTCAACAACATAATGCCAATCAGAAAACAAAATATTCTAAATACCCCTCCCCACCCGCTACAGCTTGTCACCTGCGACCATCACTAGCACCAAGCATCTTACGTCGACTGAGGCTCAGCTGCGTTGCTAATATACGACGTGTCTACTCACAAGCCGAATATACACGTCAGAATATTGATTGTATCAATCATCTTTGTACGATCGCTTGTGAGAGGTGAATTGTAACATAGAACTGAAAACCATTGAAGATAGATAGGGCACAGCAGATTAGCAACTTGAATATTGAACGCTTGAACTGGTGCAATCCTACAGCTTACAGTAGACAAATAGCACTATAGTAAGTATGTGTTTAAGTATGTATAAATATAAAATATGAATGTACTCGTATTATCATATGTATTTATTTAAATATAACTTATGTATGTATATTGTAACTATATTGTATTTAATATATTATTTAGGGTATCTATTTATTGCACGGTACATCAATGACTTCCCTCATTTATAAACCACGTCTTTCCTGTCCATCCAAAGGTTGTCTGAAAGAGATCGGTCATGTAGCGATAAGACCGCCCATTGTACATTTAATTATTGTAACTGGTGTTTAAATGTATGTTCCTGATATTGATGATGTACAATAAAGAATATATTCTATCTATCGATCTATCTAACACTACATTGTCGAAGTGCTGTGTTTCAGTTCAAGTGGCCAGAGCTCCGTAGGGTAGATGATGGGGTTTTGGTCCACTTATCTTAGTCTTACAATCGTCTCAAGTCTCAACCTAAGGTGACTGCTTACCGTCTGACGGTCTCAACCTTATTCTTTCGGCGGGCTTTTATACTTGATTGCTAACCAAGTATACGGACCAACCAACCAAACTTAAATTTATAAAAATAGTATATAATGCAAATGGTTCTTGGCTCTTGTAGTAATAATTTATGTCTAACTACTATTAACTTTCTTCTTCTTTTATATAAATTGCGTTAGCGACTCATAAAGATTACGCATTTCGCCAATGTCAAGTAAAAAATTACATAGTCTCTCAACACGATTTCGGGAGAAAAAACCTACTATTAACCTGAACATGTTTGAAATATGTGCCAAATGAAATTTTGAAATAAAAAAAGCTAGAAAAAAATTGTCGTGATCACAAGCTGATACTAATTTGACATTCTCAGCTTGTGACTTGCTAATAAATAAAAGACTAAGGCAAAATCCTAGTGTTCTCACAATCAGCAGTGGTTCATTTGGAAAAGCGACCGTCCGGGTCCTGAAAAGTTGCGAATTTGATCCCCATCTCAATAGTTGTTTACGACCAAGACTACTCCGATATATATGTAGTCGGTGCCAGCCTTAGCAAAATAGATACGAATAGATAGATAGATACGAACTTGATTAATCCATTAACTATACATAATAATGAATGCATAATAAAGAAGAGAAATAATCCGCCGCTCCGTGAAGTTCGAAAATTGCAAACACTATCCTCCTTGGCTAGCTGGCACCGGCTCCAAATATATCGGAGTATGAATTATAAATAAAGAATTATAAATGTGTATCAATACTTTCCTTGGTTTTCTATGACGCTCTTTTCAACTACTTCATAAAAATATTATTTATTTCTTACTTTTTAGTTTAAATTTGTACGCATTGAAGTCGGTTTTCCTATGTTTTTGCTAAAAATATTTTGATCAATTACTTTTGCTTATTTATTCATTCAATTCTAATACAATATTTATGGGTCAACATCTAAAGATATGCACTTTATATATACATAAAGTTGTTGATGTTAGCAGGTATTCGAATTAGCATTAATTTACATACCCCGCCCCCGCCTACGCTTATAACTCATTCCACGTCGCCGGTAATCAACAAGTATCGAGTTGCTCACGCTGAAGGCGCCCGTGACGTATGACGTCTTCACGTGAACACAAACACCAAGTCATAGCGATTGATGAGGTTTTCGACAGCGTTTGCATAGTCAGAGGTTTTTGGTTATAAAATATTTAAAGGTTGTAAATTATCGTTATTTATTTGTTACGATGTTTCAACAGTTTTTTTCTGTGGTTTTTTTAGAAACCTAGTATCGTCTCTTACCTCGTTACAAGATAAAATTAGTCGCTATTATATCAAAAACAATTTCATGGTGTTGGTGGCCTGTAATAATTTATTAGTGGAAACTTTATTGATAAATGTACTATTTTCTAATTTTTTTAAATTGTAATTGTGTATAAATATTGTTTGTTTCCCAAATATAATAAATAAATAAATAAATACTAAAGACAAATTATATAATACTAGGCGGCACGTACCGGTTTCGCACGGGTATAATCGGGGATAATCGTAAAGAGAATCTTTCATTTATAATTGGAAAGATTTGTATGTTTGTAACGAATAATCTGGACAACTACTGGACCGATTTTGATACAAATATTGATTAAACTTTAGAAAAGGACATAGACTAGTAGTCGTGAAAAAAAAGGCTTTAAGGTATGAAAGTTTGTTGGAATTTCTTCATTTGTAAAGATCACACCATGAAATTTAGAATTTAACACTTAATAAGAAATAAATAAATTTCTACCAGCTGATAGAATATTGAAACCGGGCATTAGTGAAAAAGCTATTCAACTTTGCCAATATAATTTTAGGCCATAATCACAATTTCCAAAGTTTTGCACTCTCATAATATAAATGTTGCCCCGCTCCCGCTCATGGCTCAGACCAGCTCCGCTACGTCACCTCCTTGACATGACATTGTTGTATACAACGTCATGGCGTGGACCAGACGAACTGTCGCCTGCGGACACTGATGACGGATCATCTGACGCCCGGCATATCATTGACCACGACGTAACACCCGGTACAGTCGGCGAAACAATTTCTGTTTGCGAACTTATAACAACAGCAACTACTTCCTTGTTTGCCAGGTATCGGAGTAAAAAATCGTTCCACTTTTAAATTACACGGCAGATTTGAGTTTACATCATAGATATAGGAAACTGTAGATCGGCAATGTAAAAGAAAAAGAGCATACTAGCGCGTATATTAGAGCGAGATAGATAGACGAGACCATTTCACGTACACGCAGGGGTCCTAAGTCGACTGCAGTACTATTTACTATTTTTCATGCACACATGCGCATTACGCACACATCGGTGTATATTTTGGTCTCACCCTAGTCGATCCATTGCCAATCTGTAAACGTCAGTAATAATAAATCTATGGTTTACATATTAATTTATTTTTGGCCGCTAAAGCACGACAGATATGGATTTTCATACAACTTTATCCGATCGCTGCTCGCATGTATTTGGCCAATACAGCAATTTAAATTTATCTTGAAGAAGGTTGTCAAAATAATGCTCAAATTTCCAAACACGTTTAAGAAAAATTATAATTTCGTCCGAAGCGGTGATAGGATTTTTACGTTATGAAATATTTTTTGCATTTACAAACGCGTAAATATTTTTAATACTGAAAAAAATCGACCAGCCCAGTTAAGATGAAACTACCTTACATTATGGAATAATGGGCGTCAAATATTTGCAAAAATATTTCGTTCGAATTTTAGAAGTGCAAACAAAGATTTGATGAAACAATGTTTACCATAAAAACATAAGCACCAAGCACTGACAAATTTTGACAGCGAAAAGCAGTGCCTCAGTGGCGTAGTGGTTAACGCAGCCGCCCGAATTGCGGAAGATGCTGGGTTCGATTCCCGCCTGAAGCAAGTCGATTTTTTCTAGGTTTTTTACGATTTAAAAGCTGCAAACTCCATTTAAATAAAATAAGTAGGTACTCTTTGATTGATTAACTGTAAGGTTCTGGGTAAAGCTGGCTTCGATCTTGATCAATAGGTACCATCAGGTTAAGGACACTTGATGTTAATTTCGCCTGATGGTACCTTGACGATACACTGATGACTGTCCTTTCAAAAGTAAAACAAAAATATCATAAAGTTAACCTACATGGCTCACACACAGGTCTTGATCGTATCACGAAGATCATAGATTCACGACCAGACCCTCTCACCAAGGGATAACAAGATTACTCGCACGGTGTCAGTAATACCCACAACAGCATACCCAAGGACGGTTGGTGTCAGATAGGCACAAAAACATACAACCTTCGACAAAACCTATTAGTAGATAATGGTCAAATAATTGCACCAACCCAAATAAATTTGAAATAAGGTCCTCCTCCTCGCGTCATGTTCCTCAGTGATGTGGGTCGTGACTTCCCTTTGGTGCCATCCTTTCTGTGATGATTCTGCGCCATTTCGACCTATCTGCAGAGCAGATAGCCCTGTGTGCAGAGCATCGTGCAGATTGGTGTCCATATTGGTGGCGCGAACCTGGTCTGTCCAACGCATCGGGCTGCGACCCTGCGGTCTCTTCCCTTCTATTTTCCGGTGACCATGAGCTTCTCGAGGTTATCTCCGTTCCTCCTAGCAATGTGACCGAACTCTTCGTAGGCAGATGGTAGATAGCCTGATCGAAATTTGGAGTTCGCGCAGTTCAGGGATTTGCAGACGCCTCCAGTACTACATCTCGAAAGCGTACGATCGGCCTTTCTCATTGTCTAATTTTCGGCACCGTATATGGAGAACATATGGAGAAGATATGGATGGAGTATATGGAGAACACCAGGCTAGGAAGAAGGAAAGTTCATGTAAGCCTAGCCACGTAGAAGGAGTAACTTTAGAGCAAGCGACGATGTAACCGTTTTTTCTTACTGTGTTATAGTGTGTATGTGCTGTCATTGTGCCTAATTTCGCTAATTTAGCCCTTAGCATTGTGGCTAAATTCGTCGTGGTCAAACAGTCCTGTGTAGCTCAGTTGGAAGAGCAGTCGGCCGGATAGCGAAAGGTCGCGGGTTCAAGTCCCGTCTCAGCACTTATCCATGACAGGTTTTTTTTCCATGTTTTTCGTTTCTATTTAATTTGGTATCAATTTCAATCATAATTAAACTTGCTAAACAAAAATAAAAATAATAGGTACAGTCGACCAAATTGAATCATGACCCACCTTAAGATCATTTTCCTACAGTCACTCTATACAAAGTAGGATGATATTCGCTTGAACGTACATTTCTAAGTAACGAACCTGTTATCAATTTGTTAGACACTGACAGTGTCAAATAAATATGGCTTTGTAAAATTTGTTCAGACTACTACTTGACATCTGACACATTACGTCATTTTATTTTTAAAAATATAATAGTTATTCCATTTTCTCAGTAGTGAAAAGAGTTTAGATTATGAACGTCATCTGATTTAAAATTCTAATTGAGACTTTAGTGCAGTGATAAGAAAGATTAAAATTGCATAGATCTCTGACCCGTAATGACGCATTTTTATTCATATTTAAAACGTACTAAGTGCAACACGCATGATAGCGAAGAAAACCTAACTTAATTTATGATTCTAAAGGAATGATCGGCTAAGTGGGTCATGATTCAGTTGGTTCGACTGTACATTTTGTGGTCAGCGTGTAAAAAGCGGCTACACACTCTGATTATAGTCTGTCTCATGTGCTCATATCCACTATACAGTGAAATGCATAAGTCTTTCCTTTTCTAAATTTCTATGTGTGAGTGCGTTACATCCTCTATAGTTGTACTCCCTCTACGTCTGGACCATGACAAATAAAACATCTTAATATATCCCTCATACTTTATTTATGCTTAGTTATACTTGTTGGTAAGAAAGATGGTGTCGGCCGTCCTGTGAGAATACTCGCGGATACTATTTTTCAGCATCCAGTAGAAGAGCCTAATCCTCGGGTGGACGGGCACCTTGAAGGTGTTCAGCTTCTTTAGCACTTGCGACGCCTGGTGAAGCAGATATTAGATACTTTAAAACACAGATAAAAGAACTGTTGATCGGCTATGTGAAAGAGAAAGAGCATGATAACGCGTATATTAGAGCGAGATAAACAGAGGAGACCATTTCACGTACACGCAGGCGGCCTAGGTCGGCTTAGGACGGTGAAAAGACAGCAACTGTCAGGCTGTGTTTCACACATGCGTATTACTCGCACAATTGGTGCATTTCCTTTTTAGTCTCACCCTAGTCCAGTGGTCGGCAAAGTGCGGCTCCAGAGTTGCATGTGGCTCTTTGACTCCTTAAGTGCGGCTCTGGCACCAATATCCACAGAAGTTTACTAAACAAGCAGATTTGGTACCATTTTTTCAAATTGTCGTAATGTTCATATTTGGCTCTTTGGCTAATACGTTTGCTGACCACTGCCCTAGTCGATTCGTTGCCAATCTATAAAAGTCAGTAATAATGAATCTATGCTTTAACTAGTCGTTAACAAAAGATACTGGGAGACCAACCACTTACATACTCAGCTAATTTCTCGTTAGTTTTCACTTTACTAAAGTCCTTATCAATTGATATTATGTGGGTTCCCTGCAAAAAACAAAAGCAGTCTTACAACAACATATTTAAGTGTCATTGTCCTCCATGTGTACCTAATATATATGTTGTCAAACGATCGTATAATTAGCCACATCATGATATGCCCGGGCACATTGTGGCCGCAGTGATCGATGTCGTAGGCCAATTGCTGAACTGGGCCGATCGAGAACTGTCTCATCCTGCCGATCACACAGATATGTAGGTCTATAAGACATTTTTTTTTTTAAATCTTTTATTTTTAGAGGCTTTTATCTTAAAAGATTGTCAGCCCCATCGAACCCTCTATAAGACATTAGACTGATGAGCACTCGCCAGTACTGCGAAAGGTTATGGGTTCGAGTCTCGTCTCAGGCTTTATCGTGACAAGATTTCTATTTAATTTGGTATGAATTTCAAACATTCCCTTGGTCCCCTTTACCTATTTGAATCATCTTTGTTTTCTAATACTTTGTAGAATGCTCTTAGGGAAAGAAAAAATAGGAAAATTGCGCAGAAAATTAGATAATTATAAAATTTACTGAAATTATTATAAAGCGAAAATATATTGATAAGTGATACAAACAACCGTTGCTAGGCAACGAGAATGCAGCTGCGTTCTCACTCAACATAAATATTGTTAAATAATGTATTTTGCTTGTTTCGAGAAAGACAATAGGATTGTCCTATTACCTAGTTCTATTTTTTTTTTCAAATTAACCACAACTACTTGTCGCGGTTCAGCTAATTTTAAATAAAAATCTTGAATCTAACAATAACGAACTCACACAGCGCTCCTGCTCTCAAGAGCGCACATCGCCAGCAGCCACAGTATAACACAAGTCAATACACGCGCGCCTGACATCTGGCACTTTGATCGATCACCCAACGGCATTAATTTCACGTTTCACCGATTACCAATTGGACGTAGTTATGCAAAAACGTTCCAACCCACGCATAGGTCAAGCTGAGAAAAACGCATTTATGTGTTTTAGCGGTACGCTTTTTTGTTGTAACGAGTTGAGCTGAGTAGTATGGACAACTTAAACTATTGATTTAAATATTATTTTATTACATATATTTCATTAACATTTAATAATAATAATCATACAAATTTTCGGAAATTGTACTTGGAACGTTTTAAAAAAAAACTTTTTTGTACGAAGGTGTCTCATATCTTAATTTGCAAAAACGATCCACAATGTCAAAGTTGGTGTATTTTGAGAAATTGTAACATTTATTTTAAAAATATGTATATTAAAAAATGAAACAATATTACCAAAAAGAATTGTAACATATTTTTTAATCAAAACATGTTTTAACCCGGCGTCATTGTGGCGGAAAAAAGGTACATACATGATCGTTGAGGAGGGTCTTTACGACCATGTAATGATTTTACCTGATATAACAGAAAATATTTATTTCATATGAATAATTGTTTAGAATTTTTAAACCTACCAATAGAATAGTTTGAAATTAAAACAATGTATTTCATATTTAATCAGTTTTATTCAAATCTAAACGAAGTTGAAGTTAGTAACAACAATTTGTTATATTCTTAAACTTAAAAAAACGTCAATGCAATTTATTTTTTTAAATCTAAGATATGCTAATTTTAATCTTTAATAAGGAACTTTTGAAATTAAATAATAGCAACATTATGTAAAATAACAACTTTCTTAAAATCAGTTGTTTTTTTAGGGTTTTCACTTCAGTTATTACAGTAGGAAATTAGATGTTCGCTACATACAAACTTATGACAAGCCTTAAAAATATGACTAATCTTCCTGTATTTTAGGTATAAGGACCGTCTTGGATCTTTTGTTGCCTTCCAGATATGTTTAGGTAACAGAGGGTTTCTAGATGTTTCTCCCGTAAATTCAATAGATCTGCATAAGCAGCCATTTTATATCTTACTAGGTCATTCAAATAACTAAAAACACTTAAGTAATAAAAATAATTTGTGGCACAAACTAGCAACGGCGTCGTTGAGCAGGATTATATTGACCCTGTCGCAGCTTTGCGCAAGTTTTACTTGTTACACGAGTATCGGGCAACTCAAGCCAGGTGTGCAATGAGGCGGGGTGATCCTTACCTCCAACTACTGAGATTCACGACAGTGTGCAATAATTGTTTCATAAAAATATTTCAAATCCAAAACGTGCAGGGTCATATTGACCCTGCCTCAATGACGCTGGGTTAAATATCGTCATAGTTCATTATCCTGAACGAAATACATCCCCCCACAAAATCCATCAGCTTCGTAATTGTAACTTCTTCAGACGCTTTCATTTTTTTTTATAAAAACTAAGGCAATCAGCTGGGATAAATTTATAGATGGATTATAAATCAGCCAATTTAGCTGGAGCAATTGGTTTTCCGTTACGCCACAGGTGCTGAAAATCAGATTTATTTATTAGTAAAATTAATTCTTTTTTTATCTTTTAATGTTAACTTCCATAAAATCCTCATCAAAAGATGTTCTCATAAAAATCAAATATAACTTAGCTTTTTCAAACTTTATATTTTACTTACCGATAAAATAGTTCAAAGGAACTTGGAGCACATAAGAGAAATAAGAATCACTAAATTTATTTTTTTAATAATGTTCCACTAGTCATGAGTCACAAGGTAAGCTGTATAATCTTTATTCGTTAATCGTTTCAAATGTAATGGAACATTTACTACATTAACACAAGGACATTATTTTTACTACATTATTTTTGTTAGAACGTTCCAGACTTCATAACATTATACATTTTTATAAGTATGTTATTCAATAATCGGCTCAAATATAATTGGAACATTGAAAAGAAGTTACATTAAACCAAACAAAGTGTAATATTGTTTTCTGACCACACATGTGTATGATGATAATAATATTTTTGTGAATGTTTTGGTACTATCAGTGTCTATATTTAGTAATTTATTTCATTAAAATAGTATAATTTCTTATGCAAAAAGACATTTCCTCGAATTTTGCAAGTAGATTTATTTATACTGGCTCTAATATTAGCTTGAAGGTGATAGCTAGCTAATTAATTATTTATTTCAAGATGCCTAAGCATTTTGTTACCTACTAAATTAAATAATATGTTGTATTGAAGTCAAATCTTACCTTGTTGAGAACAAAAAAACGTGATGGATCGTTTCAGGAATAGATAAATTTATATTCCCGCAACTATATGCGATTTGAATCATTTATATTTGCCGCTATGACCTATCTTAAACATTACAAATAACATGGAACGTTTTAAAGAAATAGATATTTGAAATGACAGTTTTTTTTCAAAATGTTCCAAGATGATTGAGTCATGATTTTGATTTTTTTTGGGTAAAGGACAGTTTTTTTCAAAATGTTCCAAGATGACTGAGCCATTCTTTTCATTTTTTTGGGTATAAAATGAATTAAAACAGTACGATCCAAGATAATTGGCACTGTATTAAAATATGATTAGGTTGTTTGGTTCGTTTCATCACTTGGACCTATTTATTATTTCGAAGATTTTTGTCTTAAGAGAGTCAATGTCTTAAGCACTTGATAGAACGACCCAATATACCTAGCTTGGGCACAGAAACTCAATTTTGACAACTTTGTGGATTGGAACGTTTTTGCATAACTACGTCCAATTACCGTCGTGAATAATAAATTTGTTATACAACCGGAGACTGGCCAAGATGTCGGTTGAGCAGTCAGCAGAACTAATGCATGAGAGAGTACTAACGGCCCACGTTAAGACGGGATCCGTCATTGATGACTCGACGTCAAAAAACACGATACGAAATGACAGATGTACGTTCATTGCATACGGAATCGTATCTTCTTACGATTCGTCAAAATATCAGAATTGATTTCCACATTCTATTCGTGAATAACAGTTCAATCGTTGAAGAACTACCGAACGGAACTCACAAAGTTCACGATTCGTGTTTTTTGACAAACGTGATTTCTAAAAGAATGTACGTGATGCAATCTAGGATTTCGAGCCATGAAGTGCGTCCAAATAGTGATAGGTTGCCAGCCTGTAGGTACTTAAAAGGGGCACCAAACCCAAAAAGTAATAATCCTTTAGTAAACAAACACACCAAGACTATTACACTCAAAATCACCATAGCAGTCCGTATAGTACCTACAGAACCATTGATGTCATAAATCATTGCGAAATCGTAAGTTCATTCTTTAGGCGTTATTTCTCCGTCTCAGCATAATAATTATTTAAATGAAATAATTATTTCCATCCTGAAACCATGGTAGGATTCTAGGCTAAAGTTCGGGAGTCATTTACTTCTCGTTATAGATTTTTGTTCTTTAAAAAATATATAATAAAGTTCAATTTATGTGCAAAAGCTTTCTTGGCCATTCAAAATGTTATATCGTGGTACAAGAAATGTTTTTGTTCCAAGTCAGTATCGCTTCCCGCCCCTTCCCGCTCATTGCCCGCCCAGCCGCCGATAGCATCGCACCAACATAATTACTACAACAAATCTCCCAGGGGCGTGTCCGCTAATCTTGCTTCGCTTCTAGAACCTTCGTGCTTCGATCAGATTGCTTAGTTGGACTTTAATACCTCCGTTATTCAATCTTTAGGGTTTAATTTTCGAGTTCATTAAGTGCTTTGTACGATACGTTGGATTGGAGCTGTGAGTTTATTTTGTGACTTTATTTTTGGACCTGAGTAGTAGTATTGGAAATAAACAATGCTCTCAACATATAGACGAAACTGGTACTAAAAAAATGGTGTTGCTAAAGAAAACCTTCAGGAAAGCTCTTAAAAGCCACGTGATGCCGGCAGAGTAGAATAGCATCACCCACATCCTCCAATGGGTGTCGTAGAAGGCGACTAATGAATCAGCAAAGGGGTGTTGATCACCTTATACTCCGTCCACCAATCCGCATTGGGCAAGCGTGGCGGACTACTGCTTAAACCTCGAGGGACTCGAGGTAAAGGCGTTCCCTCCATACCCACAAAACATCCTCTCCCGCCTGACCTTCAGTGCGTTATTACGGGACGGCTCGGAATCTGCGCACGTGAGCACAACTACACCGAGACCGTCCGAACGCTGCCTGTCTAGGTACTCCTTGCACCAATTAGTGCCCAGCAGCCACTCCTCCACCGACGGCTGCTCGACCTGGCGTGTCCTTCTGATAAGAACACCGGGAGCAGCCATCGGACTGCACCACCTCGGGCGCGGTCGTGGCCCTGAAAAGGGCCGTCCGGAACTAGCCGTGGTGGGAAAACATAAACAACTTGACGATGGCATGTGACTTTGGATGCCAAGGGGACACACTTGACATCAAAAGCCACACACCCGCCGAGAAAGTTTCCCTACCACGTTACCAGGGTCCGCCACGGGGAGGCTTACGTACGTGGACCCCACGGTGGTTATACTCCTGGGTCATTCAAAAGAGGCGTGATGAAGCACCCTTGCCGTTTGAACTCCACTTCTGCTAACCATCAGATAGAATGAAAAAAAACTGACATGTTACTCCCGTGACTGTACTAGCGCATTATTCCGTTTCAATAATCCTAAGTGGAGCTTGATCAGATCTGATCCAATCTTAGTACGGAGGCGAGAGCGGCTCGAATTGCTTAATTGACGAGGTTATAGGGTGATACCTTAATTGGCGGCGAGGTGAGCTCCGACACGTAAGCATTGTGCGAGAATACACGAGTAAAATTGGAACGAACAACTAATCTATTTGATGTTCATAGGTATCAGAATCGCCCCTAATGAAACTGGTATATTGAATAAATATACTTAGAGTCAGACTGAACTGCTGCTGATTTAGAATGTAACAATTCTGTGCTGTTTGTAGACTTAGTTTGTTGGTTTAGTTTTGTTACTTTTTTGGTGTGATGTCCCTTTTATAGGACCAAAATGAAACGAACGAAAAGAGAATAAATGAGAAGTGGACTGATTACAATTAAAATGGTTAAAAAATACAAACTATCGGCACCTAAATAAAACACACACGTTGCTCTGACACGTTAACATAATAATCAGCTGACAAGAAGACTTATAATTTTGATAAATTTGAAAGCCAAAAAGAACTTAAAACTATGGTTGCAAGGAGGTCCGCAACGTCCGCCCCTCCGTGCAGAACTTGTCACGAAACAGTTTTCTCGCACGGAAAACTGTCACGTCAGCTCGCAGAAAAACGAGAGAGAGAGTTCGCGAAGGCTCTAGAACTACACGAAAAACAAAAGAAAGTTGGGCGCCAACCTGTAACGAAACTGTTACGCCAGCTCGAAGAGAATCGAAAGAGAGACAGAGTTCGCGGAGGTTCTCGTCTGCGCCTCGGAGCTTCTCGAAGATACTTCTCTCGCGAGTGCACTGGTAGTCCGTTCATCCTCTCGTCCCTCCCCACCTCTTACTGTCTTCATCCTCTCATTCCCATTCCCTCTCGCGCGCGTCGCTCCGTCGCGGGATTTCTGTTAATACTTACAATGTTTTTATATTGATATTTTTCTTGTTTTTTTATAAATTAAATCTGTTATTTTTTATTCTTCTTTTTAACTTGTAGTTCTAGAACCTCCGCGAACTCTCTCTCTCGTTTCTCTTTGAGCTGGTGTAACAGTTTTCCGTGCGTGAAAACTGTTTCGTTTCAAACTGCAGAAAAAGCTGTTAAGTCTCGACCCTAACCAATTTGCGGAGGGGTCGGCGGAGGGTACCTCCTGGTGTATTAACATCGACCATCCGAGTATAAGCGACAGTCTGTCACTATGTTTGAGGCACTGCATGGACCATACTGTCAAATGTGATTTCATGACTAAAGGGATTATGAGCGTGAAAGCATGTATTATACACCGTGATTAAAAAAAATGCTGTTGCATACGTAGTGTTGCACTTTTGGATGAAACAGCTGATTCCCATAGCAAGAGTTTGCGTGTATTGTCTGACACTTTCACACCTTAAATACTTCACTGTGTCACTCTCGAAATAGATTCTTAAATGACGTAGACCAATTAATGTAACACA
Source organism: Elophila nymphaeata (assembly GCA_955850985.1). NCBI lineage: Eukaryota > Metazoa > Arthropoda > Insecta > Lepidoptera > Crambidae > Elophila > Elophila nymphaeata. The sequence continues at coordinate 13,614,939 of OY039092.1, forward strand.
AACTCTCCAAACAAGCAACTCGAGGAGAAAATTGAAAAGAAAATCATCGAGGAACGAGGAAAGACCAAATTCCACAACTCGAAACTTGCACTAAAACTTCGGTAATTAAGGCGGAACTAACTCAAACCACAATGATCTTTAACACAGCAAACTTAGAGCACACAATCCTGCCGCTGTTATTTCGTCAGGTGTAACTAAATTAGGGCTTCGAATGAAACTAGCCTCTGTTGTTTAGATTATAAAGCTTACAATGATATAATGCGTTGAGTATGACCCAGTGGTTCAACCTAATTGTCATTCTGTCGGACGAGCGCAGAACCTAGTTTTAGATAGTGGACCCATAGAATAAACAATATCCAGACGAGCAAATACATTTTTCACTTCTCCAGCACCAAAAGACTTCTTTTGCTTCGTAAAATCTCGAAGGAAAAACGCTTTTTGCTTCGAGCTTTGAGCAAGACTGTAACGTTCAATCTAAACTATTTTAGTAATCTTACTTTTAATTTTCAATAATTATTTTTAAGATAATAAACATTATTAAAGTATTGCATTGTTTTTCTCCTCTAAAACAATTTTCTTTCTGGAGAGGTGAAAAGTTGTATGTTTCACACGAGAGCATATTTTTTTGTTTCGTGCCTTTAAATCACTCACTGCGCTCAGTAGTCTATTTATGAATCACTCGCTATGTTCGTGATTCAATTCTAGACTACTACGTGATTTAATTTAATTAATTGAGTTCGTGATTTATAGGTACACGCAGCAAAAAATAACTTTGCTCACTGGCTTAACAAAATAACTATTTACAAGGCAAATTACATGCAACCAATTTGCGGTAAGCATTTCTTGTAACATATAGACGTTTGTAAGAAACTGGCTCTAATCAAAATAGAGTATCAAAAAGATCCTTCCAGCACCTCTATCATTCATGGAGTAGTCAATAACGCAGCTTACACACAAGGACGCGAAGATGGAACCCTGGTATGGACAAAATTTGTTGTTAGAAGTTCGTGACAAAGGTTACGACCAAAATTAGTATTAGCAAGAGGAGTCACAAATATCTTTATTAACAGTTTCCTCGGACATGTAAGGCACTGACAACATGTTTGCATTGAGATATAAAGGATAGAGGAGACGCCACCCATCACTAGATACTTCCTACTATGGTCATTTTAATTGCGGAGAAAGCGCCGCCATTCACTTATTACTTGACAATAACAGTTGACTTTACAATCTCTCGTAATATCACTCGATATCACTTACTACGCAGATAGCAATGATATGTCAACATAATTAGGATAACAATCTGGTCCATAAGCTTTATGTTATATATTTTATGCATGTATTTTGATTGTTATCTGTTTTGTTGTCCATATAATAAATAAAATATATAATCCTGCCAGCAATATAATACTGGATAAAGTTGTCAGAAATATGAAAAACTTAGCATTGGAAACTCTAATTAGCTTACACCTTAACGCAATGGCCTTAAATAGAGCTCTATGTTTAGTTCGTTTCTTATCCAAGAGTCAAGAGATCTCATAGTAATGTTTGTGAATACGGATGTTAATGTATTATTTAGATTGTCATTTATAAAATAAAAGCTGTAACTTTCTTTATACTTCAATAACAAAAAAAAATTGTGTGCGTGTAACCTTTACGCGCGATTGAAGTAAAACTTCTTTGACGTAGATCACTGAAATGATTAAATTTTAACTGAATAATGTTGGAAATAAATAATCCTAATTGATTATGATCTTTGCCACTAGCTGGCGTATAAGTCGAGAAGCACGGAGTATATGACAGATACTTACGACCAATCGAAATTACTATTTTTAAATAGCGGAAACTACACAGACTATAGAATACTGAGCGTTACTTCCGTTAGAAAAATCTGAGTTACCCCCTAGTCGCGCCTAAAGAAGTTTTACTTCAAAAGTCCGTTCGGTTAGGCCACTATGTTTCAACGCGGCAGCAAACTTTAGATTTACTTGGGATTTCAACAAACATGAATTTGCAAACTTTAGCTTCTCTAGTACTTTTACTTATACAGAATGTCCCAAAAAAGAGATAGAGTAGCCCTAGACAAACTCGAATAACACCTATGTATGTTCTACGTTTTTTGTAGTATTCGAGTTTTTAAAGTTTCTAAGTTTCAAGACATTTTTGTGTTTTATGAGGTTGTAAACATTGATTGGTTGTAACCCTTGATTTTTTTCCCTCGCATAGCTGAATACATGACTAGCCAAACAAAGTCATCACCGTTCTCCTCAGATGTAAACACAGTGCAACAAGCTCGATGAATTCTTTATGGTAAATTTATGATAAAACGGACATGATTTTGAAATGAGATTGAAATAAAATTGATGTTTCTTTTATTATTTTTTTAAACTGATTATTTATAAATGCTTTTTTGTTTGTTTTGAGGGGTTACTATTTTTTGTTGCACTGTATTTACATCAGAGGAAAAAGGTGATGACTTTGTTTGACTACTCATATATTCAGCTATGTGAGAAAAAAAATCAAGGCTGCATCTATGTTTACCATATCATTATGCACAAAAATGTCTTGAAAGTCAGTAACTACTAAAAAAATTGGTTGTCTGTAAAGTCGGTTTACTGACGATAGTTGAACGTGACAACGTCTTAAGAAAATACTGATGGAATGGTAGCATTTTTCAAAAGAAAAATTTAATTTCATTTGTTTAATAGATTTCGCATTATAGTATGAATAAACTTGTAATAAAATCTCTTTGGCTATACTATTTGTATCTGGCTGGTTTTGGTGTCATTGAAAGTTTAAATTTTAAAGAACATAATTCCAAATTCAAATTAGAGAATTAGATTCAGAGCGAGGTAACGCCGCATGACGTCATGTTTTTTCGTGCGTGCAGCCGGCTCTATCGAATTATAAGACGTTGTCACGTCAAAAACTTTAAAAAATCATAACTCGAAAACTACAAAAAATCGTAGAACATACATGGGTTATTCGGGTTTGCCTGGGCTTCAGCTGCACACTATTTTTTGGGACACTCTGTATATCAATGGATATTAACAAGATTCTGAAGGTATACTATCTCAACTTGATCTACTACGATCGCAAAACAATTCGTCTGAGAGCCAGCGAGCAATCTGGAGTCTGCACAACAAATCGTAACGAACAAAACAAATCCCTGCCTTTTCCTCTGTCTTGGAACGGCGGCCATAATGAAAAGGAGGCTACCATTTTTATTTTTTAATTAAATTCTTGTGCATTTAATTTAAATAGTTATAAGTTTGCGCTTTAAAGGAAATGGATTTGTTTAAGGAAATACCGAGTCTTGTTCAACGTGACTTCCTAATTGGAAGACTTTAACTAGACTAATAGGGGGGGGGAGGGGATGATAGGCCAGGTTGGCAAATGTGTAGTCACTGCAACAAAGTTGAAATGACTACTGGACGCGTGTAAACGTCGAGATCCAGTGGCAGCACAGAACAAATAAAAGAGGTTAGAAGTCGTAAGTAGACGGGCCGCGCGCGCGGTGGGTTATGAGTAAACACTCATATTCCATCCTTTTAGTAAACATTCGAAGAGGAAAAATATTTAAAAAAAAAATCTAAAACACCGTCTTGTGCTAAATGAAATGTAATAAATTTTGAATGAAATGTAATAATTTGATTTTAATAATTTAATGTCTAATTTAATTTGTATATTAATAATTTTTGGAGTTTACTCCTTAAGAATCGATTTGCATATATAAGGAGCCCGGTATGAGAAAAATGTGAGGAGTAAAATCTATCGATGAATGACCTCGTTACGTTTTTGAAGGTCAAAGTCATAATTGGTGCGCATCCTATGTCGCGCAACTTTCTAATTGTCAAAAGACGGATGACAGCAGGTGCGCGATCTCACCTGACTCGGAGTAAACTCCAGTCGTGCGTCGGAGCTGACACACACATTTTTTTTTTATTTTAATTATAATTCCAAAAATATTTTAATTACTTTGTTCCTAAATATTATGTACTATGGGTTTATGTTGTAACACTATAAGTTGGTAAAGCCCTCTCTGCGGTTTGGTTTTGCTAGCTCGTGGGTTCTCGGGCGCTCCAAGATCAAACTGTGGAGTGTGAAGGGCGCCACTTGTTTTACTCACAAAACAAGAAAGAAGTAATGTGTTGTGGATGTAAATAAAACACTAACCTTAGTTGTAAAAATAAACAAAAGTGTATATTAAAAAGAAAAAAAAAACACAAACATTGATGGAAGTCAGGAGACTCCAAAAACAAGCCTTCACGTACTTAAGATTATGTTAGTACAACCATAGATAAAGTAATACCATGCTAAATGAATACAACCTCGCAAGGGTCATTCTTATAAGGTGGAACAAATTGCTTTATATTTCAACATTACATAGTTTACGACATACTTAAAATTATCTCTAACTGTTTGATGCCTAAGTGAAAAGAAATAAAAAAAAAATACAGAGATAAAGGTGTCACCGATAATGAGGCAAACGTCTATTTAACATTAATAAATTACTGAGATTATAACAAAAAGGTTCATAAATACCGTCCTTCAATTTGTCGACAATTGTTAAAAATTGCCAATGCAGAAAACATTTGTTTGCGAGTCAAAACCTCATAGCCAATGCAGCAGCCAGCGTCGCCTGGTTCCCCAATCAGCAGTATTAAGCAGCCTGCAGACTCTTGACAAGCCAGCGCAAGGCTTTGTGCCTAAAACATACATACAATGTACTGTTAATTTAATCATACTCAAAATAACAAAGAACCTCTTCGCACTGAAAAGAAAAGGTGGAACCTACAATGACACTGACTAAACAAACACTTTTACACATTATCAAACTTAAAAATTGTTTGGCTGATGCTTACCCATAAGAGAAAAAATTAAATTTGGTGCATTGACACGCAGTGACATGATGACGACAAACACACATCAGGTTTTCCAAAATGTATTGTTTTAAGCTAGCATCTCTAAAAAAAAAATCACACTTGTTTGTGATCTGAGATTCAAATGCTTGTCATGTTTGCATATGGCGTTGCGACCGATAGCCCTCCAACTTACATCAATGTTTATCTTTTTAATACTGAAACAAAAAACACCATTCTGTAAACACCAGCTTTCAAGACTTCTAACTCGAAACATCACTGATTATATTTTGCGATAATACTCACAAAAATAAAATAAAGTAGAAGATCAAAAGGGAGCAATAAACTCCCAGCAAGTATTTCTGTATAAAGTGACAGTGGAACGGAAATGTCCCATCCAAGCGGAAACTACTCAAAACGTCATGAGACAAAAAAAAAACAATCAAGGAGCTTGTCACTTAGACCTGAAACACAAAATTTTCTAACACTGAAATTAATCAAAATTCGAGAGTTAACCCTTTTTTTCTAAATATTACATTACAAAATTGTGATGATGTTGTTAAAAAAAATACTTATTAAACTTATCTGCTGTCAATGAAAATCCATAGTTGTGCGACCAGACACTTTCGATAGTAACCAACAGATGGCGTTACTAGTCTCATTCATAGGAAACATAGCAATTAGAATGACACAAAAAAATGGAAAACGGTAACGATGTGTTACAATGTGGCCTGATAATAAATGATTTTAATTATTTTATTTAACTGGCAGGAAGCAAAGTGAGACTCATAATCTTACTAATGGAGACATTTCTTTTCACCGCTAAGTACAAAATATACTGTTAAATTGAAAAAATATTATGTCGCGTGTGGCGACACTGGCTCTGGTATTAACATCGCTTGAGACGACTTCTAACCTCTTTTATCTGTTCTGTGAGTGACGGTGCCAGTGCAGCGCCGGAATCTAGTGATGATGGCGCCGGCTGCTGCATCAATGTAAATCAGACTTAAGGCTGGCTACCAAGGATATGTTGTTAGGAAGGTGCTGCCCCAGGGAAAGGCCCTGGCAGGCAGCATGATGATGATCTATGGTGTTAACACGCTTACAGTAGTTTAACCTGTATGTTTGTAACTGACTCTTTGGGCTCGATTTTGACCCACTTTAAACAGTCAGATTTCATTCAAACTTGCTCCAATGAACCAGCGTGTCCCGAGGGAGTGTATGCAGTTCGGGCTCGCTAGTGCCCCTCTCCTCCCGCGTCCCCCTCACGATTGCCCTGTCTAGACATAGATTTATAGCACCCCACGCTTTTCTCTAAATAATAATTATACTTTTCGTTCATCATTTAGGTTCTATACTAAAAAGTTATCTTTCACTTTTTAGTCCGATTTAATATTAAAAGCGTATTTTTTAGGGTTTTTTTAACTATTATTTTTGTATTACATTGTTGGTAAGTACAAATTGATAGGTTTTAAATGTCTCTCATAGGTGTAAGTAGCCGACGGTGCACGTAGTTGCTGACCCGCCGAAAGTTGCTTGTTGCCTCGCTGCTGACCACGCAGCCGCAGAGTCCAATGTTCAGCTTGTGGCTGAATTAAGTCGATTAAATCTTTTATTGGGAACGTGATTTCTTTTATTGCAGATACAATTGGATGATATTTTAATTTAATATTTTGGGGTAATATATGACCCATACTGCCAAATGTGGCTTTGTGTGTAACCGAATGTTACCTGTGCTTGTCTCCTTCTGGGATTGTGATTATTATAATACATAATTTGATGGCAGAAAAAAATATTGCCATTAATTAATAGTCAACATATTTAAATTACCCTCACTGCTGATTTTGAGTGTAACATCTGTCCTGGTCGTTGGATTTTGTTTGTATGTCTGAAGGATTGTTACTTTTTGGGTTTGGTGTCTATTTTATGTAGGTGACAGGCTGGCAACCTGTCATTAATTGGAGGCACTGCAAGACCCATACTGCCAGATGTGGCTTTATGTGTAACGAAATGTTACCCAAGGCTCTGTTCAAACCCTCTTGGGAGTGTGAGCGTAATTGTATGTGTATGCATGTAAATTAATCGACACTCGCATTAACAAGATTGTAACATTACTTCAGTATATTTTCAGAAAAACTAAAAAGTGCATATTACTATATAGGCACAATACCAAATATAACGAAACACATCTACCTAATTAACTAATCTTTGGCCACCATCAGAACCGCGGGCATCAGATAAGCCACCATGAAGATACAATTCAGGCCCATCAAGATAACCGGTGACTGCTCTAACTAGCCGTTTGCGCCTTAACTGCCGGTTAACGAACCCGCGCCGTATTAATTACAAGTTAATTTCACGCATGTGTAATGCTGATTAAGAATTACAATTGTAACAAATTAAATAGTTTTGTTTGAATGTTATAATTATATTTCCACGGCTTCCATTGGTCTAGTGGCTCACTGTGTTTAGGTGAGAGGTCCCGGGTTCGACTCCCATTGGAGAACTTTACGCTCGGTATGGTTGATGGCGGTGACTATGGGCGATCTCTTCCAGAAAATCTTTGGATGGACAGAAAAGGAAGAAAACTGAAAATATATGCATCAATATTATTCTGTAGATGAGTTTCTGAATGTGACATTTTAATTAGAAATTAATTTTAATCATGTATTACTTGCTGCCGCTTAAGTATTATAATTATGTAAAAAGTGCAATTTGAATTTTGCATCCTTTTAGAAAGACAACTTTTAATTAACATTCAAGTTATTATAATTTAAATGTAAACAATATTTCGACAAAATGTATATTTTTATGAAATAACGTAATGTTATTATTATATCAATGAAACAACCAATAATGTTACGGTGTTTATTAAAAACTGTGAAAAACAATATGAAGGTATTATTTCGTCTTTGTTCAAGATACAACCATGCAACTATGAAGTTACGCACTTGAAAATAAATATTTAAGTATTTGCTCTATCGTTTTTGAAATTTAGACTAACAAAGGGATAAAATAAGAGATAAAAGTTTGTATGGAAGCCCAAACAAATCTGCCTATACTTACTATACTTATATTTATTGGAAACTTGTGTATGATTAGTAAGAAATTAAGTACCTACCTACCCAAAAAAAATTAAAATGCTACCCAATGAATTCCACATGGACGAAGTTGCGGGCAAAAGCTAGTATATAAAATACTAGCCCCGGACACGTTGCTGTGGTATTTTCAATCGACTGTCCTATAAAATTTAATTTTCAATCAAAAACATTGAGGATTAATTATCATAAAACTCTCCTATTATATAGTTGGTTGGACCAACCAAAAGATATGTACAAAATTTCATTAAAATCGATTCAGTGGATTCAGAGATAACCACGAAGACTGTGACACAAAATGTTTATACCTATAAAAACATATTTGATAAATACTTATTCCTAACAGAAACAAACTGCTGTATATTTTCCTAGTATTGTTAGATATAAATAAACAAAATTATGGCGCATCGTTGTCACTTAATGACAATATTTACTGTTGGTTTGTTTATCACCACCCGAACAGAGAAGAGGCGTGCTCAGAGGACCAAATAGGCTCGCAATTCTACCTAAAAAAATACGACGCATTCCTTCTTTCAACATCCATTGCTGCGTCAACATCGCGTCGGCTGTTATCCAATCCAGCGTGAAAGTCAATGCTATTAAATTATTAACGTATCTTTGTAATATAGTTGTTATTGTTATTTACATTGCAGGTGCGTTGTCATCCTGAGGCCTAAGATGAAATGCCTTCAATGCCCTTTAATTACCTACACTAGCCACCTTTCCCTTCAATCCGAAACACAGCAAATTGTTTTATTTATTTATTTATTTGCTTGTCACATGGTTACATGAGGTGTTACAATGAGTTTATAGATACATTGGACACATGACACCCCGTGGGGGCACTGCAAACATAAAGCAAGAGAGAGCCATCACTCTAAACAATTAACATAATAAGTACATATAATTCAGAATCAAACAATTAGATATTTCACCTACCCTTATTTAAGTAGATGAGATACATTATATCTGAAATTTAATTAAATAAATAAAAATCTAACCTTATTAAAGCATAGATGCTTTTAATAATGGTATATTTCCCTTCAATCCATAATGACAGAATGGAGCTGACATTTTTTATGTGTCGTTAAAGTCTTTCTCTATTAGGTGTTTTTTTTAACTGTCTAGCAAATGCATGATTATTTTCTAACTGCTTTATATTTTTCTGTTTATATTTTCTATTTCACGGCTGAAATAGGAAAGGACTGCTAATAACTTTGGCATAAAACTTCGTTTTATATCAAAGTTTTATAAGACCATGGCTAATCCCAGAACTAAAAATGGTGCAATATTTAAGTCTGTTTCGTAATAAGACTGCTTGAGTTTGCGAATGTACGCGGTAATGTATGTCTCACAAAGCGTTGTTGTACCTTGATATTGTGTTTAGTATTAAGTTAACAGTTTTGTAAGGATCTTTCCCAATTCGCTGACGTTCGGGTTCCGCTCAAGGGCTTCGGAAGGGAAAGCACCGAATATTTGTGCGAGTAAGCAGAATCGCCCAGTATCATAAACGCTGGAGTGTTTTCGGCAAATATCGTGTTAGAGCGAAACTTATTAAAATAGGTCACGAAATATTTTTTTTAGTTAGGATTCAATGTTTGAAACCTAACGACTGAGACTTAATTGATGTAATCAGAGTTTCGAAAAGACTCTTGAGATTATATCAGTAAGAATTAATATTGTAGTTCTCTTATTCTTATGAATAAGATTCATAAGAATAAGAATAATATTGTAGTTTGTCGGACATTGTGGCGTTTTACTACATTTGAAAATCTTTTTTATGGTGTAATTATTGTATTATTTTTATATGGTAATAATTGGGTACTGACGAATTAATTATCGAATAGTCAACATATAGTTGGTTGGCATTGAATGAGAAAAATAATATGACTTTTTGATCCCGGTCTCTGATGCAATACGCTTGCCTCCCTCGCTCATCTGGTACTCTTTTTTGTCATTTGCCAAAAATCCAAATTGGATTCATATATTAATATGTTTTAGGTAAGTAGGTATTATTCAAATTATAAATATTGGCACTTATTAGTATTTATTTATTAAACATTTAATATATTACAATTCTATTTCTTGAGTGTCATCGCTATACAGTTTTAGTCTTTGTTGTGTTGTTTGAGACTGCTCTTAGTAAAACTAAATATATTAGCTTACTTTAAGATACATGCTTATTCATAGCATATTATAATAGGTACTTTGTGGATAACGGTGCTGGTTGTACAATTAGTTAAGACGTATAAATAAGGATTAACTTAGTAAAATGTATTGTACAATTGTTTGTTGTCCTCAATAAATGAAAAAAAAAAGAAATCAAAATAATATTCTCTGATACGTTAAGAGTAGCTATCATCTAGAAATATTTTTAAAATAATTTATCATTAGCTTAACTTGTATTCGTTATGAAAAAATATAATTCTGGTATTTTTATAGTTATATTATCTAGACTTTGTATATCCAATATACAGCTTACAATTTGATATTAAAAATTAAAATACCATTTCATTCATCATAGACAGTCAAACATCACTTTGGACAGTACTGACTTTATTTATATTTCATCTATCTTCTAGAGTGTCATGTAAGCCATTTTTTAGGGAATTGGGTATATTGCCTCTTCCCTGTCTTTATATACTTGAGGTAGCATACTTTGTAAAATCTAACTATGGTCTCTTCAAAAATGCATCTGATGTATATCCTCGTAATGTAAGGAACTCTAATAGACCAGTATATATTAATACATACCCAAAAATGACATTGCAATGTGTGTTAAAAAATATATAATGACATAAAACTGCTACCTAAAGAAATATTTAAGAAGAATTTGACAAAATGGCTTAAGGACATGAACTTTTATTCTTTAAATTATTTTTTTATAAAAAAAATATTGACATATTAAGCATTAATTTTTGGTTTTCTTGAGATAAATGACTAGGTATGAATTTTATTAATTAATTTTGTAATAATTGAAACGTATTTGCATGCCATGTCTGGTGAAATATGAGATACTTAAATGTTATTCTGTAAGATCTTATGTACCGTATTTTTGGCAAATAAATTTATTATTATTATTATAACTTGTAAACTTGTTTACTCCGATTAACGTAATACTATTAACGTAAATACGGGGAAATTATTAATTCCTCAATTTACGTTAAATAAGGGAACGTTTCCCCGCTATTATCAAAAGAAATACTTTCTTTGATCGGTCGCTAGAGGTCAAGTCCGGCTACTTCGGGGAGCCATCAAAGGTCTTAAAAATAATTACCATTATTAACCCGTTTCGAACAATGGGGCTGATATCTCTGTTTTACAAAAATGGCTCTTACTACCAAAAGGTTAGAGGTGAAGTTGGCCTGATGTTTGTAAACCCGACACGGGATTTTGAATTATTTAACTTTTTTTTGTATATCCAAGAAATCTTTCAAGCTGTTTCGGAATTTTGTTTATTTAACTCGAAGGTAATTGTTATTTTTTACATTTTACAGTTTTAAATACACGATTATTCTTCATATCGTGCTGTTATCTTGGTACAGTCAGCATCAAAAGTTAACACTATAATACCCTGTCATATCGACAACAGCGCTTGTGCAGTAACAGTTGCCACCATTTTGTATGAATAATTATTATGACAAGGTACTTAAGTGTGACTCTACTTCTGATGCTAGCCGTATGAATTAATGAATAAACGTTTATTTGGCACAAACATTACAATACAAAAGTACCAAAAAACCGGTTAGTCCGGCCAATGTCAGAATTTTGCAAGATGCCTTGCTTCGTTTACTTCTGCCATCTTGTAACAACTAACAGAAGATTCCTTCCAAAGCATGGAGGAATAAATATAACGGGGCAATACCTAAATAGTAAAATGCAATTTTCGAAACATTTCACGCGTTAACAAGAAGACCGTAAACTTAGAAAAAAAATACTTATGAAACTAAAATAGAGTAAAATCGACTCCCGGTCGGTTGAAATGTAGGTAGCGTTTGTTACCTGGACTATAATCAAAAATCGAGTGACACCTTATTCATCAAAATCGCATGAATATTGCAGGTGCTACGGAGAAACATACGTAAATACAAACATACATTGACTGATAAAATTATAACCCTTTCTTTTGGTTTCGCGTAATCGGGTAAAAATAGCAAATATAGGAAATTCTGATTCGTTGTTGAATACATGGTCACCCTATTAGACCGAGACAGAAGCTCCTCGTAGTAGCTATCTCTTTTCAACGCACCCTCCAGTACATTTCACTTCCATGACAATAGTACAAAAGACGACAAAATCCAACTTACAAGCGTGTATACATTTGTTACCTTTACCTTAATAACAGAGTAAACGCAATTAATTATTATTTGTAATGCCGCGATGGCGTATATGCTTAGCCCGCGGCGTCACCTGCTCCACATTGATTGGGCAAATAAGATGGCGTCGTGTTTACTGACGCGCGGATTACGATGTTTGCTGTACTAATTATGTCAAGTACTTACTGAGTGACCGATCTTTGTCACCAAATCACTTACATACAGGGTGAATTTTTCAAGTGGGCCTCCAGAGCCAAATCCTAAACTTAAAGGAATATCGAAAAATGCTCAAAGGAGTCGTGAGCCCGATTTTGATGAAAACAAAAACTGCATCATTGGATTTTTGAAAAATCAATAATCCTAGCCAGGAATCGAACCCAATGATTTTGAAAAAAAAAACACAGCCTGTATTATTAAACCATTCGATAGTGCTGTTAATAAGGATCGATTTCTGGGAAGTAATGATATACGGGAAACTAATGGAAAATGTTAAATTTTAATAAAATATTTCTTGTTCCACCTTGGTTGAAGCGATAATCAAAGCGATGATCATTATTTAAGGCTCTAATAGAATGGAGGCCGTGGGGCTTTAAAAGACCAGTTGGCAGACCGCAAATGAGATGGACAGATGACATCAGAGAAGTAGCGGACCAAAGGATACTGACAGCCCAAAACAGAGGAAAGTGAAGGGGGTCGAAGGGCCTACACCTGATATGCTCATTTCGCATTTTCGGGGACATTCTTACTCAGCAATATCAAATAGATACATTTACCGACAGCTTTGGACATTTGTGTAAAATATTTTGGAAAATTTTAAATGACATAATTTAATTTTGACATTGTTTAATTCTGACATTGTTTAATTTTGACATTGTTTAATTTTCACATTACTTAATTTTGACTATTGTATTTTCATTGACTATTAAATTTTTCATGTAGGTTTAATTTTTTATACTGTTGGATTTTTTTTAACTGACGCTGTAATGTATGTTATGACATTAAGGTATATCCTGTTTTAATAAATTTGAAAGTTTTGACCTTGACAATTTGTTACCTGACCAGACTTACCTTAGAAGGCTTACCGATTTAATTTGCATTATTTATTTTCTTAATTTATTTTGTAATCTAATCTTCTCAGCTATCTATCCTCCTTTGACATAAAGCTGAGTGGCGACCATTTTGGATGCATATCATCATGTTGCAAAACGAAACCGTTACGTAAAGAACGTGGTTTGTACCTATATGTAATTTATGATGTATGCCAAATAAATTATTTCTTTCTTTCTTTCTTTCTAAGCGTTTTGGACAATGCTGTAAGCTTTTAAGATGTCATTGAATAAGTAAATCTCTGCTCCAGTCGAAAGCCTAATCCTGTCCGTTGCTTTTTAGGAAACATCTAAGGCCAATCAGAGCAAGCGTATTACTTAAAAATCGCCTAGCCAACAACATGTCAATGCTTCGTACTCTCGCCCTGCAGGACACGGCCTCCATGCTAAGCTCGCACATTTCAAACGGGGCCGGCCAATATTTGCCGTGGACCACTATTTGAGCGGCCGATATATTTACAGTGTTGTTTGTGCTAGCAAAACTATATTGTGCGATAGCGGCTGAATACGTAAACTGTACTTGTGAAATGTTGTCTCGATTTCCGATATTTGTAGAACTATGGAGCGTTTCCTAGATTTTTGTATTCTATTCCAGAATGCAAACAGGCATTTTACGACGCCGTCGTGGTGGAGTTGTCGCAGGCGGATTGTAAAACACGCCGTTTAACTAAACGGTATCTTTCGACAGCACTCGGGACCGCCAGCTTAACGTGCCGACGAAGCACGGAGGAAAATCGAGTTGAAAATTTTTCGGTCACCCATCTGAGTACCGACCGCGCCCTTGGTAGCTTAACTTCCGTGATCGTTACTAAGAACTCACGACCACGTTTTAGTTGTGATTACAATAAGGTATATTTCAATTATTTTTGGGTAATTTTTTGATTTGCATTTAAAACTTTCATTGCAATCGATTCAGAAGCCAATTTTCTGGGAGTTCGTTATTTTATAACAATTCTAGCTTTTGACTTCGTCCCCGTGGAATAGTTACTTTGAGCAGCATTTTCATTTTAGGTACTTATTTTTTTACTAATCATACATAGATAGATTTGTTTGCACTTTTTTATCCCCTATTTTAAAACCCTAATAGTAGGATTTTGAGAAATCTTAAAATATTTTTCCTTATTTGATTATATAACAGACTATGATAAAATTAATTTCTGAAAGATATTTAGATATAAGTTTTAAAAAATTTAATATAAATTTCTAAGATATCATTTGACATCGAAATCCGTATGAATCCCTTCAGAGCATTTCTGAATACTGGTAAGATTGGAAACTGCATTGAAAATTTGTGATTGCAGCTTAAAACGCTATTTTAATCTATTCAAATGAAGTCAAAATTCAATACTTAATGTGGTTCACGAAATAAGCGACCACGAAATGCATTGCATCAAAAATAAAATATAAACGAACAATATTTCCGTCACTTACAGAATCACAAATATTTGTACATTTAAAACCCGTTTATCGTCGGAATGCCTCCGTCAAATTGCGCATTCCTCACTCTACGGCGATTAAATAACGTACACTACGTGTGTCAGGTGCGCGCACCTAATAGCTAATGCAGTACCTCGCAATTGAACGTAGGTGATAGGCCAAGGGTGTTAAGCATAGTATACCAAGAACAGTAGTTTATCTGCGGGCTGTCGGCGAGTTATTAGCCTACTCTTGCATTGACGCTCGGGTTCGTAAATGTAATAAATAATTTAAAAAAATAAATAAATATTTATTGATTGAAAAATGTTATTACAAAGTAAGAGATTTTCTTGATGGCAGATTGGAAAGTTAACTTTAATTTGACATCGTTTTATTTTACATATTAATTTAGTATTATTATTTGACATTGTAGATATTATTTATTTGACATTTGTAATTTTTTTTATTCATGATTTTAATTGTAATATTTGACATTTTTAGTTAGGTATTCATTATTTGACATTGTTTTATTTGACATTTTTAATAAAAAATCTTAAACCTGAATTTAAATTTTATAATGTTTAAATTTTTTAAATATATTTTTGTACACCTTCCGAGGTAAGACATGTTGGTACCAAAATGATAAGCTTGTAAATCTTATCTATGTATAGCATACACACACATGTTTCTGACAAATAAAATTATCTTTATCTTTAATGTGTACGTCACAGTGCGTGCATACACGGCGCCGAGTACGCACGCACACATTCTAATGGATAGCGGCCAGTTTGTATGAAGACGTATACAAGATACATACACATGACATACAATGACACTCACAATCCGAAATCGGGTTGATATTTGGTTACACAAAGTCACATCTGGCAGTATGTTGCGTCTATTTCACGGCAAATGTTGAGGAGCATTCTTTCCCTAATACCACCATCTCCCTTCCTTTTAAGGACTACGCGTGCTGGCTTACGGTATCACCGACAAACTGTGGATACTTTCTGACGCGAACTAAGAAATTTGCAGCTCATTTGTATGTTGCACAATCAAGAAATGGAATTCAATGCCAGTACAAGTGTTCCCTCTTTCTTACAATCCTAGGTCGTTCAAAAGAGTCGTGAAGAAGCACCGTGCAGGTAATCAAGGCGAGGGTGGCTAGCGCGGTGGTTTATCTCTCGCACGAGCTATATTTGCAATGGGACTCCATTTCTGCTTACCGGTGTATGGACTCATTTGCATTTACCTTTTCATATAAAAAAAAATTGTGTGCGTGTAACCTTTACGCGCGATTGAAGTAAAACTTCTTTGACGTAGATCACTGAAATGATTAAATTTTAACTGAAAAATAAACAAATACACTTGGAGATTTTTAAAAAACACAAGTGCAATTTAAAAGAACTTTTTTAAGACTGTTGAATTTTTATATACTTTGCTATTCACAATGGATCTGTTCAATAAATAATCCTAATTGATTATGATCTTTGCCACTAGCTGGCGTATAAGTCGAGAAGCACGGAGTATATGACAGATACCAAGGAGCTTATACTAAGAATGGAGTCATTAGTCAAAATAACAAAGTGAGGGCAAAAATTTTGACAATACTTGACATTTCAAATTACACATTTCTCTTTCTAGAAATTGTCGTCATCTCTTTCTAAACACGACTACATAGAAACAAGATTTCCCCAGTATTTCGCCATCTTTCTAAAACAAAAGTAGAAAAGTAGCTAAAAACTTAACATATTGTATTCAATTATCAGTATTTATTATCAATGAAAGAAATAAATATAATATATTTACTTTTAATGTTTAGGTTTGTATTTTATTTTGAAAATCATCACTGTGATTATTTCTATAACTTATGGGAAATGAAAGGATTTATGTAATGGCAGCACTTTCTTCATGTGTCAATGTCCCGAAATCTCAACATGACATAAATTGTCGTAATTGACGTATTCATAAATATCGACTCGCGATTTTGGTACGGCTTTTTAGTTTAAAATAAGGATAAATAGTTCAAAATTATACATATATAGTTATTTCGTGCTGGTAGAAGTGAGTAGTATTGAGGATGCAGTGTGAATTTCACTTGTAAGTGTCATAATTGCATATAATATTGTTCAATCTATAAATTTCATTTTTCACCCGTAATTCCAGATTATTAGCGTTATTTTGCAAAACTCCATAAGAGGGAGAAATTTCTGATACTCGTATTTAATCCTATCTTAGAATTTAATGAATTTTTGTACATAATTTACTTATTCAAATATTTGTAAACAAATGACTAGGGTGACTAGGATTTCCGGAATTATAAGGAAATAATATCCCTTTCTATCCATTCCTTTTATAAATGGCAATCAAAATTGATAGATTATTTTATTTAATTCTTTGAAATAACTATTACATAGATAAAATACATAAATAGTTTTACCCATTTTTAGTTCGAAATGTTTATTTACAAATAAAATATGTAATTTGTGTAATGTAAATTATTTTATTTGAGAAAAAGATAATGAGAGTATTGATTGGATTGTACTAGTGTAATAATGTTTATCATTCACATTTGCATGTACTAACATGCAACGCAGATACATTGCACACAGACAGACAGTATTAATAAAATTGTGGCTGCGCTCTTCTGCACTTGTAATCAAATAGCATATAAAAATCTATCAAATGATAGTTTTTAATATGCTATTTGATTACAAGTTAAAAGTGTACATAAATATTTATATACACTTTTAACTTGTATACATAAAATTTTCTTTTCTTTTTAGATTTCCGAAGCGACGGACCATATGGTTGTCTATTGTGTCTTTAAAAACAAAATTTTAATGAATTTGAAAATATGTAGCTTCCACTTTCAAGACACCGACACTTTCAAGGCAACTGCTTATGTCAAACTTCAAGCCCTTTTTTCAATAAAACCACTACTCAATCACTTTTCAAAGGCAACCCTTGAATTGGTTAGTAAAAATTTTCTTGATAATATAGGTACAGTTAATACAGAGAGCTAAAATGTTTGGGGAAATAATTTTAAGGGCATCAGGCATCATCAATTATTGAATATACAATGACTCAATTGAATTTTAACATTCTGTATAGTCACCAAAATGCCGTATGACGCAAAAATGAGAAACCAGGATTTCCGAAGTAATTAGTCTATTGTCACCAACACTTCATTTATCGATGTTTAGAGTAGGTTAAATAAAGCGTAAGAAATATACATTCGAATTAAGTTAATATAGTATGAGTAATTTCTAATCTAGTCCGTTACACTTTTATCTTGATTATGCTATGCCCAAATGGGCACCATGATGTGCTGGTGTTGTTTGTGAACATCTGTTATTTACATTCATGAATGCAATAAATTATTTGATTTGATTTGAATTATATTTACAAGTTTTGTTTGCCTAATCTTCTTTTTATATACCGATAAATGTCGAATCGAAACCGACGAGTTGGGTCGATTTTATTGCACGTAAGTGTAGATAACGGTCATTTTTTCAATATAAATTAATAGCTTTAGATATTTTTATAAATAAACTTAAATAAATATATAATAACCGTGACTCGCAAACAAATATTCGTGTTCGTCGCACAAATATTTGCCGGCACCAGGATTCAAACCCGAAAGGCTTCATGTGTAGGTAGCTATACTGACCACTCCACCATGACGGCGTCAAAAAGTTGTTTATATTGATGGCCTAAAACACCCCAAATATTACATATAATGCAGGCTGTAACATGTAGGGTACCATGTTTAAGTACCCTTCATGTTACAGCCTGTATTATACTAAAAACCAAGTGCTACTAAACTTACTTTTTTGTAGCCAGTAGCTGTTACTTATGTAACTAATTCACGGAAAGTTACTAGAGCTAACAATTTCTTCTGCTGTATAAAAAACCGCACTTCGGCTTTCAGCCGTAATATCTATCAATATAAAGAAAGTCTGGTAGTAAGTTGGTAAGTTGCGCATCATTACGGCCCTATTATCATTACTCAAGAACGGCTAGATCGGTATACCACACAATGTATTTTTATAGCATTGCTAACCGGAAAACCTTAAATGTATGCTTAGCACCTAAAAAACAAGAATAATTTAATGTCTATGAGTTGACGTGACATGAGATAAGCTATATAATAAACTGTAACGTGCCTCTTAAAATCAAGAGTCACAGAAGCGATAAATCCTCGTATTTCGGTTGCTGATTTTTTTCCTGGGAGCCGAAAATAGATAACATTACCGTGCTAAAAGGCACTCAGGAAAAAAAGTTTAAAGTAATTATTATGAATTTTGATTCTTTGTCATGGAAAACTCAAAACTCAAATTATTTTCAACTTGTGGTTTTATTAACGTAACGAAGTTCAAGTGTAACGTTACACATACATATTTTACCGACCTACATACATAATTTTTTTTTAATTAAATCAGATTACACTATTTATAAATAATACATAAATTAAGATATAAAGGAAGCTCATCTAATTGAAATATTTCTTTAGAGTTCGCCTCCTAAATTTATCAATAGGTTTTAGCGCTCCATATTAACGTTGATAAGCTACATTTTAGTGACCGTACGACTGTTGCGGGCAATCTCCGATAGATTGCGCCTGCGTCGCCGGGCAGTCTCGATCGAGTCAGGAATCGCAAACAAAGGCTTGGTGATTCGGTTTTGCGCTTGCGTGGTTCGCTAAGTAAATTGAGCACCGACAAGACCTACCTAATACTAATTAACTAATTTGATAATCGTGTGCAATAATAGTTATTTATTTAATGTGTTTAACCCCTAATTGGGGTCCAAGATTAGGCTAAGGTAGCCGCTGTCGCCTCAGCTATTTCACTTCCGCCCAGGGCTGGACTTACAGTGAGCAGCAGTACAAGCCGCCCTAACTCGTCCCACCGAGCGACCCTCACCGAGACCATCTCCGGCTACCACCAGGCGAGTACACGCTATTGGGCATTATACCACCATTTAATAAATTGTTCTGCACGGATCTCTCGTGTCTCATTTAACTCCCTATATCTTAGGACCGTGGGAGCACGTGAGACCTTACCCGTGGCACAAGACTGTCCGTGATTAATTTATGCTACAGGCACCCTACTAGAAAGAGACAGGGCCTCTCTAGCAATGTCAAGAAATGTCAAGGGTTGTCAAAATTTTTGCCCTCACTTTTTTCATTTGACTAATGACTCCATTCTTAATTCTATCTTCATGGACAGATACTTACGACCAATCGAAATTACTATTTTTAAATAGCGGAAACTACACAGACTATAGAATACTGAGCGTTACTTCCGTTAGAAAAATCTGAGTTACCCCCTAGTCGCGCCTAAAGAAGTTTTACTTCAAAAATGGACGATGCATTGCCTTAAAACAGTGACAGGTTGCTAACCAGTTCCCCGTGTGGGCGACAGATTGGCAAACAAAATGAAGGCATCAAACACAAAAAGTAACATACAAAATAGGTAATATAAATATTTCTGTAAATACAATAACCTACTTTCCATGCGTTCCGAATTTGTGTTAGAGGCGCGCGGAGTATACTTAACTCTTTTCCCCACGCGTTGTCGCCCGACATTGCTCTCTCTTTCTTACAGCTTGCAGAAATTCTTGCCTTAATTTTGCTCTTTCATTTCACTAGGTCAGTTTTCATTGCTCGCTAGCTCTCCGCATCACCAGATATGAGGTACTGCTCCCCTCATATACTGTCCTCGGAATGAGCAATCACAGGCGGCATTTCAATTTGCAGCAGGAGCCCAGGGCCGGACCCGGCGCATTCCTCGACGCCTTACATTATCATATTTTACGTGATCTTGCGCGGAATCGGGAACTAACATTCTCCTTAGACGAAAAATACAGGTCTGTTTTTGCATTAAATTTTCTTTACATTACGAAGGAATAAATTTTAATTCAGAATAGATAAGAGCAAAGTAAAAAAAAACAGCAATATCATTAAAGTTACGCCATACCAAGTTTCGTATTGGTCATACCTGTGGAAGTTACTCAGATCCCTACATCAACTACAAAAGAGCTGATGGTCTTCAAATCATCATCATATCAGCCGAGCGACGTCTACAGCTGGACATAAGCCTCCCCAGGATCTCCAAACCGAACGGTCCTGCGCTGCCCGCATCCAGCGGCTTCCTGCGACCTTTATCAGATCGTCGGTCCACATTGTGGGGGGGCCTGCCAACGCTGCGTCTCCTGGTCGCTGTTCTCCTAGCAATGTGCCCTGCCCACTGCCACTTAAGGTTCGCAATTCTTTGGGCTATGTCGGTGACCTTGGTTCTCTTGCGGATCTCATCATTTCTGATATGATCACGCAGAGAAACTCCGGGCATATCATATCAGCCCTCTCCAGTGGCCTTCTTATGAGGCCCATTGTTAGCAGCCACGTTTTGGTTCCGCAGGTCATCACTGGCAACACACACGAATTAAAAACTTTCGCCTTGAGACACTGCGGTAGATGGGCCGAGAATATGCCACGTAACTTCCCGAACGCTGCCCAGCTGAGCTGGATTCGTCGATTGACCTCTTTCTGGAAATTTGACTTACCAAGTTGGACTGTTTGTCCTCATCATCATCATCATCATCAACAGCTCATATAATGTCCCCACCGAGGGGCTCGAGCCTACCCCACATTAGAGGCGATTAGGCCTTAGTCAACCACGCTGGCCAAGTGCGGGTTGGTCGACTTCACACACAACCTAAGAATTTATTCTTAGGTGTGTGCAGGTTTCCTCACGATGTTTTCCTTTACCGTGAAAGCGTCGATTAAACATACATATGAATTCAAAATTTGAAAACACATTGGTACGTGGCGGGGAACGAACCAGTGCCTCCCGGGTGGGAGACGACGCTCTTACGCCATATGCCACCGACGCTTCATGTCGTTTGTCCTAGGTAAACGTAATCGTCGAAAACATCCAGTGTGGAATAATTTTATTTTTGCGTTTACAAACGCGTAAATATAATACTAGAAAAATGCACTGAATAAAAATCGACTTGCCTCAGGCGGGACTCGAACCCGCACCTTCCACAATCCGGGTGGACGCGTTGACCAATTTCGCCACCGAGGCACTGCTTTTCGCTGTCGAAATTTGTCAGTGCTTGGTGCTTATGTTTTTATGGTAAACATCGTTTCATCAAATCTTTGAAATTTGCACTTCCAAGACCCGAACGAAATATTTTTGCAAATATTTGACGCCCAGCTAAGATGACACTACCTTACATTATGGAATAATTTTATTTTTGCGTTTACAAACGCGTAAATATAATACTAGAAAAATGCACTGAAAAAAATCGACTTGCCTCAGGCGGGACTCGAACCCGCACCTTCCACAATCCGGGTGTTCTACACTTCCAACTTTCGAACAACCTTCACAGGAGTGGGTACGACATGGGAATTCGAGATAATTTTCGTCTTATCCATGGTCTTCAAATGGCCGGCCTTAAATGAAAGAATACGCTGTTTTTTGAAGATGTCCAGGTCGTATCGGTTCGGGAACACCACTGGCGAAAGTTGGTTCAACAGTCTTGTGGTGGGCGGTAAAAAATTGCACGAAAAACGCACGGTTGTGGATAGCCAAGCATCAAGAATGTGGGGATGGATTTGTCGTCGCGAGGAACGATGACGGAATGCAGCAGCTGGTATAAGTCCGAACAACTCCTCAGAACACCCTCCGTGATACAGGCGATGGAAGATGCAGAGTGATGCTACATCTCTACGCAATGACAAAGTGTCAAACAGAAAGGGCTGGTTTGTCCACAATTCGAGCTGCTCTTGAGATTGTGAGAACTAAAATCACTTATTAGTTTTACGTTAAACGGTAGAAGGGGAAAATGAATGCAACATTGATGAAAATTCAACGGAAGGTAATAGTTTAATTATAATAATTAGATTACTCAGCGCGTTGTACGCTGCACCCGCCGCAGCTCGCCGGCTGATATAATAATTGCTCGCGCTGCCTGTGATGCCTGGCGTTATTTTAAGAGCCTTAACAAAATTCTAATACATTGGCGTGCACTGGATTTACGTCAAAATTGTCACATTCTGTACATTTCTCAGACCTAATTTTGAAGCGATGTGAACAGACTTTGCAAAGAAATTATGTATTTAAGAAATAGTATTTCATAATTATAACCGCTATAGAGAACTATTTAAATTTACACTTATAGTTTTGTAAATCGAGGTGAACCTTATGGCGCTATATACTGGGTGTAAAAGACATGAACAGTCAAACGAGAACCATGTATTCTCTACATCAAAATAAGACATATTTCAAAAAAAATATTGCTGGGAAATCATTTTTATTTTTTGGTGTTTGTTAGAAATCAAACGAGCTCAAGCCTTTGACAAATAATTAATATAATATTTTCTGAACAGTGACAATAGCTTTCATAAAAAAACACATAGATATTAAAAAGTATAAAAAAGCATAAACATATCAAAAGAGTCGCCAACATCATCCCCCCCGTGTAGGAAAGCTACACCATTGTGGCCTGGTCTAGTAATGCCAACTTTCTGGTAGGCCTCTTCAGGGTTCCTCCCTTAGTGGTTACGTCGACTACACGCACGACTCCATCCACCCCTGGGTACAACTTCGTCACGCGTCCCAATGGCCAAACTCCTCTTGGTAGGTCAGAATCGACAATAAGTACCACGTCACCGATTCTCAGGTTTTCAAATTTTGGTTGGTGAGGCTGTCGAACTCTTAGGCAAGGCAAGTATTCTTTAAGCCACCTGCTCCAAAAATGTTCTGAAAGCCGTAGTACCTTCTGCCAGTCTCTGCGTAAACAAAACACGTCATCGGACAACGACTGCGGCAGTTGCTGGTGCGAAGATGCACCCGTCAAAAAATGAAATGGTGTTAGACTCTGACACTCATTGCCTTCCGTGACATATGTGAGGGGCCGAGAGTTCACTAAAGCTTCCGCCTCTAGCAGCAACGTCAACAATAGGTCTTCTTTTGGCGCTCTGTCTTTAAGCGTTACGTAGAGGGCAGATTTTATCGTCCGCACAAGCCGCTCCCAGCAGCCTCCCATGAATGGTGAAACGGGAGGTATAAAACACCACTCTATCTTGTGGTTTGCAGCGAACTCTTCCACGTTATGCCCAAAGAACTCCTTCAACTGACGATTGGCTCCAACAAAAGCAGTGCCATTGTCCGACAGGATCTTCCTCGGCGTCCCGCGACGCGCAATGAACCGCCACAAACTGGAAATGGCGGAATCAGAAGAAAGAGATGGTACGACTTCTAAATGAACGGCTCGAATAGTCATGCATGTGTAGACTGCCACATAACGCTTCTCTCGCCGACGACCGATGGACACCTCTAGTGGACCGAAATAATCCAAGCCCACGTTGGTAAAAGGGCGATGGTGGTGAGCCAGGCGAACATCAGGCAAATATCCGATTGGTGGTACTTGAGGTACTGCCTTTCTTTTCACGCAGAACTGGCACTGCCTTGAAACAAGCTTAATGGCGCTTCGACACCTCAATACGTGGAATCGCTGCTTCAATTCGTTGTAGACAGTCTCGTTGAAACCATGAGCCGATCTGACGTGGTAGTGACGTATGAGCAAGCGTACAGCTGCATGGCGGCCATCTAGTATAATCGGTGACGTGACCTCATGTACAATATCCTGCATGTGTTTGATGCGGCTGTCCAATCTGAGCATTCCATCTTCGGTCAGTCGAGGGGATAGTGGATACAACTTACTGGACCTAGGAAGGGGTTTGGAGTCGCGCAACAAAGCCAATTCTTGGCCGAAACGGTCTTGTTGCGACCGTTGAAAAATAGCATACTCTGCTTTCTCTATATCCGCAGCTGTAGGAGATCGAGCTGTGAAAGAGGATACATCAACCGGAAATTTGGAATCTTTGTCTTTAAACTTTGCCAAAAGAAGCCGAAATTTGTTCGCGCACTGATAAACGCACGCGGTTGCACGTACCAGCCTCAACCACTCACTAAAACGTGAGGGATCTGGGGTTACCGGTGAAGGCGAACCATCCAGATGAGTTAAAGCTACCAACGCATTAGAACTTTTAAGCTCTTCCAATACGGGTAGAGTTTCTGACAGCGATGGCTCCTTGGGCCACTGGGCGGCAGGCAATAACAAATAGTCAGGTCCAGAGAACCATCGCGACAGGTCGATATCGCGATCTTTTAATCTTGTCGCATAATCAGCAACATTCAAACCGCTTGGAACAAATCTCCAATCTTTAATGTTAGTGGCCTCGGTTATTTCGCCTAACCGATTTGCCACAAATGGCTTGAATGTGCGAGCATCGCTCCGAATCCAACTCAACACGGTTGTTGAGTCGGACCAAAAATACGTAGAGTCAATAGGTACCTCGTGACCTACGATGACTGTGTTGGCATATCGAGCTGCAATTAACGCGGCTTGTAGCTCAAGGCGCGGTATAGAAGAAGGTTTCAACGGTGCTAGACGAGCTTTTCCACCAATGAGAGATACCTTTGTTGACCCGTCCAGAAATACAAAACGCCAATAGGCAACGCAGGCGTAGGCTTGCTCACTGGCATCAGCGAATATGTGCAGTTGTCTATTGGTTACGTTATGGTCTTGATACCCTCTTCTATACCAGCGAGGGAGCTTAACGTTTGAGATATTCTGCAACTGCTTGGACCAAAATAGCCATTTTGCAATGGTGGCAGATTGCAGCTCGGTATCCCAATCAACACCAGTCCTCCACGTTTGCTGAAACAAAATACGACCCTGAATCACTAAAGGGGTAAGAAGGCCTAAAGGGTCATAAAGTGACATCAAATGAGACAATATTTTGCGTTTCGTTAATTTTAGGTCGGAGATCTGAGTGCCCGGCCGAAAACTAAAAACGTCACTATGAGGATGCCATATCAGTCCTAAAGTTCTAAGGAAAGCGTCAGGGCCAACGTGTATGCTGTCTGAGCATATCAGCTCGAAGTTCGCGAGGAACATCTGTGAGAGCAGCGGCTACGTTGGAAACCCACCCGCGCATTTCCATACCAGCGGCTTTGTGAACTGTTACGATGTCGGCTGCCAGTCGTGAGGCCTCGAGTTCGCAATCCAAACTCCCCAAATAGTCGTCCATATAGTGATCGTTTATGATCGCTTTAGCCGCGGCAGGGTACGACTTTTGTAGTTCTCTAGCGTTTCTATTTTTTATGTACAAAGCCGTACACGGACTACACACAGCGCCAAAGATTACAGACGTCATTCTATATTCTTTTAATTCATCGTTCGGGTCCTCTCTCCAAACATAGCGAAGAGCATCACGATCCTCTACTCTTATTTTTATCTGTGGGAACATTTCCCTTACGTCAGCAGTCAAAGCAACGCGACCTTCGCGAAATCTAAACAAAATGCCAAGTAAAGACTGCAAGAAATCGGGTCCTGGCAGCAGAAGAGAATTTAAACTAACTCCTAAGGTCTTCGCTGCCGCATCATGCACAACCCTAAGCTTCTTTTTCTGACGATGTATTACGGGAAAGTGTGGTAAGTACCATCGTATTGAGGACTGATTCAAAGTGGACATATCAACAGCGTCATGATAAGTGTTCCTACTACATTCCTCAGCATATCCTTTTTCTATCATGCCGTTGATGAAGGTGCAGTAATCCTTCTTAAAGTTGGAGTCCCTAGCCATACGTCGCTCTAAACCGAAAAACCTAGAAAGAGCTTGGGAGTAGCTATCAGGCACTATGGGTATCTCTTTTCGCCATAATAAACCAACCTCATATCGGCCCGATGACGTAAGACGTTTAGTTGTAGCCTCCAAGATATCTGTTGCATGTTGCTCGTTTTCGTTATACGAAGTGTCAAACCTCGTTATGCCGATAGAATCTAAGCGAAAATAGTCTTTGACTAATTGATCCATAGTACTGTCTTTGTCGTCGGGACGAAATGAAGTATGATTTATAAAACTGCAGGACTTTGTCCACCCACTTGACCTACCATGTAGCACCCAACCCAAAGCGGTGCGCGTAGCTACTGGTTGAGTCTTTGTACCTTCCCTTACTTCACGACTTATGGTCATGTACCAATGTTCGGCGCCAACAAGAACCTTAGGCGTAGCATCGACGTGTACTAGTTCGTCTAATAAATCGGATAGGTGGGAATACTGGGAGAGATCACTTCGATTTAATGTTTGTGAATATAACGAAAGTGAATCCATGGCTTTAGCACTAACGGAAAATACCTCCTTACTGTTACAGCCCTTGATTGTAAAATTGACATATTGAACGGGCTTATACGTTGACATACCGGCGACGCCATCGACCCTGATTGAATCGGTGGGACCCGTAGCTCCAATACGGCTAGCCACCTCGGAGTCGATCAGAGTCGCTGTCGAGCCGTCGTCAAGCAGAGCGAAGGTCTTGTATTTTCCACCAGGGCCGCTTACTTCCACTGGTACAATCTTTAAAAATACACGTGACTGTGTAGGTGTACTTTTGTCGCAAGAGATATGTTCGATGGCGTTGGAAATTCTTACAGATTTATCATTATCATCACAAGTGGGTTGAAGATTGTAGGACGGGCAGGGAAGATTATCAACCGTGTGCGATACCTGAGGTGATGGTGGTGGATGCAGTAAGGGATGGTGAAATCGTTCGCAACCATCGACACCACAACGCTTAATCCTACAAGTCTTCCACCGGTGGGCTTTAGATTTAAGACACTTACAGCAAATCTTAGCTTCTCGTAACCACCGCCATTTGTCATCAAAGGTAAGAGCCTTAAAATCATCACAGTCTAAAATTCTATGTTTATTTTTACAGTAGCAACATACCTCCGAGTTGTCCTTAGTCCGTGAAGCAGACGCTACATGTATATTCTCGCGAATAGGTAAGGAACCAGGACGTCTAGCGTAATCAAAAACTAGTCCAAACCTATTGTGCTTATCCGCTTCAACGTCTAAGAAACGTGACAACAGTTGGAGTTTTGGTACGGAGCGATCACTACGATAAGCAAAATCTTTCCACTGACTATACAAAATAGGTGTTAGTTTACTCAAAACAGTGTGGAAGATTTCTATAGAAAATAAGTACTCTTGTTGACCTAAACTATTAATGACGGCGATGCAATTACGAAGCCTACAAGCGAAGGAATTTATTTCTTTTTGGTCGTAACTTATCTTAGGTAAGCTTCGAACAAGCGCGATCTCGTGCAACACGATGGTCTCAGGCAGCGCAAACGTTTGTTCTAATGCTTCCATTACTTCGTCCGGTCCATCCGCTGTGTAGAGTAGTGACGACACACTCTCAAGCGCACGACCACGAAGCGCACATCGTAAGCGTGCGAGATTCTCTGTGGGTGAAAATAGATGATGAGTATCAACAAAAGTGCGTTTGAACATAAGCCACTCTGTAGCTTTACCGGTGAATGGTAACAATTCGATGTATTTAGACACACATCGGTGACCGGTAGCCATGGTATTATGCCTTGACTCTGTTGATGGTAAATACTCTTTGGCTGAGTGGTTTATGTTTGGCTGTACAGATGACATATGAAGCTTATTTGATAATGACGGGACTTCAAATGCGACAGATGGTTGACGAGAATGATAATATCTATTTACGTTTTTATGATTTTCAGATTTTTTTACGAAACAATGCGAAAGTGGTACTGATGGAATGTTATCGAGAGAATGAATGCTACGTTGTTGTTGAGTGTGATGGTCTAATGTTACGTGTTTAGATGTATTGTGAGACGAATAATCGCGAGGTGGTAAATTGGTAGACGTCTGTGCGTAGTCTACGTGTTGCGCGACAGACTCTAAATTATTTACCACCTTGTGATTGTATTTATATGTCTCTTCTACCCAAGAGGCAGTGCGAGATGATGACCGACTAACAGACCGACGTCCTTCTGCTTCTATGGCGGCTAACTTCGCCTTCATATCCATCTCTGCGGCGGCCTTTTCTTGGGCGTAGAGTTTGCGCTCCAGTTCCAACAGCTCCTTGTCGCGCTGCAACTGTTGCTTGGCTACCTGTGCCTCCAGGGCCAAACGACGTGCCCGAACTGTGGACGTAGTCCGTGAAGACGCCTCCGACAAACGCAACCTAGAACTTGTGTTGGTGTGTTCAGGAACCGCAAAATTTCCCCGAGGAGAATGTGGTTGGTTCTCAGAGCTGTGTGCTGTGGGTACTGGAGATTCAATCTTAACGTGGTCCAGCATTGTGGACCGATCGACCTCACCCACATCAACGTGCACTTCTGAGACCCGCCGCACCTCGGGCAAATTTTCCGATTGATTTGTCAAAAGCTTGGCTGTGGCTCTGGTAATCATTTTTAATAAATTTAAGCCGGAGAAGGACCAAATTATGTAAGAAATCAAACGAGCTCAAGCCTTTGACAAATAATTAATATAATATTTTCTGAACAGTGACAATAGCTTTCATAAAAAAACACATAGATATTAAAAAGTATAAAAAAGCATAAACATATCAAAAGAGTCGCCAACATCGTTAAAAAAATTGCAAATTGTACCGCGCAATGTAAAGGGCTCAACTCGCACGCAACTCGCAAAACCGCGATAATTTTGCCAGACGGCGGCCCCGTTCGTTAGTGTCCGTGCGCATCGAGTGAGCTACATTGAACGCTAACGTTTTGAAACCATTTTTTGTTATGAAATACTAAAAAAAATGATAATGTTTCTTAGGACAATAATTAAGAAATAACGTATAGAATACGTTTTCATAAAAAAATGAAAAAAAAAATTATGGCTTTGACCTTCAATAAAATCGTAACTATCAATTTCCCAGGTATAGTCTGAAGAAAGAAAAATGTTATGATGGTGAGCAGAATACGTGGTTCTCGTTTGACTTTTACATCCTGTATTTCTTTCGGGTGAAATACAAGCATTATTATGGCGAATAATACTTTGCGAAAATTGTTTTTTCAATAGAAAATATGCTATTATAAGCCGCTATAGAGCCTAAATAAATAAAAGAATGAGATAACATATTAAATATTAAAATGGGATACCAATTTTTTTTTAATTTTAACGACGATTTTAACAATGTATGTTTTTTTTATATTATAATATAAAAAAAACATACATGTATGTTTTTTTTATATTATAATATAAAAAAAACATACATTGTATAAACGTACCCAGGGTACTCCCAGCTAGTGGACCTATCGCTTTGCGAGCAATGTCTATGTGTGTATGGAGTCACATAGACATGTGTATCTAACAACAATACAGAGAAAACAATCTTATTGGTACTTCGATAAAAGCACGCTCTTAATGAAAATAATATTATTGTGGAATCTTTATATATTTAAGCTCGAATTGGGGCATTATCTCCCATAGATATAGGAACTGTAGATCGCCAATGTGAAAGAGAAAGAGCGTACTAACGCATATGTTAACCAAATATCATAAAAGCGTCTATGGGCTTTATAGACCGCATCTTTCAGCAGCACCGTAATATTCTTGTAATCTGAAAAAATATTGCAATTTAGAATAGAATATAACTTTATTGTAGGTTCATCAACCAGTTTTGCAAACTTATATAGTAAAAACACACAAAAATATTTGTAAAGAGGGCGACCTTATCGCTGACAGCGATTTCTTACAGGCAACCTTTGGGTGATGCCGGCAGAGTGGAATAACATCACCAAAGGGTGTCGTAGAAGGCAACTAATGGATCAGCAAAGGAATATTGATCACCTTATACTCCATCCACCAATCCGCATTGGGCAAGCGTGGTGGATTGCTGCCTAAACCTCCGTTGATGACAAGGAGATGCCTTGTGTCCCAGCAGTGGGTCGAATTATAGAGGCTGTTATGATGATGATGATAATGAACCTTTGGGTGGACAGGATTTAAATAAGTAAAATTCAAGGTAAGATGGCGATGTGTAATTTCGTATATAAACTACATTGCAATTTAATAAAACATGTCTGTTTTAATGTAATTAACGGGACTTCAAGTAGAGTTTACAAGTCGTAATAGGCTTATCTCCTCAACTCACCTGGAGACAATGTTTCTCCCGAGGGACTTTCATCAGGTGCAGCCAAGTCCGCCCGGTGCGGTGGCCCCGCGCGCTAATCCGTTTGACACCATTCCGAATGTACCGCGCACTCTCGCCTCATCATCATACAAACACACTAAACTTGTTATTGTAATAACCATATCCTGAGCAAAAATCGAAATGAGGCAATACACTTAAATTTTTAATCGTTGTGTATTTGCGTAGTGAATGGCTTGGCTATATACACTTACGTGCAATGAAATCGACTCACCGGTACGCTTTGGTCAGAACTCCCTAATCAAAATTGACAATTAGTAAAAAATATTTTTCAACCCCGTGTGATAAACAAGAACCTAAACTTACATTAGACCACTTTTTACTGTGATAGATTTTGGTTTATTGATTTTACAAATGGAAAACCAAATACAGTTAAAACAGCTATAATTTTTGGGGAAATCAGCTGACTTTTAAGGGTCAATAAATCTGTAAGATCAATCAATTATTCAATAAACCATGATTCAATTAACTCTGATCACTCTGCATAGTCACTAAATGGCGTATGACGTAAAAATGAGAAACCAGGGTGTTTGAAGAAATGAATCTATTGTGACCAATACTTCGTTTATCGGTGTTTAGAGTAGATTAAATAAAGCTTATGACATATACATTCAAATTATATTTATAGGTTTTGTTTATCTAATCTTATTTCTATATATCGATATATTAAGAATTGAAACCTACGATGTGAGTCGATTTTATTGCACGTAAGTGTAGAATGAATAAGTGAAATTATATTGACGAAAAAGATTTGGAATCAGAATTAAGTGAAGATTTTATTAATATCTTTTTTTTCGGACATTTGTCTTGGAGACATGACAGACCCATCAACACAAACCCTTTACATGAGAGCAATATATCACGTATATACACATAACTTAATTACTATTAACTTAACTTTATTCAACAAACTACATACGAACAACTATGGCAAAGCCGATATCTTACCGATTAATAAAACGGAAGTAGAAAATCTATTTATAAAGTTTATAATTTCTGGATTTAAAACATTTGAACAGGACAACGTCTCGCGGATGCGCTACTAAAATATTTGTTAAGCAAAAGTGCACGCAAGCTTCGCCCTGGTGAGGAATTCTAACACTAGGTGTGCAGTGTCCCGAATCCTAAGTACATCATGATAACAGCACGAGGTATAAATCCGGGCGGTAGGAGGTACCGGAGCTCGTGACGGCGGCGCGGCACGTACCCAGCTTGTGCTATTCACGCGGTGGGGTCTACACTAGCTGTGGGGACATGGCACATTTTTACATGATTATTTTTGGTATTTTTACCCGACTAACAGGGAAGCCAAAGGAAAGGGCTATAATCTTACGTTTGCGTTCCCATTGAGGGTCCACATTAGATTTAGCTTTTGAATGCGTCAGTCTATAGTAAAAGTTCTCAAACAATTGTGAATTCAACCTTTCATTTGTAAAAGAAGACACCCAAAAGTTATAATCGGTTAAAGGTGGTCCCTCAGTCGTGACTGACAGGTATCCAAATCTTATAATCTAGGTAAAATTTACAACTATAAATGAACACTCTCAGTAAAACATTAGTAAGACTAATTTATTAAATAACATTCCTTCCTGTTAAAGTTGTAAATTTTACCTACATTATAAGATACAGATATCTGTCAGTCACGATTGAGGGACCACCTTTAACGGATTTTATCTTTTGGGTGTATTCTTTTACAAATGAATTATTACCATGCACACAGAAATAGCTGCCCCCAAACTGCCCTAAAGTCTACTTCAGAGATGACCATCATGCCCAGAACAGGGCAGTATCCGCAGTGCCCTCTCACCTGCTCGCCTACTACATTCAAACCGGCAACTTTGTAATAAATTCAGAAGTGCTTGAAGAGTTTCACTCGATTTCTTGTTGTAATAACACGTGTTGCGAGACTCCATTTTTTTAATTCAATCTACAGTACAATTTATTACTATAGATACATTTTAACTATGTGCTCGATGTTTTCACTAGACATTGGCTTAATACGTTATCTACTCCAACGTCAATACAATGCTCTAGTTAAAACGACGAAGATAGATATTTTTGCTGACAAGACGACAAGATTTAGACGACAGATTATAAATTGTCTCACGCTCGGGTCCTTCAAGCTCTGATTGTGTTCTTATTATTTTTTTAATATTTTTAGCTTCCTAAAGTTTCGTAACATCCAGTCCAGATATGCATGCCGTGGCAACCTATAATTAAGTCTGCACTTAGAAGAATTTTTAAGCACTTAGTTTTAAGCTGTAATAGTGTAAGATTTGTTGGTTGTCCTAAAATAAATAAATATGTGTCGCGACGCCGTTAACTAAGAACAGAATGGAAATGCTTGAAAAGCGTAGGACCAAATTAATTTCTAAAATTTTAAACCAAAGAAATAATTATTGTAATACAAAAGTCCTAAGTCCAGAGCGTGCGTGGCTCACCGCTAGTGTGTGTCAGCGAGCCGAGCGAAGCCCTCACGCCCGGCGCCGTAGGTGACACTACGTGATGCTGTGACGGTACATGCCACCGACATCGTGAACACTATGCCACTACTAGTATTAATAAGAGAGCTTTGTGAGAAATAAATATTATTAGCGGTGTTATATAACGACGACAATGTTGACTCAAGCCTTTCAAAAGTGAAAGAACGTTGAAGAAATTCCATACTTTACTGAGACTTATTATAAAATTGAGTAGATCCTAATTTGAGTTGCGAAATTAGTTATTTCTAAAACAA
The DNA here is from genome assembly GCA_955850985.1 of Elophila nymphaeata. Taxonomy (NCBI): domain Eukaryota; kingdom Metazoa; phylum Arthropoda; class Insecta; order Lepidoptera; family Crambidae; genus Elophila; species Elophila nymphaeata. The sequence goes on from OY039092.1 coordinate 13,648,532, forward strand.
GTATTTTTCTTGCTTTATCTGTGACATATTTAATAACTTCATATATTGCAGACAGAGTATTTGATTTATTGTATTAACATGGGGCACCTATCCATGCTTAAGTAGTAATAAATATATCTTTCTAAATACACTAACATATTGTAGATAGACAATATTATTAACTAAATTAAGTAATCACTCTTCATAATTTAATTTTTCATACTTTTTTTATATACATTTTTATTACTACCAACGGAGCTCATAACACTTAGTGATCATAACTTTTATTAATACTGTTACTACCTTGTTGCTTACAAAAACAGTGCACACCGCCTGGTCATAAAAAAAATAACCCTAACCTACCCATCACCCAGCCATCTAGGTACATGAAACACTAGACTCGCCCAAAAATGTATGATTAATGACATTGTGAATATCAATGATTATGTTTTATGAAGTTATGAAGAATGATTTGTTATGAAGAATGATCATTATGGTTTTAAATGGTATGAGAAATATTTTCGGATCTCCAATGATAGGAATTGAAAAGTTATGTAAGAAAATGCGCACCCCTATTTTGAGCACATTTAACAAGCATTCTAATTGGTGTTCCGCTGCTTCAGTCACAGCACTCCTGGTCTGCGGGACAGCTTACAATTGACACGGTGGCTACGTACAAAGTGGCCAGGAGCTATGTTAATCTAGCCTGTCGTGCTGCCTTTGCAGCGAGATAGTCATTGGAAAGGTTGTTACTGATTGCATCATTTTGAGCTTGCTTGTAATTCTGCTTATCTCACTGTTCTATGTTCAATTATTGCATAGTCGGATAGGTTATTTATTGTATGTACATTCCAGCGAAATACCATGTGTTTGTAGTCCGTCCCGACAAACTTTAAAGGTATTTTCTACAGATAATTTCATCGTAGAAAAACCTTCATATGAGGGGTCGAAAAAAAAATGTCCGTCTTTTAAAATACCAATAACTTTTAAAAAAGCAAGTGTTGGTTTATAATTTTGATACCGTTTTTTTTAGCACAACTCAAATAGTTGAAAATAAAATCATAAATAATGTGTAATAATAGGAAGATTTCTAGTATAAATCAGAGAAATGTATTTTATTTATTTATTTATTTGGTTCAGGTACAAACAGTCATATACAAGAACTATATGTAGTGCAAATTGTTACAAACAGACCTAAAATACCATAAATTATATCTAACAAATAAGGTATTGATATGCAATAAGTGACGGATACATTTACCTATTTTTTTTTTTTTTTAGCATAACAATTTTGATATGTTTACAACAAATATTATAATCATTCTTAACATTAAAACAATAATTTGCTTACTTTACTTTTGAAAATATTTAATGAATTTGAAAAAATATCCACTTCAGATAGTGACTTATTATAAAAAGTGCAGGAACGTCTAAAAAAGGTATTACGTGCATAATTTGTGTGACAACTTGAAATATAGAAGGTATCCTTAGAACGTGAGGAGACTCGAGGAACTTTGAACTTAACTTTTTGCAATAAATCCGAGGAATCAATATGATTGTTTATTAATTTGTACAAAAATATGGTGTCTAACAATTGACGTCTATGGAGTAACGACTGTACGTTATGTCTCTTGGCACTCTCTTCGTAGTTAGTATAATAACCGCCGGTGCGGTAATCTAAGGACTTTAAGAATTTGTTTTGTACGCGTTCTATCCTATTTTTATGAACAGTATACTGGGGGCTCCACACTACACTACCAAACTCCAGAATACTGCGAACATAAGCATTGTACAAAATCTTAAGAGTGCGACTCTTAGTGAAGGGCCTTCCCAATCGAAGGATTAGTCCTAACTGCTTATATGCCTTAGCCACTATGTTATCAATATGTACGTTTAAGAGCAGCTTAGAATCTAAACTTACTCCCAAATCACGAATAGTATTCACACGAGTTATGCTTTGATCAGAGACCTTATAGTCAAAATGTAAAGGGTTAAGGGTTATGCTTACGTGTAAAAGTTATTATGTAACACTTCTCCAGATTCAAAAATAAGTAATTGTCTTTGCAAAACTGTTGAAAACTATTCAAGTCCTGTTGCAATTCGACGCAATCGCTTAAACTTCGAATCAATCTATAGATTTTCGTATCGTCTGCGTACATAAGATGATGAGAATTGGTGAAGCACTGGCTTATGTCATTAACATACAAGGAGAACAGGAAGGGACCTAAATGAGAGCCTTGTGGTATACCTGAGGGAATATTTAAAAATCTTGACCGGTAACCTTTGAGGGCAACAGCTTGGCAGCGATTGCTGATGTAAGACTCGATCCATCTGAGCAGATCGCCATGTATACCGACTCCCAAAAGCTTTCGTATTAATACAGAATGATTTAGTTTGTCAAATGCCTTTGAGAAGTCGGTATACACGGCATCCACCTGCCATCCAGCATCCAAAGCATTTAACAAGTAATCGGTATACGTTACCAGATTGGTATTAACACTACGACCTCTAATAAAACCGTGCTGTTCAGTTGCTATAGAATGATTCAAAGTATCAGTCAGACAACGAGTAACAATTTTTTCAAAGATTTTTGCTAAAACGCAAAGTTTTGAAATGGGCCGATACTGCTTTACGTCTTGCCTGTTACCACCTTTTGGAATTGGTGTTACTAATGTTTTTTTCCAAATTTTAGGAAAGATTCCTTCAGATACAGATTTTTTATATATTATTGTTAATGGTATTGATAATTCCTTAGAAAGCTTACGAATTATAACAGGATGGATGTTATCAAAACCAGCTCCCTTATTGACATCTACCGTTTCAAACAATTTTTCAACTGCCTTTTGTGTTATTACTACAGAAGATATATTAGTTAATGGCGATGTACTAATATTTATCTCACAATCAGAACCATTATGTGTAACGAAAACCGAATTAAAGTATTCGTTGAACATATCACAAATTGTATGGACATCTGTTGACGATTCGTTGTTAAACTCCATATGAGCTGGGAAATTGTGAGAACTAAGCTTAGACTTTATAAATGACCAAAAATATTTAGGTGAAGTTGTTATCTTTTCCTCAGAGTATTCTATATGTTTTTTATAACATTCTCGTTCCAATTGTTTTTCTTTACTCCGCAAAAAAGAAAAAGTTTGATAGTCGATGTCACATTTATACCTTTTCCATTTAGCATGCACCCTTAACTTTTGGCGAATTAGTTTTATTAAAGCTCGTGAATACCACGGGGGAAAGTTAGAATTTAATGTAACCATTTTTTTGGGAACATATTTATCCATTTGCTCATTCATAACTTTATAAAAATAGGATGTACATTGTTCCGTGTTTAAGTTACTTAATTCTCTTACCCAATCTATATTCAACAATCCCTTGCTCATGGCTTCAAAATCAGTAGAATGGTATAGTAACTTTAATCGCTGACACTCTTTTAAGTAAGTTGCAGTAGGCAAGGTATAATATAAATCAATCGATTTGTGATGAGGATCTTCGGGGGTTAGAGGCGAGTGCGAGGCTACAACAGTACAGTTACAGTTGCTTAACACCAAATCGAGAATACGATTATTACAATTTGTGTTGCCGTTGAACTGTGATAAATTACATAAATTCATAAATTCTAGTAATCGCGATGCCCTAATATCGTCATTTGTATTTAATAAGATCGAACTATCGTCGTAGAACCAATTGGCATGCGATATATTAAAGTCGCCTATAATGAGGAAAATGTCATTAGGATTACTCAATATAAGCTCAGATGTGTTATCATAAAAAGTCTGGAGGGAGATGGCATGATTACTATTGTGTGGGAAGTAGCAACAAGCTACATGCAGATGCATAGATGAGGTTCCAGCGCCGGCCGCGTCGGCAGTCTGCCGTAAGCCGCGCGTGCGATCACATGGAATGTCAAGAGTAAGTCACAGCTCGTCAACGTCATTCGCCGAGCGCCACTCAGGCTCCAGACGGCGGCGAACGCACAACTGTGCGCATAATTCGTGACGCACTGCTATCAGTACACCACCACCGCGCGAGCCACGTCCGTCGGAAGTGTTCCGATCTCGCCGAAAAACAGAGTAGTTATTATAAAAATACTCTTCGCTGTGAAAGTCATCCGTCAACCAAGTCTCACTTAAAAAAATTAAATCATAATTACTTAATAATACATTAGCTAAAACTGATTCAGCCTTCGTTCGTAATCCCCTCACGTTCTGATAATATATATTTAGTGACTTAAGAACATACATTTTTAAAACTTTGATTATAAAAATAATATATAAAAGGAACAGTACGCGTAAAATATGAAGTAAATACCCTTCTTAAGATTTTAATTGTTATAACTAATAAGAAATAAAGTAAACTAATTGTGTTAGTTGTATCATAATTTCCCAAAAAAATATGTGTCACATAATATACTGAATAATTACAATAAACACGGTAACAGTGGATTGTTCTGAAATATTTACACAAATCATGTAAAATAGTGTATTCTGAATGAAAAAAACAAATGTTAGTTGTACGATAATTTCCTATAAAAATATGTGTCACATAAATCACTGAACAATCACAACAAACACGGTAATAGTGGGTTGTTCTGAAGTTTTTGCACAAAAAGTTGATAGTACATTCTGAATGAAAAAAGCAAACAAAAGGTAACAGTAAAAAAATGATTGGATAAACAACAAAATGTATTGCATGCAAATGTAACTTGGAAATAAAAAAAATATGAACAGTCAATCGCCCGGATCCATGTAATAGTCATTTAATTTTATGTAAATCAGATTCCCTTGATATACGAATTATATTGGAAGTATCGGTTTTACGAATAAATATTTTACTGTCTTTAACCCATACATAAGAATAATTTTTCTCGACTTTAATTTCACGAACTCGTTTGAGGAGAAGTTTGTTTGTTGGCGTCAGATGATCACTAACATATAGTCGGGAGGCGGGTCCCGGTATTCCAATGTCCGCTGAAGTGAGTCCGCGACGAGTTCGGACGGCCGCGATCAGCTGTTCCTTGCGCCTGCGTTGAACGAAGCGAACTATCACGGATGGATGGCGTGTCGCTTGTTTATCACGATCATTCTTAGGGACATAGGGACGTACTCGGTGAATAGTGTCTATTTCGGTGTCCAGAAACTTGTACCCCACGACGGCACAAAGGTTACTTAAAATTGAATATAAATTTTCGCCACTAGAAGGAGGTATACCGGAAATTTCAATATTATTTTGCCTGGAGAACTGATCTTGAGAGTTATTTTCAAATTTTAGTTCCGATATAGTATCGTATGCATTTGTCAGCTCCTTTTGGATGCCTGATAAACTTGACAATTTTTCCTCAGAAATAGTTAATCTACCCTCCATCTCAGAAAACCTCTTCTCAATTTCATCCCATTTAAAGCTTAGATCTTGCATGGATTTTTTTGTACTACGAATATCCGACTGTATGTCACTAAGGTCACCCTTCATAGCATTGAAGTCCACACGAAGATTTTTTATTTCTTTCAATACTTCAGCCATCGTAACACCCCCAGTTTCATTATGTGGTGAGCGACAGGATACGCAACGCCAGGCTGCTTTCTTCTCCTGTCCCATCCTCCTGTAACTGGATTCCGAGACTCCCGCACATACATAGTGGAATTTACCCTCACACTGGCTACACGGCACGAAGTCGGTTACTGTTTCGCTACACTTAGCACAAAACATAACTACTCACTTATGATGCAATTATCGTACACAATAATTATCAGGCGAATCTATAGCTTCGGAAAGCAAGTGTTGTTTGTTAAGTACACTGATATATCTTTACGAGCTGAGTAATAGCATCCGTCACTTACGAGCGTACGCGCCTGATGTAATTATTTTGTGTATTTTTTTGGAGAAAAACAAGATTATTATTATTATTTAACAACGTAATATGAGTTTTTTGTGCTTTAGTGACACTTATTAGATTGCCACACGTTTTAACTACCCGGCAGTATTTTTTTTTAAGTCCGTGTGACTTAAACTTAACGAGATATTCTACTTTTACTAAAGGTACCCCCTAAACGATGATAAATAATTAAATTGGCTGCCACTCCGAGGGAACAGAGTTTCGACCCCACATATGAAGGTTTTTCTACGATGAAATTATCTGTAGAAAATGCCTGTAAAGTTTGTCGGGTCGGACCACAAACACATTGTATAGTTGAACCTAGTGTCTATACAGAATTTTTGAGACATCGTCTTTTTAATAAGTAGGGGTAAGGAGTAAATAGCGGGGGGAGTGCAACATTCTTTACAGATTACAACGACGATATCTCTCTAGATTATTATGCAGAATCGAGCACCTTTGAATGTGTCCACACATTTTATCGTCTATATATTCCTGAACTTTATAATACGCTTTCTTCATTAAAATTTGCTTAATGTGAAACTTATATTTATATAACGGAAGTTCAGTTACATGATGTGGGAGTTTGAATATTTTTATAAATTACACCATGAATGAGTGAGTAGTTTTTATGAAGTCTGAATGTTAGAAAAGCACTATTTTAATAATATAATATAATAATAATATAATATAATATATCTCCACGCTCACACCAATTATCTAGCCCGAAGTAAGTATCATTAAGAACTTGTGTTACGGATACTAAATAACGGACATTTTTTTTTAATATACCTAATAATTTTCGATATTTTTATAAATAAACTTAAAAAAATATATAAACAACCATGACTCGCAAACAAACATTCGTGTTCGTCACACAAACATTTGCCGCTACCAGGATTCGAACCCGGACCGCTTGATGTGTAGCCAGCTGTACTGACCACTCCACCACGACGGCGTCAAACAAAATAATGTAAGTATTTTGCTGTCTTTGTCAACGTAAAAGTCGGTATGGTTAAAACCGAACTGCTGAGATGATTTTGAGTGTAACATCTAGTCATTGGTTTTCGTTTGTTCGTTTACTGAAGGATTGTTACTTTTTGGGTTTGGTGCCCTTTTTGTGGATTTTGGGGTACTGTATGGTCCACACTGCCAGATGTAGCTTTATGTGTAACCAAATATAACCTCAAGTTCTGCTCAACGCTTTTTGGGATTATGAGTGTGATTAAATGTATGTAATTATATTATAATATAATTATTTACATACATATATTATAATTATTTACATACATATATTATAATTATAACACATACATTATAATAATACATACATTATAATCATAACCCTCAGGAAAAGTCTATCATCCTCAGCTTTATTAACCGTTATAATAGTACGAATGCCAGTAATCTTGCTACGTGCCAGTAGCTTGAACGCGGCACCATGTCGTCACAGCGCGGCCGGCTGTCCGGGTATTGTGCGGCGATATCCGCAGCCGGCCGTGTCCGGGCGACACCGGACACGCTGCCTAATGTTGATTGGTGGACGTAATCTCCCTAATTATTTGTCCGTTCCACCGAAAGGTTATGTGGGAATATAAAATTGCTTCATTATTAGATGGGATATCAGAATCTGTCTACCTGTTAATCTTGTAACTTTGTACTCATTGAGAGTATGCGAAAGTATTATTCGAAAGTAGCAATGGCAGAAAGACTGAGAGGTAACAGGTTGAAAAGAGATGATTAGCATGTAACAAAAAAAGTCATCATATCATCATAACAGCCTAAATAACTCGCCCCACTGCTGGGATACAAGGCCTCTCCTTGTCATCGAAGGAGGTTTAGGCAGTAGTCCACCACGCTTGCCCAATGCGGGTTATTGGACGGAGAAGGTGATCAATACCTTTTTGCTGATCTATAAGTTTAATTATTACTCTTTATTTTATTACTTATATTATTTTGATTAATTATTATTATAACGTCAGTCACAATAAGTCACTCTTCAGTCGTCAGTTCGTCAGTCACTCTTTCCAAATCAATCAATACTATGAAAACTGTAAAGGTAGAATTTGTAGAATTAAACTTGTTGAGTCTTTTGCCGGTTCTTCTCAGAACAAGGCCTCCTGGTAGACTCTTGAACCGATGGCATCAAACTTGACTTTCATCGGTGTGCAAATTGTGCCTAAATCCTTTACGAACCGAACCGCAACTGTGAGCCAGACGGTGTATGTGGGGCTCTCCCGGGAGTTCCCACTAAAAACCATCGGTACCCTCACAGCCCTTTGTGGGGATGTTTCGGGAACGATGCACAGTGTACGCCTCGTCTCCAAAAAGTCTCCGGGATGGGTTTACCGCCTAGCATGCTCTAAAAAACATAGGTCACACCGGATTACACGGTAAAACTTGGAATCAGCGCCTTTTTAGGGTTCCGTACCTCAAAAGGAAAAAACGGAACCCTTATAGGATCACTTTGTTGTCCGTCTGTCTGTCTGTCCGTCTGTCTGTCAAGACCCTTTATCTCAAGAACGCGTGAACGTATCAAGCTGAAATTCACATGAAATACTCAAGTCTATTGTCCCTTTAAGCTGTGAAAATATCAAACTTCTAAGCCAAGCCAATCAAAAGATACAGCCGATTATGTCGATATTTTCAACAAATTTCCGACACTCGCAAAGGAATCAAAACCTACAGGATACTTCCCGTAAACTCAGAATCTTGAAATTTGGCATGAAGCATTGTCATATAATGCAAATATAGGAAAAATTGCGAAAATCACATTTTTTTGAAGTGAAACTTCTTTATCGGCGTTGGAAAAAAAATTACCGTCACATTTTTCCGTTACGCGCCATCTTGTTTTGTATTCATGTCTATGTAAGGCCATAAAGAAGTTTCACTTCTTACATGTGTACACTAGTACACGCACACATTTTTAGTTATATAATATAATAAAAATATTTTAATAAAATGAAACTTACTACCTTATTTCTCACGAACGAATAAAGGTAAATTTATACCAATTACCTAGGTCTATTGTCCCTTTAAGCAGTGAAAAAATCAAACTTCTAAGTTAACGCGATCAAAAGATACAGCAGTTTATACCGAGGAACCCTCGGTGTGCGAGTCCGACTCGCACTTGGCCGGTTTTTTTATTTGTTTAGGAAGCTTGATAGTCAAAGTCAAGTCAAAATTACTTTATTCATTTAGGTACAATTTGTACACTTATGAAAGTCAATTTTGATGCCATCGGTTCGAGAGTCTACCAGGAGGCCTTGTTCTGAGAATGTATATAATAGTTGTGATGATAAGGTGAAATCGAGTTTCACCTGAACCCTCAACCACAGAGGAACTGGCTATCTCATCATTATTTATGGGACACAATGATGTTGTTAACTCTTGGCACCGCACACAGCCAAGATTTAAAACAAGGCCTTAACTTAAATCACCTTACTTTGTTGTACCTCTAAGGTACAACAAAATAAATACGGATACAATATAGATTTTTGTTATCCGATAAAAAAACATTTTTATTTTTATATACTAAAACTAAATTAAATGTTATTTTATTTTTGGATAAAGTCGCCTTTTAGCATAATACACTTGGAATATCTATTTTCTAAACTGAAAATTTCTGTCTTTTAAACTCTTCATCGTGAGCACCTAAATTTCCTGTACTGCAGTGGCTACTGCTTCATTATTTTAGTCCTCTCAAAGACTCCACCAACCTTGGAAATAGAAATGAATCACTAGGGTCAAGGTCAGGCGAATATGGACAAGTATTTCGAAGCCATCATCTCGAATTGCAGCCACAGCAATGGCAGACCTTTGACCTGGGGCATTATCTTGCTGGTACAAAACATTTTTTGCTAATTTGCCTCGATGTTTCTCGCGAATTTAGTAATGCATTTTTTTTCTGCATACAAAGAGCTTGTAGCGAAATGATCGAGATATTCCCTCATGAACACCCCTTTACTATTCCAGAAAAGTGAAATCACTGCCATCACGAGTGGCCCGAGCGAGTATAATCTATGGTGGATGTTAATTAGGCGCATTAACATGCAACTGTGGAATACGGTGGAGCATTTGCCCCTAAAGTATCTTGTAAGTCTTGATTATCTCGTTTCGTATTGAAATTTTTCAAGAACAGATAATTTGGATGATTATTAACCACGCACGCGCCAGTCATTTTTTTCATTCTCTACAGCATGCTACGACGGACCGCAAAGAAAAGACTTCGCTTTTTAAAAAACAAAAGATATTCAAATATTCTTTTTTTAAACTAGTTAATATTCCAGCTATTAAACCAGTATTTTTTTTCGGTTTCAATGAGTTTGTACATCATAATCGCGAATTTTTGTTTTTTTTTTAATATAATAAGGTCAAGCAAATGACTCGATTTCACGCGATGGTAAACAGACGTGGAGAAGAAATTCAAAGATAGCAAGCGCGAGAGATAAATACAGAGACAGTTTCGTATTTGTATATAATTCTAAAAACTTAAATATTTAGTGCAACACGGGAGACTGTGATTGCCTGCAATGTTATGTTCACTTCCGAGAAATGCCGATGGCCGCCGATCGCGCCGATGATATCGCCTGACGACGATTTAATGACGGCCGGCCGCGGTCTTACGTACAGCGAATTTTAAGACCGAAGAAGGCGGAATTGTACTTAAACCTATAACCTTCTCCAGGGAACTCTCCCAACTAATCTATTCAGGAGGTGGAGAAAAACTCTGTTATGTTATGCAGACGTAAGAGACAAGTGAAACACAAGCTAGTTAGCAATGCACTGTTTATTGGATGAGTAACGCCCGCCTAGCACATGCGGGGAAGACACCTAACAAACTCCATTAATCAAAATAATTATGATTGATAATCAAAATATATTGACCTGTAACGATGTTTTGAAATCATTACCAAATTGTAAGCTGTGGAGTTTCTTTCGCCATTTCTTCTCCATCTCAGCATAATAATTATTATTTCGTCCCGAAATGGTGGTAGGGTTTTGACGATTTAAAAGTACTTAGCAAAGTCCATTTAAATAAAGAGATTTTTCATTTCATGTATTTAGTTTAGAGCCTGTGTTGTGTTTACTAATATTAGTATGTTCTAGAAATCAGATTAAAGCAAAGAGACAGCTAGAAAAACGATAAATATTACTATTAGGTAGATAGATCCCCAAGTTTTTAAAAAATCCTCGAAATTATCTAATAGTTTTAACAACTTTTTATCATGAACCAAGAAATTAAATTTTCAAGTTAATAATTTACCCTTCATTGTAAAAACACAAAAACAATTCTATCGAATTGATCATCAGTGGTCCAAAAATACGTTATAAAAATACCGTCCGCCCCGCTCGACGTGTCGCCCCCGCCCTACGCGCCGCCCGCCCTGACTTCTAGGAACAATCGCGGAGGTAATCACGCGTTTTTGCCGCCCGATATTGTAGCTCGATTCTCACAATTATTAACGTCCGATTAAGGGATTCTTTGAATCCGAAGCTTTAATTCTTACTTTTATAAGATTAACACACTTTTAGACTTTTGCTTGTAATCATTTTTCGGTCAAGATATAGGCTTTTCTTCTTTGCCCGGTATCAATTTTTATATGAATGTATGTGTTTGTTGTTATTGTCGTTTGCATGCATACCTAATTATTACTATAATGTGTTGCATAAAGTTGCGCCCTTAGCAGGAAACCACTGTCTTGACACTTGGCACTTACTTAAGTGCCTAGACGTAATACTGAGAGGATACCTATTTGATGCTTCTTCTTCTGATAATGTTAAATATTTAATATACTTTATTTTTCCTTCATTGTGAATGCTATTGTTGGCAATTGTCTCCACTATACGAGATGATCTCAGAGTTTCGTCAGGTGATTCAATTCTTTCAATGTCCTTTTACGATACCCATGTGCAGTTATAGAGCACCAGTATACTTTACAGCTATATATACTGGGTGTAAAAGACATGAACAGTCAAACGAGAACCATGTATTCTATACATCAAAATAAGACATATATAAAAAAAAAATTGCGGGGAAATGATTTTTATTTTTTGGTGTTAAAAAAAATTGCAAATTGTACCGCGCAATGTAAAGGGCTCAAATCGCACGCAATTCGCAAAACCGCGATAATTTTGCCAGACGGCGGCCCCGTTCGTTAGTGTCCGTGCGCATCGAGTGAGCTACATACATTGAACGCTAACTTTTTGAAGCAATTTTTTGTTATGAAATACTAAAAAAAATGATAATGTTTCTTTGGACAATAATTAAGAAATAACGTATAGAATACGTTTTCATAAAAAAATAAAAAAAAAAATGACTTTGACCTTCAATAAAATCGTAACTATCAATTTCCCAGATATAGTCTATAGGAAAAAAAATGTTATGATGGTGAGCAGAATACATGGTTCTCGTTTGACTGTTCATGTCTTTTACACCCTGTATATGGTTATAGCCATATATATATTTATAGGTAAAAGTGGCCACTGTATACGTTGTAGTAACTACAGTCTTGCAACAAGTCTGTAGTGTTATACAATATTATCATTATCTAAACTAACGTGATGTATTATATGTGACCTACTCAACGTGTTACTTACATTATTTAAGAGCTGTTTCATCGACATTTCTCAGCAACTAAACCTTCAGATAAAAAGGAAATAGATGTGAAAGTTTCGAACAAGGTTCCAGCTTTAGACACAGTGTACGACAACGCGGTACAATAAGAGCTTACCAAATTACTGCCGATGAAAGTTTCGTTGTTTTATAAAAACTTGGTCATAAAAAATTATCGGAACCTACCAAATAAAAGTTATCTCCATTCAATTATGCTGAAAAACTTTAATAATAATTGTTGTCTAGTTAACATTAATGCGAGCATAGATCTTTTATAGTGGGAAGCTTTTGTGCTCGAAGTAAAGAAGAATGCAGTGTTACGGACGGCTCTACATGGATTCCTGAAAGTAGCTCGGTATATACCGGAACCTACACCTAGCTACTTTTTTGCCTCTAAAATACTGTGGTGAATTCTGTACCATTCGTAATTGTATCCGATTTTAAAAGGGATATAAAATAGACAATCAGTTTAATTACCAAGATTAGAGGACAATGCAGCTGGTGCTACACATTAGGTACACAGATTATTCCAAATATTCTTGAGTAACTAACATACTACATACATAAATACTATTAAACTAAATATCTTAAAAGGGCTTTAGGTAACAATTGGTTACACATAGAGCCACATATTACAACATAGGTCATGCAGCGCCTCGAAATAGTGATAAATTGCCAGTCTCTCGGCTACATAAAAGGGATTTAAACTGAAAAATTAACGAAGTAAACTACCAAACAAACAAACTCCAACAACCATGACAGATCATCATCATCATCAACAGCTCATATAATGTCCCCACCGAGTAGCTCGAGCCCACATTAGTCAACCACGCTGGCCAAGTGCGGGTTGGTCGACTTCACACACAACCTATGAATTTCTACAAAGCAGTGCAGGTTTCCTCACAATGTTTTCCTTCACCGTTAAAGTAATAAACGTACATGAATTTAAATTTAGAAAACATTGTTACGTGGCGGGGTTCGAACCGGTGCCTACTGGGTGGGAGACATCGCTCTTACGCACTACGCCACCGACGCTTCATGACAGATGTTACACTGTAAATCCTCTATCTTTGTATCTTTTCCAATCAAGTGATGAATCGATAAAATTCATCATCGGCTATAGTCCGGCAATCTTGTGCACGACCGTCCTGCGGGGTGACAGACGGTGGCGGGGACGAGGTAGCACGTCGCACGCATTCTAGCACACGGCTACACGCGATGCGCGTTTCCCTTCCCCGCTACACCACCCGCTACCCGCTGACATCTTGATTACCTCGTCGCCACCGTCTGTCACCCCGCAGGACGGTCGCGCACGAGATTGCCGGACTATAGTAACTATATTCCGTGAAAGAGTCCTACCGCAATTTACTACACTATGCCCCATATCGGGTGACGTACCGTCAGCTGACACGGGAACGCTCTCAAGGTCGCTCACACTTGACTCCTTTCAGCAATGCTAACACGCGCGTGCACACTACGCGAGCGGTTGCTTCATTGGTTTCGTTTTGATAACGGGTAGAGGGTTCGAGAACTATTTTAACATGATTATTTATATTTGAAAAATAACCGACCAGGGACCGACTTGATCTTGTTTCTGTCGTACTTTTGTTCGCTGCTACTAAATATCGATAACTTTATATCGATACATTGTTTATTCGAAGTTTCGTTTTTCTCGAATCAAAATCTGGGATGGGAATTAAGAAAATCATATTTAGCGCCATAGCTTCCCCTATTACTTAGAAATAACGCATCAGTTTAAAATTATCGGGTAACCATACGATCGCAGAAACTATTCGGAATAAATTTTTCGAAGTAACGTGTCATAGAAGAAATAAATCTTCGATGTAAGAAACTTTGTAAAAACATAATCTCATACTATCAAATCGTCGACTTATAGTTATCGATGTAATCAGTTTCGCAGTATAGTGTTTCAAAGTCACGTAGGGGACCCTGCCGGCCGCGGGAGGGGTGAGAGGGGCAAGCGTGGACGAAGAGACGTAAGATCAGCTACGGAGAGACAGGTAAGCGCGCGTACGGAGAGACGTAAGCGAGACGATGACGGGCCGTTAGCGCGGCAACTGCAAGTTGACCACACACCGCACCGCCGTTCGTGAGCTTGTCCTGAGGCGAGGCGATGTCGTAACTCCGCTGATTAATATGACTTGCAGTATGGAGTTTCACACAAAGAGCACTGAACGGCTGATTTGAGGCGATGCTGATCCGTTTTCAAGTTGATATGTATGCTATGACCTTAATAAACAAAGAAACAATAAACAATTCCTTTGTGGGCCAATGTATACGTTTTTACAATAAACTTCCAAAGAATATTAGAGATTTGCCTGTTAACAAATGTAAATACATTGTAAAATCCAAATAATATAAAAAAGCTTATTACAAGATAAATGATTATTTAAATGGTCCAAACGCGTGGGAATAAAATCTGCCCAAAATTTACGCATTTAAAATTGTAATTTATTCATATTGATATATCTGTTGGACCCGTAATGATGTTTTGAATTCATTACGAAATTGTAAGCTGTGGAGTTCCTTTCGCCATTTCTTCTCCATGTCAGCATTATAATAATTATATAAGTAAAATAATTATTTCATCGAAATGGTGGTAGGGCTTTTGACGATTAAAAAGTACTTAACAAAGTCCATTTAAATAAAGAACATTTTCAAAAATACCGAATCCATCTTTTGCTAAAAAAATCCAGTGAGTTTTCGCTGCTACAAAATCAGTCACACTCCACTCCGCTGAGCATAGCGTAATCCTTCGCACCAAATCACACCCAAAGGCTTCTTCTGACAATTCCCTTTAAACATTTTTAAAGAAATACATTAAAGACAGGACTAATCAATCAATTGGGACATTAGACTCATCAGTAATGAGTGGCGGCGGGACGCGCAAGTTTTAATCATCAAAAACATTGCCTAATGGACATCGCCGGCGACGACTAATTCAAGACGACAGTATTTATTTCTCTAGTTAATTATTTGAGTGCACCCCCTCCCCACCCCACCCCACCCTACCGACCGCCATTACAATCTTCCTTCAAAGAAATTCACGCGTTTATTTGTGTTTTAACAAAACAAGAAGTTTTTTTTTTCTTCAATTTACATCACGTTTTCTTTTCGTCGTTTTAATTTTAATGATCTTTTGTGATAACGGCCTAAGTTTAGTCTACGGTTAATTAGAGTTTGTTTTGCTCAATGTTTTTTTTATCTTCGTGAGATTATGAAGTTTACCTTCTAAAATAAGAACAACAATAATAACAACTAGTCTCGGTAACGTGGCGGACCCTGGTAACGTGGTGGGGAAACTTTCTCGGCGGGTGTGTGGCTTTTGATGTCAAGTGTGTCGCCTTGGTATTCGAAGTCACATGCCATCGTCGAGTTGTTTTTGTTTTCCCACCACGGCTAGTTCCGGGCGGCCCTTTTCAGGGCCACGACCGCGCCTGAAGTCCCCCGGGTGCGGTCCGATGGCTGCTTCCGGTGTCCTCGTCAGGAGGACGCGCCAGGTCGAGCAGCCGTCGGTGGAGGAGTGGCTGCTGGCTACCAATTGGTGCAAGAAGTGCCTAGACGGGCAGCGTTGGGACCACCTCGGTGTAGTTGCGCTCACGTGAGCAGATCCCGTCCCGTAATAGCGCACTGAAAGTCAGGCCGGGGAGGATGTTTAGTGGGTATGGAGGGAACGCCTTTACCTAGAGTCCCACATATGCTTGCGGTTGGCACCACCCCGCAACGACGATACGTAAATGCATAAGACCTCCCCGTCAACAAAAAAAAGGCGATTAGGCCTTAGTCAACCACGCTGGCCAAGTGCGGGTTGGTCGACTTCACACACAACCCAAAAATTTCTTTATAGGTGTGTGCAGGTTTTCTCACGATGTTTTCCTTCACCGTAAAAGCGTCGACTAAACGTACATATGAATTCAAAATTTGAAAACACATTGGTACGCATCATGTCTTGTCTCAGAGTACCACAGTTGTGTATTTTTATGATAAATTTATAACCTATTATTTTTCCTAAAAGTCTTGAAGATATTACGACCAGAAAGGAAGCTAGTTCCCGGTACAAATGTGGTTCAAAACAGCGCAATTTAATGAACGATCGGCCCTCCATCACTCAAAATTGCACAAAAGGGGTAATTTCACCCCACATTGAGTCGGTTCAATAGAAAAATGAGTCGACACTTTATTTAGGTATATCACATCCATTCGATCAGGAAAAAATGAAATTTGTCGAATGAGAGAATAATGAGGGGTGATGGAACCGCGCCCGCCGCTCACTCCGCGAATTGGATACTTAGGACGGGGGCATACTCAGACCACGATCAAAATCCTTTCGAAACGATCAAAGTTCTTTTTATTATTGTAATAATGATCTTTGCTTAGTTCTTTTAAATCGTCAAAAATCATTAATTTAAGTGTGTATAATTTAAGTGTGTATAAGAATTCTTGAAACCTATTCTATAATACGAACATAAGAACGCTTTTCTTAGTGACTTATACACACTAGTGTTCATATTATAGAATAAGTTTCAAGAATGAACACCGACTTGAGCGTCCTACGTCTCTATCACTTTGTGCGTGATAGAAAGTGACAGACGATTCTCAAGACATGTTTGACTTCTGAGTGGGAGTTTCTCCCGAGTTCTTGCTGTAAAAACACGTGTTGAGAGACTCCATTTTAACCTCAATCTACCGTACAATTGTCTGTTATTATAAAGTAAATTGTCACTTGAAGTTGGCGAAATGCGTTAAATATCACGAACGCCATTTATTTAAAGAAGAAGAAGACTTCTGAGTGTCATTCTGTAATACGGGCCTAAATCTAAAAGAAACTTGGCATTATGCATGTTGTTTCAATTACAACTGAAATAAAAGAAAACAATTTTAAAAAATTAAACTGACTTCAAAGCTGTAAAGAGAGTTGTAGGTATGCTTTAAACGATCTAAAAGTCACTTTACTAACTATTTACTCGAGGACGGTGCCAGCCTTAGTTTAAAATAGATAATTATTTTATTTTATTTATTTGGTTTACCAATAACTTATGCACTATATACATTTTCAGATTAAACTAATATACAAAGAGATCTAAGTACACAGTTATTTATAGGTAAACACCGCATGCATTTAATACTCACAAGACTTATTAATAAGCTTACAAAAAAAAATAAACAAAAAATAAAAAATAGTGCTAATTCAAGTGACAGATTTGTATAAACCATTTTTAAAAATAAAGTGAATAAAGTTTTATGTAAACTAAATATATGTAGGTATATCTGATTATTAATTTCTAATTAGGCCGAGCATTTATGATACAAACATATATATATATATATATATTTGGTTGCGCCAATTAAATTAAATTTAATAATTTTGCTATGACAGCTGACCCGCCACACTTTTCCTTTACCGCTATCCCTTTCCCGCACAGACTTATTACAATATAATGTGTGTGAGCGAGAGATCCGCTCGAAAACATCGCCGTGGCTGCTTGCCGCCGCCGGAGGACGCCACAGTTCGAATTCAAGCCGCCTTCGGAAACGCATGATAAATTATCTCCGCACAAAACTTAATTATAATCAAGTAATCCGCATAATCCAGTGCATCAGTGATCGGGCCCGATGATAGCAAAAATAAAATTCGGTTAAAAGAGTGTTTCGTGACTTCCAATACATATACCTACTGAGACCACGCCATGCACGCCTGCCGCTGCATTGCCGTTACGCCGTTGTGCTGAAGATTGGAGACCTGCAGTCTGTTTAAGGTACTGTGCTTCCTTTCATTTTTATGAACTGTCTTTGTCCTAATCTATACCGCAGGCAGTTCATTTTCCCATTGTCCGAAGTGTTGGTTGGATCAGCTCTCAATTACAATATTTTATCGCATACAGTCCACAAAACCTAAATTTTATATGTATCTAGATACCTATTCTCCCGCGACAACAATATTATTACATATATACTCGGCCCTCTCAAGCTTTCATTTACATTTAATTACATGTGTAACTTCTGTAAATACAGAGTAGGTGTGAAAATAAAAATAAATCTGGAATACCAGACCATACACCGACCTCAAAAGAATAGATGCCATATTGATTGACCTTAACATCGTTTAAAAACAAAAAGCTTTTATTTCTCCCTTTTCAGTTTTTATGTAGGTTTAATTTTTAAAAATGTTTTTTATACGTTGTTGTTTAATCTTCTCCTTATTCTTCTTAATTTGGTAGTGATTTATCGAGGGTCGGTGCAGTGAGTCAACACACTATGCTATACGTTGTCATAGTGTATGACAACATAGGTATAGTATCAAATCAATACTATGAAAACTGTAAAGGAAGGATAAACTTGTTGAGTTTCTTGCCGGTTCTTCTCAGAACAAGGCCTCCTGGTAGACTCTTGAACCGATGGCATCAAACTTTACTTTCATAAGTGTACAAATTATACCTAAATGAATAAAGAAATTTGAGTTTATGTCCGCCTACCTGAGACCAGCCCTCCTTGGGAAGCTTGTTGTGGGTATCTTTTGTATCTTTTATACAAACCTTGTCCTGATAGTAACAAACACAACAAAAAAAGAATTATCCAATTTGGTGCGGTCCTTCTGAAGTTATGCGCGTACATACATTTCGGCGATTCAATTTTATTTTTATAAATATAGATTAATTCTGAATAAAATTTAAGCGGCACTGAGTGTGTCTCCACATGTTAGTATGCTGTGACAGCCAGCATTGTGTCCGTCGACATCGGGCGGCGCGGTTTGAATAAAGCGCGTTTCAGGACTTCCGTAAGCTCGCACCCCGCCATTGTGGACACCACAAGAATTGCAATAAACAGTTTGACTTTGACTTTTGTGGACATCTGACTGATGAACTTCTTCTAAGTTTTCATTTATTAAACAAAAAGTCTAAAATCTAAGCAACGTGAGACCCAGCAACAGAAACCAAACAAGTATATTTTATTTAGTTGGCAACTACAAAGTACTGCAAACCTATACTCATATGACGCCCACAAAGAAACAGTTAGTTGGCACAAAACTCTCGGCAAAGGGCTCGTGACCAAATTCGGTTTGTTAATTCAGTCAGCAGTTCTTCAGGTGTGAGCATGTCGACTCGTTTTTGACACAAAACAAACGGACTGCAGAAAGTAAACTTCTTTTTCATCCCTTCTATTCGAAAAGTGTCGCTTTGTTCCTCTATAAGTGGGAACAAAATAGCTCTTTTCCGATAAGAACTTTTTAGCGGGCGTAAAAGTGATTTGAATTTAGAACATATATCATTCATTGAAATCGAACGCAAATTGTATGAATTACTGGCTGGTACGTGTTGGCTGCACGGCACTAACTAAGAAAAAAACAAAAGCACGCGAATTACTTTTCTGTTCTTGTTACCTCAGTACATATTTTATTCTATTTTGCAAAAATAATGAGTTCTACTACCTCGAGTTATGAAAGTGATAATGCATTAACTGCTGAAACAATAACTATAGAAGCTAACAACGTCGTACAAATACTCAAAATGTAAATGAATCGACAACAATATCGATCCCAAATAAAACAGTGACAATAACTATTAATAATTGCGCTAGCGTATCCAATATAAATTTGTAATTATTTTTACTTCATTTCACATGTCTTCTTCTAATTAAATATATTCATAACAGCGTCTTTTATTAATTTTCTCATAGAAAGGGGATGAAAAGTAGAGTATATAACTCGAGAGCAAATTATTTTTCCCTCGGGCGATGTACTTTGAATCCCTCGCTGCACTCAGGATTCTACGTTAGAATCCTTCACTTCGCTCGTGCTTCAAAGTAGGGCCCTCGCCATAAAAATACTATTTTGCTCCCTTGTTATACAATCTACTATTATACTACACCTGATCGGAACAGTAGCTATTATTCCCTCAAATTGAAAAGAGAAAGTTGATCTTTTCTTCGGCCTAAATATGCGGGAGGAAAAGTTGTATGAAATTCCATTTCTAACGTGTTTAGCGGGAGGAAAAGTTGTATAAAAATCTATTTCTAACGCGACGTCCGCTGCAGCGCGCGCGCTGCGACAACTACACGCCATTGGTTGGCCGGTGTTTCGCAGAACATCTGCAACTAGTGTCATTATAATTTTATATAGGTACTTACTGCTTATTTCAATTTAACAAGTCTTTGAATGTTCCTCACAGGTGTAGTATAAAGCACTATGTAACACTTGGGAGAAAGTTCCATTCCTCTGTAATCTGTCACTTTTGTCCCGCGGTGAACCATGTACTATTTCTTATCCTGGTCCATAATTTGGGCTGCCTTCTAACCCTACTTGGGAACGACTACTTTTAGGTCACCCATGCGAGTACCGATAGAGAGGACTATGCTCGGAGTTTCTCTGCGTGATCATATCAGAAATGATGAGATCCGCAGGAGAACCAAGGTCCCGACTTAGCCCAAAGAATTGCGAACCTTAAGTGGCAGTGGGCAGGGCACATTGCGAGGATGACTGACGGCCGCTGGGGCGGAAAAGACCTCGAATAGTGACCACGTACCGGAAAGCGCAGCGTTGGTCGGCACCCCACAAGGTGGACTGACGTTCTGGTAAAGGTCGCGAGAAGCCACTGATCATCACTGCCAACACGCACCTAGTTGTTTTCTACGTTGTCATTATATTGTGTGCTAAGACCTGTAAACTCGTAGCTGAGAAATCGTGCTCGTTACAAATAAACAGTCGGCGCCAGTTGTTCTCAAACTAGCCGCGGGGGCTTTTTAGTTTTCTCGTTCATTGTTAGAAAAACTAAACTTCGTTTACTTTTAGTGTTGAATAGAATAATAATTGTTTATTGCTCTACTTTTAACATTAAAAGTAGATGCCAGTATCTTGTTGGAAACATTGAAGTTTTGTTTTACTTAACTAGTATGTTGTTTGAATGTTAAAACTTGTGGGGCAATCTATCTATATCTATAAAAATGAATACTGACTGACTGGCATATCAACGCACAGCCCAAACCGCTGGGTCTAGAGATTCCAAATTTGGTACGTAGTTTCCTTATGAGGTCCAGGGGTGCACTAAGAAAGGATTTTTTGGAAATTCACCCTCTAAAATATATATCTGACAACAAAGAATATTTGTTTTAACTTTAATAACTATATTATATATGTAGGTATCTATATGTATGTATTATATGTATATGGAAAAGGTATTTATGTATGAATTGTATAATCGTATATTTATTTATCTAAATATTTATTCACATTTTTATTAAATATCCTGCCTTTAACACTCTCTCTCGCGCACCTTACTGGTTGACTGGTAATGAATGCTGTCTAGCATTAAGTCCGCCATTTGTACTTTCTTTTGTGCAATAAAGTTTTTAAATAAATAAAATAAATAAATAAGGTGAAAAGGGGGTGAAAATTTAGTATGGAAATCCGTCATTTTTAAAGTAAAATCCATAAAAATTGGTAAATGGCCTTTCAGTTACAAATTAAGAAAGATGTATTTTAAGATTTTTGGAAATTTAATCTCTAAGGGGTTAAAATAGGTGATGAAAGTTTGTATGGAAATTTTATAAGTAAAATCCATGAAAATTTGTAGGTATATGGCGCTTGGGTTAGAAGAAATAATAAGAAAATTTAAATGCTGCCTGAAGTAACTATTCTACGCGGACGAAGTCACGGGCAAAAGCTAGTTGTTATATATAATTCAAAGCAGTGCTATACTTTGAATTTTATTAAAAGTTACATCTACTATAATATTTGGAGTTTTGTGTTCCACTTATGAATAGGAAGCTAAAATGATAAGGATTTACATGATAATAGTATTTTCGATGTACGCTGACTTTAGTGTAGTAAAAATTGACGTTTTAACTATTCTGCGAAATGAAACTAACGTGGAAACGGAATTATGGGTAACAAACATTGATTTAACATTATTTCGATAAAATACAAAAAAATAGGAAAAGAAATAACGATGGAATGAATTTATAGCTAATAACTATTCGAAGAAATGATATTGCGATGTAACCTGATTCTAGGAGTTGTTAAGTATTGTATTTTTTTTTTATTTATTTATTTATTGCAAACTTTACAGCATGTAAATTTAACATTAAAATACTTAAAATTAAATTTTTACATAGCCAATTAAAAAGTTTGTCACATTAAATTAAATATAAAAGGACGATCAAACACGGGCAGGCTATACAGACAAAAAAAAATGTTAATAAATAAAAAATAAAAAATCAATCGATCCGGTGGATGTGTGTGATGCGTATGAGTAGTATGTTAGTGTGAGTATAAAAAGACCTGCGAATAGTTTTATGGGGAATGCAAATCTTTGAAGTTAATTGCGATAAAGTGATGGGTTCCCAATCATCCAACCAAACGAATCCAACAACTGATTCTACATAGACACTGGCGAACCAGTCAGTAAAATTTTGCTCTCTGCTTATTTAAATACATCGATCACTTGTTAGATCGGTTATTACTCCTATTGGTGCATTCGTCGAATGGGATTGATAGAATAGAATAATCCTATATGTTGTGATATAATTTCTATTGGTAGTAGGGTCTTTGACAATTTAAAAGTACCTAGCAAAAATCATTTAAATAAAGAGCTATTTCATTTCATTGAATATTCGCGCCCGGTTCCTCTCCTATATGCTTTGCACTAACGTTAGCGATTCTGCGTGTGTCGATCGACCAATGAGGAGCCGAGCGTGACAGGTTCAAGGCTGGACATGGCCGGCCGCCATAGCAACGACAAGAGTAGGTACGGAAGAAGCGACGTAAAGAGATCTACGTGCGGGGAGATCTACGGGGTTCTCTTTTCATCTCTCTCTCTCGCAGTGATTATAAATCACTGCGAGAGAGAGACGAAAACGAAACCCCGCGTGCGTGTGTAGTAGTAAGTCAGTGTCAGTGTACCATGATTGCTCCCTATTTTGTACATCTTATCAAATAAATAAATATTGCAATCTCCTTTTGGCGCTGAAGCCACTAAAATCTTTACAAAAATACAGTCTACTTTTATATCTATAAAACACAGTGAATGGCTGCACCGCTTATTGTTGCAACGATATTTTACAATTTCCAAAAATTAAGTGCACTTTAAATCTTTAACATAGTATCACAGAAAATCTTAGTTGTAATTTCTACGTATACCACACACGACAGTTTGAGCGCCGCTGGCCGCGCGGCAGTGGGGCGAAGTCGTTAGGGCAGTCCCCGGAGCGTGAAGTGGCGCGGCTCCACGGGCTCATGTCACTTGGGCGATACTTTTAACGTGGTCTTTAATAAGGACCCCTCCGATCGGGTCGGTGCGTTTTTAATAATTTGATTATTTAACCATTAGCAACACTCGCTATTTTCAGCGTACATACTTGTGGGGGACCTAACTCCCCCTTTTAGATTAGGAGTTTATCCTTTACTTAAATATGAATTCGCATATTATTTAAGAATTAGTTTTTGTAGACTAACCCCCTTATTCATAAAAACAAGTGAATTTATTAAAGATATATAAATTGTTTGTCTCTGTCACTCTGGCACGAGATGAATGAGACAAAACACTTTTTAAAAAGGTAATAACTAAAATAGGTTTATTGAGTGTTCATGAATAAGGCTGGACTGACATAACAATTGTGAAAGAAATAATATAACTAAGGTTTTAATAAAAAAAAATCGGGAGTGGTCTCCCCTTGACTTTCTCGTATACCGGAAACGACTCAAAGGTTGATAGAAACCATTTATTTTGATGTCATACATGCATGTTAAATTTTGGTCACCCATCCGAGTACCGACTGCGCACTTGGTTGCTTAACTTTCGTGATCGACGGCTCAAAATTTGATAGAAACCTTATATTTTGATGTCATACACCTATGTTAAATTTTGTTGCAATAAGTTAAAGCATGCTCGAGTTATCGTGCTAACACACAGACACACACAAGCATAATTCCAAAAAAAAAAATTTTGACTCAGGGAGGTCCAAAACGTGTAAATCCGTCAAAATCTCGAGGTCGAATTTTTTGACGATTACAAGACTTCCTCTATACTACGTACGAGAAAGTAAAAAAGTGTCGATTCTAGCGTCTTACACAAAAAAGTGCCACTTTACTATGATTTTTTTGCAGTCTAGTTTAGTGATCTAAATGAAAATTAAAAAATAAAGTTACAGACAAGTGTGTCTTTTTAAATATGTGATTAAAAATATTAAACGGCACTAAAACTTGCGAAATGCAAATTAACAATAGCTTCTTTCACACTGTTAGACAATAACTTTTTTTGGAGACAGTCAAATGTCAATCTTTTTTATTATTCTAAAATAATTACTTCAAATTATTCTTTACATTTGTAACATCAACTTGGTGCATTTATTTTTTCACATTGTGAGCACCCTTTTTGAATATTACTATGCTTCCTTATATGGGCACAAATGGCATCTTGTTTTTCTCGATTGCTCATTTAACTTATTATGTCCCAGAAATCGAATAAAACACAAACACATAACATTTTCATTAAAATAACCTTTCTTAGCAGTCCGTTAATAAGTCGTGTTACAAGGCGCACGCTTACAAACCGTGCCTGCTTACCGTTACGTAAATGTTATTCAAAGAAATAGTGAAGTGCCAGGAGAGCCCTTCGCCGGACATTAATGTGAGCGGCCTGAAATAATTGAGCCGCGCCTCTGACTGCCGGCGCCGTCTGTAACGAGTTATACCACTTGTATGAGTGAATATAACATTAAAAACATTTTATATTAAATTCCATTTGACATTTTACCTGGCCTCGATGCAAGTTTTTTTCTAGTTCGTTTAACAGTATTCTTTTTTATGGGAGGTGCGTAAATGTAAATGTAATAAATATGTAACAATGTATACCTTATTATTTTTATTATAATCTGTTAATTTATTTACCAATTAGAGACAATTTCAAAAGCATACATTAGATACTAAGATTAGATAGACAAAAGTAGGTAAGTAATGCTAATTCCTATTAATTAATATAAATATTACACATATTTTATCGATATTCCATTTCAAACTGATTGATATGTAAGTAAAGTTGTATTCCATTACATTTTCAGAATTGATTGCTGCTTAAAATGGTGGTCACATCGAAATGCGGCACTCCTTAAAAACAAGTTATAGAGGCTAAATAATAATGGAAACTTGTATATCTCTCACGGAAGAGGAAGGAACAAAACAGTACACTATCTCTTATGTATTTAACTTTTCATTTTTCTTATTTTCTTTTCCAGCAGCTTGATTTGGCCCTCTTTTTGAGCGTTCTTACAAATTGTCGCTGCTACGAATCCCCGTAGCAGATAGCTACGCCGTAGCTGTAGCAATGATCCACGTAGTCGCCGCTACGAAATTTCCTTTAAAGATGATTTTCATAGAATAAAAAGAAATTATTTTCATAGAAGAAAAAATGCATGTTCAATTATTGACTCCTATTTACTCAGGTAGCAATCTTAGACAATATGTCTCGTCTATCAATAATACTGGGTGTAAAAGACATGAGCAGTCAAACGAAAACCACGTATTCTATACATCAAAATAAGACATATTTCAAAAAAAATATTGCTGGGAAATGATCTTTATTTTTTGGTGTTACAAAAAATTGCAAATTGTACCGCGCAATGTAAAGGGCTCAACTCGCACGTAACTCGCAAAACCGCGATATTTTTGCTTGACGGCGGCCCCGTTCGTTAGTGTCCGTGCGCATCGAGTGAGCTACATTGAACGCTAACGTTTTGAAGCCATTTTTTGTTATGAAATACTAAAAAAAATTATAATGTTTCTTTGGACAATAATTAAGAAATAACGTATAAAATACGTTTTCATAAAAAAATGAAAAAAAAAAATTATGACTTTGACCTTCAATAAAATCGTAACTATCAATTTCCCAGGTATAGTCTAAAAGAAGAAAAATGTTACGACGGTGAGCAGAATACATGGTTCTCGTTTGACTGCTCATGTCTTTTACACCCTGTAGATAGCACTGTAGTTTCACTTGAATCTTCTCGAATACATACTTTACAACACAATCGCATTTTAAAGCACATTGTAGCAGCTAGCTAAATCTAAAAAACATAAGTTATCTTGTTTCCCTTCGTTTTACATTGCTGGCTGCGGCCCCCGCAGTCCCAAAGGTCACGTGCGCCACATGACATGTACAACAATCTTAGTTTATTTTTCAAGTTGTAAGTGATCGCTTTGAGACGTGGGAAATCCCCGGCTGGCTGGCTCCGTACTAACTCGGCCAATCTGGTTGGATACAATTTTAAAATCCGATATTGGGTCATTTTGGCGAGCGGGCGCGACACAGAGTAGGTACAGCAGTAGTTTTATTTTATTTTTATTTCATAAGGTACAAGAAAACAGTAATATAGTGTACGTTACTGAGAAGTTCGACTAATGTGTCAATTTTAACTTCTTACTTAGAGTTACATAATAAGGAGTTATCTTAAATAATATTGTTATTATTTAGCATAATCATCAAGTCAATAATGGCGGGACAGTCAAATTCGATGTCATCAAATTTGACTTTCATAATTGTATAAATTGTATCTAAAATCCGGGCAGCTCAGACGGCCTAGCCAAGTGGCCAATCGTTTGCGCCAAACGTTTAACGAAAAGAATATAGGTAGGTACTACAATTCGAGCGGCTAATCCGCTGTAGCGTACCTTGAACATTTTACTTTAATTTTGATTTCAATTCTAATTTTGACTTTGATTTTAATATTGATTCTGACCCTATTTTAAATTTGAATTTGATTTTAATTTAAATTATGACTGGTTGTAATTTTAATTTTGACTTATTTTAATCTTGACTTTAATTTTAATTTGATTTTAATTGTAATTTGGATTTCCTTGAAGTTAATTTTGAATTAATTTAATTTTGATTTCATTTTAATTTAGAAGGAGCGAAAATGTTGCAAATTATTTAAAAATAAATGTAAAATCAGCTGCATTATTTATAAAGAAAACGCTTCCTCTCTTTTATTATTGCGGTCCATGATGATCTATTTATTTTTCAATATATCATCTTGTCATCATTATGGTAATGCAATAAATGAATTGAATCGACTATAAATGTGACTTATATATTGTGAAGGTGAAAAACGAATTGAATACACTGCATGTTATTTGTCCTGTGGCGCGGCAGCGGTCACGAGCAGCGGTGCAGCGATCGTGCGGAGTCAACCCTGCTTCGTTACCACTTCGTTACACACTCAATAATGAACCGAAATAACTGGCTGCATCTGGTTGCATGCTGCACCACCCTTCACTATACGTATTTCATTAAACATAATTAATGTTATTTGAAAGATGAAATGACGAAACACTCATAATTATGCTTTTGAATATTTTTTTTGCTTGCATTATTGTTAGACTCCTCGGACTCAACATCGCGACGCAATTGCAGAGGCTCAAAATGGTTTGCCTGAATTGGAGCAGTACCTTACGAATGAATGAAATGAAAATCTATTCAGGCGTTTGAACGTTGATGACTTCTCGCTCTCCCTTTAATATTATTACTAGTTAGCTACATGCTCGATTATTATAGCATGAAATAATCTGTTTTAATTAATTGTAAAAAATTGCATCTTAATCGATTGAAGGAAACTTCTTTAAGCGTCGGTGGCGTCATCTGCCACCCGGGAGGCACTGGTTCGATCCCCGCCACGTACCAATGTGTTTTACAATTTTGAATATGTACATTTAATCGACGCTTTTACGGTGAAGGAAAACATCGTGAGGAAACCTGCATACACTATGTAGAAATTCTTAGGTTGTGTGAAGTGGACCAACCCGCACTTGGCCAGCGTGGTTGACTAAGGCCTAATCGCCCCTAATGCGAGGTAGGTTCGAACCCCTCGGTGGAGACATTATATGAGCTGTTGATGATGATGATGATAACTTCTTTAAAATTCACTTGCTAAATTTGACCCTAACATTATAAAATAGTTTGTATATCCATTATCTTCCTTTTCACAAGTTCTTAACACGTGCACTGACTGTTCCGAAAACGGTACACGTCGCGTACCTAGCTCTGACAAATCAGTGTACGTAAAAATACAAAGCTCCTTTTCATTTCAATGAGCTTTAACTTTTATATCTATTCTGTATAAATTATTTTCTAACTGGCATAGTCGATATCATGACACACTTCGCCGACCTCAAATAAAAAGGGAGCAGGGTAGGAAAAAGAAGAAAATACAAAATATTACAAAACCTGTCTTGAACTCATCAAATATTATTATACGGGGACAGTTAACGTGTTAATGATTAATGTAGCTATAATTGATGTGAGCGAATGTATTTCCCGTGTTTCCCGCCGACATATCAAGAATTTCAGGACGAAATCGGGAATAATTGTGTATCGTTCCCCCTCGGTCCCGATCTCATATTGAGACAGGAGTTATTTCGATCGTGGCTCTGTCAGCTCGTCTAGACGTCAGCGCATTAACGGCTGCTTTAATATGCATCCACTGCTAATTATAATGGAGCCACAACCAACGGGAAGCTATCTTTGGGGACTTATGCCTGATTTACACAGGGTAAGAAAAGGCCCAGTAACAGGCATCAGTGCTACTTGACTCCAAATCAATTAACACTAGGTCAGTACCGAGTCAACTCTGACCTTCCTTGAATTTGCAATTCAGTCACCCGGAAGAAGGTCAAGTGACTGTTGGACGTAGGACTCCCTTATGCCACGCCATTTCTAAATCCTTGGTTTTCCATTTCTAGATCATTCTAAATCCTTGGTTTTCCGCAACCAGCCTCCTCCTCCTAAGGTCATTAGTTCAACGGGTCGTAGCGCGTCCTACCACTACGCTTGCCTATACGTGGTCTCTGTTAAGGATTTTGTTTTTAATGAGAGTAAAGTCTTGTTGTATATTTAAACTGGTTTTTATTTTAACATAAAGTGCACAAAACCTTTACAATTTTTTTTTTGGAGTTTACTCCTTAAGAATCCATTTGCATATATAAGGGGCCCGGTATGAGAAAAATGTGAGGAGTAAAATCTATCGATGAATGACCTCGTTACGTTTTTGAAGGTCAAAGTCATAATTGGTGCGCATCCTATGTCGCGCAACATTCTAATTGTCAAAACACGGATGACAGCAGGTGCGCCATCTCACCTGTCTCGGAGTAAACTCCAGTCGTGCGTCGGAGCTGACACACACAATTTTTATTTTTTTATTTTAACATAAAGTGCACACAACTGTTACTGAGACTTTTACATTTTACCTGATTTTACCAGAGAGCACACCACAGAGTAGAGAGAGTAATACGAGACAATACAGAGTATACAAACGATATGGATACAACAATTACTATCTCCAACAGTCTCCACTCCAGGGTTCGTCTGCTCCAACGATTGTCGTTTCTCCGGCAGACATGTCGAGCCCAATGCCACTTCATCGTACTAATTCTTCGGGCTGTATTGATAACTTCCATTCGGTGAGGAATGTATGCTCGTTGCGGACCCTTTTGTTACACATAAACCACATTAGGCAGTATAGGTCAAGCAGTGCTTCCAGATAGTGAAAGGTTGCCAGCTGTTACGAATTGAAACTCCTTGTTATTAATTATGTCATTTAAATGTTATAAAAAATATAGAATAAAATATATGACAGTCTTCTGACAATTCTGGAAACGAATGGTGGTCTTATTTATAATATCCTTTTATTAATATTAATGTTCAACACGTTCAGTTAAATTGTGGCGACCGTGACAGCGAAAATGTTGGACTTCGAAAATAGGAAAAAGGAGAGAACCGTGGTGAGACGCATTTTTGATAAATGTGTAAATAATTTAGAAGCCGCGATAGACCACTATGAGACAGCTATAGAGACTCAAATAATGTACGAGATATTGAAAGAAAAGTACGAGCATTTACTTCGTCTTGACGAAATAATCTTAGGTTTTTATTTGACTGATATAGACGAAGAAATGTTAGAAAATGAGTTAGAAGGAGTTATGGAATATAAGTCGCGGATGAGGAGAATGGATGCAAAATATAAACGATTAGCAGCTCCAACGGATTCCGAGACTGAAACCATAATACCACCTAAAAACATAACGTTGCCGAAATTGCAACTGTCAAAATTTGATTGCGATGTACGCCATTTTCCTGACAATATTCATAGATTTTGGGAGAGGAGCAAACCGCAGAATGAAGGCGTATCGGATAAACTTCGTAATCTATTTGAATTCACAAGGAATTTGAAGGAAGTTGAACCTGAGCAAAGGATTGCAATCAAGAAGAAGGTTATCAACGGAAATATCAACTGCAACCTGGAAGAAGATGAGAGTAAGCCCGCCTATGTAGAGAATGACATTATTGAGAACCTTAATATTCCAGTGTCAGGAAAAGAACAACTGATGCACTGTTTGTTTGGTGAAGTACAGAGAAAGTCCAAGGAGCATGTATATAACTATACGAATAATTCACTAACCAATAAAACAAAAATGAATTATATATTATATGTTCATTGGGAATACAGTCAGACGGCAGTAGAACTCAAACTTGGATGGACATTGCAGTGGCACCAGGTTACTGGACTTTGGAGACATTTGATACCCGAGATGCTATGGGAGATAAGAGTGAAGTGGAAAATGAAACGGACGCTTGGCTAAATTCTGGCGCATACGAAATTGCGTCGCTAAATGAAATACGATATTTTTGTTGTTTGAAAATATGTATAGAGATAAGTTTAAGTTTGATTTTGGTTTTCTCTTTAACAATAACTATTTTCTTAGGCGTGGGAGGATGTTACGAATTGAAACTCCTTGTTATTAATTATGTCATTTAAATGTTATAAAAAATATAGAATAAAATATATGACAGTCTCCTGACTAAACTGAAAACGTATGGTGGTTTAAATTATAAAATCCTTTAATATTTAATATTAATCCTAGTTCAGCACGTTCAGTAAAACCAGCCGTGTATTCCCAGTAGTTCCAGTAGAGTAGTCCCATTATGGGACTACTGATATTTTTTTCCCAGAGGTTCGGGAACAATTTGACCTACATTGTCAACCCGGCTTTGTTTGTTTTTTGAAAACCTTTAAAAAAAATGTTTATTATCTAGTTACGGACTATGCAATGAAACACTTAAGTACCTACTAATAATTACAACACAAATATTATTACAACACAATTTTTGACGTTTCATGTTCTGTTGGCTATTATTTGATGATTTGTTGAGTTAGTCATAATAGTGTGACATGTTTATTCATTTTAGGACAACCTACAAATCTTACACTATTACAGCATAACACTAAGTGCTTAACAATCTTTCTAAGGGCAGACTTAATTATAGGTTGCCACGGCATGCATAACTGGACTAGATTGGACAAAGCCTTAGCTTTAAGTATATTTGTTCTACAAAAAGTTACCATGAAGTTTGTATTAACCAAACTATAATATAAATAACCATGTATAAACTATGCGTTTTATGCGACTGAGTATCACACGCAACTACTGGGAATTGAAATCCCAATAGACCCAGTCAGTGGAACCTCTGGGAAAAAAATTAGTATTCCTATCATGGGACTACTCCACTGGGACTAGTGGGAATACACGTTGCCAGCCTGTCGCCCACATAAAAGGAGCAACCCAAAAAGTAACAATCCTTCAGTTAAACAAAAAGCCAACATCCAG
Organism: Elophila nymphaeata; assembly: GCA_955850985.1. Taxonomy (NCBI): domain Eukaryota; kingdom Metazoa; phylum Arthropoda; class Insecta; order Lepidoptera; family Crambidae; genus Elophila; species Elophila nymphaeata. The sequence continues at coordinate 13,680,680 of OY039092.1, forward strand.
AACAACCAACTCATGATCATCTCAGCAGTATATCAATACACAGAAAACGGAAAAACGGTTCATTTTTCCTAACAGCATGCTAACTTTTTCCATATGAATATCCCTACTAATATTATAAATGCGAAAGTAACTCTGTCTGTCTGTCTGTCCATGAAACTTTGAATAGCCCTTGATAAGAAATAAATAAATATCAATTCTAGCGTTTTTGAAATATTGACACATGTGGGGATGGAACGCTTTCCCGCCTAGCACCCAAACAAAATTAGATGAAATTTGGTACAAAAATAGACTATACCTGAGATAGAATATAAGCTAAATTTTGTTGTAAAAAGGGCATTAAGGGGTTAAAATAACGGATCAAAATTGGTATGGGATTCCTTATTTGTCGAAGATAATGAAACTTTGAATAATGTAACCATGAAACTTTGTATTTAAAGCATGTAATAAGAAGAAAAAAAATTGTTGTAGCGTTTTTGAAATTTTGATACACGTGTGGGGATGAAATAGAGAATAAAAGGTCGTGAGGAAGTTAGCAAAGAATAGAAAAACAAACAACGTAGTTTATTAAAATGAATTAAAATATGCTATTTACAGTAACCTAACAGCAGTTTGTGCCAAGAAGTGGGTATTTTCACTTTACGGTCAAGTGTGGCATACAATAATTAAATGTACAACTTGTTATCTTATACTTAGAAGATTTAGTTCGTTTAAGCGTGACTGTTATACATATGCTATCATCATCAAGTACACATGTGGTCGGCCCGGGCTCGCTCGTAAAAGGCCGGCTGCGCGCAGTAAGTCAGCGCCCTGGACGACAGCCAGTTCTGGCGACACCGCACACAAAGGCACCGGATATTTTATTCGATATTGAATAGCATTTGCTTCTTTTGTCAATGAGTTACAACTTTATTTAGCATCAACAACGACTGTGATTGATGTTAGGTTTACGATTTTGTCTATTTATTTAAGGATGCCATAAACAGTATTATACAATTTTGAAGTGCCCGGACTTGAGACCGCAGGCGTAGGGTTAATCACTCACTCGTTCGGTAGTCTTATACTTAGAAGTATATTTGTGAATCACTCGCTTTGCTCGTCATTTAATTCTAGACTATTTCGCTGGTTCGTGATTTAATATCGGCACTCGCAGCAAAAAATAACTTTGTTGAACAAATAACTATTGTACTTATCTCGGACTTATAATAAAGCTTAAAATCAGGCCTGGTTGCAAATAAAATCTTTGAGGCAATCTGAAAATATTCTACTTTTAAATTGAACCAAAACCTGTAGCAGTGTGTCGATAGCAAGATAATGCACCGACACCAAATAATTGATTATTGAGATAGTAGAAGTTTCCATCACAAGCACTCGCCAGAGGCACCCTCGGGCGTGTCGCTTTCCGACACGGACGCCCTAGGGACGCTAGGCGGTCGAGAGACTCCCCACGGGGGAGATGCTCGGTCGCCCAGTAATCCCCTAGGAACGTTCGACCTACAGGCTTAAGGACGCCCCAAGGTCTTCGCCTTCATAAAAACCCGGTGACGCAGAAAATGTCATCAGAGACAATCTGCAATAGATTTCAAAAAAAAAAAGCACTTGCCTCTTTCGCCACTCCCGTGATAGTATCATCGTGTTAAATTGAAGAGAAAACCCACAGCAAGATGGTCGTAATTGACAATGCTCAAACAATTCTCAATTCAATTATCTTCTAGATAAGTCTGTGTGCTCAGCGTCGCAATCAGCGAAGTGATATTGCGTGTAGTGATAAATATACGTCGCCGGGGCTCCAGCGGCATTTGTTCTAGATCAAGAAATGGGCTGAGTATCTTCCTCTTAAATATGTAGTTAATATGTCTACGTCTACATTGTTATATTTGTTTTGAGCCTTCAAATACAAAAGCTCACTCTTTGCGATAAGGCCGCGAATGGTTTTCAATCCCCGACGCAAAAAAATGGTGTTATAAGTTTGACGTGTCTGTGTGTCATCTGTGGCATTGTAGCTCCTAAACGAATGGACTCCTTTTGATGCGGTTTTTTATAGACTGACGTGATCGTGGTGGTTCTTAGCTAGAAAACTTGTCATCAGGTTAAAACAAGTGACTTTATCATCATCAACATCTCATATAATGTCCCCACCTCGGGCTCGAGCCTACCCCACATTAGGGGCGATTAGTCCTTAGTCAACCACGCTGGCCAAGTGCCGGTTGGTCGACTTCACATAACCTGAATTTCTTCATAGGTGTGTGCAGGTTTCTTCACGATGTTTTCCTTCACCGTAAAAGCGTCGAATAAACGTATTATGAATACAAAATTTGAAAACACGTACCAATCGTGGCGGGGATCGAACCGGTACCTCCCAGGTGGGAGACAACGCCCTTACGCACTACGCCACCGACGCTTCTCATCGTTGTGTTATTATTGTTAAGTAAAACAGAAATTACTCTAGTAATTTCACTTACATTTTGGTTTGCCTGTTAATATTATAGGTACGCATTCTAATACAAGAGGGAGTTGTTTCTTAAGAAAAATAAGATAACTAAATATTCGAAATTCAAAATTCTAGATTTTCTCCAACAACTTGTAAAAACCAAATAGGTAGGTATGATATTTGAATAAATGAATAATTCGCGAAACAGATTGCTGCTAAAGCTTTCTTATTACATACAATGCAAATGTTTTACCAACTTTATATTTTTATGTACAAGGAAAACTGAATAAATATCAAAAATATTTTTTATCAAATAAATGAAAAATACTTTAGATTACTAGTATAAAACAAAGTCGCTCTTTCTGTATCTTAGAAGTTTTAAACTACACAACTGATTTCAATACGATCATCAATAGATACAGTGATTCAAGAGGATGGTTTAGAAGTTTATTTCTTAGGTTGACGTAACTACTCTAAGTAGGTACTATCCGTGCGAAGCCGGGGCGGGTCGCTAGTTTTATATTAAGTAAAAGAGATACAGCGAACACATTTTTTTAACACTTCAAATCATCATCGTTTGACTGTCTGCTTCCAATAATTTTTTTATATATATATTAAGGATTTTCTCCCGAGTTCTTGTTGTAAAAACACGTGTTGAGAGACTCCATTTTTAACCTCAATCAACCGTACAATTGTCTGTTACTATAAGTACATTTTCACTTGACATTGGCGAAATGTGTAAGTAATCTTTATGTGTAGCGATCGCCATGCAATCGCCTCTGGCAATTTTGTCTATGATAGTTTAAAGCCGGCGCCAGACATGTGTTCAAATGCGCAAATACCTACAAAGTCACGGAGTGTGGCACGGGCATTTGAGTATAATTATGTGCAAAGTTTGAACACACATTTGAAGTCAAAAGGACATACAAATGTGTGTACAATCTTTGATTGCCATGTCTGGCGCCGACTTAAGAGAAATTTAAAAAATCCATGGAAACCATAAAAGTGGATTATTTAGTTTCCTGCTAAATTACTTTTTTTTACGATGTGACAGCTAGGATTTTGGACATTTTATTTAAAGAAGACGAAGAATATTAATTATTTAGGTGCGCATTTTCTTACATAACTTTTCAATCCCTATTATTGGAGGTCCGAAAATATTTCTCATACCATTTAAAACCATAATGATCATTCTTCATAACAAATCATTCTTCATAACTTCATAAAACATAATCATTGAAATTCATAATATCATTAATCATAAATTTTTGGGCGAGTCTAGTGTTTTATGCACCTATATGGCTGGGTGATGGGTAGGTTAGGGTTATTTTTTTTTATGACCAGGCGGAGTGCACTGTTTTTGTAAACAATAAGGTAGTTACAGTATTAATAAAAAAAATTTGATCACTAACTGTTATGAGCTCCGTTGATAGTAATAAAAATGTATGAATAAAAAAAGTATGAAAAATAAAATTATGAAGAGTGATTATTATGAACACAAATCGGTAGTAAGACAAAGAATAGGATTTAGAATATTATGTGAGCCAATATGGACCCTAATTATTTACATTATTACTTGTCCGCTTTTATTTCCAGTACTTATAGAAACCGCGATCGAAAAACCAGTCGTCACCGCATCGCAGTGCGCCGTGTTGCTACATTGCGCCATTACCTGAGCTGCCGTCCGTTAACTAGAAGGGCGTTAACCCTCAGGGGGTCGATTTTGAGATTTTAATGCCATCGTATGTAGGAAAAAAATCTTTATCGATCTGTCTAGGAATCATCTTTGTAACGTTTATAGTTTTTGAAATAGTTTAAGCAAATAAGTCGTTAAACACGAAAAAGATAACAGTTTACACAACTGAAAGTACGTTAACCATCGATGCCTAACTAAAAGGTCACATGCAGCCCTTAATGCTTTAATATTTGAGATATTTTTAAAGCGGTGCTTAGCAAAAAAGACGCTTTTCAAGAGTATTACACAAGAAAGTCGTAAAGATACTTTAATTACTTTTAAGCCAAGATTTAGTCTTGCAATTTACATTAAAATCCTAGGCTAAAAAGGGCGTTTTCTGAAAATACTACATTAGAAGGACGTTAAAATCTGTTAACACCTTTTTAGCGTAGGATTCGTAAAGTTTAAATCAAGGAATACTTTTCACAAATATTATACCGCCTTTAGCTACTCAGATTATGGTACGAATCCTCCGTTAGAAGGACGCTAAGCTACAATACTTAGCTAAAAAGACGCAATCTGCTCTCGCCTCTCTTTCCGCCCCGGCGCACTGGGGAGCGTCCCTAGTTGCCACAAAGAGAGTATGTACTCGTATATGTTTGAAGACTAATATAATAGCGCGTAGGCTGTCGTCGTAGGAGGACACGCACCGCAAAGCGTGAGGAACCCGCCAAAACTTTACAATGGCTGACAAAACGCCTATGTAGAATACTATTATTTTGAAGTATTGCATACTTCAAAATAATAGTATTCACATAATAAATGCAGTAAATAATATATCTGTACGTATTATATTGAGGTGAAATTATGCGCGTTTCTTTGTATTATGGAGGAATGTGTTGCGGATGTATGAACCATATCCCCTTTGCCAATGTGTTATCTGTGTACCGCGTCCCTTTACTACTCTCTCTGCTCGCGCCTCTCGGTAACCTCACATACTATAAAGCATAATTATTTTGTAAAGTTATATTAAATAAACTATAGTTCTCAGTTATTAGCTGTTTTAATTACAATAGGTTATGGGCCATTTCTAAATCGGCTATAAGTTAAAATATTTTTTTGCAAAATTTAGCTTCCGCAAAGTACCGCGTTTTCAAAGTGAGGTTAGATCGCCGACAATCTTTTATTTTCAGCTTTATTTCAGCAATCCAATCAGTTTCCGAAGCAATGTCTATTAACACCGTGCAAATTGATAAACTGACCGGGAGAAATAATTATAACACATGGAAATTTGCTGTAAAATCATACTTGGAGCACGAGGAGCTTTGGTCATACGTGGACCCAGCCCAGGAGACAATAGATTTGAAGAAAGATGTCAAAGCCAGAAGCAAAATAATTCTGCTGGTCGATCCTAGTAACTTTCATCATATAGAAGAAGCAAAAACTGCACGGGAAGTATGGATCAAATTGCAGTCTGCATTTGAAGACTCCGGATTGTACAGGAAAGTAGCTTTACTTCGAAATCTCATTAATACAAACCTTGACAATTGCACAGACATCGAGGAATATGTTAATAATATAGTCTCAACTTCTCATAAATTAAGAAACATAGGTTTTGCAGTTGATGATGAATGGCTAGGCACATTAATGTTAGCGGGTTTGCCTGACCAATACAAACCTATGATCATGGGACTAGAAAGTTCTGGTGTCAAAATAAGTGCAGATTCAATAAAAACTAAGTTATTACAAGAAGTAAAAAAAGAGTCTGACACTTCTGCATTGTACACAAAACATAAATATCCCCAAAAGAAATATAATGTTCCCCAGAATACTCAGTATAGGCCCCGAGGTCCCCGTTGCTACAATTGTAATAAATATGGGCACTTAAGTAAAAACTGTTTCTTTAATAAAAAAAGATAAAACAGGTACTAACAAAAATTATGCTGCAGTTTTTTCAGCTAGTATTACATCAATGGATAACAATGACTGGTATGTGGATTCAGGTGCGTCTATGCACATGACAAGAAGGTCTGATTGGCTGTATGAAATGAAAACACCTCCGATACAAGCTATAAAGGTGGCCAATAATTCTTCAGTTACCGTACAGAAGATGGGAAACTTGGATCTCAATCTCCTTTGTCATGATGGTGAAGTAAATCCAGTCCAGGTGAGAGACATTTTATTTATACCAGAACTGAGCACAAACTTGCTGTCGGTTAGTCAGCTAGTTAAGAATGGTTGTCAAGTCAATTTCCATAACACTGGATGCAATATTTATAATAAAGATAAACAATTAGTAGCAACGGCAAGACTAATCAACAACATGTACCAATTGAATGTTGTTGAAGGGAATGCATATGCCACTTGTAGCACTGAAAGCATAGATGTTTGGCACCGAAGAATGGGACATCTCAATTATAATGATGTTAAAAAACTAGAAATCTGTACAGACGGGGCAAAAATAAATGAAGGTGATAGCAAAGTGACATGTGTTCCTTGTTTAAAAGGAAAACAAACTAGATATCCATTCAAAAATAAAGGTACAAGAGCTACCTCATTACTTGAACTTATTCATTCTGACTTATGTGGACCCATGGAGTGCGCCTCACTAGGAGGAGCAAAGTATTTCATAACCTTTATAGACGACTACTCAAGAAAAGTATTTGTTTATTTCTTAAAAAATAAATTGGATGTTACTTCTGTATTTCATAAATTCAAATGTGAAGTAGAAAACGAATTGGGACAAAAAATAAAAATCATCCGTACAGACAATGGTACTGAGTATTGTAACAATGAGTTTTCAAAGTATCTTACAGACTCCGGTATCAAGCATCAAACAACAACACCCTACACACCCGAGCAGAACGGCTTGAGTGAAAGGAAGAACAGGACACTAGTAGAACGTGCCAAATGCATGCTAAGTGATGCAAGTCTGCCAAAAATGTATTGGGCTGAAGCTGTCTCAACTGCAGCATACATAATAAATAGATGCCCATCACGAGTACTTGATGATAAAACACCATTAGAGATGTGGTCTGGTAAGAAACCTAACATAAGTCATATGAAAATATTTGGCTGCCGAGCCATGGTTCATGTACCAAAACAACAACGACAGAAATGGGATTGTAAATCAACAGAAATGAGACTAGTTGGTTACTGTGAAAATAGTAAAGGTTACAGATTATTGGACTTAAAAAAAAAAGTAGTTTTGAAAAGTAGAGATGTTGTGTTCATAAAAGAAAAAGAAGAAAATTTAAAATCAACGTTACAAGAGGAAATAAATACATGTTCACTAGAGTTAAAAAAAATACTTCCAAGTACAGTTGTGATAGAAACAAATTCAAATAGTAAGTCAAGTGATGAAGTGCATACTTCTCAGGGCACATCATTGTCAGATGAGAGTACGTCATTTTTAGATGCAAATGATAATACATATGTGCCAAATAGCGACGTATCTACAGACGACAGTGTTATAGAACAAAGAAGTAATATTAATCTGAGACCCAGAGGTAAAAAATTTTTACAAAGACTTGATGATACAGATGACTCGGATAATAACCTTTATTGTGCATACATGGCTTCAGACACTGATCCGACATGTTTAGAAGAAGCCTTGTCATCTGAGAACTCTCAACAATGGATACAGGCAATGAATGATGAATACAGGTCCCTGATAGACAATAATACTTGGACATTAATGAAACTACCACCTGGAAAGAAAGCCCTGCCATGTAAATGGATATATAAAACAAAAAAAGATCAAAAGGGAAATATTGTACAACATAAGGCCCGTTTAGTAATAAAAGGCTGTGCACAAAAGAAGGGTATAGATTACAATGAAGTTTATTCACCAGTTGTAAGATATACATCAATCCGTTATTTACTGGCTCTGGCTACAAAGTACAACTTGGATATTGAACAAATGGACGCTGTTTCAGCATTTTTACAAGGCAATATTGAGGAAGAAATTTATATGATTCAGCCACCAATGTATGAAACAAGTGAAGTCTCTGAAGTATGTTTACTTAAAAAATCTTTGTATGGCTTGAAACAAGCCAGCCGAAACTGGAACAAAAAGCTAGATGCTACACTCAAAGAAATTGGTCTTTTTCGCTCTAACATTGATCCATGCATATACTACAAAATTGTTAGTGAGAGTGATATAACACTTTTAGCTATATATGTAGACGATCTGATTTTATTTACAAATTCTCAGAGTTCCCAAATATATATAAAGAGAAGCCTATGTGAAAAATTCAACATGAAAGATATAGGAGAAATGAAATACTGCATTGGACTTCATGTTTCAAGAGACCGGAGAAATGGTTTTATGTACATAGACCAAATTAACTATATAAAAGAGATCTTACAAAATTATGGAATGTCAGATTGTAAACCCGTAAATACACCAATTGACCCTCACACAAAGTTACATTCAACTGATGAAAATGCTATATTGAAAAATATACCATATCAAGAAATAATTGGATGTTTATTATATCTATCTCAGGGTACACGACCTGACATCAGCTATGTTGTTAATTATCTTAGTAAATATAATAACAAGCCAGAAATGAAGCACTGGGTAACACTAAAACGTGTAATGAGGTATCTGAGAGGAACTATAAATTACAAATTAACTTACAAACAATGTAAAAATGAAGAGATAACTCATGGTTATTGTGATGCTGATTGGGCAAGTGCTGAGGATGATCGACGTTCATGTACTGGATACACTTTTATCTTTCAGGGAGGATCCATATGCTGGAACTCAAAGAGACAACCCACCGTAGCCTTGTCAACAACTGAAGCGGAATACATGTCTCTATCTGCATGTACACAGGAAGCGCTATGGTTAAAACAGCTACAGGAGGAGTTTTGGCCTCATCTTAAGCATCATAGTATAATTATTTATTGTGATAATCAGAGTTGCATTAAACTTTCAGAGTCTGATGGTTACAATTGCAGGACCAAACACATAGATGTCAGACACCATTTTGTGAAGGACAAAATTAATGAAAAGAAGATAAAGGTGGAGTATGTGAACACTGGAGAGATGGTTGCCGATATACTAACCAAAGCCACCCCACATGCCAGGATATGCTATTTGTCCAGCAAGATGGGTCTATGTTCAAGGGAGGATGTTGCGGATGTATGAACCATATCCCCTTTGCCAATGTGTTATCTGTGTACCGCGTCCCTTTACTACTCTCTCTGCTCGCGCCTCTCGGTAACCTCACATACTATAAAGCATAATTATTTTGTAAAGTTATATTAAATAAACTATAGTTCTCAGTTATTAGCTGTTTTAATTACAATAGAATGGCTTAGACTAATAACCCGTTTTTAAAATTATTTGTTTGAATTATTTAATTATGACAATTTTATTGCTTGCTTCATCTCATCATATGTTGGGACTGACCATGCTTTACTTTACCGACAGTCGACATGTTTTATTTTTTCCCTCTATCTCAATTCAATAGTACAAGAGGAAATTACGCGTTCTTACTCGGACAGCACGATATCTTGCCGTCAAACTTTACGCATGGCCAATATGGCCATACATCATCGATGTTTATGAAATTTTGTTAAACACAAACCACATAAAGTTGGCGCCACTTTCATGACCTAACAAAACATTTGAACGAGACGTTTCCCTTATATATCACTTGATATAACCACTTGCGAATAATGGTCACCTTCCCAAACACAACCAACGCCAACACCTGCGCTTGAAGTCCAGGATTTGACTTGTTACGAAGAAATGTCATCTGTACCTGAACAACAGCAACTATGTGAACTTAATAATGGGCAATCGGGCATAGTCCAACAAATAACAAAATAAACGATAATTTGCAATATTTTTAGTTCGCGTTGGAATCGTAGCCACAGTTTGTCGGTGACGTACATAGTACAACGTAGACCAGCACGCGTAGTCCTTAAAAGGAAGGATGGTGGGAAAAAAGCTCCTCTGAGCACTCGCCGTGGTACAGACGCTAGAATGCGCTCAATGGGGCTCAAGAAGTTCAATCACCTCTTCGTCGCCGATGATGCCAGCCGCGCGACGCTGCAACCTATCCAAAGCATCGAGTAAGTACTTGACAGAGCCATCCCACAGGTGCGAGCAATACTCCACGCAGGACCGTACTTGCGTCTTGTAAAGCAAGCACAGGTTGATTTGGCGTGAAAAAACGCCGCACCTTGTTCAGGGCTTCAAGTTTCTGTGAAGCTGTTTTTATCAGCCTTTCGATGTAGTTCTTCGGATTCAAGTCGCTGCGAACCTCCATGCCGAGCAAAGTGATACTTCTCTATAGCGTTAGTGTTGTGCCCTGGAGAGAGGGAAAGGAAAGGAATGGCGAGTATTAGCCTATACGCGCACAACTGAGCTTTCTTAACATTGAAGTCAACCAGATTTGCCGTACCTCATTAAGAATCAAGGTCGAGCTCTAGGTTGAGTTCAATGACAAGATTCTCATGACTCTCCACGGTTTCCGCTCATCCAGCTTTTGCGTCTCCGAAGTAGCCCGCATGCACTGTACTGTCGTCTGCAATTAGCAATGGATGTTACGAAGAGGAATCATATCATTGATATGCAGAAGAAACAGTGCAGGGGATAAAACGGATCCCTGGGGACACCGAACCGAAATATAATTTAGTACTTATTTCTTTCTAAAACATTTAAATGTTCAAGTAAAGGGCCAAAACGAGTTCTATAGATACCAAACTACTTAATTAATTACTAAGCTAAGTGTTTTTTTTATGTCTTCGTTGTAATACCTTTTTAAAAATGTTATTTAAAGTTCGTGCTCATAAAGTTGTTGTTCATGCATGTTCACAAACAAAGTTTTAGTTATTTCCACAGATATATCAATCTAAGGAGATCGGTCGAATCGCCGAGTTCATAGGAAGACCGAGTGTCGTGATCAGCGGCCGTACTACATAACATGGTTCTAGTTGAGCATGCCGTAATATACACTATCGTTGCGCGCGTCGTAAGGACTGCGAAGTAATTAAAGTTAAGCACAGCCGCAAGGGAGATTGATCAAATCGCTGAGTTCATAGAAAGTCCGAGTGACGCGATCAGCGGCCGTACTACATTAAATGGTTTAAGTTGAGCATGCCGTAATGTACACTATTGATTGCGCGCATATTAAGGACTGCAAAGCAATGGACGTTAAGCACATCATCATCATCATCATCATTTCAGCCGAGAGACGCCCACTGTTGGACATAGGCCTCCCCCAAGGATCTCCAAACCGGTCGGTCCTGCGCTGCCCGCATCCAGCGGCTTCCCGCGACCTTAACTAGATCGTCAGTCCACCTTGTGGGGGGCCTACCAACGCTGCGTTTCCCGGTACGTGGTCGCCACTCGAGGACCTTTCCGCCCCAACGGCCGTCAGTCCTTCTCGCAATGTGCCCTGCCCACTGCCACTTGAGGTTCGCAATTCTTTGGCCTATGTCGGTGACCTTGGTTCTCCTGCGGATCTCATCATTTCTGATATGATCACGCAGAGAAACTCCGAGCATAGCCCTCTCCATTGCCCTTTGGGTGACCTTGAGCCTTCTTATGAGGCCCATTGTAAGCGGCCACGTTTCGGTTCCGTAAGTCATCACTGGCAACACACACGAATTAAAGACTTTCGTCTTGAGACACTGCGGTAGATGGGCCGAGAATATGCCGCGTAGCTTCCCGAACGCTGCCCAGCCGAGTTGGATTCGTCGATTGACCTCTTTCTGGAAGTTGGACTTACCCAGTTGGACTGTTTGTCCCAGGTAAACATAATCGTCGACAACTTCCAGTGTAGAGCTTCCAACCTTTACAGGAGTGGGTGCAACATGGATATTAGACATGATTTTCGTCTTATCCATGTTCATTTTAAGACCCACTTGTTGGGAGACTCTACAGAGATCGTCGAGCATTGCGCCCAGGTCTTCCAAGGTCTCAGCCATAACCACGATATCATCTGCAAAGCGAAGGTGAGTCATGTACTCGCCATTTATGTTGATGCCAAGCCCTCTCCAGTCCAGAAGCTTAAACGCGTCCTCCAACGCAGCTGTGAACAGTTTCGGCGATATAACATCACCCTGTCTCACGCCTCGCTGGAGCTGTATGGGTTTTGAATTCTGGTCCTGAAGGCGAACTGACATAGTGGCGTTTTCGTACAGTGACCGCAACACTTGGATGTATCGGTAGTCTATGTGGCACCTCTGGAGTGACTGGAGCACTGCCCAGGTCTCGACAGAATCGAAGGCTTTCTCATAGTCTACGAACGCTAAGCATAATGGCAGGTTATACTCTTCGGTCTTCTGTATAACCTGCCGCAGCGTATGTATGTGATCTATGGTACTGAAGCCTTTTCGGAATCCGGCTTGTTCGGGAGGCTGGAAGTCGTCAAACCTGCGCGCGAGACGATTCGTTATAACTCTTGAAAACAGCTTGTAAACATGACTCAGCAGCGTGATGGGTCTATAGTTCTTCAATTGGGCCCTGTCGCCCTTTTTGAAGAAGAGTCTCACCACGCCGCCATGCCATGCCTCTGGCGTTTTGCCCTCGAGTATAACGGAGTTAAATAGCCTCTGAAGAGCTTTCAGGACCGGTCGTCCACCTGCTTTCAGAAGCTCCGCTGTCACTCCGTCATCACCCGGCGCCTTGTTGTTCTTAAGCTGTTTAAGAGCTACACTAATCTCGTACAGGCTGACGTCCGGGATATCTTCGGTATAGTGTCGGGTTAATTTGGCTCTTGGATCGGTGGCCTGAATGACAGGTGGGTGTGATGTCGCGTAAAGCTGTCCATAAAAGTTTTCAATCTCGGCCAAAAGCTCAGGTCGTGATGTGATGGTTCTGCCGTCCTCTGTCTTCAGCTTCGTCAGCAAGCTCTCTCCAAGCGACAAATCTCTAGCGAACACTTTGGAGCCTTTGTTCCGCTCGATGGCCTCTTTAATACGTTCTGTATTAAATTGGCGTATGTCGCGAGTTAAGCACTTGGAGATATGTTTGTTGAGCTGCCGACGCCTACGAGCATCTTCAGAAGACTGCAGAACCATCCCTCGTCTTTCCTCCATCAGCTTTAATGTGGGCTCTGAGATTTTCTTCGCTTTTTTGGTAGGCTGGGTTTGAAAAGTTTTGAACCCACCGTAAGAACAGCTTCCACGAACCTGTCATTGTAAGTGTCCACATCTATGCAGTCCTCCAGGCATTCGAAGCGATTTTGCAGTTCGAGTTGAAAGCGCTCGGGGTTTTGGATCTGGATGGCTTCAGGGCGGAGCGTAGACTTCATCAGTCGATACCGTTCGGATTTGACGTTGAGATTCAATGTGCCTCTTACCATTCGGTGATCGCTTCCCGTGTTAAACGAATTGATCACAGAGACATCATTGAATATCCGAGTCTTAGTCGACATGATGAAGTCAATCTCATTTTTTGTTGTACCATCCGTACTTTCCCAGGTCCATTTCCGATGCAGCCGTTTCTTGAAGAAAGAGTTCATCATATAGAGTCCCTCTCTCTCCATATATTCGGCTAGCATTTGTCCACGGTAGTTCCGGATTCCAGTTCCAAATTGCCCCACTTTCAACTCATCATCGCCACGTTTGCCTAGCCTTGCGTTGAAGTCTCCCATTGCAACAGTGTAGTGGGTCCTGGAAGCATGTATTGCCCGAGAAATGTCCTCATACATTACTTCCACTTCCTCGTCGGGGTGTGTCGAGGTCGGGGCGTATACCTGTATGACCTTCAACGAATACCGTTTGGTGATTCTGAGTATAAGGTACGCCACCCTATTCGACACACTTTCGATCTGTACAATGTTGTTCACGAGAGACTTGTGGACAATAAACCCGACACCACCTTGGGACAGATCTTCGCCCTCCCGGAAATAGAGTAGGTTGCCGGATTTAAGAATCACCGTGTCCTCGCCCTGTCTTCGGACTTCGGATAATCCCACTATACTCCAGCGAATCCTACTCAATTCTTCCTCTAGTTCCAGCAGCTTCTCCTCGGTCCGCAGTGTGCGTGTGTTATATGTTGCCAGGGCCAAAGTCGTATGACGGGAGATCATCGCCGCCCGGGGATTCTTGGCACCCCTGGTCCCGGCACCTCGCCAACGTCCGTCGCCGCTGGCACGGCCTCCGGTACCGCCGGGCACTTGGGGCCTTGTGTTGGGTTTGTATACCATTTTGGGGGGGTTTGGGCCTTTTCCCACCACGCTGGCCCAGTGCGGGTTGGTGGGGAGCGCCAGAGCCTCGTCTGTTGTTCGGCAGGGTGTACCGCGTGCAGGTGAGGTTGACTTGGGTTCCGTCAGCTGTTGTTTGGAACCCCTTACACCCCGTTAAGCACAGCCGCAATGTAATTAATATTGTTTTTTAAATATAAATCTAAGTTTTACGCTTCTTACGTGTGAAAAGTTATTCCATTACTTGATATACATATAACTAATTCACTGCAATGATTGCATGTTACAGTTGAACAGGATGACATTTTGAAAGAAAAACGGATATTTCTTTCTGTCATACGTACGTATTCACTCGACTTTATCGGACGGCGAACTGGCGGCAATATATGCCTACTGGGCATAGACTTGTCACAGGTTAAACGCCAGCTTGGCCTATCTCCTTGTATTATTAATTCTGTGGTTATTTCAGAAAGGTCCTTATTGCGTTGCAGTTTTTTTTTGTTTTATGTCGTAGGTGTAATAACTTTTTAAAAGTTTTATTTAAAGTTCATGTTATTTATTATATGTTGTTGTTCATGTTTCCAAACAAAGTTTTAGTTGTTTTACAAAAGTTCCTCTTGTTTTTATTTTTTTTAATAAGTTTATTGATTCATTTCGTTTACCTTTGGGAATATTTAATCCCAAATACTTAACTAAATAGTCGTTTATTGTCAAAGGTTCAAAGCTTAACGGCTTTAAAGTGTAGTAATAGTGTGTTAAAACACTCCTAATAAAACAAAAAAAGACACTAAATTCAAATGCTTGCCTAAAAAGACACTAACAGACTGTTGTGTTTATATAGTGAAGTTTGAATAATAAATGGAAATTAGCAATACATAACTTTAAAGCCATTAAGTACCTTAACGCCATTTTAGTTAAGTAATTTCGAATAATTTTTTTACACAAAAAAATTAAATTTTATTTACGATGGAATCATAAACTATAAGGTCGCTAAGGGGTACTTAGCGACTTTCTAGTATAGTTTTTATATTCAATTCGCCAAAATATGCACTGCTAAAAAGCAAAAAAGCTATTTTCTTTACTTAAAAGAAGTTATTTTTAATTAAAACTATCACTATTTACTAGTAAATGTAACAAGCTATATTCGGATGTTTATTTATTTT
Source organism: Elophila nymphaeata (assembly GCA_955850985.1). Lineage (NCBI taxonomy): Eukaryota > Metazoa > Arthropoda > Insecta > Lepidoptera > Crambidae > Elophila > Elophila nymphaeata. The sequence goes on from OY039092.1 coordinate 13,696,118, forward strand.
TTCTACGACCTATAGTTTTCAAGTGGCATATTTTTTAAAGTTTTCGCGCGTTTTTCGCTCATAACTCAAATTTAGATTTTGTGGCTTTGCGCCTTTTTAGTTAACGCACGGCAGTGAGTGGACTTTGTCAATATAATCTTGCAATTAAAAAAGCCTCCTAAGGATAGTGAAGTACCAATAAGTGCGGTAGCGACCACCAGCCGTAATTAAGAGACAATGCGCTTTTCTTAGACCGCGATTGTTCCACGAACAAAACCCGCACAAGATGTTTTTAATATAACGCGTCGATGTTTTTGCACAAACAATTTTCTTGTGAGTTGTTTTGCTTCCATTACAGCCTACAACAGCAAACAACTAGCGCGGAAATACCCAACTTGTTCACTTGGGAATAAAGACGAAGTTTGCGAACACCTGTTCGTCGAAGGAAGTTTTTCGCGCAGAATACAGTTACCTCAACGTGGTACGTTATGTAATTATAGGAATTACCTCGTTGTAGCAGATAATGAGCCTGATGTTGTTTTGTCTGTTCGAGGTTTTTGATAACAGCCAGTGTTAAAGGTCACCGCCAGGGGGCACGTGTTACGCACTCGCTTCCAAGACACGCTTCTGAAGGATTTGAGTATTCTTTTTACATTAATATAATAATAATAATTCAATGTTATTATATTTAAAAAGAGGTAGATAGGTTATTGCTTGCAAAAAGTAGCACCCTAAAAGTAAGCTGATTAGCACACCCGAGCATATCACAACATTATATCTTTCTCGTTTACTCTATTGCTAGATTTCATGTTGTCTTACTCACAACTTACAATACGACCATGTTAACTCGCCACATACGACAACATGAAAACGTAGACTTTAGATGCCGAGTTAATTTGACCGTGTAACATGATGACATTATGGACAATTTTTGACTTTGAATTAGTATAAAGCTATCTACCTCTTTTTAAATATAATTACATTGTATTATTACAATTGCCTCTCTCTTATCGCGTATAAAATATCTTCTATAACTTATCACTCAATTTTACACCAGCAACACTACTCAACGCTCTCATCGATCACATTTATGTTGATTTCATCCATTTTCTCGTTGCCGTGTGACCGTGTGATGCCGGCAGAGTAAAATAGCATTACCCATATCCTCTAATGGGTGTCGTAGAAGGCGACTAATGGACCAGCAAAGGGGTAATGATCACCTTATACTCCGTCCACCAATCCGCATTGGGCAAGCGTGGTGGACTACTGCTTAAGCCTCCTTCGATGACAAGGAGAGGCCTTGTGTCCCAGCAGTGGGTCGAATTATAAAGGCTGTTGTGATGAATAATAATAATAATATATTTCCACCATAATAACTTGTGTTATAGATACTAGATTTCATAAATAAACTTAAATAAATACATAAACAACCACGACTCGTGAACAAATGTTCGTGTTCATCACACAAACATTTGCTCCTACCAGGACTCGAACTCGGACCGCTTGAGGTGTAGGCAGCGTTACTAACCACTCCACCACGACGGCGTCCTACTTATATCACGATATAATAATACTAAACATTAGCCCCTTACTACAAAACGTGGACTTAAGTTAATCGTGGTTTAAAACTGATGCTAACTCTGTCTTGCTTCCAGCATCAATTTTAAACCTTGACTAACTTTAGTCTATGTTTTATAATAAGGTGGTACCTATGTGTATAGTATTATTATATCGTGATATAACTAGGTACATGCACAAGGTCTGAGATGAGACAACGAGCATGTAGGTATTGTATTTTTACACACAGTTCATGACTGTGTGTGAAAATGGCTCATGTGAGATAAAACATACTGTCCAAAATGACATATTCTTATTAAGTACATTATTATTATTATTATAGCCTCTTTATTTTCATAATGAATGACTTACAAAACAAATATCATAGGTTTATCAATACACATTACTTGCATGCATTAAATAACAAAATATTAAAATTATCTAATATAATGTGTACCTAACCAATTACAATCACATTAAAATAATTTCATGTTAAATAAATTTCTAAATAATATAAAAATTGCAAACAAATTCTATTTTAAAATAAATGTAAATAAAATTAAAAAAAATATTTATCTAATTCATTATGAACCCCTCAACGGGTAAAGGCCTCCTCCATTTTGCTCCACTTCTGTCTGTCTTTTGCTTTTGTGATCCAATTTTCACCGGCTTTTCTTACTATGTCATCAACCCATTTTTCTCTCGGTCTACCTCTTTTCCTTTTGTTTGTTGGTCCTTGCCAGGTAGTTACTTTCTGCGTCCATCTTTCCTTGTCCATACGTGCAATATGACCCGCCCATCTCCATTTTAGTTTTTGAGAATGTTCTAAAGCATCTATTATTTTTGTTGTTTTTCTTATATCTGTGTTTCTTTTTCTATGTATCCTTTGTATGTTTAGTATACTCCTTTCCATCGCTCTTTGGCATACTTGTATTTTATTTTTTGTGTTATTATTGTATATCCATGTTTGGCAGCCATATGTAAGACAGGGTAGTAAGCATGAGTACATATATTACGTAATATAGGTAGTCGACTTATGCCACGGAGGACTAGCAGCTTGAATTTGGAGCGCCAGAACTGGGGTAGTAGCGCCACCTTACAGAAGACCATTACATTTTTGTGGTGTTGTGTTTATGTTGGTGAGTAAGGTCGACAGAGCTCCACAGGATAGGAAGGGGGCTAGGGTCGGCAGCACGCGAGTGTGACGTCACTGTTGCAAGCGTCTATAGGCTACGGTGACTGCTTACCATCAGACAGGCTATGCTTGTATACTAACCACTTCACATAAAAAGTATTTCGAAACTAAAAATTCTTTTGAAAGTGAATATGATTTTTTGTAACAGGACAACCTCTGTGGCGACCACTAGTCTGATATAAAAAAGATTTTTTAATAAAAAAATTCCGCCTTCAAAACTAAAAACGAAGAAATAAAAATTCTGTTTATAAAATCTAAATGTTTTTTTGAGGTCGGTCCCAAATATAAGTAACAACGTTTAATCCAAATATTGAGGTTGGCACCGACCTCAAAAAAATATTTTGGTTTTTATAAACAGAATTTTTATTTCTTCGTTTTTAGTTTTGAAGGCGGTTTTTTTTTTTATTTAAAAATATTTTTATTTTTTGCTTTTTAGTGTTTTAAGTATGTAAATTTTCAGGAAACGATCTCGAGATCTTTTAGACACACAAGTGATATCATCGATGTCAATTAAATAGGCATAAGGGATAATTTTAAAACTACTCATCAGATGTCGATTAAATTTGAATGGGACCAAATGACAAGCACGTGCTTCCAAAGGTCGGAAGAATCTTCAAAATCGATACACCCAGTAAAGAGTTATGAGTTAACAAACATAAAAAAACATACAGTCGAATTGATAACCTCCACCTTTTTGAAGTCGGTTGAAAATTGATTGAACTGTCCCAAGTAGCACATTAAGGCTGTACAGCGGCTGCCTTATGGTATACCTAGATACTAAAAGCTGTTTATGATGGTGTTATAAAGGTGTTTACAGCGCATTCTCAGCCTTTATAACTCTTAAATGGGCACAAATTATACAGCCTGTAGTTCACATTTAGTTCACATTTCGTTATAACGGCTTTATAGTAGCATTATATTGGAGTTATTATGGTTCACTAAGCTGTGTTTCAGATGTTTAATAGGACACATGTTACCTCTTAAGCAGCGAAGGCACTAAAAATACGCTCTCCACGGTCATCTTAAGCATCTTTAAGTTTTTGATAACACCGTTTTCAATTTTTAGTGTACTATTTTGACATTCGTCTTTAAATATTCTGCGGTGTCTGTGAACTGTTAATGGTGTCAAAGTATAGTGGAATTATACTGCCTATATATATTTTGGTTAGTATTTATCATGTTAATATCGTGAAATCAATTGGGGACGCGAGTTTTCTGTGAATCTATATATCAATTTCTAGCAAATTTTTTAAGCGCCTCGTATATATTACATTTTTGATTAGAAATATGTAACAAAAATGTCCGTAAAACATATATATTTTTTTCTGTTTAATTTTTAATGGCATAAATTATGCTTTATTATTATTATTATTGGCAGTAGGTATATAGTTAGCATAAATAAAGCGCATTGATTATAAACAAATCATAGAAAACAATATATTTAATGGTGATAAGTAATAATAAAATGGCGCTCCATAAATGCTGCGTAACAGAACTTAGGTGAACCGATATGCCACTTTTGGAATTAAATCATTGTAAATTTACACCAAACTGATACTTTAGGCTGTACGATAGTTCACTAAGGAACTGTTAAAACCAGCATTTTTAGGGTGTAACACGACACCTGCATACAGCAATTATCATATTTTTATACCATTGAAATTCTGTTAAGCAGCCAATGCAATATAAAAATGCTAAATGCTGCAAAAAAGCATTTTTGACAGCATTTTCTACTCAAATACCGTAACAAGTGTATCCATTATTACTGATATAATGCTATTATAAAGATTAAAGTGTAATTCACAGGTTAAAGATCACGGTTGAACCTTAATAAGTGGTTATTAAAGCTAAATGTTCCAATTTACACCAAAAGTGATATGTTAAACTGCTACTTGTGCTACTTGGGTTATTCTCAAATTAAATTGAAATGAAGACAAAAAAAATCATCGTGACAGGAAATTTTCAATTTAATTTTGTATAAATTTCAAACATTTAAAATCGAACCAAACAACATTACAATGTGTTTTATAAAAAAAATCTATTCGTGTGTTTGTCATTAAGCCCATCATAGACGATTGGACCGATTTTGATGACTTTTGTTGCATTTGTTCAAGCGGTTCCGAGAGTGTTTTAGATTCACAATTTGATCCGATAGCACGTGTTTTTTAACAGTACAACGCCTGATATTTTCATGTTGATTTCTTCTGCATTTAATTTTCATTCAAATATTTTTTGAATTAGGTATTGCCACAATTTTTCAATCATAAAAATCTCTTCCATATATTTTTCTGCAACTACTTTTATTAGTATGAACGAACCGCTGTAAATTTTCTGCTACATAATATAAAACCATAAACTTGCGCACGCGCATTGACGCGTGGTTTTACATTAAGTTGTACGACGGCCATGATACGGTGGCGTTGTGATGCACACGTATGTATATTTTATTTACCAAATATGCTGTAATATACTGTTAGCTATTTATGAACGTGGAGACATTGAAAAGGACATAATTGAAAACAGAATAAATGCGGTTCAAATGAGAGTCTTGAGAAGTATGTCTGGTCTAAAAATTGAGTGACAGGTTATACAATGACGTGATAAGAGAGAGATGTGGTTTTAAAGAAGACATATGTGACAAGAATTAAGAAAGGGATGCTCAAATGGTTCAGTCATGTAGAAAGGACGTGTGAAAGTAATTGACGAAAAGGATATACTTATGAATCGGAAGTTCTTCCCTATTTTTCAATGTGGGAGCGCTTCGAGGAATAAAATTTCCATATTAATTGTGAAGCGCTCCTTTTATTAGCAGTTATGTAAAGGGGCGCTTCGAGGAATAGTTTTGGGGCGCTTCGTTGGGAGCGCTCCAAAATGGGAGCGCTTGTAGGAATACCTCAAACGAAGATGCGGGACGAGCAAGACCTAAACGTTTATTGATCAGATCGAATACATCTTGAAAAAGAGTCAGGTCAAAATTACTCGAAATGCTAACCATGTTTGAGGACTGTGATGACAGTAGATGAAGCTAAAGAAATATGTAAGGATAGCAGCAAGTGGACATAAGTGATCTATGCCTATCACTGTGGGAAAAAGGCGTGACTTTATGAATGTATGAAAATCAGATATATTTTCAAAAAATGAACGAGTAGGTCCTCTAGGCTGGTATAATTACGGGCATAAGAAGGCGGCACTGACCACCCGTCTTCCAGCCCTAAGTTGTGGCAAATAATCCTTTGTAAACGTTAACATTGTATTACTAAGATTGACAATTGCGAATGTTGTCAGGCGACGGGTGGACCAACATGCTGGTGTGGCTGGCGTTAGTGATGGCCCCGAGTGGATACTTAGCACAACTCGGTAACTAATCTTTTATTTTTTGCAAAATATTTGACTTATATTTGAGCGCTCTAACTATTGCAGTGCCTCTACCTTACAGAAGACCGCTGTCAAATGAATATTGAGTATTGATGCGCACTGGTGACTTTTGTCACGGTGACTATATTGTCATTCTCGTGGAATATATGGAGATGCACCAAATGTCACCCTCTTATCACTTCGTAACGTGCACGTGTCCATACATAGCTATGGGCTTGATAAGAATGGCAATAGTCACCAGTGCGCGTGCTATAGGGCTACATCTTCATAGTGTTGTTTTTGACAGTGAGTTAGGTCAGAGCTCCAAGGGTAAGAGGTATGGGGGCCCCACTCATGCACTGTCAACCCAACCACATGATGGGGCTGAGGATGAGTGACCTAGCGTTGCAATCGTCTGGAGACTATGGTGTCCTCAGTCATTGTCGTAGTGGGCCGTGGCTGGATGTCCGAAGAAGAAGTTTAGTGGGTAGTTGTGGGAGCTTCTCCTTACCTCTGACTCCCACATACCCTTGCAGTTGTATGGTACTGCAGGGATGATGCGTAAATGCGTTAGACCACCACGTGAAAGAAAACAGGTTTTTGTGACTGGTAACCATCAGGGGAGCCGTAGCCAATCACACGAAATCAAAAAGCAAAACAAACATTTTTCTAATATATTGTCTTGAGTTAGTTTAAAGGCTTTCAAATCAAATCAAATCAAAATAAATTTATTTGGCTTCATCAAACAATTAAACAATTAATACATATAGTTAAAAAATACACAAGATAAATTGAAACCAAAAAGGCCGCCACTCAGCATTATGTTGCAGCATGCACAACACCTGCAACGCTGGTATTCTGTGGGTAAGCCCTTTCTGTGGGTAAGCTATTTCAAGTAGGTAAGCCCTTCTACCATTCGCAATAAAGAATCCGTAATCTCTTGGTCTGCGATCAGAGGCTAGCCACTGAACACCACAAAACTGTTAAAACAAGTTTAGCGAAATCCTAGTAAAATACAAGCAAATAGTACACAGCGATTAAAGATTTTTTTAATGAAATTGTAATATAATTTATGTCAACATTAAAATAATATTGAAAACCAACTAACTCTACATTGTTACAACGCGAACAAAGACGATTAATTTGCATAAGACGCATTAAACTACTTAGTTGAGTGGCTCTAGCGAACTGAAATGAGGTGAGGCAAGCAATTAAATTATTAATAATTATTTTATCAAGTTTGAAACAAAGCAGGATATTTAATTGAATTTTAATATAAATCTAATTAAACATTATTTTACCCTGACCCCTGAGATGATTTAAACTGTAACCTCTGTTTCGTTTGTTGGTTCACAAGGTTTAGCCAGGTTTAGCCCGTAAATAGCCCATGTTGCCAGATTTGACTTTACGTATAGGTAACTAAATGCATGTGTAATTTCAATAATAAACATTTTCTTGTAGACGTCATTCCATCACCGAACAAAACAATCAAATTGGTCGATAAAATCCGACGACAACTTATGGAGGACAACTACGACTACCAGCCGAGCGACGACGACGCCGCGACGACGGGACACGACCACACGACATCTCCCGACGGCGCCCGACAGACGACGATCGACGTTTTCAAGCAAGCAACCGACTCGCTTGACATCGAAGACCGTCGCAACTACAACGTTTCGAGGAAGGATCTGCTTTACTATATGAATGTTGATGGGATGAGGAGGAATATGGACGGGAATGATATAAGCAGCGCACTGTCGGGGGAAATTGATGACGCCTATACATCTGAGAACACCACTACTCCTAAAGTTAAATATAAAGTCATAAAAGTAAGTGTTAAAATAAGGTCACTAATAGCTCATGAAAGAGGTCAATCGACGAATCCAACTCGGCTGGGCAGCGTTCGGGAAGCTAAGCGGCATATTCTCGACCCATCTACCGCAGTGTCTAAGACACAAGTCTTTAATTCGTGTGTGTTGTCAGTGATGACCTACAGAAACGTGGCCGCTTACAACATATCGTTATATATTATATTTATTTAATGTATATATATTATATTTATTTATTACGTATTTTATACATATATGCAATGTAGGTATTTAGTGTAGTTATGTATTATTATTTGTTACGTTTAGCTATTATTGAATTGTAGCATCGCCATCTTCCCTCTGTTTATTTGTTTTAATCCTGTCCATCCAAAGGTTGCCTGGAAGAGATCGCGCCTAGCGATAAGGCCGCCCATTGTGCATTGTACTGTAAATGTTTACTGTAATCTTTTTGTATTTATGTCGATGTGCAATAAAGATTATTTCTATTCTATTCTATTCTAAAGGTCCTCGAGTGGCGACCACGTACCGGAAACGCAGCGTTGGTAGGCCCCCCAAAAGGTGGACTGACGTTCTGGTAAAGGTCGCGGGAAGCCGCTGGATGCGGGCAGCGCAGGACCGACCGGTTTTGAGAGACGCCCACTGTTGGACATCAAATCTTTGCAATTCTGGTTTTAAAAATATTTACGCGGTTGTAAAATGTAAAAATTATTGCATAATGTAAGGTAGTTTCATCTTAACTGGCCGTCAAATATTTGCAAGAATATTTCGATCTTAGAAGTGCAATAGGTAATCCGAGAGTTTGGACTCCACATCTCATAACCATGTCAACTCCAAACAGATAAAAGAGACCGACCCAAGTCGCCGCAAGATGACGTACCAGCGCTACATCCAGGAGGAGAGCGAGGCAGGAGTCTCCATCATCAGACTGGACGCGGCGCCCTTCCCGCAGTTCCACCTGCCCAGCGCCAGGAGACAGTACATGGAGGAGCACTCTCTCGACCCTGGCGATGACAACGCGACCCTCGTCATGGAGACTAGTTCATAAGAAACATTTAATAAAAAAATAAAGTATCTACTGATTAATTCAAAACGGAATAAAATATTTACATATTTTATTCCGTTTTGAATCATAAAATCAAAAAAGTTCTTTATTGCAATGAATTTTGCTAGTAACTTAAATTGTCATATTTATATAAGCGAGTTCTCTTTACTTCAACAACTATAAAAATCGGGAGTGGTCTCCCCTTGACTTTCTCGTATACCAGAAACGACTCAAAAGTTGATAGAAACCTTATATTTTGATGTCTTAAATGCATGTTAAATTTTGGTCACCCATCCGAGTACCGACCGCGCACTTGGTTGCTGCTTAACTTTCATGATTGGCGGTTCAAAAGTTGATAGAAACCTTATATTTATATGTCATACATGCATGTTAAATTTGGTTGCAATAAGTTAAAGCATACTCGAGTTATCGTGCTCACGAAGAGACACACAGACATACAGACACACACAGAGAGACATAATTCCAAAAACGGTATTTTTGGACTCAGGGAGGTCCAAAACGTGTAAATCCGTCAAAATCTCGAGGTGGAATTTTTTGACGATTACAAGACTTCCTCTAATACTACGTATACAAGAAAGTAAAAAGGATTGTAGCAAAAATATCGTCCGCCCGCAGTAAAGCTACATAGTAAAGGCAATATTCAGCAAATATTCGTCGCAATAGCTGAAACGCTAAAGGTGTTATTGCGAAATTTTGCGCGCAAGCACGCGCCGGCTTATTGCCAGTTTACGGCGACACGTGACGCACTAAACTGGTGAGCGGCTCACTACGCCGCGAAAATGGACCTCGGGTATATCGTGGCGATGATAGCGCTGGTGGCGACTCTGTGCAGTGTGGGAGCTACCACGGGGAACAGCATTAGTAAGTTGGATTAAGTTGAGTCTAATGGTACTGTGGAGCTCTCGGGTTCGATCCCCAGAGAAGTACAAGTGCTCAGTTTTTTTTTAAGTTCTTGGCAGGAAAACTCTTGGCCTTCATCTGACCTGATGGTGTGATGATAATGCCGAAGATGTAATCGAGCTTCACCTGGAACCATCAACCACAGAGAGACTGGATATCTTATCATTACATAATTGTCGGAACACAACGCTGTTAACATTATTATTAGCCTTACATTATAAAGCCAAACCACAGAACATAGAAATATCTATGTTCTGTGAGCCAAACCCTAGTGGTTTAAATCTATTATGAAATATTTGGTTTGGATATAACTGGTATTTGAATTATGCAACCGTACATTTAATAAATACTGACGTTTATATGAAACTTATCCGGAAACCTGACGATAAAGTCACCTTAGACCAGAGGCTTGCCTCCAACCCTAAATTCTTACCCCGTGTAACTCCAGCGGATACTATACTAACCAACAGATGTAGAGTTATTTGACTACGAATTAGTAGGGTTTAGATTACTGCCTCTAATGCCTTGCTTTTCTATTCCTTGCCCCTTACCTCCAATTAGAGCAGTTAGGTAATTGACTGTGTTCCTTCATAATGGATCGTAGTACACATGTAGATCTATTTAATGCGTTTTGATTTCATTTCAGACTTGGTAGATATTCTCAAAAAAGACCTCCGCACGAACAACGATGATTACATAGAATCCACAACTACAAGCAGCATGTCTACCACAGAAGCAGCCCAAACTTTGAGTACTGCGAATGACACAGAAAAAGTCAATGACAAATACAATAGTCTAAGCAAATCACAAAAGTTTGACCAAAAGAAAAGTTCTTTAAGTAAAGAAATCAATCCGAACATGTACCTGAATAATCGTAGGTCTTTGAATGAAATAAGCGATGCAAAACAAAGTAACTTTGTAGAAAACGAGTATCTGCAACCTATCAATAGAAAAATCACAGTTAATAATATTGTAACTGACAATACAAGCGCAAGGAATAAAACAGTGACTTCAGTAAACACGACACAAACCACTTCTAACAAAGTCACGCAAGGACATGCGATCTTCAGAAACGATGATCAAAAGCAGTCAGATAAGATGCAGAACTTAATGAAGTTTGTAGTGAAGAATAAGGAACGGTTCAATGACTTCTTGAACAAGAAAAAAATCGAGCAATCGTTGGTGGAGGCGCAGACGGAGTCGATGTCAACGAAACCTAAGTAAGTTTAGAATTAAAAATGGCTGTGAAAATATTAATGGTGCTTTCCGCAATCCGATATTTCGCATAATAAATCGCGTCATTGAGCGCACTCTACTGTGTATACCACGGTGAGTATTTATATATTTGAGTGAGTGAACTTATTTCTGTGTCACACCACACAATCAAGAAATGGAATTCACTGCCAGCATAGATGTTCCCTCCTTCTGCCTGGTTTATTCAAAAGAGAAAATTCACACTAATATCTGATGGGGGTACTGGTAGCTAGCCAGGCTTCAAAACAGCCTTACTATTTACTACTTTTTTGCTACCTTCGAATTCGAACCAGAGATTGGTATGTAATTCAGGTGGGCGACCCAGTAGATCTCAGAGGATGAAAATTCCATTATATTTGTAAAATAATACTTCTGAAGTCGACCGTACGTGTATAAAGCATTTCTGATTCCTTTTTATGTTTTTCTGGATCATGATCATTGAATACTGTGTAACCGTGATCAGAGGCAAGTGGTACTCGAGCAGCGAGGAGCGGCTGGTTCGCCTGCGCGCATTCTCGGGGGAGCGGCCGCCGGACAACGACCTGCTGGACATGGCGCCCGCCAGGGGGGGCAAGATACACGCGCTCAGGATCAAGGTACCGCTTATTTATTTCAGAGTTTTCAGAGTTAGTCACCATGAATGTGGATGGTATAGGTGATTACGGGTAATTGAAACAACGATTATACTGAAGAAATTATTGTGTACTATATTCTTCTCGTCACTAAGAAGGTATACGTCCGTTGCCTAGCGCTGCTCAACAGAAAGTGAAGTTTAAACTAGTGAAAAATTACCAAAGAAAAGATGGCGCTTTAACCACAGACAAAGTCATCGTAAACATAAAGCCACAGACATGACCATAAAGAATATTATACCACAAACTAATAATTAATAGATTAATTTTTGCAAATTAATAAATAAAAATCAACAGATGGCTACCTATAGAGTAAGTGAGAACATGTTCAAAAGATCAAAATCAAAACTTTTTTATTTAAATGGACTTTATTATGTAGGTAGTTTTTTTTTGCTAAAACAATGTCCTTGAGGCATTTTGAAACTTATATAGCTTAAAATTGAATATTAAAAGAGTAAAAAAAATATAGGCGATTCTTTAACTTTGTCAGATGCTTGCAAAATTGTGCGAGACGAACTAGACCAAGGCGGCTTTGATTTTACGGCCCACTTGATGGTTAGTGATCGGTCGTCTTAATCAAATATAATCTTATAACACCAATATGTGACTATCGCTCTGCAAACCCTAATCGTATTCCTTACTCCGTGATGCTCAGAAGGCACACCTTCCCCGAGACTGACTCTCCAATTTCGGGCGACTATAGTCACCGCTCCTCAATAATGACTAGTTACTCGGTGGTAGACCCATATGTAGGGTTGTCTGGGTAGGTACTACCGCCTTTATTATTTCTGCCGTGAACCAGTTCGCTGTGTTTCGGATTGAAGGGAAAGGTAGCCAGTGTAATTACTGGGCATGGAGGGCATATCATCTTAGTCCCCAGGATGGCAAACGCACTTGCGGTGTTAAGTGATTTACACTTAATATTGCAAGTGTCTATATGCGGCGGTGATCACTTAACATCAGGTGGGCCGCAAGCTTGTTTGCCATCTCGTAACATAAAAAAAAATAATGCTTGGTGTTTTAGAACCGGCTATGCCAGCGCAACGTGATGCTGCCGGAGGGCCCGAAGTACGACAGCCGCGGCCGCGTGTACCTGCGGGCCTACACGCACGCGGCCGCGCGGGACTACCGCCTCACGCGCCGCCCGCGGCTGCTGCTGCCGCGCTGCTGCAACTGCTGCAAGAAGTCCGTGCTCGGCTGCCAGTGACGGCCACCCTGCGATGGTTCACAACGGAGTCCTAACAGATCGTCACTTGTCACTTGTCCCCCGCGATTACGTCTGACCAAAAAACACTATAAAGAAATCTATAACATTTTTTGTGTTCGAGGGATATGTCTTGAAAGCTTCAATGAGTACACACTGAAGAAATCCTGTATGTTGAATTGATATGTACTATATAAAAAAATAGGTATGTACTATATTATTCTGTCCGGCAAATAAGCATTTCGCAGTCTCATTGAGACGTATTTTGTATATTATAAGCTCAGACCAATAGACTTTTTATTGGTCTGAGATTATAAGACGGAAACTATACGGAAAATATCGCGCATAAGTACTCTACAAAATACTACTTGTATTTTATTTTCACTCTTTAAAGTATACTGCTTTAATATAGATGTAGGTATGTAGTACCTATGAGTGCGTACTACGTAGACAGAGAAAACGATTCTCTGTCTACGGCGTACTAGCACAGTATACCACAGATTAGGTATTAGTTACTCTATCAGTATACTTTCAATAAACGCGTCGTAAGTTTTCACTGGAGACGCTTTCTTTTCTTTTTAGCGATAAGGTTAAGACCAAAGTGCATTCGAATGATGAATCGCACATTAGTTTATCGAACTCACGTACAGTTATGTAAATTCTCTGTATGAATCTTCGCAAAGTTTGAGGAGAATAGCCAATATTGACCCGTCATTTAATTTCTACGTACAGTCGACAATTTTCCCGGTATTCCATTTAACAAATATAATCCTTTAAACGGCTTCTCTGCACCAAGCCCCACCTACTTTTTACTTCGGCCAATGGAATATCAACATAATATATCTCAGCCAATGAGGCGCCGCGTCTTCACTCCGCTTCCGCTGGTCGCCTCCCCTCCGAGCAGTCACTCTAGCATTGCTGACGACATTGTCTGCTCCTATTGGTTCAATCCGGGGGCCAGACGACCCGCCTCTCTATCAGGGGGGCATACAAGTGGAACACCGACCACTTTGTTCAACTGTACCAAGTTCAAAAATAAGATTTCCTAAAAAAAAACGATTCACTAACCTGGTACAATTAGTAGCCGGGCCAATATTTGCTAGTCTCCCTTTAATCTACCAAAAACTCATCTAGAATCAAAGAGAGTCAAAATAGGTCTCTAGATATCTATTAGATTGACGACTTTAATCGATAATAAATCTTAATCCTATGTTAGTAAAATGTCATATGCATGGTATCTTTGCAATTGTTGTTGAATAAAAAAAATCTTCTACTTAACAATTGTATTTAATTGATTAACTTCATAATTGCGCCATTAAACATTAATTCCTTAAGCTTGCAGACAGATTTTTCCTCACGTGAATTAAGATTCTTTATTAATTTCTTGATTTATACAACGACTAGCGGCCGCCTGAAAAGAGATTTATACACTTAATTAAAAGGCTGTAATGTACTTTCAGGTCTTTAATAAATCGTCACTTGCAAATAATAGTTATACTAAATACTTTCACTTAGAAGTTAGTTCAGTTATTGTCTTTAAAGCCTACGGCTACCATGACTTGTAAATATACATGATTTTTACTTTAAGAAGTATTGTAATCGTCAAAAAATTCGACTTCGAGATTTTGACGGATTTACACGTTTAGGACCTCCCCGAGTTTAAAAATTTCTTTTTTGGAATTGTCTGTGTGTGTTTTTGTGCGTTAGCACGATAACTCGAGCTCGCTTTAACTTATTGCAACCAAATTTAACATACGTATATGACATCAAAATATAAGGTATCTATAAAATTTTGAGTCGTCGATCACGAAAGTTAAGCAACCAAATTCGCGGTCGGTACCTGGATGAGTGACCAAAATTTAACATGCACGTATGACATCAAAATATAAGGTTTCTATCAACCTTTGAGTCGTTTCCGGTATACGAGAAAGTCAAGGGGAGACCACTCCCGATTTTTTCCCTTGGTAGAAGGCGACGCGAACATCGCGGACTCGCCATGAAACCGCAACAAAGCGCTGCCCCAGCCGGACTAATCGCTATTTTTTTTACAATTAGAGTGTATAAGCAGGGAGAGAATTACATATCAATTGCTTATTTACAGGACAAGTATCAGAATAGCGTTATAGTAAAGTGGTAGTGGATCAATAAATAACTCGGTGACTACCACTTACGCACACAGCGTGTGGCGGCCACAACTTCGTTTTGTCGCAACTAAAGGACGAGGCGGCAGCCCCGGTGGCGGCCGCGGCCGCGGATCGCGTCACTCGGACTTCATATGAACTCAGCGATTTGACCGATCTCCTTAGATTGATATATCTATGGAGCCACCGGTGGCCCATTTGCGTGGATCCTGATGGCTGCCTTAGTCTCTCTACTTCCCAGCCAGTTCTGCAACTCTGTGTTAGTATATTATGGTAGAGTTATATGACAGGTTTTTAGCTTGCCTCAAGTACCGTCTCATATTATTTCTACCAGCTCTCGCAATATACGTCTCTTTCATCTTCGACTGTCAGTGACATAGTTATGTATGACGGTGACAAAACTGTTTTTCTAGTCTTCCATTTCTAAATTGAATGAAACTGATCTGGTTCTCTATTGTGTTCCATATATAACTTTTTTTTCCATGATTTAAAGTGCCATAATTTTTTTGTCCTTTTAATCATCATTTGTCCGTAAATTACCCGAAGTTAATGTAAAATTATATCCCATGGAATAAAATCCCTAAATACCTAAAAGGTTGATTTAAGTATTATAGTACTCGATATTATGACAACAGTTTTAGAAGTAAAGATAATTATGTAAACCAAAAATTCGATGTTTTGAACATTATGGTTACTGAACTTTATAGCAAACGTGTTATGGTTATTTTCGGACAAATAATTTTAGGAGATATAAGGGAGTACCAGTGAACTTTATACCTTTTCCAAGATGTTTTAAATCATGCAAAAGTAAGATCGTCTCTCGTTCTGAGGAGCTTTTTCTAGTTTTTTCGGTATTTATTAAATAGAACTTTATATGATACATTTTCCAGACATTATATTGAAGACGTAGAACAATATGTCGGTATGTCCCTTACATACCGACATATTACCTTTGGAACTAATGAAATATTTCCGAAAACTCTTAGGTACAGTAATAGCGAGCTAGGTACTGTATCCTTGAAGAATATAATCCTAATTGTATTTCGTATTAACCTTAGCAAGGCCCGTCGGGAACTAGCATATATAATAAGTAATTCGCCAAATCTCTTATGAAGTATTTTTGAAATTTAATTAACTGCCTCCTTGGCCTACTTGCCGAATGAAATTGGATCCAATGTTCGCCGTCCCGGGTTCAGGCCCCAGGGATAATTTTCGGTTAAGTTTGATCGGTGAAAGAGATTGTTTTAAATTCGCTTAGCTGACTACCAACCACCATCGTTTCACAGTTACATACATACATCTTCCCAGTTGATACTATCCTTATCTACATATTAGCGCAGCTATTACGAGTAGAGATCATAGCACCCTTATCAGCTTGGAACCGTATCACGAAAGAGGCGATACGCTACGGTCCGAAGTCGTTTCGTAGTCACTGTTCCGTAGCATTCATTGTAAAAATAGTTAAAAAAAAACTAAAAAAAAACACGCTATTATGTTAAATCGGATTAAAAAGTGAAAAATAACTTTTTGAACTAAATGATGATGATGAACGAAGAGTATAATTATGTATTATTTATAGAAAAGCGTGGGGTGGTCAATTTAATTGTACCGATCAAATATTTTCAAGAACTAATGTTATTGAGCACCCCACGCTTTTCTCTAAATAATATTTATACTTTTCATTTATCTTTTAGTTTCTATACTAAAAAGTTATTTTTAGGCATGAGGCATAAATATTGGATTAGGTACGTGGATTAGGTATTTTTCGATACCAGTACGTACCTAATCCACATTACCGAGGAACAGGTATTTTTGTATACAGAAGATGCATAAAATATTTATCGATTGTAAACGAAACTACACTCTATACGTCTATATATAAGATTTAAATTCATATGGGAACATTCACACCCCATCTAGGATCAATTATCTTAACTATTAACTAATGTAACGTTATGGGAACTTTTTTTGTGATGACAGTTCAACCTTAAGTCAATAGATGGCGCTGGACTACATTTTATTTTATTTTTAATAAATTTTAATTAATTCCTAAAATAAGAGATATTTAAGGAATTGATTAAAAATAAGAACAAAATTAAAATAAATCACAATGATTATTATGTACCTGTGTATTTCTATTCTTTATAATAATAAAATCAATTTAAAATAAAACTTATACCGAATTTTTAATTCTTTAATTTATTACTCCATCTTACCTCGGTACTTTACTCGAATTGAATGCTCTCTAATGAATTTGGATCTTATGCATTAGACATAGCGTTTAGTTTCGTTAACATTTAAAAATACCTAATCCAAACACCTGTTCCTAATATTTATTGAACGTATTCAGTAAATATTAGGAACGGGTGGATTAGGTATACCTAATCCAAACACCTGTTCCTAATATTGAACGTATTGAATAAATATTAGGAACAGGTGGATTAGGTATTTTTCGTAATAAATATTCAGAATAAGGAATGTATTAGATTACGTACGATATTAGGTACTGGGTACTTAGATGGATTGATCGTACCGAATATTTTACTTGAATGATTAATATTATTGTTAGGTGTTAATATTAGTCTTTGTTACGAATGTAAAACTATTTGTTTGTCTGTTACCGTTTCACGCCTAAATAATTGAAACGGTTTTAATAAAATTTGGTGTGGTAAATTTTGATAACATGCGAAAGGACAATTATGGTACTTTTTGGCACGATAACTGATATACCTACATGCGAGCATAGCCGCGGGCAAATATTAGTATTGAATAAAGAAATATTCCCAGTAGCATTTTTTTACGATTTACGTTCATACCTAATTAATACACTTATGAGTAGCATATCTATAAATATAAATAAAATTGGAGTGTCTGTTTGTAATATTGAAATAACCGTTTTTTACTACATACATATGAATATAAATAAGGTACATACACCAAAATAACATTTTTTAAAAATTTTGTCTGTCTGTTTGTTCCGGCTAATCTCTAAAATGGCTGGACCGATTTTGGCGGGACTTTTTTTGGCAGGTACCTGGTGTAATAAGGAGTAACTAAGGCTACTTTTTTTTTCTTTTGGTAAATTCTACGCGGACGAAGTCGCGGGCACAGCTAGTTTATTATATTTTTCATTAACTTAATATTCGAGAGCAATCATTCTGAATATGCAGTAGGACCCTATTACCTAATATTGATACTTACTAATGAAAATACCTTCCACATTTCGAATATTAAATACCTATGTGGTTAGATAAGTATTCATTAAATATTAGGAACAGGTATTTGGATTAGGTATTTTTAAATATTAGGAACAGATGTATTAGGTACGGAATTTACCTAATCCAGCCCATGTCTAGTTATTTTTTACTTTTTAGTCCGATTTAATATAAAAGCGTGTTTTTTAGTTTTTTTAACTATTATTTTATTATCCACTTTTTAGTGTGAATTATGACCGCCGATGAAAGTACTTAATAATATTTAAAAAATTCTTAACACCGCCAACTTAACAATGACAACGCCATCTAGTGACGTATAGCTAAACTAACATTCCGAACGTTCAATTTATTAGGATTCTAATCAGGTGTGATATTCTTATCGAATTATTGTAAAGTCATCGGTCTTTGATAAGTCTATAAAGTTTAAATGAAATCTGACCGTTTACAGTGGGTCAAAATTGCGTACAAAGGAGTCGGTTACATACAAACATACAGGTGAAGCTTATATTTATAGCGATGAGTATACAATATAGGTACTTAATACTTACTTCAAATTCACGTACTGCTGTAACCTACAACATTACAAAAACATAGCTTTTAAATGTGTAAAACATATGATTGAAAAATTATGAATTCGTAACATATTTTATTTGTCATTTTTAGAAATGTTTAAAAATTATATCATAAAACAAGAATAAATAAATTCCAAATAAATAATATAAATAATAAATATAAATATAATATAAATTCCAAAAAAAAATCCAAATAAAAAAAGGATTTTTTTCATGCATGTTATGAAAGTTGAGTTTGTTAATGAATAAACAAACAGGTCATTAAACGTCCTACATTGCGAATCTCCATTACATTACGTAGTACAGCTGCATCAAGTGCACATATAGTTTAAATACAAAGTAGGTAAAGCTATGTCATACCTACTTAATCCATCGCTCACCTTTTGTCGTGGTGTCTAAAAGCGACCCAGTCCCGGCGGCCACCCATCGGCTTAAACTTGCTTAACAAAGGTGCGGGAGTCGTCGTTAGTGGATCATTATTCCTGTTAACAATATTTGGTTTCTTCGACTCTATATTTCTACGTGCATCTCTATCTTGTATGTATAAGTTAACGTGGACGCATTTTGACGAACCTTTCGCCAGCTTATTGTTATAGTTGCCTCTGTTATCACTAAGCGATCCCACAGTGAATACATCCTCAATAGACTCTATGTTACTAAGATCTGAATTACCTTCGTTGTCATTTTCAATATTTTCACTAACATCTTTATTTAAAACTTCTTCGTTGTTGATTTTAAACTTATTCTCATTTTTACTGTCAGTATTTCTAACAGCTGCATTAAATACGCTAACATTGCCTATAAACTGGGGTAAAATATGTCCCGGTAAAATTTTGTTTTTAACTAATCCTTCAAATCGGTCGTTCATTTGATTTTCATTTGAAGATGCATCGTAGTGTTGTTTCAAACTATCATCGTCTTCTATATTTTTGATAATATAAGAATTTTCATGGCCGTCCTTTTCTGCTTTGTTAATTGCATCTAAGATCGCTCTCAAAAATGCCTTTGACTTGTCTACTTTATAGCCAGATGTTCCAACGGCCTCCTTTCCATGTTCGCTGAGGTCCCTTTTATTACCATTAATAACATCATCCAAATACTCTGCACTCACAACATCGCTTCCATAACTCTCGCGGTCCAAAAGTCGCTTGCAGAAACTATAGATGTATTTGCGATCAGTCCTCAAACCAACCTGTTGTATATACTGAAGACATCGCGCCCGCAAGTTCTGTGACGTCAATGCTTTATCCAATGTATTCACGTAACTAGGATAGAACTTATGACCAGTAGCTATTTCGTAGTTTAGAAGATCTTCATATTTTGATACTTCTTGTGCCAAATCTTTTTTCACTGTTTTCATTTTATCATCATCAAAACTAAAGTCGTCCAGAATGAAATCATCGTCAGGAATCGGACTAAATGGCCCATCAGAAAATACTTTGTATGTCTGTTGGGCGTTCGCTTGTCCATTTTCTTCGTATTTTGGATTGTTATGGTGTTTTATGGGTATTAGTAAATTCAAATCTGATACATGCTGCAAAGAATATAAACACTTATTTCCATAAAACAGTCTCTATCAGTAGTTAGTAAAATTTTATTTGTAACTTTTTAGTGTCAAATACAAAATAAAATAATATTTTTAACAGATATGTAGGTACCTATGGTCCATACCTCAGCCCATACATAGGTACCTACTCGTACTATGTCATCAGCATAAAAGAGGAATGTATAGTACGAGAGCCCACGACCAAAATTTTTGTCTCATAGCAATACGGCCAAAACCGCATCAAATCGATAGATATGATTATCCTGAACTCGAAAATACCAATATCAGACATTTTCCGCGTAGCGTTTGATCTGACCGAATTTTCAAAATTGTCAAAGAATTTTACCGAACTGCATCATAGCAATATGTCTGATTTGCAGACTGTAGTTGAATGATAGTTCTGAGATACCGGAAACATATTTTTCAGACGTTAGTGGTGTAGCGCAAACCCGTAAAATCACTTAAAAAAATTAAAAATGAGACAAAAAAAATGTCTCATAGCAATACGTCTGAAAATCTTTTTTATTAGTAAATTTTGGTTATTTGATGCGAACAAAACAATTTTCGGACGGAAATGTGAACGCATTAAATTTTGAGACCGTTTTGAAAATGTTAACAAATTTTACCGATCGGTATCATAGCAATATGTCTGAAAATTGTTGGACATGATAAAATAAGTTGTCCACATGTGCAAAAATTTATATCAGACAAATTAAGTGTAGCACCTTCTCTATCAGACAACTTTTCGATACTCAGATATCTTTAAAAATCGTATTGAGGCATCTTGAATTTTCTGTTACAAACCAATGAATACGTTGCGACCCTGAATTTATTAGATGATAATTAACAAAGAATTTACCCGAAACCGTAACATTGGAGTTGAAGGACTGAAATAAATCGCACAAAAGGAAACTGGGATGAAGTTGAAGTTGGGAGTATATGCTACACTTAAAGTGTCTGAAAACAGGTTTTTGGTAATCATGGTAGCAATACGAAAAGTTGAAAAAAAAATTATCCGTATTGCTATGATACAGGTCGGCTAAATTTGTTGACATTTTCAAAAATGCGCTCAGGCTATATGCTACGCGCAAAATGTCTGAAAACAAACTTTTTCGTAATACAATTATAAAATCTATGTACATTTTCACTATCAGACGTATTGCTATAATACAGACTGTCTTTTTTTTTTGACACAGCAGAAATGGCCTCCCACGCAGTTGCTACACTTTCGACCGTTACTACACACCTAGTCGGGTTCAGAATCATACAATCTAACGATTTTATAGGGTTTTTGCCGTATTGCTATGAGACATGGTTTTGGTCGTGGGCTCTCGTACTATAGGTAGAGCTACTAATAATAAGTAAGGTAAGTAGGTCTATATTCATTAAGTTAGGCAACCAAATTACCTGTTTCTTGATTTCATTTGGGTGATCTGCCAGCTTGAGCGGAGCCGCTGCCGCGCGGCAAAGCTGCATCGGAAAGAGTATACATTGATGACGGCGTGCTATAATAACAGTCAGTAAGTTTATCACCGACAATGCTGCTTGGAAGACCTTTTTTTGATACGATGATTTGGTAGTCCCATGAGGGGTTGAGCTGAGCCTACGGTAACATTTTACTACACATAAAGCCACATTTGGCAGTATGGGCCATGCAGTGCCTCCAAAAAGTGTCAGGTTGCCAGCCTGCCGGCAACTTATATAAAAGAAGCACAAACCCCATAAGTAAAAATCGTTTAGTAAATCATCAATCATAAGCCCTTTGTTGGCGCGTTTCGGGATTGGCGTAGTTGCCTACTTATGTAGGTACTAGGTAGATACTGCATCATCTAGGTATGTAGCCAAAACACGTCCCGCTACCAACCCCGCGCTCGGTACAAGAGCATAGGTATAGCCTTACAAGTTTATGGCACACCTCTGCTCTGCGCATTGGTGACACAGTGGCTGAACATTAGGACCAAGATATTAACATCCACAGCGCGGAGAATGAGACAGAGATTTAACAGGCTTTACCATTTTGGCAAGTTGCTTGGTTCTTTTTAACACTTCTAACCGTGAAACTTAGCATCCATCTGACATGATGGTAAGTTTATGATAGGATGGTAGCAAGCATCACCAGGAACCTAGAATACCTCTACCTTACAGAAGACAATAGTCAAATAGCATTACATTTGAGTGGTGTTGTTTCTGTTGGTGAGTAAGGTTGTTAGGAGCTCCACGGGTTAGAGAAGGGGCTAGGAGCGCGCGAGTGTCACGTCAGTGTGCGTCTATAGGCAACGGTAATAGCTTAACCACCGGGCCAACCAAATAAATTAAAAAAGAATGTTGAATTTTGATTCTATTTTTATTTAGCATGATATAAAAATTTTTGAAATCTGTACCAAAATAAATCGAATACAAAGACAAAATGTTGAAAATGAGCCTAGACAACATACATTTCGGCAATCGTTTTTGAGTAAGCGATAGCGAGAGCGAGTTTCGAAATGCATGTTGTCTAGGCCCTAGCTACATGAAAATGACTTGGACATTGTTCGGCGTACTTGGGCTTAATAGTGTCGCAATCACAAACGAAAGGCTTACGAGTTTTGTCCAGACAGCCTAAGCCACGTGTAAATACGTCGTGTTTCATCAGTCCTCTTTGTAGTGTAGCTCAAAGGAGCGACCGTTCGCCTGGATCGCGAAAAGTCGTGGGTTGGATTCCTGTTTCAGACTTTATCAAAGCAGTATTTTTCTCTTGTCGCTCGTTTTCTATTTAATTTGGTAGACATTTCAAACCTTATTAAAAAGGGATTCAAAAAATATAATGCTGCTTGTTATGGCGACAGACGTTATTGGTAGTTTGCCAGGTGGATTTACGACGCAACCAAACTTACTCAGTTCCTGCAGCTTATATTCCATAGCTTTGTGTGTACGAGTGTCACTCACCAACAAGCCAACGAGCAGAGCCTCTCCTCCCATGCTGAACTCCGAAAGAAGGCAGAGCGTACATATAAAATGCGCTCGTAACCAATTAGATGCGCACACGATACCTGATACATGTTTACGATCACTTTAATTAGTTTTTTGATAAGCTACAGAGTCATCTCTTTAGATATTGCTACGGTTCTTATTCAGATTTCAAGCCAATCTTCGTTTTGGTCTAACTAATTTATTGTTCGTGAATTGTCAAATAAATGTACCAAGCAAAACATATTTTAAATATTATTATTCCCTGATCCCTCCCGTCATAAAAAATAACCAAGAACATATTTTTTTCTAATCTGTGACCAAGTACAATAATAGGTAATTTGGGGTAGGGGCGTTTTAAAATTGCGTAGAATATAGTTGTGGATATGTCAGGATTTTTACGATCACAATTTCAACACGCGACTGTCGGTCCATCCATGGGTAACGAGAGGGGAGCCAGGAGCTGACACTAAAAATACATAGATAAATGCTTATCAATCTGTAACTATTATAGCAACTACCCAACCAATATACCTCTGGGATCCCGTCATTTTTTTTTTTGGATTTTAAGGAACATTTGGATTTGAAGCAATAAAAGACTGCTCAGACAATATTACATATTTATTAAAACTAAGAGGTACAATTAAACTTACGCAACATAACGCAAGCAGCGGCGGTGGGCGGCCCGCCATTCACTCACTCGTTCACTCGGTCCGCTCACCGCCGTCACTCGGACAATATCAATAATTTACAGTTCTCGTCTCGTAGCGAGACTCGGGAATATTCGCGTCCAGTCGCGACCTCGTGCTGCTAAAGGCTGATTTACAAAGAGTAACAGGCATCAGTGACCAACCTTTATATATGTAGTCAGTGTCATAAGTAGGACAGTACAGAGTCAACACTTGCCTCGAATTTGCGAGAAAGTTACTTGTGTAAATCAGCCTTAACACCCACTCGTATACAGGCTTTGCACTCGCTAGTCCAACACCAACTCCTGTCACTTTCCTTTACACTTTACATACAAAATCTGATTAAAATTATTAGACAACGCTAAAGCATCCTCCGAGTGACCAACTGCCGAATACTGAAACGCTTATTTGCAGCTTACAGTTATGCCATCTCGCTCGCACGCGAGCTAAATGACATCAGTTTGAAGGGCTAAGCGTTGGACAGCGGCTAATTAAAACAACTACTAGAAACGGCGATATGATATATTATTATCACGATTTATACTGCTTACCTCAAAAATTAATCAAATCAATTTGACCTAAAAAATTTAGCAGATCCATACAAAAGTGCAAAATGTATGAATCATCTGTTTCTTTAGGTCAATTGAATATTTGTGGTAAGCACCATGACTATTAAGTAATCTTAAAAGGATGCCAGTCCTCCCAGTCCCCTGTATAATATCGTCAGTCACTCCCACAGTAAGACGTCATAAAACTTGTCTAATAATTTCAACTTGACCGTACACACTTCATGTACTACCCTATATCCGAGACCTTCCTGTACACGTCCATAAAATACAACATTACATTATATAACAACCAAAATAACTTCACTCGACAGTATACACACATATCGATTATTTTACCTATAGCGTGAAGCTACTTTCGTCATACAATTATTTTATTATACAAGTAACTGGTTGTACAATCGATTTATGATAGATATGACTCAAGCACTTTGTCAAATAAACTTCGTTTTGATTTAAAAGAAAATATACCGGACTTAGGTCGAAGCCATTTTATTGGATAGGTCATATAAACAACTGTTGTATGGGCAACATCAATCAGATAAGTAAGCTGTTCCATACATTCTGGTTGCGTAGGTATTGCACTTTTGTATGGAAAAATTGGATGGTATCGATCAATTTTCTAAAACGACAAAGTACTATTTCCATACATCGATCGTACATACGACCCCTCATCAGCCTCCTACAAAGTACAATAAATTCATTTAGATAACCAATTAGCTCGCAGCGAACAAACGCGTGCGTACACGCATACGCACCCACGTATACGTCCATGTGCGTACGTTCAACTGAACGTAACAACTTAATAATAGCCCATGTAACTGGGAGTCGATTCAAGTGCGGACTTACTAACATAGTCAAGAGAAAAAGCCATAATTTTCTACCTGAACCGAATCATTCTATTGTCAGATCACATGAAAGAAAATCATCGTGAGATGTCGCGTTTATAAATTGAATAAAATATAATTAATATCGAACACTGCACTGGTACTGACTCGCTAAGGTTAAATACAAATACACTCCTTACTCTTTGTCTGATGATAGATATATACGCACATGTACGTATCTTCGTCACCTGTAGAATGGTACATTGGTAGTTCATAAAGAGGGTAGAAGCGTCGGTGGCGTAGTGAGAAAGGGCGTCGTCTCCCACCCGGGAGGCACTGGTTTGATCCCCGCCACGTACCAATGTGTTTTACAATTTTGAATTCATATGTACATTTAATCGACGCTTTTACGGTGAAGGAAAACCTGCACACACCTATGAAGAAATTCTTAGGTTGTGTGTGAAGTCGACCAACCTGCACTTGGCCAGCGTAGTTGACTAAAGCCCAATCGCCCCTAATGTGGGGTAGGCTCGAGCCTCTCGGTGGGGACATTATATGAGCTGTTAATGTGATGATGAAAGAAGACTGGAAAAGATGGTTAGGGTGTTGTGTTTGTGCACATCACAGTTGTGTCGCGACAGTTAATGATAACAGTGCCTCGTTGGTTGAACGTTGCAGGATGTAACTTTTGGCCTTACTTTAACTTGACATGAGGAGAAGGATGCCAAGTGCTTCCCTTCCCTTAATAATATGAAAGGAACGTGATATAGAATAATTTAGTGATTTAATTGTGGGAAATAATTAACCGAGCAGCTAAAATTTCCAGAATGAGCGACTAATAATAGTAAATGGGCGACTGTTTTTGTCACCCACTTTGTATTTGCATAGGTTTAGGTTAAGTTAATCTGCTGACTAGTCAAATACGATGCTTAAATTATTGTTGAGCTCAAAACTTTATCCCTCTATACACGGTAAACGTTTAGTCGCTGTCGAGCCTAAGCCCATGTAATAAGTAGGTTAATACAAACAACTCCTGCTATGGGACCAATATCGAAATCGCAAGAAAAAAACCCTATTCTATATATTTTATGGAGTTACAACTTCTGTATGGAACTCCATACAAAAGTGCAACACCTACATAAACAAGTTTTTGGAACAGCTGATTTCTTTTACGATTTTAATATTGACCCCATAGCAAGAGTTGGTATTAACCTACCTATTAAATGGACTTAGGCTCGATACCCACTAAAAATTCAAAGTGTATCATCTAAGTAAAGACTGTACTTATAGTTAACTTTAACCAATTCAAGTAAAAAAAACTAAGAGCAAAAATAAATATAAACAATTTTAATAAATTACCGTCAATATATTTCTATATCTGTCAAAATTGTGCTTGTTGTGAACAACAAAATCAGTATTTTATAATACCATGTCAGTACATACATGTTCTATATTTGACACAACATTGCCGACCGTCTAACCGGGCCTTAAGTAAGTAGCAAGTGGATTCATTAACATTCAACTCCATACAGCCAGCGACTAAAACGCGCTTTGGTAAAATCGCCCCTATTACAAATACATTCGGTTGTTATATATGAAAGGCGTTTCCAAAGTGCGTTCACATCAAACTGGCTAGTTTTTCTCCTGCTAATGCAATCAACATTTTATAGTCTACGTTACAATGGATAATCAAGTTGTTAATAGTAGTTTATGCAACTGTCATATAATGAAGGGTATTAAAACACGAGTGTGAGTTTATGAAACGAGCGCAGCGAGTTTCATAATAGTAACGAGTGTTTTAATACCCGTGTTATATGCAGTTGCATATACTACTTTATCTACACTCATACATAAATTCAAATAAAACAACAGAAAAGACAAATATTACGTTTTCCAAAACAAGTGCTTTTTTCTCATTTTCTATTTGAATATGCTTGTTCGCACCGTATTGGAAACACAGATTTGTTTATTTTTTACTAATCACCAAGCGCTCCGCCAGAACTGTCTAATCAGAAGCGCCCCGCCCGCCCGCCGCCGTGACGCGTTATGCAGCGAACCAATAAGAGGGATTTCTTAACGCGACCAATCGAGCCATAGATTAATTACACACTAAAAACAATAACATGAGGGGGCTCGTCAATTTTCCATTTAATTATTTTAAATCCTAATTAACCTTTGTTTGTTTGTTCCCTATCTGTAAAATTATTATTTTTTATTTTGCAACAAACTATTTGTTGTGGCTTTTTGCAAATTATTAGGAGTCAAATTTTTTGTATGGGTTAGATCCCTTTGCCTTCACGAGTATTTAAGAAAAATAACTGTATCATAATGAGTCGAACCCTTCGGTGTTATAATGGTCATTATGTTACAGGTTGTTTTTTTTTAATTTTAATTTTGATTATCTGTATTAAAAAGTATGTCATTTTATGTTCACCTTTGATATCGTAATTCGAATATTATGACATGAGTGTAGATAAATATATTTACATTCGCCGTCTCGTCAAATGATATTGCTATCTAAACTGCAATAGTTATTTACATTACTCGGACATATTATTAACCTATACAGGGTCACTGGGAACTCAGTTCTTTTAAATTAAGACTATAGTCTTTTTTTTAAGAAACGAGTACCGAAATTTTTGACTGCGTTGCTATTGGTCCACGTAATTAACATAAAGTCCGTTTCACACAAACGCCACAGAAAACCGGCTTGTATGATTATTCACGTGTCTGCGGAAAGTTAATCAGAAGGAAGTGACGACGATATGTTTTAAGATTACAAGAATCTAAATATATATAACTCAAAGGTGACAGTGATCTATCAACGCACAGCCCAAACCACTGGACGGATCGGACTTAAATTTGGCATGCAGGTAGATGTTATGACGTAGGCATCCGCTAAGAAAGGATATTTGGAAATTCCACCCCTAAGGGGGTCAAATGTCCACGCGGACGAAGTCGCGGGCGGAAGGTAGATATAATAATTATTTGATTTATACGTTCTAGTGCATAAAATTTTAATACTATATCCAATTATAGGCGTTGGCCCCGCCCCTGATATGACCCATCTCACTCTGTCAATATCAGAAATAAGCGAGAGACATACTCAGTACTCGTTTGTTAAAAAAAACAGACTATAGTTTTATTTTAAAAGGATGTCAGTGTCTTCAAAGACCCCTGTATATGCGCCTATACTTACTGTTTACATTTCATTTAGACATTACTAAATCGTAAAAAAATTTAAGAGAAACAATCAAAAATATGCGTATACATACATATAATGATTGGAACATAGAAAAGTCAACTTTGTTATTTAATTTTTGGTATTGAGCATATAGAGGCTGTTCGATACATGGTGTATCAACCTATAACCCATTCTAACATCGCCATATAAATACAACGATGATAACCATTTGTTAATTTGTAAAAAAAAACTATTTATTTCTCCATACAAACAGTTCTGTCAGATAAACAAAATGTAAGATTTTTTTTTGTATTACCATAGTATTTATATGACTATGTTAGCATGGGTATGTGCCGGCTTGATAGCCCATGTACCAAACACCCTGTATAGGTTACTAAAAAGTCCTCAAAATGACACAAATAATGTACAAAAATCATTGTTAACAAATACCACGCTCCCGCACCCTTCAACCAATTTCAACACCTCAACGTAAGTCTTCATACAGGCCAGTCTTACACAACTTTTATATAATTTCAAAGCTGATACAACATTTAATTTTATTATTTTTGTTGAAAATTGCTTTTCGTTTCTTATATTTTCTATTATTTACTCGCTCTATAGACTCTTATATAGCTGATATTTTAAATTCACTTACAAAACACAATCTGTCCTCTTCGTTTTCCATAAGACGGCAACGACACATTCTAAGTCTTGAGTAAAGTTTTTATTACTTAAAAATACTCGATTACAGAATCGACTACTCTTCATTCACTCACTCACTGTCTCGTTCAAAAACACTACGTTAGAAAGAGACAAACAGACCCGAACAACACAAAATGGGCGCGGGAGTGTATTCAGTCGAATTGATTGCGATAACGAATAAGGTAGCGAGTGTACAGTAACAAGGTGAGCTATATGCAGTAGCAGCCGAACCTCGACACGGGCCGAGCGCGGGCGTGTTCGCCGGACTGTTCGCCGGAATGTTCGCCGGCACGTTCGCCGGCACGTTCGGCGTCCTGCGAGCGGGGTCACTTGGCGAGCCCGGCACGCTTGGCCTCCAGCTCGTATATCAGAAGCCTCCACATTTTTACTACGAACACTTCCGCTTCCTCGTCTAGTACCTTTGGGACAATACAAACAAAACAATTAGGGACGTAAACAGGAAGTTTTCAGATACCATTACTAGGTATAATGGAGTGAAGCAGCCTGATTCAAGCATTGAAATGTAACGTCGTGTCCTATGGTCCAACACTGTCGGTATGGTCCACTAATCAAAACCCGTTTCCGTCACTATTTTATTGAGATATTAAACAGATTCTAAATGGTATATAAAAGGCACTCTGTAAATAATATAAAACACACTGTAGAAACTAAACAATAAAACACTTAAAACTGATACACAAGAAGGTAAAAAGGTTTAATAAAAGGTACTTACAATTTTAGTGCCTTGATATAATTTTATGTAAGTACGTATTAGAGTAATAGGCCCAAGCCGAGGTCAAGAGCGAGACCCTTAGGTACGTTAGTAATAATGTGTTCTAGGACACGGTCAGCAATGGAATGAGTCAAATAGGGCGAAAATGAACCAAATGTCATGATGAATAATGATTTTGAATTTGATGGATACTTTTTAAAATATTGCCAGTAATAATGAAGACGATGGTACTATAACATGGCAATGTTATAGTACCACGTTACAGAAAGCTCTCTATGAGGGTTCCAATGCTTCATCATAACATCCTTTATAATTAGACACACTGCTGGGACAAAAGGCCTCTCCTTGTTATCGAAGGAGGTTTAGGCATTAGTCCACCACGTTTGCCCAATGCGGATTGGTGGATTTGAATGCTTGTGTCAGGATAATTGATGCATATACTGAAGCGTTTCACATTGGGAAAGGTGTGAGACGGATGTGTAGCGTTTCCGTGGCTGTGCAACCTATTCATGGACAAATGTCTGATAAGACTGAAAGAGAATGATTGCGGATTACGAATGAATGAGTTGCTTGTCAAATGTAGATATTTGTATACGCTGATGACCAAGTGATACTTGCGGTGTCGGTCAACGAGTTGCAGGAGATGGTAACAGTAATGAATGAAGCTCTGTTTGAGAAAGGAATAAAGTGAAAATGAAAGCATAACTATGTGGGACATTTTGATTGGAGGTGAAAAAGTTGAACAAGTGCGAGTTTGTATATTTAGGATCTGTTTACGAGAGGTGGAAAGTGTGACAATGATATTGAGAATCGAGTAAAAGTTGAGAACATAGTGAATGAGGTTTTGGACGCTTTTATTGACGGTCAGGTGTCTGAGAAGGCAAGACTGGCTGTGCATGACGGTGTGCTGGTCTCAATGGTGATGTATGGAAGTGAAATTTGGGTATGGGAGAAAAGGGACGAAAGCAGAATAAATGCGGTTTAAATGAAAGCAGTATGGCTGGTGTAAACTTGAGTGACAGGTTACACAATGACGTAGTAAGAAAGATGTGTAGTTTGAAAGAAGATATTTAGAAAAGGATGCTCAAATGGTTCTTGTCTAGGTGGTAGACCCATATGTAGGGTCGTCTGGGTAGGTACCACCGCCTTTCTTATTTCTGCCGTGAAGCAGTTCGCTGTGTTTCGGATTGAAGGGAAAGGTAGCCAGTGTAATTACTGGGCATTGAAGGCATGTCATCTTAGTCCCCAGGATGGCAAACGCTCTTGCGGTGTTAAGTGATTTACCACTTAACATCAGGTGGGCCGCAAGCTTGTTTGCCATCTCATAACATAAAAAAAAAAGTTCGGTCAGTGTCCCTCACTCACCATCTGCACGTCGTCGAGGATCCCCTGCGGCTGGCTGCCGGCGACCACCTTGCTACATATAAAGTGGACGAGCTATGGTTCATGTCGGACAGTGTCGGTCACTCACCATCTGCACGTCGTCGAGGATCCCCTGCGGCTGGCTGCCGGCGACCACGTTGCTACATATAAAGTGGACGAGCGTAGGTTCATGTCGGACAGTGTCGGTCACTCACCATCTGCACGTCGTCGAGGATCCCCTGCGGCTGGCTGCCGGCGACCACCTTGCTACATATAAAGTGGACGAGCTATGGTTCATGTCGGACAGTGTCGGTCACTCACCATCTGCACGTCGTCGAGGATCCCCTGCGGCTGGCTGCCGGCGACCACCTTGCTACATATAAAGTGGACGAGCGTAGGTTCATGTCGGACAGTGTCGGTCACTCACCATCTGCACGTCGTCGAGGATCCCCTGCGGCTGGCTGCCGGCGACCACCTTGCTACATATAAAGTGGACGAGCGTAGGTTCATGTCGGACAGTGTCGGTCACTCACCATCTGCACGTCGTCGAGGATCCCCTGCGGCTGGCTGCCGGCGACCACCTTGCTACATATAAAGTGGACGAGCGTAGGTTCATGTCGGACAGTGTCGGTCACTCACCATCTGCACGTCGTCGAGGATCCCCTGCGGCTGGCTGCCGGCGACCACCTTGCTACATATAAAGTGGACGAGCGTAGGTTCATGTCGGACAGTGTCGGTCACTCACCATCTGCACGTCGTCGAGGATCCCCTGCGGCTGGCTGCCGGCGACCACCTTACTACATATAAAGTCCACGAGCGTAGGTTCTGGTTCGCCGATGTACTCGATAATCTTCTTGTTGATCCACGGCCGGATCTTCTTCTCCATCAGCGTGTTGTCGATCTAACACAAAAGATCGCGTTCAACATACAATATACTGACTTCCTAGTATGTATTACGTAATTTTGTTTTGTTTCCATAAATCACAAACTAGAGATACTACGGCTTTTATAGTCATCCATCAGTCACCACAGACTAGTTAGGTACTATGACTGTCAAATCAAGAATTTTGTTGACTTGGTAACTAAGACCTTTGAGCCAGCCATATCTTTTTTTTGTTTGTGCTGTTACAATTGTTTATTGCTTTTTTGTTATTTTTTTGATATTATTTCGAGACTAAGGTTGAGTAAAATTTATTAGTTTTTTTTTTAATGTGTGTGTAGGCCCTGCTAGAATACCAGCGCCATTGCGTCTTCTGTCGCTGTGGCATCAAGCTGAGGCAGTGACCTAGTTGGCATGCTATTTTGTCTTTATTTTATGTATAACTATCTGAACTGATGGCCAATAAATGTTTTCTTTTTTCCTTTCTTAATCATAAAGACAAACGTGTTGCGGATATTGCAAGCAGAACAAACATCAAATTGCGTGAAATATAAATCGAATAATCGATGATTTAGTCGAATATTAACAGTTAACACAGTTGGAAATTATCAACAACAAAAAATATCTCTCTTATTTATTTAACTCTCGGTTCCGTAGTGGAGCCGAGGTGGTCTGAGGGGGGACCAACAGCCGAGTGCCAAATAACTGTCACTAGCGGGCCTTCGTGGCGTGACCCTTTCACAGGAGGAAACGAAACATGGTTGGCAGAAGTCAATGACTCGTTTTCGACGGAGATAGTCCTCGCAAGAGAAGAACGAACTTTTCAGGACTAGAGCCTCAGTAGGAAGCAATAGACGGTTCGGTGTATTGCGTGAATAACGTAGAGCCCGAGCTGTACCCTATAGCATTCAGAAGGTCAGGCGGGAGGACGTCTAGTGGGTAGTCCGGGCATTGCACACCCGGCCGAGGAGTCCCACATAGGTATCCCCTGCGGTTGACACCATCCCGCAGGAACGATGCGTAAATTACATTCGACCTCCTCGTAAAAAAAAGGTTATATGATGTGTTCATTGTAATACAAGCCGTTTTAAATTCGCAAAAGTTTTCACGCTCTTTGTATTAGACACCGCATGTGATGGGTGACCGTGGCGTTACCTGCGCGGTGTCCAGCTTGTACTGGAACAGCTGTTCCTTCTGCGTGGGGATCTTGTCGATGAGGCTCTTGATGTGCTTCCTCTTCTCCTCCGCACTCTTGCTCTCCTTCTCTCCCTCGCCCTTTTTGCTCTTGTCTTTCTCCTTTTTCTCTTTGTCTTTACCTGTAAAGTTTGTACAACATTTAACATATCAAAATCTACCAGTAACGAGCTAGATGCTTGCAAAAATATTTTTTGCACTGTAATTATTGCTGTAATAATGTTGCCAGCTTATTGCAGCTTTGTTTATGGAATGTTTCACATTGTGTTGCAATTATAGTAGGTTGCAATAAACGTATTTGCAAGCATCTGGCAAAGTTAAGGAACCGCCTATATGAACTGGCTTATTTATGTTTTAATATTTAGTTTTAAGTTATAAAAGATTCAGATGAACTCAAGCATATTTTTTGCAAAAAAAATGTAACTCTGTAGCTATAAGGGCAGACTTAGTCCCACTACTTCCTAGTCAGGTCTGCAGCTCTGTGCTATATGACAAGTTTTCAACTTGCCTCAAGTGCTTACTCAAATAATAATATGTCTATAAGGTATCGAGATATTACGTTACGGTGTTGTGTTGTTGCTTCGTACAAACCTATATTAACCGACCACATTGCGAGCGACGCGTCTAACGAGGTGGCTAGTTTGTCACTTTGGCATCCTAGTCGCATTGACAAAGGAAAAAGTTAGTGCTAGCGCTAGTGCTAGGTGTAGGGCGCTCGTACTAGGTGTAGGGCGCTCATGCTAGGTGTAGCGCTAGTGGCCGGTGTGTGCGGTATACTCACGCGGCGTGGGCGGGGCGGCGGGCGGCGGGGTGGGCTCGTCGTCGTCGGTGAAGGCGGCGTGGCGGCGCGGCCGCGGCTCCACGCCTGCACACATACAACCTTATAGTACTCTCTAAAGCGTTTGATAAAATAAACCTTATAGTCTAAGAGGTCACGGGATTTTTCATAACGATCATGGAAACGGTTAGATTTACTTTTATAGTTTGTAGAGTAGTCCCCTAATGTGAATTATGTCGGTCTGGCTGCTCTCAGTGGTTGCAACTTCGAGTTATATAGCTTACAAGAGGCTTCATCGTTGCGAAAAAAAAACGATAACAGAAATGGTCAGTTTTAGTACCTATTCGAAGAATGGGGTCTCCACAGGTGAAAAAAGGTCTGGCTGTTCTCAGTGGTTGCTTTTCAGAGAAAAAAAAATAACAGTAATCAGCAAAATAAACAATTAAATCGAACAAATCCAAATTTTATTAATTAAACTTTTATAATTTTATCATCTTTGGGTAAATGCTAAGGCCTGAAGAGTTAAATATTTACTTATTTCCAATATTCTTTTAATTTTTTTTTGAGCTTTTTCATTAGTCACATTAAAATCTATACTAAACCACAAAATAAAGTTTTGAATTCAGTTTATTTATAAATATTTAGCTTTAAATTTAATATAATAAAGTGCATAAAGTATCAAAAATGATACTTGTTTTATTTTCATTTAAGAATTCATACTAATTGACTGATTCAATAAAACTCACATACATAAAATTCCTTTACCTTTTAGCTGTCTAAAAAAATGCAAATTACTCTCGAAATTGTACTTTTTATCCGGTCATGTAATCTAAATCTATTGATAAATATACTTAGAAAATTGAAAATGACGAAGGTATGTGTATATAATTGCTGATAATGCAATATTTTTTATTGATATTTGTATTGGTTGTAACATTTTTATCATGCTCTTGCTGGTGTCAAAAATGATACTCCATGCAGTTAGGCTATCTTGGTTATTGAGATTATTCTTTACGATATTTTCTATGAATTTGTAAGCTTTTGCTTCAAATTTTCAACATAATAACTACAAAAATAATATATGGAAACGATATACCTAGACGATTTGGTTACGCAGTCAGAAGGCAGCAATTACTCGGAAGATGATGCGGTATCAGATGACGTATATTAACTTTAGTTATGAGAAAATTAGTGTACCTACTATCTTACTCGTCAACAATTGCAAGCTGTACTCGAAGATGATTAGATACAGTACACTTTGGAAAATCATGACTATTCATGACCATGATTTGGATCCCCCTGATACTCATTTAGTAAATAAAGGTGAAAATGTTTCAGACAGTGGCACAAATTGTGTTATTTTTCAAATCATTATATGCTCAAAACTTAGGTGGAAAAAGCAGTCAATGTTGTTTTCTGAAGACCAGATTCTATTCAAAGGTTCTACCACTTTTCCGGATGACATTAGAGCTTTAACAACTCCTTATCAGTTATTTTCATGTTTTTCTCCCCGGATTTACTGTATAGACTGGACTAGAACTTCATATCTGTAGGATCCGTGACAGGTATGAAAAAGCTGAGAAATGGAAGAGGGCCATTCCATGCCCAAAAGTCGTAAGGGAATCATCGCCCACGGGTGGAGTTTACTTTATAGACTTGTGAAGATACAGGAATCCTATGAAGTCCAAAAATAGTATGGCCATTTTCTTCCACCATGTAGATTTGTCAGTCATCAATGCATGGGTTTTGTATAGGTCACTATGTACCAGGAAACAAGTAAACCCCAAGCAGATCCTAAATTGGCAAACTTTAGATCGAACTTGCAGATACCCTGTGCAAATACTCATACCCCTTCGATCAGAGGGCGACCTAGCCAAAGTCACTCAATGGAACAGCCGCTTTTTAAAAAAAGGAATGTCTAGTGATAAAATAACTGTAAGGTTTGATAAAAAAAAATATGAATATGATGATATGAAAATTATTATACATATGTTTATATAAAAAACATAAGGACACGAACTCTTGAGATTTATGATTTAGATACGTAAAATGCCATTAATAAGAAACAAATACATGCAAACTTTGCGTTTCCTAACGATTTTTATCTATAAACCCGTAAATGGTATAAGACTTACCGCTGACATCACCAGAAATATTGTCATTTTCTGACTCCGTCACAGTAACATCAGATACTTTGTCAGGTAGTCGGTTCCCTGCATAGCAGAGAAGAACACATTTGCCGTCTTCTTCTTTCTGTCCATGTTAAATTGGCAATGGATAGCTTGGAGGATTTTTAGTTAAATTTATCTAGATATTTGATACATATTTGAGCTAAGTTGCGATGCTCTGTTGACAAATGAAACCAAATGCAAAATTGAACAATTCTATCAAACTTTACAGTTATATTATTACATTATAGACTCCTCATCTACGTGCCTAAGTAGCGAAGAAGATTTCGAAGATTAAGAGATCTAAGTTAAATCTATCTAAGTTAATAAATAAATCTCAGTTAAAGTTATGATGAACCTGTGATTTTACCCAATAATTAATTGATTATATTACAAGCCAATGCAAGCTAATACATAATTTTCGTATCATCATTACGCACTGCGCCACAGAAGCGTTGATGGCGTAGTGCGTAAGGGCGTTGTCTCCCACCCAGGAGGCACTGGTTCGAAACGCCACGTACCAATGTATTTTCAAATTTTGAATTCATAATTATGTACGTTTAATCGACGCTTTTACGGTGAAGGAAAACATCGTGAGCAAACCTGCACACACCTATGAAGAAATTCTTAGGTTGTATGTGAAGTCGACCAACATTCACTTAGCCAGCGTGGTTGACTAAGGCCTAATGTTTACACCCCACATTAGGGGCAGTAGGTAGTCTCCTCAAATAAAAAGGAGGATGTAGAGAGGACAATAAATAAAAAAAAATGTGGGGTAAGTTCGAGCCCGTCGGTAGGGACATTATCATTATATGAGCTGTTGTAATGATTGCAAGCTAAGTATTTATAAAAAACATGATCATGATTTTCCAAAGTGCACTGTATCTGATCATCTTCGAGTACAGCTTGCAATTGTTGACGAGTAAGATAGTAAGTACACTAATTTTCTCATAACTAAAGTTAATATACGTCATCTGATACCGCATCATCTTCCGAGTAATTGCTGCCTTCTGACTGCGTAACCAAATCGTCTAGGTATATCGTTTCTATATATTATTTTTGTAGTTATTATGTTGAAAATTTGAAGCAAAAGCTTACAAATTCATAGAAAATATCGTAAAGAATAATCTCAATAACCAAGATAGCCTAACTGCATGGAGTATCATTTTTGACACCAGCAAGAGCATGATAAAAATGTTACAACCAATACAAATATCAATAAAAAATATTGCATTATCAGCAATTATATACACATACCTTCGTCATTTTCAAGTTTCTAAGTATATTTATCAATAGATTTAGATTACATGACCGGATAAAAAGTACAATTTCGAGAGTAATTTGCATTTTTTTAGACAGCTAAAAGGTAAAGGAATTTTATGTATGTGAGTTTTATTGAATCAGTCAATTAGTATGAATTCTTAAATGAAAATAAAACAAGTATCATTTTTGATACTTTATGCACTTTATTATATTAAATTGAAAGCTAAATATTTATAAAAAAACTGAATTCAAAACTTTATTTTGTGGTTTAGTATAGATTTTAATGTGACTAATGAAAAGCTCAAAAAAAAATTAAAAGAATATTGGAAATAAGTAAATATTTAACTCTTCAGGCCTTAGCATTTACCCAAAGATGATAAAATTATAAAAGTTTAATTAATAAAATTTGGATTTGTTCGATTTAATTGTTTATTTTGCTGATTACTGTTATTTTTTTTTCTCTGAAAAGCAACCACTGAGAACAGCCAGACCAACTTTTTTCACCTGTGGAGACCCCATTCTTCGAATAGGTACTAAAACTGACCATTTCTGTTATCGTTTTTTTTTCGCAACAATGCACTGACTTTCGCGCATCATAACTCTGAAACGCAACCACTGAGAGCCGCCAGACCAACGTTTTTCATCTGCGGAGACGTTATTCTTCGAATAGGTACTAAAACTGACCATTTCTGTTATCGTTTTTTTTTCGCAACGATGAAGCCTCTTGTAAGCTATATAACTCGAAGTTGCAACCACTGAGAGCAGCCAGACCGACATAATTCACATTAGGGGACTACTCTACAAACTATAAAAGTAAATCTAACCGTTTCCATGATCGTTATGAAAAATCCCGTGACCTCTCAGTCTATTATATCTTGCTAATAAATAAGCTTATAAGGGCCGGTGTACGCGGCAACCTCCTGACAAGGATTCAGTCCTACATAAGTAACAGGAGTCAGGCTATCTTTGCGAAGGGTTATTCATCACATATCGCCATCGGGCGTACCACAAGGATCCCATATTGGGCCTTTGCTGTTTTCACTGTATACAGGGTGTCCCAGAAGCCGACGTCAAGCCGAAAGCAGGTGGTAGACTAACTGTTATATGTTATCAGAAAAATATAAAAAAAAATCTAAGTTAGCTATTTAAAAAAAATCTAGCATTTAAAAAAAATCGATAAAATTTACACCCTGTGACCGTTTTTTCACTGTTGTTGCTACAATTCTTGACTTTTCTAAACATTTTCTTTTGTTTTGTAATACTGAATAGTGTTTCTGTATACTCTAATCTTAAATTTAAAGCCAGCTGCTGCAAATTAGAAGAATATGCCATTTTTATCTAAATTAAATATTCAAAATTAATCTTTTACATAGCTTTAACAAGCTGTACTGAAAAAAAATGTACTATGCGAGTTTGGCAAGTAACTGCAAAAGTTGGCGCATTCAATAAGGATTCTAAAATGGTATGATATCTGGTAGATAATTTCTACCATTGCAGACAATATTTTATTTTTCCAAAAACAGGCAGTTTTGAACAAATTTTTCTTACGTTCTTAAAATTTATTTTAATGTACCCATGGTGTGCTTTAAGGCCGTAACTTTAACATTCTAGTTTGAATGAGACCGGGAGAGTTCTTCTACGAAGTGTAAGAGAGACAGATAGTTAAAAAAATTAAATACACAAACATTGTTAAACATAATTTATTAAAATGTCAAGATTTACAACAGGTGTTCAAACTGTCTTCCTTCAGCTCTAATGCAAGCTCGACATCTTCTTAAAAAAGATCGGGATATCAAGCGGGCGAATCTTCCATTATTTACATAATCATTTGCTTCTATTATTCTTTGCCGTAGGTCAGTCACAGTTTCGATTGGCTTTGCATAAACCTTTTCTTTCACCGCTCCCCAATAAAAGAAATCTAATGGATTTAAATCTGGGGAACGGGCTGGCCACGAGATAGTACCAGATCGTCCTATCCATCTGCCTGGATATTCCTCATCGAGATATTCTCTTACTGAGCTGGCATAGTGAGCTGGGCAACCATCTTGTTGAAACCACATATCTCTTAGAATGGTAAGTGGCACATCTTCCAGTAGATTTGGTAAATCATTTTGTAGAAAATATAAATAAACTTCAGCCGTCAAGGCGTCTGGCAGCTCAAAAGGACCTATTATTTGTCCATTTAAAATTCCGGTCCACATATTTACTTTAAATCGATATTGTGATCTATCTTGCCTCATCAAATGAGGATTTTCGATATGCCACTCGTGTAGGTTGTGTAGGTTCATGTAACCATCTTTTTTAAATGTCGACTCATCCAACCACAAAATTTTTTCGAAGAATCGCGGATCTTCTCTGTGTTTTTGGAGCATTGTTTGACAAAAAGCAACACGGGGTCGATAGTCCCGGGGTAGTAGAGTTTGTACTCGCTGTACGTGGTATGGGTGTAGCTGATTTCTTTTTAAAATCCGATGGGCTGTACTTTTGG
Organism: Elophila nymphaeata; assembly: GCA_955850985.1. Taxonomy (NCBI): domain Eukaryota; kingdom Metazoa; phylum Arthropoda; class Insecta; order Lepidoptera; family Crambidae; genus Elophila; species Elophila nymphaeata. Next base: position 13,736,342 of record OY039092.1, read on the forward strand.
GTACTCCTGTGCTTCTCTCTATTCCACGGACAGAAATACTCCGATCTTCTTCGACAATGTCTAGTACAACGTCCTCGTACGGGGAAGGATATCCTCTTTCACCATGTACTTGGTTCGGCAGTCGGCCCTCTGAGAAGAGTAATCGGTGCACATTTGTAAACACTCGATGATCCGGATAACGAACTGCATTTGGATACCTCTCACGATAAATTCTAGCTGCAGCGTTGGCATTGCATCCACATTCCCCATAAATTAGATGCATGTTGACGTATTCTTGTGTCGTGTACGCAGACATGGTGGCACTCCACAATTACACAATCAACGATAAGTAGTCCAGAACAAAGCAAAGGTCGTCGGTAGAGAAACTATACAGTCCGAATCCAAATCACAAGCAATCAAGTCCAATAAACGAAGCAGAAAGTGGTAAGCACGAAATCAACACGAACGAATACAAAAAGATGCGCAGTAAGCGAAGGAGCGAAACGTACTGATGTGTATTGTTTGTGCGTTAGCGAATAATTGGCGTCACTATCTGTCTCACTTCCACTTCGTAAAATGACTCTCGCCGTCTCTGTCACGTTAGCGTCACTATCTGTCTCGCTCATATTTCGAATCTCTCCGTCTCTGTTACGTTAGCGTCACTAATTCTATCTCTCTCACACTTCGTAGAAGAACTCTCCCGGTCTCATTCAAACTAGAATGTTAAAGTTACGGCCTTAAAGCACACCATGGGTACATTAAAATAAATTTTAAGAACGTAAGAAAAATTTGTTCAAAACTGCCTGTTTTTGGAAAAATAAAATATTGTCTGCAATCGTAGAAATTATCTACCAGGTATCATACCATTTTGGAATCCTTATTGAATGCGCCAACTTTTGCAGTTACTTGCCAAACTCGCATAGTACATTTTTTTTTCAGTACAGCTTGTTAAAGCTATGTAAAAGATTAATTTTGAATATTTAATTTAGATAAAAATGGCATATTCTTCTAATTTGCAGCAGCTGGCTTTAAATTTAAGATTAGAGTATACAGAAACACTATTTAGTATTACAAAACAAAAGAAAATGTTTAGAAAAGTCAAGAATTGTAGCAACAACAGTGAAAAAACGGTCACAGGGTGTAAATTTTATCGATTTTTTTTAAATGCTAGATTTTTTTTAAATAGCTAACTTAGATGAAAAACTTTAAAGAGTAAACATTAGTTCCGCATCAGTGAGACTTTTAAAAATACATTTCTATAACTTTCAGTGCAAAATTATGCACACAACATCAGTGTAGTGATAATAGTTCCGTACAAGTATTTGAGCAAAGTTTTGGCTACCAATTTAGTGTAAAGCTCTAAATTTTACCGAAGGAAGAATTTAATAATACCCACTTCGTTAAAAGTAAAAAACTGTTTATGATCTCGAAGTTTATGCGAGTGTGATATATAGTGTTATAAAAAGTGATACATTGAGGGAACTTTTCAGACGACACAATCCTGAAATTGCTATTTATTTGTTTACATAAGACCAAAGCTGGTGGCGACATCTATGGATGAGAAGTAGAAACAACAACTAATAAATTAATATATGGCTTCCTCTTTCACTTTCGTTGTTGCCAATAGAGGGCGTTACTAACACTAAATAAAAATATAATTAATTTACTTCGTAAGAATAAAATAACATCACACAAACGATAAAGATTTATCTCCGATTCATTATAAATATGGCAAGCACCTCAGATATATGTGCTGGATGTCGACAGAAACTACCAGGTAAACTGTTTTTGTCCTGCTCCCTATGCAAACAGCAATACGATATAGAATGCGCAAATGTATCTGAAAAAAGATTCATCAATACAATGACGGCCGGTCACAAGTTAGCTTGGAGATGCCCCTTGTGCCGCTCGAAAATGGCAAAGTCAGACAACTCAAATACCCCGATACGACAAAGTCACGAAGAATCAGGCTACGACCGTAATATTACCAAAAAACGACAAGAAAGACGTCAGGCAATATCACCTGTTGGCGATGACTCTATTGAGACGTTCCTGGGAGATACATTATTGGAGGATTCTAAGCAAAAACTTGAATTAGAAAACAACGTTACCTCTAAACTTTTATCATCTCAAGAAGAAAACCAAATCACCCTAGACCAAATTAACTCTCTTATCCAATACAATTTACAACAAAATAATAAATGTATTTTACATGCAATACAGACAACTATACAGAAAGAAATAGAGAAATCGCTAAAAGACTTAAAAATCGACTTCCAGCAAAATATTGAGTCTATCCAACTAAAACAAACAGCTATTGAAGACAATGTTTCTTGTATCCAGCAACAAATTAAACTATTGCAAAATGAACATTTGAAATTACAATTAGAAAATAAGGATTTACAACAGCGACTTTATAACATACAAATAAATACACCTACGTCTATAATGCCAGCCGATAAAGAATTAGAAAAATATATTGTTCTGCACGGCTTGACTTTCAATTATAGAGTGACTGAAGAGCAGCTTGTGGAGCGGGTATCAAATGTTTTCTATGATATATTAAGAATTAACTTGTTCCAATACATAGATGATATGGCTTTTATAGGGAAAATAGGATATAAGAGTCCTATAAAAATAGAACTAACAAGCAAGAGATTAAGGAAATACATACTTCAAAACTCCGTAAACTTTAAAGAGGTAGGCTTAAGCGTGACAGAATGTCTAAGTGAAGTGGATCTAAGAAAAAAACGCGAATTAAAATCAGCTATGCAAAGCGCACGGAAAAGCGGGCAGCATGCGATCCTAAGAAAAGAAAGACTTACAAAAAATGGCAGAGAGTCTACTCAGTCTTGCCATTACCCTAGTACTGATGCGCCAAGCTTAGTGATTGAAAGAGAAATAACAACGGAAAACCATAGCAATTACAAAAACCAACAACAAGAAAAGCAACATAATTATGAAGAAAATCGTACGTTTCGAAAATAACATAAATGTAATCTACCAGAATATGCAGAGCGTCAATAATAAAATACATTTACTTGAGAATTTCATTGAGGCTAACCAAAACATACACATAATTTGTTTAATTGAGACATGGTTAAACAAAGAAAAAATGGATTATTTCCATGTCTCTGGCTACCAAATAGGATCGTATTTTTGTCGCCAGACGCGAAGAGAGACGGAAGGCGGAGGCGTGTGTATATTGTACAAGGAAAATTTGGAAATGAAGACGAGAAGCGATATTGAAGAATTATCACTAGAGAGCGTTTTTGAAATATGTGCTGTAGAGTTGACTCAATGTAACCTACTGATAATCAATCTGTATTGGCCCAATAGCACCAAGAATAGGGAAATATTTTTTGATAGCTTAGAAAACATTTTGAAATTGTTATCGGCAAAGGACATATCAAAATACATTTTAATTGGTGGCGACTTTAATGTTGATTACTTGACAAACAATAAAGTCAAAAATACCTTAAAAAGTCTTATGCTAACTTACAATTTTCACCAAACGGTTAAAGAGCCAACAAGAGTCTCTAATAGTACCGCGAAATGTATAGACTTGGTTTTTGTAAATTTTAGGAACACTACTTACCAAACAAGTGTTAATGAGTATGGGTTCTCTGACCACAAAGGGATACTATTTTCTATTCAGGCTTTTAAGCAAGGGGTAAAACAATTTTTTAAAACCAAAAGGATGTATCACAGTAAAAATATTATTAAATTTAAAAATGAACTTCAAAATATAAAATGGACTACCATAATAAATTCTCAAAATAATATTAACGATAATTATGATGCTTTTAGTAATACTCTTAAATTAATATTAAATAAATGTATTCCTAAATTAACCTATAAGATACGGATCAAAGACAATAAAACATTCCTAACACCAGGACTAAAACGCTCTTGCCGAAATAAACGACAACTAAAACTATTAAAATCGCAATCAAAAAGTAAAATATTACACAATCATTACAAAGCATATAGCAAAACATTAAAATTGGCTTTTAAAATGTCAAAAAAGATAACTAATACTAACAGGTATAAGAACTCAATAAACAAAACTAAAGCTATGTGGCAAATTATAAATGAGGAAACAAATCGCAGACCTCAAGTAATTAAACAAAATATTAATTTAAAGCACAATCTAACTTTGGAACAAGACCCTAAAATAATAGCAAATATATTTAATAACTATTTTACCCTAATAAGTAATACTCAAAATATAAAATGTAATAATAAATTCACCGTGAACAATACTGTTCACAATTCTCTTTACTTAAAATTGGCGGAACAAAGTGAAACTTACGAGATAATAAGCGGTTTAAAAAATAAATCAAGCTTCGGAATTGATGAGATTCCTCCATTTTTAATTAAAAAATGCATAAACGAACTTACTTTTCCATTTACGTTACTGATTAACCAGTCATTTCAAGAAGGTTGCTTTCCGGACTCGTTAAAAGTATCATTAGTCAAGCCAATTTATAAAAAAGGACCCAAAACTGACCCTAACAATTATCGTCCCATAGCTTTATTACCAACATCTGCAAAAATATTGGAAACAGCGATGTCTAAACGGCTCATTTCATTTTTTGAAAAATTTAATGTTTTCCACGATTCTCAATATGGTTTCCGGAAGAACCGAAATACCGTTTTAGCCGTATACAGTTATATACAAAAAATATTAAATATTATTAACAATAAAGAATATGCAGTAGGATTGTTGCTCGATATGAGTAAGGCATATGACAGGGTAAATTATAAAACTTTACTGGACAAACTCTACTCGTTAGGAATAAGAGGCATAACCTTGAGTTGGTTCCGTTCATATCTTGAAAATAGATCTCAGTGTGTTGAAATAGAATACACAAATTTCAATACAGGTAAAATAGAGGGTGTGAGATCCGACCTCCACCCAATGATAGGCTCCATACCACAAGGCAGTGTTCTCGGTTGTATACTTTTCCTAGTATATATTAATGACCTTCCCCAATCCTTCGAAAGTATCTGTTTTGCAGACGACGTGTCCGTTATACTATCTTGCACAAATAATAAATCGCTGAACAACCAATTAGATCAAACGTTAGACACAATAGTAGACTGGCTTGACAGAAACAATTTACAGTTAAACATTAAAAAAACAAAAATTATTCAATTTAGACCACACCAAAAAACAGCTTTGGAAATAAACTATACATATAAATCCTCACAATTAGAAACAGTAGATTCTGCCACTTTGTTGGGGGTCGAAATTGACACCCACATTAATTGGAAACCGCAAATACAAAAATTGTCTAAAAAATTATCGTCATTTATATATGCCCTTAGAAACTTAAAGCGGATTACAAACGCCAAAATTGCTCTCTCAGCATATTATGCCTACGCCCATTCGAGAATCTCGTACGGTATTATACTTTGGGGAAACTGTAGTAACATTCATGAAATATTTGTGCTTCAGAAAAAATGCATAAGGATTATAGCTAACATAGAACAAACAGAGACATGCAAACCCCATTTTATTAAACTTAATGTACTAACCTTACCATGCCTATATATCTACGAAGCCTGTAAATTTGTAAAAAAATATACATATTTATACTCCCCAGTTAATATAATGAGACGTAACAATCGCTACCAAAACAAATTAAGTCAACCTTTTTCAAAATTAAAATTATACTCCTCAGCTCCACACTCAATGATGATAAAAATATATAACCATCTCCCCAACTGCATAAAAAATATTGAAAGAAAATCGATCTTCGAAAAACAAGTTAAAGATATGCTAATCTCGAAAACCTATTACAGTGTCACTGAATATTTCCAGGATAAGAGTATAGGGGACACAACCAAAAAGTAGTACCTATCTATCTATTTTGGGCTCAGTATAGATGATTAAGAATTTTGCATAATTTAAATATTTTAGTCGTTATTATTTTATTATTATTGTAAGCTTTTATCATTGTTCAAATATTTTTATTTTTATTTGTAAGTTCCTCTTTATAATTAAAATCTTTGCAACGTCCTAACAGGACGTCACATGTACTTACAAACAACAATATTGACATCTTTATATCATGTGACAAGCAATAAAGACATTTGAATTTGAATTTGAATTTAGATTTTTTTTATATTTTTCTGATAACATATAACAGTTAGTCTACCACCTGCTTTCGGCTTGACGTCGGCTTCTGGGACACTCTGTATAAATGACATAGGTGGTACACTGAAACATAGTAATCATCTCTTGCATGCTGACGACACTAAGTTCTTTCGAGTGATTCGTCCTATTGATGAATGTAATAAACTTCAAAAAGATCTTGTGTTGCAAACTTACTGTGACTAGAATCAACTTTTTTTTATTGTGATAAATGTTATACAATCTCATAAACATATAAGAAAAATAAAATCAGTTACAATTACTATACTAACGACAAAGCATTGCAAGTACAACTATCATCAGGGATCTAGGTATCATAATGGACTCGAATTTATCTTTCAATACACACATTGATCATATACTAGCTTCGACTTTCCGTAACTTAGGTTTCATAATTCGCGTAAGTAAACCGTTTAAACTACCAGAAACACTAAAAATCTTATATTCTTCTTTTCGATCGTTCCTAGATTTTTGCAGCACTGTATGGAATCCATGCTATAATATTCATATTGACAGGATAGAAAGAATCCAAAGAAAGTTTATCAAATCTCTAAATTACATTACTTTAAAGTACATCAACATACACATAATTTTAACCCAACTAATTAAAAAAAAAGGTGTGTGTGTACTAATGTACACTCGTATGAAGTGAAACATCTTCATGAGTTCATTGTTTATCCCATATGAATTGTATCCATTCCAAATTTCCAATATGCATAATTTTGTGTTATCTTTATTATTACTATTACGCATAAACTAGCGGTTTCCCGTGGATTTGCTCGTGTTAATGTCGGTTATCACGCCAAAAAGTATCCTATGTTCTTGGCAGGGTCTCAACACACCTCCATACCAAAATTCACCACAATCGATCCAGTAGATTCCGAACCTATTCATTGCAAACAAACAATGAAATTTTTCCTCTTTAAGATTGTACGCCTGTAACATCATTTTATTGTGATCTAGATTTGCGTTTATTTAACGCGTCTGGTATGACGTCGCGTTTGATAAATATCATTGAAACCAATAGAGCAGTGTAGAATGAACACCCGTTGGGTTCGGTTATTTAGCGCTCTTCGGAGCAACCTCCCTTGAGCGTCCCTTAGCGTTAGCATCGTGTGTGTGATACAATAATGTTAGTATATTAGTAAATGAATGAGTTACCGTTAGTGTCTGGGCTGCTGCGTCGCTGACTGAAGCTGATGGTGACGGGCGAGCTGCCGGCCGACGGCGGGCCGCCCCCCAGAGACCCCACGCTCTGACACAATGCACATTATTATAATGGACGCTGGTCAACTTCGAGGGCCGATCACATACATACTGGGCTAACCACTGACCTACCTATTATACTTCCACTTCCTCCGCGAGGAATATTTATTTTAAGTCATTTTTGTACTTTGTTTGAATTTCCATATGACCTGTCATCCTCACACAGGTCAAGATTTCAAAAACACTAAATAGTATATTTATTTATTTTCTATCAAGTGCCAAAATTCAAAGAGTCCTGGTTTTATCATCAAACTTTCATCCCTTATTTCAACCACTTCAAATCTCTTTTTCGCGATAAAAGGAAGCCTGTCTTTTCCCAACGTCAATATTTATACCAAATTTCATCAAAATCGATTCAGCAGTTTAGGCGTGAATGAGTTACACAGACAAAGTTATCCATAAATTATATTTATTATATATTAGTATGGATTGTGACATAAAAAATGGGAAGTGTCCCCTTGACTTTCTCGTACACCAGAAACGACTCAAAAATTGATAGAAACTTTATATTTCGATGTTATACACGCATGTTAAATTTGGTTGCAATAAGTTAAAGCATACTCGAGTTATCGTACTAACGCACAGACACACACGCAGACATAATTCCAAAAACGGTATTTTTGGACTAAGGAGGTCCAAAATCTCGAGGTGGAATTTTTGGCGATTACAAGACTTCCTCTATACTAGGTATACGAAAAAGTAAAAACATTATCATGTGCGGCACTACGATGCTTTACAAAGTGATGTGTAGTTACCGGTCTCCTGGAGTGTGTGTCGTCGGGGGGCCGCGGGGGGGTGGTGCCGCCCTCCGAGCTCTGCAACAAACACAACACAACATGTTATTTTGTATCCAGATGAAAATGAAAAAGCTCTTTATTTAAATGGACTTTGCTAAGTACTTTTAAATCGTCAAAACCCTACCACCATATCGGGACGAATAATTATTATTATGCTGAGATGGAGAAGAAATGGTCAAAGAAACTCCACAGCTTACAATTTCGTAATGATTTCAAAACATCAATACAAGTCAATAAATAATTATCAATATAATTTAAGTTACATTTTAACATGCGTAAAGTTTGGGTAGTTATTACTCCCACGCATTTGGATTATTTATCTTGTGAAAAGCTTTTCTATATAATATCATCATATAGATAGTAATCTATATGATGATATTATATAGTAATCTATAAGCGTCGGTGGCGTAGTGCGTAAGAGCGTCGTCTCCCACCCGGGAGGCACTGGTTCGATCCCCGCCACGTACCAATGTGTTTTACAATTTTGAATTCATATGCAAGTTTAATCGACGCTTTACGGTGAACGAAAACATCGTGAGGAAACCTGCACACACCTATGAAGAAATTCTTAGGTTGTGTGTGAAGTCGACCAACCCGCACTTGGCCAGCGTGGTTGACTAAGGCCTAATCGCCCCTTATGTGGGGTAGGCTCGAGCCCGAGGTGGGGATATTATAATTATGAGCTGTCGATGATGATGATGGTGATATAACCCGGCATTAATTTGAGTCACTGCATGGTCTAAGCTGCCGAATGCGGCTTTTCTGTAACTATGTGTTACTTAAGGAGCACTGCACATCTCACGCGGTGCGATGACTACTGCTGACAAATATTGTATGCTTGTATATGGACAACCACACATCGCTCCGTGTCGCTAGTACTAACGTCAGCACGAAGTGCCCGCAAGCATTACCGGTAACCGCAACGTGTCTGTTCCTAAGATTCTGCTTAACTCCTTTTGGCATTACATGAGTGTGTATGTATGTAGTAATATATTTGGAATACTTTAATGTCTAAGGATGCTTACATAAAGAAACAAGTTTCCGGTACAGACAAGTTTCGGTAGCGACTACCTGCTTCTTTATAATTATGCAACGCATAAGATAACATGGAAGTATTATACCTGCACCAATCGGTACCGAACCACACAGATTAGTCTGTACCGGTTACCTGTTTCCTTATGTAAGCACTTTTAGGCTAGACTCGCATATTCTAAATTCAGAAATGGAATTTATAATTTTAATTCTGGCAATCTGCCTCACACATGTCTTGAAAAATCAATAGTCTGGTGTTTTTCAGCTCAGATAAACGTCCTAGATATTAATTCAATAGAAGAGGAATTAATTCTGATCACACTACTTTCAGTTTTAAATAATAAATAAGGAAATACAAATGAATACACTGGATTTATCCTCATAATGTGAACAGAGTAAGCGCGATTAACGCGCCATGTTTAGAAATTTGAGCATTATTTTGAAAACATTCTTTTGAGATAAATCAAAATTGCTGTATGGGTGAAATACACGCGAGTGGCCAAATAAATTACTGTGTAAACTCATCTCTGTCGTGTAATTAAAAATGGTAACTAAGGAAGTAATTAATCATTAAATTTCGAATTATAAACATTTCTATAAATATAAATGAGATTTATTGAAAAAAAAATGGAACACTTTCTCGCGTGAGAAATATTCATATTCATATTCATTTATTGCCATTCCACAAAGTATGAAAGATCTTAATAATAGGTACAGTTCGTTGTGGACCCTGTAAGGGCACAGCAAATTAGGAGAGAGGAGGAACCCCTTATATATTCCACAATTAAGTTTAATTAAATCCTTAAAATTAATAATATTATATATTAAAGTTATTATGTATTAAAGTTATTATTCATTATTATAATATATTGTTATAATATAAATAAATATAAATCATTGTTGTCCGTCATTGATTTTGAATGTTTTCATTTTCGTCAAATTTTCGCGCATAATTTGAGAAAAGTAGTATATTTAGCCACAGTTAAGATTGTTGAGTATGTATGAGTGAGCTTGATCGATGCCTCTTTTTTTATACTACGAGATGGCAAACAAGCTTGCGGCCCAATAGATAAAATTAGTTAAAACTGCAAGTACGTTGCCATCCTGGGGACTAAGATGATATGCCTTCAATGCCCAGTAATTACACTGGCTACCTTTCCCTTCAATCCGAAACACAGCGAACTGCTTCACGGCAGAAATAAGAAAGGCGGTAGTAGGCACAGACAACAGCACGTTGGGTTACCACAAACTGTCAAATTTTCCCAATCGATTATGCACTTTATATTGAATGCTCGTAGGTTGAAAATCGTTTGGAGAAATTTAACAGTTTTGTATAGCCCGACGTGCTGTTGACTGTACCTCGACGAGCTTACATATTGGTGTGGCAGCCAGTAAGCCTGTTTAACCTCTCGAGCGTCGGCGGGAAGCCCCGCATTCCCACGAAAAAAAGTACCGTTGAGCGTCGGCGGGAAGACCGGGCGTCCCGCAGATAGTCATGGTCTATAGTTTGTTTTTTTACTACTTCAACTTATTTTAACCAATAGGAGTGTTTGACATCAATAGAATCTGTGTTCAATGCTCTCAAATACTAAATTATGATTGGTTATCGTGTTCATCGAAAAAGTGTGAGTATTGGTAGTTGAAAAAAAATGGTGACGCATTTGGCATGTTGTCAGCCGGGGTGTGTTGAGGTGTATTTAATTCTATAGTTTTGTTTACAAATGCGTATTATGTATTGTGTCGAATGTTTTATGTCGATAAGTGTATATACTTGGTGTATAACTAAAAAGAATGTGATTTTGAGCAAGTTTTACATGATTTCTGAATCGTCAAAGTTTGTGTATTATTTGTTTGTGTATTTTTTGACCATAAAAAACGGATGTAAATTATTGGTTATATAAGGAGAATAGTAAAATACATCAGGTCATCTGAGGTCAACAAGTTAAGGCATCGACACTACACGGTATCAATGCATTTTGCCGCGCGACACTCGAGGTTAAGTGTTGTACCTGCGGCGTGTGCGGTTCTGGCGGCGCGCGGTGTCGGCGGTGGTGGCGGTGTCGGCGCGGCGGGGTGGCGGCGGGGGCGGGGGGGGCGGGCGCGGGCGAGGGCGGCGACCCCGCCGCGCCCGGGGACCCCACCTCGGGCGGCGGGCCGGACCCGCTGCAACCATCACATCGTCCATGTCAACAACTACTTAACTGTACATTTTATTTAAAAATTGGGTAAACGCGGGTGCAAATGTTCTGGGATCGATCTGTAGCCCATTTGAAACAACTACTAGATAGTATAATTCAAAAATCAAGGAATGTTTTTGAAGTAAAACCTCTTTAGACGCAACTAGGGGGTAACTTAGATTTTTCTAACGGAAGTAACGCTCAGTATTCTATAGTCTGTGTAGTTTCCGCTATTTAAAAATAGTAATTTCGATTGGTCGTAAGTATCTGTCATATACTCCGTGCTTCTCGACTTATACGCCAGCTAGTGGCAAAGATCATAATCAATTAGGATTATTTATTTCCAATATTATTGAACAGATCCATTGTGAATAGCAAAGTATATAAAAATTCAACAGTCTTAAAAAAGTTCTTTTAAAATGCACTTGTGTTTTTTAAAAATCTCCAAGTGTATTTGTTTATTTATTACTTTTGTAATAAATCAGATATTTATAAATTTCCGACGATTGCGACATTTTTTTTTCAGTTAAAATTTAATCATTTCAGTGATCTACGTCAAAGAAGTTTTACTTCAATCGCGCGTAAAGGTTACACGCACACAATTTTTTTAATTTAAGCACTCGTACTTCAGTTCACGTTTCTCGATTTGTATCCCGAATATAGGTCAATGAAATTTAAATATTAGGTTGGGGAAAAAGTCTTTTCGCATTATAGTATGGATAAACTTGTAATAAAATCTCTTTGGCTATACTATTTGTTTCTGGCTGGTTTTGGTATCATTGAAAGTTTAAATTTTAAAGAACATAATTCCAAATTCAAATTAGGAAAATGTGTGATTTTCATTTGTTTTTCGTACCGCCAAGATGAGTGAATCTAATGAAGAAATTCGATACATTTTAAAATTTTACTACAAAAATGGTAAAAATGCAACGCAAGCCGCGAAAAAAATTTGCGATGTTTATGGACCTAGTGCAGTGTCTGTGACAGTAGCACAAATTTGGTTTAAGCGTTTTCAATCCGGAAATTTTGATGTCAAAGATGCACGTCGCTCTAGTCGCCCTATTACATATAAAATGGATGCCATTTTTGAAAAAGTGGAACAAGATCGGCATGTCAGTAGTTACGACGTAGCTGAAGAACTGGGAATTGACCACAAAACAGTTTTGGCGCATTTGAAAAAAACTGGGTACACAAAAAAGCTCGACATTTGGGTACCTCACGAGCTCACTGAAAGAAACCTAATGAACCGTGTACTCATTTGTGATTCTTTATTACGACGTAATGAAACCGAACCATTTTTGAAGAAGCTGATAACTGGTGATGAAAAGTGAATCACGTACGACAAGAACGTGCGAAAAAGGTCGTGGTCAAAGGCCGGTCAGGCTTCACAGACTGTGGCGAAACCCGGGTTAACTCGCAACAAGGTGATGCTGTGTGTGTGGTGGGATTGGAAGGGCATTATTCATTATGAGCTGTTACCACCAGGCAGGACCATCGATTCTGAACTCTACTGCGAACAACTGATGAGATTAAAGCAAGAAGTTGAGAGAAAGCGGCCGGAATTAATCAACAGAAGGGGTGTGGTATTTCATCATGATAACGCTAGACCTCACACATCTTTAGCCACTCAGCAAAAATTAAGAGAGTTTGGCTGGGAGGTGTTAATGCATCCGCCGTATAGTCCTGACCTTGCACCTTCAGATTTCCACCTGTTTCGGTCTCTTCAGAATTCTTAAGGCAGTGTCAGGTTAACATCACGAGAGGACTGCCAAAACCACTTGTCGCGGTATTTTGACCAGAAGTCCCAAAATTTCTATAGCAATGGGATCATGTCCCTACCTACAAGATGGCAAAAAGTTATCGAACAAAATGGTACCTACATACTTTAGTTAAATGTAAATAAACTATATTAAAACATGTTTTGAATTTTCTTAAAAAATGCGAAGAAACTTTTTCCCCAACCTATTATTATTTGCTATGTTTTACAAACTTATGATTGAATTTCATATCGTTTTACCGCCTCCGTGGTCTAGTGCTTCGCCCACCGGAATTAAGATCCAGAAATCCCAGATTTGACCCTCAAAGGAATACAAATTTCTACTCGGCTTGGTTGACAGTAGGACTCTTTCCAAATCCGCCTGTCTAATTACAACTATCCTATCAAAACATGTTTACAGTATCATTGTGTTCCAACAGTTAATGATAAGATATCCAGTCCCACCGTGCTTGAGGGTTCCAGGTGAAGCTCGATTACATCTTCGACCTTATTTAAGCGAGATAGGCCAAAAGCTTACAAAGCTATCAAATATAAAAAAAGTACATTTATATATTCACTACATAATTACACCAGAAGGCTTTGTTCTGAGTACAAGCTACTCCCTAAGGCAAGTCATAATACCATTTCTAATTCAGGCTTACACTCCTGGCACAATATCTTCTGTTTATATTTATGGAAAATGGTACCTTATTACAACTCGCCATGACCCGTATAGTGTTTACAATATAAATATACATATCGATTGTAGTTATCAGTCGTCAGCTCGGCTCCGTTATAACATTGCGGTATGGTCACCTGTCGTCAGAGTCTATGGGCTCGGCCTCTGTGGGCAGCAAGCGGGAGGCGGTGTCCCGCAGGTAGCGGTCCCGGTCCCGCTCGGCGCGCTCCCTGGCCTCGCGCCGCGCGTCCTCCCGCTGCCGCGCCCGCTGCAGCTCCCGCTCCCGCTGCAGCTCGGCCTGCAGGCTCACGTCGATCAGCAGCCGCGGCCGGTACAGCTCCTCCTGCTCGCGCCGGGCCTGAAAGTAAGGTTTTGTAACCCTTCACATAAATTTATAACTGAGAGCCGTCTCGATTACACGAGCTTTAAAATAAAAAAACCCCATCAAAATAGAATCTAGGGCGGGCAGTCGGTCTAGGGCGGTACCTGGTCATAGGCGGCGGCGGCGGCGGGGTCGTCGGCGGCGCGGCCGCTGTACAGTCGCGCGCGCAGCTGCTGCAGCTCGTCGCTCTCCTTGGCGCGCTCGCGGCGGTCTAGGGCGGGCAGTCGGTCTAGGGCGGTACCTGGTCATAGGCGGCGGCGGCGGCGGGGTCGTCGGCGGCGCGGCCGCTGTACAGTCGCGCGCGCAGCTGCTGCAGCTCGTCGCTCTCCTTGGCGCGCTCGCGGCGGTCTAGGGCGGGCAGTCGGTCTAGGGCGGTACCTGGTCATAGGCGGCGGCGGCGGCGGGGTCGTCGGCGGCGCGGCCGCTGTACAGTCGCGCGCGCAGCTGCTGCAGCTCGTCGCTCTCCTTGGCGCGCTCGCGGCGGTCTAGGGCGGGCAGTCGGTCTAGGGCGGTACCTGGTCATAGGCGGCGGCGGCGGCGGGGTCGTCGGCGGCGCGGCCGCTGTACAGTCGCGCGCGCAGCTGCTGCAGCTCGTCGCTCTCCTTGGCGCGCTCGCGGCGGTCTAGGGCGGGCAGTCGGTCTAGGGCGGTACCTGGTCATAGGCGGCGGCGGCGGCGGGGTCGTCGGCGGCGCGGCCGCTGTACAGTCGCGCGCGCAGCTGCTGCAGCTCGTCGCTCTCCTTGGCGCGCTCGCGGCGGTCGCTCTCCGCCTCGCGCACGCGCGCACTCAGCCGACGCTGCAGCTCCTTGCCCCTGACACACAACACACATCTCACGTCCGGCTCGAAGGACCATACTACTAGGGACACCCTGGTACACATTAACATTACATACTATGTCATTTCAAAGTTTTTATTTGATAACAGAAGAGTCACAATAACAATGCACATCCGTCTCGAAGGACCACTCGACTAGTAACAATTTGTTTAACTCTTCCAATTAATTTTTATTGTATTGTTTCTAAATTTGACATTGCAAAACAAATAATAAAAGAACCACACGAACGATTCGCATCCGGCTCGAAGGACCAACAACGTAATATACTCCTATAAACTAGTCAGTGTACTCACTTGTAGTACTTGTGGTCATCACGCTCGTCGTCATAGTCCTCGAGGAACTCCTTCAGCCGCTTGGCCTCTCGCTCGCGCTCCTCCTCGCGACATCGCTCCCTCTCTTTCTCCTTCTCATACTCTTTCGCTTTACGCCTCTCGCGGTTTTCCCAGTTCCGTAACCTTCAAATTAAATAACGATTATAAATTAATTCCGAACATTTAAACACTAAGCGACGGTTTCACGTGTTCTGATTAAGGCCCTGTCCGCACAGCGATATTTCACCGCAAGTTTTTTTCTCGCAAAATTCTGTGACACATGGGATTTTATAGGACTATCCGCACATGCAGTAAAAAAAATCGCGCGAATAAAATCTGTGGTTTGATGCAAATTGAACGCGATACGGTGCGGAATTATTTCCGCGCGAACGTTTTATCGCTATGCGGACAGACCCTAAGAGGTATCTGGCAGTTAAAATGGGTTTTATAGTATTATCTAACAAAAAAAGAGCAATGGAAACTTACTTGAAACCTATATTTTAGAATAATTTGAAATAAGACATAGTGACAAAAATTGAGAAAGGGACGCTCAAGGGCCCGCCAGACTCACGCCGAGAACCCCCTTGAAGCGTGAATGTGATTAGTTTCTCGCCTTCGCGTTCTCCGCTCGGTGCCGGTTTTATTGGCCCACTTCCAAGGGTTTCTTGGACGAGAAAAGAGAAGCGTATCACATTGTCATTCCGTTTCAGTGCGACGTGGAGAATGGTTTGAAATAAGATTCACAAACCTTGTTCTATTTCGATGAATTTGTGTCATCCACCATCGCCTGGGTCTTCATTTTTCCTTAATATTATTACTTTTTCGTATACGCACGACATTTCTTGGGTCAAGTCTTGGCGAAAAGTCTCGCCAAGACTTCTCGCGTGAGTCTGTAGGGCCTATCAGATGTTTCTGTAGAACGATGATTGAAAGTAGATTGACTAAATATAAAACAATATAGGTGTGTACCTCTCCTGGTAGGCGGCCTCCTTCTCGCGCGCCTTCTTCTCCCTCCTCTTGTTGTCGCGCGCCTCCTCCTCCAGCTCCTTCTCGCGGCGCGCGTCCGCCTCGCTGCGGCTGCGGCCCCGCCCCCGCGACCCCGACCGCTCCCGCTCCCGCTCCCTCTCCCGCTCGCGGTCCCGCTCCCGCTCCCGCTCGCGTTCTCTGTCGCGCTCTCGCTCGCGTTCGCGCTCCCTATAACGACGAACACCAAGGTGAGAACGGCCGCGCTACTAACTGGCCCGCCAACTAAATAACTAAATAATGAAGATGAACGAAATTGATATTTGAACGACAGATAAAAACAGCTTACATGAAAAAAAAAGTTATTATTCAATTTTTTTTGGTTCTAAATTAAAATGAAACCTATCCTATATCCTAAGTAACGCAATTTTAATAAATAAATAAATTAGTCTGAACAACTCCAGCAAAATAAAAAACAAAACATCAAGATCTGTTGAGTAATTTTGGGAGTTCATCGAGTTCAAAGACGTTATTTTTGTATATATACACCGTGACCCTGGGGATATACATTAACTTTGAATAATACTTCTATAGCTCTTGTTAAACATATCGTACAAAGGAAGTAGTAGTTTAAATAGCATAGTTTTTAAGTTATTGGTAATTTAAGTTTAACCAATTTAATTGTGTTGCGCAGTGAGAAGGAGTCTGTATCTGTGAGATATTGCCACTTTGTGCAACCAAAACTATCAAAGTGAATTTCAAAAAAAGCACGTTAAGAAAAGTTTCGAAAAGTGTATGTGGACCAAAGTTTCAAATGCGACGTTGCTAGCTCAAGTAAAGAGTAATTCATATTAGATAAATTACATCTAAGCATTTAGTTTGTATGAAAATAAAAAATGCTAAAGAAATTGCAATTCATAAAAGTGTTCATAGTAAATAATGATCAATTAAATAGTCTGAATAACATGCCGAAGTTAATGTATAACCTCAGGAACACGGTGTATAGATAAACAATTAGAATACTTTGAACTAGGAACGCGATTCTCGTGGTGATGCGATAGCTTAGTTTTGATACATTACACGACGGACTGCTGTAACTGATGTATCCTCTCTCAAAGTATTTCAGAATAAAAGAATTAAGTGAAGTCCAAGTCTTTTAAACACACAATCAAACTACCTATTCATACGTTATGTAACTGTATTGGAATAATCTTAATATTTTATAGGTGTACGTGTTTATAAAGAAATGGTATATCGACCCATTTTGCTGCAGGGATACTTCAACAACTAAAACAATGGGAAAATTGGACATGACCATGTCATCATTTCAGCCGAGAGACGCCCACTGTTGGACATAGGCCTGTAAATTAATGATATATGAAGGGCTATCAGCTATATACCACAAATTGTGTAAATGTGTCTAGTTACTAAATATAATAAAAATGGTTATATTTTTTCTATTACTTTTTATCGCGTCTGAAATAGTAGGTAATTCTTAATGTGTTTAAATCTCGATTTTAATATAAGTAATTAAAATATGTACTAGAAATTACACAATACTAAACGTAATGTAGCAAACGAATATGCATTGAGAAAATTAATTCAGTGTCTTTGGGTGATGAAAATGAAAATGTTGTCGTTGAAATATTACCCTTTCCTCGCGCGGCGTATCTCGTCTCGTATCTCATAGCGAGTCCGTATGTACGGGTGCAGAGTTAGGTTCACGAACAACATCATTTATATTAACACTTCGATCGTTACGACAACCATGTTCGCACGCGAATCATTAAATTTTCATTTGAATAAAGCAGTTATAGCGTCTCGCGGATGTGATTTCCAACACGGCCGTAAACAAATTAAAATCCGTTTTATAAGGTTGATCGTAAAACAGTGAGCCGCGCTCATTTGTACTACCGGCACTGATATTGTATTACATTTGTTTGATTTAATCAAAACTTTATGTATTTCTGTCCAGTTGCTTGAATACATTCTGAAATATTTGATTTGTTACAAAACATTCCAGAACAAAACCCCAAAATACGAGGCGAACTATTATGTATTCTGTCTAAGATTAAAATGACTTATCCTAGATATTTTATTTTAACAAAAAAAATGCATTGACAATAATCATAATCTAAACAAAATTTTCTGTGCTGCTGTTAAAACGCCTAATTTTGTGAGATAATTTCTTAATAATTACGATATAAAAATCAGGAAAAGGTAAAATCTTATTAAAAGTACGGATTATTAAATGATCAACATTTTCAGAAAATCAGTCGCAAATGAAAATAAGAAGGCAAGGCAAGTCGCGTCCCGTCGATAGTATGTGTAACGAGCTCGAATATAAACCGATACGGCTTATCGCAGCCATGCTCGCAGCACTGAACTAGAGCGCACCTACCGAATGACAGAGTAATGTTGGAAAATTTAAATTTTATTTTATAATTATTAATGTTTCGGCCGCCATTTCCATAGAACTTTCGCTCAATAAACAAAGGACAATGGGCAAAATATGAACAACCACCTCAACACTAACCGTCTATGCCACTGGAAAGATTATATCTAACTAACAGCGAATAGTGTAAAAAGTTCTATACTTAAGCCAAATTCTATAAAGAATGAATGTAAACAAACCGCTGTCATTTTTGTATGAGAGATGAGCAAGAAAGTGAAAGGGACACACTTATACATAATAATGACACTTAATTTGTTTACATTTATTGTTTATCGAAATTGGATCAAGTATAGGTACCGGCAGAACTATGATAATGTGGAAAAAATACTAATAAGAAATACTGTAACCGATATATTGAAGTTATCAACGTTATATTTGCGCCTTCCGTTTACTACTTCACATCTTACAAATTAGACGCGATATATTCGCTTGGTGTGTGGAAAGCGACAGATAGCTTTTGTCTTTGCTGGATGGTATAAATGTGCTTCGGAACCTGTCGCAATCACATCTAGTCGCTTCCATTATAAAGGATGACCTTCTTCTTCTTCTTCAACAGCTCATATAATGTCCCCACCTCGGGCTCGAGCCTACCCCACATTAGGAGCGATTAGACCTTAGTCAACCACACGGCCAAGTGCGGGTTGGTCGACTTCACACACAACCTAAGAATTTCTTCATAGGGGTGTGCAGGTTTCCTCACGATGTTTTCCTTCACCGTAAAAGCATCGATTAAACGTACATATGAATTCAAAATTTTAAAACACATTGGTACGTGGCGGGGATCGAACCAGTGCTTCCCGGGTGGGAGACGACGCTCTTACGCACTACGCCACTGACACTTATGGAAATGATGATCGGAATCGAATAAACAATATCAACTGCCCAGTAAATAAGCAAAGGTACAATACAACACGCAACTGAGGAACACAGTACACAACAACTAACGAAGATCAACTGCGAAGTGAACGCGAAGGCGAGAGAAGCGGCGAGAGAGAGATAGCGAACATGTGTATGAGCTGCATCGGAACATAACCCCACCCTCTCCCACACAAAACACTGTAGTACAGTCGACATCAGATATATCGTAGCAGACAAGGTAACCAAATACTTCTGCAGGCTTACTGTTGAAACCAATCCTGATCGATCAACATTGATAATTAGGACGCTCCGTACTAGAGACATTCGACGCTAGCGCTAAATTGTATAGAAAATAACATGTATAGAAGAAAATAAATGTTGGTTTTGTTCGTTAATTGTTAACGATACCACCAAAAGATACTAGGGGTGTCGTTGACAACGCATTTGTTAGAAACACCACCGTAATGTTGGGATAACATGTCGTTTATCGAGCTAATATACTCATATTACTCATACTGATCTTGACGCTTCCTACAATCAAACATGGAGATAAGATACTAAGATGCTCTATGAGCAATGTAACAATATAAATTTTTGTAATCTTGATGTTGACCTCTCAAATTCACAAATGATTTAAAAAAGGGAAGAATTTGGTATTCAATCTGACAATAATCATTGTGGAAAGGACAATATCAGTACACAAACTCTCGAAACGACTAATTCAATTCAAATCAATTCAAATCAATTTATTTCAGATATTTTACAAACATACAAAATCGATTCTTAATATTATACATGATGACATGACACAGGCCTACAGGAACAAATTGTTTTTTGAAAAACGGGATTATTGAGGATCGTTTAAGTTAAATAAAAATTATTTCCAAGTAATTTTTTTTTTCTATATACGAATATATCAGGGCAACAATACTATTCATTAGTGGTGACGTCGTCAAATGCTTTTTAGCAACCGCACCCCTAGGGGTAGTGTTTGGCGGTGTCGTTAACAATGAACGGTTTTGTCAAGTGTAGATATCTAGATTAGTGGTAACTTACACTGTAAAGATCTTATTGAAATTTTAAACTGTTCAGCAGTATTTGGTCACCTTGTCTGCCACGACATATCCGATAGCGACTGTACAGTACATATAAACGCTGCTTTGTAAAAATCCTACACCCCGCTATTGTTTTTGAAATTTACAAACCACATTAGCTACAATTTTGTGACCTTACAAAGTTATAAAGTAGGGAAATGCCCTTTTCATTGATACCTGATTTGTTGGTGTTGAGTAGGTCCACTTTGCCCAGTCTCCGATCCTCCTATCCTTCTAGAACCATAAAATTGTAAATAAAAGCTCGAGAGTTACTCAAATATAGACCTCTCACGGTTATGGAATCTCAGAACATCTCTTATCTCAGGATATCAACTGTTTTACGCGCGACTCACGTTTTCTTTATGTGGTTATTCTTATAAAAAATAATATTATAAAATATTTTTTGCGTTTACAAACGGGTAAATAAAAAAGCATCTAGTTCTAAAAATTAATATGTTAGGAAATCTTCTCTACCTTAAAACTTCATCATTTATAGTAATTAATAATAAAACAATGAATGATTATCAGTTATCTAATATGACTATAGGACGACTATGGAAAATCGGGGTTTCGATGTAAAATAGACTCTTCCTATTGTTAAAGTCGGTTAAAGTGCAGCCTATGTTACCCGGACCATAATAACGAATCGATTGACACCTTATTCGTCAAAATCAGATAAATACTTCAGGCGCTACGGAGGAACATACGTTAAAACATACATTCATAGGCTGCTAAAATCAGAACCCTTCTTTTTGACTTCGCTGTAGTCGGGTAAAAATAGGTGTAATCGTAATACTTTGTAGGGAGGCATATGTCGACTAGTGCAGCTGAAACAATTACTATATTCAACTCACCTCTCGCGATCTCGTTCCCGCTCCCTCTCTCTTTCCTTTTCGCGTTCACGTTCTCTTTCTCGCTCGCGAATTTCTCTGTGAAAAAAAACAATTCATTTTATATTGTAATATTCTCAAGAACAAAAAATAAATGGAAAATATGTAAAGTCGCACCTCTCTCTTTCCCTCTCGCGCTCTCGCTCGCGTTCTCTGTCTCGCTCTTCTCGTTCCCTGTCGCGGTCCTTGTCGCGATCCTTGTCGCGGTCTTCTCGCCGATCTTCTCGTCGATCTTCTCGTCGGTCTTCTCTTCGGTCTTCTCGGCGGTCTTCTCGTCGGTCTTCTCGTCGGTCTTTGCCTCTGCAACGTCAAATTTATTTTAAACTAGCTTTTGCCGTTTCATCCCCTTAGGGGTGAATTTTCAAAATCTCAGCGTGCCAAATTTCAGCATAAACTATTCAGTAGTTCAAGTGGTGTGTTGACTGATCAGTCAGACTTTTGTCGGTGAAGTCGAGAACGACGCATTATTCAATATTGAACTTTGCTCTTACTCGTATTTCACACTAGTGGTCGCCCGCGGCTTCGCTCGGGTTAATGTCTGTTATTATGTAACCTATAGCCTTCCTCGATTAATGGACTATTCAACAAAAAAGAATTTTTCAATTCGAACCAGTAGATTCTGAGATTATCTCGTTCAAACAAACTCTTCAGCTTAATAATATTATTATAGATTTATGTTTTTGATGGGATATACAAATTACACCATCAAAATTATTTCAAAAGTATGTAACTTACATTCGAGTCAATTTACCACCAGACTCTTCCTAAAATCTCTAGAGTCAGTTAAACCACCATTTCTGACCTCTGCAGGGTCTTATTTTTGACAATGGTCCCCTTTCGAAATCAGTCGGAACAAACTGCTAAGATACCATCCGAAGCATTTTTGCAATCGTTCCAGAGAACGCACAATCGCAGCACCATCGGTATCCTTCACCAACAGTTTTATAAACTGATTTCGGTCTAAGGGTTAAGACACACTGATCGACGACCTTTCGCAATATTGCCGATGTAAAAAGCATATTACGCAGTACGTGCATTGCGCCTGATTGGGGACATGCTCACTCAATACGATCACTTGGACTTATTTGCTGATGGTCTGGTGAGATTAACTGTAATGACTCGCCAGATTCTAGACTGTAGCTTTTGATTTGTTATGGTGATATATTTTTATTGATATTGTATTTTTAATTTATTTTTTATGTACACTTTTTTTTTTTTTTTTTTTTATTCAATTTGTCTTAAAAGCTAACAGAAACAATCATCCAAAGCGCTTATAAGATTAATTTATAAAACAATAGAACAATATCTTACTTAAATTAAATTAAACCATAAAATTTATAATATGCAAATTAAATCTAACATTCATGTCAATTATACGTCAAGACTACACATACAAATAATATTATGTCAATAAAATCCATGTCTAAACTATACATTCTTCTAGATCAATTGTGTTGCAATTTAATAATAGAAAATTTTATGTCAAATAGACGTCACGACTACACATACAAATCATATTACATCAAAAATATGCTAGTTAAATTAAGAGATAAGCTATTTGTACATGTTCTTTGCTGTACAATGTTATTACTCTGTTTTGAGTGTACAGTAAAGAATGAGTAAATAAGCTCCATATTATTATTATATTTTTTACGCTAGCTACGAATGTTGGAGCTCTGCTACGACGTAACGGCCGTAGTTCTACGAACACGCTACGACGTATCTACGAATATATTGCAATAGTATTTTATTTATTTATTGAGTTCAGTTTCACATGCTGGTTTACAGAGCAAGTCCAACACACCAGCAAGTCAATGAAATCATCAAAGTCAAAAAAAAAATAAAAAAATTACAAAATCAATGTCAGTAAAATAAATAAAAAATGAAATAATAAAAGAAAATGGGATACATGTGAAAATGTCAAATTATAAATTAAAAACTAGAATAAATAGATACAATGTCAAATAGATTATTGCTCATGTCAAGTGTACATAAAAAATAAATTAAAAATACAATATCAATAAAAATATATCACCATAACAAATCAAAAGCTACAGTCTAGAATCTGGCGAGTCATTACAGTTAATCTCACCAGACCATCAGCAAATAAGTCCAAGTGATCGTATTGAGTGAGCATGTCCCCAATCAGGCGCAATGCACGTACTGTGGGCGCCTGGGCGGCGTGGACGGTTCGTGTGCGAGGCCTCTCCAGCAAGCGCGGCCGCCGGCGCGGCTCCACTAAGCCCTCGGCATCACGCGGGATGCGTGTGGGTACCAAAAGGCATACTCTCTCCAGCACGTGTGGGGAATCAATCTTTTGGTACACTATTGACAGGTAGTGCACCATGAGGAGCAGCTTCCTTCTCATAGCCAGTGCTTCTAGGTCAACCATACCGTAGACAAACGCTGATGGATACAAGAAGGGATAGTATCCATAGTTCTTCCTGTACAACCATCGGGCAAATTTCCGTTGAATTTTTTCAATCATGAGGCAATATTTTTTTTCATGGGTGTCCCAAATTACTGCCCCATATTCCAATTTGCTACGAACGTAGGCATTGTATAATACTCTAGCCACTAAAGAACTACTAAATTCCGAGGAAGTCCTGATAATGAATCCCAGAATTCTACTCGTTGACTTGCATATATTTAGCATGTGCTGGTGAAAGTCCATCTTAGTGTCTAATGTTAAGCCTAAGTCTCTGATTTTGTCAACTCTTTCCAAAGGAGCGTCATATAATTTATAATCAGTTTCAATACAGGACCGCTTCCGCGAAAAAGTTATTGTTTTGCATTTGCTGGTATTGAATGTCAATCGATTGGAGTTACTCCACGCTACCAAGGCGTTAATGACATGGCACTTGACATGAGCAATAATCTATTTGACATTGTATCCATTTATTCTAGTTTTTAATTTATAATTTGACATTTTGACATGTATCCCATTTTCTTTTATTCTTTTATTATTTCATTTTTTATTTATTTTACTGACATTGATTTTGTAATTATTTTTTTTTTACTTTGATGATTTCATTGACATGCTGGTGTGTTGGACTTGCTCTGTAAACCAGCATGTGAAACTGAACTCAATAAATAAATAAATAAATATTATCTTTTTCGCTGTCAATCGCCGACCGAACGTGTTTGGAGTCAGTCAATAGAAACCGTTGGTCAGTGTATCTTGACCATTACACGTGATTGTCTGTATAAGCTAATTGACAGTGTTTGAGAAACCAGGTGGCGTCACGTAGACAAGAACTCTTGATTGAATGAATAAAATTGGATGAATGAGGATTAATATTATTATGGATTAAAAACTGGACAGTAAGGACAAGTCATCAGGATCGGACGATAGTACTGCCACCTGGCGAGCACTACATATTGGGTAACTTGCAATATATCAACAGTTTAATAGTTTTTAGTACGTTTCCATAGTGCTTTACGCACGCGCGGGATGGTCTATGTAGTATGGGCAAAGTTGCCCCCTCAGAGAAGGTTACAAGCTATCGCTGCATACCTGGAGGCACTCCTTCGGCGCCGCTCCTTGTCGCGGTCGCGCTCCTTGTCGCGCTCGTCGCGCGCGGGCCGCTCCCTGTCTCTGTCCCGCTCGCGCTCGCGTTCCTTGTCACGCTCCTTGTCGCGCTCCTTGTCGCGCTCCTTGTCACGCTCCTTGTCCTTTTCCCGCTCGGGCTCGCGCTTGCGCCGCACCACCACCTCGGCCTCGTCCTGCCGACACTGTTCGGTCACACTCGGCTCGGCCCGAGCGCCCGAGCTCGCTGCCGCGCCCACTTCGCCCTACGCCCATACTACTATACCGCCTAGCTTCGCTCTGTGTTATACTGGCATTGCTAAATTAAACCTTTATTCATACATGACAAATCTTATTGAGACTTACAAATTGTAAATTACTCGTATACAAATATAAGAAAGACGTAAGTATTTCACGGTGTAGCAACTGAAATGACTTAGAGGAGACGACTGAAACTATACACGTTTTCGTACATTGAGTTTGAGAAATGAAGACTAACTAGTAAAAAGGGTAAGTATATATTTCCATTTGTTAAATCCTTATTATTTCAGAAATACGCCTCAACTTACATGCTCGTTTTAAATTCAATTCAAGAAGCACAAACTATATTTCCTCGGCTAATAACAGCAAAATTTAAAACGGTTAGTCTCAACCTGATTTTAACTATGACTTTACAATGATGGGGCAGTGCTAGGAAGTTTCGTAATGATATTTCTACAATAGGCGAGACAAAATCTTCAGGAGCAAACCAACTCACGTCTAAGCGCGTCCCAATCAACGACTAGGCAAGAGTTTTCGGACCGAGTTAGAGGAAGAAACAGAACTTCTCGAGCCACAGTTAACGCGGACTAAATCTCCGGCAAATAAAATCAGAAAATAATTGATAACTCATCCGACGATAATTTACGTAAAATAAATTCAGGCGAAAAATTACCATATTAATAACGATATCATCAATAAAATCCCGAACGAAATACGTTTCTAAATACTACTCGTTTTTCACTGTTATGGTCTGTTTAAAAGGGAGGCGCTTGTCTGAGCCCGAATGCCGGCCCTTGGTGGTGTGTCCGTCCGACCTTGTCGAGGGCGCGGCCAGCGGAGGGGGCGCGGGTCCACACACACTGTACGTACGGTAGGCGGACCCAAGCTCTATCCCCGCACACTACTTCGTATTTGACATTGTTTCGATGCAACAGATATATTTCCCGTTGTAGTATTATTGAGTTAAGGTAGCAGTAAGCAGTGCAAGAATCTAGGAGTCGGCAAGTCAGAACATTACATGCAAACTGAGTCGTGGCAAAATCTAAACCGCACATCATTTACGAATGTGAAATATCGTGACAAGTGAAATTCATCTTTAACTTTAGATACAGAATGTACACGTCGCAAGGCTTTTTGGTTCCAAGTTACATGATTTGTGAAAGGTGTACAGTACAGCACAGCGCTGCGAATCGCGAGCTTAACCTCTTGTTGTATATCTAGGTGTCAATACTGTGTAGACAACGTGAAAAGATGGGAGTTTCAATTTAAAATATAAACAAGACAGGTTGATTTCAATAATAAATTGACTAGAAGCACTGCTTACGCATTCAAAAGTGGAAGTAACGTGAGCGGGGTTAGAGCGCAAGTCCGTGTCAAAAGATATGCACGTGTCATACGTGTCGGAATGTTCAGCGCGCGGGCAGGCGGCGGCTCGGCTCCTGCAAACGACTCGGTTACCGTCGCGCGCCGGCCACACACCTAGCGACACATTACTTCTACCTAATCCACACAACGCGCCGTCGTACCAAAACATAACAAATCACCTCCAAAATGACACTAGCAACATCGGAAACGTATCATATTTTGGTACGGCAGCGAGTCGATACAACATTGGTGTGTTAATTTGTGCATGTACCCCAGGGTAAGACCCAAGTAGTTTTGGCCAATTACCCGATATCAGAAGAAAAGTGTAATGAATAGTCGAGGGGTATGCGAGGACCAGGTCCGTAGAAGGTCGTGTTTTGTATGTGTGTGTATGGTTCGTTCGTATACTCACAGCGGCAACGCGCAGCGATGCTCCCCGACGACGGCCGACGACACTGCGCCACACGCGCCGCGACCACACACTCCACTGTTACGGGCTCGATGGCCACCGTTTACTTTATTACTGATCTGACCGCATATTCCTATTTCCCACACTTTGGTTGGTTGGTTTATACGAAATGTATGGCATTCTTAATTTTATATTTCATCAAATATATAATAGGGAATATGCATGAAAAGAAATAAACTAGTTTAACACAATTTATAAAAAAAAAACGTAAAATTATTCTGCTAATAGTGAAAATAGAATTGATTTTAGACAAAAAATACCAGAGTTATTTGAATTAGAAATTGCAGTATTCCTGTCTCTTTCTAAAACAACTTTTATATGAAATATGTATGGCGAACGTGTAATATGACGTCAATGTATATATCAGATCTCCTTGTCTAACACGCAACTTTATTTGGTTGCAAGTCTTCAATATTTTTTCTCAAATTCTTGAACAACGAGTCACCAAAGGTGATTTACGATTACAATAGCCAGATCTGCAAAAGCGGATCTAATGCAAAAATGCAAACGATGAATTTTTTGAAACAAAAATATAATCCAAAAGTGACTTGTTTGATTTTATTTAACCAGGCCCACAGAATGTCACAAATCATATTGTAAATTTTAAAAAATTATTGTGAGCAGTGTCATTAGGGTTGGAAGTTGGTGAAAATATCTATATCGATTTTATCGGCAGTTTCAATGCGATATCATTGATAATTTAAAACTATTATAAAATGTTGAAATTACATATTACAGAATCACACTCAGAAATCAATCATGTCTTGGGAATCGTTTGTCATTTTGTATCAAGCAAAAGTGATAGCGACGTACGACGCTCAAGTCGGCGTTGATTCTTGAGACTAATTCTATAATACGTGCCTTAGAAGGGTGACATTGGTGTTAGTTAGATTGGCTAACGGCAATAATCTTTAAAGGAAAAATTATCCGAGTCAAAACAAGACAACCAAAGAATGTTGGTACGAGAGCCCACGACCAAAATTTTTGTCTCATAGCAATACGGCCAAAACCGTATCAAATCGATAGATATGATTATCCTGAACTCGAAAATACCAATATCAGACATTTTCCGCGTAGCGTTTGATCTGACCGAATTTTCAAAATTGTCAAAGAATTTTACCGAACTGCATCATAGCAATATGTCTGATTTGCAGACTGTAGTTGAATGATAGTTCTGAGATACCGGAAACATATTTTTCAGACGTTAGTGGTGTAGCGCAAACCCGTAAAATCACTTAGAAAAATTAAAAATGAGACAAAAAAAATGTCTCATAGCAATACGTCTGAAAATCTTTTTTATTAGTAAATTTTGGTTATTTGATGCGAACAAAACAATTTTCAGACGGAAATGTGAACGCATTAAATTTTGAGACCGTTTTGAAAATGTTAACAAATTTTACCGATCGGTATCATAGCAATATGTCTGAAAATTGTTGGACATGATAAAATAAGTTGTCCACATGTGCAAAAAAATTATATCAGACAAATTAAGTGTAGCACCTTCTCTATCAGACAACTTTTCGATACTCAGATATCATTTAAAAATCGTATTGAGGCATCTTGAATTTTCTGTTACAAACCAATGAATACGTTGCGACCCTGAATTTATTAGATGATAATTAACAAAGAATTTACCCGAAACCGTAACATTGAAGTTGAAGGACTGAAATAAATCGCACAAAAGGAAACTGGGATGAAGTAGGGTTTTGGGAGTATATGCTACACTTAAAGTGTCTGAAAACAGGTTTTTGGTAATCATGGCAGCAATACGAAAAGTTGAAAAAAAAAATTATCCGTATTGCTATGATACAGGTCGGCTAAATTTGTTGACATTTTCAAAAATGCGCTCAGGCTATATGCTACGCGCAAAATGTCTGAAAACAAACTTTTTCGTAATACAATTATAAAATCTATGTACATTTTCACTATCAGACGTATTGCTATAATACCGACTGTCTTTTTTTTTTGACACAGCAGAAATGGCCTCCCACGCAGTTGCTACACTTTCGACCGTTACTACACACCTAGTCGGGTTCAGAATCATACAATCTAACGATTTTATAGGGTTTTTGCCGTATTGCTATGAGACATGGTTTTGGTCGTGGGCTCTCGTACTATGTTTCCACAGTTTGTGATGTTGGGAGTATGCGGAGTATGCGGTCATGTTGACGGACACATTCAGTGGTAGGTGTGCGGCGGCGGCGGTGCAGGCGGCGGGCGCGGTCACCACTCACGAAGACGGCCGCGCCCGGCGGCCACGCCGCTACAGATCGCTCCCTCCACCGCCCAGATATCAGGCTCTACTCATCACCCACGGACGGATTTACTCACTACGCATACGTACGTCCGTATACCTTCTTTATCTACAAATATTTGTGCATATTTTTTATCAAGCGCGACTGCTAGCCTTCCGTTTGTAAGCAAAACCGTCCGTTGGTTATTTAAAACCCGGCAAATATCGCTAGTAACTCTACTGTCTTGTGCGACCGAAAGATTGGGATGTGTTCCCATTGTAGCGCGCGTGGTACTTTCGTGCAGGTATCAAAAGTAAGGAATAGATTTATAAACGAAAATCGACAAATCTTAAGAAGCTATTCGCCACCTCGACACGAGTATCGACGATACAGTCATTGAAAAAACCTGTGACATTCGTCGATCCACGTACTGAAAAGCAAGATTTCCGTAGGATTCTGGCTCTTAAATTTTGTCGAATAAAAGAAAGAAAAAATTAAGTAAAATGACAGTTCACGTTATTTAAAAAATATGAAGAACAAAGAGAAAATAAAAGTAATTGTACATGCATTAGTCGGGCAACGAACTAAGCCAGTAGAAGACGAATTTACGACAGTCATTACAGTTGAAGTGTCAAACGTGACGTGTGGAAGTCAGCGAGCGATCTGAAGCGGTCGTGGGCCTGTTTACAATAACGAAAACAATCGAAGAGCCCTAACAATGCCAATACAACTACACCATCGATGCTGACTCGGACCTAAGCAAGGACGGAACCTTCAATGCATCAACCAATGCGTTAACACAGGCCAGATACAGCATTGATGGTTATCATATACCAGTAAATAATACTGCAATTACAAAAAATAGGCGACGGTCGTTGGCGAATTCCATAATAGTTGATATATTATACCAAACAACATCCCATACATTGGAATCCAGAATTTATGTAAACATTACAAGTATAGTTAAATAATATGTGAACATACATTCATACATGCTGTAAAAGACATGAACAGTCAAACGAGAACCATGTATTCTGCTCACCATCATAACATTTTTTCTCCTTTAGACTATACCTGGGAAATTGATAGTTACGATTTTATTGAAGGTCAAAGTCATATTTTTATGTTTTATGAAAACCTATTCTAAACATTATTTCTTAATTATTGTTCAAAGAAACATTATTAATTTTATTAGTATTTCATAACAAAAAATGGCTTTAGAACGTTAGCGTTCAATGTAGCTCACTCGATGCGCACGGACACAAACGAACGCGGCCGCCCCGTCTGGAAAAATTATCGCGGTTTTGCGAGTTGCGCGCTTTACATTGCGCGGTGCAATTTGCATTTTTTTTAACACCAAAAAATAAAAATCATTTCCCAGCAATTATTTTTTGAAATGTTGCTTATTTTGATGTATAGAATACATGGTTCTCGTTTGACTGTTCATGTATTTTACACCCTGTATACTCTTATTAAGGCGGTATCCTTAAATATTTCTTTCGCTACATGTAGTCTATCACAATTTTCACCCACTCGCGGCGATTTTTAGTACTTTCGAACTTTTCTTTGGATGTTTTCGATTTGATTCGGATGGATTTGATTGATGACAAACGTTCATGGAGGTCTTATCTCTCATGTATATCCACTTACTTCCGATTCACATATCCTTTTCGTCAATCTACTTTTGCATCAAAATTACGAACTCGCCAACGAACGACGCTTTTTACATACGAATGATGTGTTTGTGTGTGTATGTGTATGTGGTGTTTTTTTTGCACTACGAGTTAAAAGGTTTTGATAAATTAGTTAACAAAATCGTATTAAGTGTAGTTAATATTGGTCGTATAAATTATTTACAAAATGATGACTTCACTGGTCGAAAATTGTGAAGTTTTGCTATAATTTTAAGTAAAAATGATGAAAGAAGATATGGATGGGAACTTTGTACACAAAATATTGCATTTGTGTGCATCGTTAAATTTACTCTGTTACATCTGATAACGGATGTAATATTACAATCCCATTGATTATATGATGTTTATATGTTTTGAACAACTAGTATGACTGTGTAGTAACGTGTATGACTGGAACTCCTTCCAAAATCTCTTGCATTCTAATAATTTCTACTGTATTTTGTCTACTTTCTTTCGCACACTATTTCAACCGGAACAAACATAATGTATTTAAACATCACACATCTAATAACTATAGAGATAAATGCTATAGTCTTTCGTACTGGATACAAATTTGTATTTTTTTTTATTGACAGTTTTCAATATTTTCTTTTAGTTTCCCTCTCACGCATTCATAAAATCATATATTCATTCGTACTTCGACTTATGGTCCTTCGAGCCGGCAAAAGCTTTAATGGCCTTTCGAGACCTATACGGACTTCAATGGTCCTTCGAGTCGGATATACTTTTTAATTAGAAACTTTATGAATCTCGGTAAAACCTTGACGTCTTTCATACATCCCACATAGCGTTATACCACATATCCATGACTCTGTGAGGCAGCTGTGACATGGTCGAGATCGCAGAGTGAGTTTAGTGTATGGGACTCACCGTGGCGTGCCCCCGTCGCTGTGGCCGGCCGCGCGGTGCCCCCGGCGCGGGCGCACTGGCGGCACTACATCATAAGCCATGTTGTCCCACAAGTTAGGAGGTCTAGGGTGCGAGCGGGGTCTTACCTTCATGCTCTCACGGAACTTGCCGATCTCGCGGTGAATCACGTCACGCTTCTCCTCCGATATGTCCGCCTCCTCCAGCACGCGAGCCGTCTTCGAGATCGCCTCCTCTGCGGTGGAAAACGTTATTGTCAAACATATTGAAGATTAATTTAAACGGTGGATAAAAAGAACACATACCTACTTTTTTATTTGGTTCTTGGTTTTATCTTTAAACTAGAAGCTCTTGGCTCTTAATTTCATCTGATGATAAGCCCGGATGAAAGTGAAGGTATTTGAAACACTCAATCCTCGGGTTTCAAATACCTTCACTTTCCCGGAACCTTCTAATTGATGGAAGTAAATGATGCGGGGAACGCTGTCGTTCCTTAGTTAGTGACTGACCGTGCTGCAGCGCCTCGTAGTTGGCGAGCTCGTGCTGGTAGTCCTGGGCGAGCTGCGCGAGGCGGGCCAGCGCGGCGTCGTCCAGCTGCCGCTGGCGCGCGTCCAGGTAGCCGTCGCCGTCCGTGCCCGGCGCGCCCTCCTCCGCGCCCAGCCGCGACCGCTGCTCCGCTGTGGGAGGGCCCTACTGTCACTACACACCGTTTCATTATAACAATTAGTCATGGCTTCAAAATGATGCTGTCTCTTTTATTTTCGGCACAACGTTCGACGAACTTTCGAGTAGGACAAAGGTAAAGAGACTGAGAGACGCCTGAAGCGAAGTCACGTACTGTATCGTTTTCAGCCCCAGAAGGGGGAGAGTTGGTATCAAAGGACAAAAGACGAAGAGTAAAAAATAACTTGTAGGGAGTCAAGACAGTGCGGAGGGGAAAGAGCCCAATGCAAGTACCGCCGCACTCTCCCGACGATTCGGTCCGTACGCCGTGAGGCAGGAAGGACCATGGGTTGGTGGTAGGCTTGTCTCTTTTATTTGCTGAATGAAAGACGGAGTTAGCATCAGTTTTAAACCACGACTAATTTTAGTCCATGTTTTATTATATAGTTCATTAAATAAAAATAACAACAGTTAAGGTCATTGAATAAAATAACAAATTTAATGTCTAGAACGCTGTACACTTTGCACAATCTTATGCTTTTTCCATATTGAAACAAAAATTATGAATAATTTGGAGGAATAGGATGTAAAAGCTTGTATTATAATGTTGGAGAACTAATATGAACTTGTGCCTGGCGACAACCCTAGAGCTACTTAGAACCTTAATTCAACGTAACCATCGATATCAAGGTCAGTTCAATAGCAAATGAATTATGCAAATATACTTGTCGTGTACATCATGGTTTTTATATTGAACCGTACACCTTGGTAGAGCTCGACGACCGGCCGGTCGGTCGGTCAGCTAGCGTCAGTACTCACTCTTGTAGGTGTCGACGAGCGCCTGCATCTTGCCGTCGGTGCGCGCCAGCAGCCGCTTGTCCGCGAGCGGTCGGTCGTGCAGCAGGCGCACGCAGCGCAGCGCGGCCTCTGGTCCGGCGAACTCGCAGAACCCGAACGTGGACACGCGCTTCCAGCTCAGCACCGGCCCGCACGCGCCCAGCAGCGCGCGGATCATCGCGTCCGGCGCGCGAGACGAAATGTTGCCTGCGACATGCATTACACAACACTTACAACCGACCATTCTAGGTAGGTAGCTAGTTAGTTACATTACTTTATTTGTCATAAAGAAATTTGCTACCAAAGTCTCCATGAGAGAGAAAATCGCGATAATATCGCCGTGTGGAGACTACTCACATACTTACTTAGTACAGAATTTAGTGGCACGACGATAATATCACCGCGATTCTCTCGCTCGTGGCGACGGCCCCTTAGTTTGGGGAATGGTAGCGATGATTTCACGATGACACCGAAGTTAGTACGCGTAGTGGGATAGGAAAAAAGCTCAGACGGTAGAATGAAACTAGCTGTCTTACCTCGACATAATAATTTAAAGTAATAGCGACAGATGGGTAAGACGATAGCAGACTATAAAATAAAATATTTTTAGCAAAAAAATAGGACAACCGACTTCAATGCGTACAAATTTAAACTAAAAAGTAAGAAATAAATAATATTTTTATGAATTAGTTGAAAAGAGCGTCATAGAAAACCAAGGATAGTATTGATACACATTTATAATTCTTTATTTATAATTCATACTCCGATATATTTGGAGCCGGTGCCAGCTAGCCAAGGAGGATAGTGTTTGCAATTTTCGAACTTCACGGAGCGGCGGATTATTTCTTATCTTCATCATTCATTATTATGTATCGTTAATGGATTAATCAAGTTCGTATCTATTAGGTAAGTTTATTTTGCTTAGGCTGGCACCGACTCCAAATATATCGGAGTATGAATTATAAATAAAGAATTATAAATGTGTATCAATACTATCCTTGGTTTTCTATGACGCTCTTTTCAACTAATTCATAAAAATATTATTTATTTCTTACTTTTTAGTTTAAATTTGTACGCATTGAAGTCGGTTGTCCTATTTTTTTGCTAAAAATATTTTATTTTATTATTTTTAGTGGAAATAAAGTATATTTTATTAAAAAAGGGATAGGCCTACTAGGCGCACATTAAAACTTAATGGAAACTTTAACGAAAAACGTTTTTTTTGCTATTACTGATTTGTTCAAAAAGGGTCGAATTTATATAGATAAAATTTATACGGGCCATCTCTGATCTTGACGTACCTAAAAAAGAATCATTAAAATCGAGTCGTAATACTCATAATTGACGAAGTAATCAGGTAACAAACACAAAAAAACAGTCGGATAGAGAACTTCCTCTTTTTTTTAAGTCGGTTAACAAATAATATCACGTCTCAGACCTATATCTCATTACAAATGCCTGCCATTCATTCAAAATGAATGGTAAGTTAATGAACTATGAACCTAGTTATTTAACTTAAGTTCATAAAATAATTTGTCATAGTTTATGTGTTGACTATTGGACCTACTAACCAAAATTTCACTATTGCATATTAGGTAATAGCAAGTTCAAAAAAAAAATTGACATTATTTTTGTGTTCGTGGACGATATTATTATTTCATCCCCAATGAAATTATCATTTTAACAAAAAAGTACTAAACCAATTTCGGTATAATTTATACGGGACCACCTTTGGAGTATGTCCTTCCTAACGAAAAAAGAATCTTTAAAATCGATTCATAATTGACGGAGTAATCGCGGAACATACATACAAAAAAAAAAAAAAAAAAAAAAAAAAAAAAAAAACATACAGTCGAATAGAGAACCTCCTCCTTTTTTGAAGTCGGTTGATAAGTAAACCAAAACGAATACATTGTACCATTCTGGGATTTGAACCCGGAAAACCTCTAAAATCGGTGAGAAAATCTGTAAACCACGGTAAAATCTGTTATCTCATTGCAAAAGAGATCAAATTAGTTTTAGTAAAGTAATTAAGGAATCGAGTAAAATTTTTTGCTCTTTTTTTATTCGAATTCGAAAACTAAAGACTTTCTAGAAACTCTAAATTTCAACCGCTAATCACAAAAATTCCAGAATGCAGATTAAGATTTCCTTCTGTAGTTTTTACTATTGTTTCATTTGGCATCGTTCACGGGAATCGTAGCCATAGTTTCTTGATCTTGTTGGAAACGGAATAAATTAACTTACATGACAATGTGGCATTAATAAAAAAAAACTGCCCGTGAGTTCCCTAAATAGCCGTGGCCTTATGGCCGTGTCTCGTAAGTGATACATGGTACAATATGTGGGCTAGCTTGCTTTGTATGTAGGTATATGAGGAATGTAAAGCTCGGTCCAGACCCACGCATGTGCACGTCCGCGACTCGAACGGCTATTGGAGGCGTCGAATGCAGCGCGCGCGCTATTGGCGTGCAAGGAATCACAGGGACGGTAAACTGTCTCTTTCACGTGAACACGACCAAGTGTCTACTATGTTTGAGTTTGTGAATCTCATGTGTGTGTAGGGTGTAGACGGCGTACCTATGAAGACGGTGACCGGCGGCGCGTCCCCGCTGGCGCCGTTGTGTCTGGGGCGCGGCGCGGGGGCCGGGGCGGGGGCGGGGGCGGGGGCGGGCAGCAGCGCCCCGCGCGCGCCGCCCACCACGCCGCCGCCGTACCCACCCATCATCACCTGACACAAACATTTTCCTTACAACTTACGCCGCTACGCACTCTTTAACACGCTTATATTAGTATCACCTGTATGTTTGTATGTAACTGACTCGTTTGGGCTCGATTTTGACCCACTTTAAACGGTCAGATTTCATTTAAACTTTATAGACTTATCAAAGACCGATGATATCACAATAATACAATAAGAATATCCCATTATCCTGATTAGAATCGCAAGGACTAATAAATTAAACGTTTGGTATGTTAGTTCAGCTATACGTCGCGAGATGGCGTTGTCATTGTTAAGTTGGCGGTGTTATGAATTATTTTAATAATATTAAGTACTTTCATCGGCGGTTATAATTCGCACTAAAAAGTGGATAGTAAAATAATAGTTAAAAAAAAAACTAAAAAAAACACGCTTTTATATTAAATCGGACTAAAGATTGAAAAATAACTTTTTAGTATAGAAACTAAATCATGAACGAAAAGTATAATTATTATTTAGAGAAAAGCGTGGGGTGCTCATCAAAGTTTCATAGTTTTATCTTCAATTGACGAAAAAATACCCATGTTGATTTTCAAACTTTGTCACTCCATAAAATCATTGTTGAATTTTTAACAAACCTGAAATACTTTTGACTTATTTATCGAAAGAAGTACTTCTGTGAAGTTTCGGATTAAATAGTCTAACTTATCTTATTTCCCCATACAAACTTTGGAGCCCTGCTTCACCACCTTAAGGAGTGAATTTTGAAAAATTAATTATTAGTGCATCCCTAGACCTCATAAGGAACCTACAGGCCAAATTTTTAAACTCTAGACCCAGCGGTTTTGGCTGTGCTTTGATATGACAGTCAGTTACTAAGTCAGTTGCTTCTTTTAGCAGAAGTCCTATAGGGAATAATGGTATTTCTCGTCCATCACCTAGGATTTTATAGTTATTTATTATACAAGAGTGGAAAGTTCCTTTTTAACCGCGTGCTCGATTTGGATGACCGAGCAAGCGAAGGATTCTAAAGTTGAATCACGAGCGCAGCGAGTGATTCTAAATTAGAATCCTGAGCGTCAGCGAGGGAAACAAACGAGCACAAGGTGAAAAATCTTTCCACTCGAGTGCAATACGTAACTTTTCATCCCACCTCAGCGAGGAAATGACAAAATAATCTTCATTCTAATCATAAATTTGGCACCATAGAGGTTACATTAAATAGGTTTAATGACGTTTTGAATTTACAATTATATTGAGTACTCATTATATGTGATGTTCTAAATTCAAATCTACTTTGCCGCTCAAGCGAATAAAATAGAATTTTCCAACCAGATTTCGAAGCGCAAAATTACACTTTCCGAGGTGGTGGGATGAAAAAATCATTGTTGTGTTTGTAATCAGCATCAGCGATCCAATAAACCATACAAAAAAAAATTGTGTGCGTGTAACCTTTACGCGCGATTGAAGTAAAACTTCTTTGACGTAGATCACTGAAATGATTAAATTTTAACTGAAAAAAAAAAAAATATGACAGATACTTACGACCAATC
Source organism: Elophila nymphaeata (assembly GCA_955850985.1). Lineage (NCBI taxonomy): Eukaryota > Metazoa > Arthropoda > Insecta > Lepidoptera > Crambidae > Elophila > Elophila nymphaeata. The sequence goes on from OY039092.1 coordinate 13,774,153, forward strand.
GAAATTACTATTTTTAAATAGCGGAAACTACACAGACTATAGAATACTGAGCGTTACTTCCGTTAGAAAAATCTGAGTTACCCCCTAGTCGAGCCTAAAGAAGTTTTACTTCAAAAATAACTATACTGTTTTACAGACTTTGTCACCCCTTTCCTCCCTTTTAGGGATTGGAGTCTGAAAAAACCTGTAACACGTGTTTACTCATTTATCAACAAAATTACTGCTGTGAAGTTTCAAATAACATAGTCTAACTAATCTCGTTTCCCCATGTAAAGGAGTTGATTTCTGAAAAATCTGGCCTAATCCCATGTCTCAATAATAAAAGGAACCATGCAAAATTTCTAGCGGTCTAGATCCAAGGGTATGGGCTGAGTATTAGTAGTAATTTCTAACCGAAAAACCAAATACAATTTTTTATTGATTTTGCTTTAAATAATGTGTTTGCATACAAACTTTCATCCCTTATTTTACCCCCCTTAGGGATTGACTTCGAAAAATGCTTTGTACAAATTTTTATGGATTTTACTTTAAAAATTGGACTAAAAAGTGAAATATAACTTTTTAGTATAGAAAGAAACTAAACGATGAACGAAAAGTAGAATTGTTATTTAGAGAAAAATGTAGGGTGCTCAATAACATTAGTTCTTGAAAATATTTGATTGGTACAATTAATACCAATAAGCACCCCATGCTTTTCTCTAAATAATAATTCTACTTTTCGAACATACTTTTGTTTCTTTCTATACTAAAATGTTATTTTTCTATTTTTAGTTTTTTTTAAACTATTATTTTATTATCCACTTTTTAGTGCGAATTATAACCGCCGATGAAAGTACTTACATTATTTTGAAAGTTCTTAACACTGCCAACCTAACAATGACATCGCCCATAACCAATAGAGTGGTAATATGAGCACTCCGTCTCCGAAACAGGTTAGCGCTTTTGCGCTAACGTCAAACTGTCAATCTCACCTAAAACAGTATATTACTAGTGTTGCAACATGCTGCAATAACATAAATCTAAACTTGTATCGATATTTGTAGTTCAATAACAAGCTATCCCTTGGAAATAGATTTATTTTTTCGTTGTAAGTAACATTTCTTTGTAAAAAAATTATAAAAACTGTTTGAACTTAATTCGCGTTTTATGTAACTAATTCACTTTTTAGCACTGCCACTGATATTTTACTACTTTTCACTGATTTTATATGTTACTTTCTGTATTATTTTTTACTTTAACTAGCTACGATTTTCTAATTTTATGTTTGCTTATCTGACTTACCTCGTTCTTTAATGAAGTCCTAAGAACAGAAACTATACCTACCCAGTGGACAACATCTACAATAATCCTAATACATAAAAAGGGCGACAGGGATGACGTCGGCAACTATAGACCCATAAGCTTAATGTCAAATATTTATAAACTCTTTGCCAAAGTCATATTAAGCCGCCTAACTAAGGTATTAGATGAAAACCAACCCAAGGAGCAAGCGGGATTCAGAAGTGGGTATTCGGTGGTTGACCACGTCCATGTGGTAAGACAAATATTTGAAAAATATAAGGAATATGGGCTGCCATTTTACTGCTGCTTTGTGGACTACTGCAAGGCCTTCGACTCCTTAGAACACAACAAAATCTGGAATGCCTGTAAAACTTTGTTTGTCATCAATACTTTACTTTGTATTTTTTGTCAAGGTCGCCTTCTGGTACGTTTTTCTGAAAAGATTTTAATGAATTTAAATTTACTGTAAAATTTATATAAAAAAAAAAATAAGTTTGTTTTAATTTAGTATTTTTGTTTTATTAAGTATTTATTTTCATAGCTATGTAACAGTACGTGCCCTATGGTCCAACTCTGCTAGTATGGTCCACTAATCAAAACACTGTCACTATTTTTATTGAGTTATTAAACAGCTTTAAATGGTATATAAAAGGCACTCTGAAAATAATATAAAACACACTGTAGAAATTAAACAATAAAACACTTAAAACTGATACACAAGAATATAAAAAGGTTTTACAAAAGGTACTCACAATTTTAGTGCCTTGATATAATGTAAGTACGTATTATAGTAATGTAGGCCCAAGCCGAGGTCAGAGCGAGACCCTTAGGTACGTTAGTTCTAAATCCGGTGAAGCAGTAAATGCCATCAGCGGCAAACTTTCAAAAAAAAAAGAAAAAAAAAAGTATGTTAGTAATGATATTGTATTCTAGGCTTAGACAAAGAATCCTGTAGACTGGGCATCCGCGTACACCCTGTAAGGGATAGACTGAGAGTTGACATGACAGTGACAGAAGTGACTGAAGTCAACAGAAGAGGCCAGGTTTTTAAAAATATTACCCCACTAGCTTTTGCCCGCTACTTCGTACGCGTGGAATAGTTACTTTAGGCAGATTTTTTTTTTGTTGTAGGTACTTATTATGCAAGAAATACACAAAACAACTGCCGTGCACTGCCAGTAAATGGCATTTTTACAATCTACCATTTTGCTATATAACGATATATATAACGACCATACGAAAATGATATCCAAATTAATAATAAATAGCGTCCGCCATCTTGGATCTAGAAATTGATGACGTATTTGGAATCGCGACCCCCGAAAACTACGAAATTGATACCCAAATCGCTTTTATGTTAAAAAGTCCCATCTGCCATATTGGATCTCGACGTAGATGATGTATTTGGATTCTGGACCCCCGAAAACCTCGAAAATGATACCCATATTCCTATTAAGTTAAAAAGTCACGTCCGCCATTTTGGATCTCAAAATCGATGTTTCATTCGGAGTCAGAACCCCCAAAAATCTCGAAAATGATACCCATATCGATTTTATATTAAAAAGTCGCGACCGCCATCTTGGATCTCGAAATAGATGTCGTATTCGGAATCGGGACCCTCAAAAACCACGAAAATGATACCCATATTGTCATTTTGTCAAAAAGTCACATCCGCCATCTTGGATCTCGAAATAGATGTTTTATTCGGAGTCAGAACCCCCAAAAATCTCGAAAATGATACCCATATCGATTTTATATTAAAAAGTCGCGACCGCCATCTTGGATCTCGAAATAGATGTCGTATTCGGAATCGGGACCCTCAAAAACCACGAAAATGATACCCATATTGTCATTTTGTCAAAAAGTCACATCCGCCATCTTGGATCTCAAAATCAATGTTTTATTCGGAGTCAGAATCCCCAAAAATCTCGAAAATGATACCCATATCGATTTTATATTAAAAAGTCGCGACCGCCATCTTGGATCTCGAAATAGATGTCGTATTCGGAATCGGGACCCTCAAAAACCACGAAAATGATACCCATATTGTCATTTTGTCAAAAAGTCGCGTCCGCCATCTTGGATCTCGAAATAGATGTTTTATTCGGAGTCAGAACCCCTAAAAATCTCGAAAATGATACCCATATCGATTTTATATTAAAAAGTCGCGACCGCCATCTTGGATCTCGAAATAGATGTCGTATTCGAAATCGGGACCCCCGAAAACCACGAAAATGATACCCATATTGACATTTTGTCAAAAAGTCGCGTCCGCCATCTTGGATCTAGAAATAGATGTTTTATTTTCATCCACAATTTCATCCCCACACGAGTCTAAATTTCAAAAATCCTAGAACTAATATTTCTTTCTTTCTTATTAAGTCCCTAATTTCAAAGTTTCATGGTTTTATCTTTAACAATGAAGAACTCCCATACAAACTTTCATCCACTATTTCACCCCCATACAGGTCAAAATTTCAAAAATCTTAGAACAAATATTTCTTTCTGTCTTATTAAGTGCCTAAATTCAAAGTTTCATGGTTCTATCTTCAAAAATGACGAACTTACATACAAACTTTCATCCCATATTTCAACCCATTCAACCTTTTTTTCGCGATAAAAAGTAGCCTATGTCCTTCCCCGAGATCTAATCTATATTTGTACCAATTTTCATCAAAATCGGTTCAGTGGTTTAGACGTGAAAGCTTAACAGACAGACAGACAGACAGACAGACAGACAGACAGACAGACCGACAGACAGACAGAGTTACTTTCGCATTTATAATATTAGTAAGGATTAAATGTTTATAATATTATGATTTGCCTTATTTTGAAATGTTTGAAAAATGTGTGTACTCTCGAGTTCATCTCCCTTCTCATGACTGGATGGACGACAATAGGATTTTTGAAGTGCGCCGTGCGTCGTGGTGGAGTGGTCTGTAAAGCTAGCTAGCACATTAAGCAGTCTGAGTTGAAATCACTGGTAGTAGCAAATATTTGTGAATTCGTGAACTTGACTCAATTTTGCTGGGCTTAATAAACTGAACACTTATGAGTAGATATAGTACAGAGTGATGAGTAAATTGTCAGAGCATGAGAATGAGAGCATGAGAACACAACAGTCTCGCGATCATTTGTGTCAAGTAATATTTATCTTAATACGTGTGCACATTAATACATACACACACACCACCCACGCACGCACGCACACACACACACATACACACACACACACACACATACACACACACACATACATACACTCATACACACACACTCACATACACACACATACACACACACACACACATACAATTCAAAGTATTTATTGTTTTACAGCGTGGTAAAACGTAAATACAAAGTATAATACGATTTTGGTGGTACTCCTTTTCATGGTATGTATTTACAGCTCGACCAGCAGTACGTGCTTGAATATCCGTGAATGTAAATAAATAACGACAACGTTAATTCCAAGAATTTATTGGTTTTTATAGCGCGGTAAAACGTAAATACCTAGTGTGATACGTTTTTGGCGATGTCCTTTTCATGGTATTTACAGATTGACCAGCAGTACGTACTTGAATATCCATGAATATTATGGCCTGGAAATCTGAAACATTAGGATAACTTAAATCTTTGTATTTACCCAACAACAAGGAAAGCTTCAAATTATATTACTGGTATCCCTAAAATGCAGTATAATCCAGAAAAATAAGAAATCTACAAAATGACGCTCCGACAGTCAAATTATAAAGCAATTGACAACTACAACTAAACTACTAAATTTGGTCGGATTTCTATGTCAATAATTGGACAATAACAATATTTTCGTAAGCAAATTTTCATGATTTTTTTAGTTTTCTATCAAGTTTGAGATCCTATATTATACGATTTTAATCTAAACTTTATTGTATAATGCCAATAAAATACTAATTTAAAGTAGTTTTCGTACTTACGAGTAATAACTTATTTTCTCGCAATTTCGGTAGCTAAGGCTTTTACAGCCGATTACACAACAATGCTTTGTAACAATCACAAGCAGGACATAGTTTCCAACACTTGTACGTTATACACACAGATAACAACACTTTGTAAACACAAATATTTTGAATATTTTCTATCACCCACAGTTTGTTGTTTCATTTCTTTGACACCAAAATTTTGTGTCAAATAAGCGAAAAGTGAAACTCTGACAAGGACAAAAATTTTAATGAGTACTCTTTCACTCTTATGGGTATTTGTATACACCTATCCTTCTTACACTTAGCTGTCAAAACTGATGCCAAGTCTACAGGATTCTTTGTCTAAGATTCTAGGACACGGTCAGCAATGGAATGAATCAAAAATGAACCAAATGTCATGATGAATGATAATTTTGAATTTGATAGTTACTTTTTAAAAATACAGCCAGTAATAACGAAGACGATGGTACTATAACATGGCAATGTTATAGTACCACGTTACAGCTAGGTAACAATATTGATAAAAACATAATTATGCATGCCTGTGTATCCCCATCTCTAGTATGACGCGTAGTTTCAATTGTTTGGCGGAATTATTTTAGAACAAAATAAGTGACATTTCTCCTCTATTGGTTATGTGCTCGATCGAACTGAACTAACATTCCAAACATTTAATTCTAATCAGGATTATGAGATATTCTTATCGAAGTGTTGTAAAGTCTTTGATAACTCTATAAAGTTTAGATGAAATCTGACAGTTTAAAGTGAGTCAGAATCGAGCCCAAAGAGTCAGTTACAAACATACAGGTGAAACTAATATAAGCGTGTTAATAATAAGGATAATGGGATAACCTTATCGAATTATTGTAATGTCATCGGTCTTTGATAAGTCTGTAGTTTGAATGAAATCTGACTATTTAAAGTGGGTCAAAATCGAGCCCAAAGAGTCAGTTACAAACATACAGGTGAAACTAATATAAGCGTGTTAAAAATGACAGATTTCACTACAAACTTTACACCCCTGTTTGCCCCTTGCCAAATATGGAATGTCTAGACCCAGCAATTTGGGCTGTGTGTTGATGAGAATAAGTGATTAGTTTGCTACATAATTTTAATGAGTTTAGAAATTGTGCTCGATACATTCCAAAAAAAGTAAATGCAGGTAGTTACATTAATGTTTGTCTATTAAAAATTATGTCACCGCATATACGCTTATATTTTGGAAAAGTTAGGAAAAATTTACATCTTTCAAATAACTGTTGAAAAATCGGCATTGAGCGTCTAATAAAAGTGTTTCTGGTGAGTAATTAAAATTTGTAGTGCTAGGCGAGTAATAAAATGTGTTATTCGAATGAGAGGAGATCCTTGGTATTTTGAGATTAATTAAATTTAATAATGAGGCAGTGGTGGTTTTACCATTTATTATTTTATAAAGAAATATTTCATCTAAGTAAACTCATCTACTTTCTAACGAGTCCACTTTGTGTCTCTTCGATGCTGTCTCACATTCTACAAATAGATGTCCTGTGTGTGAGATTTATGTTCTTATAGCACCAGAATACATATGAACCAGAAATACATATGTAATACTTTGTTACTTGATATTTTTGTTATCTTCTGGCCTCCCACTCTGCAATGTAATGTAATGGCACCCGCATAGTAAACCCATGGAATCAACATTTTTAAGTGTAAAGTATGTTCATGTTATTGGATTAGACACACATTATTAAACTTGCATACTTTGTCACTATCTTATCACAATATTATTCTATAACAATAAGACAGCTGAGCAGCATGTGGTCTGTTAAGCATTCATAATGCTGTGAATGCACTCACACACACAATATCAGCATATATATGAATAAAAATATATTGGCACTGCCATTTCCATGTGCATACTACCTTTACTTTGCCAATTACATAAATATGTAAACTTATTACTAAAATTTAATTATAGAATAATTTAAAAATTTTGTTACTAAGTATCTATTACATTTAATGAGAGGACGACTTGCACTAGAAAATTATATTAATTGTAAAGGATATCGATTCAAAAAGTGTACATAATAATGAATCTAATAATTAAGTAGTATAGAACCCCTGATAAACTTCATGAACATGCTTTTTACACCATTTTAAATATAAAGAAGTATCACGTTATACAATATGAAGAGGTTAGTTTTGAGACTAAAAGTTACATACGTGCGTTGCCATGGGCATTGTGACGACGCCGGACGCGATCCCGTAGGGCACCATCGGAGGTCGAGGTGGATACGACATCCTGCCACTTATAAATCACTACCTAAGCGTTCATTCGCCGCTTGATTGCAAACACAAGCACTTATGAAATCGCGTAGAATTTACATCAACTGCCACAAGCACAAAAATTATATTACACAACTATTTGAAACGTATATAATAATAAAAGATTCACTATATAAAAAAAAAACTAAAAGAAAACAAATTAAACACTTTGTAATGTTATTACACGTCCCATCTCATCATTCATGAATTTTCAAGAAAATCTGCCATATTGTTTTTAAGTGACATTTTGTTTATGGCTTAGAGTGCGTTCCAAAACGATTTCAATTTACTCGGGGTAGAGTAAATGATTGCTCACTATTGGTTGTTATTAAGAAGTGCTTACACCATTGGTTAGTTTTGTTAATCTATAGTTATTTTACACCAATTAGAAGAAAAAAGCTTAACTTCACGTTGAGGATTTCGTTTTATTTAAGGGTGCGTTCCAACGCACCCTTAAATAAAACGAAATCCTCAATGACTACGGTCCGAAATCCGAATTGCCACAATACTACGAATGTTACCAACACAATGCCACCCAAAGACTACAGTATAATTATATGGTGCCGCCGCGTTCACAGACGTTCAAAGACTAAAATCTCAACATTTGACATTTGCGCACACACTGCACTAAACTCTTTTTCATGTGCAGCATTACCAAATACTTGAGGACTCCATCTGGATAGAAGACTTACCTGGTCACATCACAACAATAAACTCTAGGCTTATAAATGTAACTTAAAACCTGTTTGGACATATGGAATTGAGTTGTGGGGAGGTGCTAGCATGTTGAACTCAGAAATAAGTACTGCAAAGGTTTCAAAACATTGCATTGAGAACGATTGCCTGGGCACCATGGTTTACAAGAAATAACGAAATCCACGAGTATCTAGAAATGCCGACTGTCAAAGATGAGGTCAAACAGCACAGCATCAGATATAAGCAAAGGCAAATAAGTCATGCTAATCAGCTGGCAAGGGATTTGCTTGGCGCGATAAGTGAAAACCGTCTCTAACGTGTGCAAATTACTGAACTCGACACAAGAAACTATTTTGCGTGCAGCAATTATTATTTGTGATACTCTCGCTGGAGCTACATAAATGTCACATGGGCATTCAAAACATCTGATTATGATTATAACTATAGGAGCCGATGGCAGATAATTAAAGAAAGAAAAAAAATGCAAGCAACGAGTGTCACCATGGCTTAATGACGTTACATTATTCTCGTTTTTGCAACTACGTTCAAGAGTTTCTCCCAAGCACAGATTAGAGAGTATATGGCTCCCGAGTTCTTGTTGTAAAAACACGTGTTGAGAGACTCTATAGTCAATTAAATCTGCCGTGCAATTTTGTGTAGAATAACTATTTTCACTCGACATTGGCTAAATGCTTATTGCGCAGCCATATTTAAGATTAGAATTAGAACTACGAATACTAAGATCAATATTGATCTTGTAATACTAAGATCAATAATCTAGCGCACATACAAGTGAACCAAACTATGGCGCGAGATTCCGTAAGTCGGACCTCTACAACCTTCTTGGTCGGACCCCAAGTCGGACCGTTAACCATAGACAAAGCGTTTATTTGGGCTGCAGTACAGAGCAGTACTAAATTATTAGAAACCAAAAACAACACCCCGGACTATCTCGGAGCAAGAAGCTTATATTTTATCGTGCCTCGGAGCTTACTTGGAGTGTTGGAATCGTTGGAGTCATAGTCATGGCAAGGAGCTTATACTAAGAATGGAGTCATTACACAAATTAACAAAGTGAGGGCAACAATTTTGACAATACTTGACATTTCAAATTTCACATTTCTCTTTCTAGAAATTGTCGTCATCTCTTTCTAAACACGACTACATAGAAACAAGATTTCCCCAGTATTTCGCCATCTTTATATCATCATCTTTCTAAAACAAAAGTAGAAAAGTAGCTAAAAACTTAACATATTGTATTCAATTATCAGTATTTATTATCAATGAAAGAAATAAATATAATATATTTACTGTTAATGTTTAGGTTTGTATTTTATTTTGAAAATCATCATTGTGATTCTTTCTATAACTTATGGGAAATGAAAGGATTTATGTAATGGCAGCACTCTCTTCATGTGTCAATGTCCCGAAATCTCAACATGACATAATTTGTCGTAATTGACGTATTCATAAATATCGACTCGCGATTTTGGTACGGCTTTTTACTTTAAAATAAGGATAAATAGTGCAACATGATACATATATAGTTATTTCGTGCTGGTAGAAGTAAGTAGTATTGAGGATGCAGTGTGAATTTCACTTGTAAGTGTCATAATTGCATATAATATTGTTCAATCTATAAATTTCATTTTTCACCCGTAATTCCAGATTAATAGCGTTATTTTGCAAAACTCCATAAGAGGGAGAAATTTCTGATACTCGCATTTAATCCTATCTTAGAATTTAATTAATTTTTGCACATAATTTACTTATTCAAATATTTGTAAACAAATGACTAGGGTGACTAGGATTTCCGGAATTATAAGGAAATAATATCCCTTTCTATCCATTCCTTTTATAAATGGATATGGACAAAATTGATAGATTATTTTATTTAATTCTTTGAAATAACTGTTACATAGATAAAATACATAAATAGTTTTACCCATTTTTAGTTCGAAATGTTTATTTACAAATAAAATATGTAATTTGTGTAATGTAAATTATTTTATTTGAGAAAAAGATAATGAGAGTATTGATTGGATTGTACTAGTGTAATAATGTTTATTATTCACATTTGCATGTACTAACATGCAACGCAGATACATTGCACACAGACAGACAGTATTAATAAAATTGTGGCTGCGCTCTTCTGCACTTGTAATCAAATAGCATATTAAAATCTATCAAATGATAGTTTTTAATATGCTATTTGATTACAAATTGTCATTTGGTTAAAAGTGTACATAAATATTTATATACACTTTTAACTTGTATACATAAAATTTTCTTTTCTTTTTAGATTTCCGAAGCGACGGACCATATGGTTGTCTATTGTGCCTTTAAAAACAAAATTTTATGAAAGTTCGAAAATATGTAGCTTCCACTTTCAAGACACCGACACTTTCAAGGCAACTGCTTATGTCAAACTTCAAGCCCTTTTTTTCAATAAAACCACTACTCAATCACTTTTCAAAGGCAACCCTTGAATTGGTTAGTAAAATTTTTCTTGATAATATACAGTTAATACAGAGAGCTAAAATGTTTGGGGAAATAATTTTAAGAGCATCAGGCATCATCAATTATTGAATATACAATGACTCAATTGAATTTTAACATTCTGCATAGTCACAAAAATGGCGTATGACGCAAAAATGAGAAACCAGGATTTCCGAAGTAATTAGTCTATTGTCACAAACACTTCATTTATTGATGTTTAGAGTAGGTTAAATAAAGCGTAAGAAATATACATTCGAATTAAGTTAATATAGTATGAATAATTTCTAATCTAGTCCGTTACACTTTTATCTTGATTATGCTATGCCCAAATGGGCAACATGATGTGCTGGTGTTGTTTGTGAACATCTGTTATTTACATTCATGAATGCAATAAATTATTTGATTTGATTTGAATTATATTTACAAGTTTTGTTTGCCTAATCTTCTTTTTATATACCGATAAATGTCGAATCGAAACCGACGAGTTGTGTCGATTTTATTGCACGTAAGTGTAGATAACGCCATTTTAGATAAGTCATTTTTATCAATATAAATGAATAGCTTTAGATATTTTTATAAATAAACTTAAATTAATATGTAATAACCGTGACTCGCAAACAAATATTCGTGTTCGTCGCACAAATATTTGCCGGAACCAGGATTCAAACCCGAACGGCTTCATGTGTAGGTAGCTATACTGACCACTCCACCATGACGGCGTCAAAAAGTTGTTCATATTGATGGCCTAAAACACCCCAAATATTACATATAATGTAGGCTGTAACATGTAGGGTACCATTTTTACGTACCCTTCATGTTACAGCCTGTATTTTAACTCAAAACTCAAATTATTTTCAACTTGTGGTTTTATTAACGTAACGAAGTTCAAGTGTAACGTTACACATACATATTTTACCGACTTACATACATATTTTTTTTTTAATTAAATCAGATTACACTATTTATAAATATTACATAAATTAAGATATAAAGGAAGCTCATCTAATTGAAATATTTCTTTAGAGTTCGCCTCCTAAATTTATCAACAGGTTTTAGCGCTCCATATTAACGTTAATAAGCTACATTTTAGTGACCGTACGACTGTTGCGGGCAATATCCGATAAATTGCGCCTGCGTCGCCGGGCAGTCTCGATCTTGTCAGGAATCGCATACAAAGGCTTGGTGATTCGGTCTTGCGCTTGCGTGGTTCGCTAAGTAAATTGAGCACCGACAAGACCTACCTAATACTAATTAACTAATTTGATAATCGTGTGCAATAATAGTTATTTATTTAATGTGTTTAACCCCTAATTGGGGTGCAAGATTAGGCTAAGGTAGCCGCTGTCGCCTCCACTACCTCACTTCCGCCCAGGGCTGCACTTACAGTGAACAGCAGTACAAGCCGCCCTAACTCGTCCCACCGAGCGACCCTCACCGATACCACCATTAAATAAATTGTTCTGCACGGATCTCTCGTGTCTCATTTAACTCCCTATATCTTAGGACCGTCGGAGCACGTGAGACCTTACCCGTGGCACAAGACTGTCCGTGATTAATTTGTGCTACAGGCACCCTACTAGAAAGAGACAGAGCCTCTCTAGCAATGTCAAGAAATGTCAAGTGTTGTCAAAACTTTTGCCCTCACTTTGTTCATTTGTCTAATGACTCCATTCTATAGGTAAAATATAAGCTCCTTGTAGTCATGGGCTAGCCGCACACACAGAATATTATTGACCATAATATTGTGTGTTTGCGGTTTTATTGGTCTGAGGTTTGCGGCAAGATTGTGAATTTCCAGAAATTCCGATTTCGCTCTGTCGATATCAGGTGGGAGGCAGGGGTATTGCCAGTAGTATTGGGTACGCAGCAATATTTTATTTCAGAAAAGGTTTTCAAGGTAGAAGGACGTTAGTGCTGTGCTATGTTCGTGCTTAAAAATGGAGGACGATAATAGTATCGGAAGCGAAAAATTTCCACCATCACTATTTCTGCCGGGAGACGCGTCCTGTTGGACATATACCTCCACCAAGGATCTCCAAACCGGTCAGTCCTGTGCTGCCCGCATCCAGCGACTTCCCGCGACCTTTACCAGAGTCAGTCCACCTTGTGGGGGGCCTACCAACGCTGCATTTACTCCATGCTCCTTGAAAAATTATTTAACACAGCTTTTTTCTTCATTCATCGTTTCTTTCTTGATTGCCTTTTTAACCCCCGACGCAAAAAGAGCGGTGTTATAAGTTTGACGTGTCTGTGTAACTGGCTGTGTATCTGTGTGTCTGTCTGTGGCATCGTAACTCCTAAACAAATGACCGATTTTGATGCGGTTTTTTTGTTCGAAAGCTGACGTGATCGAGATGGATCTTAGCTACAATTCATGAAAATCTGTTCAGGCGTTTCTATGACATCAGCTCAGCTATCCTATCAGAATTAGGGTTTGCGAGTAATTTAAAAAGAATGAAATACCTAAAAGGAAATAAAAAAAAAACTAAAAAGAAAATAAAAAAAAATCTTTCGACCTATTAATATTTTTAAGATGAATGTCGCTGCGTTGGGGGACCGCTAAGTAAATAAAGGTTATTTTAAGGCCGAGATATTTTGTTTTGTTATTTTTTGTTTTTTTTTTTGTGTTGAAAAGAATAAAATTTTAAATTTTAAGCAACTATTACTTAAAATTTTATTATTTTCTCAAATAAAATTAATGCAATAACAAATGCAGCACCTCTATTTTTTTTATTAATTACTGACTAAGTTTATATGCTTGGAGTGGAGTAAATAGGGACGCTCCACGATCCTCCCATAGTTAAGAATAAATAATGTGTCATAGGTATTCAATAATAATTTGTGCAATGTGCATATCATAGGAACCCCCCTGTTCTTACGGTCTCTATACGCTCGATATAGGGCTCAAAGCAATAGGGTTTGTTTGAAAGTTTTCATTTGCTTGCCCTTTTGCCATTATGTAGTCTTACCAAATGCACCCACCGGTTACTATATTAATGACTAGTGATGCCGGTCACAGATGGAAAAAATATGGGCCTAAAATCTTTAAAATAACTTAATTGACTGAAAGGAAACATTCTTTTTTTTAAGCTATTGCATAGCTTCTATTGCGGGCCTTGAGCGCGGGGACCGAATCCAGAAATTCCGTAACGAAAAAACCTCACGCTCCCCACTCCGATGGGCAAGGAGGTGTGGCTTGAAGGCCGTGCATCGTCTAACGTCGTTTCAGTTCGGCAGTCTTCGACACGGCGTTGTGTGCGTGCGATTAGACGTATTCATAGCTGTACTTGTAAAATTTGTGTATAGTGTTTTGAATATGAATGTTAATTATTTCAATTATAAAATTAATATCAAAGAAAAAGAAATACTGCATGAATAAAATAAATAAATAAAATTATAATTGCATAAGTTGATACAAAATGCTATGCAATAGCTTTACCGCGGCAGTCCCCGAGTGCCACACGTCTATTTATTTTTAAAAAGAAACATAACTGCATTCACAGAATTTTAAAAAAGCTTACTCAAACTGGGAATCGAACCAACTAAAAAATTAACCCTGGCCATTTTATTTTACAAATCAATGCAGTCGATGTTAACGATAATTTTCTCTAAGAAAAACAGGGTATTCGAAATAAAAAAGATGACCAACATTTTATTTTATTTTTACTCTCGAATAATCGCGATCCTCACAAGAATCTTATTTTATTAGAATTGAAGGACACATAAACTGACATGGAATAAAAATATCACCTAGCAAGAGGCTAATAATTTTACTAATAAATTGTTCGAAATAAGACCTCTTGTTCCGGATACATAAATTTAGTTTTCGTTGAAGTTCATTATGTGTAGCCTTCTGCAAAATGTTGTGCTGTATGCTATTAATTACATTTTCTACCTCAACTCTTCTACAGTCTCTTTTTTGTAAATAACATTTTTGACTTACTTGCTCGTGACGGGCAGTCTAGTAGTCAATTCCCCGCTTAACCTGTGGAGCTCTAGCGACCTTACTGAAAAGTGCCTTGAACACGGATCTCGGCTTGACGTGAAGAGATCGGGGTCATGTCTATACCGAGGTTATTAGGGAACTTTTTATTGAAAGGAGAATAAATAAAACAACACTATTACAAAATATACCTAATTTAATTATTCAACTTATCAACTTAGTTTGACACTCGAAGGCTTTTATATCACAGCATTGTGCATTATTGTATAAAAATATTAATAAGTACCTATTTAATCTAATATTTCGTGTTAGTGTTTCCTTAGTAACATAAGATATGGCATTAATAATGATCTGCCATAGTTTTTTTTTTGTTTTTACTGGTATGAAATATACTTTACGACCTATTCTTAAACCTACCAAAAATACACAAAAAGATTCCAAAAATCGGTCGAGCAGTTTCGGAGTAGTGTGACCACAAACACAGTGACAAGATTTTAATTATATTACTTTTTATATTTATTTATTGTAGACTGCTTCCTTTATATGTAAATAAATATCTAATTATTGCCTTATGTACAATAAGTACCCACTTCTTTAAATATAATTTGTAATAATAGAATGAAAATAGGGAAGCGTCGGTGGCGTAGTGCGTAATGGCGTTGTCACCCACCCGGGAGGCACCGGTTCGAACCCCGCCACGTACCAATGTGTTTTCAAAATTTGAATTCATAATTATGTAGGTTTAATCGACGCTTTTACGGTGAAGGAAATTATCGTGAGGAAATCTGCACACACCTATGAAGAAATTCTTAGGTTGTGTGTGAAGTCGACCAACCCGCACTTGGCCAGCGTGGTTGACTAAGGCCTAATCGCCCCTAATGTGCGGTAGGCTCGAGCCCCTCTGTGGGGAACTGGGGACATTATATGAGCTGTTGAGCGTCAAATATTAGATATTTAGTTGCAATATCGAAAGTGACCAAAATATTGGAACAGCTTTAACTTATTCAAATCGATAGATTCATACTATCTATCTACGTATTTTTTTAAACAAAGCGAAACACAGTCCAGACCTAGTCATTATATGACTGGGTCTGGACTGTATCGGAATAATCTAAGAACTAGACCGTACTCAAGTTATTTGACGCTGACTGTGAATAAAATAAAATAAGTCTACAAATACATTTTCATAAATAAAATAACAAACATCAATTCAGATTAGGTACTATATAGACATTTACGAATATCAAAAATTATTAAAATACGAGCATCAACAACAGAGAGTCAATGTGTTTCCTTTGGAAAAGTAAAAAAAATATATATCTATGGTTTAATAAATAATATGTTTAGCAAATTCTCGCAGATATCTACTATAGTTCGTAAAACTTAGCTTGATCGCTGCGACAGATGTCAGTCACATTCCTAGGGCTGGGACAATGTTGATAGATGAAAATATTTATCGAATCAATCCGATTAATTAGGTATCGATTATTGTTATTTGGCTTTTGTTTGGATAATTTCAACGCGCTGTAATTCGATTCTTTCCGAAAATAACGTGACATTTTTCTTAAAAATACATAAAATTCATAAATGTCATGTTATTGTTACAAAAAAGCGAATTATAAGGAAATCAAATACGATGATTATTATATTAATATATTTCTATGCTCACTCCAATTATCTAGTATCACTAAAAACTGCAATTGATGATTGCAAAATGTTGTATGTAAAATTGTTCTATAATTAAATTTAAGCAAAATGGAACGATTTTTTAGATTGAGGCAACACATTTTACTGTGATTTTATGTAGAGTAGGTACACTTAATTAAATACCGGTTTATCTAAATATTATTTTCGATTTATTTTTTTAGTCGTAGATTTTTGTATTTAGTCGTACATCGCGCACAACACTATTCTTGCAATCTCGTCCATAAAGTATGACGTTTTCCTAGGGTAAATTATTCGTTAGAAAAATCCTTAGACAAAGAATCCTGTAGACTTGGCATGAGTTTTGACAGCTAAGTGTAAGAAGGATAGATGTATACAGATACCCATAAGAGTGAAAGAGTACTCATTATAATTTTTGTCCTTGTCAGAGTTTCACTTTTGGCTTATTTGACACAAAATTTTGGTGTCAAAGAAACGAAACAACAAACTGTTGGTGATAGTAAATATTCAAAATATTTGTGTTTACAAAGTGTTGTTATCAGTTTGTAAAACGTACAAGTGTTGGAAACTATATCCTGCTTGTGATTGTTACAATGCATTGTTGTGTAATCGGCTGTAAAAGCCGTAGCTACCGAAATTGCGAGAAAATAAGTTATCACTCGTAAGTACGAAAATTACTTTAAATTAGTATTTTATTGGCATTATACAATAAAGTTTAGATTAAAATCGAATAATATAGGATCTCAAGCATGATAGAAAACTAAAAAAATCATTAAAAATTTACTTACGAAAATATTGTTATTGTCCAATAATTGTCATAGAAATCCGACCAAATTTAGTAGTTTAGTTGTAGTTGTCAATTGCTATATAATTTGACTGTCAGAGCGTCATTTTGTAGATTTCTTATTTTTCTGGATTATACTGCAGTTTAGGGATACCAGTAATATAATTTGAAGCTGTCCTTGTTGTTGGGTAAATACAAAGATTTAAGTTAACTTAATGTTTCAGATTTCTAGGACATAATATTCATGGATATTCAAGCACGTACTGCTGGTCAATCTGTAAATACCATGAAAAGGACATCGCCAAAAACGTATCACACTAGGCATTTACGTTTTACCGCACTATAAAAACCAATAAATTCTTGGAATTATCGTTGTCGTTATTTATTTACATTCACGGATATTCAAGCACGTACTGCTGGTCGAGCTGTAAATACATACCATGAAAAGGAGTACCACCAAAATCGTATTATACTTTGTATTTACGTTTTACCAAGCTATAAACCAATAAATACTTTGAATTGAGTGTTAGGCGGGATACCATGGCGTCTCGACGTCGATCTTTTGGTTTTAAATTTTTTTAATACTTTTTTTTTTATTGTTTATTTCTTTGATTATACTCGTTGGCGCCACGAGGATAATCAAAATAATAAACTAAGTTTAAAAACTGAAATCTCACTAAGTAAACAACTAATGTTAAATACCATGGAATAGGCAACATTACCTACCCCATGGTGTTTAACATTTGTTGTTGTTGCTATAAGCAACGAGGAAATATAATCGACTCCTTCTATTATTAAAGTCGGTTATAATGTAGCCTATATTGTCCGGACCATAATATGAGAGATGCTAGAGAGATTGCTACTACCAGGGATTTGAACTCGGACTGCTTAATGTGCTAGCTAGCTTTACAGGCCACTCCACCACGACGCACGGCGCACTTCAAAAATCCTATTGTCGTCCATCCAGTCATGAGAAGGGAGATGAACTCGAGAGTACACACATTTTTCAAACATTTCAAAATAAGGCAAATCAAAATATTTTAAACATTTAATGGGGTAATATTTTAAAAACCTGGCCTCTTCTGTTGACGTCAGTCACTTCTGTCACTGTCATGTCAACTCTCAGTCTATCCCTTACAGGGTGTACGCGGATGCCCAGTCTACAGGATTCTTTGTCTAAGGAAAAATCTAAACTTGTTGGACATGTGGTCGATGACAGCTGTCACAGCGATCAAGCTAAATTTTACGAACTATAGACTCGTAATACAATTACGCGATAAGAGAGCCAAGAACTTATTTATATTCATATTTATTGCTTTTCCCATTAATCAACTAAAACCTACTACAGTTTATTTTCTACAATGAATAATATAAAAAAATATAAAATTATATTTATACAAAATTATGTAGCACACCTTATTTCAATTGACTAGATGTGTTAACATTGAACGTGCTGTAAAATATATATTAAATTATAAATCTCATTAATTTATATGACATATAAACACATTACTTAAAAAACTAAACACTCAAGGGAAACAGCATTTAGCTGTCGAGTTATATACTATACCTACAAATATAATTTTCCTATTTTAGATGTTTTTCTATACATAATAATTATATATACCTACCTATAATATAATAAGGTAAACCTCTGTTATTAGGTTAAAATAAATTTATAATGGTATAGTTATCACGTATTTCTTAACTATACGAACGCGCTTAACGCATAAACACATACCTTTACCTACATAGTATTTTTGTTTTTTCATTTCGTTTGGTAACAGAATGAAGGTTGGATACGTTTCAGAAGCATTAAATGGTGTAGGTATATTTTTTATAAAAAGCCGTAAAATTGAGCGGCATTACAATATTCATATCAGAGTACTTTTACAGGTAAACTTCATTATTTGGTCCTTTGAGCCGGATAGGAAGTAAGTGTTCATCTGTTCATTGTACTGAGCGATAAATATTTGACATAGGTACTGTGCAAGCCGCAATTATAAGATCACACACTATATAAAAGTGTACAGATGCTCTTTAAAACTTAGAAAACTAAGTAATAGTTCTCTATGTCTGCTCACAAACATAGAATCAGTTACACAGTAAGTTATATTTATAACAAGTCTACATTTTTCATCGTCAAACAAACTGACCTATAATTTCGCCAATTACACCGCAAAATTACATTGTCGAGGTACTGGACGCTTATAATATGGCGTCCACAAGCGCAACGCGAATATAAAACGGCGCTCAATACAACTCATACGAATTGATATACAAAGATTTCAACGTTAAATCCAATTAATCGCGAAAGTTCAGTATTTGTGCACGTATCTAGGAAATAGTAATGCCATATTGAGATAAAAAGCATACGCGAAATGATTCGCAGCGAATACGTTATTGAGATTGGGTAACAAAATACGTAACGAATGTGCTACACTACCTTCAATCGTACTGTGGGAAAGCTTTTTAGCGAAGCTCTTTGTGGTGTGGCCTGAGCCAGTGGCAGTAGACCAGCGTGTGCTATAGCAATCAGTCATCCTTGTCCCTCGGCGCCGGGCGAGTGCGGCGAGTGAGCAGCCTGGCGGCGCTGTATCCGAGCAGCGAGCCGGCCAGCGCGGCCGCCGCGCCCACCTTGGCGCCCGCCACCAGCCCCACCGGCCCGCCCGCCAGCGCGCCCAGCGCCGCGCCGCTCACGCTGTACGCGCCCACGCGGAACCTACAACCCGACACTGTCACAAGGAGATAGGCCAAGCCGGCGTTTAACTTGCGACAAGTATATGCCCTGTGGGCAACACTTCCGCCACTTCACCTTCCGATAAAGTCAAGTGAATACGTAACTCAGCGATTCGACCGATCTCCTTTGCGGCTGTGTTTAACTTTCATCGCTTCGCAGTCCTTAAGACGCGCGCAATGAATAATGTGTATTACGGCATGCTCAACTAGAACCATGTTATGTAGTACGGCCGCTGATTGCGACCTCTGTCTTCCTATAAACTCGGCGATTCGACCGATCTCCTTAGATTGATATATCTGTGGTCACTACCAACACTACAACAGGAATTGCTTTACATTTAATTCGTGTCCAATGTTACATATATCCATACGATCATACTCATAATTTCAGTTTCAATGTGCCGACCAGAGCTTTAGACAACATTTACATACATACATACGATCACGCTCGTAACTAGTAATCCCAAGAGGGATTGAGCAGAGCCCTAGGGCCCCTAGGTAACATTTCGTAACACATTAAGCCACATCTGCCCATCCACCATGCAGGGTCTCCATATAGTGACAGGATGCAAGCCTGTCGCCTACATAAAAGGAGCACCAAATCCAAAAAGTAACAATGTTTCAGTAAACAATCATACAAAAGCCAGCAACCAGGACATGACCCGGAGCAACATTGAACCGACATCTGGCATTGTGGGTCATGGACTTCCTGAAAATAGTGCGAGGTTGCCAACCAGAGAGGTCAAACCAACAAAAGCTTACAACCAGAACAGATATTACCCTCTAAAACAACTCAGTAATTCGAGTCTAATTGGCATGATTTAAAATTTATACCAGTTGATTAAACCGAAAACGAAAGACAAGAACAATAAATGTCACACGTCAGCATGTGACGCAATCTAAGACGAAAGACTTGAATAAATTCATCGTGAACTCCTCCATGTAGCTCAGTTGGAAGAGGACTAGTCCGGGTCGCGAAAGATCGCGGGTTCGAGTCCAGTCTCAGTTATCATGACAGGACTTTTTTCTTGTCTTTCGTTTTCTATTTAATTTGATATACATTTCAAAGGAATTGCTTTATCACCCAATTGAACATTCCCTGAATGTTGTAGAATAATAAGGAGCCTTGTCACGTTGTTTACGATCGTAGAAACAAAAATATCCTTAATGATGCCAGAGAAAATCATCGCACAGTTGTCATGCTATTGTCAAAATGAATGAAAACTGAAGCGTTCTGGACTTGCACGCGATAAACAGCGCGATTAGGCCCAAAATAAGTTCAAAGCTTTCCCGATGAAGCTCGCGAAATGAATGTCAAAAACTTCACCGCAAATTGAAAAAGTTGTAAGTTGTAAAACACGACATACATTTCGGCGACGGCGAGTGTCTTCCTGGCCTCCTGCACGTTTTCCGCGGCCACCTCCACATGGGACTCCGTCATAGATACCTGGCGGTGCAGATACATTACTATGTATAGTCAACTTCATTCATAATACACAGGTCATTTTTCTTATTATAACGCCTTGGAATGCTTAAAAATGCAAATATTTATGACCTGCACTGTACCGTTTTATTTGTCAAACTCCTGAAAAGTTAAAAAAAATACACTGAAAAAAATCGACCTGCCTCAGGCGGGAAACGAACCCAGCATCTTCCGCAATCCGGGCGGCTGCGTTAACCACTACGCCACCGAGGCACTGCTTTCACTGTCGAAATTTGTCAGTGCTTGGTGCTTATGTGTTTATGGTAAACATTGTTTCATCAAATCTTTGAAATTTGCTCTTCTAAGGATCTTAGAAGTGCAAATTTCAAAGATTATTTTTGCAAATATTTGACGCCCAGTTAAGATGGTCGATTATTTTCAGTGTATTTTTTCTAGTATTAAAAATATTTACGCGTTTGTAAACGTAAAAATTATGCCATCCTGAAAAGTTTTCACTAACACGGAAAACTATTAGGTTCCTTATAACTTAAGTATCTAGAAGTAATTGAAAGACGTATTCTCTAACGTCTGGAGACCATTTTTGGTTTGAGGAATACGAGAAAGAATGATTTAGTAATGACTGTATTGAACACTTGTCATCTGCAACTCTGATAGCGCCCTGTTGTCTGTGGCCTCGTGTAGGGCGGCACGTGGCCTGCAGCACCGCTCTATAGTGTTACCTGCTCGCGCTGCGCCAGGGCAGCGGCCTGCAGTGTCTGCCAGGCCTCGTGTAGGGCCCGTACGTCAGCTTGTAGCTGCACCCAACCCCGCAGTACAGACTCGCGCTCGCGAAGACTCTCCTCCTGCAGGCATTGTTTATCACTTATTTATGTGCAGACAGAAAAAAACTAGAGATAACCACAAAATCTATATACCGGATATGCACAATTCTTTAAGCTGTCATCGTTCGTTACGATAGCATTGAAGATATTGAAAGTTGAATAAAAGATCATTAGTTAGATAAGTGCAAATAGTGAGGTTGACTGACGTGGTCATCGACGTGCAGCTGCATGGTGACCGGCGCGGGTTCGTGGTCGAGAGCACGGTCACGGCCGGGGTCATGGTCGAGGTCGCGGTGGAGGTGAGGCCGCACGAGCCCCACGGAGTCGGTGGAGGCCGCGCTGGCCGCCGCCTGCTGCTCGCCCGAGCGGCTTATCGGCCGCGGGGATGACTCTGTAGACACCACACTACGCTTACAAAAGTGACAAGCAAAAACGCTAGGTGACACTGTCCACGGAGCGTAGCTTGATAGACGCGTAGGCGTCATTATATGTTTGGTATACGTACGTATGCTTGCAGTTTACATACAAAACTGTTGACGTAGCTGCAACGTCACGCTCGGTATTTTTTATGTAAGCTGCTAGCAGGCGTACACCAAGCGTACTTAAATCTTAACATTCCGCACATAGACCCAGAGGCCTTAGTATGAGTTTTGATAGTTTTCGAGCTCGATCAAACGTATCGTCTTTCTTCATACATTGGCCACTGTTTCTGATAGTTTACGCTAGGGGCGCTAGTGGGCAATGTATGAAAAGAGACGATACGTTTGATCGAGCTCGAAAACTAACAAACTCGTACTAAGGCCTCCGGTCGCCATGATCTATGATGATTCGTCAGTAATATGTCAGTTTCGCGTTCGATGGAATACGAGTATATTGGCCCTGGTCTAGCTAGGTAGTCAGGTAGGTTACATCCGCACCAGTATCAGTGGATCCTCAATGTCACTAAACAGCCCGATGCAAACTGAATGGTGGCACGGATATTAGCTGCGAGCACGGGTTCACACAGATTCCGGCACCGGGCCAACTACTAGGGTTGGGCCTTCTACATACCGCTGACATGTTATTTTTTCTGCGCATTGACTCGCACGACTTTTCGAGGCACCATAAACTTTGAATCGGGCTAGTACCTAATTACGGTCCTAGAGGTCGATTTCCTTTTAATAATAAAATTATCAATCTCTTTATTTGGCCCCGGTATGTTCTACAGAAAACCAACATATCTATGAGATCGACCACTGTTTTAAATTACTTATATTGGATACTTACTGATACTGGATCTTAAAAATAAATCACGTCCGAAGAAAGCTTATTGGAAAATCTGACAAACCAATACAATTAGAATTAAATTAATGAATTGATAAATTGACCAGATATTGGTGCAACGTAATCTTAAAATGAAATAATATCGCTGACCTCGTTTCCGGCGCATCGTGATAACATATTTTATTTGATTATTGTTAGAGTTAAATCCAGTTCATTCTCAGCACAGGCACAAAAACAACAATTTTAGATCTTTCAAGCTGACCAAACAATTATCATTCTAAAATCGGCCAATTAAGAATAATGAACATGAAATTATCGAAATCATGCAATTTGAATATTGATCATGAAGTGACAGTAGGTAATTGTCAATGATGAAGAGCTGATCAGTGCAGACAACAAACAACACACGCGCCTCACCCTTCCTCTGGTATAGATTCGCCCGGCTTTCAGATACTATCGCTTTGCAACTGCTTTCTATGACTCCTACAATAAACATAACAAAATGTCTGTTAAGACAACATTAGGTACGTTAGTAACTAATGTTGGTTTAGAACCCCGCCTCACGACACGACTATATTTATCTACGTACACCATTTTCGAGTTCATTTATGCAACAACGTTTAATTACGGCAATTTTGTATGTCATTTTGGAGTTTCCTGCCGTCGACGTTTAGATTAGCAAAAAATCCAAGTGATAAAGTTCCGACGCCGCAGCGCGTCTACCTGTAAGACACACAGACCTAGGTAGTCCACGATGGCCTTGAGCGTGAGGTCCCTGGAGCGCTGCGTGCGCTGGTCGAAGGCGGCCAGGTGTTGGCCGCACACACGACGCCGCAGCGCGTCCAGCTCGGCTAGCAGCACGCGCAACTGTGACGTCACTCGACGCGCGTGCAGCTGCTCTGAACGCACGCGCGCGTACTGCCCCGCCGCTGTGTACTGCGGGGGTAGCCAAGACACACTCTAAATGGTCTATCCACACACATTGGGCCGTGCTCGGGACGGGGCCGGGCCGTGTTAGGCAGAAGCTCGGGCTACAAAGCTCCATCGCCGGCCCGGACACGGATGTGTTCGAACAAGTTCATATAAAAAGTCCGCAATGATCTTTTTGAGAAGCACTGACGGAACACGTCCCGTCCACGCTCCGGGCACGGCACCGACGCGTGGATCGAGCTTTAATGGTATCAATAGATTTTATTTCGATATGCAACTGAATAATATAATGGCACTGTTCCAATCAAGAAAACCAGTTGTTATTTAAGTGAAAACGTATTTATTATTTAAGAGACACTATGGCGCGTACAATGGTTTGTAGGAGAGAGAGTGAGGCGTCGGTAAACCAGATTTACATTGGAATCTTATTTAGTGGCGACATCTAGTAAACAAACAGCAAAGTTGTTATTCAGTATAAACTTGAATATCCTTACCATACACCCGCCCCATTGAAATTATTCAATACTTTAACATTTCAAACGAAATAATGACATTATAACTTAGACAATATCCCCCAAACAGATACCGTGAAACATGCCCTAAGGCCTAAGGCTCTTAAAGTATGAAAATAACAATAAAGTTCAACAAATTTAAGCAAATAAGCTAAGTGCTCTTGGCATCATTAAACTAATTAATAAGTATTACAATTTGCTTAAAAATATTTTTAAATTTATAAATAAGCACATCATAGCTTATTTATTATATACTAAAACAGATATAATGATGTAAAAAACAGTACAACAAATCTACAGTACATGTTACTATGAGATAGCAGTACCCCTAGTACGAGTTTGTCAGTTTGCGAGCTCGATCAAACTCGTACTAAGGCCACAGATCAGGTATAACACTTATTTATCATTTTTAATTAATAATACTGAGTTAACTCAAAACATACATTTACAGTTTTATATTGATACAAAGCCTAAAATAATATTACAATTTAATTGTTTTGTTCAAAGGGTAAAGGTACAATTTTAGTAATAGGTCTTGAAAATGAACCAGTTTTAGTTTTTACAACAGCAGCACGAATATGATTATCTTTACCTTTATACAACTCAACAACACGCCCTAATGGCCAAGACATGGGTGGTTGATTATCATCTTTCAATAATACAATTGTATTCAACATTAACTCAGGATTTTCTTTGTACCATTTGTATCTCATCTGTAATGTGTTCAAATAGTCAGTCTTCCATCGTTTCCAGAATTTCTCTCGAAGTTTACATATTTGTTGATAGATATCTAGCCTGTTATCAGGAAACTTTGTGAAATCACCTTCTGGGAACGAAGTAAGACTGCTTCCTATTAAAAAATGAGCTGGTGTGAGACATTGTTCATCACCATCTAAGTCGCTCAATGGGGTTATGGGTCGACTATTCACAATAGCTTCAATTTGTGTTAGAAAAGTATACAAATGTTCATAAGAGAGTATGGTATTTCCTAATACTCTTTTTAAATGATGTTTCACAAGTTTCACAGAGCTTTCCCATAGCCCCCCCCAATGAGCTGCATGAGGAACTATAAAACGCCATTCAATGCTCTCTGAAGCTACATAACTAGCAATTTGCTTAAAATCATTTAGAAACATTTTATGCAATTCATGAAGCTCATTTTTCGCCCCATGAAATGTAGTACCATTATCACTGAATATTTTAGCACATTTACCACGTCTAGAAATGAATCTACGGAAGGCATTTAAAAATTCTTTAGTAGTAAGATTAGAAACCAATTCAATATGAATTGCTTTAGTACTTAGGCAAACAAAAAGACATATATAACCTTTAGTTATGATAGGTTTTCTCATTCGGGCAACCTTGACCGACAGTGGCCCTGCAAAGTCTATGCCTGTGAACAAAAAAGGTCGAGAAGGTGTTACACGATACTTAGGCAAGTCAGCCATTATCTGCGAAGCAGTTTCAGCCCTATACCTGCAACAGCGCACACACATATGTATAAAATGACGAATACAACTTCGTGCATTCAACGGCCATACAAATCTTCGTAAACTAGATAACGTCGTCTGCGTTCCTGCATGCAACAGTCTCTCATGCTCATACCTAATTAACAAATTAGTGATATGACAGCGAGCTGGTAGTAGCAATGGGAACTTTTGCTCAGCTGGTACATTAGCATGACGTAAACGACCGCCCACGCGAAGCATTTTCTCGTCATCTAAAAATATATTTAAATATTTAAGAGACTTTGAGCCACCACCATGCTTTGAGGAAGCATAACCATTGATATCTTTTTGAAAATGTGCATGCTGCACACATTTAATTATAGAAATGGACGCCTGCTTGAGCTCTTTAGCTGTTAAAAAATTTGTGTTTTTAGATTTAGTTTTTGTATTGTTAATAAATCTCAGCACATATGCCATTATCCTAACTAAGCGACTCCAGCTAGAAAATCTTTCAAATAAACCAAGAAAACCATTTTTACTTTCCTCCTGTGTAAGAAGTGACACACTTGACACAACAGATTCAACTTGTGTCAATTCAATGTCTGACGAAACCTCAGGCATTACTTGAGGTGAATGAAACCAAGGTGAATCAGGCTTTGAAAGCCAGTGGGGCCCAAAGAACCATAATTTGCAATTGGGAAGCTCTTGTGGCTCCATACCACGTGAGGACACATCAGCAGGGTTCTCTGATGACTTAACATGAAACCATTTGCTTTTATGGGACAAGCTTTGTATTTGGGCAACTCTATTAGAAACAAAAATATCACGTTTAGCAGGATCATTTTTAATCCAACATAGAGTAATCATGGAATCAGTCCAATAAAATAATCTATCAGAGGGAATATTTAAAATTTTGGAAACAGTGCTCATAAGTTTGGCAAGTAACAGTGCAGCACAAAGCTCTAACCTTGGCAAAGTAACATGCTTGAGAGGAGCAACTCGTGTCTTCGCACAGACTAAGTGGACTGTAATATTTTCAATATGACTGCAGCGAACGTACAAAACACAGCCATATGCCTTCGTGGAGCTGTCTGCGAAGCCATGAAGCTCTATCTTCTCTGCATTGGGAATAAGCATATAGCGAGGCACTGAAATGACATTCAAACATTCAAGATTTTTACAAAATAATTTCCATTTAAACAGAATAGCATCAGGCACCCTGAGATCCCAGTCAATATTAGCCTTCCAGATTTCCTGCATTATTAATTTAGCATACACAGTAACTGGAGCAATGAAACCCAAGGGATCATAAAACTTAGCAATATCTGACAAAATCCTTCGCTTAGTGTATTCTTTTATTGAAACTGTATATTTGGGTACATCTACTTGGAACTTATCCGAGGAGGGTTCCCACTTTAATCCCAAAGTTTTTACACAAAACTCTTCTTTATTATCAAAAGAAAATTGACGTTTCTCACGTCTATCAGGAGGAATCCGCGACATCAATTCAGAACTGTTAGAAGACCACTTATGTAACTCAAATTTTCCTTTACCTAATAATGTTTGCAATTCATTCATTGTATTCAATGCAGAGGAAAGGTTATTTTCACCATGTAAAATGTCGTCAACAAATGTGCTATTTAATAATGCATTAGAGGCAGAGGGATAATGCTCACCTTCATCCTCAACTAATTTCACCAACGTTCTAGTAGCAAGGTAACTGGCAGAGGCTGTCCCATATGTGACAGTATCGAGTTGAAGACATTTTACATCTTGTGATGGATTATCTCTCCATAAAATACGCTGAAGAGTTTGGTATGGAGATTTCACTCGTATCTGCCTGTACATTTTTGTTATGTCAGATGCAAATACATAGATATAGGTACGAAATTTGAGGAGTATGGTAAACATATCAGGCTGCACCACTGGGCCCACAAGAAGTACATCGTTTAAGCTTAAACCAGACGACGTAGGTTGAGAGCCATTAAAAACAATTCTAAGTTTAGTAGTAGAAGAGCTATCTTTTATTATAGCATGATGCGGCATGTAATATTCAATTTGGTTACCTTTGTGAGGATTTATATCAACAAAATGGGCATGACCGAGGTCGATAAACTCATCTATAAATGCTTTATAATTTTTAAAATATTCAGGATTATTTTGAAATTTCCTTTCTAACGACATAAGGCAACAGAAAGCAACATTGTATGAATTACCCAACTTTGGAAGAAGATCTCTATTAACTGGCAGATCTACATGGTACCGTCCGTCTTCACCCCTTGATACTGACTCTAAGTAGCTCTGCTCGCATCTTTTCTCCTGAAATGACAAAATAGGATGATTAGGCATTTCTTCTAGTTGCCAAAATTTTTTAATGTCATTATGTAACACAGACAAATGACAAGGACTCTTGAGACTTGTGACATGTTGGCCGGTTACAGATATTTCACCACAAAATACCCAACCAAATGCAGTATTTATTAATGTAGGCATATTTGGGCCTAAGTCCAGTTTGCCTTCTTTAAGACATTTTGCAAAACATGAAACACCAAGTATCATATCAATCTCCTTAGAGATATTAAACTTTGGGTCCGCTAAATGCAAATGCATAAGAGACGGCAGTGCCTCTTTGGACACATCCACCATAGGTAAGGGATCAGTAATAAATTCTAACACACCAAATTCGGAACAAATTTTAAAATCAGAACAGTGAGAATAAACTGATAATGGAATCTTATGTTTTATTTTACATGTATGACCTCCCACCCCGGCCACAGCTAGGTCTGTATCTTCAAAATCTACACATTTTAACTTATTAGCAAATGCAGAGCTAATATAATTCTTTTGGCTTCCTATATCCAAAAGTACCACACATTCATATTGCTTACCTTCATTGTCACATACATATACTAATGCAGTAGGCAGAAGAGACACCTGATATGTAGAGGTATTATTATTTTGTGTAATCACTGAAGATGTCATTACTATATTTGTCGGGGGTTGACATTGGGAATCAGTAACTGTTTTGTTGGAAGCTACAGTTATATTACATGTCTGTGAATCAAGGTGTAATAAATTATGATGCCTTTGCGAACACTTTTTACAAACAATGTCTCTAGAACAACTACTTGTAGCATGTTTGTTTGACAAACAAACAACACACAAATTTGCATTATTCACAAATTTGTTTCTATCACTTGTAGCCAATTTTGTGAACTTAAAACATTTTGATATTGAGTGATTTTTATTACAATATAAACAACAAATTGACTTACCAGTTGAATTATTGCTGCTGCCTACAGTGACATGAGCAGTGCTCTTTACAGGCATAAGCTTTGCAGGGGCCACTGCCTCTTCACGGCATAACATATCCAATGCTTGACAGCGCTGTTGGATAAAGGTAAGAAATTGTTGCAAACTAGGAAAATCACTTGCACTTCTCTGCAATTCAAAATCACGTAAAGAACTATAATCAATTTTAGTAGACAAAACATGAATGAGAATAATGTCTTCTAAATTAGAAATATTCAGTGATAACAGTGAATTATAATATTGCATAAAATCATTTAACAATTTTCTTAATGTATAAGATTTACCATTAACTTTGTTTAAAGACAAAATATGTTGTAAGTGATAATTAGCTATAAGCACCTTATTGTCATACCTTGACGTAATAACAGACCATGCCTTTACATAGTTTTCATTCGTACACTCCAAAGTCGTAACTAATGAAGCGGCTTCGCCGACTAAACACGACTTCAAATAGTAGAATTTCTGCACGGGACCAAGATCTTCATTATCGTGCACCATCGTGACGTATAAGTCCTTAAACGAAAGCCAATCCCCATAACTTCCACTAAACTTAGGTAGTGATATCTTGGGAAGATTAGGCTTGCGTACTTGCTCCTGCGACGAAGAATCGCTCGTCGATGACATGGAGGAACGATGCTTTATTTGTTCACGACGTTTACGAATTTCAGTTAGAAGTTTTTGACACTTGCACTCAACTTTCGAACCCTCAGTGCTTTCAGTCGGATCCATTGCTTCTAAATTCAGGTTCACGTCCTCCAGCTTTGTAAAAAGATTACTTAGGCGTTCAGCTGCAACATCCAGTGAGGCGATTGATTGCACAGTGTTCATGTCCCCTAGCTCATTCTCCACAAGAGTGATACGGCCTTTTACGTATCGTCTTATATTTATTAGTCTTAGTTTCTCTTGAAGTATATCGCCGCGTGCGTCGTCGAATTTGTCACCGGTCTCCGCCATTTTGTGTGTGCGCGGCTGCTTTCGTTAAGCACAGTTCCCGCCGGTCGTACAATTTTCAATTTCGCAAACGAATACAGTGTGGAACTCGCTGATTTGTATTGCACTCCGAAGAAGGACCATGAATAATATAATGGCACTGTTCCAATCAAGAAAACCAGTTGTTATTTAAGTGAAAACGTATTTATTAGTTAAGAGACACTATGGCGCGTACAATGGTTTGTAGGAGAGAGAGTGAGGCGTCGGTAAACCAGATTTACATTGGAATCTTATTTAGTGGCGACATCTAGTAAACAAACAGCAAAGTTGTTATTCAGTATAAACTTGAATATCCTTACCAGCAACATTATTTTGTTCATTACCTTATTTCACTGTGGAGTCTGGGTCTGCCTAAGAATCTTTCGCATGCAGTAAGTTCGAAGTAGAGCACAGCGGATTAGGTGTTCAAATTTGGAGCGTCCAAACTGGGGCCTTACAGAAGATCACACTCAAATAATACTATATTTTTTGGTGTTGTATTTCTGTTGGTGAGTAAGGTTGCCAGAACTTCACGGAATAGGAAAGGGGACTAGGGTTGGCAGCGTGACTGTCACATCTATGGGCTACGGGGACTGGGACCTATCACCAGGTTCGGATTAATAAAGCTCACTTAGCTCATGTAAATGGTGGAAAGTGCAAGACATACACAGTTTCAATAGGTTTAGAAAATAATATTGGTGTCTAACCCACATTGTTACAAGACAGAGAATGATTTGAGTGTTATACAGACCTAAATTTCATAATATTTAATTATATCAACCTAAATACCTATTGGTTAAGCTAGCCTTACTTTTCCTATTATTCTATAGTACTAATCAAGCTAAGATTAACGACGCTCACTTATATCAGACTTTTTGTAGAATAGAATAGAATACCTAGTCTTTATTTGCAATAATCCTGGCTTACAAGAATGATAGTATTTGTAACAGATCTACATGATTCGCTGTCAGTAGCATGCAAATCTATACTAATAATAAAGCTGAAGAGTTTGTTTGTTTGTGTTAACGCCCTCTGTTGGAGACTCAGCGAAACTTTACGGGGTTAGCAGCGGGGCGAGCGGCGGAGCGGCGACGGTTATATAAAAGCTGATGACACGCATTTTTAGGGAACTATTCGCTTCATTTTTTAAATAATATTATTTGTACCTATATTGCCAAATAAACGTACCTAATTCAAACTTTAATACAAAAATCATTTGATGTTATCTGGAAGTCCTGATTTCTCCTGAACCACAACATACGAACACCACACATATTTTGGACCTTCAGCACGGATCTCTTCAGGCAACGGTGGCAGTCATCGTCAGGACCAGCTACTATCAAATACGGTCAGGCCATCAGATTTCCAGTCCTCAACCCATCCCTGTGCTCATTTGTGCTAATATCGTGCTTAATATCTGAATTTTAGAACCGCCTCAGTATAGAATTTGGTCGACGAGCTTTTCAATTCTACCTACACACTTTCAACGTTATCCAAAAAGTCGCCAAAATCAAGCCTACAGAATTGTAAGTACTTTCTTCTGTCTTTATAGTCTCCCAAAATGTTTAGTGACGAAAGCGTAAAAGATTTGATTAAGAAAAGGGGGGTTATTAAAGGTAAATTCACTTTGTTTGTAAAATACATGCAATCATTAGATTCGGAATTAACAGATATTCAGAGGGTAGCCTTAGAAAGCCGTTGTTCGAAAGCGGATAGTTTATTTGAGAGCTTTTCGAAAATTCAAGATGAAATCGAGTTTAAGTTGCAAGAGAAGGATTTAGAAAGAGAACTTATAGAACGAGAATCATTTGAAAATATGTTTTATGAGTTCTTATCCAAAGCTAAGTGCATATTAAATAAGAATGTAGTGAAGTTTTCAAATGATAAACCTTCCTGCATAAAGTTACCGACTATATCGCTACCTTCCTTTGACGGTACATTTGAACAATGGTTGGAATTTAGAGACACGTACATATCGTTAATTCATGATTCGAACACTATTGACGATATACAGAAATTTCACTATTTGCGTTCTGCCCTTACTGGCAATGCTCGTCAATTAATAAAATCTTTGCAATTCTCAGCTGAAAATTATGCAATAGCCTGGGAATTATTGGAAAATAGATACAATAATAATAGGTTACTTGTACATAATCATGTCAAGGCCCTATTCACAACTCCGTCAATTAATAAAGAATCGTCATTTCAAATCCGCAAGTTGATAGATAACATTTTGAAAAATATTCGAGCTCTTCAAGCGTTAGGAGAACCCACTGAAAGCTGGGATACCTTAATTATTTATTTAATAGTCACAAAGTTAGATCCAGCTACTGAACGTGAGTGGGAAGAATATAAAGGTACTCTTTCGCAGTCATCTGACACCGTTAGAATTACGTTAAATAATTTAATTAAATTCCTCACGGACAGAGCAGATGTTTTAGAAACTATTAGGGCAACGCACAGTTCTAGTAAACAAAGCTCGGATAATTTCATCAAAAAACACTTTCAGAGTTCACATAGTGGCCTTACTACACGCAATTCGAGTAAGGTCCGAGAATCTAACCTGTCTAGTACTGAACCAAAGCATTATAAGAAGTGTAATATGTGCGAGGCGTATCATCCTCTTTACACGTGTAGTAAATTCGTAAACCTTTCTGTCACTGATAGGTTAAAATTCGTAGACGAAAATAAACTTTGTAGGAATTGCATGCGCGCCGGTCACACTGTCACTGACTGTTGGTTTGGCCCATGTAAAAAATGTAATCGTAAACATAATTCATTGCTTCACGGCGAACACTGTGATGATAAACAAGCATACCCTCGCACTGCCTGCGCGCACACTACGACTGTGGAGACCTCGGCGCAGCGGCCACCGATCGAACCAAACTCGGGGCACAGTACATCGCTACACAGTAACTCAACTTTAATGCGTCAACCTACTAATGAGCAATTTTCTTTAGAAACCGTTTTATTATCAACTGCACTAGTCGAAATTGCAGATTGTAATAATAAATTTCACACAATTCGAGCAATTTTGGATAATGGAAGCCAAAATTCATTCATTTCGAAAGCGTTATGCGATAAATTAAAAATACGTCTAATACAGTCCGCTATACGCGTCACAGGTGTAGGTGATTCAATTACACATTCAACACAATCTTGTAATGTGCGAATACGATCTAAGGTTGGCGATTATAATATGCGTTTGAATTGTTTTGTTCTTCCCTGTATTACGGCTACGTTGCCTTCTATTAATAATCGTGCAAATGATTTTTGCATTCCTAGTGATGTAAAATTAGCTGATCCCGAATTTTACTCCGCGAATGAAATAGATTTGTTGATAGGAGCGGATAAATTTTGGGAACTTTTAAATGTAGGCTTAATTCGACTTTCTGATGGACCTTATTTACAGAATACGAAGTTAGGTTGGGTCATATCAGGTATTATTCATAATAGCAACTTGCGCATCAATCAAGTTCATTGTAATTTTACGCAAACGTTAGATTTTCAATTACGCAAATTTTGGGAATTAGAAGAAATCGTATCACAGTCGGATAATTTCTCTGATGAGGAGCGCTCATGTGAGAAATTATTTTTTGAAACAACAAAAAGAGATACTGACGGTCGTTTTTGTGTGCGAATACCATTACGCGAGTCACCTGACCAATTAGGCGATTCTTATAATTTTGCTAGGGAACGCTTTCTGAAACTCGAAAGAAAATTAAGTTGTAGCACACCAAGCTATAAAAAAATGTATGTTGATTTTATGCGTGAGTATTTGGAACTCGGTCATATGACAAAAATCGACTCGTATCCGGATCAACATTATTTTTTACCGCATCACGGTGTCTTTAGAGAACACAGTACAACCACTAAACTGAGAGTTGTGTTTGACGCAAGTGCTAAGACCACGTCTGGAAAATCTTTAAACGACATTCAATCGAAAGGGCCTTCATTACAAAATGACATTTTCTCTATTTTGTTGCGATTACGACAACACAAATACGCTGCTTGTGGTGATGTCGAGAAAATGTTCAGAATGATTTCAATTCAATCCGATCAACAGAACTTGCAGTTGATTTTGTGGCGAGAAAACTCCTCAGAAGCGCTTGGTGTGTATCGACTTAATACAGTTACGTACGGTACTGCTTCTGCGCCATATTTAAGTATGCGATGTATTAAACAATTAGCTTCGGAATGCAACGACGATGTCATATCTAATGTTATTGATAACGATTTTTATGTAGACGATTTGATCACAACTAGTAACGATAAAAAAGAATTGTTGAGTATTTGTACTAAGGTTTCTAACGTTTTAAGATCGGGTTGTTTTTTATTACGAAAATGGCTATTTAACTTCGACATTTCGACATTAGAATCATCGAAAGAATTATGTTTAGGAGATAATTGCCAGAATAAGACTCTTGGCTTAGGCTGGGACGCGCGAGCTGATTATTTTTATTTTACTACAAAGATTAACCACAATGGTAATCATGTATCTAAACGTGTTATATTATCAATCATTTCACAAATATACGATCCTTTAGGTTTATAAGCGGCAACTGTAGTTCTGGCAAAAATTATGTTACAAAAATTATGGTTATGCAAAATCGGATGGGACGATCCGGTCCCACACGATATTTTGATAAAATGGCAAAAATTTATAGACGCGTTTTCTTACTTAGAAAAAATACGTATACCGCGTCATGTTATAGGGCATAAAGCAAACCGTACAGAATTACATATATTTACCGACGCCTCACAAATGGCTTACGGGGCTTGCGCTTATGTGCGAACGTATTGCAATGACGATATTGCTGTGTCAGTGAGGTTGCTTTGCTCTAAGAGTAAGGTCGCGCCCGTCAAACCCATAACTATTCCGCGTTTGGAATTGTGCGGTGCGCTAATAGGTGCTAAGTTATATGATAAGATTACTCGCTCACTTCGTATAAAATTCGATAAGGTTTATTTTTGGACAGACTCAACAATTGTCTTGGGATGGTTGCGAATGATGCCTAGTGCTTTGAAAACTTTTGTTCAAAATAGAACGTCTCAAATTAACAGTCTTACTAATGACTTACCATGGTTACATGTAAGTGGTAAAAATAATCCAGCCGATTTAGTATCACGTGGGCTCAGTTTAGATGAGCTGTGTGTCTCTGATATTTGGTGGCACGGCCCTGCTATGTTGCGTGAACATAATTTGAACTACGAGCGCGAGTTTTGTTCACGTAATATTGATTATCGAGAATTACCCGATATTAAACAAACCACTGCTTTTTTAATTTGCCGAAATAATTTAAATTCATTCCCTTTTGAAAGATTTTCTTGTTTTAATCGTATGAGACGGGTATTTGCATACATGTTAAGATTTATATTAAATATTCGTAACAAAATAAAAAATAAACGGAATTTCGGACCACTTTCAGTAGAAGAGTTAAATAATTCAACTCTGCGTTTGACTCAGTTTGCTCAGAGACAATCATTTCCTGATATTTTTGACATGTTAAATAAAAAAATAACTTTAAAATTACCTCGTTCGATTTCCGGTCTAAATATATTTCTTGATAATAATAACATTATCAGAGTAGGTGGTCGCATAGAAAATTCTTTATGTTTTACATACGATAAAAGGCACCCTATATTGTTATGCGGTAAACATATATTCACTCGTTTGTTATTTCGATATGAACATAAACAACTGCTGCATGCCGGTCCACAGTTATTGTTAGCCACTATACGAGAAACTTGGTGGCCTCTTAGAGGCCGTAATTTAGCAAGACAAACCGTGCACAAATGTGTAACATGTACTCGTATGAAAGGTAAAAATTTACCTGTTCAAATGGGTAATTTACCTAAATCTAGAGTGGAACCAGGGTTTGCTTTTCAACGATGTGGTGTCGATTACGCGGGACCAATGTACATGTTAAATCGCAAAGGAAGAGGTGCTCAGTTGGTAAAATGTTATCTATGTTTATTTGTTTGCTTCACTACACGCGCAGTGCACTTGGAATTGGTTACAGACTTAACTACCGATACCTACATTCTTGCACTTAAAAGATTTATCTCACGAAGGGGTAAGCCTTCGGAGATTAATTCGGATAACGGGAAAAACTTTGTTGGGGCCATGAAGGAATTTTCACAATTTTTAAATAATAATAGTAATAAAATAATAGAATACGCAGGTAATGATAACATTAAATTTAATTTTATTCCACCTTATACGCCACATTTTGGGGGATTATGGGAGGCAGGAGTAAAGTCTTGCAAACATCATATTCGACGCATTATTGGTAATACTCGTTTAACTTACGAGGAGTTCAGCACGGTATTAGCACAAATAGAAGCCGTCCTGAACTCCCGTCCCATGTACCCACTGTCCACAGACCCAGATGACCTTCTTCCCCTCAGTCCAGCTCTCTTTCTGATTGGCCGACCCCTCGTATCACCTGCGGGCCCGGACTTGACTGAAGTTGCTTCACACCGCCTGTCACGCTACGCTAGAGTGGAACAGATACGACAGCAGTTCTGGAGGAGATGGTCTAAAGAATATATTTCGGAATTACAAACTCGAACTAAATGGAAGACAAAGAAGGAAGAAATTTTACCCAACACACTTGTCCTTATTAAGGAAGATAACCTTCCACCACTCAAGTGGCGTCTGGGAAGGGTACTACAAACGTATGCAGGCAAGGATGGAATTTCGCGAGTCGCAGACATCAAAACTGCAACCGGAACAATTCAAAGGGCATTCCCTAAGATATGTCCTCTTTTCCCACAAGAAGATGGACCCCTTTGATGTAACACCGAGAACAAGATACTTCGTTGGAAGCAGGTACAAGCTTCCAAGGCCGGCGGCTATGTTAACGCCCTCTGTTGGAGACTCAGCGAAACTTTACGGGGTTAGCAGCGGGGCGAGCGGCGGAGCGGCGACGGTTATATAAAAGCTGATGACACGCATTTTTAGGGAACTATTCGCTTCATTTTTTAAATAATATTATTTGTACCTATATTGCCAAATAAACGTACCTAATTCAAACTTTAATACAAAAATCATTTGATGTTATCTGGAAGTCCTGATTTCTCCTGAACCACAACATACGAACACCACACAGTTTGTTTGATTGTTTGTTTGTTTGTTTGTTTGTTTGGTTGTTTGTTTGTTTGTTTGGTTGAACCCTAAGATCTCAGCAACTACTGGCTCAAATTGAAAAATTATTTTTTCGTTGGATAGTCCATTTATCTAGGAAGGCTATAGGCTATATAAGATCACGATACGTCCTATAGGAGCTGAGCATCAATGAAGAATGTTGCAAAAAAGGGAGAAAAATATTTCTTTTCAAAGCTTTTACTGCGTGCGCTGCATAAACGGTTAAAGTTACGTAAAAATCATGTATGACGGAATTGTTCTCCATTAAATTTTCTAAAAAAAAGTCCGCGACAGCATATATCTATCTTTTATGGTTGGCTCACTATAACCTTTCTTTTTAGTAATCAAATTTGTTTTAAAATAATGCATTATCTGCGATGGTGTTTTTGTATGCATGATATTATTCCTTATCAAAATAAATACATTATTTATCACAAATATTTAATTTTGCACAAAATTGTTCATGACTTCATTTGATTTCAATGAATATCTTAAGAAACATCATAGTTTGAAATAAACGGAAAATAAAAAATTTGATTTTCAGAGATTTTTTTGCGTGCGCTGCGTAAACGGTTAAAGTTACACAAAAATTATGTATGACGGAATTATTCTCCTTTAAAAGTTCTAAAAACAAGTTACAGACAGCATTTATCTATCTCTTAAGGTTGACTCGCTATAACCTATTTTTGTTAATAAATTTTGTTCTAAAATAATGCTTAAGATGCGAAGGTATTTTTGTAAACATGATATTATTCCTTATCAAAATGAATACATTATTCATCACAAGTATTGAATTTTGTACAAAATTGTAATATACATACATCATTAGATTTCAATGAATATCTTCAGAGATATCATAGTTTTAACATAACTCCTCAGCTAAATAATGATCAAGTACTACGCACGCATCTATACTGAGTTGTTTTTTTTTGGTTGATCGCGCTTATCTTAGGAACTACTGATCCCGTCAGATTCAGACGCCTTAGCTCACCGGTCAGGAATCCTCTCTGGAGTGATTTGACCTTAAAGCTTGAGGACCCACCGAGGACCTCTCCTTTACTAAAACCCCTGGTGACTCAAAGAAGGTCATCAGAGACATCCTGTAAAAATAGTAAAAAAAAAACCGCCTAGAAGGAGTCGGATGCGTGAACGAAGGGTTCCGCGCCATAGATTTTATCAAAACTGTCCGAAAATTATTTGAATTTAAAATTAAATATTTTGTTAATATTTCAAGTTTCTACCTGTTATCGTTATTAAGACCGAGAAATAAATCACGTTTGTTGTTGAGAAATATTAATTTTATTTTTATTTAATTATTTATTTTTAAAGTGAATAATATAACTAAATATTCTGTGAATATTTCAAGCGTCTATCTGTTGCCGTTATCAAAATCGACCAAAAAAAAGTCACGTTTATTTTATGGGAGCCCCTTCAATATTTATTTTATTCTATTTATTAGTATTTGTTGTTATAGCGGCACTAGAACTACGTCATCTGAGAAAATTTCAACTGTCTAACTATAATGGTTAATGATATACTGCCTGGTGACAGATGGATAGGCGGACGGCGGAGTCTTAGTAATAGGATCCCGTTTTACCCTTTGGGTATAGAACCCTAAAAAGGGGAACTACTGATTCAAATTGAAAAATTCTTTGATTGTCTATTTATCGAGGAAGACTATAGGCAAGGACTTCCCAAACTTATTTTCATAGTGACGCCCTTAGGAATTTTCCAATTTTTACGAGCCCTCCCCCCGTTATAGTAACAGCAAAGTTAAGTACATACCTACAAAAACAAAAAAAACGAACGCAGCCGCCCGGATTGCGAAAGATGCCGTGTTCGATTTTTTCGCCCGCCCTAGACAGTCGATCCGGGCTCAAGTTTTGAAATTGCGACTTTCATTTCTTTCTCTACATTTATTTTCGTTCTACTAGCTCGCATAGCAGCTAGACAGCCATTCTATGTGGATCGTCTCACTACGCCCGCCCCCGAGATAGAACCGCGAACCCTGGGATGCCAGGGCATCGCGACGCGCAGTATGGGAAACCCTGATATAGGCCTATATACCTCCATAGCATCACTCTACGACTAATAGGAATTGAGCATCAATGAAAAATGTTGCAAAAATGGGAAATCCACGCGGACGAAGTCGCGGGCACAGCTAGTGTTATTATAAAAAGAGATTATAAATTTTTCATATATTTAATATCAAATTATATGACATTACATAGGTTAATTTAAAATAATTATCTAACATGTCAGTCATTAAAATTTATAGTTAAAAAATCATTCAAGTCATAAAATCTTCTTCTTCTTCTATCTTCCATTTTTTTTATTTTAAATTAAAATATTTTAGGGGTAAATTTTTAATATCTTCTGGTATTTTATTAAACATTTTTATACTCATACCATAACAGTTATTTTGACAAGCCATAGTTTTAAATTTATGTTCCCCTTTTCTTGTATTTCTAGGATATATGTCAGAAGCCTTAGCGAAATAATGAGAGTTACTCTTGACAAAAGTTGCTACTTGCAATAATAGGTTGGGGAAAAAGTTTCTTCGCATTTTTTAAGAAAATTCAAAACATTTTTTAATATAGTTTATTTACATTTAACTAAAGTATGTAGGTACCATTTTATTCGATAACTTTTTGCCATCTTGTAGGTAGGGGCATGATCCCATTGCTATAGAAATTTTGGGACTTCTGGTCAAAATACCGCGACAAGTGGTTTTGGCAGTCCTCTCGTGATGTTAACCTGACACTGCCTAAAGAATTCTGAAGAGACCGAAACAGGTGGAAATCTGAAGGTGCAAGGTCGGGACTATACGGCGGATGCATTAACACCTCCCAGCCAAACTCTCTTAATTTTTGCTGAGTGGCTAAAGATGTGTGAGGTCTAGCGTTATCATGATGAAAAACCACACCCCTTCTGTTGATTAATTCCGGCCGCTTTCTCTCAACTTCTTGCTTTAATCTCATCAGTTGTTCGCAGTAGAGTTCAGAATCGATGGTCCTGCCTGTTGGTAACAGCTCATAATGAATAATGCCCTTCCAATCCCACCACACACACACAGCATCACCTTGTTGCGAGTTAACCCGGGTTTCGCCACAGTCTGTGAAGCCTGACCGGCCTTTGACCATGACCATTTTCGCACGTTCTTGTCGTACGTGATCCACTTTTCATCACCAGTTATCAGCTTCTTCAAAAATGGTTCGGTTTCATTACGTCGTAATAAAGAATCACAAATGAGTACACGGTTCATTAGGTTTCTTTCAGTGAGCTCGTGAGGTACCCAAATTTCGAGCTTTTTTGTGTACCCAGTTTTTTTCAAATGCGCCAAAACTGTTTTGTGGTCAATTCCCAGTTCTTCAGCTACGTCGTAACTACTGACATGCCGATCTTGCTCCACTTTTTCAAA
Organism: Elophila nymphaeata; assembly: GCA_955850985.1. NCBI lineage: Eukaryota > Metazoa > Arthropoda > Insecta > Lepidoptera > Crambidae > Elophila > Elophila nymphaeata. The sequence continues at coordinate 13,815,296 of OY039092.1, forward strand.
AATGGCATCCATTTTATCTGTAATAGGGCGACCAGAGCGACGTGCATCTTTGACATCAAAATTTCCGGATTGAAAACGCTTAAACCAAATTTGTGCTACTCTCACAGACACTGCACTAGGTCCATAAACATCGCAAATTTTTTTCGCGGCTTGCGTTGCATTTTTACCTTTTTTGTAGTAAAATTTTAAAATGTATCGAATTTCTTCATTAGATTCACTCATCTTGGCGGTACGAAAAACAAATGAAAATCACACATTTTCCTAATTTGAATTTGGAATTATGTTCTTTAAAATTCAAACTTTCAATGATACCAAAACCAGCCAGATACAAATAGTATAGCCAAAGAGATTTTATTACAAGTGAAAACGATACGAAACGAGTTTAGCGGACTGTATTAAAGATATTAGATTCGCGTAAAAAGTGTGAACTCGCACCATGAAAATCAGACACTCACCTTGGATTGTGCTGCAGGTTAATCAGCTCCAGACAGGCTCAGGACGGTACAGGAACCCTGTGCTGGCCAAACTTAACAAGGACACCTTTTACCTGGCTGTCTAGTTACTCACTCCTCGGAAGTGCCCGCCTCACAGTTGAATTAGCACTTTTATTGTCGCGTATACAATATAGGAAGTTAGAAACATTAAAATTTCACTTGGAACTTTGGTAATCAAATCGAAAATAAAGGACGTTGCCGCGAAAAAAGCTAAACGTCAATACGAAAACGATAACTCAACGACAAATGAAAAATTTTGAACTTTTGAAGGTCGCAATGTTCACCTCTCAGTGTTGCCACTTGAATATTTAAAAATTATACCAAAACTGAACATTCCGCCCACCAAAATACACAGTATTTTAGCTACGATACACATATAAATAAAAATATATAAATACACAATAATAAATAAGACGATAATAACGATAAACTATTGATTATGGGTGATTGGCAGCGGACACAGCTTGACTATTGGTCTCCGGTACTCGCCAGATGCGGTTCTAACCGTGACAACCCTACAAATCCCATCAGGACCTGGATGTAGAGCCACAATGCGACCCATATTCCATTGCAACGGACTTGTTTGTTCGTTAATTATTAAAACTAACGTCCCTACGGTAACATTAGCATGTGACTTCGTCCATTTCGCCCTCTGTTGCAGTGTGTGAATATATTCGTGTTGCCACCTACGCCAAAAGTCTTGGTGAAGCCTTTGGATTAATTTCCACCTATGTAAAACACTAATTTTCTGATCGACAAAATTTTCCTCTGGAAGGAACGACAAGGGTTCCAGAGTCAGAAAATGAGCGGGTGTTAATGCTGAAAAATCGTTAGCATCGGAACTAAGTGGAGTAAGGGGACGCGAGTTTAACATGGACTCTATTTGAGTCAGCACGGTATAAAACTCCTCAAACGTCAACCTCTGACTCCCGATAACACGAGCTAGGTGAGTTTTGAAGGATTTTATCCCTGCTTCAGCAAGTCCATTGAAGTGTGGACTTCCAGGAGGGTTGAACGAAAATTGCAACTCCTCTGACTCAGCAGCCATCTGCATCAGAGACCCTAGATAATTGCTGGCACCGACAAAGTTGCGCCCTTGGTCCGATATGATATTAGAGCACCGACCACGACGCGCGATAAAGCGCTTTAGTGCTGCCAAGAAAGCCTCGGTAGACAACTCCGAAGCGAGTTCCACATGCACAGCCTTCGTACATGTACAAACGAATACACAGATATACGACTTAAAAGTCTTTACTCCACGGCCACGGCCTAAAGCGATATCGAAAGGGCCACCATAATCAATGGCTACACTCGAAAAAGGTTTAATTTTATTTACCCGATAAGCAGGTAGATCCCCCATTAATGGAACAGGAGCAGGTTTTGGACTGGCCCGAAAACATTTTAGACATCTCGCAATCACAGATCGGATGGCTCTTTTCGGCGAAAGAATCCAAAAACTTTGCGCTAGAATATTTTGGAGTGTTTGAGCACCAGGGTGCATTAATTTATTATGATACTCTTCGATGATTAGAGTAGTGAGGCGATGAGTTCGCGGCAACAACAGGGGATGCCTGACATCGAAATCTGCGTCAGCGTGAGCCAAACGACCGCCCACCCTCAAAAGACCCGCATCATCGAGAAAGAGTGACAATTTGCGCATGTTCTTCGACAGATCATTGGGGAGTCCCTTCTTCAGAAAGTCAATTTCCGGCGAAAAGACACTCTGCTGTGCATGTTTTATTAAGAACATGAAGGATTTTTTAATTTCAAAATTTTGTAAATGACCGGTGATTTTACTCTCGGCTAATGAATGTCTGGTGTTTGCGATAAACCGAAAAATATACGACATGACATGCTTGATTGTAGAGAGTGACGAAAACCGGTTTAAAATTTCATCTACGAAAGATATGTTCGAAGCTGTGAAGAGACAGTAGATTTTTTGCTCATCATCAGCTGCCTGATCGAAACACGACTCAGATTGTGGCCAAGACTCTTGAGGACCTGAAAGCCAAGTAGGTCCCGCCCACCATAGCTGGTTCTGGATTAAATCAGCAGGTAGTAAACCGCGAGAACCGCAATCTGCTGGATTTTCAGAGCCTGCGATATGATGCCAATTTTGTGGTGAGACTTTGTCCTGAATATCAGTGACCCTATTAGCCACAAACGTTTTCCACCTTGATGGACAGGAGCGGATCCATGTCAGAGCTACATTTGAATCCGACCAAGCATAAATGTTGTCGAAACTATTAAACTCCGTCAAGGCTTCCTTGAACGAAGTGATCAACTCCGATAGTAAAACGGCCGCCAACAACTCCAGTCGTGGTATTGAATGCTTACGAAGAGGGGATACCTTTGATTTCGCACAACAAAGACGAACGACAATTGAACCATCACTACGAACGACACGACAAAATATGACAGCACAATAGCCCTTCTCCGAAGCATCACAAAACCCGTGAAGCTGTAACGACACGAAATGATCAATCATTCTACGAGGAATCGATAATGTACTCAACATCGACAGTTGACATTTAAACTTACGCCACTCTTGTTCGATAGTTGTTGGAACATCACTATCCCAATCAACTCCAGTCACCCACAACCGCTGTATCAAATACTTAGCGAGAAAAACTACTGGCGATAAAAGACCTAACGGGTCAAAAATTTTAGCGATATCCGACAAAATAGATCGCTTAGTACAGCGATAATCACTACACGACGTGTTAAAGGTGAACGTGTCATCTTTTGGAAGCCACGAAAGACCCAAGATTTTTAACGATAAATCATTAACGTTATCGAAATTACGAAACTGTTCTGAATATAAATCAGTATCCGACAAACTATCCAAAAACTCTGGGTTGTTAGAAGTCCATTTACGTAAATGAAGACACGCAGACGACAAAATTTCTACTATCTCCTTACGAATGAGCGAAGCTTTTTCTACCGAATCGGTACCCGAGACCACATCGTCCACATAGGTATCTCTGGCCAAGACTGCAGCACCATGAGCACGAGCAGAACTTTCATGAGCTAACCTCTTGATACACCAAAGTGCCTGATAAGGAGCGCAAGATACACCATACGATACAGTAAGCAATCGATAGTCTTTTACAGGATCCTTAGGGGACGAACGCCATAAAATTCGTTGGTAGTCACAGTCCTGAGGAGACACGAGGAACTGCCTGTACATTTGTTTGATGTCTGCAGTAAACACAACTGCATGCCAGCGAAATCTAACTAATAAATCAAAAATACTTTTTTGTAACTTAGGGCCTGGCAGCAGTGAGCTATTCAAGGACATCCCTGCAGCATCTTTAGCGCTGGCATCAAATACGGTACGCAGAGGAGTAGTGACAGAGTCTGGTCGCAGTACGCCATGATGTGGGATGTAATATAAGTGGCCACGAGACGACGAAGGTGGTTCAACTTCTTCCATATGTCCACATTCAAGATAGTCAGTCATAAAATTTAGATAAAGTTGTCGAAACTGAGGATTTAAATTAAATTTCCTCTCCAAATTTAACAAACGCTTGAAAGCGATTTCACGAGAATTCGAAAACTGGGGCTTCTCATGAAGGTCGACAAAAGTTAATGGTACAACCATTCTTCCTTGAGAAGTACGATAATATGAAGCCTCTGTATAGGTTTCACACAACAATTCTGATTCAGAAAGAACGACAGATTTAGGAGGGCTTACATTTTCCAACTCCCAGAACTGCTTAATACTCTTGTCCAAGGACGAGTTCGAAACGAAAAGGCAGCTCTTGGTCGCAACACAGGACCTTTGACATGAACGAAAACGAGAGCTGTCAACGTCAGTGGCACATTCACCCATCACTATCCAGCCGAAAATAGTGTGGATAGCAATGGGCCCTGACACACTTTTAACGAGGCCAGGAAGAAGTGCAGCAGCGAGAACATTGACGTTGAGCAACATGTCAACACGTCCCGGTTTATGGAAAGTTGGGTCTGCAAGATCTAACTCTAAAATATGTCTCCAGGACGTAGTATCAATCTTCCCAGAAGGCATATCTGAACAGATATTTGGCAAAACAAATGCCTGCAACGATAATTTATGTGACAAGTCACCATTCGTTGGAACAATGTCACAGTCAACTGATCCCATAGTGTTCGCTGAAACCTCACCAATACCGTTAACCGATAAACGATCACCCTTTATTTTAAGGCCCAGCTGTTGTGCACATGATAGTGTGATAAAATTGCAAGCACTTGCACTATCAAATAAAATGCGAACAGGTTGTAACCTACCAAATTTATTTTTAACTAACACCATTGCCGTTGAGAACAGAACCTGTGAGTCACAGCCCGATACGGCTAATGTTGTGACTTTAGAAGGTAACTGCGAGGGTCCTGCATTACTCTCTGAGCTAAAGTGAAGTAAAGTGTGATGTCGATATTTACACTTGTTACAAAAATTGGTTGAAGTGCAATTTTTTATAGAGTGTGAAGGGTGAAAACAACCAATACAAAGTTTCTTTTCTTTAACAAAGTTAAACCTTTCAATGGGATTTCTAGACAAGAAGTCATGGCATTCATCTAAGGTGTGGTTAACAGCTGAACACACAACACATTTCTTTACAGGTGGCACGATAAACGATAATTTAGGCTTTGATGCTTGCGGCTTCATTAACGGCTTGACACTAATATAACTTGACCTAATACCTGAATTTTCTAAAGCTTGACTACGTTTTTCTATGAAATTACACAAATCTGTAAAACTAGGTATTTCAAAATTAGAGTCAAGTTGCAATTCAAATGCCTCTTTAGTTGAAACATCTAATTTGGACCACAATAAATAAAAAAGCATAAAATTTTTATCAGGTAATTCATATTTTGATAAAATATCCAAATTTTCCTTAAATGTTCGATAAACTTTATATAATTCTGAACTACTTTTTGATTTCACTGATTCACAATTTAACAATTTTTCATAGAATATATTTGCAATTATTCTTTTCTTTTCGAAATGCTGTTTTAAAGTATTATAAGCAAGTATATAATTATCGTTGGAGAGTGGATAGCACTTTATCAAGTCTAAAGCATTCCCCTGAACATTTGATAATAAATAATGTAATTTCTCCACTGCAGGAATATCTTTCTTGTGAATCAGGGAATCGAAGAGCTGTATAAACGACACCCAATTTTCAATTTTGCCATCAAATGGTTTAATGACAATCCTTGGTAATTTAATTGAACTACTACCTCCTGTTAATTCAGGCTTTTTCTCGACAAGATCTTTATTCGAAAGGCGACATTTTATGGACTTGACTTCATGCTCAAACTGTACAGAAATCTTTAACTCACATTGCCTATCTGAATTAGAAAGCGATGATATTAATTCGATTTGCGCTTTATGAAAATCTTCTTCGATGGACTTAATGTCCTCCTGTCGTGGAGTTCCACGAATTACAAATTTCCTGTGAGTGGTTGTTATTTCTTCAGTAGTAAAATTGTATTTATGAAATGGCAACACTGTAATATAGTTTCGTTATCTATGATAAGTTTTCGTTATCTGTGGTCGGCTCTGACAGACACGATTCGAGCGGGAACTTGGCGCGAGCAAGTCGCGTGGGGATAATAGTTTTCGTTATCTGTGGTCTGCTTAGACAGATACAGTTTGAGCGGGAACGTGGCGCGAGCAAGTCGAGTGCAGATAATAGTTTTCGTTATCTGTGGTCGGCTAAGTCAGGCCAGGCACAGTTCGAGCGGGAACGTGGCATGAACAAGTCGAACGAACGGAGAGTTGCAGTGTGACACGGATGAAGGATAATGGTAAGTCCTGATGGCCTGGTTAGGAGATAGTAAAGGCTCATGAAAGTATGGTCTTTCTAGTGCGTGATATATACAATGTTCTCGGTGGTCTAATGCGTAGAACGGGAATAGCCGAGAGGGAGTAGTGAATTCGTACGCGCGGTTGACGTAGTGGACGCACTACGTGTCGTTAGGATAGGATAAGGCGATGTTGACGCCGGCGTGGCGGACGCGCTACGTTGTTGGATGTTTGGGACCACGTGAAGTGGTTGGAGGTTTGGGACCACGCGAAGTGGTTGGAGGTTTGGGACCACGCGAAGTGGTTGGAGGTTTGGGACCACGCGAAGTGGTTGGAGGTTTGGGACCACGCGAAGTGGTTGGAGGTTTGGGACCACGCGAAGTGGTTGGAGGTTTGGGACCACGCGAAGTGGTTGGAGGTTTGGGACCACGAGAAGTGGTTGGTTGTTTGGGACCACGAGAAGTGGTTGGAGGTTTGGGACCACGAGAAGTGGTTGGAGGTTTGGGACCACGTGAAGTGGTTGGAGGTTTGGGACCACGTGAAGTGGTTGGAGTTGGGGACCACAACTTCTCAGTGGCTAACGCTGCTGACAAGTTGGGGGCGGTTTGACCGCCAAGGGGGGAGAGAGAGTTAGTTGCGAACTTGCGAGGCATGGGCAGACTGTTAGGGGAGGTTGGAGGTCTGTGGGGGTTGTCCCCAGTAGTGTGTAACCTCTCGGATTCCCGTTCGAAGCATAGGCCTGGTTTTAGGCGCGTTCCATCTATCTATACTATATTATTTCCTGACCGCCAAAATGTAATCCATTAGTACTTATGTCGTGAATCATTACGCGCATCATCGGTTCATACAAAATCGTCACGACATAAAATGGTGGAGGTGCTGGGATTATTTAAGCATAACAGGGCTTGAATAGAAGAATCCCGGCAAGTTGTACTGGATTATATATTGGCGGTCGTGCAGAAATTTTGAAATACCCACTGAACTGTATGGTGCCCACATTGTGCAAATAAGCGCCTTGATTTGATACCCTTCACCTAATTTTTTTTGGGAAGGTAAGTTTACAACAATATTGCAAGAAATATTTAATTTTGATGAAATTCGTTAAGTGTTTTTAAGTGCTTAAGCTGTATTGCTTTGAAATAAAACTGATAAATATATCGAGTACCTACATTTACCTTATGAATGTTTTATTGCCCTAAACCTACATGCGAAGCAATAGAAAATCTAATAACGACACCGCCTTGTTTTATTTCCGTATTTCCGTCCTTCCTTTTATATCGTGTTTTTTTTTGCGTTTAATTTCTACATTTATTACGTTTGTATTTTTTTTACTACATTTATTAAGTTTGTACCCATTTTTATGTAATTATTTAAGGTTCTCGGCTTTTATGTGCATTAAACGTTTTGATGTATTTTTAAGACAGTAATAAAATAATGGCCAAGTTGGTCTGACTTTGTTGCTGTGGGAAAATTAGGAAAATTACGAATACCGGGCTCCTTTGCCTTTGCCGTTATATGCATTCTTTATAATCTGTGATTGTGTTACCGCGATATTCAACAAAAGTGAAAAAAATTCTTTCGTTTGTAAAGTTAGTGACGGTAGATTGTTCAACTGCTAATTTATGGAATTTAAAGGAAGAATTGTATTTGATAATCTCTGAGCATGTGAAATAGTTGGTGTTTAGATATTAGATATTTATGCCGCTACCCGCTACAGTTGTAAAATATAAATTTCTGGAAGGAACAACCATCGTTGCAAACTTGAAACAACGTCGAAGGAGTGTATTACTAAGTAGAACATTTAAAACAAGAACAATGTTTTCAAAGGACAAGAGTGTAGTAATAAATATTTCATCGGATGTGAAGATGTGATTGTGTCGCAAACTGAAATGAAGGACTTGAACAAACATTCGTCGTGATCTCATAGTTAGTCCTGTGTGGCACGTTTGGGAGCATTAGCCCAGATGCGACGGGTCGAGGGCCGAGGGTTCTCGGGTCCCGTCTCACCACTTGTCATGACGAGAGGATGTTTTTTTTTGTTTCTATTTAACAGTACAATTTACGCCAAGTGAAAATATAAACTTAACCAATAACTTGTTTTTTTTTATTTTAATGAGTTCCTTTAAATATAAGGTTTTGGAGATTTAAAAATGTGATAGTAAATTTTGTTGAGATTCTTTCTATTATAGTTTGCATTTAAAAAAAAAAAAAAACAAACACGTTTTTTTTTCTCCCCTAATTTGTTTTAAAATATTTCTTGTTTGTAATAGACAAAGCCAGTAGAGTGAAACTTCCAACCTTGCCGAATTATATGGCGATTTGAAACAAGAGGAGACAAGCACTGGTACGCTACCTTCTAGTCCTTCCTCTGAGCGCTGCCTACTAATCTTTATTTTTTTTTAAGTTACAACTTTGTAATGTCAATGCAATAGGATGTCCGTAAAGTTGTCGAAAATGATAAAAGCTACTGAAATAGATATTTTTATATATATTTATTTTGTGATAATTAATTTAAGCATACTCGTTTTAAAGATGATACAGGAGATAAAAATATAGTAAGTATATACACCAGGAGTTTTTTGTTGTTGATGTTCTTGTAATTGCAAACTTCAAGTTAATAACGAAGTTTTTTTTCGGCCGGGGAGGTTCTGGACATAGCGGATAGTCCAGAGATGTCGTCTAGCTAGAGGTTATAAGGAAATGGAAGAGTATGACCACAAAGTAATCCTACAGAGTGAGGACTTCATGCAGCCACGCTGCGATGGGGGCGCTACTGCCAGGCGTGGGGTGCATGTGTGTGGCAGGGCACGCACCGCTTGTCGCGTGCGGGCCAAATGCGGTTTGGGCTGGCTCGGCGTGTGCCCCAAGTCAGGGCTCGCTCGGTCGTCGTTCGTTGCGCTTCGTGTTTAATATTGCTTATTTCAAAGGGCATGTATTGTGTTGGCGCCGATTTCGGGAAGTGCAGTGGGTGCCTCGCACACGTTGTGGTAGTAGTACGTTGGGTTTATACTTTTTGAGGTTGACTATTATTGTTGTAGCCGAATTATACGTATGTATAGGTATGTTCGTGTGCGAGCAATTGAATAATTAGGTATGTGTATGTGGCTTGTTTCTCAACTGGCGACTCTGGAGCTCGCGGCCGTGCGTGTTTTTGGCGCCTTCTGATTGTCTCTATTTTTTGTCCGCGGCTCTCTTCGATTCTGGGTATCGGACATTAACGTGACTGCGGGACGTTTGGCCGTCTGGTTTAGCGTTATAGCTACTGGATCGTATATAGGATTGTGGATTTGATATGCCATGCGAGTGCTTTCCAATGGATTATTTAGGGGAACTTGTCGGATAACGAATTTGTCGTTCTGTAGGAATACATAGTCGACTATTGAAAGATAGAAAGCTGCAAAGTTAAGTTGTTAAAGGTGGGTGCACTGTAAAAAAAAAAACATATGGAGATCTGATCGGTGCCTATATTTTGTTTATATAATTTGATGCTCCTGTGCCAGGCCTCAGCGTCGGCACATACTTTGATCGTTCCTTGGAAGCTTTTGCTTTGTGACCCTTGTAGGATTTATTTATTACTCTGTGGTATGACAGTACGATAAGACATGTTTGCGTGTGTGCCATGAGTTGGCCGGTGTGTGTGAAGAGTCTCCTGTGAAGAGTCTCCTGTGAAGAGTCTCCTGTGAAGAGTCTCCTGTGTAGAGTCTCGTGTAAGATCCGATGTAGACTGTTGAGGTAAAAAAAAAACCTGAGGGTTATGCACTGTGGTGGATTTCCGTGCGTGAGCAATTCAAAAGGAGTCGACGCGTTAACAGATTTACTGCAGTATTTTGCTATGAGAGCACAAGCGATTTTGATCTTATGGACGCTCAAGCACATGTGTCCGCGATAGTACCAGTCAGAAGTTGAGGTTGAGGTCCATTGTTCGTCGCCCCAGTGATAATGAGTAAGAATAAGTTGTTATGTGGACTCGAGTAATGCTCTAATGGTCGTACATGCACAGGGCGCGTTTAGCTCTCGCGAAGGTCATGATGTATCAAGCAGTGTGTAGTCAGAGGGCGATAATAGGTGCGCTTAGTTATACGGTGTCGAAAGTGCGTGAGTGTGAGCGATTGTAAGGTAACTATTCAAGCATGTGAGAAAATTTGGTCTCCGCATGAACACAGACAAAACAAAATTTATTAGCAAAGACATCACCGTAGACCACATTAAAGTCAAAAATCAAAGCATCAAACGAGTGGATAAGTATGTCTATCTGGGCCAGATTATCACTCTGAATAAGTCAAAAAGCAAACTCTCTGAAATCTTTAAGAGTAAGATGCCAATGACACTGAAACGTCGAGCGTATATACAGTGTGTCCAACCTGTCCTGACGTATGGACCTGAGACCTAGACGCTCAGGAGAGAGTCAGTCCAAAAGTTGCAGGTCACTGAAAGGAAAATGGAGCGTGCTATGTTAGATATAACACTTAAAAACCGGGTGAGAAATACGGAAATCCGTAGACGAACTGGAATACCTGACGTAGTTAGCTCCGTTACAAGGAAGAAGTGGCAATCAAACACGTGGGACACGTGTGTCGCAGGACAAATGGAAGATGGGGGAAAAAGGTGCTGGAGTGGAGACCATGGACGGGGAGTAGTAGTGTATGACGTCAACCAACGAGATGGAGTGACGACATCAAGAAGGTGGCGGGAAAACACTGGATGAGAAGGGCGTGCGAATGAGGAGACCTATGCCCAGCAGTGGGTGAAAATGGGTTGATAAGAAGAAGAAGAAGAAGTGAGAAAATTGCTGAACGGATTCTTCATCTGCTGGCAGTACGGTAACCAACTTGTTCTTTCGCCGCCGGGAGTGTCGTGGAGTTCCACGAATTACAAATTTCCTGTGAGTGGTTGTTATTTCTTCAGTAGTAAAATTGTATTTATGAAATGGCAACACTGTAATATAGTTTCGTTATCTATGATAAGTTTTCGTTATCTGTGGTCGGCTCTGACAGACACGATTCGAGCGGGAACTTGGCGCGAGCAAGTCGCGTGGGGATAATAGTTTTCGTTATCTGTGGTCTGCTTAGACAGATACAGTTTGAGCGGGAACGTGGCGCGAGCAAGTCGAGTGCAGATAATAGTTTTCGTTATCTGTGGTCGGCTAAGTCAGGCCAGGCACAGTTCGAGCGGGAACGTGGCATGAACAAGTCGAGTGTGCGGGTAGGACGAACGAACGGAGAGTTGCAGTGTGACACGGATGAAGGATAATGGTAAGTCCTGATGGCCTGGTTAGGAGATAGTAAAGGCTCATGAAAGTATGGTCTTTCTAGTGCGTGATATATACAATGTTCTCGGTGGTCTAATGCGTAGAACGGGAATAGCCGAGAGGGAGTAGTGAATTCGTACGCGCGGTTGACGTAGTGGACGCACTACGTGTCGTTAGGATAGGATAAGGCGATGTTGACGCCGGCGTGGCGGACGCGCTACGTTGTTGGATGTTTGGGACCACGTGAAGTGGTTGGAGGTTTGGGACCACGCGAAGTGGTTGGAGGTTTGGGACCACGCGAAGTGGTTGGAGGTTTGGGACCACGCGAAGTGGTTGGAGGTTTGGGACCACGCGAAGTGGTTGGAGGTTTGGGACCACGCGAAGTGGTTGGAGGTTTGGGACCACGAGAAGTGGTTGGAGGTTTGGGACCACGAGAAGTGGTTGGAGGTTTGGGACCACGAGAAGTGGTTGGAGGTTTGGGACCACGAGAAGTGGTTGGAGGTTTGGGACCACGTGAAGTGGTTGGAGGTTTGGGACCACGTGAAGTGGTTGGAGTTGGGGACCACAACTTCTCAGTGGCTAACGCTGCTGACAAGTTGGGGGCGGTTTGACCGCCAAGGGGGGAGAGAGAGTTAGTTGCGAACTTGCGAGGCATGGGCAGACTGTTAGGGGAGGTTGGAGGTCTGTGGGGGTTGTCCCCAGTAGTGTGTAACCTCTCGGATTCCCGTTCGAAGCATAGGCCTGGTTTTAGGCGCGTTCCATCTATCTATACTATATTATTTCCTGACCGCCAAAATGTAATCCATTAGTACTTATGTCGTGAATCATTACGCGCATCATCGGTTCATACAAAATCGTCACGACACCTCCAAAGAATACCCCATTAGATCGGAATCCCTAATCATTTCCAATCGGGCGAAAGCATAATCACGCGCGATGCGATTTTTGTCAGCCGAATCGGACATTAAAGCGCTGGTTTCCATCATTTTTAAACAAAAAACGAACAAACAAAATCGAAATATAACTTAAAAGTTGTAAACAAACGAAAGTTAGAAATTGTAAAGTCAAACTGACAGATTAAAAAAAAACTACTAGTGTTGTGCCGTGACAATTGAACCCGAAAACTAATCCAATTGCCAATGCTGCCAACCGACCGATAATTAATTGTCGTTACTACACTAGCCGTTACCAACAAAACCGAAACTATTATAAATATACCCACGAAAAATGTAATAAAAATATTATAAAATATTAATAAAATGACGAAACAACCTTGTAAAATATATTACAAAATTCCAAGTAAAATGCCGTAGATCGCCTTACAGCAATATCCGGCTCGAAGGACCAATGAAAACGATACGAAACGAGTTTAGCGGACTGTATTAAAGATATTAGATTCGCGTAAAAAGTGTGAACTCGCACCATGAAAATCAGACACTCACCTTGGATTGTGCTGCAGGTTAATCAGCTCCAGACAGGCTCAGGACGGTACAGGAACCCTGTGCTGGCCAAACTTAACAAGGACACCTTTTACCTGGCTGTCTAGTTACTCACTCCTCGGAAGTGCCCGCCTCACAGTTGAATTAGCACTTTTATTGTCGCGTATACAATATAGGAAGTTAGAAACATTAAAATTTCACTTGGAACTTTGGTAATCAAATCGAAAATAAAGGACGTTGCCGCGAAAAAAGCTAAACGTCAATACGAAAACGATAACTCAACGACAAATGAAAAATTTTGAACTTTTGAAGGTCGCAATGTTCACCTCTCAGTGTTGCCACTTGAATATTTAAAAATTATACCAAAACTGAACAACAAGTTTATACATACTATAATGCGAAAAGACTTTTTCCCCAACCTAATATATACATTTAGGGCAGTGTCAATATTTTTAGAGTATCAAAAAGTGGCTTACATGAATCATAAAAACCTACACCACATATAGCCCATATACATTTTTTTTTGGGAAATAAAGGACCTTTTTATGTCTGCGCTATTTCTCCACAATAGTAAACCATATCGGAGAATAGAGGCAAAGTATCCATGATACGCAGAAAGCGCTGTTTGAGTACTTGAAGTTCTACATAATCTATTTAATTTTATATTTGGAGTACCGGCAATCAGGGAGATTTTCCGACCGACTTTTTGTAGGTCATGTGCGTTTCACTATTGCAAATAATACATTCCATTTTTCCCCTGAAAATAATAGGTTACCGATTATTGGACATGGGCGGGCAGTATAAACTACATAAAACCAATGTAAATATTAAAACACAATTAGGTGTTAAGAAATTGGTTGCATTGTTGCATCAGGCAATACTTGTACATTGTTGTGTTATTTCCATATGCATTTTCTTTCAACACTGTGCTATGTCATTGATATTGTTGTGTTGAAAGAAATAACCCTCTGAAGACCAAGTTGTCAACATAGACAATTGAATACATGGTTAGGACAAGCACCCTCACAAAGACAACTGATAAATAACCATAATTGGCTAGTTCTTTCACCTATATTAAAGCGGTACAGAATTTATTTGTAAAAATTCACATTGTCTTTATCTTTATCAATGAAAGTGCCAAATTTTTAAATAGAAATTTATTTATAGACAGTTCCTGTCGTCACAGCGTACACATACGCACTATAACTAGTGTTACGTAGTAATCTATTGGGTGAACAAAAGAATTTTTGACCAATTAACATTTTGAATAACCTTATTGGTGCACCAATTAAAATATTACCTTTATAATATTCGCCTTATGTTGTCGTAACAGATCCAAGTGATGGGGAATAGCCACTTCATTGAAATTAGACAGAGAGACTTCCACTCGCTGTAGTGGCAACTTGTCGGGCTCCTCCATAACAGCACTTTACGCACAAAACTTATAATTTGAAACAAAATATAAATTTAAGTTTTCATTATTGATTCAAATAGAACCGATATAATTAAAAATATATTAATCTAACGAGGGAACAAATTAAATAAACTACAAACAAAACTACAAAACATTCGACCTTCGATTATTTATTGTCATATTTGACAGTTTACAGTCAGCTGGCGTATTGACATTTAACGTCAGTGGGTTTTATTTCAACGCATCTTCCATGACTGGTTGGCGTCATGTTGTTTTTTTTTCTATGAAAATTGTACGGTAGGACAAACAAAACCAAATCGTATAAGATCGATCGTTGAAATAGTTTATTCAAAATCTAGAAGCTTTTTGGTTATTACCAGTTGCCTGCCAGAAAAAATTTAAGAATTCAATAATATTGAATTGTTATTGTTTCTATCCTAATAATATATTAAATACTTAAAGCATATAAAGGACATATTGTGGAAAATACAAGAGGGAAATACGTCTACGATGGATGTAGACACGGGTAAGGTTAATTTTGTTTATCCTGCATAACCTCAAATAGCTGTCGAATATTTTTTTTTGGATATTTCTAGATCTACGATCTTTGTATGATAAATTCTTGTAGTTTGTTGATGGTATTGTATATTTCTATGTAAACGACGATGAACTTTCTCATTACCTCTTATACAGAGGCCGTTTTGTTTGTTAGGGATTTTTGTTTTTTTCCAATGATTATCTATAGGTGATCCTGGATAGGAAAATCTGCATAGCTTGATTCCTTTCGACACTCTTGGTACAAATTACCAAGTAACATTTAAATTAAATAAAAATTGTTCCTAATCCTTTCCTTCCTGTTCCTAGTAGTATTTGGTCCTGTTTAAAGATGGGAATACATTAAACTATTTATGTATGAAGTAAATGTTAACATAAAGTAGTATAGGTAAGTAGTTTATAACAGCAACTTTGGCATGGTTTATGTGTTTTCAGTTTACTTTCTTAATAATAAGAAATACTCTAAAGTAGGTACTTACATTATATAACTAAATACAATAGCTTCACGAATTAATTATTACGCATTTAGCCAATGTCAAGTGAAAATGTATGTAAATAAATTGTATGGTAGATTGAGTTTTAAATGGAGTCTCACTACACGCATTATTATAACAAGAACTCTGGTGAAACTCAATAATTTCTTTTAAGTAATAAGACCTAAATGTATACCGAACCTGAACAGCAAAATTTATAATAGTGTGAATTGAATTAACATTTATTAATACTTTCTAATTTTACCATTCTGCAACACTGTGAACCTGGCACCTTCACGGTGCATCTGTATATTGCTAAGTTTTTTCTCAATCAATATTAAATCACGTCATTATAGCACTCAGACATGTAATAAAGAAATGTTTTGTTATAGCTGTAACATAGTATTTTTGTATCTACAACAATTAGTTCATTTTTCTTTGTATCAAAAAAGATTTAGTACATTATAGGATTATCAATTCATCATCATAATAGCCTTTATAATTCAACCCACTACTGGGACACAAGGCCTCTCCTTGTCATGGAAGCAGGTTTAGGCAGTAGTCCACCATGCTTGCCCAATGCAGTTTGGTGGACGGAGTCTAAGGTGATTCATACTACTTTGCTGATCCATTAGTCACTCTCTACAACGCCTGGAGAATATGTGGTGATGCTCTTCTACTCTGCCCGTCATGGCATCAATTCATCAATAGGTATTTAATTACTAGTAGCAGTTTTGTAAATATATTGCTATTTATAATACTGTCAAATATTGATGTATCCTAATGTAATTAAACCAATCTGCTTATTACAATCATTCTCACTACAACATACATAAAATATTTTTAGCAAAAAAATAGGACAACCGACTTCAATGCGTACAAATTTAAACTAAAAAGTAAGAAATAAATAATATTTTTATGAATTAGTTGAAAAGAGCGTCATAGAAAACCAAGGAAAGTATTGATACACATTTATAATTCATACTCCGATATATTTGGAGCCGGTGCCAGCTAGCCAAGGAGGATAGTGTTTGCAATTTTCGAACTTCACGGAGCGGCGGATTATTTCTTATCTGATTATTTCTTATCGTATAGTTAATGGATTAATCAAGTTCGTATCTATTAGGTAAGTTTATTTTGCTTAGGCTGGCACCGACTCCAAATATATCGGAGTATGAATTATAAATAAAGAATTATAAATGTGTATCAATACTTTCCTTGGTTTTCTATGACGCTCTTTTCAACTAATTCATAAAAATATTATTTATTTCTTACTTTTTAGTTTAAATTTGTACGCATTGAAGTCGGTTGTCCTATTTTTTTGCTAAAAATATTTTATTTTATTATTTTTAGTGGAAATAAAGTATATTTTATTGAAAACGGATAGGCCTAGTAGGCGCTCATTAAAACTTAATGGCAACTTTAACTAAAACGTTTTTTTTGCTATTACTGATTTGTTCAAAAAGGGTCGAATTTATATAGATAAAATTTATACGGGCCATCTCTGATCTTGACGTACCTAAAAAAGAATCATTAAAAATCGAGTCATAATACTCATAATTGACGAAGTAATCAGGTAACAAACACAAAAAAACAGTCGGATAGAGAACCTCCTCTTTTTTTAAGTCGGTTAACAAATAATATCACGTCTCAGACCTATATCTCATTACAAATGCCTGCCATTCATTCAAAATGAATGGTAAGTTAATGAACTATGAACCTAGTTATTTGACTTAAGTTCATAAAATAACTTGTCATAGTTTATGTGTTGACTATTGGACCTACTAACCAAAATTTCACTATTGCATATTAGGTAATGGCAAGTTAAAAAAAAAAAAATTGACATTATTTTTGTGTTCGTGGACGATATTATTATTTCATCCCCAATGAAATTATCATTTTAACAAAAAAGTACTGAACCAATTTCGGTATAATTTATACGGGACCACCTTTGGAGTATGTCCTTCCTAACGACAAAAGAATCTTCAAAATCGATTCATAATTGACGGAGTAATCGCGGAACATACATACAAAAAAAAAAAAAACATACAGTCGAATAGAGAACCTCCTCCTTTTTTGAAGTCGGTTGAAAATAAATTCAATATTAATATCTAATGACACATTCAGTCGATAGTAAAATTTAAATTTTGTATATATTACAGGTGGAAGAAAATCCCGATCGCGGAGTAGATCGGTAAGTAGTTGACACTTAAAAATAATTTTGAAATGTGACCTGATACCATTCAGTAGACAAAAACTTCTTTCGTAATGTTAAGACAGCTTCTGGGTGAGGGTATTTATATGTAAAACATTCCTATAATGAGTGTGAATAGAAAGCAATAGCTATAATGTATTGTGTACTAAAGCATAGTTAAAATTAATAAAAAAAAACTGTAGTTATATATTTTTTTTTTCATTAGAAACAAAAAAAGACTCTTTTTTGTTTCTAATGAAACACGTTTTTTTTTATTTGCTAAAAACAGAACAATATACTATAATAGGTTTTCATATTTTTAAACCCAAAAGATTTCACTGGGTCCAAGTACAACACAAAGGGACTTGAATTATGCCTGATCACTAGTCGTTCTAAAACAATTAGTCGTGATTTTGTGAAATAAAGATCAGTTCATTGCATAAATGTGTATAAAATTGATATTTATAGAAGTTTGTGTTCGTCTTAGGTGGAGTCAGCGTCGAAGATGTCCCACGACGGGTCTCCGCAGTCCCGGCGGACGTCCAAGTCGCGGTCTAGGTCGCGCTCCAAGTCCTCGTCTCGCTCGGGCTCCAAATCGAAAAGCCGCTCTCGCTCCCGCAGTGGCTCCGCTCGCTCCAGAAGCGGTTCCAGAGCCAAATCTGCTATTTCAAATAAATCTCGCTCCAAATCAAAAAGTGGGTCTCGGTCCCGGTCAAGGTCTAAAAGTGGGTCACCCCGGAAGTCAAGATCAAGAAGCGGGTCTCCAGTCAAGTCACAGAGCGCTTCTCCGAGAAGATCACGCTCTAAAAGCGGCTCTCGCAACAGATCGAGGTCAAAGAGTGGCTCCCCGCGAAGGTCGAGGTCGGGGAGTGCGGTCCGCAAGTCCAGATCTCGCTCTAAAAGTGGTTCGCGAAAGTCGAGGTCTAGGAGTGGATCGCTGGCTAAGTCTCGTAGTAGGTCTCGATCTCGCAGCAAATCTCGGTCCCGTAGCAAGTCACGATCACGTAGCAAATCAGGATCTCGCAGCAAGTCTCGGTCTCGAAGCAAGTCACGGTCTCGCAGCAAGTCTCGGTCTCGCAGCAAGTCACGGTCACGCAGCAAGTCTCGGTCGCCCGAGAAAATGGATGTGGACAAAGGCCGCTCAAGATCTAAATCCAGATCCAAATCTCCAGCAGGTACGTTTTTGATTTGGTACTAAATCACAATCGTGTCATACAAAACACTATCAATGGTAATCTCATTACTATCTTATAAGGGAAGACTTAACAGTTCGTGAATTTTAACGGGTTGCCCAAAATATATTAGCTTTTTTTATTTTACCATATATAACTCTGCCCATTACACATAAATAATTATTACCTCTTTTATAATTTGGGGCATGTTCTTAAAATATTTTTTTATATTAATCATAATATATTATTTAAAAGTAGGTGACTTTATTTTTACGCCTGCTTCACTGGCTTATATTATTATTTGTACAGGATCCCGTGCAAGTCGTTCCCGTTCCGGATCTCGCAAATCCCGCTCCAGATCTCGTTCTGGGTCTCCAAAGTCTCGCTCGGGGTCCAGGAGGTCTCGCTCCGGGTCTCAAAGATCACGCTCTGGCTCGCGAAGGTCACGCTCCGGTTCGCGAAGATCACGCTCTGGTTCGAGAAAGTCACGCTCCGGGTCTGAAAGGTCCCGCTCCGGATCACGAAAATCTCGCTCCGGATCACGAAAATCTCGCTCGGGATCCCGGAAATCCCGCTCTGGATCCCGCAAGTCTCGCTCCGGATCCCGCAAGTCTCGCTCCGGATCCCGGAAATCCCGCTCAGGGTCCCGAAAATCTCGCTCCGGATCCCGAAAATCCCGATCGAGATCACGATCTCGTTCTAAGAGCCCTGGCCTAGAAAGTAAGTAGTATTTTAAATGATATTTTACAACAATAATGTATATTTCTTTAATTACACATAATATATTTTTGTATACAGGGTTACAGGAAAAGTCGACCTAGATCCGTTAAGGGCGTGTAGTACACATCATTTCTGAATGATTTCACTATGGAACCCCCCATCCTAAACTTAACCGTTTTCGAGATATTCGAGTTTTAATTTTTTTATGAAAATGCCCAATTTTTCGGCTATTTAATTGAATATTTTGATTTATTTTTATTCTAATGATTATTTTTTTGGTTTTTTACATGAAGAATGAGATGGTTAATGACCTCAATGACTAAAATTGCATGTAAGTTAAGTAAATAGGTCATTGCAGACGATAGAAACTTAAGAAAATAAGTACAAATTATAAAAAAATATTTTTCTTTTCTGGATATCTCAAAAATTTATCATGGCATTTGCTCTGCAGATGTGCTTAAAAACATCTACATTTTATCAGCTATCCAACGAGGTATAACAATCTAGGGTTGTATTTAAACTCATAGAAAAAAACATAGTTGAAAAGGTTCGGACTGAGTACATACGACGCTATCCCGACCGTCGAGTACCTGATGTGAGCGTTTTCGACGGAGTTTACCGACGACTTCGTGAAACTGGCTCTGTTTTGCGACGACGTACGGACTTAGGAAGACCACGTGTCATTGATGACGACGAGGAACAAGACAACGAAATCAAAATTTCTTAAGAGGTGACTTAGGTGACCTACTAGATGATCTCCCATTACAATTACTGCGGGACATGTGGTTTCAAAATGATGGCTGCCCTGCTCATTTCAGAAGAAGCGTTAGGGATTGGTTGGACACTAACTATCCTAACAAATGGATTGGATGAGGTGGGCCTTTACCCTGGCCAGCCAGATCTCCCGACCTGACCCCCATGGATTTTTATGTATGGGGGCACATGAAGAGCCTCGTTTACAGTGAGCTCAACCCCATATCGTCAGTGGAAGTTCTCAAAGAAAGGATAATTAATGCTGCTAACGACATAAGAAGAACATTAACCACTGGTGTAGTGAAAAGTGGACTACGTGAAAGAATTAGAAAATGTGTGCGAAATAGAGGTGGACACGTAGAACATGAACTATAAAATTTTATTCAAAAACATTAGGTGAATTACTGAATGATCTCCTAGGTCAGGATAGCGGGACATCGATGGATGCATGAAGATTGTACCTAGCCCATTGTGCATTGTACTGTAAATGTTTACTGTAATCTTTTTGTATTTATGTCGATGTGCAATAAAGATTATTTCTATTCTATTCTATTCTATTCTAGCCGAGGGAGGCCGTTCAGTAGTGGAAGCCAGTAGGCTGAAATGATGATGCTGAACTTAAGTTAAATTAATTAGATTAAATAAGCGCTATTTATTCTG
This sequence comes from Elophila nymphaeata, assembly GCA_955850985.1. Lineage (NCBI taxonomy): Eukaryota > Metazoa > Arthropoda > Insecta > Lepidoptera > Crambidae > Elophila > Elophila nymphaeata. The sequence continues at coordinate 13,836,209 of OY039092.1, forward strand.
ACTGCCCCATGTAGCCTTAGAAACTAAGTTTCACCGTTAGACCTACTACCTGAACCTTTTCAACTATGTTTTTTCTATGAGTTTAAATACAACCCTAGGTTGTTATACCTCGTTGGATAGCTGATAAAATGTAGATGTTTTTAAGCATATCTGCAGAGCAAGTGCCATGATAAATTTTTGAGATATCTAGAAAAGAATTTTTTTTTTTTATAATTTGTACTTATTTTCTTAAGTTTCGATCGTCTACAATGACCTATTTACTTAACTTACGTGCAATTTTAGTCATTGAGGTCATTAACCATCTCATTCTTCATGTAAAAAACCGAAAAAATAATCATTAGAATCAAAAAAATTCAAAATATTCAATTGAATAGCCGAAAAATTGGGCATTTTCATAAAAAAAATTAAAACACGAATATCTCGAAAACGATTAAGTTTAGGATGGGGGGTTCCATAGTGAAATCATTCAGAAATGATGTGTACTACACGCCCTTAACGGATCTAGGTCGACTTTTCCTGTAACCCTGTATATACTGTTTCCATGGATATGCATGAATTTTGACCAATTATTTAAAGACCATTAAATTAATAAATAAAATATTCATTCTAACTAAATGCTTGAATGTATATCCTTATATGTATTTCTTTTTATTTAACTAAATGCCTAGTGATTGATATTTGATTGGATTTAACGGCAACATATCCTTATACTGTACTTACAAGTAATTTAACGGCAACATATCCTTATACTGTACTTACAAGTAAATTAACGGCAACATATCCGTATACTGTACTTACAAGTAAATTAAATTTAACGGCAACATATCCTTATACTGTACTTACAAGTAATTTAACGGAACATATCCTTATACTGTACTTACAAGTAAATTAACGGCAACATATCCGTATACTGTACTTACAAGTAAATTAAATTCAATGAAATTTAAAAACTAAGTTTTTTAAGTAGGTGCCACTACCTTGGTAAAATATGTTAAGTATAATGTATGATTGAATTTCGCAAAGTTTGGTAATACCTATATATCTTTAGGAACACGGTGTAGGATTATTTTTCACCCCATTTATGTCGTGTTTAATGGCCCCGTAGGACAAGGTATATTTTAGCCAATTAGTTGCTCGAAAAAATACACTGAAAAAGATCGACCTGTCCCAGGCGGGAATCGAACCTAGCATAGTTACCATAAAAACATAAGCACCAAGCACTTACAAATATTGACAGCGAAAGCAGTGTCCGGGTAGCGTAATGGTTAACGCAGCCGCCCGGATTGCGGAGAATGCTGGGTTCTATTCAGTGTATGTTTTCTAGTCTTAAAAATAGTTTACGCGTTTGGTACCTAACGCATAACAATTAGTTGCACAATTCAATTTCAATCCCTTTAGGGTGAACAACCATAATAAATACACTCGTAACTCATGTAATTCATAATTATGTCTTTTAACATAGCACACTAATTGTCAAGAATATAAACAGTTAAATCCAAAATATTGTTATTCACCCCAGATTACGGTAGGTAGCTATGTTAATTGAGTAAGAGATACATTTGTATATAACTATGTATAATTATTTCTTCTTTTTTTCACTAATTGTTAACTGCTCTGCTTAACTGCTTTCATGATTTGTCATGCTGTCAACACTATTTAAGGGTAGTACCTAGATCAAAACTTGTGTCTTTCAATTTAATATAATTTTGGAACTATCTGTTTGTGTTGCAATAAATAAATAAATAAATAAATATGAGACGTGAACAGCGTCCCTGGCGCTGTAAAGCGCAAATTCTGTTTCCCATATATAGTGAGCTCTTACTTAACGCAACTAAAATAGGTAGGTATTTTATACAAAAAAAAACTTAGACTACGGCCTCTGATGTTGTTATTTCCAGATGGCGAGAGCAAGCGGCGGTCCCGGTCTAGGTCTCGGTCGCGGTCTCGCAAGTCTGGCTCGCGCTCGCGGTCTCGGTCCAAGTCCCGCTCGCGATCGAGATCCAAGTCTCGCTCGAAGTCGCGATCACGGTCTAGGTAAGGAACTTATTTAAATATAAAATAAATTTTCTTAATTCATCGTAAGTAATGTGTGAGTAATTTATAAATGGTTGCAGATCTAAATCCGGCTCCCGGTCACGGTCTCGGTCGCGGTCAAAGTCCCGCTCAAAGTCTCGCTCCAAGTCCCGCTCGCGGTCTCGCTCGGGCTCCGCTAAGTCCGGCTCCAGGTAAGGAATACCATGTTGTTTCGGTAATTATTAATAGTAAATTCAACGGTAGTTCCATTAAATCACTAAAATAATAACGCAGATTTTTTTATTTTAACAAAAAAATCATAAGAGCAGTCATTGGTAACTTTTTGCTACGGTGACTATTTTGTCACTCTCGGGGAATGTGATGCATTAAATGTTACTCATTTATCACGTCGTAAGTCGTGCGCGCACCTCCGTACATACCCTTGGGCTTGATGACAGTGACAAAGTAGTCTTTTTTTATCTATGGCAATCTACCGATTTTCTCGGCAATTTCTGCCAGTGTCATGTATTTTTCAAGTAGATAGAATACTGCGAAAGGTCTCGTCGAACGCGCGAAGTTGGATGCTTGTGGAGTCTAAAACAAATACAACACATAATTATGTATTAGTAAAATGGAATATATAGATAGACATTGAGATAAACATACATATTACAGTTTTATGTTATTAATGGTAATAAATGTCAAGAATGCTGTTATCATCTCGGGATTGGGGAAGAATGAAAGAAGGTGTCTAGTATTAACTGAGTGTAGAATTTTTAAATTAGTAATAACAAGTTGGAGGGAGTATGCATTGTTCAGTGGGCATGCAGACAAAGTAGTCACGGTGACAAAATACACCAGTACGCGCCTGCTGAAAAAATGGGTCGAGCCGTTTCGGAGAAGTATGAAAACTAGAATTTTTTATACATAGTAGAATGAGGTGTGTAATAAATGATTTTCATTGTAAGTGTTAAATGCAATTATGATTATACTTTATTGATATTTGTTGCGGCCAGGTCCCGGTCCCGGTCCAGTTCGCGGTCTGGGTCTCCCGATCGCAAAGGTCAGTACTGTACTAATATGATATTTATACACGGTGAATTTTTAGTGGTTGTCGAGTTGAATTCCTCATAAATAACATTAATAGAAATCTATTAAATAGGAAAAAAAATGATTTAAAATTTTTCAAAAAAATAATTCAGGAGCACACATGGTAGGGGACATTACTCTGGTTATCTATGTGTACTCTTAGAAAATTCAACTAACGGGGCGAAACAAGTCATGTACACTTATGAATGTTTGCGGGACGATAGTCAGGTATTACCCGATTACATCTGGGTGTGTTTACAGAAGTCGGTCGAGTGGTCGACATCATTAACATCTTGTAGTCACGGTACGGTGAGTTTTACCACAGCGTAGACAGACAAGTGTATAGACGATTAGATAGCGTGCCGCTTGTGAGATAGACTGATAGATATGAAGTGTTACCATAATAAAATATTTTCCCATTTTTTGAGTTTAATACGAAATGCCAAAGATAATAGTTTCGTTAGGTATGTCAGTATACTATTTAAAATATTTGAATAACATTCTGTGTACATTATTACTAGTTTTGAAATGCTTTCTATTATAATGTCATTCAATGTATGGTTCTGTAGTAATTTTCAATAACTTTATATAATACTTACCATAGTAAACTGACTTATTGAACGGACTTCGTATGGGGTTTTATTACTTTTTGACTAAAATGCCGAAGAAGTACCTACCGTACTGCGAATCTCTTAAATCGACGAACGAATTTTTCATAAAAACTAGCGCACTATGTCGAGCTTGGCGTAAGTTGAAACGATATTTTCTATGAAAAATTCCTGCTTGTTGTCGATTACAGAGTCTCGAATCACTTAAGAAAATCGCACTACAGAATCTATTAAGGGTGCGTTCCAAAACCAGTGACGCCAGGGTAAAATTTACTTCGTGAATAGTCAGAGATTGACGCTCGAAAGAGAAAAAAACATTGTTTTAGAACGCTAACGAGGAAATCTCGAGTAAAAATATGAAAACGTGACATGTCGCCATTTTAATTTGTTTATTATCATATATTGGACAACACTGCGCACGAATTTAATAAATTAACTTTGAACTTTATGTAATTAAAATACTATTTGACAGTAACCACCGTTTTTGTGTAGTTACAAAAATAATAATTCAAAAATTTGGTCATGAATATGAAAACATAAATGATGCTCAACAGATTGACAGCTAAGTATCAGGTAAATTTTGCCGGTCTTCAGACACCGATAAAAATCGCCCCCGCGGGGTAAATTTTATTCTCCCCCAAGTCGTTCCAAAATACTAGAGCAACTGTCAGAGTAAATGTTTGTTTACCTTCGGTTTCACTCGGGTTTGTTTTGGAACGGCTTAGAGTAAAATTCACTCTACCCTGAGTAAATTGAAATTGTTTTGGAACGCACCCTAAGAAGTGCCACAGAATAAAGAAGAACTAACTAAAAATTGAAGATACCTATACAATAATACAAAGAAAAATATTATAAAATAAAAAACAACAAAATTAAACAAATTTCTTTATTGAAATATTATTTTTATTTTTGTTTGGCAAGTTTCAATCATAATTAAATTTCTTTATTGTCCCTTAAACAACACAAGTTTACTATGGATATTTCAAAAATGCTGTGTTGCTACCAGCTGAGGAACGGCGTTAGGCATGAGAAATGATGATGTTAGTTTTGGTTGCCAATTTATTCGACCGGTGGCTTCAATCCATTGCTTCCTTATATCATTGTTTGATGGAAAACTATAACAAAATGACAAAATATTCAGAGATCATTTTATAGAAGCACAATTAATATTACAAGGTTTTGTAAATTCTGTTTAAAATAAGTCAGTATAATTGTATTTTTTTTTTAAATATTAATTATTTCCACGTTATTACTAACTAAGATCTATTTATAATCTGGTGTAGCTGAAAATAGCTACAAGATAACAGTACAATTTCATTTATAAAGAACTAGCTGTGCCCGCGACTTCGTCCGCGTGGATTTCCCATTTTTGCAACATTTTTCATTGATGCTCAATCCCTATTAGTCGTAGAGTGATGCTATGGAGGTATATAGGCCTATAGCAGGGTTTCCCATACTGCGCGTCGCGATGCCCTGGCATCCCAGGGTTCGCGGTTCTATCCCGGGGGCGGGCGTAGTGAGACGATCCACATAGAATGGCTGTCTAGCTGCTATGCGAGCTAGTAGAACGAAAATAAATGTAGAGAAAGAAATGAAAGTCGCGATTTCAAAACTTGAGCCCGGATCGACTGTCTAGGGCGAGCGAAAAAATCGAACACAGCATCTTTCGCAATCCGGGCGGCTGCGTACGTTTTTTTTTGTTTTTGTAGGTATGTACTTAACTTTGCTGTTACTATAACGGGGGGAGGGCTCGTAAAAATTGGAAAAATCCTAAGGGCGTCACTATGAAAATAAGTTTGGGAAGTCCTGGCCTATAGTCTTCCTCGATAAATAGACAATCAAAGAATTTTTCAATTTGAATCAGTAGTTCCCCTTTATAGGGTTCTGTACCCAAAGGGTAAAACGGGATCCTATTACTAAGACTCCGCCGTCCGTCTGTCCATCTGTCACCAGGCTGTATATCATTAACCATTATAGTTAGACAGTTGAAATTTTCTCAGATGACGTAGTTCTGGTGCCGCTATAACAACAAATACTAATAAATAGAATAAAATAAATATTGAAGCTGTTCCCATAAAATAAACGTGACTTTTTTGGTCGATTTTGATAACGGCAACAGATAGACGCTTGAAATATTCACAGAATATTTAGTTAAATTATTCACTTTAAAAATAAATAATTAAATTAAAATAAAATTAATATTTAAGGGGGCTCAACAACAAACGTGATTTATTTCTCGGTTTCAATAACGATAACAGGTAGAATCTTGAAATGTTAACGCAATACTTAATTTAAAATTCAAATAATTTTCGGACAGTTTTGATAAAATCTATGGCACGGAACCCTTCGTTCACGGGTTCGACTCCTTCTAGGCGGTTTTTTTTACTATTTTTACAGGATGTCTCTGATGACCTTCTTTGAGTCACCAGGGCTTTTAGTAAAGAAGAGGACCTCGGTGGCTCCTCAAGCTTTAAGGTCGAATCACTCCAGAGAGAATTCCTGACCGGTGAGCATCTCCCTCGGAGGAGTCTCTGAACCTATTAGAGTCTCTAACGCGTCTGAATCTGACGGGATCAGTAGTTCCTAAGATAAGCGCGATCAACCAAAAAAAAAACAACTCAGTATAGATGCGTGCGTAGTACTTGATCATTATTTAGCTGCGGAGTTATGTTAAAACTATGATATCTCTGAAGATATTCATTGAAATCTAATGATGTAAAGAACAATTTTGTACAGAATTAAATACTTGTGATGAATAATGTATTCATTTTGATAAGGAATAATATTATGTTTACAAAAATACCTTCGCATCTAATGCATTATTTTAGAACAAAATTTATTAACAAAAATAGGTTATAGCGAGTCAACCTTAAGAGATAGATAAATGCTGTCTGTAACTTGTTTTTAGAACTTTTAAAGGAGAATAATTCCGTCAAACATAATTTTTGTGTAACTTTAACCGTTTACGCAGCGCACGCAAAGAAATCTCTGAAAATCAAAATTTATTATTTTCCGTTTATTTCAAACTATGATATTTCTTAAGATATTCATTGAAATCAAATGAAGTCATGAACAATTTTGTGCAAAATTAAATACTTGTCATAAATAATGTATTTATTTTGATAAGGAATAATATCATGTATACAAAAACACCATCGCAGATAACGCATTATTTTAAAACAAATTTGATTACCAAAAAGAAAGGCTGTAGTGGAGCCAACCATAAAAGATAGACATATGCTGTCGCGGACTTTTTTTTAGAAAAGTTAATGGAGAACAATTTCGTCATACATGATTTTTACGTAACTTTAACCGTTTACGCAGCGCACGCAGTGAAAGCTTTAAAAAGAAATATTTTTCTCCAGTTTTTGCAACATTCTTCATTGATGCTCAGCTCCTATTGAACGTATCGTGATCTTATATAGCCTATAGCCTTCCTAAATAAATGGACTATCCAACGAAAAAAGAATTTTTCAATTTGAGCCAGTAGTTGCTGAGATCTTAGGGTTCAACCAAACAAACAAACAAACTCTTCAGCTTTATTATTAGTATAGATCAGAATAGTAGGTAACTATAATCTTCTATCTAACTTAATTACTAAATTACAGGCATATTTAAAAGAAGACCAATACTCTGTCACAGGCCGGACTATTTATTTATAAAAAATCAGATAAGTATATAAAAATACCATTCTGTAAAAATATGAACTAAAATAATGCAATAGAAGTTAACTGCAATTCGAAATAATAGTGCAAGGTTTTTAGGGAACTTCTATGGGTAATGTTGGTAACACGATACGAAATAATTTTTAGGTTATGAATAATTTAATTTTACTATTATGACTATTAATCATTATTGTTTAATCTACATAATGCGCATTTCTATTCATGTATGACATAAAATAAATTTCAAGAACACAAACTATACAAAAGTATACTATACTTACGAGTAGAAAGTTATGCCATCAAGTTTACGTTCGCTATCAGTTTTGCATGTAATAACACAACATCAAACCATTTTTCCGATGTAATTTTAAAGAAAAACTATGGTGTCTAATATATTTTTACTTTAAATTATGCTTGTAAGCAGATTTAACACCTTTTAATAATATTTTTCACAATCACTTAGAATAATCAGGAACAAACTGTCAACTTTGTTTAGCACAGTGTTGTGCTGGCCTTGAAAATGTCGGCCACGCTAGTGAAACAAAAAATTCATATGTTTTATCCTTGTTTTTCACAGTAGGTGTGCATAAGTAATTCTCTTTTTTGTGTGAATGAGAAGGAAAATATGCATTTGTCTATACACTTCTCTGTCTACGTACCACAGTCTTTGTAAGCTTACAGTCAGCCAACAGGCACACTTAGACAAGGCATTCGTGAGCGGGACGAGGGACAAGTGGGGCGCAGTCGGTGGCGCCACTAAACTGTCATATTATACTCGTTCGGGACACGCTGGTCCACTAAAATGTCTAGTGCACGCTGTCTAGACAGAAGCGAATCACTATATTTTTACGCTGTGATATTACCATGTGGTGTTCTCGACAACTTCCTCATTTTACTTCGTATGGCGATTAAATCTCCTATACGGATAGAAGATAGCCTACCTATGAATATGGCTTCGGCTATTCAATCACTAAAAATTCACCATGTGTATGATTTGTTTGAAAAGGTCCGGTTATCCAGTAATGTATTGTGTGTTGTGCGGGCAGAGGGCAAGAAGCGTCGCGCCGTGCGGCTGGAGTCGGAGGACGAGGCGGAGGGGGAGGGGGCGGCGCGGGGGGAGGGACCGCCGCGGGGGGAGGGGGAGGGGGAGGGGCCCCCCGCGCCCGCGCAGGACTCCTCCGACGACGAGCCAGTCACCGGCTCCAGGTCGGTCATATTATATTACTAGCTTTTGCCCGCGACTTCGTCCGCGTGGAATAATTACTTTAGGCAGCATTTTTTTGTGTAGGTACTTATTATGCAAAAAACACACATACAAACTGCAGTGCACTACAGTAAATGACATTTTTAAAATCTACCATTTTATGTTTCTCCATCCTTTGCTACTTACTCGCAACCTTTCATCCCCACATGGGTCAATATTTCAAAAACGCTAGAACAATATTTGCGTTTCATGGTCTTATCTTCGGTAATGAGGAATCGCATAAAAATTTTCATCTCATATTTCAACCCCTTCATTCCCTTTTTCACAAAAAAGGTAAGTAGCTTTTATTCCATTTCGTCTATTTTTGTACCAAATTTCAATAAATTCGGTTCAGGTGTTAGGCGTGAAAGCGATTAAGCTAAAAAGTCACGTCCACCATCTTGGATCTCAAAATGGATGCTGTATTCTGAATCCTGACTCCGAATACAGCATCCATTTTGAGACCTCCGAAAACTACAAAACTGATACCCATATCAAGTTTAAAATTCGCGTCCGCCATCTTGGATATCAAAATGGAACCCTGTAAACCACGAAAATGATATCCATATTAATAATAAGTTAGGTAGCGTCCACCATCTTGGATCTAGAAATTGATGACGTATTTGGAATCGCGACCCCCGAAAACTACGAAATTGATACCCAAATCGCTTTTATGTTAAAAAGTCCCATCTGCCATCTTGGACCTCGACGTAGATGATAAAAAATCCCATCTGCCATCTTGGATCTCGACGTAGATGATGTATTTGGAATCAGGACCCCCGAAAACCTCGAAAATGATACCCATATTCCTATTAAGTTAAAAAGTCACGTCCGCCATCTTGGATCTCAAAATCGATGTTTTATCCGGAGTCAGAACCCCCAAAAATCTCGAAAATGATACCCATATCGATTTTACATTAAATAGTCGCAACCGCCATCTTGGATCTCGAAATAGATGTCGTATTCGGAATCGGGACCCCCGAAAACCACGAAAATGACACGCATATTGACATTTTGTCAAAAAGTCGCGTCCGCCATCTTGGATTTCGAAATAGATGTTTTATTCGTAATCCGGACCCCCAAACACCACGAAAACGATACCCATATTGACATTATGTTAAAAATTCGCGTCCGCCATCTTGGATCTGAAAATCGATGTTTTATTCGGAGTCAGAACCCCCAAAAATCTCGAAAATGATACCCATATTCCTATTAAGTTAAAAAGTCACGTCCGCCATCTTGGATCTCAAAATCGATGTTTTATTCGGAGTCAGAACCCCAAAAAATCTCGAAAATGATACCCATATCGATTTTACATTAAATAGTCGCCCCGCCATCTTGTATCTCGAAATAGATGTCGTATTCGGAAACGGGACCCCCGAAAACCACGAAAATTACACCCATATTGACATATTGTCAAAAAGTCGCGTCCGCCATCTTGGATCTCGAAATAGATCTTTTATTCGTAATCCGGACCCCCAAAAACCACGAAAACGATACCCATATTGACATTATGTTAAAAATTCGCGTCCGCCATCTTGGATCTCAAAATCGATGTTTTATTCGGAGTCAGAACCCCCAAAAATCTCGAAAATGATACCCATATCGATTTTACATTAAATAGTCTAAACCGCCATCTTGGATCTCGAAATAGATGTCGTATTCGGAATCGGGACCCCCGAAAACCACGAAAATGACACCCATATTGACATTTTGTCAAAAAGTCGCGTCCGCCATCTTGGATCTCGAAATAGATGTTTTATTCGTAATCCGGACCCCCAAAAACCACGAAAACGATACCCATATTGACATTATGTTAAAAATTCGCGTCCGCCATCTTGGATCTCAAAATCGATGTTTTATTCGGAGTCAGAACCCCCAAAAATCTCGAAAATGATACCCATATCGATTTTACATTAAATAGTCTAAACCGCCATCTTGGATCTCGAAATAGATGTCGTATTCGGAATCGGGACCCCCGAAAACCACGAAAATGACACCCATATTGACATTTTGTCAAAAAGTCGCGTCCGCCATCTTGGATCTCGAAATAGATGTTTTATTCGTAATCCGGACCCCCAAAAACCACGAAAACGATACCCATATTGACATTATGTTAAAAATTCGCGTCCGCCATCTTGGATCTCAAAATGGATGGTGTATTAGGAATCGGGACCTCCGAAAACCACGAAAATGATACCCGTATTGACATCATGTCAAAAAGTCACGTCCGCCATATTGGATCTCGTTATAGATGCTTTATTCGTAATCCGGACCCCCAAAAACCACGAAAACGATACCCATATTGACATATTGTCAAAAAGTCGCGTCCGCCATCTTGGATCTAATCGGGACCTCCGAAAACCACAAAAGTGATACCCATATCGATATTATATTAAAAAGTCACAACCATCATCTTGGATTGGATCTTTATTTCTTATCAAGTCCCTAATTTCAAAGTATCATGGTTTTAACTTTAACAATGACGAAGTCCCATACAAACTTTCATCCACTATTTCACCCCCATACAGGTCAAAATTTAAAAAATCTTAGAACAAATATTTCTTTTTGTCTTATTAAGTGCCTAAATTCAAAGTTTCATGGTTCTATCTTCAAAAATGACGAACTTCCATACAAACTTTCATCCCCTTTTTCAACCCATACAACCTTTTTTTCGCGATAAAAAGTAGCCTATGTCCTTCCCCGAGATCTAATCTATATTTGTACCAATTTCCATCAAAATCGGTTCAGTGGTTTAGACGTGAAAGCTTAACAGACAGACAGACAGACAGACAGACAGACAGACAGACAGAAAGACAGACAGACAGAGTTACTTTCGCATTTATAATATTAGTAAGGATTTACTAGCTTATGCCCGCGAGTACGTCCGCGTAGAATAGTTATTTCGGGCAGCATTTGGTTTCGGGCAATATTTCTTCTAACCCAAGCGCCATATATCTACCAATTTTCATAGATTTTACTTTAAAAATGACAGCCTTCCATACAAACTACCATCCCTTATTACCCCGTTAGAGATTGAATTTTAAAAAATCCTGAAATACGTCATTCTTAATTTCTAACTAAGTAGCTAAATACCAATTTTTACCGATTTAGCTTCAAAACTGACGGATTTCCATACAAACTTTTCACCTCCATTCTTAGTGCACCCTTAGTCACGTTACCTCATAAGGAACCTACGTGCCAAATTTGGAATCTCTAGACCCAGCGGTTTGGGCTGTGCTTTGATATGTCAGTCAGTCAATCAGTTAGTCAGTATTCATTTTTATATATATAAATTACTTTCTCGTATACGTAGTATAGAGTATACGTATATAGTACGAGAGCCCACGACCAAAATTTTTGTCAAAACCGCATCAAATCGATAGATACGATTATCTTGAACTCGAAAATACCAATATCAGACATTTTCCGCGTAGCGTTTGATCTGACCGAATTTTCAAAATTGTCAAAGAATTTTACCGAACTGCATCATAGCAATATGTCTGATTTGCAGACTGTAGTTGAATGATAGTTCTGAGATACCGGAAACATATTTTTCAGACGTTAGTGGTGTAGCGCAAACCCGTAAAATCACTTAAAAAAATTAAAAATGAGACAAAAAAAATGTCTCATAGCAATACGTCTGAAAATCTTTTTTATTAGTAAATTTTGGTTATTTGATGCGAACAAAACAATTTTCAGACGGAAATGTGAACGCATTAAATTTTGAGACCGTTTTGAAAATGTTAACAAATTTTACCGATCGGTATCATAGCAATATGTCTGAAAATTATTGGACATGATAAAATAAGTTGTCCACATGTGCAAAAAATTTATATCAGACAAATTAAGTGTAGCACCTTCTCTATCAGACAACTTTTCGATACTCAGATATCATTTAAAAATCGTATTGAGGCATCTTGAATTTTCTGTTACAAACCAATGAATACGTTGCGACCCTGAGGCTTTAGACAACATGCATTTCGGCAATCGCTCTCGCTATCGCTAAGTAAAAAAATGTATGGGATTGACATAAGGGAGATCACTTTTCGATTGCTTATGTCAATCCCATACATTTTTTGACTTAGCGATAGCGAGAGCGATTGTCGAAATGCATGTTGTCTAAAGCCTCTGAATTTATTAGATGATAATTAACAAAGAATTTACCCGAAACCGTAACATTGAAGTTGAAGGACTGAAATAAATCGCACAAAAGGAAACTGGGATGAAGTTGAAAAAAAAAACGATTTGGTTTTATTTAAAGCACACTTGAGTAACTTTTACAAAAGAAATAAGTAATGACATCTGTCATCTGTCACAGTACATATAATAGACAAGGGAGATTCTTGAATATCTATGAAGGCTGTAAATTTAAAAAAACATTTAACAGAGGCGTCGGCCAGGCGACTCCGAAACGTTATTTTCGTTTTTGGGAGTATATGCTACACTTAAAGTGTCTGAAAACAGGTTTTTGGTAATTGTAAAGAATAACACAAACCGCACTGTACAAGATATATATTTCAACTGCTATAAAAACAATATAATATAAAATATGTCATACAAATCTCATATAAAGAATACAAATAGAATATCAAAAAGAGGTGCCGGTGGCCAGTGTCTGTCGCCAACACTCCCCCCCAGTGTCAGCACTAATTACCGTTAGGACAGGCACTAACCAACGGCACTAGAAGACGGGTGGCCCTTTTTAATGTGCCCGCCTTTGTTAAGATGTGCACCGTCCGTACCCTTCCGTCTCGACCCGGGTAGACCTTAGCGACTTAGCCTCGTGGCCAGAAGGAGCGGGGCAGCGGCCCATCATCTAATATTTGAATAACATCCCCAGTATGAGATCAGTGCTGGTCGACAACCTTCTGGCCGCGAGGGTAGGCAAAACTTCTCATGGTCTGCTCTACGGTATAGATCTTCGTCGTCATGAGTCCGCAACTGGTGATCTTCTGAAGGCCCACCGAGAAGAAAATGGAATGGCGTCAAGGCCTCGTCGTCGTCTGCCTCCACGGGAACATGATTCAACGATCACGAGTTGATAATGTCCTTGGCTTCGGTCAACATAGTCTGCAATATTTCCTCCCTTGGTGCTCTCTCCAATGCCGTCATATTGTCGGAGTAAAATATTTATAGGTCACCCTCGATGAGCGATGAAGCGGCTCAGGACCATCAGGGTGAAGTCGGTGATCAAAGTTTCAACTAACTCCAAATGCACGGCCCGAACCATCAGAGGGCAAGTGAAGAGGGCGACGTGTCCTTTGAGGTGCCTTCTCCCGGCAGTCACATTCATAGGCCCAAAATAGTGCAATAGTGCAGGCCGACGTGTGAGAAGGGCCCGACATGGTGGGCTAAGCGTCCTGCGGGTAAGTCTCTTAATGGAGGGACCTGCGGGGTCGATTATTAGCGCCGACTGGAAACGTGCTTCACTGTCGGTCGTAGTTGGAGAATACAATACCGCAACCGCATTTCATTGCTAACTTATTCTTGATTCCCGTGGGCAGATTTCTCGTGTAAGTGGTGTACGAGTAGACGAACGATAGGGTGACGCCCATCAAATACTATGGGCTGTAAATCTCTTGATGTCGGGACGTCAACTGCAGATAAAATTCCGCTTGACAACCGAAGAAGACCCTCTTCGTCTATAAAGACTACCAATTTCGCCAGTCTACTTCGTTCCGGTAAGGGTACGGACTGGCGGAGACACGACAATCACGTTCAGCTGTAACAATATTTGAAGCTGTTTACAAATTAAAATAGTTGTCGTGCCTAAGGATGTGCAAGAATCGGTACGCGCAAACCCGAATGAATGCAGTAGCACGAACGAGTCGTAGCCATTTGCTAAAACGCGAATAGTCTGGAACTAATGGTTGATGTATGTGACGATGGCGATGGCTGATAAATGATTTGAGCCGCGAAGTCTTCGGTGGGTTTTGACTCGTCAAGACTTTGTGGCTTGGGTGCTGATGAAGGCTTACGATTGTGAGCTTCAAAAATGTATGTGGCGGAACGGACCGCTATAAGGGGGCTTGAAGCTCAAGTCGCAAGGTGTTGACACTGGTTTTTCAACGGAGCCAACCTGGCTCTTCAAGAGACAGCTCAATGGTTCCATCGCCATATGTAAAGCGCCGATACGCGACGCAACTATAAGATGTGTTCGCTTGCGTCAGAGAAAACGTGGAGCTGTCTCCGTCGGGTCAGGTCGGGTCAAGTGACACCGGGAAACAGTAGCTTTTGAAGCTTTCCTTACCTCTGTCAGCCAATTCTCCCATATTTTTATAAAGGCTCGAGGAAGTAAATTATCCCAACCGATGCCTGACCACCAAATTATTTGAAACAACATGCGTCCTCTTATAATTATTGGAAGATCGTAGACGCTCATCAATTTGGAGAGTACGTTTATTAAATATTTTTGACAAACCTCAATAATATTGACCCAACTTTGCTTATCATTCATAAATAAAAATAAAGATAATAATTTATGACATCTTTCAATGTGATGGGTTGGGCATTGACAATAACAACACGGATAAGAAATGACCGTGGGATAAGGTTTGTCTAAGGCGGAAATATGGGTCGACTTTGCATTCTCTTTGGCCGCTATGAAATTGGTTCTCTCTGGTCTTCCTTTGTCACGAGAGACAGATTCTGTCATAATGCCAAACTTTAAATTTAAATTAATATGAGCTTCGTGACATAAGAAATTGGAGAAAAGCGGAAATTTAAATCGTTTTGAAACTGAATCAATAATGAATGCAAAACTGACCCATTTGTCCCTAATGAGAAGGGAGAGCTTGCCGCGGATTGGATTTACCAACTCTGGGCTGGATAACTCGGTGTGATGGAGCAACTCAATTGTGGATACGTAATTACACGCGAATCTGTAGAATTCTCTGCCAGAGTTGTTATTTACAATCCCCGGCAAAGCTCTCATCTCCACCAAAAAATCTGGAACGGCCAACTCGGTGCTTACGAATTGTTGTTCTAAGGCTGACATTACCTTCTTGGGGTCGTCCGTTGCGACCAGCAGCGAGGAAAATGTCTCTCGCGCGGGCCCTTTGGGTGCAGTAGACAGCCGGGTAATGTTCTCGATATCATCGAGACCGCAGCTCATTCCGTTGTATATTTTGCAAAAATAGAGCCATGCAGAGGGTGAGCCTGTAAATTTCTGTAAATCACTTACCCTTATTCCGATCGGTGATATCAGGCTTCTGATGGCTTGAGTGTGTTGTGTTATTTCCGATTCTTTATTAATGTTACAACTATTTGTGTATTGTGTGCCTATCGGTGCATGTGCAGAGTTAGTCGATTCCTTTGACGGGCCAGGTTCAACGGGAACCGGTCCCGTAGGCTGCGACGAACTGCCCACCGCAGTGGCACCGCGCTGGGATGACAACGGTGCCGGTGGACGTGACGCTACCAAAAATGTAAAGAATAACACAAACCGCACTGTACAAGATATATATTTCAACTGCTATAAAAACAATATAATATAAAATATGTCATACAAATCTCATATAAAGAATACAAATAGAATATCAAAAAGAGGTGCCGGTGGCCAGTGTCTGTCGCCAACAGTAATCATGGCAGCAATACGAAAAGTTGAAAAAAAAATTATCCGTATTGCTATGATACAGGTCGGCTAAATTTGTTGACATTTTCAAAAATGCGCTCAGGCTATATGCTACGCGCAAAATGTCTGAAAACAAACTTTTTCGTAATACAATTATAAAATCTATGTACATTTTCACTATCAGACGTATTGCTATAATACCGACTGTCTTTTTTTTTTGACACAGCAGAAATGGCCTCCCACGCAGTTGCTACACTTTCGACCGTTACTACACACCTAGTCGGGTTCAGAATCATACAATCTAACGATTTTATAGGGTTTTTGCCGTATTGCTATGAGACATGGTTTTGGTCGTGGGCTCTCGTACTAATACGTAGAATAAAATGTTACTATCGGAAGAAAGTCGCGGCAAACATAAAGCGATACAGCAGTCTGGCCTCTTCAGACAATGGTTGGACCAGAATGCTCTGAAACACACCAATGTCTGACATATTAATTGTAAATTTACTCACAAAAGCCCGTCTCTTTTTCTAGTGCTGGACACAATCCATCGACAAGTGTTGGATATTTTCCACAACACCACATACTTCACAGTTGGGATACTCTATTTTCTTCAAAGGTTTCATGGATAATGTCCAGAACGAAGTCTATATAAACGCATTTAAAACTTAGCTAAATGTAGTATTTTAATATAGCGCGGAGGCGACCGGCGGCATGTCTGACTTCGAGATAATGCTGATGAGGAAGAAGGAGGAGCGGCGCGGGAGGAGGAGGAGGAGGGACATCGACATCATCAACGACAACGATGACCTCATCGCGCACCTCCTGCAGCAGATGAGGACCGCCGCCGACGAGGACCGGGACCTCAACAAGAGGAACCAGCCCGCCGTCAGGAAGGTACGAACTGGCCCACCCTCAGGAAGGTAGAAACTAACTCGCCGTCAGGAAGGTAGGAACCAACTCGCCGTCAGGAAGGTAGGAACTAATTTTCCGGCTATGTCTGTATGTATGTCTGTTTATGTTCTACCGTAGCATCTAAACTATTCTTCCGATTTTGATAAGTAATGTGTTCATCCATTCATTATTATGGTCCGAGTAACATAGACTACCATACTCTCGTAAGCGCACTGACGAGCTACTGAAGCTTAACAGGGGCAACCTGAGCGTGTTGCTTAGGGCTTTGACTGGCCACTGCAAGCTGAACAGACATCTCTACAATATGAGACTAAAAGATACTGATGCTTGCAGATTCTGTGAACAGGAGCGTGAAACACCAATGCACCTCCTGTGCTCTTGTGAATGTCTCATTCACAAAAAGAAGCCGACATTTGGGAAGACACATTCTCGACCCAGACGATATCAAAACAATCCAATCTAGGAATATCTTATCATTTTTAGATAGTGCCCAGCTAAAGGAATAGGACTTACTTGGAGGCTAGTCACAATGGATCTTTATAGGTCGCAGTGACGCAATAAGACTGAATTGTCTAAATAATAATAATAAACATAGGCTACATATTTAACCGACTTTAACAATAGGGGGAGTAGATTTTACTTTAATAATAATAAAATAAAATAAAAATCTTTTATTTTCAAGCTACAAAGGCTCATAGTGTGTTAGTACAATTGCTTAAGAACTATGTTAGTATTAATAACAAAATATGAAGATAGGCACAATAAATTCAATAGGTCTGACAAACGTTTTTTACTTTACATGCCAAAAAATTCTACAAAAAATTACGAGAAAAACTGTGTTTTTACTTTTTTCATATCTTAAAAAATGGCTGAGATATTTACGATCAAAGTGCGTATTTCCGGCCGAAGGTTGTTAAAAACGCGGACGGGCGCTCACTAGCCGATGACGTCACAACCTCGGTCATTCGATAGTCGTGCTCTCGTTCGCACGCCGCTTGGCAATAAAAATCAAAATTATAAACTTATCTGTGGTAAAATGGAAAACAAATACTGTATTGTGCCCCGGTGCTTCAATTCAACAGTTAAAACACCTGATAAACTCTTTTTTTACGTACTATATACCCAAAAATGAGGAAAAAGTGGATGACAACCGTAAAAAGATTAGATTCAATAGGCCCTAAAACTAAAGCGCACTGCTGTGAAGACCATTTCGATTTTAAAAAGACCTACAAAAATTACGTTTTTATAGTACTATTGGAATGGCTTTACCGATTTTGATAAAATATTTCTATAACCACAGTTAAAATAAAATTTTAAAAATCGCGAATGGTCTCCCCTTGACTTTCTCGTATTCCGGAAAAGACTCAAAGGTTGATAGAAACCTTATAATTAAGTATTTTGATGTCATACATGCATGTTAAATTTTGGTCACCCATCCGAGTACCGACCGCGCACTTGGTTGCTTAACTTTCGTGATCGACGGCTCAAAAGTTGATAGAAACCTTATATTTTGATGTCATACAAGCATGTTAAATTTGGTTGCAATAAGTTATAGCATGCTCAAGTTATCGTGCTAACGCACAGACACACACCGTCACCGTGAATCCGTCAAAATCTCGAGGTCGAATTTTTTGACTATTACAAGACTTCCTCTATACTACGTACGAGAAAGTAAAAACACATCGAAACCACAGCGGTTATACTTATAACCCTAACCAAACCAAACCAACCCACACACAAAATTATTCAAAAATGTCTGGTTTAGTATAAAAATATAATAATAGGTAGGTATTGCCTACTTATAAACCGTTAATTACGTAAATACGTAGGTACTAGGACTTACCTTCATTTGTATATGGGTAAATAGTGACATTTTCTTCAAGTGTATAGTAATAACACACATAAAATAATCATCGAGACCTCGAGATCTTGATTACGAGTACCTACATAGTATTTTTTTATCGCCGCTCATAATAGGTACTAAATTAAACACAGACACTTTCAGTTAGGTTTAAGTTTGAACAAATACCTACCCGAGAGTAGTTAATGCTTAGGTACTTAGAACATACATATCTTTTCATCTTTATTCCACTAATTTCGGCAGCCATAAAATCTTGATTCTTCATCAAATATTGTGCCACCATCAAACTATCCACTCTTAACAGATTGTCCGACTGACCAGAAAATCTTCTTCCATTGTTCACACTACACGTTTCACTCTGATCTGAGGTTTCTCTTCAGTGTAAACGGATATATAGAACAATTTATATTATTTCTTAGGAAAACGAAGACGATCGAAACAAAATAATAAAACGAGACGCGCGTAATTTAGTAGGGTTAACGTACCGGACCGAGGGCCGCGCGGTGCCGCTGTCCCAGGTTGTGACGTCACCGTACGAGCGAGCGTAATCTCGGAAATACAGAAAAGGGCTTAAACTTCTCGTCGTTATAACTTCGGAAATACTGCATGTATTAAAGTGAAATAAAAAGTAATGTAATGTACATGATCTACGCTGCGATTTTAGGTATATTTGATAGTAATATTTTGACCCTTTTGTGTTCTCCATTAAATTAAAATAATAATAATAGTAATAATAAATATAGTTAGTATTACAATTACTTAAAAACTATGTTAGTATACATAATAAAATAAAATAACAATAAGATAGACACAGCCACCATAGGGAGGTTCATCAAGTTGCACCTATAACATGCAACTTGATAAATCTACCCATGGTCGGCCCATCCAGCCTCTCAGCAAATACCTTGAGGATGCTGTTGGTGCTCTCCCCTACTCTTCGTATTATTGATGCTACCTTCTTGCGCATTATCGCGAAGTAATCATCAGTGTGTGCATCTGCGAACATGCCTGATGCACTACAATAACGCGGAAGCCTCAACAGCACCCTGAAGGCATTATTGTATTGTATCCGCAGAGCGTTGTATGCTTTTTGCGTATGACTAGCCCAAAGGCTGCTGGTGTAAAATGTTTGGCAGAAAGCCTTGAAAAGTGTAATTTTAACAGGTACTGAACAACCAGCAAACCTTCGAGCCACCATATTACTCCTCACAGCCAACGCTCTGCGTTCTCTTTCCATATCCAAGTCGTCTTTTAAATCTTCTGTAACAATGTGTCCCAGATATTTAAATTGAGTTACTCTCTGCAAAAGTGTACCACTAAGTTGAATGGGAGGTACATGTGTTGGACTTTTATTTTTCCCTCTAAACACTAACAACTCACTTTTATTAGGGTTATATTTTAGACCATGCTGCACAGCATATACTTCACATATTGAAAGTAATTTTCTAATTCCACATATTGAAGGACTCAGCAGCACCATGTCATCTGCATAGCTTAAATTGTTTACACATACTTCATCAATATGGCATCCAACATGAGTGCTACTGAGCTCCACAAGTAGTTTATTTATGTATACATTAAAAAGCCTCGGAGAGGTTAGACCTCCCTGCCTGACCCCGCACTCAAGTTTATAAGGATCAGACAATGCATTTGACCACTTTACAAAGTTTCTCTGCTTACCATACCAGACAGATAAAGTAGATATTAGCGACGCAGGAACGCCCTCCTCCCGAAGCTTTTCCCACAAGACATTATAGGAAACCAGGTCGAAGGCTTTTGATAGGTCCAGGAAACAAGCGTACACTGGTGTTTTCCTATCAGTATAATACTTGACAGTGTGCTTCAGTGCAAAAATGGCACTCTCAGTAGATAGCCCAGCACGAAAACCAAACTGTGAATCATGTAACTTTATGTATCTACTGAGGTGAGAGTCGAGCACACTGTCAAATATTTTGGCTATCACATTTGCCAGTGAAATAGGCCGGTAGTTACCCCTGTCTGCTATGTCTCCTGTCCTATTTTTTAAAATAGGTACAACTATTGTATCTAACATCTCCTGTGGTAAGTGAGAATGACCTATACATAGATTAAAGAACATCGTCAACACTCTCGGCAGATGTATACCAGCATTTTGAAGATGTTCTATGCTGAGCCAGTCTTGACCAGGAGATTTACCTCTCTTCATACATTTAATTGCATCTTTAATTTCTTTACAAGTAAAGTGCACGGGGGTCTCTGATTGACATAACTCAACATCGGTCACCATTGGCCGAGACTGAAGAGGTGAACTCACTTTGAAATTTTCTTTGAAAATATTCGCTATCCGAGCATAGTCACTCTCACCCTCCACACTAATTGGAAGACTTGGTTTATGATTTAGTTTTCTAGTCCCTTTCCAAAATGATGAAAAACTTTTTTTGGAATGTAGTGATGCTAAAATGTCCATTTCTATTTTCTCTTGATTCTTAATGCACCATTTCAATTTTGATTTAAATATCTTACGACTTAATCTCATTTCTTCAAATATATGCCCACTGCTGGGTTGTCCATACCACATCCATATTTTAAACTTAAATCTAGCTTGTGTGTGAAATTCTTTTACATGTTTGTTCCACCCCTTTATACCCTTATTCTTTACTATAATGCCCCTCGGGTTTCTACTGTTACACGCAGCATCACTTAATATACTAACAATTTTTTTATACAATTCATCCAACAAAATTTTATGGTTTATGTTATTACAGAATTTGCCCGCACAGCGTTCAAATTGCTTAGGAAAATCTAAATTTTTCAGTTTATCATTACACAATTGTGAGTACATTTTAATGTCTTCTGTATTTCTTTCTCCCCAACTAATCCCGTTATGTGTAGAGTTGATTGTACAGTCAGCTTCATAAATATCTGAGTGTCAAGACTGATCAAAATTATCTAACAGACAAAAATTCAATATTATATGTGCTGTTAGAGTATCTTATTGTTGTAACCATCCAGAGTACTCAATATTATCTTAACAACACAATTCCAATATTATGTAATGTGTTAAGATGACCAATAATATATTCGCGAATAACTATTCAATGGTATCTAAGCACTCAAAGTTATCAAAAATATCTTGGTAGTAAAGAAAAGTAAACGCTAATCCGGGGTACTACGGTCCATATACTCCCTTCCTATAAACAAAGGTAAACTAACCAGAGCTGTCATATGCATATGTCATATGACAAATGCAGGGGCTCTAAATCTAAGGTATTAATTTTAGCGAATCTACAAATAATTATATTTATTAATATAAATTAATTGCTAAAATGCTGAAATATTCAATTTCAGCATTTCAGCAATAAATAGCTGATTAAAATATCAATCAATGAAAAGAAAATATTTACAGATTTAAATGTAATTTTCTATTGCAACTTAGATAAGTTTTTGGATAAAAGGCTGCATATTTAATCGAATTTAGTGTGTCATGGGGCATGAATAAATCATCATCAACAGCTCATATAATGTCTCCACCGAGGGTCTCGATTTAGAGACGAGGCGATTAGACCTTAGTCAACCACGCTGGCCAAGTGCGGGTTGGTCGTTTGCGTTCCCGTTGCGGGTCCACATTGGAATTTTAAGCTTTTTAATGCGTCCGCCTATAGTAAAATTCTCAAACGATTGTAAATTCAATCTTTCATTTGTAAAAGAAGACACTCAAAATTTATAATCGGTTGAAGGTGGTCCCTCAATCGTGACTGACAGGTATCCATATCTTATAATCTAGGTAATTCAAATATTATTGTGGTTCCCACTTAATATGAACTTATGGCGTTCGATCTAGAGACCACCTTCTGCATGCTACTTCTTTTTCTTTAGTGAACAGGAAGGTGTGATATTTAATATAATTATTTTTACTAATGTTTTACTAAGAGTAGTCATTTATAGAAGTTGTAAATTTTACCTAGATTATAAGATATGGATACCTGTCAATCACGATTAAGGGGCCACCTTTAACCGATTATAACTTTTGAGTATCTTCTTTTACAAATGAAAGATTGAATTTACAATTGTTTGAGAATTTTACTATAGGCGGACGCATTAAAAAGCTTAAAATTCCAATGTGGACCCGCAACGGGAACGCAAACGACCAACCCGCACTTGGCCAGCGTGGTTGACTAAGGTCTAATCGCCTCGTCTCTAAATCGAGACCCTCGGTGGAGACATTATATGAGCTGTTGATGATGATTTATTCATGCCCCATGACACACTAAATTCGATTAAATATGCAGCCTTTTATCCAAAAACTTATCTAAGTTGCAATAGAAAATTACATTTAAATCTTCTTCTACTTCTTTCACAAATGAAAGGTTGAATTTACAATTGTTTGAGAACTTTTACTATAGGCTTAGTTTATTTTATTATTCTGTATGTTAAATCATCAATGCAATTACTACATATAGTCTAAGATCCGAACCTAAATCGACCTTCACCGAGCTGATAATAGAATGAAACATATTTTATTATTAATTTAGTATATTAGAAAATATATTAAAAATGGGTTGTCTAAAAAAATCCTGGACAGACTATTTTTAATTATTTTTTGAAAAATGATTTTTAATAAAATATTGCAACATCAAGATAATAAGAAAATTTTGTCGCGCGCTTATGATGATATAAATTTTTTTCTATTATCCAATCGAGTGAAAGTAACTGATATCGACATACCTGTTCATACCTGACTACCCAGTAGTTCGCGCAGGTAAATAATAGACAACCCAATGCCTGCACATTCTATACGGTTTCTACTAACAGTCAGGACAAAATTTTCTTATTATCTTGATGTTGCAATATTTTATTCATTTTTTAAAAAAAACATTTTTCAAAAAATAATTAAAAATAGTCTGTCCAGGATTTTTTTAGACAACTCATTTTTAATATATTTTCTAATATACTAAATTAATAATAAAATATGTTTCATTCTATTATCAGCTCGGTGAAGGTCGATATAGGTTCGGATCTTCTAGTAATAAATTTTTTCCTCTCTTTCGTTTTGCTCACAATAATGCAATCATCTGCTATGACACTGCTAAGAGTCTCAATTAAAATATAATTTATCTCCTCTAGTTTGAACTATTTAAAATAATATTGATGATCTTTTTTATTTCTGTTGCGTTATATTTTGTTACCTTGGGTTATCGATCTCTGATAACATTAATTCAAAATCGTTTAGGGAGTTCGTCCACTAGCGACAATCGCTGAGCTATTTTGTTATAGAATGGAAAATAATCAGAGTTCAATACTTTAACGCCTAGTTGCTACAAAAAGTTGCTCATCATTTAAGTCGGTCTGAATCCCGGGCGAAGCGATTGTCGCTGTAAAAAGGAACGAGCAGAAATTAACTTGCTAACAAAATTGCTCACAAAATCGCTGACAGAAGTTGTCATGAAAAATTCGTTGTTACCGTGGGCAAGTTCCCATGGCACATATTCCGTCTGAAAATTGTAACTAAATTAATACATAACAAATCGCAAAAATACCAATTTAAAGAA
Organism: Elophila nymphaeata; assembly: GCA_955850985.1. NCBI lineage: Eukaryota > Metazoa > Arthropoda > Insecta > Lepidoptera > Crambidae > Elophila > Elophila nymphaeata. The sequence continues at coordinate 13,860,707 of OY039092.1, forward strand.
AAATCTGTGAAGGCCCTTAATGTCTAACTTTCAATCTATTGAAAACGGAATAATCTATGTAAGTGAAGATATTTATGAGTACTCTGAACGCTTAGATACCAATGAATAGTTACGATGCGTACATATAAAAGATCATTTTAATCGTGTATATGTAATTGGAGATTTATGGTATGAAGATATATAAGACTGGTTGTTTGTGCACAATATTTTGATAACTTTAAATGCAAACATATTATTGAAACTTTGCTCCTAACATGTTTTTGACCACCTTGGCACCTCATATCATTATGAAGCTGACTGTACAGGTTTTTAATCTAATGACAGCAATATCACACTCTAATTTCAAAGGAAAATGATCTGACCAAAATGGTTCACAAATAACCTCAATGTTTACAACAGTTTTTGACGCAGACTGTGTCACAAGACAGTGGTCTAGCCAACGCTTACACCCATATGAGTCACTAATAAATGTATATGTTTGCGATAACACACCTAAATAATTAATATCGGCACACAATAATTCTTGTTCAGTACAAAAACTAAGAAGCTCATTACAAAATGACTCACCGGGGTGCGCATTGAAATCCCCTAATACATACACTGATTCAATATTATTATTTTGTATTATAGAATATATTTCACTGAGACATTCCGTAAAACACGGAAGGTTTTCACTACAATCCGTCGGCATATATGTATTTATAACCATAAAACATCTGTCTTTTATGACTACTTTTATTGCACAGATCCGATTATTATCACTTTGCACTACCGTCACACAATTAACTACACTCTTTCGCCACAGTATTGCAAGACCGCCGTATGGTCTACCTTTACAGATACCAGCTGACGTGTCCACTGAAGACTTCGCAGTATAACTGAAGTCATGGTCTATATTTTCAAGATAACATAAATCATGTGGATATAACCATGTTTCTTGTAACAATACAATATCAGCTGTTCTGCACAGTGATCGCACACAGTTCACTGATCTCTTCACGTTTTTACAATTAAATGTGATTATGTTCATTTTTGATGTACTATCCATACTTGGAATTTATTATTTCACTCTGTGAAAGGTTTTTTCCTTCCTCTTTTCTGTACTTAAAATGTATAAAACGCCGGAATGTGATACCGTCAGGCCAGATCTGGTCATCCAAAAACATTTCCAGTTTGTTTTTGTTTATAAATATTTTATATGCATTGTACGGCCTTTCCTTTTTCATTTTCAACCGACTTCAAAAAAGGAGGAGGTTCTCTATTCGACTGTATGTTTTTTTTTTTTTTTTTTTTTTTTTTTTGTATGTATGTTCCGCGATTACTCCGTCAATTATGAATCGATTTTGAAGATTCTTTTTTCGTTAGGACGGACATACTCCAAAGGTGGTCCCGTATAAATTATACCGAAATTGGTTCAGTACTTTTTTGTTAAAATGATAATTTCATTGGGGATGAAATAATAATATCGTCCACGAACACAAAAATAATGTAAATTTTTTTTTTGAACTTTCTATTACCTAATATTCAATAGTGAAATTTTGGTTAGTAGGTCCAATAGTCAACACATAAACTATGACAAATTATTTTGTGAACTTAAGTTAAATAACTAGGTTCATAGTTCATTAACTTACCATTCATTTTGAATGAATGGCAGGCATTTGTAATGAGCTATAGGTCTGAGACGTGATATTATTTGTTAACCGACTTAAAAAAAAGAGGAAGTTCTCTATCCGACTGTTTTTTTTTGTGTTTGTTACCTGATTACTTCGTCAATTATGAGTATTACGACTCGGATTTTAATGATTCTTTTTAGGTACGTCAAGATCAGAGATGGCCCGTATAAATTGTATCGATATAAATTCGATCCTTTTTGAACAAATCAGTAATAACAAAAAAAACGTTTTAGTTAAAGTTTCCATTAAGTTTTAATGAGCGTGGCACCGGCTCCAAATATATCGGAGTATGAATTATAAATAAAGAATTATAAATGTGTATCAATACTTTCCTTGGTTTTCTATGACGCTCTTTTCAACTACTTCATAAAAATATTATTTATTTCTTACTTTTTAGTTTAAATTTGTACGCATTGAAGTCGGTTGTCCTATTTTTTTGCTAAAAATATTTTATAATTTTCTCGAGTGTAACAACTTCTGAAGTTTTATTTTTAATGTATTGACAGATATCCTCTTCTGCAGTCTCTTTGTTTACATTTGAGATAAACATAGCAATTTTAATTTCAGCCGTTTTGAATTTCTCAGAGAGATTCGTAGTCGCTTTTCCTGTTCTTCCGGCAAAACGATTTCTAGTCCTTCTTTTTTGAACTGTTATCCACTCCTCCGTTCGTAGATTATTTGTTTTCCATTCGCCTTTTTTCGCAATATTCGCCATAGTTGGTGTTTTTGTATTATCAATATGACAGGCCGCTGTCTCAGTCAAGTCAAGTTCATTCCATTCTTTTTTTCCGTAATCAGGTTACAGAAAACTATTTGCTAGTTAAATCTCAAAATGATGGTATGTCTATTGGTGTGTTAAATATTAACAGGTGTCGATGCTGAAGGCAGCCATGTCTCAGCTGATCAAGAAGGACCTGCAGCTGGCCTTCCTGGAGCACAACGTGCTCAACGTGCTCTGTGATTGGCTCGCGCCCATGCCCAACCGGGCGCTGCCCTGCCTGCTCATACGAGAGTCCGTGCTCAAGCTGCTCATGGACGTGAGTACTCACATAACTAACATCACCTTACTGTACTTTGGTGGTATTGCCAGTAGTGGTCCTATGTGTGAACCTTGAGGGACCCCTCATGTAACTCTTGGTAAACATGTTATTATTACTGACGATACATTCACAGCTTAACGTGAATGTATCTGAAGATTAATAGGTGAATTAGTGCATAATTATGATATATTTTTTAAATATTTTTATTCTAAGAATGATTATCCGTTATAGTTTATTCTATCAAAGGCTTCATTGATGTCTACATAGATAAAGAATAAAAATGTCTTTTATTGATTATTTTATTGTTAAGCTATTGAATGTGTTTCTCATTTTATTTGGAATTATTTGTTATATTTGAAAATTGTACAAAATTAAAGTGAATATCTACAATGAATCCTACCTTATTGTTTATTTGTATAATTTCCAAATATTGTTAAACTGTGTTCGGTCTAGCATATGTGATAATGATAAGCAGTTTTGCCTCCAAAAATCCTTACTAAGAAATCCCCTCCATCATTTTAGTTATGTACTTTTTTCATGAGTAGTATCAATATATTTATTTTAGTAACAATTTCCGGTCCGTATCTTTTTTAATATTATTTTAATTTAAACTAATGAAATGCTAAAATAGCATACTTAAATAGGTTCATGGTTATTTTTTTTTATGACTAAGCTTGAAAATACGTCAATTGCTTACATTTAACCACAAACCTACGAATTCGTTAATAGACATTTTTGGAATAGGGGTTTTAAATTTCGTCTTGGAGTGTCTAAACTACCATAGACATTGTACTATTTAACACATTCATTGCCAATCCAAAAAAAAAAATAAGTTTTAGCGGGTAGTCCATAACGTTTTTTTTTATATAATTGCATTTTTTCATATAATTCTATGGATCACGCCCGTTTTACAATACTTGAGTCCGTGAAAAGTACATTTGCGATAGTGTTTCAATGCCTTTGCTATCGCTTCTTCGCTCAACTCTTTAGGAATTTCACGCGTCGTCACGTGAATGGCATTAAACGTGTTATATGTAGTGCGCGTTTGCTATAAGTTGATTGTTTGGTGGTCAGTTCCCGTCGATCGACAAGTCGCTGCTGAAGCAGTCTGGCATCGGCAAGGCGGTGATGTACCTGTACAAGCACCCGCGCGAGACCAAGGCCAACCGCGAGCGCGCCGGCCGCCTCATCTCCGAGTGGGCGCGCCCCATCTTCAACCTCTCCACGGACTTTAAGGGTACGTACCTTCATCGCCAATTCCATTTCACCTTTTAGTAATTGTTTAATATACAGGGTGAATTTTTCAAGTGGGCCTTCAAGACTAAATCCTAAAAGGAATATTGAAAATTTTGATCAAAACAAAAATTGCATCATTCTCCTTCTCCCACCAAACTCAAAGTTATCATTAATTAAAGTTAAGAACTTTAATTAATGATAACTTTGAGTTATGACATACAATCCACGCTCGCGTAATCGTCTCGGGCTACAATGACTCATTTTATGCGCTTGTTGTACAATATACTATTCTTAATTTTTGTCTTAAAAACATTATCAAAATTTTAAGTATTTCATACCAAAAAATGTCTTTAAAACGTCCTTGCTCAATGTAACCACGCGCTCTATATCTTCGTCGCGGCACGACTGCATGCGGACGCGGCGTAATCGTTAGTTTCGGTGACTCACTCACTCCGGTGAACCATGTCTAATATTTTGAAGTGTTGTAACTGTAATGTTGTCATCAACGAAATGTTGACTTTTATTAGAAATGTGATTGACTTTATGGACGAGGAAAGTATACACCAGCTGTGTACCACATCCTTCACGGCAGACGACATAAAGGAGGCAAAAGCACTGCTCTTTACTTCGGTGCCGAACGTGAAAAAAATGCCATTGCGTCGTAAACAGGACAAGAAAAGGACATCTAGAGACTTGGACGACATCATTAGTCTAATGAAAAGTGCTGATCCACAAACCTTCCCAATTTTTGTTGCCAAAGACCTGCACCGGGTTCCACCAGTGACATTCGATCATGTGGACGTTACCCGTTTTATGAAGGAGCTTCTATGGATCAAAAACCGATTGATTGTATTAGAAGAGAGTACAATAAAGTCTGAACAGTTTGATCAACTAAAACAGGAGGTAGAATATATGAAAAATGCCTCACTAGTTGATGGTTTTACATCCAATATAAATGTAAACAAATAAAGAGGAGCTTGTTTACAAAGTAGTTTTGAGATGAATAGTGGACCCATTGGATTGAATTATATACCAGAATATAGGTTTTTAAAATCACCGCAAGCATCAGCTGTTGTCGGAGTTAATGAACGACCTTCAATAGTGAGTCAGTCGGCGTCGCAAGACATCGAAATAAATGATGCCATCTCTCTCACTGGCAATTCAAACGCAGCGACAGATACACCTAAGCGCGAGGAGGCCCGACCGCTGACTGCGGTCCCGGCAAGGGTGAGCGAGAGCAGCGGTCGAGCAAGTTCAACGGGCGGCGGTGAGGAAGGTGTGAACGGGACGGAGCAACGATTACAGCGAGTGGAGGCATCTGTGGTTTCGATGGAATCGAAACCGGTTCAGACCACCTGCGCGCGCGCTACTACTGGCTCTCGAATGAGTGTTTCGGATCACGGATATCACACGTCGATCTCGACCTTTGCGCGACCAATTATAGAAAACCCCCGGCCTGCGGACGTAAATGTGTACGGTGAACAAGTGGTAGGGGATACTGAATGGCAAGTAGTGCGGAATAAATCTGTGAAACGTTATAAATTAATTGGTCAAAAGGGCTGTGCTCCTACTGTCCCGGACGGTAAATTCAAAGCAGCTGCAGTTAAAGTGCCCCTTCTGATCTCAAATGTTAGCAAGGAGACGACTGAAGCTGACATTATTAGTTATATAAAAGACAAAACCAATGAAAGTGTTACCTTGAAAAAGATAAATATGAAAAAAGCTAAAGTGTATGACGCATATAAGCTGTATGTTTCGAAATATAAATTAGACTTATTTTTAAATGATAATTTTTGGCCAAATGGCATAACGTTTAGGCGTTTCGTGCGTTTTATGTACAAAAGAAAAACGGACAATGTAGTTAAAGCTGATTAATGTTATAATTTATTTAATGGATCAATATCTTAAGCTAGTAAGTTTTAATTGTTATTTTGTTACGAGGTCATTTAGTGACCTGCAGACTATCTGTAACAAGGCGGACATATTAGCTCTTCAGGAGACTTGTCTACTTCCGCACGATGTCCCATTATTAGGAACAATATCTACTGATTTTGAATATACAGGAAAATCTGCCGTGGATACATCTACCGGTGTGCTTAAGGGACGTCCATATGGCGGAGTGGCTTTACTCTGGCGAAAGGGCATTTTTGACTGCATAACTGTGCTAGAATGTATTAGTGCACGCTTAGTAGCTATTAGAGTCACTATGGCTCAGCGCTCCTTCATTGTATTCTCTGTTTATATGCCAACTAATTCGATAGATAACTTACATATTTTTACAGAAGTCTTAGGCGAAATTAGTGCTATAATTGAAAACGAAAACGTTGAGAGTGTTTTCATACTTGGTGATCTAAATGCCCACCCAGGTGAATTGTTTTACCATGAACTTAGTGACTTCTGTGCTGACCAGACCTGGACATGTGCAGACGTGGAAAAGCTAGGTTTGCAGTCTAACACTTATACATATGTGAGCGCGTCGCATGGCTGCAGGCGTTGGCTGGACCACTGTGTTGTTTCGGAGTCGGCATGGAGAACTATTGTTAACATAGAGATTATGGAGGATGTTTTTGTTTCGGATCATTTTCCAATGCTTGTTACCTGTGATATTAATACCGTGAGGCCTAGACATACGTCACGTGGTATAAGTAGAAGCGCAATAGTGTGGGGCGATAGGGATGACGCTCAGATATCACAGTACCGTGAACTGTGTCACGTGAAACTGCGAGAAATCGATTTCCCTTCAGAGTTTAGGGACTGTAGTCGGGGATGTTGTAGCTTGGATGAGCACAAACTAGTTCTGGAACGCCTATATCATAGTATTGTACATATTCTCAGTGACGCCGCTAGCAAAACCAGTAAGAAGCGGCTTAACAAACCAAATAAAAATAAACATCTGTGTGGGTGGAATAGGCATGTCCATGATTCACATAGGGTGGCCAGGCTCAACTTCAAAATGTGGGTTATGTGTAATCGGCCAAAATCAGGTACAATATATGACCAAATGTACGAATCACGTAAAGTTTTTAAAAGTCGATTAAAATGGTGTCAGCGAAATCAAGAACAACTCAAAATGGACATCTTAGCCAAATATAGATCTTCTAAAGATTTTAGTAAATTTTGGAAGGCTACTAGAAAGCATGATGTTGGGCCTGGTCTCCCTGTAAGCGTTGGAAAAGTGAGTGAGCCAGTGGATATTGCCAATATGTTCATGGGTCATTTTAAAGTAAAATCTCCACTGGGTCCTTCTGACCCTGCGCTTAGTGCCATGGGTGGGTGTCGGGGAGTTTCGCCCATGTATCGTGTTACTGCAGCGCAAGTACGTAGCGCACTGAATAAAATGAGCGGTGGCAAGTCTCCCGGACATGACCATATCAGCATCGAGCATCTGAGACATGCGGGGGCTCACTTACCGCGGGTATTGGCTCTGTTCTTCACAATGTGCATAAGTCACTCCTATCTACCACACGACTTACTCAAAACCATCGTGGTGCCTATTGTGAAGGACAGAACTGGTGATGTCTCAGATAAAAGGAACTATCGTCCTATATCGTTAGCCACAACGATTGCTAAAGTTTTGGACGGTTTGCTTAACTCTTGCCTAGATATATATTCTAACATACATGATGCACAGTTTGGATTCCGGCCCCAATTGTCTACGGAAAGTGCAATAGCAAGTTTAAAGCACACTGTCGATTACTACACTAACCGCAGGACACCGGTATACGCCTGTTTCCTGGATCTCTCTAAGGCATTCGATCTAGTGTCGTATAACGTGCTTTGGAGGAAGCTGGGGGACAGGGGTGTACCGGTCGAAATACTGAATATACTTAGGTACTGGTATGCAGAGCAAACCAACTATGTGCGATGGGGGGAATCGCTTTCTGAGGCTTATGTGTTGGAGAGTGGGGTGAGGCAGGGGGGGCTAACTTCTCCCACGCTCTTCAATATATATGTAAACGATCTCATAGTGGAGCTGAGCAGCATGCGTGTTGGTTGTCGAATTGATGGAGTCAGTATAAATAATATCAGCTACGCGGATGACATGGTGCTGCTCAGCCCTACGGTGGGAGGTCTTAGAGAGATGCTAGGCGTCTGTGAGGGGTACGCCGCTAAACATGGTCTCGTATATAATACGAAAAAAACGGAATACATGGTCTTTAAGGCCGCTGGTAAATGTCCCGATAACACGTGTAGTATTACACTAAATGGAATAGGCATTAGCCGTGTAACTAAATTTAAATATCTGGGGCATATGATTACCGACGACCTTAAAGATGACGATGATATAGAGAGGGAACGTAGGGCTCTAGCGGTCAGGGGGAATATGTTGGCCCGCAGATTTTCCCGTTGTACGGAACAAGTGAAGGTCACGCTTTTTAAAGCCTATTGTCAGACCTTGTACACGGGAAGTCTGTGGGTCGCATATACCAGGAAATCGTTGGACACCATACGGGTCCAATATAATAACATCTTTAGGATGATGTTGCGGCTGCCTCGTTTCTGTAGCGCATCGGGGATGTTTGCGGAATACCAAACAGACGGCTTTATGGCCATATTCCGCAAAAAGACAGGTTCCCTGATAAGAAGAATACGGGACAGTTGCAACAGCATCCTAACAACCATAGCGGATAGATACACCTCGCAGCTGTGGAGCTGCTTGGTGCTGAGGGTGACCACAGAAACCAATTTCTTTGGTGACTCTTAGCACTGGTTACTCGTACCATTTTTCTTTTATTTGATGTTTTCTTTTAATTTAATTTATTTTGATTGTATACTTCACTTTTGTAATTTACTAACATAGGCATTAAGAAAATTATTACTAACATCTATGGATTTAAGTTGTCCGAAATAAACAGTTTTTATTTTATTTTATTTTATTTATTATTTATTTTTTATATATTGCGCAATGATTTTTTTAACACCAAAAAAATTAAAATAGTTTTCCAGCATTTTTTTTTATATGTTTCTTGTATTGATGTATAGAATGCATAGAGTTCAGCTTTGTCTTAGGTGTTTTTGTATAAGTAATGAATCATTGTGTGTGTGACATGTGTGCAGCGATGACCCGCGAGGAGCGCCAGGCCCGCGACGAGGCCATGGCGACGCGGCGCCCCGACGAGCCCGGGCCTTCCAAGAGACCGCGCACCACAGACGAACGGTTAGTGTGTGTATCATGTGTCAGGACGAGGCCATGGCTACGCGGCGCCCCGACGAGCCCGGGCCTTCCAAGAGACCGCGCACCACAGACGAACGGTTAGTGTGTGTATCATGTGTCAGGACGAGGCCATGGCTACGCGGCGCCCCGACGAGCCCGGGCCTTCCAAGAGACCGCGCACCACAGACGAACGGTTAGTGTGTGTATCATGTGTCAGGACGAGGCCATGGCTACGCGGCGCCCCGACGAGCCCGGGCCTTCCAAGAGACCGCGCACCACAGACGAACGGTTAGTGTGTGTATCATGTGTCAGGACGAGGCCATGGCTACGCGGCGCCCCGACGAGCCCGGGCCTTCCAAGAGACCGCGCACCACAGACGAACGGTTAGTGTGTGTATCATGTGTCAGGACGAGGCCATGGCTACGCGGCGCCCCGACGAGCCCGGGCCTTCCAAGAGACCGCGCACCACAGACGAACGGTTAGTGTGTGTATCATGTGTCAGGACGAGGCCATGGCTACGCGGCGCCCCGACGAGCCCGGGCCTTCCAAGAGACCGCGCACCACAGACGAACGGTTAGTCACCACCACTCTGTAGCTTCACCACCACTCTGTAGCTTCACCACCTTGAACCATAACAGAGTTGTCTAGGTCATGCAAGCAATTTGAACCGACGCAAACGCTCCAACTTAGCGTCGTTTTTTATTTCTAATTAATTGTTAATATTAATAGCTTTAGTGTTTATCCAATCGCCGTACTAATCGCGTATACTTACTCATACCATTCAATCATTACTTACCATTAGAATCGGATTGTGTATTTGTGTTTCCTTTTATACAATAAACTCTCAGTAATTTTTACTACTGTATTTCTATCGACCGATTCTTTCTGTGCGTATACAAACCGTATACTTTATTGGCATTGCATTGATAGCTATCAACTACGTTAAGACATATCGGAAATTGTGGTTTTAATAGTCATCTATGTACCTAAGCAAGTTTTGTTAATTAAAACTTGTACCAATTATTCTGAGCACAATTTGTCAGTGCATAAATTTAGCGGCATTGCCTTATTCAAATCAATTCTTTGTTGCGTATAAAATAAAGACATTGCAATATCTTATTCTAATTGATTATTATTCAATACTTTTATTTATATTATCACAGTTATGCTTGTTGTAGATAAAGGTCTCAAATGTGACCCTTGAGGTATACCAGGTAAGATTTCAATTAAAATGAATACTATCCGGTTTAACTGTTACTCAATAATATTTATAGTCAAATAAGTTGTAAAGCATCGAAATCATCATCTTTAAATACCATAAAAATCTTGAATAGTCAACATTAATAACATGACATACTTTGTCAAATGCTTTCTAAAAACTTAAACTTATTTCAATAGTCCTGGTTGTTGGCTTTTGTATTATCGAAGGATTATTACTTTTTGGTAGCTGGCAACTTGTCTCTATTTGGAGGATGTGGCTTTGGTGTAAAGATTGTGTGTGTGATGTATGTGTGTAATGACGGCGTGTGTCTACAGGGTGGCGCGTCCTGGCGAGCCGGGGTGGGTTGCGCGGGCGCGGGTGCCGCTGCCGTCCAACAAGGAGTACGTGGTGCGCCCCAAGTCCACCAGCGAGGTGGACATGTCCCGGGTCAGTATACCACGCAGGCTCACACAGAACACACTTATTATTGTCCACCACCGTCGTGGTGGAGTGGTCAATATAGCTGCCTACACATCAAGCGGTCCGGGTTCCAGTCCTGGTAATGGCAAATGTTTGTGTGACGAACACGAATATTTGCGAGTCACGGTTGTTTATATATTTATTTATAAAAATATCTAATAATTATTATGTATATAAAAAAATGACAGTTATTTAGTATCCATAACACAAGTTCTTAATGATACTTAATTTAAGCTCGATAATTGGTGTGAGCATAGAAATATATTATATTATTTATTTATTTTATTTTCACCTCTCCAACACCAAAATAACTGTTTTGCTTTGTTAAATCTCGAAGCAAAAACTATTTTTGCTGCGACCTCCGAACAAGACTGTAACGTTCAACCTACACAATCACAGTAATTTTACTTTTATTTTTGATACTAAATTTTAGTATGATAAACATGTATTTCAATATTTTCTTGTTTTACTCACCTATAACAATTTTCTCGCTGGAGAGGTGAAAAGTTGTATGTTTTCACAAGAGAGCAAAATTTTTTGTCTCGTGCCTTTAAATCACTCACTAAGCTCAGTAGTCTTACTTAAATTCTAGACTACTTTGCTGGTTCGTGATTTAATATTATTATTTAATATTTTTCATTGACCTCCAAAATCAGCTGTTTCATACATTTTGGTTGCATAAGTTTTGCACTTTTGAATAGAACAGCTGATATTGACTAGCATTTTTATACCTTGAAATATTTAAGACGGTTAAAAAAATCATGATGTATATAAAAGTGACCATACGTCCCGTTTTCAGCGGAAGGTCCCATTTTCAAATTGTCTGTCGCTCTGTCCCAGCAAGAGAAAAAACGTCCAAAAGAGATAACAAAAAGAGTTTCTTCTTTCTTATGAATAAAATATGGACAAATAATGGGCCACAAAACAGGGTCCAAATAAATTCCCCCTGTCAATTTAACTGCCAGATATCTCGTAATCAGAACTTCATCGGCTTAATCGGCCTTTAGATAAGTAACATGCTACAATTATATTACTTTTATCTTAATTCTTTCATCTCACTTGATGGAGGAAGAATAAGGCTCAACAATGCTATCAAAATAATTATTATGACGACTGTCGGATACTTCTATTTTTCATAATTTAAATGTCTACATTAACAGAACGCAGGGTTATGACTACATCTGTTTATAATATCAACATAATATTTTACTCCACAGACGACGAAGAAAAAGATGAGTCGCTACGAGAAGCAGATGAAACGGTTCATGGACCAGAAACGGATGAAGAGTGGGTCACGGCGGGCCGTCGAGATCTCCATTGAGGGCCGCAAGATGGCGCTGTAGACTGGCAGACCCTACCACCTGGGGCCAGGATTGGACTCAACACATTTGGACCAAAATTGGACTCAAGACATTTGGACCAGTATTGGACTCAAGACATTTGGATCGGTATTGGACACAAGACATTTTGATCAGTATTGGATTGAACTTGGAACATTTGGGCCTACATTGAACCCTACACCTTAGGGCCACCTTTGGACCCTCCACTTTGGGGCCTGCACTGGATCCTACACCTTGGGGCCACCACTGGACCAGATCTTTGGTCTAATACTGGACCTAACATTGGACTCTACACATTGGGCCAACATTGGACCCTACAACTTGGTGCTTCCACTGGACCCTAGTGACGTACCGGACCACTGTGACGTAATAGTGACTAGTGAAGTGATTGTGACAGATGCTACTTGAAGAACATATGTGATTCATCACTGTTACAAAAACGTGTCGACCATGTAAGACTAAGTATTTAGGACTGATTCTCGGATGTTGACAAGTTTATCTGAGGGAACATTGTAAGTCTCTTTATTATTGACACAACTAAGTTCTGAGGCTCGATTTAAACTTATATACAAACGGACTTTAACCAGGGTATAACCACCTGTTTGGCTTACTAGTAATTTGATTTGAGTATCGATCAAGATCTTACTTGCGGCCAGTTTTAATATTCAATCCACAGATAGAAATGGACATACCACACATACCACAGTTTTAGTGCCAAGTAACTATTTTCAGTAGTTTAACTATAATTAGGTAGGCAACAGAAGTTCAGTACGCTTAATGGAATCAGTTTTGCGTTTACAAAAGTAGAATAAAATTCCACCTGGGGCAGGTCGGTTTTTTTCAGTGTATTTTTTCAAGTTTCAGTAAGCTTACTTTTACTTGTAGACAGAAATTTTAGAGAAGTCTGCCCTTGCAAACTATCTATTTGATAATTTATGCTATGTATTTTGAAGTGCAAAATTGATTAACCGGCCGTCCGTTAGTAAGCAACATTATCGATAGATAATAGATTGAAACTGGACAAAAGACCCTCTTGGGAGCTATCTACCTCCTTATAGTACCTCTCTAGTGGATGGATACTTAACATATTAACACACACTCGTCATGGGGTGTTCTACAACCAGAACAAGGATTAATTTGTCAAATCTGTAAAGATTGTGACAATACGGCCAGATGCACCAAGTGTTATGTTTTATAATATTTGTATGGTTGGCAGAGAAATTTATTTTTAGTATTTTGCAAAAAGTAACATAAAAGTCAATCTCAATTCATAGGAAATGGGTCGTTCCATGTTTAAATATTTTATGTTGAGTTTTTACGAAATTGTATAAATAAAACTTGGTGCAACCGGCCTTTAGACTATGTTTCGTTTTTTACTGCTATTCTAAACAGAAAGTGCTGTGTTTAATTTAAATAAATTTAGTTAGCATTAATAATAGTCTTAAGGGAAATAAATCTAATCATATTTTAAAATGACCTTTTTAAACCGATGGGTTTGACACAAATGTTTCGAATTAATATAATATAAAAATAAAAGAAACCTATTTGGGATTCAAATAAAATGTTTTACTAAAACAGTGATTTATTATTATTATTTATCACTTTGTCCTAAATAAAACTGTCACTGTCTGATAAGTTAATATCTACTTCTAATTTCATTACACTACTGATAAAACAAGATAGTTTTTATTAAAATTAACCTTTTTAGACTGACATGATAAATAATTATATTCTACCCACATGAATAGATAGCTGTACTATACCTATTAAATTGGGAAATAAACTAAATGAGGACAATGTGGATTTGTGCACTACAAGAATTTTATTTATTTTTTAAACTGTACAAAGTTACATAGTGAGAAAACTATGGACAGTGGGTAGAATTAATATTTTATGAATAATATGAATTCTATTCTTGCCTCAGTATGGTGAACTGTATTTGAGAAATACCAATATTTGGTACTCTAACCCGGAAATTAGAATAAGACTTGTGATTTATACAAAAAACTAATGAAAAAATGAAAATGAAAAAGCTCTTTATTTAAATGGACTTTGCTAAGTACTTTTAAATCGTCAAAATTACTACCTTCTAACTACACTTTAGTAGTATGTGACATACAATTTTTATTTTAATATGTACATACGAAAAAAGGTTTGAAAATATATTGATTTAAACATAAGAAAGACTAGGTCATACTATTTTATGTGCAAATATTGACCAGTCGTAAACGACATTGCTGTATTCATTCATAAGAAGATTTATAATAATTAGTTTTGTAATGTACACTTGTAAGAGGCAATTGATGTGTGTGTAAATAAATGAATGTAGGTAATCTTAAATTCAATGTCAAACTGTTTCTTGGAATTCTCAATAGAAGCTTTGTAGCATTCAATTCACATTATTATATTTACAATCTCAATAATGTTATGTGACAAACTCAAACATGAATTTCAAGGTCATTTAAATGACACAAGAATTTCGTACTTACTAATAAGTTGTCAGTTTAATTTAAACGTAAATAAAGCTACTTGTAATTTTCCTTGGAAGTCTTTTTTTGCGTATCATTTATATATTTTTATAAATAGGGGTGCGTAATTAATTATTTACATACGAGCGGCGTTTGATATGTCGATAGTCAATTCCGGGTTTAAAAAGAATACAATGTTTAAGTAGCTTTTGCAATTAGTTAAGTTATTAAATGTATACTTTATTATTCGATATCCCGTTTCCATTCAAAGGCCCTCGTCTGTGACCTGCTGACAGAGCACAACACAACACGTCACGATCAATAATACGTATTCACTTTTTACCCGACTAAGGCGTAGCCAAAAGGAAGGGTTATGATTCAGCAGTCTATGTGTGTATGTAAATACGTACGTACTAATTTTTCATCCGATTTTGATGAATAAGACGTTAATAGATTCGTTATCATAGTCCAGACTTCATTTTAACCAACTTTAACAGTATGAGGATTCGATTTCCCTTGTAAACTCCGATTTCATTCCTTTTTTTCCGTAGGCGGGTTAGAGTTTTTCATATATTTTCTTGTTTATTTCCTACCCAACAAGAGTCGCCAACTGTCAAATGTGAATACTTATTATTGTCCCCTTATACACTTATGGCGTGTCGTGTGCGCGTCCTCGCTCAATGTGTGTTTAGATTGGGATGCCACCAGGGTTGCCAGTTGTTCGGTATTCTACCGAACCGATCGGTATTTTAGCACTGTTCGGTGTTCGGTATGACAAAAATACCGAAGGTTCTGTATTTTTTTCTGATTAATTTTTCTCCCTGATAAACGAAGCGACTGTCAAATTTTACGCAATCGGCAATCGATGTTGCGTAGTATCCCTAATACTTAGGGGTCAGCCACACACTACTGGAAAGTAGCGTGGAAAGGAGGCAGAGACATAGTATAGTAACTGGCCTCGTCACCGGTTTTTTTTTTGTGCGCGTGTCAAAGGATCGGCAATACGACAAGTGAAGCTTTTTTTTGCCTACTGTTCGGCATTTTTTTGAAAAAGACCTGGCAACCCTGAGTGCCACCTTTTCTATCATAAATTCATAATTAACTGTATCCATTTATTTAATGGTAGTGAGAAAATTTGGTGCGGTTGACTGTATCCTCTAGTTGGGCGGTGGTTGCCCCTCCGCTACAGTATGGCTACAGTTGTTATGTCGTCAGCAAAGGGCAGTAGTAAGGTCCCGCGCCTTTTTCGTTTCTTAGTGGCTCTAGCAGGATGTTCCATAGCATTTTCATACCTAATACAATACTTTATAGGTGGCCCCCAGACCACACTTCGTCGCTTATTTACAGTATAATCAATGCGCAAATTCTTTATCATTTATAGCATTTGTGTTTGAATTGTAGGCGAATAATTCAGTACCTAATTAAAATGAGTGAATTTAGAGATATGGCACCTCAAGAGAGATGCTTCAGCAAATATATTTATGTGGCTCAGGCTGTCTGGACAAATCTTCAAAATAGCTTACATTTAAGTAGGTCAATAGGGCATTTTATGTGACGGCTAACCACCCTTACTTCAGAAGAGGTGACGCTACACAATCTTAGATAATCGATCGAAACCGTGTCCAGCCAGCTTGAAAAACCACTTTTCGCTGGTCTCTCAATCTCGGTAACGGAAGTGGTTTTGAAGACTTTTTGCATATCAACGGGCGTCACATAAATTTGTGACGGGCATCGAGCTAAAAGTTTTGTGATACGTACAGCGGTTTATTAGAAAAATGCAAAAATCTGTGTCCAGCCAGCTTGAATTTACGTATAAAACTTCTGGCTGGCACTTCTGAATCTCGATAACGGGAGCGTTTTCGAATATGGTTCCTCTACTAACAAAATGTGACGCAAGTTGTGACGGTAATAACGTTTGATTTATGGCGTCACGTGTAAGGGTTTACGAGAAATCAATTAAAAACTGGTGTCCAGCCAGCTTGAAGTTCAAGCTGGCTGGACACGTGTATCTCCGCTGCCTGATGGTCTACGGCCTTCGAAATATGTTCAAGTTTTTGTGACGGGGACGATAATGATAATCTGAAGTTGTGACGGAGAAAGTTTACGTAGTTTCAAAGATATTAATCATTAAATTTTTTCCATACAAACATCTATTAATAATGTTAGGTGACCATAATTTTACACAAATAAAGGATTTCTTTTTAATCGACTTATCGGCCGGTTGTGGCCACACCTGCATTGTATTTGATTTTTCCGTGAGAATAGGTTTTCCCGCAGTAAAAAAAAATTAAATAAAAAAAACAGCCTTCAAAACTAAAAACGGGAGAAATAAAAGTTTTGTTTATAAAAATCTAAATGTTTTTAGAGGTCGGTCCCGAATACAAGTGACAACGTTTATTACAAATATTGAGGTTGGCACCGACCTCAAAAAACAATTAGATTTTTATAAACAAAATTTTTATTTTTCCCGTTTTTAGTTTAGAAGGCGGTTTTTTTTTTCTGCTTTTAAGTGTTTTAAGTAAGTATAGAAATTTTAGGAAACTACTTCAAGATCCTTTAGACACACAAGTGATAAAATTAAGATATCATCATTGTCAATTAAATAGGCATTATTAGGGATAACTCAAAAACTACTTGTCAGATGTCGATAAAATTTAAATGGGACCCCATGACAAGCACTAGCTTCCAAAGGTCAAAAGAATCTTCAAAATCGGTCCACTCAGTAAGGACTAAGGAGTTATGAGGTAACAAACACTAAAAAAAAACATACAGTCGAATTAATGACCTCCTCCTTTTTTCAATTCGGTTCAAAAAGCGTAAATATGTGTTAATTCAAAATAATAATTGACTACCAGCGTTGCCTAAAAAGAGCCCCCACTTATTATTTTGTGTTACTTTTTGCCCATCATTGGTTTTTACGAGTTGAATAGTCAGATTTTCAGAATAGTTTTCGTTCCTAATTAAGTCCACCATTTGTATATCTACTGGTAAGAATTTCGAAATAAGTCGCCTTTTTTTGGAAGTAGAGGAGGGTGGGGGGAGGGAAGGGAGGGGGGTGGGAGTCGCCCCCCGTAAATTTCGAATGCCGGAAATGCTTACTTCTTTTATAAAAAATCAACCTCAAAATGTATGAAAAAACCCTAACCTACCTATCACCCAGCCATGTAGGTGCATAAAACACTAGACACGAAAACTCGAAAGCAACCAACACAGAGAAGGTAATCACTACGTGGCAACCAACGGAATGACGCAATTTAACGCTGTCAGAAATGTCAAAACTATTATCAAAATAGTGGATTGGCGTTTCGTTTCACGCGTTTTAGTACTTCAAAAGTTTTAAAATCTTATCATAACCTAAAAAAGTATAGAAATTACGTTTTGTTTCACGCAATCACAATACACTATATACGAATTTCAAAAATTAATTAAAAATATTTAAAGGCAACTCCGGCAGCCGAAATTGTTTTAGGGTGATCTTACGGAGCTTCCTTGAGCCCCCTACACATTCAGTTTCCTCAGATTCAGGCGACTCGTTTCGAAGTCCGACCCTATCTACTTACTCTTCGATTAGGGGCCAGGCTTCCTAGTGAAAGCTTTCGAAATGCAACTGGGATATTCGCTATGATGAAGATTTGTACCTACATCTACTATTTTTTGTGCAATAAGGAATAAATAAGGTATGTACCTACCTAATTAAAATAAATGCTTTACCGTCGTTAATTAGTTGTCTTTTTTCCCACCTCAATGAGAAAATATTAACTATAATTTTTTTGAGAAAACTCAGAGTAAGTACCTAGTCGTAGGGCGCGCCATAATCGATATAGAATGCGGTTGATGAAACAGTCTGATTCAGAAGAAGAGAACATAATTATGATTCGAACAGTTGTCCTAGTAGTACCAACTTTAAGCAACAGATGGCGACACCAACAGCAACTACCTATTGAACCCGAGTCGGTCTGCGGCAGCGTATGAGCACGTTCAGAAATTGTTCATGTTCAGTATCTTTTCGTGACATAGATATTTCCTAACAAATATTTTTACAGTAAAATATAACTAAATATACTTAAAATATTTTTGACTCTCTTTGCCGGAAAGTATTTACTTTTAATAGAATTTTTAGAAGAAAAAAGAAACCATTGTATCCTGTGTTGCTATAGCATTATTTATGCAATAGCATTAATTATTTATGCTTACCTTGAAAAACACCAATACTTACCCACTAAAAAGAGTAGTTATCTGCACGTAAATAATCAATAACGCAAAAAATGACCCCCTTTCAACACCTCTACGCTTTTGTCTTCTATCGATTAAAATATCTAGGTACTGTAAATGTAGGTTAGTAGGTAGGTATTAATATCACCAATACACGGATTTTCGTTCATTAAAGCCTTAAAATAATATACTTGTTTCTACATAAAACCTACAATATTGGTAACCCTACTGCAGTGTTTGTATGAAAATAATCTAATGATCAATATCTTTGAAACTACATAAACTTTCTCCGTCACAACTTCAGATTATCATTATCGTCCCCGTCACAAAAACTTGAACATATTTCGAAGGCCGTAGACCATCAGGCAGCGGAGATATGTGTGTCCAGCCAGCTTGAACTTCAAGCTGGCTGGACACCAGTTTTTAATTGATTTCTCGTAAACCATTACACGTGACGCCATAAATCAAACGTTATTACCGTCACAACTTGCGTCACATTTTGTTAGTAGAGGAACCATATTCGAAAACGCTCCCGTTATCGAGATTCAGAAGTGCCAGCCAGAAGTTTTATACGTAAATTCAAGCTGGCTGGACACAGATTTTTGCATTTTTCTAAAAAACCGCTGTACGTATCACAAAACTTTTAGCTCGATGCCCGTCACAAATTTATGTGACGCCCGTTGATATGCAAAAAGTCTTCAAAACCACTTCCGTTACCGAGATTGAGAGACCAGTGAAAAGTGGTTTTTCAAGCTGGCTGGACACGGTTTCGATCGATTATCTAAGATTCTGTAGCGTCACCTCTTCTGAAGTAAGGGTGGTTAGCCGTCACATAAAATGCCCTATTGACCTACTTAAATGTAAGCTATTTTGAAGATTTGTCCAGACAGCCTGAGCCACATATATATTTGCCTGTATCTGCTTAAATTTATACGATACAGAAAACAAGTATATTTTGTAGAAAATTCCGCTAAATGCATAGAGTCCTTTCTTATATTTAAACAATATTGTATTCAATTATATTTAAGAAGATATTCACTTTTCATGCATTGATTAAACTGTTACTTCCTTCAAATAATTATGCGACGAAGTGTGGTGTGTGGTGTAGGGCCACCTATAAAATACAATATCTACCGAGCTCAGATTATGTCTACTATTTCTTCTCGAATAATACAAAATAATACAAAATCTTGATTAAAATTCATCCATAATATTCCTAGTCTATATTCATATAACTTTTGAATTAGTATTCCACTACAAAATTCAAGATCGGTCCTAAAACATTTTCTCAACTACTAGGTACTAAATAATTTACGATAGAAAAAGTGTGGCACCTCAATCTACACACACATCTCGCTCAACTGTTAGGTACCTAAGTAGGTAGGTACTCCATAAACGTAAGTCCGCGCACCCACGACGTTGTGATGTTGATTGTAAGTTTTTGTGTAAGGTTATGTAATAAAACAATTCTATGATGACACTGTTTTTTATTTTATCCTCTACCTGATATAGATACTGTACAGTACATTACTTAGTATCCTGTAGGTAGTCTGTGCAGTACATACACCACACTCGAAAACTAAGAAATATTGATAAGATATTGCTCAAGGAGCTTATATTTTACCTATGATATTGCTGCTATTGTTGTTGTTTTTAAATTCTCATAAGGGAAGGCAAAAGCATCTAGCCCATAGATACAGCAGTCTTTCTTGAAGTTTGTATCAAAATATGGGTGTCACATATTTTAATGGGTCTAGTCTAGGGAGTGCTTGGCGAGAAATGTATGGCAACTGATGATATGAAAATTCCACCATGGTATTCTCAACATCATACACACCACAAAACATGTATTTCAATATCTCCTCTTATTTGATCAACACGAACGTGTGCATCAAAATAACACCAATTACGCTGTTACAACAGAGTTTAGAAGATGACTGCAGCTTAGATCATGTCTTTTAGATTTCAAAGGCACTAGCGCTGCAGGTTTTTTTTTTTTTTTTTTTTTTAATCACTAAAATGGTCAAAGTAAGTCTACTTCATGATAAATGTCACCAAAACACTTGCAATATCAGGGGGCCTATTTGCTAACTTTTTTTTGACACTTGAAAGTGATAATTACCGAGTGAATTACATATCCATTGCTGTTTTACACGAAAATCATAATACTTCTTGTGTAAAAGGTTAAGATGGCTGCTTAACACTAGACAGGCCGTCTGCCAACCACTTGACAAAAAAAACCTCTATAGAAAGTTTATTTCATTACCTAAGCGTACGTGGATGAAGATTTCTTCTACAATCTATATCAAATATTTGCATTGTAGTATAGCGCCAGCTATGAGGAGGCAGCCGAGTTATTTGGCCGCCACACCACTCCCCCTCTGAGACCAGAGGTCGATAATCTATTGTGTGCTCAGCAGTCTGTGCGTTAGAGCTTGCAAGTGCCAGGTGGCTGCAGGTGTCTAATAGTCTATGGTGAGTCGAGACAGGTGTGGGGTGAACGGTGCTGTAGTGGGTGTGCTCCTGTATGCGCAAGTCCAGATGTGGAGTTGACGGTGAGTCAGAGCTGCTGTGTGCAGGCTGACACGCAGAAGTAAATAGCCCCGACACTGATGCACCGGGGCTAGGTCGTGGGCTGCGATGACCAGGTCGGGATGATGCCGTCGAGTGTGCCGAAGAACTATGAAACGTCGTCATGATGCTGCAATGGAACTTTAAGGCATAAGGCGTGATGCTAACTCCAAGTTACCTTCTCAAAATTAGAGCTTGAGCGGACCGTCATGAGGAAGTCACTCCAAGTTAGCCTCTTAAAAGTAGATCGTCAGCTGACCGTCATGGGAAAATCGCTCCAAGTTAGCTTCTCAAAATTAGATCGTCAGCTGACCATCGTGGGAAAGTAATTCCACGTAAATTTCTTAAATTGGAGATTAAGCAGACCGTCATGCGGAAATCACTCCAAGTCAGCCTCTCAAAATTAGATCGTCGGCAGACCGTCATGACGAAGTCACTCCAAGTTAGCCTCTAAAAATCAGAACGTCGGCAGACGGTCATGGGGAAATCACTCCAAGTTAGCCTCTCAAAATTAGATCGTCCGCTGACCCTCATGGGGAAATCTCCAAGTTAGCCTCTCAAAATCAGATAGTCAGCTGATGTCGTGGTGAAGTCACTCCAAGTTAGCCTCTCAAAATGAGATCATTAGCTGACCTTCATGGGGAAGTCCCTCAAAGTTAGCCTCTCAAAATCAGATCGTCAGCTGACCGTCATGGGGAAGTCACTCCAAGTTAACCTCTCAAAATCAGATCGCCAGCTGACCGATATGGGGAAGTCACTCCAAATTAGCCTCTCAAAATTAGATCGTCCGCTGACCCTCATGGGGAAATCTCCAAGTTAGCCTCTCAAAATCAGATAGTCAGCTGATGTCGTGGTGAAGTCACTCCAAGTTAGCCTCTCAAAATGAGATCATTAGCTGACCTTCATGGGGAAGTCCCTCAAAGTTAACCTCTCAAAATGAGATCGTCGGCAGACCGTCATGGGGAAGTCCCGTAAAGTAAGCCTCTCAAAATCAGATCGTCAGCTGACCGTCATGGGGAAGTCACTCCAAGTTAGCCTCCCAAAATCAGATCGTCAGCTCACCCTCATTGGGAAGTTACTCCAAGTTAGCCTCTCAAAATGAGATCATCAGCTGACCTTCATGGGGAAGTCCCTCAAAGTTAGCCTCTCAAAATCAGATCGTCAGCTGACCCTCATGGGGAAGTCACTCCAAGTTAGCCTCTCAAAATGAGATCGTCGGCAGACCGTCATGGGGAAGTCCCTTAAAGTAAGCCTCTCAAAATCAGATCGTCAGCTGACCGTCATGGGGAAGTCACTCCAAGTTAGCCTCCCAAAATCAGATCGTCAGCTCACCCTCATTGGGAAGTTACTCCAAGTTAGCCTCTCAAAATGAGATCATCAGCTGACCTTCATGGGGAAGTCCCTCAAAGTTAGCCTCTCAAAATCAGATCGTCAGCTGACCGTCATGGGGAAGTCACTCTGTTGTAAAATAATTGTTGAAAAAGAGAAAATTAAAGAAAACGTCTGTTTACTGTTGGTATTTATTTTGAAGTAAATATGATAGCCAAAAAGAATTGTAACTTAAGTATTTTAAAATTGACACTAAAATAGATTATAAAAGAGTATATATTACAACATCCCCCCTTAATCTAACTTTAGGTACAAACTTAAGTCTCAAAAACCAAACACACAATTCACATAACTATCCCATAAAAAACATAAACAATAAGTAACCAACATTATAAATATCTATAAAATATATAGGTCAAGTAACTACAAAATATTAAGTTATACCCATGCAAGTTACACATTTATTATGAGCTATACGCCCTAATGGTTTCGTCATTACATCTGCAGGCATTTCTGTACTCTTAATAAACTTTAAACCTATAATATTTTCAGATACTTTTTCTCTTATAAAATGGTACTTAGTATCGATATGTTTTGTTCTGTTATGATAAACAGGATTGTTCGCTATACTTTGAGCACTTTGACTATCAGTATATATAGTTATACAGTTAGGTTTATGACCACATACCTCAGATATAAAGCGTCTTAAATATACAGCTTCCTTAGCAGCGTCTGTGAGAGCCATGTATTCTGCTTCTGCTGACGACAGTGCAACAGTCGGCTGTTTTTTAGAAGCCCAGGATACTGGTCCATTTGCTAACTGGAAGTGATATCCCGTATATGAACGTCGGTCCATTTTACAGTTTGCCCAATCTGCATCTGTATATCCGACAAGAGGCTTATCAGACTTCCTATAAGTAATAGAATAATCAATAGTTTCCTTCAGATATTGAAGAACTCGCTTTGCGGCGATCCAATGAGTCTTAGTATAACAGGTATTGAATTGACTCAAGTAACTAGTCGCAAAGGCAATGTCTGGCCTTGTATTTACAGCCAAGAACATTAAACAACCAATCAAACTCTGGTAAGGATACATTTCATTAGATTGCTTACCGTCTTTGTCTTCATCTTCTAATTTATTATTTGACAAAGGTGTACTAAATCCTTTACATTGTTCCATTTTGAACTTTTTCAGTAGATTCAAAATGTACGTTTTTTGGTTTATTCGTATTTCATCTTCATTTTGAAAAACATTAATTCCCAAGTAATAACTTAAATTTCCTAAATCTTTTATTGTGAAATATTTTTGTAAGTCATTTTTGACAATGTCAAAATGAATATCTTTTTCATAAAATGCTATTATGTCATCTACGTAGAAAGCTAAGATGACAAGGTCTGAACCAAAAAGTTTTATGAACACACAAGGCTCCGATGGTATTTTAGTGAAACCCAGTTTAATTAACGTTTCACTTAGCTTATTATACCAACACCTAGGTGCCTGCTTAAGTCCATAGAGAGACTTTTGCAACAAACAAACTTTGTTTTCTTGCCCTTTTACTGCAAATCCTTGTGGCTGATGCATGTATACTTCCTCGGATAGATCTCCATTGAGGAATGCAGTCTCCACATCCAAGTGTCTCATCTTGAGACCAAGATTTGTCGCAAGTGCCATAAGTGTCCGTAAAGATGAATGTCGAACAACAGGAGCAAACGTGTCTTTGTAGTCGATACCTTCGACCTGACTATAGCCTTTTATTACAAGTCGTGCTTTGTATTTGACTACATTACCATGTGCATCCATCTTCACCTTATACACCCATTTACTTTGTATTACCTTCTTATCAGGTTTGTCTACTAACCTCCACGTTTTCAATTTTATCAGAGACTGATACTCACTTTGCATCGCAACCTGCCACTTACAAGAATCATCAGAATTCATCGCCTCAAAATAGCTTGTAGGTTCTGAGTATTCTGTGTCTAAGATATTATAAGAAAAATAATCGGGTGGTTTTCGAACTCTTGAAGGATACCTTTGCCCTTCTTCTGATAATGGCAAATTGAGTGGAGTATCTACAACATCTTCCCCCCTTAGTGGACATACCGTAGATGGATCACTGTTGTCTGGAGCTTCAAAATCAGTTGAAGTCCCAGGCAAAGGACTATTCACTTCCCTATTGACAATGTCAGGGTCTTCAGTAACAATCGGAAGTTGTTCATCCCTTGACAATTGCAAAGTAGGTCCGAGGTGAATATTATTTTCATGTCCTTCACTAGACTTCAAAGGAGTGAAGCAATCCTCAAAGAAAGTGACATCTCTAGCCTTAACTAATTTCTTGGGGTACCTAGCATCTCTAAAATAATAACTATTTACATCTTGACAATAACCTACAAATATACATTCTTGTGCTTTCACGTCAAACTTTGTCCTATGACAAGAAGGTGTATGCACTAAAGCTCGACATCCGAATACTTTTAAATGTGTCAGATTAGGCTTAGTGCCATACCGTTTTTCGAAAGGTGTTAGCGAACGACCTAAAGCACGGTGAGGTGACTTATTTTTTAAATATACAGCAGTTTCAACAGCATCTTGCCAATAAGAAAAAGGCAGTGCACTGCTTGCTAACATGGAACGCGACTTTTCCACAATAGAGCGTATAGTACGTTCGGCTACTCCATTTGACTGCGGAGAATAAGGTACCGTCGTTTGATGTACTATACCGTGGGAAGAGAAATAATTTGTTAATTCTTGATTAACAAACTCTGTTCCGTTGTCAGTCCTCACGGTTTTTAATTTAGCCCCAGTCTGACGTTCGACTAATAAATGAAAGTGTTTAAACTTTTCTTTCACATCTGCTTTCGATGACAGGAAATAAACAAATATTTTACGCGAAAAATCGTCAACTAAAACTAAGCAATATTTACTGCCTTGGAACGAAGTTGTATTCGTCGGTCCAAATAAATCGCAGTGTATCAGCTCTAGTAAAGAAGATGCCTTATCATACTAGTCTAAGATCCGAACCTAAATCGACCTTCACCGAGCTGATAATAGAATGAAACATATTTGATTATTAATTTAGTATATTAGAAAATATATTAAAAATGGGTTGTCTAAAACAATCCTGGACAGACTATTTTTAATTATTTTTTGAAAAATGATTTTTAATAAAATATTGCAACATCAAGATAATAAGAAAATTTTGTCCTGACTGATAGTAGAAACCGTATAGAATGTGCAGCCATTGGGTTGTCTATTATTTACCTGCGCGAACTACTGGGTTGTCAGGTATGAACAGGTATGTCGATATCAGTTACTTTCACTCGATTGGATAATAGAAAAAATTTTATATCATCATAAGCGCTGTTTTATTGCGAATACGTTGATATAGGGTTGTCTGCCAAAAATTTGGTCCTAGTAAGGGTTTGCGAATTTTAAAGATTTAAATTTTAACGCGCGTGGACATGTGTGACAGAGAGATCCGAGGTAAGCATACTGTGTAATAATAAAGGACACAACATTATAGTCGCCTGTGTCGGCTCCAGAATTCTAATAAAAGCTTCCGATACTGATGTTCTCGTAATTTGACTCGGAAATATGCACAAACTGTCGGAGTCTACAATTTTTCTAGCTACTTCAGCGACTAAGAAGCAATCGAACCACCTCGATTGCATAAACTGCATCGATTTAGCATTAAAGTTGGGACCCAAATTATGTAAAAGTCTACCTGCTTTTCATGCATTCACAGGTTGTGATTACACTGCGGCATTTTATAATAAAGGAAAAGTCAGACCATTTAAAATATTTTCTAAAAGTGAGAAGTATCAAACTATTTTTGCGTCATTAACTGACGAAGCTGATATTTTCATCAATGAAAAAATGAATGCGGTTCAAGAGTTTACAGCAAAAATGTATGGCGTGAATCACTGCCAATCAGTTAATGATGCGAGAATTCTTATTTTTATGAAGAAGTACGGCGCAAAAGAAGACAGCGAACAATTTTTAAAGAAGATTAAAAGTTTTGACTCCAACTTTATACCGCCATGTTGGATTTCCCTACTACAAAAAAATTTAAGAACAATATATGTAAATTCTATGTGGCTTAATGCAACTAATTCTATATGTGCAAAGTCAAACCCTGAAAACTATGGTTGGCATTTGGATGATTTTTTAAAACCAACAGGTTTTATCGGAGATCAAACTCCTTTGAAAATCCAGGACGTTGTTGAAATGGAAGAAAATGAAAAGGAATCTAATGAATTAGAAGAATTCGAGAATCAGAATAATACTTCTGACGAATCAGATATTGAATAAAAAATATTTGTTAGAATTTATTTTCCATTAATATTATTTTTGTATTTATGCTGTTCTGTAATAAAATTTTTAAACGTAATACAAAATGTTTAGGCTATCTTTTTTGTTATTTTTTAAATTGAATTTTCGGCTGTCCACTTTGTTTTTTTTTTATTTTTTTCCAAAAAGAGCAAAAAACTGTCAAAGTAAGTAATGGATGTGTTTATTATTTACGTTATCATATTTTGAGTTACAAAAAATTTTGAGTTATATATATTTATTTATTTATTTAATTGATAACATATTGTTTTATATTTTAGTATTATATAAAATATATTTCATTAGTATGCAATTAATTAATTATTTTTGTTGCAACTCAAATGTCAGTTGCTCCAAAATAACGGGCAGGGTTTACTAAATGGGTAGTACCGGTACCTCTACCCTCCATAGTTGACATACTGAGCATGCGCATTTTCTAATATTCAAGGGTCCCATCACAGGCGACTATAATGTTGTGTCCTTTATTATTACACAGTATACTTACCTCGGATCTCTCTGTCACACATGTCCACGCGCGTTAAAATTTAAATCTTTAAAATTCGCAAACCCTTACTTGGACCAAATTTTTGGCAGACAACCCTATATCAACGTATTCGCAATAAAACAGCGCTTATGATGATATAATTTTTTTTCTATTATCCAATCGAGTGAAAGTAACTGATATCGACATACCTGTTCATACCTGACAACCCAGTAGTTCGCACAGGTAAATAATAGACAACCCAATGGCTGCACATTCTATACGGTTTCTACTATCAGTCAGGACAAAATTTTCTTATTATCTTGATGTTGCAATATTTTATTAAAAATCATTCTTCAAAAAATAATTAAAAATAGTCTGTCCAGGATTTTTTTAGACAACCCATTTTTAATATATTTTCTAATATACTAAATTAATAATAAAATATGTTTCATTCTATTATCAGCTCGGTGAAGGTCGATTTAGGTTCGGATCTTCTACTATACACAATCTTCTTGAAAGGTTTTCGCGATTGTTTACCTTCCACACAAGCTATACAATTATTTCTATCTACAGTCTTATAATCAATACCTACATTACTATTTTTTAATATATCCATACCAATTCTGCATAGGTGTCCTAAGCGCCTGTGCCACAATTCATATTTGGATATAGTTTCAACCGCACACGAATCGTACACAGTATTGCAAGGGGAATTTACAGTACAGTTTAATTTGTACAGCCCTCTGCTAACTGAACCGCTCAAAACAGATTCTCCTGTAAAAGAAAAAGTATCGCTTCTAAAAAGATTACAACCATTCTTATCAAACAAAATAGAGAATCCTTTCTCGACACATTTATGTACAGATAAAAGATTAGTTTTTAACTTAGGGATATATATAACATTATTAATACTATTTACATTTGATGAAGTAGCTATAGAAATGTCACCGAAACCAACACAACTAACTCTTTCTCCGTTAGCAACAGTAACACTTACAGAGTCTTTCGGCTTATAGGTCGTAAACCAGTCCTTCCTAAAAGTCATATGTTGTGAAGCGCCAGAGTCAATAATCCAGTGGTCCACAGAATCGCCATCATTTACGCCAAGTGCTTGCTGTGACGTTGACTCCTTTGACTTTTTCAAATTTCTCAACGGACAATCTGGCCTTTTGTGTCCTGGCTCTTTACAATCATAACATACTATTGGCTTTTTCTTTTTCGGTTTATTACGACGGCTTCCATCAGACCGTAAAGCGGTTCCATCAGTTTTTGAAAACTGACCTTTTGACATTTCATTTAGAAGTTTTTCTTTCACCAAATCTGTAGTAATTTCGACATTACTATTTTCCAAAGCCATAACGAGTGGATCAAATTTTGGGGTTAAGCCTCCTAATAAGATTGCAGCTAATGATGAATCTTCAATTATTTTCCCTATGTCAGCTAAACTTTGAGCAGTACTCATAACCGAATGAATATATTTCTCAATATCATCATGATCATCAAGACATAGTCTATATAGCCTGCGCTCTAAAGCTAACTTGCGTCCCATTCCTCTATCCTCGTAAGCCTTTTGTAAAGCTAACCAAGCTTCTGATGCTGTCTCAGCATTGGTTACATGTATGATAGCAGAATCATCTACCGTCATGCAAATTGAAGTAAGTGCCTTCCTATCTTTTCTTGTTTTAAGAGGATCGGGTGTGGTATCTCCAGTAGGATAACCGTCGACTGCTTCCCATAAGTCCTCATGTAGTAAATAATTACGCATTCTAAACTTCCATCTACTGTAGTCATCTCTATTGCGTAAAATTATAGAAGGCAAATTATTAGAATGATTTTCTCTTACCATATAGTCGCCTCGTGACATTTGGTACAACGAAAAATTACCACCGACTTCAAAAATATCACCACACAATTTCCAGATATTAATGTTTACTTTAATCCACTTTAGAACCCTCGTGCTGATAACGATTGTTGTAAAATAATTGTTGAAAAAGAGAAAATTAAAGAAAACGTCTGTTTACTGTTGGTATTTATTTTGAAGTAAATATGATAGCCAAAAAGAATTGTAACTTAAGTATTTTAAAATTGACACTAAAATAGATTATAAAAGAGTATATATTACAACACACTCCAAGTTAGCCTCTCAAAATAAGATCGTCGGCAGACCGTCATGGGGAAGTCCCTTAAAGTAAGCCTCTCAAAATCAGATCGTCAGCTGACCGTCATGGGGAAGTCACTCCAAGTTAGCCTCCCAAAATCAGATCGTCAGCTCACCCTCATTGGGAAGTTACTCCAAGTTAGCCTCTCAAAATGAGATCATCAGCTGACCTTCATGGGGAAGTCCCTCAAAGTTAGCCTCTCAAAATCAGATCGTCAGCTGACCGTCATGGGGAAGTCACTCCAAGTTAGCCTCTCAAAATAAGATCGTCGGCAGACCGTCATGGGGAAGTCCCTTAAAGTAAGCCTCTCAAAATCAGATCGTCAGCTGACTGTCATGGGGAAGTCACTCCAAGTTAGCCTCCCAAAATCAGATCGTCAGCTCACCCTCATTGGGAAGTCCCTCAAAGTTAGCCTCTCAAAATCAGATCGTCAGCTGACCGTCATGGGGAAGTCCCTCAAAGTTAGCCTCTCAAAATCAGATCGTCAGCTGACCGTCATGGGGAAGTCACTCCAAGTTAGCCTCTCAAAATAAGATCGTCGGCAGACCGTCACGGGGAAGTCCCTTAAAGTAAGCCTCTCAAAATCAGATCGTCAGCTGACCGTCATAGGGAAGTCACTCCAAGTTAGCCTCCCAAAATCAGATCGTCAGCTCACCCTCATTGGGAAGTTACTCCAAGTTAGCCTCTCAAAATAAGATCGTCGGCAGACCATCATGGGGAAGTCCCTTAAAGTAAGCCTCTCAAAATCAGATCGTCAGCTGACCGTCATGGGGAAGTCACTCCAAGTTAGCCTCCCAAAATCAGATCGTCAGCTCACCCTCATTGGGAAGTTACTCCAAGTTAGCCTCTCAAAATGAGATCATCAGCTGACCTTCATGGGGAAGTCCCTCAAAGTTAGCCTCTCAAAATCAGATCGTCAGCTGACCGTCATGGGGAAGTCACTCCAAGTTAGCCTCTCAAAATAAGATCGTCGGCAGACCGTCACGGGGAAGTCCCTTAAAGTAAGCCTCTCAAAATCAGATCGTCAGCTGACCGTCATGAGGAAGTCACTCCAAGTTAGCCTCCCAAAATCAGATCGTCAGCTCACCCTCATTGGGAAGTTACTCCAAGTTAGCCTCTCAAAATAAGATCGTCGGCAGACCGTCATGGGGAAGTCCCTTAAAGTAAGCCTCTCAAAATCAGATCGTCAGCTGACCGTCATGGGGAAGTCACTCCAAGTTAGCCTCCCAAAATCAGATCGTCAGCTCACCCTCATTGGGAAGTTACTCCAAGTTAGCCTCTCAAAATGAGATCATCAGCTGACCTTCATGGGGAAGTCCCTCAAAGTTAGCCTCTCAAAATCAGATCGTCAGCTGACCGTCATGGGGAAGTCACTCCAAGTTAGCCTCTCAAAATAAGATCGTCGGCAGACCGTCATGGGGAAGTCCCTTAAAGTAAGCCTCTCAAAATCAGATCGTCAGCTGACCGTCATGGGGAAGTCACTCCAAGTTAGCCTCCCAAAATCAGATCGTCAGCTCACCCTCATTGGGAAGTTACTCCAAGTTAGCCTCTCAAAATGAGATCATCAGCTGACCTTCATGGGGAAGTCCCTCAAAGTTAGCCTCTCAAAATCAGATCGTCAGCTGACCGTCATGGGGAAGTCACTCCAAGTTAGCCTCTCAAAATAAGATCGTCGGCAGACCGTCACGGGGAAGTCCCTTAAAGTAAGCCTCTCAAAATCAGATCGTCAGCTGACCGTCATGGGGAAGTCACTCCAAGTTAGCCTCCCAAAATCAGATCGTCAGCTCACCCTCATTGGGAAGTTACTCCAAGTTAGCCTCTCAAAATGAGATCATCAGCTGACCTTCATGGGGAAGTCCCTCAAAGTTAGCCTCTCAAAATCAGATCGTCAGCTGACCGTCATGGGGAAGTCACTCCAAGTTAGCCTCTCAAAATAAGATCGTCGGCAGACCGTCACGGGGAAGTCCCTTAAAGTAAGCCTCTCAAAATCAGATCGTCAGCTGACCGTCATGGGGAAGTCACTCCAAGTTAGCCTCCCAAAATCAGATCGTCAGCTCACCCTCATTGGGAAGTTACTCCAAGTTAGCCTCTCAAAATGAGATCATCAGCTGACCTTCATGGGGAAGTCCCTATAATACACTTCCACGTATCATTGAGAACTTGTGTTATGGTTACTAGATAGCGAACATTTTTTTAATATAGATAATATATTTT
Organism: Elophila nymphaeata; assembly: GCA_955850985.1. NCBI lineage: Eukaryota > Metazoa > Arthropoda > Insecta > Lepidoptera > Crambidae > Elophila > Elophila nymphaeata. The sequence continues at coordinate 13,892,596 of OY039092.1, forward strand.
AGATTGTGGAGTCAGGTGGAATTGGCCAGATCATGAAATGTTTGGGCATATCGTCTACCTACCGATCACACAGATACGTAGACTATACTCTCCCACAAATATTCCACTCTGCTTGGTCATAAAAAAATAACCTTGAACCTAATGATCACTCCTAACCACTAACAATTTTAGATAATGGGCTACTCGGCCAGTGGTCGAGATTTTTATGGTCCAGTAGCATTTCATGATATGCCGCACATTTCATGATACGATCGGGCCACGACATATGCACGAGCTATATTATTCTAAAGTTTCATTAAAATCCATTCAGTAATTTTTGCGTGAAAGAATAACAAGAACACATCCATCCATACAAAGTTTCGCGTTTATAATGTTAGTAGGATTCACGATGTCCGTCCATCAACATAACAATACCATACATGTCAATTTTGGATTGTAATTTGTTGATTGATCTTAAAATTCATCGTTTGCATTAATTCATTCAGTTTGTAGGTACTTACTAACTGTGTCCACGACTTTGTTCGCGTGTTATGATATTATAATATAGCCTAAAGCCATCCTTGATAAATGGACTATCCAACACAAAAATAAATTTTCAATTTGAATCAGTAGTTCCCGAGAATAGCGCGTTCTAACAAACAAACTTTTCAGCTTTATAATATTACTAGCTTTTGCTCGCGACTTCGTCCCCGTGTGATTAATATTTGAAAAATCCTTAAATACGCCATTCTTATTTTTTTACCGAAAAGTCATACACCAATTGTTATGTATTTTACTATAAAAATTACAGATTTCCCTTAGTGATTGAATTTCGAGAAATCATAAAATACACCTCTCCTAATTTTAAACGAAAAAGCCATATACTAATTTGTATGGATTTCACTATAAAAATGACGGACTTCCTATGCAAACTTTCATCCCCTATTTCATCCCCTTAGGGGTTAAATTTCGAGAAATTCTAAAATACGTCATTTATAATTTGTAACTTAAAAGCCATACTAATTTGTATAGATTTTACTATAAAAATGACAGATTTCCCATACAAACCTTCATCCCCTATTTCATTCCTTTAGGGGTTAAATTTTGAGAAATCCTTAAAACCCCTTTGAATTTTTCAAGTAGGCCTTCAGGGCCAAATTTTAAACTATAAAGAATATCAAAAATTTTTCTTCATATCAAGAATTTCAAAAATCTAAAATCGAACGCAATGACTTTGAAAAATAAAACACAGACTGTATTATTCTTTCTGTGTTTTGTGGTATTATTACACTATTCGATAGTGTTGGTATTAAGGATCGATTTCTGGGAAGTAATGATAGACGGGAAATTAATGGAAAATGTTGAATTTTAATAAAATATTTCTTTCTCCACCTTGGTTGAAGCGATAATCAAAAAGCGATGATCATTATTTTTTTCAAAAATCTAATGATGCATTTTTTGTTTTCATCAAAATCGGGCTCGCGACTCCTTTGAGCATTTTTCGATATTCCTTATAGTTTAGGATTTGGCTCTGAAAGCCCACACACCAAAAATTCACCCCGTATAACAGGGTATATAACATGATTGTGATATTAAGTACTTTTTTAAATTAGTCATGAACAATTGTTGTCAATTCATTTATTTAACTATTGTTTCAAAGTACCTTGGACTTTGCATAAACCGTCAGCTGTTTATCACATTCCATATCGCAAGTCTATTTGTGATATCTCCGATGTTCGATGTTGCTAAATACGTATCACTGTAATCAGGACTGGTTAATTATATGACCGTGCTGTAGTCGAGTACTTATGAATAACAGTGTAAGTACATTACGGCATTTTGAATGTTATTATGCTAGCGGCACGTCCCGGCTTCGCACGGATCGAGAATTATTTTTTTAATATTTTGGGACAAACTTAGAGTAAATATATTTACAAGCAGAATTTATGTTTTTATTAAAAAAAAAACATATTTTTATCCCCTATATCTACACATAATTATATCCAATAGCTTTTACCCGCAATTTCCTCCGCTTGAAATAGTTACTTTGGGCAGAATTTTTGGGACTTAGTTTGGACTTCATACGAACTTTCATCCCCGTACGGGCAAAAATTTCAAAACCGCTAAAAGAAATATTTATTTCTTACCTAAATTCAAAGGTTTATCTTCTATATTGACGAAGTCCCATACAAACTTTCATCCTTTATTTCAACCCCTTCATGCCCTTTTTTCCAAAAAAAAAGGGCATACTGTTTTGTACCAAATATCATAAAAATCAGAAACGTGAGAGCGTAAATTAGTTAAATAAAATAAAACCGCCATCAAAATCAAAAACGGAGAAATATTTACTTTTATAAAAATCTTTTTTAAATAAAAAAGACAACGTTTGGTTATTCTATGTATTAAGGTTGGCACCAACCTCAAAAAAAAACAAATTTTTATAAACAAAATTTTTATCTCTCCGTTTTTAGTTTTGAAGGCGGTTTTATTTTTATTTAATAATATTTTTTTTGCTTTTTAGTGTTCTTAATACCTATATGAAGTAATAAGTATAGTTGGATAGATATAAAAATCGGTTCACAATTCAAAGTTCTTATTAATACGTTCAATTTTAAGTACACTTGACATTGGCGAAAGAAATGAGTAATCTTTATGTGTCGCGAACGCCTCCAGTTATAAAATATTTTTAGCAAAAAAATAGGACAACCGACTTCAATGCGTACAAATTTAAACTAAAAAGTAAGAAATAAATAATATTTTTATGAAGTAGTTGAAAAGAGCGTCATAGAAAACTAAGGAAAGTATTGATACACATTTATAATTCTTTGTTTATAATTCATACTCCGATATATTTGGAGCCGGTGCCAGCTAGCCAAGGAGGATAGTGTTTCCAATTTTCGAACTTCACGGAGCGGCGGATTATTTCTTATCTTCATCATTCATTATTATGTATAGTTAATGGATTAATCAAGCTCGTATCTATTAGGTAAGTTTATTTTGCTTAGGCTGGCACCGACTCCAAATATATCGGAGTATGAATTATAAATAAAGAATTATAAATGTGTATCAATACTTTCCTTAGTTTTCTATGACGCTCTTTTCAACTACTTCATAAAAATATTATTTATTTCTTACTTTTTAGTTTAAATTTGTACGCATTGAAGTCGGTTGTCCTATTTTTTTGCTAAAAATATTTTATTTTATTATTTTTAGTGGAAATAAAGTATATTTTATTGAAAACGGATAGGCCTACTAGGCGCCCATTAAAACTTAATGGAAACTTTAACTAAAACGTTTTTTTTGTTATTACTGATTTGTTCAAAAAGGATCGAATTTATATCGATACAATTTATACGGGCCATCTCTGATCTTGACGTACCTAAAAAAGAATCATTAAAATCCGAGTCGTAATACTCATAATTGACGAAGTAATCAGGTAACAAACACAAAAAAACAGTCGGATAGAGAACTTCCTCTTTTTTTTAAGTCGGTTAACAAATAATATCACGTCTCAGACCTATAGCTCATTGCAAATGCCTGCCATTCATTCAAAATGAATGGTAAGTTAATGAACTATGAACCTAGTTATTTAACTTAAGTTCATAAAATAATTTGTCATAGTTTATGTGTTGACTATTGGACCTACTAACCAAAATTTCACTATTGCATATTAAATAATAGCAAGTTCAAAAAAAATTACTTTATTTTTGTGTTCGTGGACGATATTATTATTTCATCCCCAATGAAATATCATTTTAACAAAAAAGTACTGAACCAATTTCGGTATAATTTATACGGGACCACCTTTGGAGTATGTCCGTCCTAACGAAAAAAGAATCTTCAAAATCGATTCATAATTGACGGAGTAATCGCGGAACATACATACAAAAAAAAAAAAAAAAAAAAACATACAGTCGAATAGAGAACCTCCTCCTTTTTTGAAGTCGGTTGAAAAGAAGAAGACAGGATTTTAGTCGTTATTTTCATAATAACAAAAATCCTCAATTTTCAGAAAACTACTTATTTCGAGAATTAAGACAGAGAAACTAAAAGGTTGTCCAACAAAGGTTGACCACCTTTTAGTTTGTAAAACTTTTATTTTTACCTTTTACTGCCATGAGAAAGAATGAAACGCGTGTCACTAGAAGAGTGACGACTTTGAATGTTGAAGGGTTGACCAGAATAGAAAGTCCACAGAAGAATTGGACGGATGAAACAAAATGCCAGAGTAAGAGAATGACATATTGCACTGTAGGAAGAATAACGTTAGTGGACTACGCCTGAGGGCTGCGCCTGCGTTTCTCCCCGTGCATAAATAAAATAATCAACTTTGATTATGACGCAAAATAGCCCATTGTTTTCAACAATAAAATTTCGACAAGTGTCCGACTCAATAATAACGTTACTTTAAGCGTAAATCAGAACAAGTAATTAATTAAGCGATTAGATTAGATTGCGACACGGATTTGATCGTCACCGCTACAACGGTGGCTACGTGAGCAACAAACACGAGCACTCGACTCCTCTGACACACTAATCTAAATCATTTTAAAAACGTAACCAGTTACAATAATTTCGAATTTATAGTATGAAGATCTTATTTAACTAACTCACGACTTCTTCCAAATGGAGATTTGTTTAAATCAAATATCCTACTAGCTTTTGCCCGCGACTACTTCCGCGTGGAAAAGTTACTTTGGCTAGTAAGTATTTTATTTTTAACCGACTTCAAACAAAAAAAGGAGGAGGTTCTCTATTCGACTGTATGTTTTTTTTTTGTATGTATGTTCCGCGATTACTCTGTCAATAATGAATCGATTTTGATGATTCTTTTTTCGTTAGGAAGGTCATACTTCAAAGGTGGTCCCTTATAAATTATACCGAAATTGGTTGAGTACTTTTTTGTTGAAATGATAATTTCATTGGGGATGAAGCAATGATATCGTCCACGAACACAAAAATAATGACAAATTTTTTTTGAACTTGCTATTACCTGAAAAAAGAAAAATGCACTGAAAAAAATCGACTTGCCTCAGGCGGGACTCGAACCCGCACCTTCCACAATCCGGGTGGACGCGTTGACCAATTTCGCCACCGAGGCACTGCTTTTCGCTGTCGAAATTTGTCAGTGCTTGGTGCTTATGTTTTTATGGTAAACATCGTTTCATCAAATCTTTGAAATTTGCACTTCCAAGACCGGAACGAAATATTTTTGCAAATATTTGACGCCCAGCTAAGATGAAACTACCTTACATTATGGAATAATTTTATTTTTGCGTTTACAAACGCGTAAATATAATACTAGAAAAATGCACTGAAAAAAAATCGACTTGCCTCAGGCGGGACTCGAACCCGCACCTTCCACTTTATATTTACGCGTTTGTAAACGCAAAAATAAAATTATTCCATAATGTAAGGTAGTTTCATCTTAGCTGGGCGTCAAATATTTGCAAAAATATTTCGTTCGGGTCTTGGAAGTGCAAATTTCAAAGATTTGATGAAACGATGTTTACCATAAAAACATAAGCACCAAGCACTGACAAATTTCGACAGCGAAAAGCAGTGCCTCGGTGGCGAAATTGGTCAACGCGTCCACCCGGATTGTGGAAGGTGCGGGTTCGAGTCCCGCCTGAGGCAAGTCGATTTTTTTCAGTGCATTTTTCTAGTATTATATTTACGCGTTTGTAAACGCAAAAATAAAATTATTCCATAATTGCTATTACCTAATATGCAATAGTGAAATTTTGGTGAGTAGGTCCAATCACAGATAATATAATACTATAGTCAACACATAAACTATGACAAATTATTTTATGAACTTAAGTTAAATAACTAGTTTCTCTTCAAGTTTCATAGTTCATTAACTTACCATTAAAACTATACCATTCATTCTGAATGAATGGTAGGCATTTGTAAATGAGCTATAGGTCTGAGACGTGATATTATTTGTTAACCGACTTTAAAAAAAGAGGAAGTTCTCTATTCGACTGTTTTTTTTGTGTTTGTTACCTGATACTCCGTCAATTATGAGTATTACGACTCGATTTAAGTGATTCTTTTTTTAGGTACTTCAAGATCAGAGATTGCCCATATAAATTGTATCGATATAAATTCGACCCTTTATGAACAAATCATTAATAACAAAAAAAAATCATATCAATCATTATACATATAAACCTTCCTTAAGAATCACTCTATCTATAAAAAAAACTATATTTGGAGTCGGTGCCAGCCTAAGCAAAATAAACTTACCTAATAGATACGAACTTGATTAATCCATTAACTATACATAATAATGAATGCATAATAAAGATGAGAAATAATCCGCCGCTCTATGAAGTTCGAAAATTGCAAACACTATCCTCCTTGGCTAGCTGGCACCGGCTCCAAATATATCGGAGTATGAATTATAAATAAAGAATTATAAATGTGTATCAATACTTTCCTTGGTTTTCTATGACGCTCTTTTCAACTACTTCATAAAAATATTATTTATTGCTTACTTTTTAGTTTAAATTTGTACGCATTGAAGTCGGTTTTCCTATTTTTTTGCTAAAAATATTTTATTTTAGGTTACTTATTTTACAAAAAAATACACATACAAACTGCTGCAGATTACTGTAAATAACTTATTTAATGCATTTTTATGAACAACGTTGTTTTTTCCATCCTTTGCCAACTTCCATATATGACCTATCACTATTTTATACCCACACGTGTATCAAAATTTCAAAAATGTTACTTTCTTTTGATATACAGAGTGTAAAAGACATGAACAGTCAAACGAGAACCATGTATTCTGCTCACCACCATAACATTTTTTTTCCTTTAGACTATACCTGGGAAATTGATAGTTACGATTTTATTGAAGGTCAAAGTCATAATTTTTTTTTTTATTTTTTTATGAAAACGTATTCTATACGTTATTTCTAAATAATTGTCCAAAGAAACATTATCATTTTTTTTAGTATTTCATAACAAAAAATGGCTTCAAAACGTTAGCGTTCAATGTAGCTCACTCGATAGTGTCCGTGCACTAACGAACGGGGCCGCCGTCTGGCAAAATTATCGCGGTTTTGCGAGTTGCGTGCGAGTTGAGCACTTTACATTGCGCGGTACAATTTGCAATTTTTTTTAAGACCAAAAAATAAAAATCATTTCCCAGCAATATTTTTTTTGAAATATGTCTTATTTTGATGTATAGAATACATGGTTCTCGTTTGACTGTTCATGTCTTTTACACCCAGTATATTATATTTATATTTATATTATTTTATTTAATGTAATATTTAATTGCTTGTTTCCCGAATAAAAAAATATTTTTAGCGAAAAAATAGGACAACCGACTTCAATGCGTACAAATTTTAACTAAAAAAAGTAAGAAATAAATAATATTTTTATGAAGTAGTTGAAAAGAGCGTCAAAGAAAACCAAGGAAAGTATTGATACACATTTATAATTCTTTATTTAGAATTCATACTCCGATATATTTGGAGCCGGTGCCAGCTAGCCAAGGAGGATAGTGTTTCCAATTTTCGAACTTCACGGAGCGGCGGATTATTTCTTATCTTCATCATTCATTATTATGTATAGTTAATGGATTAATCAAGCTCGTATCTATTAGGTAAGTTTATTTTGCTTAGGCTGGCACCGACTCCAAATATATCGGAGTATGAATTATAAATAAAGAATTATAAATGTGTATCAATACTTTCCTTGGTTTTCTTTGACGCTCTTTTCAACTACTTCATAAAAATATTATTTATTTCTTACTTTTTTTAGTTAAAATTTGTACGCATTGAAGTCGGTTGTCCTATTTTTTCGCTAAAAATATTTTATTTTATTATTTTTAGTGTAAATAAAGTATATTTTATTGAAAACGGATAGGCCTACTAGGCGCTCATTAAAACTTAATGGAAACTTTAACTAAAACGTTTTTTTTGTTATTACTGATTTGTTCAAAAAGGATCGAATTTATATCGATTCAATTTATACGGGCCATCTCTGATCGTGACGTACCTAAAAAAGAATCATTAAAATCCGAGTCGTAATACTCATAATTGACGAAGTAATCAGGTAACAAACACAAAAAAACAGTCGGATAGAGAACTTCCTCTTTTTTTTAAGTCGGTTAACAAATAATATCACGTCTCAGACCTATAGCTCATTACAAAATTCATTTTGAATGAATGGTAAGTTAATGAACTATGAACCTAGTGTGAACTGAGGCGGAGGAATGATACTCTCGAGACTAGGGTAGAGCGATGTATTTGCAAATAAAGCTAAAAAACACACATACTTCTGAAAACGTAACAAAAACCATACAAGTCCAATCAACAATAAAAAAACATAAACGTTGCTAGGCACTGACACTTGATTATACATTTTTTTTTACTACTAACCAAAAACTATCTTTGGAGGCCACATTCGACATCCTCCGGCCGGAAAAAAAACTAAAAACTAGAATACTCTCATTATTTGCCACAGATTCCTATTTACACTATGAGGGACCGATAATCTCTAACGGAAAAAGTCGTTGAATAGGCCTAACTAACGCTCCTTTGTTTGTACGCACTCTAGCTACCCTAATTCTACCATCTCTCCCAGGTATTAATTCCAAAATGACCGCCAAGGGCCAGTGAAGGCGTTTGTCTAAATCATTACCGACTAACACTACTTCTCCCACCTTCGGTTGCCTATAATTACCTGTACCGCTCTTACTGCGTTGCGAAAGAAAACCTAAATACTCTACCCTAAAACGCTTAACTAAATCTAACCTAAGTCTTCTTAAATGCCGATATTGGCGACCCAACTTTTCCGCTGTTACCTCTACGTCTTCATAGAGTGCAACAGGGCCTTCCTTGTTGCGCATCGTCAAAAACATCGACGGAGTCAAAGGTCCAGGCTCAGTCGCATCGTCCGACATATACGTTATGGGCCTCGAATTGACGACGGATTCGCACTCGTATAGAACTGTCTGAAGTTCTATATAATCGAGGCATGCATTCCGCAAAACCCTCTTTAGAACGCCCTTTACAACTCCAACCAACCTTTCGAAGAAACCCCCCCACCACGCGGCGCTAGGGGGGTTGAATCGCCATTCTGTTTTTAATAGCTTACTTGCCATTGTAAAATTCGTAGCGTTGTCACTGTAAATGATTTTTGGATCACCCCTCCGCGCCACAAAACGGCGAAATGCCAGAAGGAATTGCTCTGCTGACAGCGACAACACTAATTCTAGATGAACGGCTCTATATACTGCACACGTGAATAGGCAAATCCAGGCTTTTCGTTTTTCTTTCAGAAAAAGAGGTCCAGCATAGTCTACTCCAATAACTTCAAAGATACTCACTGACGTGTTTACTCTATTTTCAGGTAAAGTTGGCGTCGATTCCTCAAAATTCTTGGCACTGTGTCTCCTACATACTGTACACTTGTTAATCACACTACGCACTGCCCTTCTACCCTTCAAAATCCAATATTTTTCTCTCAGCATGTTCAAAAGAGTCTGAACCCCAGCATGCAAGTGCCGCTTGTGCTCAAATTCTATCAATCGTGTAACCAAAAAATGATCCGAATGCAAAATAATAGGACACCGAAACGAATAATTGTCACACTTATTCATCACTGGGCTGTGTAGTCTGATTAAACCTCTATCTTCGAAAACTTTAAACGGCTTCAAGCGAGGGTCAGAGATTCCTATAAATGAATCACGTTGAACTACCCTTAATAATACCACCTCGGCTTCCTTATACTCTGTACCCCCAAGGTCACTTCGCCAGTGAGAAATATCACTCCGGCGACATCTATTTATAAACCGCAACATCCATGCAACCATGCGGACTATTTTATTAAAATCAGAAAAGTAACGAGTGTACCAACATTCTTCAGAGTCGTTGATGTTAGAACATAACATCGAACTGGCTTTCGGATCACTACTCGACGCTTTACCTCGCCTTAACTCTCTATCGACTTCTACTTCGTCAACCTCATAAGAATTTAAAATATTCGACCAATCCTCTGGAGAACCGTACAACCAATGCGGGCCTCTCCACCACTCGGATCTTATCAGTGATTCCACGTCGCAGCCCCGCGAAGGCAAATCAGCTGGATTTTCCGCACCCGGTACAAAACACCATTGTTCAGGTTTGGTGATTTCCCTAATTTCCTGAACTCTGTTCCACACAAACCTCGCCCACTGCTTGTTCCTTTGGATCCATGAAAGCACTACGGCCGAATCACTCCAATAGAAAATAGGGTGCTTGTCTTCGTAATCCAATGCTGACACAACTGACTTCATAAGCCGGGCTCCTATTAAAGCTGCAAGCAACTCAAGTCTCGGTATGGTGGTTATATTCTTAGATTTTGGTGCCACCCTTGACTTAGCTTGGACAAATCTCACCTTAACACCAGTCGGCGTGACTGCACGTACGAAAACAACTGCTGCGTATGCATGTTGGCTGGCATCTACAAATACATGAAATGAAATGTTTTTATCATCAAATCCTATAAGGCATCTGGGTATTTTTATTTGTTTTAGCAATTTTATTTGAGAATACCACTCCAAAAACTTACATTTGTCGTGTTCTCCTATTTCTATATCCCAATCATACCTCGCGTTGCATAGATCGCGAAGCATAAGTTTTGGTTTTACTAGTATTGGGCACACTAAACCAATAGTGTCAAAAATCTTGTGAGTTACTGATAAAATAAACCTCTTCGTTATTTTGCCAGGCACGTCTTCAGTATCTATATCACCTAACGAAAGTGTATCATGTTGTTTGTCCCATTTTAAGCCTAGAACGTGTGGCTGGTGTGGGGAGATATTGTCGCATGTGTATTCCCAACATCGTAGATCAAAACCACCTGCTTTCATTATTGCTACAGCCTTGCTTCGAAAATGATGCAGTTCATCAGTCGTATTCACACTAGTGACGCTATTATCGACGTAAAAGGATTGAAGTAACTTTCCTAATATCAGAAATGACACCTATTTCTTTTTCACGAAAGCGTAAAAGAATATTAGGAATTAACTCTATTAAATTTGGACCTGTCTCTAAGCATTGATTTAGCGAAGAAGACCCTACACTATGTGCAGATGCGTCAAACACAGGGCGTATAGGCGTCGTGCTACTACTTAAACGTATTACGTGTCCATGTGGCAGGTAATGAGAGCTTACATTGTCATACTCACTAAATGGGACCTTTTCAATAATGCCCTCCTCTAACCACTCATTGAAAACCTGTCCATATGCATCCAAATAGTTTTCATTTTTCAATCTACATGTGACCTTCTCCAATCGTTTATATGCTATCTCTTTATTACACGACAGAGGGGGATGATTGTCTTTCCATGGCAATAAGACTTCATACCTACCTTCTTCATTAAAAATAGTAGTTTCAACAAAAAACTCTTTCACCTGCTTTACGTGCATTTCCTTTGTTTTGTTTTCTATGGGATCCATAATGCCAAGAGTATCTAATTTCCACAGGTCCGAAACTTGGGCTTCACGAGTGAATAAGGAAACTACTAGTAGCGACTCACCCCTCATGGTCCGATTGCTTTTCCCAACTAGAGTCCATCCCAACTTAGTTTCTATTGCCGATGCGTTCTCGTCTAGTTGTACCATATTTCTAGTCAATATCTTCGCCATCATATCTGATCCGATCAACAAACTTATCGGCTCGTTTTCTCCTGTATCCGACAAGACAATTTTTTCACTCTTCAATTTTCGTAAAAAACTTTCACTCAAATTAAACGGAATGTCTGCACATATTTGTTTTTTGTCAAATACGTCTATGTCACATTTGAAAGACGCCGTCAGACTCTCCACAGAAATAGAATATTTATGATGGGTCTCTGGCATCGATGTTGTGCCTCCAAAAAGTCCGTGCTGAATGGTAGTTTTCCCTAAACTCTCATAATCCATTTTGATGGCGATCTCTTTGAGAATGTATGAGGGTGAATTTCAACAGGTCCAAAAAAAATCTCATTTCCGTGGACTTTTTTATCTTAAAGTTTTTTTAAAAACTAAATTGCGGGTTTTAAAGTTTTTGATAATGTATGTATTCTTCCTCAATATCTAGCAGATAACATAAAAAACAAACGAGATATACAAGATTAAAAATTTCGTGCCACGGCGATGAAACATGCGTGCTCGGCAATGAAACAAGCCTCCACGGCAATGAAAGAACTATGCCACGGGAATGAACGCATCCACGGAAATGAAAATCTATATTCAACATAAAATCCCTACTAATATTATAGCTTTTACATTTAAACCACTGAACCGATTTTGATGAAATTTGTTAACATATAGACTAGAGCTCGGGGAAGAACTTTGGCTACTTTGGCTTGAAGGGGTTGAAATAGGGGATGAAAGTTTGTATGGCAGTTCGTCATTTTCGAAGATAGAACCATTAAACTTTGAATTTAGGCACTTCTTATGAAAAAAATGAATATTTGATCAAAAAATTTTGAAATTTTGACCTGTTAGGGGGTGAAATGGGGGATGAAAGTTTGTATGGAATTCGTCATTGTTAAAGACGAAACCATGAAACTTTGCATGTAGGCACTTGATAAGAAATAAATAAATATTTGTTCTAGCGTTTTTGATATATTTACCCATGTGGGGATGAAAGTTCGTAAGGAAATAAAAACAAAGTCACACATTCACGTCTAACACACCACACACTAAACATTGTCAATATGGGTATCGGTTTCGTGGTTATTGTGGGTCCGGATTACGAATAAATGTATTTCGAGATCCAAGATGGCGGTTGCGATTTTTTAATATAAGATCGATATGGGTATAATTTTAATGGTTTTTGGGGGTCCCGATTCCCAATACAACACCCATTTGAGATCCAAGATGGCGGGCGCGACTTTTAAACAATGTCAATATTGGTATCGTTTTCATGGTTTCTGTGGGTCCGGATTACGAAAAAAGCATCTACTTCGAGATCTAAGATGGCGGACGCAACTTTTTGACAAAATGTCAATATGGGTATCACTTTCATGATTTTCGGGGGACCCGATTCCGAATACGAAATCTATTTCGAGATCCAAGATGGCGGTTGCGACTTTTAAATATAAGATCAATATAGGTATCATTTTTATGGTATTCGGGGGGTCCCGATTCCCAATACAACATCCATTTTGAGACCCAAGATGGCGGACGCGACTTTTTAACATAATGTCAATATTGGTATCATTTTCGTGATTTTTGTGGGTCCGGTTTACGAATAAAACATCTATTTCGAGATCAAAGATGGCAGACGCGACTTTTTGACAAAATGTCAATATGGGTATCATTTTCGTGGTTTTCGGGGGTCCCGATTCCGAATACGACATCTATTTCGAGATCTAAGATGGCGGTTGCGACTGTTTAATATAAAATCGAAATGGGTATTATTTTTATGGTTTTCGGGGTCCCGATTCCCAATACAACATCCATTCTGAGAACCAAGATGGCGGACTCGACTTTTTAATTTAATATCAATATGGGTATCTATTTGGTGGATTTTGGAGGTTCTGACTCCGAATACAACATCTATTTTGATATCCAAGATGGCGGACGTGACTTTTTACTCAAAAGCAATATAAGTATAATTTTTGAGGTTTTCGGCGGTCTTGATTCCGAATACAACTTTTATTTCGAGATCCAAGATGGCGGATACGCCTTTTGGATATAAAATCGATCATTTTCTTAGTTTTCGGGAACACAACATCCATTTTGAGATGCAAGATGTTGGACGCTATGGAATAATTTTATTTTTGCGTTTACAAACGCGTAAATATAATACTAGAAAAATGCACTGAAAAAAATCGACTTGCCTCAGGCGGGACTCGAACCCGCACCTTCCACAATCCGGGTGGACGCGTTGACCAATTTCGCCACCGAGGCACTGCTTTTCGCTGTCGAAATTTGTCAGTGCTTGGTGCTTATGTTTTTATGGTAAACATCGTTTCATCAAATCTTTGAAATTTGCACTTCCAAGACCCGAACGAAATATTTTTGCAAATATTTGACGCCCAGCTAAGATGAAACTACCTTACATTATGGAATAATTTTATTTTTGCGTTTACAAACGCGTAAATATAATACTAGAAAAATGCACTGAAAAAAATCGACTTGCCTCAGGCGGGACTCGAACCCGCACCTTCCACAATCCGGGTGGACGCGTTGACCAATTTCGCCACCGAGGCACTGCTTTTCGCTGTCGAAATTTGTCAGTGCTTGGTGCTTATGTTTTTATGGTAAACATCGTTTCATCAAATCTTTGAAATTTGCACTTCCAAGACCCGAACGAAATATTTTTGCAAATATTTGACGCCCAGCTAAGATGAAACTACCTTACATTAGGGAATAATTTTATTTTTGCGTTTACAAACGCGTAAATATAATACTAGAAAAATGCACTGAAAAAAATCGACTTGCCTCAGGCGGGACTCGAACCCGCACCTTCCACAATCCGGGTGGACGCGTTGACCAATTTCGCCACCGAGGCACTGCTTTTCGCTGTCGAAATTTGTCAGTGCTTGGTGCTTATGTTTTTATGGTAAACATCGTTTCATCAAATCTTTGAAATTTGCACTTCCAAGACCCGAACGAAATATTTTTGCAAATATTTGACGCCCAGCTAAGATGAAACTTCCTTACATTATGGAATAATCCACCCGGATTGTGGAAGGTGCGGGTTCGAGTCCCGCCTGAGGCAAGTCGATTTTTTTCAGTGCATTTTTCTAGTATTATATTTACGCGTTTGTAAACGCAAAAATAAAATTATTCCATAATGTAAGGTAGTTTCATCTTAGCTGGGCGTCAAATATTTGCAAAAATATTTCGTTCGGGTCTTGGAAGTGCAAATTTCAAAGATTTGATGAAACGATGTTTACCATAAAAACATAAGCACCAAGCACTGACAAATTTCGACAGCGAAAAGCAGTGCCTCGGTGGCGAAATTGGTCAACGCGTCCACCCGGATTGTGGAAGGTGCGGGTTCGAGTCCCGCCTGAGGCAAGTCGATTTTTTTCAGTGCATTTTTCTAGTATTATATTTACGCGTTCGTAAACGCAAAAATAAAATTATTCCATAATGTAAGGTAGTTTCATCTTAGCTGGGCGTCAAATATTTGCAAAAATATTTCGTTCGGGTCTTGGAAGTGCAAATTTCAAAGATTTGATGAAACGATGTTTACCATAAAAACATAAGCACCAAGCACTGACAAATTTCGACAGCGAAAAGCAGTGCCTCGGTGGCGAAATTGGTCAACGCGTCCACCCGGATTGTGGAAGGTGCGGGTTCGAGTCCCGCCTGAGGCAAGTCGATTTTTTTCAGTGCATTTTTCTAGTGTTGGACGCTACTTATTAACTTAATCGCTTTTACGCCATACTCCCGAACCGACTCTGATGAAATTTGGTACAAAAATAGACTAAACCTCGAAATTGAATAAAAGCTACTTTTTTGTAAAAAAGGGAATGAAGGGGTTGAAATAAGAGATTAAATATTTTTATGAGATTCCTCATTACCAAAGATAAGACCATGAAATTTTAAATAGCACGCAAAAAATATGCAGATATTTGTTTTAGCGTTTTTTGAAATATTGACCCATGTGGGGATGAAATAGGGGATGGAAGGTCGCATGAAAATTAGCAAAGGATGGAAAAACAAAAAAGGTAGTTTGTAAAAATGTATTATAATCTATTTACAGTAATGCACAGCAGTTTGTATGGGTATCTTTTGCAAAATAAGTGCCCAAAAAAATAAAAATGCTACCCAAAGTAACTATTTCACGCTGACGAAGTCTAGCACGCGGGCAAAAGCTAGTTTTATATATGTACTTACTTGAGTATTATCGTCATCATTTTGAAAGTAACTCCTTCTATCTGTCTGTTATGCTTTCACGCTTAAATCACCGAACCTATTTTGATAAAATTTGGAATATACATGGATTAGACTTTAAGAAATATAGGTTATCTCTTACACCGACCCACGCAAGCGCAGCTGCAGGAGAAAAGCCAGCATTTGGTATTCAGTTTCATTATCAAAAAATTCTTTAATGCCATTATAACTTTTTGTAATTAAAAACTGTTTTGGTGATTCTCAAAACTGATTAATTTTTCAGTATTTTTAATTTATTTTTGGGATATGGTTATATATTTTTATCAACATTGTATGTGGGGCAGAGGCGTATAATTTCAATTTTGAGTTTATTTTCATATACATATGTATATTGTTGCGGTCAATACTCGGCACTACCTGTATTACAGGTAAAGATGTATTTTTTGCCTTATCTTATCATGACAATAAAAACATAAGTCACGGAAATGAAACACCTGGCCACGGAAATGAAACACCTGGCCACGGCGATGAAACTAAATTGTGTTACAAGGCATGGCAATGAAATTTTTTTCATTTCCGTGTCTTTTTTTTCATTGCCATAGCAAATTTTGGCCACGGAAACCACAGCAATGAAAGCATGGCGATGAAAATCAAGGCAAAAATATAAAATAACAAAAAAGCTATTAGTTATTCGAGGTAATAAACACTTCACAAATAAACAGATGAGAAATGGCATTCTATTGAAAACTCAATCATGAGGACAAACTTATTCATATAGAAGTTATACCTATCCACGGCGATGAAAAAAAAAATGACGACAACATAAAAAATGGAATACTTTTATTTATAGCACAAAAACGCATGCACTTGTGTTCGTCCTTCCGCGTCGAGTACTTAGGCGACACTAATATGCAACGCTTAGCGCACAAGGAGGGGGCCGCAAGTTGTTAGATAAAACAATATTCTTAAAAATGTTTAGGACATGGCGATGAAAGTTTGTTCTGGGACAAATGCATTTAGAATAACCATTCGTTGTATTGTTTAATAATTTGAATAAATGTATTCCGTAACAATACTTTAACTATTCACGCATCAAATAAAACTAAATTTCAATATAAATAATCAATAGATTTTTAGCAACGAGGTATAATATACATCAAGGTGACGTGTGGACAAACACGGCAATGAAAGATTTCGAGGTTTAATAATTTTTTTTGAAGTACCTATTATTCCTATTATTAAAATATTTAGTGCCCCACATAGATAACTATTTCATTTATCTATAAAAAAAATAAGAACGTTATAGCTTTGTTTTTTAATACCGATTTCATCGATGCCACGCAATTTTTGGTCCCGGGAAATTCACCCATGAATGTTGTGAACCAGAATCTATTATACATCTTACAATCATTGTATTTTCTTTGTATTGAAGTTTTACTCTTAGAGTTTGTAGAAAAACTTCTTCGTGGACGGAAAAATTTGCAGCGCTTTTCAATACGCCATTTTCTGGTATTGACGGATTGCCTTGAGATGTTGTTGGAGCTGAATTCTCTCTACACATCAATAATGTGTGCCTTCTTCCGCACCAAGGACAATTTTTGATACTTCTGCACACACGGAAGCCATGGCCACGTTTTAAGCACCTAAAACAACCTTTTTTCTCTTTCACTACACTTTGGCGCTCCTCCAAACTCATTTTCTTGGCCTTGTCACATGTCGAACTTTCATGCTGCTCCTCACAAAAAATACAATTCATATTCGTTCTGTTGTCTCTAGCCACTAGACCCGATGCTGTTGGTATGTTCTCCTCAGCTTTAGTGTTTGCTTTTCTAATCTTAGTCTCTGTATTACTTTCAATCACATTTTTAAAGCCACGCGTAGCCATTGAATATCGTTCTTCATTATCTGCTTCTGATCGGAGAAAATCCATCAATTTACTTAACCGCTCATTCGGGTCTGCTGTCAATCCACACTGTCGTTGCCAAATTTTCAGTAACTCTTCGGGTAGTGAGGATTCAACCAGAGGAAAAAGCATTGGTGCGCAAATCTCCTTCGGCACATTTAACGATTCCAGTGACCTTAGATGTGACTCTAGTTTGTCGTAGAGTGATGTTACCTGGAATTCGCTAGGAGACTTGTTCATGCTGCTCTCTATCACCAGTTGCAAGAGTCTTCTAGTGTACAATTCAACCAAAAGATCAGTTCTTCCAAATCTATTACGGAGACTTTCTATTGCCATGTCATAATTTTCAGCTGTTGGTGGGAAACTATTAAGTAATTCGCTAGCTCTGGAACCATCTGTGACACTTTGTACCAAATAATGGAATTTGTCTTCCTTGGCCATATCTGTATCGAAATGAATTTTTTGGAACTGACTCCAGAATTTTAACCAATTCGCTAAATCGCCGTCGAATTTGTATAGCTCAATTTTGGGCAGCCTAACCTTTTGCGATGCCTATATTCTAGGCAGCAATCGGACCATGAGGGGTGAGTCGCTACTAGTAGTTTCCTTATTCACTCGTGAAGCCCAAGTTTCGGACCTGTGGAAATTAGATACTCTTGGCATTATGGATCCCATAGAAAACAAAACAAAGGAAATGCACGTAAAGCAGGTGAAAGAGTTTTTTGTTGAAACTACTATTTTTAATGAAGAAGGTAGGTATGAAGTCTTATTGCCATGGAAAGACAATCATCCCCCTCTGTCGTGTAATAAAGAGATAGCATATAAACGATTGGAGAAGGTCACATGTAGATTGAAAAATGAAAACTATTTGGATGCATATGGACAGGTTTTCAATGAGTGGTTAGAGGAGGGCATTATTGAAAAGGTCCCATTTAGTGAGTATGACAATGTAAGCTCTCATTACCTGCCACATAGACACGTAATACGTTTAAGTAGTAGCACGACGCCTATACGCCCTGTGTTTGACGCATCTGCACATAGTGTAGGGTCTTCTTCGCTAAATCAATGCTTAGAGACAGGTCCAAATTTAATAGAGTTAATTCCTAATATTCTTTTACGCTTTCGTGAAAAAGAAATAGGTGTCATTTCTGATATTAGGAAAGCTTTTCTACAAATAAGTATAGCTAAGAAAGACAGGGACGTATTAAGATTTCTATGGTGGGAAAATGAGAATCCTAATAAATTACAGGTTTATCGCCACTGTAGAGTTGTTTTTGGATTGACATGCAGCCCTTTTTTATTGGAAGGTACAATTGAACAACATCTATTAAGGATTTTAAGAAATGCAGAAACTAAGGAAGACAAGGAAGTTATAGGTAAGTTACTTCAATCCTTTTACGTCGATAATAGCGTCACTAGTGTGAATACGACTGATGAACTGCATCATTTTCGAAGCAAGGCTGTAGCAATAATGAAAGCAGGTGGTTTTGATCTACGATGTTGGGAATACACATGCGACAATATCTCCCCACACCAGCCCCACGTTGGGCGCCAGATGTGAACTGAGGCGGAGGAATGATACTCTCGAGACTAGGGTAGAGCGATGTATTTGCAAATAAAGCTAAAAAACACACATACTTCTGAAAACGTAACAAAAACCATACAAGTCCAATCAACAATAAAAAAACATAAACGTTGCTAGGCACTGACACTTGATTATACATTTTTTTTTACTACTAACCAAAAACTATCTTTGGAGGCCACATTCGACACCTAGTTATTTAACTTAAGTTCATAAAATAATTTGTCATACTTTATGTGTTGACTATTGGACCTACTAACCAAAATTTCACTATTGCATATTAGGTAATAGCAAGTTCAAAAAAAAAAATTACATTATTTTTGTGTTCGTGGACGATATTATTATTTCATCCCCAATGAAAGTATCATTTTAACAAAAAAGTACTGAACCAATTTCGGTATAATTTATACGGGACCACCTTTGGAGTATGTCCGTCCTAACGAAAAAAGAATCTTCAAAATCGATTCATAATTGACGGAGTAATCGCGGAACATACATACAAAAAAAAAAAAAAAAAAAAAAAAAAAAAAAAAAAAAAAAAAACATACAGTCGAATAGAGAACCTCCTCCTTTTTTGAAGTCGGTTGATAAATAAACATTTTTTTTACTTCTATTTATAGTAAAGGCACAATAATGGACCCTGATGGGCACAGCAATATAAATGATGAGCTGAGTAGAGGGTAGATTTTTTTATAATCTAAACAAAGTGCTAGTTTATTTTTAACCGACTTCGAACAAAAAAAGGAGGAGGTTCTCTATTCGAATGTATGTTTTTTTATTTTTTGTATGTATGTTCCGCGATTTCTCCGTCACTAATGAATCGATTTTGATGATTCTTTTTTCGTTAGGAAGGTCATACTTCAAATGTGGTCCCGTATAAATTATACCGAAATTGGTTGAGTACTTTTTTGTTGAAATGATAATTTCATTGGGAATGAAACTATGATATCGTCTACGAACACAAAAATAATGACAATTTTTTTTTTTGAACTTGCTATTGCCTAATATGCAATATTGAAATTTTGGTTAGTAGGTCCAATAGTCAACACATAAACTATGACAAATTAATTTATGAACTTAAGTTAAATAACTAGTTTCTCTTCAAGTTTCATAGTTCATTAACTTACCATTATAATGAGCTATAGGTCTGAGACGTGATATAATTTTTTAACCGACTTAAAAAAAAGAGGAAGTTCTCTATCCGACTGTTTTTGTGTTTGTTACCTGATACTCCGTCAATTATGAGTATTACGACTCGATTTTAGTGATTCTTTTTTTAGGTATAAATTGTATCGATATAAATTCGACCTTTATGAACAAATATTAATAACCAAAAAAAATTTGTTTACGTTTCCGTTAAGTTTTAATGAGCGCCTATCCATTTATCCAGTAGGCCTATCCATTTTCAATAAAATATACTTAACTAGCGACCCGCCCCGGCTTCGCACGGGTGCAATGCTTATGTGAATATGCATGTATTATACATATAAACCTTCCTTAAGAATCACTCTATCTATTAAAAAAAACCGCATCAAAATCCGTTGCGTAGTTTTAAAGATCTAAGCATACACATAGGGATAGACAGACGGCGGATAGCGACTTTGTTTTATACTATGTAGTGATTTCCACTAAAAATAATAAAATAAAATATTTTTCATACTCCGATATATTTGGAGTCGGTGCCAGCCTAAGCAAAATAAACTTACCTAATAGATACGAACTTGATTAATCCATTAACTATACATAATAATGAATGATGAAGATAAGAAACAATCCGCCGCTCCGTGAAGTTCGAAAATTGCAAACACTATCCTCCTTGGCTAGCTGGCACCGGCTCCAAATACTGGGTGTAAAAGACATGAGCAGTCAAACGAAAACCACGTATTCTATACATCAAAATAAGACATATTTCAAAAAAAATATTGCTGGGAAATGATTTTTATTTTTTGGTGTTACAAAAAATTGCAAATTGTACCGCGCAATGTAAAGGGCTCAACTCGCACGCAACTCGCAAAACCGCGATATTTTTGCTTGACGGCGCGGCGCGGCGGCCCCGTTCGTTAGTGTCCGTGCGCATCGAGTGAGCTACATTGAACGCTAACGTTTTGAAACCATTTTTTGTTATGAAATACTAAAAAAAACGATAATGTTTCTTTGGACAATAGTTAAGAAATAACGTATAGAATACGTTTTCATAAAAAAATGAAAAAAAAAAATTATGACTTTGACCTTCAATAAAATCGTAACTATCAATTTCCCAGGTATAGTCTAAAGGAAGAAAAATGTTATGACGGTGAGCAGAATACATGGTTCTCGTTTGACTGCTCATGTCTTTTACACCCTGTATATCGGAGTATGAATTATAAATAAAGAATTATGAATGTGTATCAATACTTTCCTTGGTTTTCTATGGCGCTCTTTTCAACTACTTCATAAAAATATTATTTATTTCTTACTTTTTAGTTTAAATTTGTACGCATTGAAGTCGGTTTTCCTATTTTTTTGCTAAAAATATTTTATTACAGAGTGTAGAGAGAGAGAGAGAGAGAGATTATTTCCGTATCTCGAAGGATACCGTCTCTGTTAGATATTTAAGTTTAAATAAAACACTGTTAAAACTTGATGCATTGTATTCGCCATCTTGTACAATGTATTGTTGTGTGTAGGGAGGGGAACGCTTACTAGTGATGTGTACAATCTATATCACACATCCCCCCCTTTTTCTATCTTATATAAAAAATTACCTTATAACTATTCTACAACATAATCATTAAACTTAAGTGGCCTTCTAATTATCCTGCCTGTTCTAGTAACTGTCCTAGCATTATTATGTATCATATTATTGTTGGGTGATACCTGGTCACAAGTAGAGTTAGAGTTTTGCAACTCTACTCCATATTCTCTTACCGGTTTTACTATAAACTTATTTCTACTATGATTCAAATGTTTTTGATTTCTTCTGACTATATTCCCCTTTTCATTTTTAACTAAATAAGACCTTGTTCCTTGCTGTTTTACTATTTGACCTGGATACCACATTTTGTCTGGTTTATTTTGTAATCTAACGTTTTCCCCTACTACAAAATCTTTTTTATTTACGGTACATTTGTCATAATTAATTTTAGATTTTTGTTTTAATTTTAACATGTTTTCATAAGCCCCAACAGGAAGTTTAGGTTTTAAATAATTTTCAGAACAAGGAATATCACTGCGAAGTGTTCTACTCATTAACAACTGTGACGGACTGTATTGTAAACCAGCAACTGGAGTAGTTCTATAATGTAATAAAGCTAAATATATATCTGTACCACTATCTTTACATTTCTTCATCATTCCTTTAACTATCCCTACTGCTTTCTCACTTAACCCGTTAGATTGTGGATATCTTGGACTTGAATGTATTAATTGTACATCTAAACAAGTAGTAAATTGCTTGAACTTAAAGCTAGAAAAAGGCATATTATCACAAACAATAATTTTTGGTATTCCATGAATTGCAAATATCGTTTTTAGTTTTTTAATTACAGTAGCAGCTGTTTTATCTTTTAACAATTTAAATTCAATCCACCTAGAGTAATAATCAATTACAACAAGAAACTCGCACAGTCCATATGTAGCTATATCCATTCCTATCTTATAAAATGGTAAGTCAGGAATTTCATGGGAAATCAAAGGTTCTCTGCTGTTTGAGACTCTATACTTTTCACATGTACTACATGAGAGTACTAATTCTTCAATATCTCTTGAAATTCCTGGCCAATACAACATATTTCTAACTCTCTTTTTACATTTTATAACTCCTAAATGTCCTGTGTGTATTTTTAGTAAAATTTCTTTTCTCATACTTTTTGGTATAATAACTCTATCCTTAAAATAAACAATATTATCTTTTACATGTATCTCAGGCCATAACTTAAAATAATTATTTAATTCTTTACTTACAATGCTTTTATTATATCCCGGAATACCATTTTTGTACCACTCTATAACTTTACTCAGATCTGAATCTAATGAAGTTTCTGTTTGTATTTGAATCAATTTTTTATCTGATATTGCTAACTCCGTTTCATAACTATGTACTAACTCTACTAAACTAGTGTCAACTTTTGCATTATCTTTCAAAAAGTTTCTAGATAAATAGTCAGCTATATACATTTTTGGTCCTGGTATATATTGAACAGTTAACTCATATTTAATTAATTTTAAAACCATACGCTGAAGCCTGGCACTTATTTTATTTATATCTTTATTTATTATGGCAACTAGAGGTTTGTGGTCCGTTTCAACAATAATCTTTCTTCCATAAACAAATTGATGGTATTTTTCTAAAGATGCACATATGGCAAACAGTTCTTTTTCAATAGGTGCCCATCTCTTTTGACAATCTGTATAACTACGAGAGTAAAACGAAATAGGTTGTCCATTTTGCAGCAAACAAGCACCCATCCCATCCTTTGAGCTATCTGTTTGTATTGTAACTGAACCCTTACTACTTAAAATACCCAAGGTAGGGGCACAACAAAGTTTATTTTTTAGTTCTAAGAATGCTTTAGAATGAGGTTCATACCAACACCAATCGTTACCTTTTTTTAGCAGCTGTCTCAATGGTTCTGTAGTTTTATTATATTGGGGAATAAATTTACTTAAATAATTGCACATGCCTAAAAACTTTTGTAATTCTTTAACATTATTTGGTTCTTTTAACTGTGATATTGCTTTTACATGATCTGGATCCACCTGTATTCCATTTTTTGACACTATAAGACCTACATATTTAACTTGTTTTAATTTGTACTGAAATTTTTTCTCATTGAATTTAACATTATATTTTCTTGCTCTTTCTATTACAATTTTCAATATGTTATCATGGGAAATATCATCCTGAGCCGAAATAATTACATCGTCATAATATATATGCACACCTTCTATGTCTCCAAAGATATCATTATTAATTTTTTGCATTATTTCTGGAGCTGACGCGATACCGAAAGGCATTCTTAAAAAATTATATCTACCGAAAGGAGTTCCAAATGTACACAATTTTTTATTATCTAATAGTTGTATTTGAAAGAACCCGTCTTTAAGATCTAAAACACTGAATACCTCTTTACCCGCTAAATTGTTATAAATTTCTTCCGGAGAGGGAATTTGATATTTCTCTCGTAAAATAAGTTTGTTCAACTCCTTTGGATCTAGACACAATCTTAGAGACTTATCTGGTTTTTCCACTATAACCAAATTATTACACCACGATGTTGGCCCTTCTACTTTTTCTATTATTCCTCGCTTTTCATAATTTTTTAAAGTTTCTTTTAATCTATCTTTAATAGCTATTGGGATTCTTCTTATGGGTTTCACTACTGGCTGTGAGTGTGCTTGAACTTCTATTTTGTACTGCCCAATTAACCCTAATCCTGAAAAAATATCTTTATTATTTTCAATAAATTGTTCTTTTTCCTTAATGTGACACAATTTAATACCATCTATTTTTTGAATTAGATTTAATCTTACACAATCTGACAACCCTAATATTGGAGGAGCTGGAATATCTACCACGGTAAATAATATTTTATATTGTTTTTGTCTAATTACACAATTCAATTCTATTATTCCTTTGGGATAAATTTTTTGACCATTATAAACTACTAATATCTTATTACATTTTGATAACACATATTTATTATTTTTATTTATTTTATCAAATATTTCCAATGGCAATGTGTTGCAATCAGCACCTGTATCTAACTTACATTTAATTTGAATATTGTCTATTTCTACACTTTCTTTCCATTGTAATTTATTTATGTTATGAATATAACTTACACTATCTAAATTAAACTGCTGAGTGTCCTCTTCATTATTTTCATTTTCCACTGTATGTACTTTATAGTTTTCTCCCTTCCTTTTTAACTGTTGATTTTCTTGTTCCCTTCTCTTAGTACCACATTGCTTGGCAAAATGATTAAGTTTTTTACAGACCGCACAGATCTTACCATATGCAGGACATTGTTTTATTGGATGTGTACGACCACATCTAGTACAATTGTTTATCAATTTCTGCCTGTTACTACTATTCAATAAATAAACATTTTCTTCTTTCACTTCTAATTTTTTAATTTGTCTTCTGCCCTCTTCCGCAGCTCTGCACATTTTAATAGCTTCCTCCAACTCTATATTTTCAATTCTTAACATACTTTCTTTTAGAGCGTTATCCTTGATTCCAATTATAATCATCATAGTCACCATTCTGTTTTCAAGTTCACCCAGCTCACACTGCTTACTTATAACTTTTAATCTAGTTATGAAATGCTCCACGCTTTCTTCTTCCTGTTGTTTTAAATTTAAAAACTGGAACGTATTTATAAGAATGCTTTTCCTGGGTTGAACATATGTTCTAAAATCATTTATTAGTTCTTCAAGGCTCTTATAATTTTTTTTAAAAGAGTTAAAAACATCCAATGCTTCTTCTCCTGCAGCATTTAAATATAATGCAATTTTTCTTTGTTCATCGGCCTTATGAAGATCCGATGCCATTAAATAAATTAGGAATGATTGATTGAATTTTTCAAAATTATTCTGATCTCCTGTGAGGACTAGGCCACGTGGTAATTTAACGCCTTCCATTTTGTATATACTTAATTACCTTTATTATTTAATCTCTGTATAGCACGAACTTTATTTAATAAGTATATTATTATATTTTACACCTGACACCATGTTAGATATTTAAGTTTAAATAAAACACTGTTAAAACTTGATGCATTGTATTCGCCATCTTGTACAATGTATTGTTGTGTGTAGGGAGGGGAACGCTTACTAGTGATGTGTACAATCTATATCACACAGTCTCTGTACCTCGCCTATTTTTGTAAACAAGTGTTAATATTTTTTAACAAATTTGCACAGTTCGAATATGTACAGTGAAGGTAAAGTTAAAATCTTATATTACGTAAAGAACGGTTTGCAGCTACAAGTAATATCAATGTCGGATAAGATTCGGATGCATTTTTTTTTGTTTTAGAAAGATATTTTGCACGTTCGTGCTGTTCCCCCATAGTATAATGCCGTACGATAGTCAATCATGGGCAGTGTTGAGGCGTAGACGACATCTGACGGCGAATCGGTGAAACTTTGCAACCACCTTCACACCGGAGCAGCTGCGGGCGGCAACCGTTTCTACGTTCACGACCCCTTTTCAAATTTTGTATCCCCCCACATTCGTCTTAAATCTCTTAAACGTAACGCATGTAAAAATTCGTAATAAATGTTATACTGCCAAATAAACGAGAAAATAAAGCTGTCATTGAAGAGCGCCCTACGTCCCTAACAAATTGGACCTTCAGTAGCCGGATTATTTAGAAGCGCGAAGAAAGGAAGTCGTTGGATTACTCTGCACATCGAGAAAGAAAAAAAAATCTACCGACATCGGAGAAGATCGTTGGAAAAGTATAGCGGATTTGGTCAGGCCATCAACGTTCCATCCACTATCCTCTCTGTCTCTGATTTGCGTTAATACGGTGTTAAATTTCTATTTTCTAGCTATTTTGGTGTCAAGTAGTGTGCTACCACCAGGCAGTCAGCCTGCGATACGTCTGTGCCTACAAAACTGTGAGTACCTTTGTCTTACATAAGCAGCCAAAATGAGTGACGATGAAATTAAATTATCCACTGATATTAGTGCTAAATCGTTGCGTCGATCAAAATCACCCAATGTTGGAGGTAGCGTAATAAACAATCGTATCGCTGACCTAAAAAGGCAGCGCAGTACTTTTAAAGGAAGACTAACGTTGTTTGAAAAATATCTGAATAACTTAGAGCTTAATACGTTAACTTCTAGCCAACGGGTAGAACTTGAAATGCGCATCAATTCTAACGAACAATATTTCAAAAAGTTTGACGATGTTCAGTGTGAGATCGAAAATACGGTCGACGAACAAGATTTGATCACACATTTAGAGTACCGGGAATCGTTTGAACAACAATATTATTCGGTTATAAGTAACGCTAAGTGCCTGTTAAATGAATATCAGCATGAGGAACATCATCAGTCCACAACGCAAATAAAATCAATGTCCGTTAAACTGCCGGACATCAAATTACCCACCTTTGACGGCTCATACGATAAGTGGCTTGAGTTTAGAAATTCATATATTACGATGATTCATAATCGACAGGACTTAGATTCAATACAAAAGTTTCATTATTTAAAATCATCTCTTAATGACTCTGCTTCCCAGGTCATAAGCGCATTAGAGTTCACCCCTGATAATTACACCCACGCATGGGAATCACTTGAGGCTAGGTTTCACAATAATCGTTTGTTAGTACATAACCACGTCAAATCGTTATTTACTGCACCCTCAATTAGTAAGGAATCGTCGTCACAAATAAGAAAGCTAATTGACACAATATTGCGTAACTTACGTGCATTAAAATCATTACACGAACCCACCGATAACTGGGATACCTTAATTATATACCTAGTTGTGTCTAAGCTGGATTCCATAACGGAACAGGAGTGGGAGAAACACAAAGGCACTCTCATCTCCAGTTATCAAGGCAGCTCGAATACCCTTTTCTGAGAAATCGAGCCGATATGTTAGACATGATTATGTCAAACGGTAATTTAACACGTTCGCATTCGCACATAAAACCTAACGCTCCACTAAGTCACCCTCATCTAAATAAAACTCGTACACAACAGCAGCATTCGCAATCATATCTTGCAATTAATTCTAAATGCACATCTTCGTCGAGTAAATATAACCAAAGGAGTATACGTGTCTGTGTAGTGTGTAGTGGAAGTCATAATGCGTATTCATGTCCTGAATTTCTTAATATGTCAACTCAGTACACAATCGACGTAAATTAATAACCGACAAAAAACTTTGTGAAAACTGTATTCGTTCCAATACACACACACCGAAAGAATGCATTTTCGGTCCATGTAAAATATGTCACACGAAACACAACACATTATTGATTGCACATGGACGAAAATAAGACGGATACTTTTAACTTGGTCGCATACACAGAGCACGGTTCGGGAGTTAACGTTAACACCGGGAAGCCAACAGCTGACTGTGTAGGCTCGCAGACGCAGCGGTCGGCACTCGTCGTGGCTAGTAATGAGGCTTTGAAACCGGTCTTACTGTCAACCGCTCTGATAGATATTGTTGATTCGCATAATAATTATCATACGGTGCGCGCCCTTCTTGACAGCGGCAGTCAAAATTCTTTCGTCACCCAGCGACTATGTAAACGTTTAAATTTACCTATGATACAGTCCACAATTCGTGTTTCTGGCGTGGGACAAGCAGTCTCACAGTCAAATAATTCGTGTAAATTCAAAATTCGTTCAAAACTAAGCGATTTTAACGTCGGTATCAATTGTTTTGTTTTACAAAGCATTACATCGAAGTTACCCTCGATAGACGTAAATACCGATTCTATACGTATACCTAATCATATAAAACTCGCAGATCCCACCTATAACATCTCTTCGGAAATCGGTTTATTATTAGGTGCGGATATCTTTTGGGAATTGTTGGAAACTGAAAAAATACGCCTCAGTTCCGGTCCCTATTTATGTAATTCGAAACTAGGTTGGATTATTTCTGGACCTGTTTACAACCATAATCGTGTGCATAATGATAGCATTACATCGCAACGTTGTCTTGTGCAACTTGATTCTCAAATCAACGCTTATTATAAAGATAGATTGGGATGACAAGGTTCCATGCGAAATTGCGAAACAATAGCATTCCTATCTTTTAAAATTTAAGATTTAAATAATATACGTACTTATACCTCGTCATATCTTCAACGGGCAAGATATGCAGCATAAAGAATTGCATATTTTCACAGATGCATCGCAATATGCGTATAGTGCATGCGCCTATGTGCGTTCTTATAACGAAAGTAACTTATTAATAAACGTTCAATTATTGTGTGCCAAAAGTAAGTTAGCTCCGATAAAAACAATTAGCATACCCCGACTCGAGTTATGCGGCGCGTTATTAGGAGCTAAGTTATATAATAAAATAAAAAATGCACTTAATCTACAATTCGATAAGGTCTACTTTTGGACAGATTCAACTATTGTTCAAGGTTGGCTTCGTATGCCACCACAAGTTCTCAAGACTTTTGTCCAAAATCGGGTTGTCCAAATTAATGAAATAACAGGAGACAAGATATGGCTTCACGTAAGAGGGAAAGAGAACCCAGCGGACTTAATATCACGCGGCGTTGACCTAGATTCGTTAACATGTAAATATAGTGATCTGTGGTGGTACGGCCCATTGTTTATTCGTCAGATTACCATTGAAACATCAAATTTAAATGTCGATGAATTAGTTGATAATTATCTTGATTTACCGGAAGTGAAAATACAACATACCACTAATTTATTAAATAATACCATCACGGAAATTATTGATTTCAATCGTTTTTAACCGACTTCAAACAAAAAAAGGAGGAGGTTCTCTATTCGACTGTATGGTTTTTTTTTTTTTTTTTTTTGTATGTATGTTCCGCAATTACTCCGTCAATAATGAATCGATTTTGATAATTCTTTTTTCGTTAGGAAGGTCATACTTCAAAGGTGGTCCCGTATAAATTATACCGAAATTGGTTCAGTACTTTTTTGTTGAAATGATAATTTCATTGGGGATGAAACAATGATATCGTCCACGAACACAAAAGTAATGACAATTTTTTTTTTGAACTTGCTATTACCTAATATGCAATATTGAAATTTTGGTTAGTAGGTCCAATAGTCAACACATAAACTATGACAAATGAATTTATGAACTTAAGTTAATTAACTAGTTTCTCTTCAAGTTTCATAGTTCATTAACTTACCATTAAAACTATACCATTCATTCTGAATGAATGGTAGGCATTTCTAATGAGCTATAGGTCGTAGACGTGATATAATTTTTTAACCGACTTAAAAAAAAGAGGAAGTTCTCTATCCGACTGTTTTTTTGTGTTTGTTACCTGATACTGCGTCAATTATGAGTATTACGACTCGATTTTAGTGATTCTTTTTTTAAGGTACGTCGAGATCAGAGATGGCCCGTATAAATTTTAGCGATATAAATTCGACCCTTTATGAACAAATCATTAATAACCAAAAAAAATTTTGTTTAAGTTTCCGTTAAGTTTTAATGAGCGCCTATCCATTTATCCAGTAGGCCTATCCATTTTCAATAAAATATAACTAGCGACCCGCCCCGGCTTCGCACGGGTGCAATGCTTATGTGAATATGCATGTATTATACACTAGCTGTGCCCGCGACTTCGTCCGCGTGGATTTCCCATTTTCGCAACATTTTTCATTGATGCTCAACTCCTATTAGTCATAGAGTGATGCTATGGAGGTATATAGGCCTATATCAGGGTTTCCCATACTGCGCGTCGCAATGCCCTGGCACCCCAGGGGCTATCCCGGGGGCGGGCGTAGTGAGACGATCCACATAGAATGGCTGTCTAGCTGCTATGCGAGCTAGTAGAACGAAAATAAATGTAGAGAAAGAAATGAAAGTCGCGATTTCAAAACTTGAGCCCGGATCGACTGTCTAGGGCGGGCGAAAAAATCGAACATAGCATCTTTCGCAATCTGGGCGGCTGCGTCTGTTTTTTTTTGTTTTTGTAGGTATGTACTTAGCTTATGGCTGTTACTATAACGGGGGGAGGGCTCGTAAAAATTGAAAAATTCCTAAGGGCGTCACTATGAAAATAAGTTTGGGAAGTCCTGGCCTATAGTCTTCCTCGATAAATAGACAAAGATTTTTTTAATTTGAATCAGTAGTTCGCCTTTTTAGGCTTCTGTACCCAAAGGGTAAAACGGGATCCTATTACTAAGACTCCGCCGTCCGTCCGTCCGTCTGTCCATCTGTCACCAGGCTGTATATCATTGACCATGATAGTTAGACAGTTGAAATTTTCTCAGATGACGTAGTTCTGGTGCCGCTATAACAACAAATTTGATAACGGCAACAGATAGACGCTTGAAATATTCACAGAATATTTAGTTATATTATTCACCTTAAAAGTAAATAATTAAATTAAAATAAAATGAATTTTTAAGGGGGCTCAACAACAAACGTGATTTATTTCTCGGTGTCAATAACGATAACAGGTAGAAACTTGAAATATTAACAAAATATTTAATTTAAAATTCAAATAATTTTCGGACAGTTTTGATAAAATCTATGGCACGGAACCCTTCGTTCACGGGTTCGACTCCTTCTAGGCGGTTTTTTTTACTATTTTTACAGGATGTCTCTGATGACCTTCTTTGAGTCACCAGGGCTTTTAGTAAAGAAGAGGACCTCGGTGGCTCCTCAAGCTTTAAGGTCGAATCACTCCAGAGAGGATTCCTAACCGGTGAGCATCTCCCTCGGAGGAGTCTCTGAACCTATTAGAGTCTCTCAGGCGTCCGAATCTGACGGGATCAGTAGTTCCTAAGATAAGCGCGTTCAACCAAACAAAAAACAACTCAGTATAGATGCGTGCGTAGTACTTGATCATTATTTAGCGGCGGAGTTATGTTAAAACTATGATATCTCCGAAGATATTCATTGAAATCTAATGATATAAAGAACAATTTTGTACAGAATTAAATACTTGTGATGAATAATGTATTTATTTTGATTAGGAATAATATTATGTTTACAAAAATACCTTCGCATCTAATGCATTATTTTAGAACAAAATTTATTAACAAAAATAGGTTATAGCGAGTCAACCTTAAGAGATAGATAAATGCTGTCTGGAACTTTTTTGTAGAACTTTTAAAGGAGAATAATTCCGTCATACATTATTTTTGCGTAACTTTAACCGTTTACGCAGCGCACGCGAAGAAAAGTCTGAAAATCAAAATTTATTATTTTCCGTTTATTTCAAACTATGATATTTCTTAAGATATTCATTGAAATCAAATGAAGTCATGAACAATTTTGTGCAAAATTAAATACTTATGATAAATAATGTATTTATTTTGATAAGGAATAATATCATGCATACAAAAACACCATCGCAGATAATGCATTGTTTTAAAACAAATTTGATTACCAAAAAGAAAGGTTATAGTGAGCCAACCATAAAAGATAGACATATGCTGTCGCGGACTTTTTTTTATAAAATTTAATGGAGAACAATTCCGTCATACATGATTTTTCCATAACTTTAACCGTTTACGCAGCGCACGCAGTGAAAGCTTTGAAAAGAAATATTTTTCTCCCGTTTTTGCAACATTCTTCATTGATACTCAGCTCCTATTGGACATACCGTGATGTTATATAGCCTATAGCCTTCCTAGATAAATGGACTATCCAACGAAAAAAGAACTTTTCAATTTGAGTCTGTAGTTGCTGAGATCTTAGGGTTCAACCAAACAAACAAACAAACTCTTCAGCTTTATTATTAGTATAGATATAAACATTCCTAAAAATCACTCTATCTATTAAAAAAAACCTTACCCATACATATAGGGACAGACAGACGGCGGATAGCGACTTTGTTTTATACTATGTAGTGATTTCCACTAAAAATAATAAAATAAAATATTTTTAGCAAAAAAAATAGGAAAACCGACTTCAATGCGTACAAATTTAAACTAAAAAGTAAGAAATAAATAATATTTTTATGAAGTAGCTGAAAAGAGCGTCATAGAAAACCAAGGAAAGTATTGATACACATTTATAATTCTTTATTTATAATTCATACTCCGATATATTTGGAGTCGGTGCCAGCAAAAGCAAAATAAACTTACCTAATAGATATGAACTTGATTAATCCATTAACTATACATAATAATGAATGCATAATAAAGATGAGAAATAATCCGCCGCTCCGTGAAGTTCGAAAATTGCAAACACTATACTCCTTGGCTAGCTGGCACCGGCTCCAAATATATCGGAGTATGAATTATAAATAAAGAATTATAAATGTGTATCAATACTTTCCTTGGTTTTCTATGACGCTCTTTTCAGCTACTTCATAAAAATATTATTTATTTCTTACTTTTTAGTTTAAATTTGTACGCATTGAAGTCGGTTTTCCTATTTTTTTTGCTAAAAATATTTTTTCGTCTTTTAAACGTATGACGCGCGCAGTTGCATACGTCTTGCGATTCTCTAATAACATAAGCGCCAAGGTACCTACGCGGCCGGCCACGTGAAACCGGTTTGTTGTCAGTGAATGAGCTCGAGTCAGCTGTAAATGTGATAACGCGCGAGGCACAAAGATGTTCCTTTCCCAATGAATATAATAATTTAATAAATAAACAACCATTAAAAATTAAAAATAATAAATGCATAAATAAATTATCGGGATTAAATATTTTTATTGATGAAAATAATATTATGCGAATAGGCGGTCGACTTTGTAATGCGAACGAGTTTGGTTACGATAAGAAACACCCGGTATTGTTATCTAGTAAACATCGATTGGCGTGGCTTGTGTGCGTGAGTGAACATAAAAGATTATTACACGCCGGACCTCAACTACTTGTGTGTACGATACGCGAGAGGTGGTGGGTTCTAGGCGCTCGCGACCTGGCCAGGCAAGTCGTGCATAAATGCATTACCTGCGCACGTATGAAACCGAAATTTCTAAGTCCCATCATGGGTAATCTTCTGTTGTGTATGAGGTGGCGTTAATTATTAAATAATAACACACAATTGATTTAACAATTTACTCACACACTTGTACATATTATTACAACTTAATTGCTTATTAATTATGTAGAGAGGACGCATTACTTAACAAGAAGAACCATTTTGGAAACGCCATTAAGTTTAACCACAGACTACTTGACACCGCATCTAGGGATGCGCCTGTTTACTAGTGCTGTACACTACACTCTCCTCCTCTTAAAGATTGAGCTTCACTGGCTTCTTAATAACTCTCTTTGAACGTCTCTCATTAACATTTATAGGTTCAAAGCTCACTCTTTCGGAAGGCTTAATCATTGGTACACTATCAACACTTGAAGCTAACTTTTCAAAATTAACTATAACACTATTATCATTAACATTCTCATTAATCATTACACAATCCTTAACATTATCATTGGCAATTATTTTATCTTTCACAATAACATTCTCGTTTATTACAGGTAAGTTTTCATTAATTAGTTTTAAGTTTTTAACCGACTTCAAACAAAAAAAGGAGGAGGTTCTCTATTCGACTGTATGTTTTTTTTTTTTTTTTTTTTGTATGTTCCGCGATTACTCCGCCAATAATGAATCGATTTTGATGATTCTTTTTTCGTTAGGAAGGTCATACTTCAAAGGTGGTCCCGTATAAATTATACCAAAATTGGTTCAGTACTTTTTTGTTGAAATTATAATTTCATTGGGGATGAAACAATAATATCGTCCACGAACACAAAAATAATGACAATTTTTTTTTGAACTTGCTTTTACCTAATATGCAATAGTGAAATTTTGGTTAGTAGGTCCAATAGTCAACACATAAACTATGACAAATTTCAATTATAGTTCATTAGCTTACCATTAAAACTATACCATTCATTCTAAATGAATGGTAGGCATTTGTAATGAGCTATAAGGTCTGAGACGTGATATTATTTGTTAACCGACTTAAAAAAAGAGGAAGTTCTATCCGACTGTTTTTTTTGCGTTTGTTACCTGATACTCCGTCAATTATGAGTATTACGACTCGATTTTAGTGATTCTTTATTTAGCTACGTCAAAATCAGAGATGGCCCGTATAAATTGTATCGATATAAATTCGACCCTTTATGAACAGAACATTAAAAACAAAAAAAGAATTGTTTACGTTTCCGTTAAGTTTTAATGAGTGCCTATCCATTTATCCAGTAGGCCTATCCATTTTCAATAAAATATACTTAACTAGCGACCCGCCCCGGCTTCGCACGGGTGCAATGCTTATGTGAATATGCATGTATTATAGATATAAACCTTCCTTAAGAATCCGTTGCGTAGTTTTAAAGATCTAAGCATACATAGGGACAGACAGACGGATAGCGACTTTGTTGTATACTATGTAGTGATTTCCACTAAAAATAATAAAATAAAATATTTTTAGCAAAAAAATAGGAAAACCGACTTTAATGCGTACAAATTTAAACTAAAAAGTAAGAAATAAATAATATTTTTATGAAGTAGTTGAAAAGAGCGTCATAGAAAACCAAGGAAAGTATTGATACACATTTATAATTCTTTATTTATAATTCATACTCCGATATATTTGGAGTCGGTGCCAGCCTAAGCAAAATAAACTTACCTAATAGATACGAACTTGATTAATCCATTAACTATACATAATAATGAATGCATAATAAAGATGAGAAATAATCCGCCGCTCCGTGAAGTTCGAAAATTGCAAACACTATCCTCCTTGGCTAGCTGGCACCGGCTCCAAATATATCGGAGTATGAATTATAAATAAAGAATTATAAATGTGTATCAATACTTTCCTTGGTTTTCTATGACGCTCTTTTCAACTACTTCATAAAAATGTTATTTATTTCTTACTTTTTAGTTTAAATTTGTACGCATTGAAGTCGGTTTTCCTATTTTTTTGCTAAAAATATTTTATCTTTTACAAGTTCATTATTAATATTTAATCTTATCTTTTCAGGTACCTCATCATGATCATCTTTATACATATTTTCATACAACATCATTTGTTCAACATGTCTTTTCCATATAATACCACTGTCCAACAACTTAATTAAATATGTTACAGGTCCTAACTGTCTTATCACTGTACCTTCTATCCATTTAGTATTATTTCTGTATGATCTCACTAATACATTTTGTCCAACATTAAACTGCTTTGCCTCTTTTCCCCCTGAATAAAACTTTTGCATTTCCTGTTTCTTTTCTACATTAGATTGAACATTAGGCTTTAATAAATCAAATTTTATTCGTAAGTTTCTTTTAAACATTAATTGAGCAGGTGTTTCACAAGTTGTATTATGTTGTGCATTTCTATAGTACATTAAAAAGTTACAAATACTAGTTTCAATATCCTTTTTTTCAAAAACAGCTTTTTTAATACAATTTTTAATAATTTTGACTGCACTTTCTGCACATCCATTACTTTGAGGATGATATGCTGGTGAAAAAATTTGCTTGATACCACAACTTTTAACATAATTTTGAAATTCTGAAGAGTGAAATGGTGGTCCATTATCACTACAAAGCAACTCAGGATAACCAAAAGTAGCAAATATTTTCCTTAATGCTGAAATTGCTAAAGATGCTGAAGTAGATTTTACTTCTACTACCTCAATCCATTTTGAATATGCACATTGTATAACTAGAAACATTTTACCAAAACATGGACCTAGATAATCAATATGTAACCGTGACCATACAGTTTTAGGATATTCCCACATGTGTAAAGAAACTTTATCAGGATTTTGTCTTTGTTGTAAACATGCACTGCAACTATTAGCTAATAACTCTACTGGGTGTAAAAGACATGAGCAGTCAAACGAAAACCACGTATTCTATACATCAAAATAAGACATATTTCAAAAAAAATATTGCTGGGAAATGATTTTTATTTTTTGGTGTTACAAAAAATTGCAAATTGTACCACGCAATGTAAAGGGCTCAACTCGCACGCAACTCGCAAAACCGCGATAATTTTGCTTGACGGCGGCCCCGTTCGTTAGTGTCCGTGCGCATCGAGTGAGCTACATTGAACGCTAACGTTTTGAAGCTTCTTTTGTTCTGAAATACTAAAAAAAATTATAATGTTTCTTTGGATAATAATTAAGAAATAACGTATAGAATACGTTTTCATAAAAAAATGAAAAAAAAAATTATGACTTTGACCTTCAATAAAATCGTAACTATCAATTTCCCAGGTATAGTCTAAAGGAAGAAAAATGTTATGACGGTGAGCAGAATACATGGTTCTCGTTTGACTGTTCATGTCTTTTACACCCTGTATATCTTTATCAACTGAAGTCCACCAGAAGTAAGATCTGGCAATTGACTTCATTTTAACTATTCCCAAATGAGTGGAATGTATTCATTTAATACTGATTTTATTAATTTACTTGGTATCACTACTCTATGACCATACATAATTATACCTTGTTCGACCGTTAACTGTTCTCTTTTATTAAAAAAAGGTTGCATGATATTATCAACATGTTTAGGCCATCCTCTATAAATGAATTCTAATACTACTTTTAACAATGAATCTGACATAGTTTCCTTTCTAATCAATTTATAATCCAATGGTAAATAACTATTATCTGTAATAAAATTTAGGTATGAATAATCTGAACAATCGTCATTGTTACCTACTCTTTCTAAAGGTAATCGTGAAAAACAATCGGCATAATTATTTTCTGATTTAACATAAATAATATCATAATTATATCCTGACAGTAACAAAGCATAACGTTGTAACCGTCCAGCAGCTAATACAGGTATTCCTTTTTTAGGACCAAAAATACTCAGTAGAGGCTTTGAATCGGTAATTAGGGTAAATTTTCTTCCCCACAAATATTGATTAAATTTAGACACACCAAATACTAAAGCTAATGCCTCCTTATCTACCTGGCTGTAATGTTTCTCTGCACTATTTAATGTACGGGATGTAAAAGCAATTGGTTTCTCTACCCCATTTTTCTTCTGAGATAAAACTGCACCCAATCCATAAGCACTGGCATCACAGGCTAAATATAATTCTGCCTCTGGATCATAATGTACTAACAATTGAGAAGATGACATCATTTTCTTAATACTTTTAAAAGCAAATCTACATTTCTCAT
Source organism: Elophila nymphaeata (assembly GCA_955850985.1). Classification (NCBI taxonomy): domain Eukaryota; kingdom Metazoa; phylum Arthropoda; class Insecta; order Lepidoptera; family Crambidae; genus Elophila; species Elophila nymphaeata. The sequence continues at coordinate 13,930,701 of OY039092.1, forward strand.
CAAAATTAAATATTACATCTTTTTTTGTCAAATTATATAATGGTGCTAACACTGTGGATGCATTAGGTAGAAATTTAATATAATAATTAACCAATCCCAAAAAAGATTTAAGTTCTGTTATGTTCTGAGGCTCTGGTGCTTTCATAATAGCTTCCACTTTTCGTTCATCGGGTTGAAGACCTTCTGAAGATAACTTATAACCTAAATAAAATATACATTCTGCCATAAAAATACACTTATCAATTTTTACTGTTAATCCCATTTGTTTTAATATAGAAATTACCTCAATTACATTATTAATATGATCCCTATCATTCTCCCCTGTTATCAAAATATCGTCCAGGAAAGTAACAATTCCCTTCATTTCTAGCTTTTTAAACAATTTATCTATGATTCCTTGGAAAATATTTGGAGTTGTCTTAATACCAAAAGGTAAACGGTTGTAGGCAAACAATCCTAAGTGGGTATTTATCACAACTAGGTTTTTTGACTCATTATCTAATAAACACTGTTGGTACGCATGTGCCAAATCAATTTTACTAAACTTTTGCCCTTTTTTAAGGTTAACAAATAAGTCCTCTATTTTAGGTAGTGGATATTTATTCTCCTCTAGATGAGGATTTAATGTGACCTTAAAATCACCACACAATCTTAATTTACCGTCACTTTTTAATACAGGCACTATGGGTGTTGCCCATTCTGCTGCTATAACTGGTGATAAAATATTTTCACTTACTAATCTATTTATTTCCTTTTCTACTAAATCTTTCATTGAATAAGGTAATGGTCTAGCTTTAAAATACTTAGGATTTGAATTTTCTTTCATAAATAACTTAATTTTCTCACCTTTATATGTACCAAATTCTGAACTAAATACTTCCGGATAATTTTCTTTTAAATAAGTCTTTAAATTATTCGTTTTGAACTCTATAGAATTAATTGACAGTAAGTTTATTTTTTGTAACCAATCTCTACCCATTAATGGTGGGCCTCCTTTATCGAAAATATACAATGGTAAGTTATGACTATTCCCTTTATAATCTAATGTTATTTTTATGAATCCCAATGGACATATTGGAGTATCTGTATACGACTTTAATTCTAAATTACATTTTTGTATTGGTATATCATTAAAAATTTCATTATATAAATTCAAATTAATTGCACTTACAGCTGATCCTGTATCGATTTCCATGTTCAAATATCTACCCGATACCTTTAGTTTTACAATATAAGGTGAAGTCTTAGGTATGTCCATTACAAATAAACTTTGAATGTCATTGACATTTTTACTATAACTGTTGTCCTCTTTTACAATGTAGTGCTGTTTCCTATATGTAGACCCTTTACATACGTATTGAAGATGTCCTATTTTTCCGCACCCGTTACACTTCCTGTCCTTGAACCAGCAATTTGCTTTTCCATGTCCTTCTTTTCCACAACATGTACACTTTACATATTCATTCTGCTCCCTACCTGTCCAGCTCTTCGCCATATGTCTATTTCTATCCAGCTTTCCTTGCTTCCCCTCCTGTTTCCTATAGTTGAATCCTTTATTATCTTGGAACTGCTTACTCCTATATTTCCATATTTGCTCTCCTTGTCCACTGTCTCCTTTAGACCCTTTATGATTCCATGTCCGTTCCTCTCTGTGACCACATCTTGATTCCATTTTCTGCATTCTATCAGATTCTCTCATTTCTTTAATGTTTCTTTCATTATTTTCCAACGATAGTGCCATTTGAACTGCTTTTTCCAAGTTTATTCCTTCATTTTCGCTCAGAATGCGTAATTTTACTTTCGCATCATTTAATCCAGATATGAAGCGATCTCTCAGCATTTCCGTTAATTTATCTCCATAAGTACAATTCATTGATAATTTCTTTAGTTCCGTTACATAATCAGCAATAGATTCATTTATGTTTTGAGACCTTTGATTAAATTTATATCTTTCCGATATTATAGAATTTTTCGGTTACAGGTGGTTCATTAAAATATCTTTTAGTTCCTGATAGGTTTTCTGTGCCGGGCTCATGGGTACACATAAATTTTGTAGTAAGGCGTATAATTCAGCACCAATTACCGTCAAAAATACCGATTTCTTTTTTTCATTTTTGATCTAATTACAATCAAGGAAAATTTCAAACCTTTCCAAATAAGTAGAGAATTTTTCTTTTCCGTCATATTCCACGTTGCCCAAGTACGCCATTTTTTTACCTTTTTGCCTCGTCGCCACTTTGTTGTGTATGAGGTAGCGTTAATTATTAAATAATAACACACAATTGATTTAACAATTTACTCACACACTTGTACATATTATTACAACTTAATTGCTTATTAATTATGTAGAGAGGACGCATTACTTAACAAGAAGAACCATTTTGGAAACGCCATTTAGTTTAACCACAGACTACTTGACACCGCATCTAGGGATGCGCCTGTTTACTAGTGCTGTACACTACATCTACCTGTTGAGCGATTAGAGCCTGGGTTTCCGTTTAAGCATTGCGGAGTGGACTATGCTGGCCCCATGTTCATATTAAATCGTAAAGGCAGGGGCGCAAAACTAATTAAATGTTACATTTGTTTATTTATTTGTTTTAGTACTAGGGCCATCCATTTGGAATTGGTGAGCAGTTTATGTACTCAAGACTACTTGTTGGCTCTAAAACGTTTCATATCGCGTCGTGGCAAACCTTGCCAGATATTTTCAGACAACGGTAAGAACTTTGTCGGCGCAGAGAAAGAATTATCGTTAATTTTCAAAAATTCTGAAAACATTTTAAATTTCACTTCAGACAACGAAATTAAATTCACTTTTAATCCACCATATGCTCCTCATTTTGGCGGTTTGTGGGAGGCAGGGGTGAAAGCTTGTAAGCACCATTTACGACGCATCGTAGGTACTGCTAAATTAACTTTTGAGGAATTTAATACGGTATTGACGCAAATCGAAGCCGTCCTCAATTCCCGGCCCTTATCACCTCTGTCCACAGATCCCGATGACTACCTTCCTCTCACTCCAGCGCATTTTTTGATTGGCCGACCACTGACCACGTCACCAACACCAACCCTCGGAGAAATATCCACGACGACAGCTACGCGCCTCGGGCGCTATGACCGAATAGAACAACTGCGACAACACTTTTGGCAGCGTTGGTCAAAAGAATACGTCTCCGAGTTGCAACGAAGGACGAAGTGGAAGGGCGAAGGTGAAGACATAGCGAGTAACAGTCTGGTGCTAATCAAAGACGACAATCTGCCTCCGATGAGATAGAGAATGGGTAGAATTACTCGTATGTTCCCAGGAATTGACGGCGTATCCAGGGTTGCTGAAATTCGAACAGCAACAGGCATCATTCGAAGAGCGTGGTCGAAGATCTGCCCTCTTTCCGTTGAACTTGAGGAAGCAAGTATGGAGAAGACTTAGTTGGAAGAAGGTTCTCCCAAGGCGACCGGCATGTTGAGGCGTAGACGACATCTGACGGCGAATCGGTGAAACTTTGCGAACCACCTTCACACCGGAGCAGCTGCGGGCGGCAACCGTTTCTACGTTCACGACCCCTTTTCAAATTTTGTATCCCCCCACATTCGTCTTATATCTCTTAAACGTAACGCATGTAAAAATTCGTAATAAATGTTATACTGCCAAATAAACGAGAAAATAAAGCTGTCATTGAAGAGCGCCCTACGTCCCTAACAGGCAGAAAGCGCAGAGTTGAAATCGGTGCTTTTCTTTAGCTCGCGAAGGGAATATGTAAATGATGACAATTTTGAATTTAGTTTGATTATGTGATCTTTCCAATTGATATTACTATCTATATCTAATCCCAATAATGTCAAGGTATTTACAGATTCCATGTGTATGTCATTCTTATCATGTGCTTTAAATACAAAGTAGGCATCATGGTTTTATCTTCGGTAATGAGGAATCCCATATCAACTTTCATCCCTTATTTCAACTACTTCCTGCCCTTTTTACAACAAAATTTAGCTCATATTCTATCTCAAGGTCTAGTCTATTTTTGTACCAAATTTCATCTAATTCGGTTTGGGTGGAAGCGTAACTTTGTTAGTACTTCTTTACGACCTTTCATCTCCTATTCCATTCCCACACGGGTCGAAATTTCAATAACGTTAGAACAGATATTATTTATTTACATCTTATCAAGTGCCTAAATACAATGTTTTATGGTTTTAAAATAAAAAAAATATAAATGTTTATTTATCAGACAACAAAAATCCATACTGTGTTAGTAACATTAAATCTTAATAACTAATGTTAGTACTTATTAACTAAAAGCGATCTAGTTAGCCTGATGTGGCTCAGGCTGTCTGGACAAATCTTCAAAATAGCTTACATTTAAGTAGGTCAATAGGGCATTTTATGTGACGGCTAACCACCCTTACTTCAGAAGAGGTGACGCTACAGAATCTTAGATAATCGATCGAAACCGTGTCCAGCCAGCTTGAAAAACCACTTTTCGCTGGTCTCTCAATCTCGGTAACGGAAGTGGTTTTGAAGACTTTTTGCATATCAACGGGCGTCACATAAATTTGTGACGGGCATCGAGCTAAAAGTTTTGTGATACGTACAGCGGTTTATTAGAAAAATGCAAAAATCTGTGTCCAGCCAGCTTGAATTTACGTATAAAACTTCTGGCTGGCACTTCTGAATCTCGATAACGGGAGCGTTTTCGAATATGGTTCCTTTTACTAACAAAATGTGACGCAAGTTGTGACGGTAATAACGTTTGATTTATGGCGTCACGTGTAATGGTTTACGAGAAATCAATTAAAAACTGGTGTCCAGCCAGCTTGAAGTTCAAGCTGGCTGGACACATGTATCTCCGCTGCCTGATGGTCTACGGCCTTCGAAATATGTTCAAGTTTTTGTGACGGGGACGATAATGATAATCTGAAGTTGTGACGGAGAAAGTTTACGTAGTTTCAAAGATATTAATCATATAATTTTTTCCATACAAACATCTATTAATAATGTTAGGTGACCATAATTTTACACAAATAAAGGATTTCTTTTTAATCGACTTATCGGCCGGTTGTGGCCACACCTGCATTGTATTTGATTTTTTCCGTGAGAATAGGTTTTCCCGCAGTAAAAAAAAATTAAATAAAAAAAACCGCCTTCAAAACTAAAAACGGGAGAAATAAAAGTTTTGTTTATAAAAATCTAAATGTTTTTAGAGGTCGGTCCCGAATACAAGTGACAACGTTTATTACAAATATTGAGGTTGGCACCGACCTCAAAAAAAATTAGATTTTTATAAACAAAATTTTTATTTTTCCCGTTTTTAGTTTTGAAGGCGGTTTTTTTTATTTAATTTTTTTTTTTATTTAATTTAAATGTATGGGATTGACATAAGCAATCGATCACTTTTCGATTGCTTATGTCAATCCCATACATTTTTTTACTTAGCGATAGCGGGAGCGATTGTCGAAATGCATGTTGTCTAAAGCCTCAGTGCGTAGAAACCGGTACACACAAGTTTTCTACAGATTTGTTTCTCAGGAAAAAGTGGGAAAAGGCTTTGAGAAGGGTAAATTTTAAAGCTACTAAGTACTCCAGAACATACAGCAAGCATTTCAAAAAATCTGATTTTGAAACTACTTCCAGACAAACAGGTGTGTTCCAGTAAACACATTTATACCTATACTAGCTGTGCCCGCGCGACTTCGTCCGCGTGGATTTCCCGTTTTTGCAACATTTTTCATTGATGCTCAACTCCTATTAGTCGTAGAGTGATGTTATGGAGGTATATAAGCCTATATCACGGTTTCCTAAACTGTGCGTCGCGACGCCCTGGGGTGTCGCGGTTCTATCCCGGGGGTGGGCGTCGTGAGACGATCCACATAGAATGGCTATCTAGCTAGCTTAGCGAGCTAGTCGAACGAAAATAAATGTAGACAAAGAAATGTAAGTCGCGATTTCTAAACTTGAACCCGGTTTTGAGAAGCTCTGTTTTTAAAATAAGAAAATACACTGAAAAAAATCGACCGTCCAGCGCGGGCGAAAAAATCGAATAAGCATCTTTACGCTACCGGGACATTGCTTTCGCCTTCGAAATTTGTCGGTATGTACTTAACTTGGCTGTATAGTAACAGCCAAGTTAAGTACATAACTACAAAAACAAAAACATAGCTTTTTTGGAATTATTTAGGCGTTAACGAATGCGCAAATATTTTAAAATTAGAAAGACTGAAAAAAAAATTACCATAAAAACATAAAGTAGCACAGGGGGAGGGCTCGTAAAAATTGGAAAATTCCTAAGGGCGTCACTATGAAAATAAGTTTGGGAAGCTCTGGCCTATAGTGTTCCTCGATAAATAGACAATCATAGAATTTTTCAATTTGAATCAGTAGTTCCCCTTTGTAGGTTTTCTGTACCCAAAGGGTAAAACGGGATCCTATTACTAAGACTCTGCTGTCCGGCGGTTCTATGGTGCCGTTGTAACAACAAATACTAATAAATAGAATAAAATAAATATTGAAGGGGCTCCCATAAAATAAACGTGACTTTTTTGGTCGATTTTGATAACGGCAACAGATAGACGCTTGAAGTATTCACAGAATATTTAGTTATATTATTCACTTTTAAAATAAGTAATTAAATCAAAATGAAATTAATATTTAAGGGGGCTCAACAACAAACGTGTTTTATTTCTCGGTCTTATTAACGATAACAGGTAGAAACTTGAAATATTAACATAATATTTAATTTAAATTTAAAATAATTTTTGGAGATTTTTCATAAAATCTATGGCACGGAACCCTTCGTTCGCGCGTTCGACTCCTTCTAGGCGGTTTTTTTTTGCAGGCTATCTTTGATGACCTTCTTGAAGTCACCAAGGCTTTTAGTAAAGGAGAGGACCTCGATGGGTCCTCAAGCTTTAAGGTCGAATCACTCCAAAGAAGATTCCTGACCGGTGAGCATCTCTCTCGGAGGTGTCTCTGAACCTATTAGTCTCTAATGCGTTCGAATCTGACGGGATCAGTAGTTCCTAAGATAAGCGCGATCAACTAAACAAAAAAAACAACTCAGTATAGATGCGTGCGTAGTACTTGATCATTATTTAGCTGCGGAGTTATGTTAAAACTGTAATATCTTATCTATATCTATACTAATAATAAAGCTGAAGAGTTTGTTTGTTTGTTTGTTTGTTTGATTGTTTGTTTGTTTGTTTGTTTGTTTGTTTGTTTGTTTGGTTGAACCCTAAGATCTCAGCAACTACTGGCTCAAATTGAAAAATTCTTTTTCCGTTGGATAGTCCATTTATCTAGGAAGGTTATAGGCTATATAACATCACGGTACGTCCAATAGGAGCTGAGCATCAATGAAGAATGTTGCAAAAACGGGAGAAAAATATTTATTTTCAAAGCTTTCACTGCGTGCGCTGCTTAAACGGTTAAAGTTAATAAAAAATCATGTATGACGGAATTGATCTCCATTAAATTTTCTAAAGAAAAATCCGCGATAGCATATGTCTATCTTTTATGGTTGGCTCACTATAACCTTTCTTTTTGGTAATCAAATTTGTTTTAAAATAATGCATTATCTGCGATGGTGTTTTTGTATGCATGATATTATTCCTTATCAAAATAAATACATTATTTATCACAAGTATTTAATTTTGCACAAAATTGTTCATGACTTCATTTGATTTCAATGAATATCTTAAGAAATATCATAGTTTGAAATAAACGGAAAATTATAAATTTTGATTTTCAGAGATTTCTTTGCGTGCGCTGCGTAAACGGTTAAAGTTACACAAAAGTTATTTATGACGGAATTATTCTCCCTTAAAAGTTCTAAAAACAACTTACAGACAGCATTTGTCTATCTCTTAAGGTTGACTCGCTATAACCTATTTTTGTTAATAAATTTTATGCTAAAATAATGCTTAAGATGCGAAGCTATTTTTGTAAACATGATATTATTCCTTATCAAAATTAATACGTTATTCATCACAAGTATTTAATTTTGTACAAAATTGTTCTTTACATCATTAGATTTCAATGAATATCTTCAGAGATATCATAGTTTTGATTTAGATAAAGCTGAGCGCGTCCGTGGGCTTTAGCTCTAGATACCCACACGTGTCCCCTGGGTAGCGCCAAATGCTCAGTACTTTACCGGTGGTAGGTTTCGACCGTGGCTGGTAACCACCCTCCAAGCAAAGCCTAGCCGCCAAGCGACTCATGTCGTGTTCCGGCTTGATGCCTGGTGTTGCCCTTCTGGGAGGGGAGTCCGAGCAGTTGCGCTGTAGAGTTGGCCGGTTTCGGTGCTGCGTGATTGCTGCGCTGGGTGACTGATCGCGGAGGGTAGCGGGATCCTAAGCACGGTTTTTCCGCTGGCCGACCGCAGGTAGTAGGGGGCCCAATTAGTAGGTTAGCCACCTATGAAAGGCTGCCCCGCCAACTCGCGAAAAATCCCAGGGTGCGCCATCGTGCCGGTTGGCGACCGGATGCGAGGGCCCGATGGACACCTTTGGGGGGGTTAGGGCGTCCCCGCGCGCTCCAGCTCAGTCACCCGTCAGTGTGGCGTCACAGCTGCATTGCTTGGCAGTAACTTTGCAGCGTCTCGCTCATCTGTCTCCTTCCTGCCTGTTCACTCAATTCCCATGGCGAAATGAAAATTAATAAAAAGAAACTGGTTAAACAGCGGATGCACTCCCTCGCATTAAAAGTGCACCTTGCCAACATCCGAGGTCTGCACTCAAATATCAATAGTGTCCATCACCACCTTGAGACCGATAAACCTCATCTGCTGTTCCTCACGGAGACGCAAATCCGATGTCCGACTGACGCAGCTTATTTGCATTACCCAGGTTACACCCTGGAGCACAATTTTAAACCACGCGCTGGTACCTGCGTGTATGCTCGCGATGACATCTGCTGCCGACGCCTCCGTAACCTTGAGGATCCCAGTTTCTCTGCAATGTGGGTTTTGGTGAACACTGGTATAGAGCAAATACTCTATGCCGGTGTTTACCGGTCGCATACTGAGAACACGGAGACAACCAGGTTGTTCCAGTACCTCAGCGCCTCCGCTGAAACAGCTCAACAAAGGTACCCGAGTGCGCAACTAGTCGTTCTGGGGGACTTTAACGCTCACCACCACGAGTGGTTGTTCCCGTTCCAGAACACCGACCATGCTGGGAGATTGGCGCATACATTTGCTATGTCGCTGGGTCTCTCCCAGCTGGTGAAGGGCGCTACCCGTGTACCCGACATTGATGGCCACACACCTAATTGCCTGGACCTTCTGCTGACAACGGACCCGGACCGATATCAAGTAGCAATTTCGTCTCCACTAGGGAGTTCCGACCACTGTCTGGTGAAGTCCGTGTCTGTCTACTCTCCACCCGACCTGGATCCTATCGGAACAAGGCGCGTTTGGCGATACAAATCAGCAGATTGGGATGAGATGCGGCATTTCTTTGCATCATATCCTTGGCGTCGCACTTGCTTTTCTTCAGAAGACCCGACCTACTGCGCGGATGCTATCACTGGTGTGTTGCGTCAGGCTATGGAATACTTTATTCCATATTCTGACGTATCACACCGGTTCAGCGCCCGCCCTTGGTTTAACGCGGATTGTGCTAAAGCCGAGGCGCTTAAGCATGCCGCTTACCAATCCTGGGCGGATGCTCGAGCACATAAATCACTGAACGTACGGAAACTGAAGAAAGCCTATAACAGTGCCGCCAAGTCCTGCAAAGGTGTTCTTCGCAAGGCCCGCTTCAACCACATTGGCCGAATTGGTACCAGATTGGCCTCCTTTCCGTCCGGGAGCAAAGCTTTCTGGTCCCTGGCCAAGTCAGTCGAAGCTAACTTTTGTCGGTCGTCGCTGCCACCTTTGATTAAGCCTGACGGGTCGCTAGCTCACACTGCCAAAGAGAAGGCAGACTTGTTTGCCTCTATCTTTGCGAATAACTCGCAACTAGATGCTGCTGACGTAAATCCACCTAAGTTACCTCTATGTTCTTCTGTAATGTCAGAACTTCACATTTACCAAAAAGAGGTACTTAAAATGCTAAGCGCTCTAGATACAAATAAAGCTAGTGGCCCTGATGGCATTCCAGCTATTGTGCTGCGAAATTGTGCACCTGAGTTGTCACCCATTCTGACTCGCCTGTACCGCTTATCCCTTAGAACTGGACAAGTTCCGAATGCCTGGAAGGTTGCCAATGTCCAACCAGTACCTAAAAAGGGTAGCCGTGCCGATCCTGCCAACTATCGTCCAATCGCAATCACATCCATACTCTGTAAGATTATGGAACGTGTATTGAACAACCGTCTCCTAGCTTACCTTGAAGATAACGATCTCCTCGGTGACCGCCAGTTTGGTTTTCGCCGTGGGCGGTCTACCGGGGATCTTCTTGTGTATGCTACTCACTTATGGAGCGAAGCCATAGAGAAACACGGTGAAGCTCTCGCCGTTTCCCTCGATATCTCCAAGGCTTTTGACAGGGTCTGGCATGCAAGTCTTATTGGCAAACTTCCATCATACGGAATCGCTACCGGGCTTTGCAACTGGATTGCGGATTTCCTGGGGGGCAGATCAATTCGGGTAGTCATTAATGGCTCCTCGTCGGATCTGTTTGGTATCAATGCCGGTGTCCCCCAGGGTTCTGTCCTCTCCGCAACTCTATTCCTGCTGCATATCAACGACCTGCTTTTGAATCCCGGTATCTTTGGGTACGCAGACGACAGCACAGTTTCGGAGAGGTACTTGTCGGATGCGAAGTCTGGAGCAGATGTCCGATCTTTGAGGGAGGCGATGGTGGAGGGAGTGAATGCAACCCTGGAAGCTGTTTCCCTCTGGGGTGAGGCCAACTTGGTTGGGTTCAATCCGTCCAAAACGCAGGCATGTCTGTTCTCGGCGAAACGGACTCCATTTCATCTGAGTCCGACTTTCCGAAATGTCTCCGTTCCGGTTAACGATCATCTGGACCTCTTGGGTGTAGATATCTCTGCCAATCTCAATTTCGGTCGCTACATCGAATCCATTGCTGAAACTGCAGCCAAAAAACTTGGCATTCTTTCAAAGGTGAAACGATATTTTACATCTGAGCAGCTCCTACGTCTTTATCGAGCCCAAGTACGCTCCTGCATGGAGTACTGTTTTCACCTTTGGGACGGATCTGCACGTTATCAGTTGGATGCACTGGATTCGGTGGAGCACCGAGCGAGGCGACTCATCGGTAGTGAGGCACTCGCTGAGGCTAATCTCCAGAGCCTTGACCACCGAAGGCGTGTAGCTTGCCTCTCGGTCTTTTATCGGTTGCATTTCGGAGAGTGTGCGGAGGTTCTTCATAATTTGATCCCCCCAGCCCCTTTTCACCACCGGACGACCAGACGCGGCGAAGGTTTTCACCCTTACGTTGTTGATATACCTCCCATCCGCACGAAGCGCTTTGCTTCCTCTTTCATTATGCGCACAGCTAAGGAGTGGAACTCGTTGCCAAGGTCTGTTTTCCCGAATCAATATAATCTGGATATCTTTAAGGCCAGAGTGAACAAGCATCTTCTAGGCGAGCGTGTACCATCTTAGGCCACATCTTCGCTTCACATCAGGTGAGATTGTGGCCAAACGCTCAGCCTATCAAATATAAAAAAAAAAAAAAAAAAAAAAAAAAAAACATAACTCCGCAGCTAAATAATGATCAAGTACTACGCACGCATCTATACTGAGTTGTTTTTTTTTGGTTGATCGCGCTTATCTTAGGAACTACTGATCCCGTCAGATTCAGACGCCTTAGAGACTCTAATAGGTTCAGAGACTCCTCCGAGGGAGATGCTCACCGGTCAGGAATCCTCTCTGGAGTGATTCGACCTTAAAGCTTGAGGACCCACCGAGGTCCTCTCCTTTACTAAAACCCCTGGTGACTCAAAGAAAGTCATCAGAGACATCCTGTAAAAATAGTAAAAAAAAAACCGCCTAGAAGGAGTCGGACGCGTGAACGAAGGGTTCCGTGCCATAGATTTTATCAAAACTGTCCGAAAATTATGAATTTTAAATTAAATATTTTGTTAACATTTCAAGTTTCTACCTGTTATCGTTATTGAGACCGAGAAATAAATTACGTTTGTTGTTGAGTTCCTTAAATATTAATTTTATTTTAATTTAATTATTTATTTTTAAAGTGAATAATATAACGTATTGTATTATCTGTGATATAACTAAATATTCTGTGAATATTTCAAGCGTCTATCTGTTGCCGTTATCAAAATCGACCAAAAAAAGTCACGTTTATTTTATGGGAGCCCCTTCAATATTTATTTTATTCTATTTATTAGTATTTGTTGTTATAGCGGCACCAGAACTACGTCATCTGAGAAAATTTCAACTGTCTAACTATAATGGTTAATGATATACAGCCTGGTGACAGATGGACAGACGGACGGCGGAGTCTTAGTAATAGGATCCCGTTTTACCCTTTGGGTACAGAACCCTAAAAAGGGGAACTGCTGATTCAAATTGAAAAATTCTTTGATTGTCTATTTATTGAGGAAGACTATAGGCCAGGAATTCCCAAACTTATTTTCATAGTGACGCCCTTAGGATTTTCCCAATTTTTACGAGCCCTCCCCCCGTTATAGTAACAGCAAAGATAAGTACATACCTACAAAAACAAAAAAAACGGACGCAGCCGCCCCGGATTGCGAAAGATGCTGTGTTCGATTTTTTCGCCCGCCCTAGACAGTCGATCCGGGCTCAAGTTTTGAAATCGCGACTTTCATTTCTTTCTCTACATTTATTTTCGTTCTACTAGCTCGCATAGCACCTAGACAGCCATTCTATGTGGATAGTCTCACTACGCCCGCCCCCAGGATAGAACCGCGAACCCTGGGATGCCAGGGCATCGCGACGCGCAGTATGGGAAACCCTGATATAGGCCTATATACCTCCATAGCATCACTCTACGACTAATAGGAATTGAGCATCAATGAAAAATGTTGCAAAAATGGGAAATCCACGCGGACGAAGTCGCGGGCACAGCTAGTCGTTAATAAGACCGAGAAATAAATCACGTTTGTTGTTGAGCCCCCTTAAATATTAATTTTATTTTAAAAGTGAATAATATAACTAAATATTCTGTGAATATTTTTAGCGTCTATCTGTTGCCGTTATTAAAATCGACCAAAAAAGTCACGCTTATTTTATGGGAGCCCCTTCAATATTTATTTTATTCTTTTTATTAGTATTTGTTGTTACAGCGGCACCAGAACTACGTCATCTAAGAAAATTTCAACTGTCTAACTATCATGGTTCATGATATATAGCCTGGTGACAGAACCCTAAAAAGGGGAACTACTGATTCAAGTTGAAAAATTCTTTGATTGTCTATTTTATCGAGGAACACTATAGGCCAGGGCTTCCCAAACTTATTTTCATAGTGACGCCCTTAGGAATTTTCAAATTTTTACGAGCCCTCCCCCCGTTATAGTAACAGCCAAGTTAAGTACATACCTACAAAAACATAGCTTTTTTAGAATTATTTAGGTGTTAACGAATGCGCAAATATTTTAAAATTAGAAAGTAGACTGAAAAAAAATACCATAAAAACATAAGTAGCACCGACAAATTTCGACGGTGACAGCAATGTCCCGGTAGCGTAGTGGTTGACGCAGCCGCCCGGATTGCGGAAGATGCTGTATTCGATTTTTGCGCCCGCGCTGGACAGTCGATTTTTTTCAGTGTATTTTCTTATTTTAAAAACAGAGCTTCTCAAAACCGGGCTCAAGTTTTGAAATCACAACTTTCATTTCTTTGTCTACATTTATTTTCGTTCGACTAGCACGCATAGCAGCTAGACAGCCATTCTATGTGGATCGTTTCACGACGCCCGCCTCCGGGATAGAACCTCGACATCCAGGGCATCGCGACGCACAGTTTAGGAAACCGTGATATAGGCCTATATACCTCCATAACATTACTCTACGACTAATAGGAGTTGAGCATCAATGCTAATTGTTGCAAAAACGGGAAATCCACGCGGACGAAGTCGCGCGGGCACAGCTAGTGTAATATATTCATTGAAATCTAATGATGTCAAGAACAATTTTGTACAAAATTAAATACTTGTGATGAATCTATACTAATAATAAAGCTGAAGAGTTTGTTTGTTTGTTTGTTTGTTTGTTTGTTTGTTTGTTTGGTTGAACCCTAAGATCTCAGCAACTACTGGCTCAAATTGAAAAATTCTTTTTTCGTTGGATAGTCCATTTATCTAGGAAGGCTATAGGCTATATAACATCACGGTATGTCCAATAGGAGCTGAGCATTAATGAAGAATGTTGCAAAAACGGGAGAAAAATATTTCATTTCAAAGCTTTCCCTGCGTGCGCTGCGTAAACGGTTAAAGTTACGGAAAAATTATGTATGACAGAATTATTTTCCATTAAATTTTCTAAAAAAAAGTCCGCGATAGCATATGTTTATCTTTTATGGTTGGCTCACTATAACCTTTCTTTTTGGTAATAAATTTTTTTTTTAATCAAAAGTTTATCTGCGATGGTGTTTTTGTATGCATGATATTATTCCTTATCAAAATAAATACATTATTTATCACAAGCATTTAATTTTGAACAAAATTGTTAATGACCTCATTTGATTTCAATGAATATCTTAAGAAATATCATAGTTTGAAATAAACGGAAAATAAAAAATTTCGATTTTCAGAGATTTCTTTGCGTGCGCTGCGTAAACGGTTAAAGTTACACAAAAATTATGTATGACGGAATTATTCTCCTTTAAAAGTTCTAAAAACAAGTTCCAGACAGCATTTATCTATCTCTTAAGGTTGACTCGCTATAACCTATTTTAGTTAATAAAATTTGTTCTAAAATAATGCATTAGATGCGAAGGTATTTTTGTAAAAATCATATTATTCCTTATCAAAATTTATACTTTATTCATCACAAGTATTTAATTTTGTACAAAATTGTTCTTTACATCATTAGATTTCAATGAATATCTTCAGAGATATTACAGTTTTAACATAACTCCGCAGCTAAATAATGATCAAGTACTACGCACGCATCTATACTGAGTTGTTTTTTTGTTTAGATGAACGCGCTTATCTCAGGAACTACTGATCCCGTCAGATTCGGACGCATTAGAGACTAATAGTTTCATAGACTCTTCCGAGGGAGATGCTGATGCTCACCGGTCAGGAATCCTCTTTGGAGTGATTCGACCTTAAAGCTTGAGGACCCATCGAGGTCCTCTCCTTTACTAAAAGCCTTGGTGACTTCAAGAAGGTCATCAGAGATAGCCTGCAAAAAAAAAACACCTAGAAGGAGTCGAACGCGCGTACGAAGGGTTCCGTGCCATAGATTTTATCAAAAATTATTTGAAATTTAAATTAAATATTTTGTTAATATTTCAAGTTTCTACCTGTTATTATCGTTAATAAGACCGAGAAATAAAACACGTTTGTTGTTGTATTTTAAAAGTGAATAATATAACTAAATATTCTGTGAATACTTCAAGCGTCTATCTGTTGCCGTTATCAAAATCGACCAAAAAAAGTTATTTTATGGGAGCCCCTTCAATATTTATTTTATTCTATTTATTAGTATTTATTTTATTCTGTTTATGAGTCTTAGTAATAGGATCCCGTTTTACCCTTTGGGTACATAATCCTACAAAGGGGAACTACTGATCTGAAAAATTCTATGATTGTCTATTTATCGAGGAACACTATAGGACAGAGCTTCCCAAACTTATTTTCATAGTGACGCCCTTAGGAATTTTCTAATTTTTACGAGCCCTTTCCCCGTTATAGTAACAGCCAAGTTAAGTACATACCTACAAAAACAAAAACATAGCTTTTTTTGAATTATTTAGGCGTTAACGAATGCGCAAATATTTTAAAATTAGAAAGACTGAAAAAAATTACCATAATGCATAAAAACATAAAGTAGCACAGACAAATTTCGACGGCGAAAGCAATGTCCCGGTAGCGTAAAGATGCTTATTCGATGTTTTCGCCCGCGCTGGACGGTCGATTTTTTTCAATGTATTTTCTTATTTTAAAAACAGAGCATCTCAAAACCGGGTTCAAGTTTAGAAATCGCGACTTACATTTCTTTGTCTACATTTATTTTCGTTCGACTAGCTCGCTAAGCTAGCTAGACAGCCATTCTATGTGGATCGTCTCACGACGCCCGCCCCCGGGATAGAACCGCGACACCCCAGGGCGTCGCGACGCACAGTTTAGGAAACCGTGATATAGGCTTATATACGTCCATAACATCACTCTACGACTAATAGGAGTTGAGCATCAATGAAAAATGTTGCAAAAACAGGAAATCCACGCGGACGAACTCGCGCGGGCACAGCTAGTAAAGTATAAATTTTGATAAGGAATAATATGATTTTTACAAAAATACCTTCGCATCTAATGCATTATTTTAGAACAAATTTTATTAACTAAAATAGGTTATAGCGAGTCAACCTTAAGAGATATATAAATGCTGTCTGAAAATTTTTTTAGAACTTTTAAAGGAGAATAATTCCGTCATACATGATTTTAGCGTAACTTTAACCGTTTACCCAGCGCACGCAAAAAAAAAGCTCTGAAAATCAAAATTTATTATTTTCCGTTTATTTGAAACTATGATATCTCTTAAGATATTCATTGAAATCAAATGAGGTCATTAACAATTTTGTTCAAAATTAAATGCTTGTGATAAATAATGTATTTATTTTGATAAGGAATAATATCATGCATACAAAAACACCATCGCAGATAAAGCATTATTTTAAAACAAATTTGATTACCAAAAAGAAAGGTTATAGTGAGCTAACTATAAAAGATAAACATATGCTATCGCGGACTTTTTTTTAGAAAATTTAATGGAGAATAATTCTGTCATACATAATTTTTCCGTAACTTTAACCGTTTACGCAGCGCACGCAGTGAAAGCTTTGAAAAGAAATATTTGTCTCCCGTTTTTGCAACATTCTTCATTAATGCTCAGCTCCTATTGGACGTACCTTGATGTTATATAGCCTATAGCCTTCCTAGATAAATGGACTATCCAACGGAAAAATAATTTTTCAATTTGAGTCAGTAGTTGCTGAGATCTTAGGGTTCAACCAAACAAACAAACAAACAAACTCTTCAGCTTTATTATTAGTATATATAGATTAATATTTTTAGAATGAAATAGAAAAAAAATTTTTCAGCACACAAGTGACATATAATAATTTCAAAAGACATTTAATGTATGTACAATACATACAATAATTTTAAAAACATTAATTTTTAAGTGAACAGTGTTTAAATCACTGATGTTGTTGTTCACAACAGACTTTGACAGGTAACAAACACACAGCGCCCTCTGTAAAAAAGTTTTGCGTTTTCTTCCCCATTAGTTAAGACGTTTATATAAGGACTAGCTGTGCCCGCGACTTCGTCCGCGTGGATTTCCCATTTTTGCAACATTTTCAACCGACTTCAAAAAAGGAGGAGGTTCTCTATTCGACTGTATGTTTTTTTTTTTTTTTTTTGTATGTATGTTCCGCGATTTCTCCGTCAATTATGAATCGATTTTGACGATTCTTTTTTCCTTAGGAAGGACATACTCCAAAGGTGGTCCCGTATAAATAATACCGAAATTGGTTCAGTACTTTTTTGTTAAAATGATAATTTCATTGGGGATGAAATAATAATATCGTCCACGAACACAAAAATAATGTAAATTTTTTTTTTAACTTGAAATTACCTAATATGCAATAGTGAAATTTTGGTTAGTAGGTCCAATAGTCAACACATAAACTATGACAAATTATTTTATGAACTTAAGTTAAATAACTAGGTTCATAGTTCATTAACTTACCATTCATTTTGAATGAATGGCAGGCATTTGTAATGAGCTATGGGTCTGAGACGTGATATTATTTGTTAACCGACTTTAAAAAAAAGAGGTCTCTATCCGACTGTTTTTTTGTGTTTGTTACCTAATTACTTCGTCAATTATGAGTATTACGACTCGATTTTAATGATTCTTTTTTAGGTACGTTAAGATCAGAGATGGCCCGTATAAATTGTATCGATATAAATTCGACCCTTTTTGAACAAATCAGTAATAACAAAAAAAACGTGTTAGTTAAAGTTTCCATTAAGTTTTAATGAGCGCCTAGTAGGCCTATCCGTTTTCAATAAAATATACTTTATTTCCACTAAAAATAATAAAGTAAAATATTTTTAGCAAAAAAAAATAGGACAACCGACTTCAATGCGTACAAATTTAAACTAAAAAGTAAGAAATAAATAATATTTTTATGAATTAGTTGAAAAGAGCGTCATAGAAAACCAAGGAAAGTATTGATACACATTTATAATTCTTTATTTATAATTCACTAGCTGTGCCCGCGCGAGTTCGTCCGCGTGGTTTTCCCGTTTTTGCAACATTTTTCATTGATGCTCAACTCCTATTAGTCGTAGAGTGATGTTATGGACGTATATAAGCCTATATCACGGTTTCCTAAACTGTGCGTCGCGACGCCCTGGGGTGTCGCGGTTCTATCCCGGGGGCGGGCGTCGTGAGACGATCCACATAGAATGGCTGTCTAGCTAGCTTAGCGAGCTAGTCGAACGAAAATAAATGTAGACAAAGAAATGTAAGTCGCGATTTCTAAACTTGAACCCGGTTTTGAGATGCTCTGTTTTTAAAATAAGAAAATACATTGAAAAAAATCGACCGTCCAGCGCGGGCGAAAACATCGAATAAGCATCTTTACGCTACCGGGACATTGCTTTCGCCGTCGAAATTTGTCTGTGCTACTTTATGTTTTTATGCATTATGGTAATTTTTTTCAGTCTTTCTAATTTTAAAATATTTGCGCATTCGTTAACGCCTAAATAATTCAAAAAAAGCTATGTTTTTGTTTTTGTAGGTATGTACTTAACTTGGCTGTTACTATAACGGGGGGAGGGCTCGTAAAAATTAGAAAATTCCTAAGGGCGTCACTATGAAAATAAGTTTGGGAAGCTCTGTCCTATAGTGTTCCTCGATAAATAGACAATCATAGAATTTTTCAGATCAGTAGTTCCCCTTTGTAGGATTATGTACCCAAAGGGTAAAACGGGATCCTATTACTAAGACTCATAAACAGAATAAAATAAATACTAATAAATAGAATAAAATAAATATTGAAGGGGCTCCCATAAAATAACTTTTTTTGGTCGATTTTGATAACGGCAACAGATAGACGCTTGAAGTATTCACAGAATATTTAGTTATATTATTCACTTTTAAAATACAACAACAAACGTGTTTTATTTCTCGGTCTTATTAACGATAATAACAGGTAGAAACTTGAAATATTAACAAAATATTTAATTTAAATTTCAAATAATTTTTGATAAAATCTATGGCACGGAACCCTTCGTACGCGCGTTCGACTCCTTCTAGGTGTTTTTTTTTTGCAGGCTATCTCTGATGACCTTCTTGAAGTCACCAAGGCTTTTAGTAAAGGAGAGGACCTCGATGGGTCCTCAAGCTTTAAGGTCGAATCACTCCAAAGAGGATTCCTGACCGGTGAGCATCTCCCTCGGAAGAGTCTATGAAACTATTAGTCTCCAATGCGTCCGAATCTGACGGGATCAGTAGTTCCTGAGATAAGCGCGTTCATCTAAACAAAAAAACAACTCAGTATAGATGCGTGCGTAGTACTTGATCATTATTTAGCTGCGGAGTTATGTTAAAACTGTAATATCTCTGAAGATATTCATTGAAATCTAATGATGTAAAGAACAATTTTGTACAAAATTAAATACTTGTGATGAATAAAGTATAAATTTTGATAAGGAATAATATGATTTTTACAAAAATACCTTCGCATCTAATGCATTATTTTAGAACAAATTTTATTAACTAAAATAGGTTATAGCGAGTCAACCTTAAGAGATAGATAAATGCTGTCTGGAACTTGTTTTTAGAACTTTTAAAGGAGAATAATTCCGTCATACATAATTTTTGTGTAACTTTAACCGTTTACGCAGCGCACGTAAAGAAATCTCTGAAAATCGAAATTTTTTATTTTCCGTTTATTTCAAACTATGATATTTCTTAAGATATTCATTGAAATCAAATGAGGTCATTAACAATTTTGTTCAAAATTAAATGCTTGTGATAAATAATGTATTTATTTTGATAAGGAATAATATCATGCATACAAAAACACCATCGCAGATAAACTTTTGATTAAAAAAAAAATTTATTACCAAAAAGAAAGGTTATAGTGAGCCAACCATAAAAGATAAACATATGCTATCGCGGACTTTTTTTTAGAAAATTTAATGGAAAATAATTCTGTCATACATAATTTTTCCGTAACTTTAACCGTTTACGCAGCGCACGCAGGGAAAGCTTTGAAATGAAATATTTTTCTCCCGTTTTTGCAACATTCTTCATTAATGCTCAGCTCCTATTGGACATACCGTGATGTTATATAGCCTATAGCCTTCCTAGATAAATGGACTATCCAACGAAAAAAGAATTTTTCAATTTGAGCCAGTAGTTGCTGAGATCTTAGGGTTCAACCAAACAAACAAACAAACAAACAAACAAACAATCAAACAAACAAACAAACAAACTCTTCAGCTTTATTATTAGTATAGATTCATCACAAGTATTTAATTTTGTACAAAATTGTTCTTGACATCATTAGATTTCAATGAATATATTACACTAGCTGTGCCCGCGCGACTTCGTCCGCGTGGATTTCCCGTTTTTGCAACAATTAGCATTGATGCTCAACTCCTATTAGTCGTAGAGTAATGTTATGGAGGTATATAGGCCTATATCACGGTTTCCTAAACTGTGCGTCGCGATGCCCTGGATGTCGAGGTTCTATCCCGGAGGCGGGCGTCGTGAAACGATCCACATAGAATGGCTGTCTAGCTGCTATGCGTGCTAGTCGAACGAAAATAAATGTAGACAAAGAAATGAAAGTTGTGATTTCAAAACTTGAGCCCGGTTTTGAGAAGCTCTGTTTTTAAAATAAGAAAATACACTGAAAAAAATCGACTGTCCAGCGCGGGCGCAAAAATCGAATACAGCATCTTCCGCAATCCGGGCGGCTGCGTCAACCACTACGCTACCGGGACATTGCTGTCACCGTCGAAATTTGTCGGTGCTACTCAACGAATTAGGAATGATATAGAAGCATAACTCCCTAACGAAGCCCGCTAAAACATGGTCCCAAACTCAAACAAATAAACTGATAATACTAACGCGTTACGCACACTGACAAAACAAAATACCTTGCTAAATTTATTTTCTACTCATCAATTCGTCAACCCATTCATTTGGTGCGCATCTTTACTTAGTAGGATAATATTAAGAGTGAAACGGAAATATCAAACCCAAGCGAGTTCGTGTGAAACGGATTATTAAGCGGTACACGCCCAAAGTATGTTACCTACTCTACTAACAGCGGCGAGGATGGTGTAATACAATAGGTGTCAAGTCATATTAAATATGAGTCGGTATCTATGACACGCGACTGATAAAAAAATATACGAGTATACAATGTGTTTGTGTTCCGACCCGACAAACTTTAAGGGCATTTTCTACAGATAATTTAATCGTAGAAAAACCCCCATATGTGGGGTCGAAACTCAGTTCCCTTCGAGTGACAGCCATTTTAATTATTAATCATCATTTAGGGGGTGCCTTTAGTAAAAGTAGAATATCTCGTTAAGTTTAAGTCACACGGACTTTTAAAAAATACTTCCGTGTAGCTCTAAAAGTGTGGCAATCTTATAAGTGTCACTAAAGCACAAAAACTCATATTACGTTGTTAAAAAGTAATAATAATCTTGTTTTTCTCCAAAAAATTACATTTCTCTGATTTATACTAGAAATATTCCTATTATTACATATTTTTTATGATTTTATTTACAACTGTTTGAGTTTTGATAAAAAACGGTATCAAAATTATAGCCCAATGTTGTCCTGTGCGACACGAAAATTTGGTATTCGCGCCAGTGCTTGTCTTTAAAACCGAAGAGGTAATGTATCAAAATTATAGCCCAATGTTGTCCTGTGCGACACAAAAATTTGGTATTCGCGCCAGTGCATGTCTATAAAACCGAAGAGGTAATTTTGAACAATTACTCTCTTATGTAAAATGTTTAAAGTTTGTTAATAAACTGATTGTTTTTCTAGACTGCATAGTTATTTTTACCCTAATTTAAATATAATTTTAAATTTAACTAAAATGTTCAATATCATGATTATTCAAGATTGAGGAAAAAAAATGTCCGTCTTTAAAAATACCAATAACTTAAGGCTGCCACTCCGAGGGAACTGAATTTCGACCACATATATGGGGGTTTTTCTATGATGAAATTATCTGTAGAAAATGCCTTTAAAGTTTGTCGGGTCGGGCAACTAACACATTGTATGGCTCTAGACTTTTGGAAACTAAAAAGTTATTTTATTTCTAGCTGTACTTATCAAATACTTATTTTAAAATGCAGAGAAAAATCTTATTTTCTGCATATTATACAACATGTAACAAAAATAAGGCACAACCTCAAAGTGAGTGGTATCTTACTATTACACAAATTAACCGATTGCACTAATTAATTACAATTAACAGTAAGTAATTTTCAAATAGGTCATTGTTGGATGTCCTTGTAGATTTTTGCTTATGCCGTACAATTTTTGTAAAGTAAGTAATCTATTTTGATTGTAAAATTATTCAAAGTAGGAAATTTGTAACTATTTTGGTGCCAATTTCTTAAACAAATTGTTTTTTTTTTTATTGTAACGATTAAGAAACCGATTTCAAACAAACAACTTTGAGATCGTCCTTTATTTCTTTTGTCGAATATCTTTTTTGGGGAAACTCAAATAAATATGTTATTAAATAAAGGACGATCTCAAAGTTGTTAATAAGAAACAGCAGGAAATCCAATTTTTAAAAACTCTATACTTAATACTAAATGTTTCGTTTAATAGTAACATATTAAAAACTGGTTGGCTACTGATTGCATAACACAGACAACTCAAGACGAACAAAAGATGAAATTACTTTACTTACATTAGATAAATTATCCCGGTTTGGTTTTTACTTCCTTCTTTCCGTCTTTTACACCACTTTACAGCACAGGAGGTCATTTTTGTCCTTGGGAAATGAGCTGTTTATTGTATTTTTCGCAAAACTAAATGACACGGACGCTTGTCGCGGCAGACTGATGGACGCGTTGGTAGTACTTTTTCGGCCCCGCCCACTTGGGGATAGTTTGCGT
Organism: Elophila nymphaeata; assembly: GCA_955850985.1. Classification (NCBI taxonomy): domain Eukaryota; kingdom Metazoa; phylum Arthropoda; class Insecta; order Lepidoptera; family Crambidae; genus Elophila; species Elophila nymphaeata. Next base: position 13,954,002 of record OY039092.1, read on the forward strand.
GGAACGATTTTTTGACGGAGTTCGTGTTCTATATGATTCCTAATTCGTTGGTGCTACTTATGTTTTTATGGTATTTTTTTTCAGTCTACTTTCTAATTTTAAAATATTTGCGCATTCGTTAACACCTAAATAATTCTAAAAAAGCTATGTTTTTGTAGGTATGTACTTAACTTGGCTGTTACTATAACGGGGGGAGGGCTCGTAAAAATTAGAAAATTCCTAAGGGCGTCACTATGAAAATAAGTTTGGGAAGCTCTGTCCTATAGTGTTCCTCGATAAATAGACAATCATAGAATTTTTCAGATCAGTAGTTCCCCTTTGTAGGATTATGTACCCAAAGGGTAAAACGGGATCCTATTACTAAGACTCATAAACAGAATAAAATAAATACTAATAAATAGAATAAAATAAATATTGAAGGGGCTCCCATAAAATAACTTTTTTTGGTCGATTTTGATAACGGCAACAGATAGACGCTTGAAGTATTCACAGAATATTTAGTTATATTATTCACTTTTAAAATACAACAACAAACGTGTTTTATTTCTCGGTCTTATTAACGATAATAACAGGTAGAAACTTGAAATATTAACAAAATATTTAATTTAAATTTCAAATAATTTTTGATAAAATCTATGGCACGGAACCCTTCGTACGCGCGTTCGACTCCTTCTAGGTGTTTTTTTTTTGCAGGCTATCTCTGATGACCTTCTTGAAGTCACCAAGGCTTTTAGTAAAGGAGAGGACCTCGATGGGTCCTCAAGCTTTAAGGTCGAATCACTCCAAAGAGGATTCCTGACCGGTGAGCATCAGCATCTCCCTCGGAAGAGTCTATGAAACTATTAGTCTCTAATGCGTCCGAATCTGACGGGATCAGTAGTTCCTGAGATAAGCGCGTTCATCTAAACAAAAAAACAACTCAGTATAGATGCGTGCGTAGTACTTGATCATTATTTAGCTGCGGAGTTATGTTAAAACTGTAATATCTCTGAAGATATTCATTGAAATCTAATGATGTAAAGAACAATTTTGTACAAAATTAAATACTTGTGATGAATAAAGTATAAATTTTGATAAGGAATAATATGATTTTTACAAAAATACCTTCGCATCTAATGCATTATTTTAGAACAAATTTTATTAACTAAAATAGGTTATAGCGAGTCAACCTTAAGAGATAGATAAATGCTGTCTGGAACTTGTTTTTAGAACTTTTAAAGGAGAATAATTCCGTCATACATAATTTTTGTGTAACTTTAACCGTTTACGCAGCGCACGCAAAGAAATCTCTGAAAATCGAAATTTTTTATTTTCCGTTTATTTCAAACTATGATATTTCTTAAGATATTCATTGAAATCAAATGAGGTCATTAACAATTTTGTTCAAAATTAAATGCTTGTGATAAATAATGTATTTATTTTGATAAGGAATAATATCATGCATACAAAAACACCATCGCAGATAAACTTTTGATTAAAAAAAAAATTTATTACCAAAAAGAAAGGTTATAGTGAGCCAACCATAAAAGATAAACATATGCTATCGCGGACTTTTTTTTAGAAAATTTAATGGAAAATAATTCTGTCATACATAATTTTTCCGTAACTTTAACCGTTTACGCAGCGCACGCAGGGAAAGCTTTGAAATGAAATATTTTTCTCCCGTTTTTGCAACATTCTTCATTAATGCTCAGCTCCTATTGGACATACCGTGATGTTATATAGCCTATAGCCTTCCTAGATAAATGGACTATCCAACGAAAAAAGAATTTTTCAATTTGAGCCAGTAGTTGCTGAGATCTTAGGGTTCAACCAAACAAACAAACAAACAAACAAACAAACAATCAAACAAACAAACAAACAAACTCTTCAGCTTTATTATTAGTATAGATACTCCGATATATTTGGAGTCGGTGCCAGCCTAAGCAAAATAAACTTACCTAATAGTTACGAACTTGATTAATCCATTAACTATACATAATAATGAATGATGAAGATAAGAAACAATCCGCCGCTCCGTGAAGTTCGAAAATTACAAACACTATCCTCCTTGGCTAGCTGGCACCGGCTCCAAATATATCGGAGTATGAATTATAAATAAAGAATTATAAATGTGTATCAATACTTTCCTTGGTTTTCTATGACGCTCTTTTCAACTAATTCATAAAAATATTATTTATTTCTTACTTTTTAGTTTAAATTTGTACGCATTGAAGTCGGTTGTCCTATTTTTTTGCTAAAAATATTTTATTTTTCATTGATGCTCAATTCCTATTAGTCGTAGAGTGATGCTATGGAGGTATATAGGCCTATATCAGGGTTTCACATACTGCGCGTCGCGATGCCTCCTGTCATCCCAGGGTTCGCGGTTCTATCCCGGGGGCGGGCGTAGTGAGACGATCCACATAGAATGCCTGTCTAGCTGCTATGCGAGCTAGTAGAACGAAAATAAATGTAGAGAAAGAAATGAAAGTGCGAGCGATTTCAAAACTTGGGCCCGGATCGACTGTCTAGGGCTTAACTTTGCTGTTACTATAACGGGGGCTCGTAAAAATTGGAAAATTCCTAAGGGCGTCACTATGAAAATAAGTTTGGGAAGTCCTGGCCTATAGTCTTCCTCGATAAATAGCCAATCAAAGAATTTGTCAATTTGAATCAGTAGTTCCCCTTTTTAGGGTGCTGTACCCAAAAGGGTAAAACGGGATCCTATTACTAAGACTCCGCCGTCCGTCCGTCCGTCTGTCCATCTGTCACCAGGCTGTATATCATTAACCATGATAGTTAGACAGTTGAAATTTTCTCAGATGACGTAGTTCTGGTGCCGCTATAACAACAAATACTAATAAATAGAATAAAATAAATAGTGAAGAGGCTCCCATAAAATAAACGTGACTTTTTTTGGTCGATTTTGATAACGGCAGCAGATAGACGCTTGAAATATCCACAGAATATTTAGTTATATTATTCACTTTAAAAATAAATAATTAAATTAAAATAAAATTAATATTTAAGGGGGCTCAACAACAAACGTGATTTATTTCTCGGTCTCAATAACGATAACAGGTAGAAACTTGAAATATTAACAAAATATTTAATTTAAAATTCAAATAATTTTCGGACAGGTTTGATAAAATCTATGGCACTTTTTTTTACTATTTTTGTAGGATGTCTCTGATGACCTTGTTTGAGTCACCAGGGGTTTTAGTAAAGGAGAGGACCTCGGTGGGTCCTCAAGCTTTAAGGTCGAATCACTCCAGAGAGGATTCCTGACCGGTGAGCATCTCCCTCGAAGGAGTCTCTGAACCTATTAGAGTCTCTAAGGCGTCTGAATCTGACGGGATCAGTAGTTCCTAAGATAAGCGCGATCAACCAAAAAAAAAACAACTCAGTATAGATGCGTGCGTAGTACTTGATCATTATTTAGCTGCGGAGTTATGTTAAAACTATGATATCTCTGAAGATATTCATTGAATTCTAATGATGTAAAAAAAACAATTTTGTACAAAATAAAATACTTGTGATGAATAATGTATTGATTTTGATAAGGAATAATATCATGTTTACAAAAATACCTTCGCATCTAAAGCATTATTTTAGAACAAAATTTATTAACAAAAATAGGTTATAGCGAGTCAACCTTAAGAGATAGATAAATGCTGTCTGTAATTTGTTTTTAGAACTTTTAAAGGAGAATAATTCCGTCATACATAATTTTTGTGTAACTTTAACCGTTTACGCAGCGCACGCAAAGAAATGTCTGAAAATCAAAATTTATTATTTTCCGTTTATTTCAAACTATGATATTTCTTAAGATATTCATTGAAATCAAATGAAGTCATGAACAATTTTGTGCAAAATTAAATACTTGTGATAAATAATGTATTTATTTTGATAAGGAATAATATCATGCATACAAAAACACCATCGCAGATAATGCATTATTTTAAAACAAATTTGATTACCAAAAAGAAAGGTTATAGTGAGCCAACCATAAAAGATAGACATATGCTGTCGCGGACTTTTTTTTAGAAAATTTAATGGAGAACAATTACGTCATACATAATTTTTACGTAACTTTAACCGTTTACGCAGCGTACGCAGTGAAAACTTTGAATTTGAAAACTTAAATATTTTTCTCCCGTTTTTGCAACATTCTTCATTGATGCTCAGCTCCTACTGGATGTATCGTGATGTTATATAGCCTATAACCTTCCTAAATAAATGGACTATCCAACGAAACAAGAATTTTTCAATTTGACCCAGTAGTTGCTGAGATCTTAGGGTTCAACCAAACAAACAAACAAACAAACAAACTCTTCAGCTTTATTATTAGTATAGTTATAACTTTGTGGTAAAATGTATTGTACAATGGTTTGTTGTCCTCAATAAATGAAAAACAAAAATTACGTCACACATAAAGCCACATTGAGCAACATAAAAGCTGCTCTTACTACCTACCCTATCCTGCTCCTAATTTCTTCGGGTGGGGTAACCCGGTGGTGGGTTTACCGGGTTACCCCACCCGGATTTATTTAGGCAATGTCTAAGTACTTACCTACTGCTAAAGGATTTGGCATTAGATTGTTACGTGTGTGTGCCTGACACCAACCCTCCTTGGGGACGACTGCTATCTTTCCACAGCCATGGTTACCAGCTGAACGTGCCGACGAAGCATACAGGAAAATCAACTTTATGTTCTTGCTTATAAAAACTACCTTTAAGTATCTAAAAGTATTTTTTCTTGAAATTTGCTATTATTGACTATTTGTGTTCGGTGTCTTAAATTTTGATAAGGTTTTGATATATATTGATAACGTGTTAAATAAAATAATCCAACGAAAATTGTTATGATTATTAGCATAAATAGTAAAAAATAAAATAAAGACATTATAGCATGCTTTATTAAAATCCGCTACTCCCTGGTAGATGGCGTGCTAATAACGTGTTTTAGGAATATTATTACATTTGAAATAAGTCAATAATGGTCATTATGTTACAGGTTGCTGTATCATAATGAGTCGAACCGGTGTTATAATGGTCATTATGTTACAGGTTGTTTTTTTAATTTTAATTTTGATTATCTGTATTAAAAAGTATGTCATTTTATGTTCACCTTTGATATCGTAATTCGAATATTATGACATGAGTGTAGATAAAATGTATTATATCATATACCACTATTTTTCATGATCCCGTTTAGTTTTAAAATAGGTTTAGCCATAAGTGGCCGCTTTTGATATAAACCGATTTTATAACATAATGAATGAACGAAAACGAACTATCAGTAATTTAATAAATAATAGGCGTATTTATTGCAACCATGGCTGATTTAGATTTTCTTAAATCAATCTGATTTACAATTTATAATATTAAATCGATTGGTGGCGCTGGTTGGCTTGTGCCAGTCTACGAGCTCAATAGCGCCACCAGCAAATTTTATAACTGCTAAGAACCTAATATTAATGCGAAAAAATCACATCACATATTATGATAGAATACGTCTAATGTTTATTGAATGACTGCGCATTCGTTATCGCTCATTCATTAAGTATTATGAGGGGTTTAAGTAAAAAACAGCCACTGATGGTCCAAACCCATTTTTAAACTGACCGGAACAATGTAAAGTATGGCATATTGTTCAATGAATGTGACACGCATTTATACACCTGTGTCGTTTTATCTATTGGCGGCGTTAATGAGCTCGTGTCAGCTACTCTCATCCCTACTATAATATTCTAAGTGCGAATGTAACTCTGTCTGTCTGTATGTTAAGCTTTCACGTCCAAGCCACTGAACCGATTTTGATGAAATTTGGTACAAATACAGACTAGAGCTCGTAAAAGGACATAGGCTACTAAATATTGCAGAAAACAGGTTTGAAGGGGTTGAAATATGAAATATAATAAATATTTGTATGGAAGATCGTCATTTTTTAAGATAAAACCATGAAACTTTGAATTAGCAGAGCAAATATTTATTGTTTTCTTAATAGGTGCCTAACCTATTAAGAAAACAATAAATATTTGCTCTAGGATTTTTGAAATTTTCATCATAGGGATAAAAGGTCGTAAAGAAGTCCAAACAAAGCCACGCTTTGGCGCCTATCACCTGAACCGATTTTGATGAAATGTTGAAAAAATATAATAAACCTTAAGATACGCTTCGCTTTGTTGTAATAAAATATTTTTAGCAAAAAAATAGGAAAACCGACTTCAATGCGTACAAATTTAAACTAAAAAGTAAGAAATAAATAATATTTTTATGAAGTAGTTGAAAAGAGCGTCATAGAAAACCAAGGAAAGTATTGATACACATTTATAATTCTTTATTTATAATTCATACTCCGATATATTTGGAGTCGGTGCCAGCCTAAGCAAAATAAACTTACCTAATAGATACGAACTTGATTAATCCATTAACTATACATAATAATGAATGCATAATAAAGATGAGAAATAATCCGCCGCTCCGTGAAGTTCGAAAATTGCAAACACTATCCTCCTTGGCTAGCTGGCACCGGCTCCAAATATATCGGAGTATGAATTATAAAAAAATATTTTTAGCAAAAAAATAGGACAACCGACTTCAATGCGTACAAATTTAAACTAAAAAGTAAGAAATAAATATTATTTTTATGAATTAGTTGAAAAGAGCGTCATAGAAAACCAAGGAAAGTATTGATACACATTTATAATTCTTTATTTATAATTCATACTCCGATATATTTGGAGCCGGTGCCAGCTAGCCAAGGAGGATAGTGTTTGCAATTTTCGAACTTCACGGAGTGGCGGATTATTTCTTATCTTCATCATTCATTATTATGTATAGTTAATGGATTAATCAAGTTCGTATCTATTAGGTAAGTTTATTTTGCTTAGGCTGGCACCGACTCCAAATATATCGGAGTATGAATTATAAATAAAGAATTATAAATGTGTATCAATACTTTCCTTGGTTTTCTATGACGCTCTTTTCAACTAATTCATAAAAATATTATTTATTTCTTACTTTTTAGTTTAAATTTGTACGCATTGAAGTCGGTTGTCCTATTTTTTTGCTAAAAATATTTTATTTTATTATTTTTAGTGGAAATAAAGTATATTTTATTGAAAACGGATAGGCCTACTAGGCGCTCATTAAAACTTAATGGAAACTTTAACTAAAACGTTTTTTTTGTTATTACTGATTTGTTCAAAAAGGTTCGAATTTATATCGATACAATTTATACGGGTCATCTCTGATCTTGACGTACCTAAAAAAGAATCATTAAAATCGAGTCGTAATACTCATAATTGACGGAGTACTCAGGTAACAAACACAAAAAAAACAGTCGGATAGAGAACTTCCTCTTTTTTTTAAGTCGGTTAACAAATAATATCACGTCTCAGCACTAAAGCTCATTACAAATGCCTACCATTCATTCAAAATGAATGGTATGTTAATGATCTATGAACCTAGTTATTTAACTTAAGTTCACAAAATAATTTGTCATTGTTAATGTGTTGACTATTGGACCTACTAACCAAAATTTCACTATTGCATATTAGGTAATGGCAAGTTCAATAAAAAAATTTACATTATTTTTGTGTTCGTGGACGATATTATTATTTCATCCCCAATGAAATTTTCATTTTAACAAAAAAGTTATGAACCAATTTCGGTATAATTTATACGGGACCGCCTTTGGAGTATGTCCTTCCTAACGAAAAAAGAATCTTTAAAATCGATTCATAATTGACGGAGTAATCGAGGAACATACATACAAAAAAAAAAAACAAAAAAAAAAACATACAGTCGAATAGAGAACCTCCTCCTTTTTTGAAGTCGGTTGATAAAGAATTATAAATGTGTATCAATACTTTCCTTGGTTTTCTATGACGCTCTTTTCAACTACTTCATAAAAATATTATTTATTTCTTACTTTTTAGTTTAAATTTGTACGCATTGAAGTCGGTTTTCCTATTTTTTTGCTAAAAATATTTTATCTATGACGCTCTTTTCAACTACTTCATAAAAATATTATTTATTTCTTACTTTTTAGTTTAAATTTGTACGCATTGAAGTCGGTTTTCCTATTTTTTTGCTAAAAATATTTTATTTTATTATTTTTATTGGAAATCACTACTCTCAGACCAGCTCTCTCAGACCATTGATGGCACCGAACACCCTGTTGCCTATATGAGCCGTTCTCTTTCCGGGCCGGAGAGGAACTATAGTGTAACAGAACGTGAAACTCTCGCCGTCTTGGTAGCTCTGGAACATTGGCGATGCTATTTGGAAAACGGCAAACAGTTCACTGTTTATACCGATCACTCTGCTATCAAATGGTTTCTTTCTCTCTCGAATCCAACTGGAAGGTTGGCAAGGTGGGGTGTTCGTTTGTCGGCATTTGACTTTCTTATTAAACATCGCCGTGGAAAGGAAAATGTTGTCCCAGATTATCTTTCTCGATTGCCTACTCTTGCGGTAATATCTAACCCTAGTACCGCTTCTGTGACTAATGATGCCTGGTATCGAAATATATTCCGCGGTTCTCAAGAAAACCCTAGTAGTTTTCCTAACTACCGTGTCGAAAACGGTTCTTTATATCGTTTTACGAAAAGTAAAAGCACCCTCACTTCGGAATTCGACTGGAAACTGGTAGTGCCACAAGAACAACGATTAAGCATCTTAAGGGAAAACCACTCTGAGCCGACGTCTGGGCATTTTTGAATCTTTAAAACCTATAAGAAGTTACTCCTTCGTTACTACTGGCCAAAAATGCATGCTGATGTGGTTGAGTTTATCTCTAATTGCGACATTTGCATGGCATATAAATTATCAACTCAAGGCACCTTGGGTACGATGGGGAGACCTAAGGAATGTAGCAGACCTTTCCAGACGATCTCTATTGATTTGGTAGGGCCTTTGCCTCCTTCTCGAAAGCAACATTGTTACATTTTTGTCGTGACATGTTGTTTTTCGAAATATTGTCTGATATTTCCTTTACGAAGAGCAACTGCGGATTTGGTAGCTAAACATTTGGAGAGTGACGTTTTTTTAGTTCACGGCGTACCTCAAACAGTTATACTGGATAATGGGGTTCAATTCACGAGTAATGAAATGGGCAATTTGTTTAAAAAATACCGCATTCCTAGCATTCACTATACTCCAAAATATTCTCCTCAAATCAACACTGTAGAAAGATATAATAAGACAATAGTAACGGCGATTTCTACATTTGTTGATGATGACCACCGATCATGGGATATAAATCTTCCAAAAATACAGTTTGCACTGAATACTTCCGTGAATGAGAGTACTGGTTATACTCCAGCGTTTTTGGTTCATGGTAGAGAGTTAGTTATAGATGGGTCTCATTATGTCGAAAATGATGACCCTAATGAAGTAATTTTTCTACCACGAGACGTATATGCAGAAAACTTAGGTCATCTTGCTAGTATATTTGACAAAGTGCAACTAGCACTCTGGGAGGCACATGTCAAGAATACTCAGCGTTACAACCTGAGGCGAAAACCCGCAGAAGTCAACGTAGGCGATATCGTTTGGAAGCGTTGCTACTTTCAAAGTGATAAAGATGCACGTTTCACGAAAAAACTTGCACCGAAATATGCAAAGTGCCGTGTTAAACGTAAGAAATCTGCTCTCGTTTATGTATGAGAAGATATGTCCGGAAATGACCTTGGAACTTGGCATATCAAGGATTTGAAATTACCAAATAGGTAATTCGTTTTATACTTGCTCTATTAGGGTTAATGTTGGAGTAGAGTTGTTAATAGCGGATTTTATGGGACCTAAAATCCTTTTCTAAGAGGAGGGGTACTGTAACGTTGGTTATTATTATCTCTGTTATATTTTATATTCTTGTTTTTTTAATCGTAATTAATAATAAAAACTATTTAAAACTGGATTTCTATAGCGTAAGTACAATGGGACGTTGCGCTTGCGCAGCCGATTACATGAGGGGACGCGGGAGGTAACCACTACGGTAATGATCGTGTTCAAAACTCTCGCCAGGCACTGTCCAAGCTTGTCAAGGAACACCCGTGTGTCGTATCCTCGCAGAGATCTGCTGACGACAGGCTCGAGCGTATATTATTCAGAAAGTTTTGGATAAATGTTTAATTTAATTGTTTACTAGTGCTACTTTTGTCTGGCCTCTTTAGTTGCTGGATTGTGGTAAAGTGGTGTTTTAAAATCAAATCCCGTACTGGGAACTCCGTGCGGGCTAAATCTGCAGCAGCTGTCAAACTGGACCCTTTTGGAGCCTGTTGAGGGGGTAGGACTGGGAACCTGGAGCCTTTTTGAAGCCTGTCGAGGACAGCAGTACGCAGGGGAGTGCCGCCCTAGATTGGCTACCACATAATCTCTTAACCTACCCACGACCCTGTATAACTAATTATTTTTTTATAACAACCTCCTAAATTTTATTAATAGTAAAAGTAATATTAATTCTAGTTTGCCGTTTTATTGAGTACCTATATTAATAAAACGTGACAATAGTATAAAACAAAGTCGCTATCCGCCGTCTGTCTGTCCCTATGTATGCTTAGTTCTTAAGAACTACGCAACAGATTTTGATGCAGTTTTTTTTATAGATAGAGTGATTCTTAAGGAAGGATTATATGTATAATACATGCATATTCACATAAGCATTGCACCCGTGCGAAGCCGGGGCGGGTCGCTAGTTAAGTATATTTTATTGAAAATGGATAGGCCTACTGGATAAATGGATAGACGCTCATTAAAACTTAACGGAAACGTAAACAAAATTTTTTTTGGTTATTAATGATTTGTTCATAAAGGGTCGAATTTATATCGATACAATTTATACGGGCCATCTCTGATCTTGACGTACCTAAAAAAAGAATCACTAAAATCGAGTCGTAATACTCATAATTGACGCAGTATCAGGTAACAAACACAAAAAAACAGTCGGATAGAGAACTTCCTCTTTTTTTTAAGTCGGTTAACAAATTATATCACGTCTCAGACCTTATAGCTCATTACAAATGCCTACCATTCATTCAGAATGTATGGTATAGTTTTAATGGTAAGTTAATGAACTATGTAACTTGAAGAGAAACTAGTTATTTAACTTAAGTTCATAAATTAATTTGTCATAGTTTATGTGTTGACTATTGGACCTACTAACCAAAATTTCAATATTGCATATTAGGTATTAGCAAGTTCAAAAAAAAATTGACATTATTTTTGTGTTCGTGGACGATATCATTGTTTCATCCCCAATGAAATTATCATTTCAACAAAAAAGTACTGAACCAATTTCGGTATAATTTATACGGGACCACCTTTGAAGTATGACCTTCCTAACGAAAAAAGAATCATCAAAATCGATTCATTATTGACGGAGTAATCGCGGAACATACATACAAAAAAAAAAAACATACAGTCGAATAGAGAACCTCCTCCTTTTTTTGTTTGAAGTCGGTTAAAAAAGGGCATAAAGAGGTTGAAATTAGGGATGAAAATTTGAATGGGATTCCTCAGTACCTACCGAAGATAAAACCATGAAACTTTGTATTTAGGCACTTAATAAGATGTAAATAAATATCTGTTCTAAATTTTGACCAATGTGGGAATGGAATAGGGGATGAAAAGTCGTAAAGAATTCCAAACAAAGTCCCACTTTTACGCCTAACACCCAAACCTAATTAGATAAAATTTGGTACAAATATAGACTAGACCTTGAGATAAAATATAAACTATTTTTTGTTATAGAAAGGAGAGGAAGGAAGGGGTGTAAGTTAATAAGGGATGTAAGTTGGTATGATTCCTCACTATCGAAGATAAACCCAAGAAACTTTTTATATAAACCACGTGATAAGAATTTTAAAAAAATTGTAGCGTTTACGTCTATTTTATTTTTATTTATTTATTTGGGATAATAAACAGCATTCACAATACATCTTAATATCTAGGTGTAAGTAAAAAAATTTGCTTATTGCGAAGCCCACACCATTATCATCGACTTAATATTTGTGTTACTCGTTAGGGGTCATCCATAAATTACGTCACACGTTAAAGGGGGGGGGGAGGGTATCACCAGAATGTGACAATGTGTGACACGGGGCAGGGGGGGGTCAAAAGCTTTGTGACGTTACATGTTAAAATTTAAAGTACTAAAACGTAAAATTTATATGTGAATAAAAAAATCTTAAAAATTTTCGAACTCGATCTATATTTTTAATACTTTAGCACTCTCGCTATGAGATTATCTCTCTTGCAATAACAATCAACTTCTAGAGCGGCGTTGTAATGCAAGTTAGACACAAAATTCACGAGAGTTCTGGTAAGGGTTTGAGTAGGTTTAAGCAAAAAAAAAAGAAAAACATTAAAATAACTGTTTTCTTTTGATTATTTCTAAATACATGCATAAAATTAAAAAATGTGTGACGTCACATCAGGGGGGAGGGGTTCTAAAAATGTGACAACCTGTGACAAGGACGGGGGGAGGGGTTAAAAAGTCCTAAAATTCGTGTGACGTAATTTATGGATGGTCCCTTACTTATTACTTAAATACAGAATTATTCTATTTATTTATTTTTATTTATGTGACTTAACTTGCTTGCTTTAGACTAAGTGAAACAGCGAAAAGAAAAATACAAAAAAATATATATAAATTTAGATTAATAATTAAATAGGTAAATTTGATAGAATGTCAATGGCATGTTTTTTAAAGTGAGGTATATGTGGTATAAGCTCGAGCCCCTCATGGAGACATTATATGAGAGCTGTATAAATCCTTCTGAAAAGAAATCGCAAATTTTTTGACCCGGTACTTCGAAGATCGCGTCCATTATTGAAATGTGGTCTGTTTTGTTACAAACCGTCTCGCGAGATTTACCTACTTCGCGAGATTATCATCGTTATTTACTACCTATCTATCTCTTTTATTTTCTTCTTTTTAGAGTTAATTAAAGTTTGTTTTTGAAAATGTTTTGTTATATTATTACCTTTTTAAGTCCGTTTATTTGTATTCTTCTCAGCAAACCCGTTAATTTGAGTCCCATAATATGGTAGTGCTAAAAAATAAGTAGACTGCCATATTGGGTGATCCGCCTTTTTGGATTTATTGTAAAGTCAATTTAATTTTCGATTTTTTTTCAGCAAACCCTTTTATTTGATACATAAATCATACGAGTGCACAAAAAATAACTATACGCCACTTAGCTTAGCATGCATTGTCATTCAAACAAAACGTGTATGCAAAATTTCAGCTTAATCAAATACCAAGATACGGTCGTAAAATGGTTTGCAAATTTTGACGGACAACTTGCACACGAACAGTGCAAGTCACAAAAAATTATATAAACATTTTTAAAAACAAGCTTTTATTTAAATGCTAGAAATAATATAAACTTTAAATTTAAATGTTTTTAAGCTTGTCGGCTCAGACCAATACCTAATTGGTCTGAGCTTGTCGGGAGAGTTATTTACTATCTACCTCTTTGCCGTTTCTATCGCTGTTTATCTACACAAAGAAATATCGCTAAAAGCTTTTATAACATTAAAATTAAAAAGTTTATTTATTAACCGACTTCAAACAAAAAAAGGAGGAGGTTCTCTATTCGACTGTATGTTTTTTTTTTTTTTTTTGTATGTATGTTCCGCGATTACTCCGTCAATAATGAATCGATTTTGATGATTCTTTTTTCGTTAGGAAGGTCATACTTCAAAGGTGGTCCCGTATAAATTATACCGAAATTGGTTCAGTACTTTTTTGTTGAAATGATAATTTCATTGGGGATGAAACAATGATATCGTCCACGAACACAAAAATAATGTCAATTTTTTTTTGAACTTGCTAATACCTAATATGCAATATTGAAATTTTGGTTAGTAGGTCCAATAGTCAACACATAAACTATGACAAATTAATTTATGAACTTAAGTTAAATAACTAGTTTCTCTTCAAGTTACATAGTTCATTAACTTACCATTAAAACTATACCATACATTCTGAATGAATGGTAGGCATTTGTAATGAGCTATAAGGTCTGAGACGTGATATAATTTGTTAACCGACTTAAAAAAAAGAGGAAGTTCTCTATCCGACTGTTTTTTTGTGTTTGTTACCTGATACTGCGTCAATTATGAGTATTACGACTCGATTTTAGTGATTCTTTTTTTAGGTACGTCAAGATCAGAGATGGCCCGTATAAATTGTATCGATATAAATTCGACCCTTTATGAACAAATCATTAATAACCAAAAAAAATTTTGTTTACGTTTCCGTTAAGTTTTAATGAGCGTCTATCCATTTATCCAGTAGGCCTATCCATTTTCAATAAAATATACTTAACTAGCGACCCGCCCCGGCTTCGCACGGGTGCAATGCTTATGTGAATATGCATGTATTATACATATAATCCTTCCTTAAGAATCACTCTATCTATAAAAAAAACTGCATCAAAATCTGTTGCGTAGTTTTTAAGATCTAAGCATATATAGGGACAGACAGACGGCGGATAGCGACTTTGTTTTATACTATGTAGTGATTTCCAATAAAAATAATAAAATAAAATATTTTTAGCAAAAAAATAGGAAAACCGACTTTAATGCGTACAAATTTAAACTAAAAAGTAAGAAATAAATAATATTTTTATGAAGTAGTTGAAAAGAGCGTCATAGATAAAATATTTTTAGCAAAAAATAGGAAAACCGACTTCAATGCGTACAAATTTAAACTAAAAAGTAAGAAATAAATAATATTTTTATGAAGTAGTTGAAAAGAGCGTCATAGAAAACCAAGGAAAGTATTGATACACATTTATAATTCTTTATTTATAATTCATACTCCGATATATTTGGAGCCGGTGCCAGCTAGCCAAGGAGGATAGTGTTTGCAATTTTCGAACTTCACGGAGCGGCGGATTATTTCTCATCTTTATTATGCATTCATTATTATGTATGGTTAATGGATTAATCAAGTTCGTATCTATTAGGTAAGTTTATTTTGCTTAGGCTGGCACCGACTCCAAATATATCGGAGTATGAATTATAAATAAAGAATTATAAATGTGTATCAATACTTTCCTTGGTTTTCTATGACGCTCTTTTCAACTACTTCATAAAAATATTATTTATTTCTTACTTTTTAGTTTAAATTTGTACGCATTGAAGTCGGTTTTCCTATTTTTTTGCTAAAAATATTTTATTTTACTATTTTTAGTGGAAATCACTACATAGTATAAAACAAAGTCGCTATCCGCCGTCTGTCTGTCCCTATATGTATGCTTAGATCTTTAAAACTACGCAACGGATTTTGATGCGGTTTTTTTGATAGATAGAATGATTCTTAAGGAAGGTTTATATGTATAATACATGCATATTCACATAAGCATTGCACCCGTGCGAAGCCAGGGCGGGTCGCTAGTTAAGTATATTTTATTGAAAATGGATAGGCCTACTGGATAAATGGATAGGCGCTCATTAAAACTTAACGGAATCGTAAACAAAATTTTTTTTGGTTATTAATGATTTGTTCATAAAGGGTCGAATTTATATCGATACAATTTATACGGGCCATCTCTGATCTTGACGTACCTAAAAAAAGAATCACTAAAATCGAGTCGTAATACTCATAATTGACGGAGTATCAGATAACAAAAACAAAAAAACAGTCGGATAGAGAACTTCCTCTTTTTTTTAAGTCCGTTAACAAATTATATCACGTCTCAGACCTATAGCTCATTACAAATGCCTACCATTCATTCAGAATGAATGGTATAGTTTTAATGGTAAGGTAATGAACTATGAAACTTGAAGAGAAACTGGTTATTTAACTTAAGTTCATAAAATAATTTGTCATAGTTTATGTGTTGACTATTGGACCTACTAACCAAAATTTCAATATTGCATATTAGGTAATAGCAAGTTCAAAAAAAAAATGTCATTATTTTTGTGTTCTTGGACGATATCATTGTTTCATCCCCAATGAAATTATCATTTCAACAAAAAAGTACTAAACCAATTTCGGTATAATTTATACGGGACCCCCTTTGAAGTATGACCTTCCTAACGAAAAAAGAATCATCAAAATCGATTCATTATTGACGGAGTAATCGCGGAACATACATACAAAAAAAAAAAACATACAGTCGAATAGAGAACCTCCTCCTTTTTTTGTTTGAAGTCGGTTAAAAACCAAGGAAAGTACTGATACACATTTATAATTCTTTATTTATAATTCATACTCCGATATATTTGGAGTCGGTGCCAGCCTAAGCAAAATAAACTTACCTAATAGATACGAACTTGATTAATCCATTAACTATACATAATAATGAATGCATAATAAAGATAAGAAATAATCCGCCGCTCTATGAAGTTCGAAAATTGCAAACACTATCCTCCTTGGCTAGCTGGCACCGGCTCCAAATATATCGGAGTATGAATTATAAATAAAGAATTATAAATGTGTATCAATACTTTCCTTGGTTTTCTATGACGCTCTTTTCAACTACTTCATAAAAATATTATTTATTTCTTACTTTTTAGTTTAAATTTATACGCATTGAAGTCGGTTTTCCTATTTTTTTAACCGACTTCAAACAAAAAAAGGAGGAGGTTCTCTATTCGACTGTATGTTTTTTTTTTTTTTTTTTTTTTTTGTATGTATGTTCCGCGATTACTCCGTCAATTATGAATCGATTTTGAAGATTCTTTTTTCGTTAGGAAGGACATACTCCAAAGGTGGTCCCGTATAAATTATACCGAAATTGGTTCAGTACTTTTTTGTTAAAATGATAATTTCATTGGGGATGAAACAATAATATCGTCCACGAACACAAAAATAATGTCAATTTTTTTTTTGAACTTGCCATTACCTAATATGCAATAGTGAAATTTTGGTTAGTAGGTCCAATAGTCAACACATAAACTATGACAAATTATTTTATGAACTTAAGTTAAATAACTAGGTTCATAGTTCATTAACTTACCATTCATTTTGAATGAATGGCAGGCATTTGTAATGAGCTATAGGTCTGAGACGTGATATTATTTGTTAACCGACTTAAAAAAAAGAGGAAGTTCTCTATCCGACTGTTTTTTTTGTGTTTGTTACCTGATTACTTCGTCAATTATGAGTATTACGACTCGATTTTAATGATTCTTTTTTAGGTACGTCAAGATCAGAGATGGCCCGTATAAATTGTATCGATATAAATTCGACCCTTTTTGAACAAATCAGTAATAACAAAAAAAACGTGTTAGTTAAAGTTTCCATTAAGTTTTAATGAGCGCCTAGTAGGCCTATCCATTTTCAATAAAATTTACTTTATTTCCACTAAAAATAATAAAATAAAATATTTTTAGCAAAAAAATAGGACAACCGACTTCAATGCGTACAAATTTAAACTAAAAAGTAAGAAATAAATAATATTTTTATGAATTAGTTGAAAAGAGCGTCATAGAAAACCAAGGAAAGTATTGATACACATTTATAATTCTTTATTTATAATTCATACTCCGATATATTTGGAGTCGGTGCCAGCCTAAGCAAAATAAACTTACCTAATAGATACGAACTTGATTAATCCATTAACTATACATAATAATGAATGATGAAGATAAGAAATAATCCGCCGCTCCGTGAAGTTCGAAAATTGCAAACACTATCCTCCTTGGCTAGCTGGCACCGGCTCCAAATATATCGGAGTATGAATTATAAATAAAGAATTATAAATGTGTATCAATACTTTCCTTGGTTTTCTATGACGCTCTTTTCAACTAATTCATAAAAATATTATTTATTTCTTACTTTTTAGTTTAAATTTGTACGCATTGAAGTCGGTTGTCCTATTTTTTTGCTAAAAATATTTTATTGCTAAAAATATTTTATTTTCTTCTTTTAAATGAAAGCTTGCCCGAACTACACAATCCGCCGCACCGTTTTGCAATACGGCGTCATAAACGATCCTCCCCTCCTCCATATATGCATTGTATTTCATTTACTTTATTTTCAACCGACTTCAAAAAGGAGGAGGTTCTCTATTAGACTGTATGTTTTTTTTGTATGTATGTTCCGCGATTACTCCGTCAATAATGAATCGATTTTGACGATTCTTTTTTCCTTAGGAAGGTCATACTTCAAAGGTGGTCCCGTATAAATTATACCGAAATTGTTACAGTACTTGTTTGTTGACATGATAATTTCATTGGGTATGAAATAATGATATCGTCCACGAACACAAAAATAATGTAATTTTTTTTAACTTGCCATTACTAATATGCAATAGTGAAATTTTGCTTAGTAGGTCCAATAGTCAACACATAAACTATGACAAATTATTTTGAACTTAAGTTAAATAACTAGGTCCTCTTCAAGTTTTAATGCTTCATAGTTCATTAACTTACCATTAAAACTATACCATTCATTCTGAATGAATGGTGGACATTTGTAATGAGCTATAGATCTGAGACGTGATATTATTTGTAAACCGACTTAAAAAAAGAGGAAGTTCTCTATCCGACTGTTTTTTTGTGTTTGTTACCTTATTACTCCGTCATTTATGAGTATTACGACTCGATTTTGATGTTTATTTTTTTAGGTACGTCAAGATCAGAGATGGCTCGTATAAATTGAATCGATATAAATTCGACCCTTTTTGAACAAATCATTAATACAAAAAAAAAAAACGTTCCAAACTGAATGTAAATCCGGCAATTGCCCGACTTTTCCGTTGCCATTTTCGAGCGAGTGCAACGCATCTATACTTTTTGAATTTCTTAGTGTGTAATACATCGTATACATTAAATTGAAATCTATACTAATAATAAAGCTGAAGAGTTTGTTTGTTTGTTTGATTGTTTGTTTGGTTGAACCCTAAGATCTCAGCAACTACTGACTCAAATTGAAAAATTCTTTTTTCGTTGGATAGTCCATTTATCTAGGAAGGCTATAGGCTATATAACATCACGATACGTCCAATAGGAGCTGAGCATCAATGAAGAATGTTGCAAAAACGGGAGAAAAATATTTCTTTTCAAAGCTTTCACTGCGTACGCTGCGTAAACGGTTAAAGTTACATAAAAATCGTGTATGACGGAATTGTTTTCTATTAAATTTTCTAAAAAAAAGTCCCGACAGCATATGTCTATCTGTTATGGTTGTCTCACTATAACCTTTCTTTTTGGTAATCAGATTTGTTTTAAAATAATGCATTATCTGCGATGGTGTTTTTTTATGCATGATATTATTCCTTATCAAAATAAATACATTACTTATAACGAGTATTTAATTTTGCACAAAATTATTCATGACTTCATTTGATTTCAATGAATATCTTAAGAAATATCATAGTTTGAAATAAACGGAAAATAATAAATGTTGATTTTCAGAGATTTCTTTGCGTGCGCTGCGTAAACGGTTAAAGTTACACAAAAATTATGTATGACGGAATTATTCTCCTTTAAAAGTTCTAAAAACAAGTTACAGACAGCATTTATCTATCTCTTAATGTTGACTCGCTATAACCTATTTTTGTTAATAAATTTTGTTCTAAAATAATGCTTTAGATGCGAAGGTATTTTTGTAAACATGATATTATTCCTTATCAAAATGAATACATTATTCATCACAAGTATTTAATTTTGTACAAAATTGTTCTTTACATCATTAGATTTCAATGAATATCTTCAGAGATATCATAGTTTTAACATAACTCCGCAGCTAAATAATGATCAAGTACTACGCATGCATCTATACGGAGTTGTTTTTTTTTTTGGTTGATCTCGCTTATTAGGAACTACTGATCCTGTCAGATTCAGACGCCTTAGAGACTCTAATAGGTTCAGAGACTCCTCCGAGGGAGATGCTCACCGGTCAGGAATCCTCTCTGGAGTGATTCGACCTTAAAGCTTGAGGAGCCACCGAGGTCCTCTTCTTTACTAAAAGCCCTGGTGACTCAAAGAAGGTCATCAGAGACATCCTGTAAAAATAGTAAAAAAAACCCGTGAAAGAAGGGTTCCGTGCCATAGATTTTATCAAAACTGTCCGAAAATTATTTGAATTTTAAATTAAATATTTTGTTAATATTTCAAGTTTCTACCTGTTATCGTTATTGATACCGAGAAATAAATCACGTTTGTTGTTGAGCCCCCTTAAAAATTAATTTTATTTTAATTTAATTATTTATTTTTAAGGTGAATAATATAACTAAATATTCTGTGAATATTTCAAGCGTCTATCTGTTGCCGTTATCAAAATCGACCAAAAAAAGTCACGTTTATTTTATGGGAGCCCCTTCAATATTTATTTTATTCTATTTATTAGTATTTGTTGTTATAGCGGCACCAGAACTACGTCGTCTGAGAAAATTTCAACTGTCTAACTATCATGGTCAATGATATACAGCCTGGTGACAGATGGACAGACGGACGGACGGCTAAGACTCCGCCGTCCGTCCCCCGATAGGATCCCGTTTCACCCTTTGGTTACAGAAGCCTAAAAAGGCGAACTACTGATTCAAATTAAAAAAATCTTTGATTGTCTATTTATCGAGGAAGACTATAGGCCAGAGGCCTTAGTACGAGTTTGTTAGTTTTCAAGCTCGATCAAACGTATCGTCTCTTTTCATACATTGCCCACTAGCGCTTCTAGCGTAAACTATCAGAAACAGTGGCCAATGTATGAAGAAAGACGATACGTTTGATCGAGCTCGAAAGCTATCAAAACTCATACTAAGGCCTCTGGACTTCCCAAACTTATTTTCATAGTGACGCCCTTAGGAATTTCCCAATTTTTACGAGCCCTCTCCCCGTTATAGTAACAGCAAAGTTAAGTACATACCTACAAAAACAAAAAAAAACGGACGCAGCCGCCCGGATTGCGAAAGATGCTGTGTTCGATTTTTTCGCCCGCCCTAGACAGTCGATCCAGGCTCAAGTTTTGAAATCGCGACTTTCATTTCTTTCTCTACATTTATATTCGTTCTACTAGCTCGCATAGCAGCTAGACAGCCATTCTATGTGGATCGTCTCACTACGCCCGCCCCCGGGATAGAATCGCGAACCCTGGGATGCCAGGACATCGCGACGCGCAGTATGGGAAACCCTGATATAGGCCTATATACCTCCATAGCATCACTCTACGACTAATAGGAACTGAGCATCAATGAAAAATGTGGCAAAAATGGGAAATCCACGAGGACGAAGTCGCGGGCACAGCTAGTTATTTTGAAAAAGAATGTTAGGTCCAGTAAGTTTCTACGTTGTTCCAAGTAAAAGAATGTTAGGTCCAGTAAGTTTCTACGTTGTTCCAAGTTTTTCAATTTAAAAAGATTAAGCTTTTCATCGTAGGGTAAGTTTTTTTTGTCTCTATGTGAATCTTCTATAGGTCTGAGACGTGATATTATTTGTTAACCGACTTAAAAAAAAGAGGAAGAACTCCAAATATATCGGAGTATGAATTATAAATAAAGAATTATAAATGTGTATCAATACTTTCCTTGGTTTTCTATGACGCTCTTTTCAACTAATTCATAAAAATATTATTTATTTCTTACTTTTTAGTTTAAATTTGTACGCATTGAAGTCGGTTGTCCTATTTTTTTTGCTAAAAATATTTTATTTTATTATTTTTAGTGGAAATAAAGTATTAGGGGTTTAAGTATGAAATTGCCGTTTTGTATGCAGAATTTAAC
Organism: Elophila nymphaeata; assembly: GCA_955850985.1. Lineage (NCBI taxonomy): Eukaryota > Metazoa > Arthropoda > Insecta > Lepidoptera > Crambidae > Elophila > Elophila nymphaeata. The sequence continues at coordinate 13,975,673 of OY039092.1, forward strand.
GAAAATTCATTTTTCCATACAAATATATTTGCGATTTTTTAAGGAACCACAAATCTAAATTTTGTATAATTTTGTGAATATATTAAGACAACATTAAGCTATAGGATACTTAGAGAAAAAAATTGAGAATTAATACCTGTAAAAATATATTCATATTTTTATAACGGAAACCGGCACCTCTTAGGACGAGCTGTTTTTGAAGATGTATTACTAATGAAAAAAATAAAAATAATAATAATTTTTTATACATAAATATAAGTCGTTGTGATGAAGTTTAAAATAAAAAAAGAATAATGGAAATAGCTATTGTATTAAAGAAATTATACACTAATGAATAATGAGGAAAAAAACGGCAATTTCATACTTTAACCCCTATTATATTTTATTGAAAACGGATAGGCCTACTAGGCGCTTATTAAAACTTAATGGAAACTTTAACTAAAACGTTTTTTTTGCTATTACTGATTTGTTCAAAAAGGGTCGAATTTAGGTATATAGATAAAATTTATACGGGCCATCTCTGATCTTGACTTACCTAAAAAAGAATCATTCAAATCGAGTCGTAATACTTAATAATTATCATTTTAACAAAAAAGTACTGAACCAATTTCGGTATAATTTATACGGGACCACCTTTGGAGTATGTCCTTCCTAACGAAAAAATAATCTTCAAAATCGATTCATAATTGACGGAGTAATCGCGGAACATACATACATACAAAAAAAAAAAAAAAACATACAGTCGAATAGAGAACCTCCTCCTTTTTTGAAGTCGGTTGAAAAAAGTACTGAACCAATTTCGGTATAATTTATACGGGACCACCTTTGAAGTATGACCTTCCTAGCGAAAAAAGAATCATCAAAATCGATTCATAATTGAAGATTGGAAGTAATCGCAGAACATACATACAAAAAAAAAAAAAAAACACAGTCGAATAGAGAACATCCTCCTTTTTTTGTTTGAAGTCGGTTAAAAATCATGTATGACGGAATTATTTTCCTTTAAAAGTTCTAAAAAAAGTAAAAGTACTAGACAGCATTTACACGGTAATATATAGATAATATTACCGTGGCATTTATCTATCTCTCAAGGTTGACTCGCTATAATCTATTTTTAACCGACTTCCCAACAGGAGGAGGTTCTACTGTATTCGTCTGTATACGTATTTTTATTTTTTTTATGTATGTACATACACCGATATCTCCGTCATTTGTGGGCAGTTTTTCAAAATTCTTTTTTTAGTCGATAGTGTTTACTCCTGAGGTGGTCCCACTGTCACCAAGTCAGGATCTGATGATGGGAAGCCAGGGAAATTTTTTATTTTTTTTATTTTATTTTATTTATTTGGTTTACCAACAACTTATGCACTATATACATTTCCAGATTAAACTAATATACAAAGAGATCTAAGTACACAGTTAATTATAGGTAAACACCGCATGCATTTAATCCTGACAAGACTTATTAATAAGCTAACAAAAAAATAAATAAACAAAAAATAGTGCTAATTCAAGTGACAGATTTGTATAAACCATTATTAAAAATAAAGTGAATAAAGTTTTATGTAAACTAAATATATGTAGGTATATCTGATTATTAATTTCTAATTAGGCCAAGCATTTATGCATACAAACATATACATACATTCATATATATTATTACATATATACTCGGCCCTCTCAAGCTTAAATTTACATAGGGACCTTCAATATTTGATTATTCATGAAATACACACCCGGTTAGGTAAGTATTTCATGAAGAATCCCACGGAATCTACTCAGTGAAACATGGTTAATATCTACGTGATCGCTAATTTGGTTGTAAATCGAGGGCAACCCTCAAATTTTATAGGCATGTACAACGTTTTTCATATATTTTCTAAAGTTATACTAGCATTTGCGTCCGGTAGTCACCATCTCATGTTGATGAGCTGATGATGGAAGGTAAATGTATGTTCACTGATATCTCTGTCATTTGTGGAGCGATTTACAACATTCTTTTTTTATTTGATAGTGTATACTTCTGAGATGGTCCCATTGTCACCAAGTCAGGATCTGATGATGGGAAGCTAGGGAAATTCATATTTCTTATAAAGCTATTTTAGTATGATTGCGTCTGGTAGTCATCTCATGTTGATGAGCTGATGATGGATGGTAAAACTCCTTAATTGTTAGGAGTTGGTTGTTGATTATTTAAATAAAAAAGGTACCTAAGACTGGTAGTTGTGTTCTTTCGGGTAATTTAGGTAAGCTGGTGATGAAACAAAAAACTCCTTAATGGTTAGGAGTTGGATGATAATTCTTTAAATATTAAAGGTACCCAAAGAGCGATAGTTGTATTCTTTCAATTTATCCAGGTGAGCTGATCATGTAAGGAAAAACTCCTTATCGGTTAGGAGTTGGATGATAATTCTTTAAATATTATAGGCACATAAAGACCGCTAGTGGTATTTTTTCAAGTTAATCAGGTGAGCCGATGATGGAAGGAATAACTCCTTAACTGTAAGGAGTTGGTTGATGATTATTTAAGTATAAAAGGTACCTAAAGAACGATAGTTGTATTCTTTCAGGTTATTCAGGTGAGCTGATGATGGAATGAAAAACTCCTTAATGGTTAGGAGTTGGACGATATTTTTTTAAATATTAAAGGTACCTAAAGAGCGATAGTTGTATTCTTTCAGGTTATTCAGGTGAGCTGATTATTGTAAAACTCCTTAAAGATTAAGAGTTAAATAATATAGTAACATTTTGTCACACATAAAACCACCCCTGGCAGTATAGACCATGCAGTGTCTCCAAATAGTGACAGGTTGCCAGCCTGTCGCCTACATAAAAGGGGCACAAACCCCAAAAAGTATTCCGCCGAATGGCAACGCACTCCTAATGGTAAGTGATTTAGGTACTCTTAATATTGCAAGTGTCTATAGGCGACCATCTCGTAATAATAAAAAACAACAATTATTCACACTAAAAATAGAAAAATAAACACCTTTAAAAAAAAAAAGTCCAACCGACTTCAAAAAGTATAAAAATAACATATTATTAAAATGTGTGCTAGGTACCTGCTGTACTGTTTAAACCCGGTGCCAAGCCAACTAGGTATTCTAGGTCCGCCTGCCACAGCACACTCATAGATCACACCATCCCGCTATTGCGACCGACCAAACGCACCAGCTTGGATGATGAGGGGCTCGTGGTGCTGAACGATTGGCATGGGCTTGGCACCGAGTTCAAACAGTACAGCAGGTACCTAGCACACTGTGCGTGTATGACGGCGATGTTCCAAACCGGCACCTGCACAGACGCTATACTTGCTGGACTGGTAGGTAGGTACGAAGACGGCGGGTCAGACGGGGGGATCCGGAGCAGACGGTAGGCACGACGGGGTAAAGTAAGTAAAATAATTAAAGTATAAAGAGAGTAAAACTCCTTATTTTCTTCCAGTGTTCTTGTTTATTCTTCTTTATTTCGCTGGAGCAAGGCATGCCCTACTGGCGCTTGCGTTTACTTATATCTAATATTTACATATTGCACCTTGAACTTGTGCAACGGATGTGAGCGGACCAATCAGAGAGCGTATCGGCTTTTACGAGACAGGTGTCGTTTGTCTCTTTCTAATTAATGTAGCCCCTCTGATTGGTCCGTTGTTTTACAATTTTTTACATAATTCTTAACTTATTTTTGCCTAAGTGCTTATAATTATTCTCTTATTACACATTGTTTACCTAACTTTTACTACTTATTATTGTTTCAGGTAATGAAAAGACGACCCAATTAATGTTTTATTTGCTTACGAACTAAATAGAAAATTAGAAACTTAACTAATGATAAAAAACAACTTATAGAATGAAATACGACACTTAAAATATAAACAACATAACACAATTAAAGTTAACTTATAGAACATTTTACAATTAGAATTACGCTTAACTATCTTATAAAATTACATTGCACTTAATTAACTTAAATATTTCAATTAACATTATGTAATCACTTATTGTTTTCTTGTTCGTCGCTGACACACACATTTTAATAATATGTTATTTTTATACTTTTTGAAGTCGGTTGGGCTTTTTTTAAAAAGTTGTTTTTTGTTAATAAAATTTGTTTTAAAATAATTCATTAGATGCGAAGGTATTTTTCTAAACATAATATTATTCCTTATCAAAATGAATAAGTTATTCATCGCAAGTATTTAATTTTGTACAAAATTGTTCTGTATCATTAGATTTCAATGAATATCTTCATAGATATCATAGTTTTAACATAACTCCGCAGCAAAATAATGATCAAGTACTACGCACGCATCTATACTGAGTTGTTTTTTAAGCTATTGCATAGCTTCTATCGCGGGCCTTGAGCGCGGGGACCGAATCCAGAAATTCCGTAACGAAAACCTTATGCTCCCCACCCTTTTTGGTTGTTTGTTTGGTTGAACCCTAAGATCTCAGCAACTACTGACTCAAATTGAAAAATTCTTTTTTCGTTGGATAGTCCATTTATCTAGGAAGGCTATAGGCTATATAACATCACGATACGTCCAATAGGAGCTGAGCATCAATGAATAATGTTGCAAAAACGGGAGAAAAATATTTCTTTTCAAAGCTTTCACTGCGTGCGCTGCGTAAACGGTTAAAGTTACGTAAAAATCATGTATGACGGAATTGGTCTCCATTAAATTATCTAAAAAAAAGTTCGCGACAGCATATGTCTATCTTTTATGGTTGGCTCACTATATCCTTTCTTTTTGGTAATCAAATTTGCTTTTAAAATAATGTATTATCTGCGATGGTGTTTTTGTATGCATGATATTATTCCTTATCAAAATAAATACATTATTTATCACAAGTATTTAATTTTGCACAAAATTGTTCATGACTTCTTTTGATTTCAATGAATATCTTAAGAAATATCATAGTTTAAAATAAACGGAAAATAATAAATTTTGCTTTTCAGAGATTTCTTTGCGTGCGCTGCGTAAACGGTTAAAGTTACACAAAAATTATGTAGGACGGAATTATTCTCCTTTAAAAGTTATAAAAACAAGTTACAGACAGCATTTATCTATCTCTTAAGGTTGAATCGCTATAACCTATTTTTGTTAATAAATTTTGTTCTAAAATAATGCTTTAGATGCGAAGGTATTTTTGTAAACATGTTTGTTATTATTCCTTATCAAAATCAATACATTATTCATCACAAGTATTTTATTTTGTACAAAAATGCAATTTTTATGCCATGCAATAGCTTTACCGCGGCAGTCCCCGAGTGCCACACGTAATTTTTTTGTTTGGTTGAAGGCGCTTATCTTAGGAACTAATGATCCCGTCAGATTTGGACGCCTTAGAGACTCTAATGGGTTCAGAGACTCCTCCGAGGGAGATGCTCACCGGTCAGAAATCCTCTCTAGTGTGATTCGACCTTAAAGCTTGAGGACCCACCGAGGTCCTCTCCTTTACTAAAAGCCCTGGTGACTCAAAGAAGGTCATCAGAGACATCCTGCAAAAATAGTAAAAAAAAAACCGCCAAGAAGGAGTCGGACGCACGAACGAAGGGTTCCGTGCCGTAGATTTTATCAAAACTCTCCGAAAAATATTTTAATTTTAAATTAAATATGTATTTTGTTAATATTTCAAGTTTCTTCCTGTTATCGTTATTATCGAGAAATAAATCACGTTTGTTGTTGAGCCCCCTTAAATATTAATTTCATTTTAATTAAATTATTTATTTTTAAAGTGAATAATATAACTAAATATTCTGTGAATATTTCAAGCGTCTATCTGGGAATTGTTCTCCATTAAAATTACGGTGCTTTGCCTTCCATCATCAGCTCACCTGAATAGCCTGAAAGAATACAACTATCGCTCTTTAGGTAGGTGCCTTTAATATTTAAAGAATTATCATCCAACTCCTACCCATTAAGGAGTTTTTTGTTTCATCATCAGCTCACCTAAATTTCCTTAAAGAACACAACTATCGGTTTTTAGGTACCTTTAATATTTAAATAATCAACAACCAACTCCTAACAATTAAGGAGTTTTACCATCCACCATCAGCTCATCAACATGAGATGACTACCACACGCAATCATACTAGAATTGCTTTATAAAAAATATGAATAACCCTCCCTTTCCGTTGTTTTTCGAGGGTTGCTCTCGATTTTCCTAGCTTTGCATCATCAGATCCTGACTTGGTAACACTGGGACCACCTCAGGAGTACACTATCGAATAAAAAAAGAAATTTTAAAAATCGGTCTACAAATGACAGAGATATCGGTGTACATACATAAAAAAAAAAACATACAGACGAATACAGAACCTCCTTCTGTTGGGAAGTCGGTTAAAAAAACAAAAACATAGCTTTCTTGGAATTATTTAGACGTTAACGAATGCGCAAATATTTTAAAATTAGAAAGTAGACTGAAAAAATATTACCATAAAAACATACAATATACATAGGTAGCACCGACCAACAAATTTCGACGGCGAAAGCAATGTCCCGGCAGCGTGGTGCGTGGTTGACGCAGCCGCCCAGATTGCGGAAGATGCTGTGTGTGTGTGCACAGTCGATTTTTTTAAAGTGTTTTTTCTTATTTTAAAAACATAGCTTCTCAAAACCGGGCTCAAGTTTTGAAATCGCGCTTTCATTTCTTTCTCTACATTTATTTTCGTTATTAGGTCGCTTATTTAGCTAGACAGCCATTCTATGTGGATCGTCTCACGACGCGTGGCGACGCGCAGTTTAGGAAACCCTGATATAGGCCTATATACCTCCATAACATCACTTTACGACTAATAGGAAGTGAGCATTAATGACAAATGTTGCAAAAATGGGAAATCCACGCGGACGAAGTCGCGGGCACAGCTAGTTTTATATATCTGTATTGGTATATTTCCTTTTTATTATTCACGTTTATTTATTTCGGAAAATATTACAATTATTTAATACGCCCTCTAGTGTCGGGTAGTGGGCGGTGACATCAAACAAAAAATTAAGAAAAACAGCCACCAGTTGGCGGAAGTTTAAAGCATACGCTCCTTGAATCATGCTATCCAAAGTTGTATCTTCCCCTCTTTAAGGTCACAAGAAACGGGTGGGCGGGAGGGCCTAGGATGAACGTTTTTGTAAGTAGGTAATGGGTTTTGGAAGGGCGCGCGATTTGAAATGATACAAGGCGGCGGCGGCGGCGGCGGCGGCGGCGGCGCACACATAGTTTCGGTTCTATGGAAGTACGTAGAGAAAATGATTTAGGACTTGAATTGAGGTGTATAGGTTACATTTGCTCTTGATAAGCAAAGAAAATTATAATTGAATTTATATTAATTAATTGAATTTATATAAATAATATTAGTCTTTTTTCAAGAAAAAATGGAATAACCAGCTTACGTTGAGCTGTAACTTCAAACACTTTGTATGGTTTGACAGATCAACTTAAATTGGGTTTTTACTTTTCAATATTTACTCAAAGAAAATGGATGTGTACATGATTTCTCTTCACGATTAGTACTATTTTTGATCATTTAAGCATATAGAATTACATTTTACAACATAACATGGTATCTACCTCGTATTTGTATTGGTATACCCGTATACGTATACACTTACGTGGAATAAAATCGACTCACCTCGTAGGTTTCGATTCTTAATATTTCGGTATGTAAAAATAAGATTAGATAAACAAAACCTGTAAATATAATTTGAATGTATATGTCATAAGCTTTATTTAATCTACTCTAAACATCGATAAACGAAGTATTGGTGACAAAAGACTATTTTTTTCGGAAACCCTGGTTTCTCATTTTTATGTCATACGCCATTTCTGTGACTATGCAGATGCATGCAGAGTGTTTGATAATTGGATAATTGAATAATTGTTTATTGAATAATTGATTATTCTTACAGAATTATTGACCCTTAAAATTCAGGTGATTTCCCCAAAAATTTTAGCTCTTTTAACTGTATATAAGTATGGTTTTCTTTAAAATCTATCACAGTAAAAACTGGGGCCTATTTAATAAACGCGACAATCCGACAATTTTGTCACTTTTTGACAAATAAGTCGGATTCTGCGACAATTGTCGTTTAATAAAAACTGACAAATATGTCCAAATGTGACAGGTAAAATATTGACATAATTGTCAGACTAAAATCCTGTATAATAAAGGCGACAATTGTCAGATTTCGCCTGTTTGTAAATTTTTTGACATATTTGTCATTTCACGATTTCGAAGTAATCAAACTGCACCAAATATTCATCATCACTACTAAGTACTACTATCCATCAATGCCCTTAAAACCATTTTTTCTAATTATTAGATCACTATCGAATTGTCTTGACATTGGGTATGAGTGCCTGTCGCAAATTTCTGACAATTCGACAAATATGTCAACCTGTCATGACAATTTAGTGTTTAATAAAACAAATTTGTCAAGTTTTTCCTGACAAATTGTCACCTGTCGCCTGTCAAGACAAATCGTTTATTAAACAGAAATTGACAAATATGTTTAGATTTTCCACCGTGACAAATTTGTCAGTAATAATCTTTATTAAACAACAAATTTTCAAATTGTCGAATTGTCACCTGTCACCTGTCGCCTGTCATTGTCGCGTTTATTAAACAGGCCCCTGGTCTAATAAGTTTACGTCGTTAGTCGTCGTAGGTACTTATTTACTAATTGTAGATTTTGATTAGGGAAGTGGAGTTCTAAACCAAAGCGTACCGGTGAGTCGATTTCATTGCACGTAAGTGTAGATGTGCCTACCTATATACCTACATCATTGGTATAGATATATTACGTTCACAGTACTTTGCGTTAAAATCTATTCCGTGCCATGCCATGCCATGCCATGCCATGCCATGCCATGCCATGCCATGCCATGCCATGCCATCCAAAAAGTAAAACTGGAAGCCACACTACCAATAAAATTTTTGTAAATAAAACTTTCTCACCTCTAGGGCACACGTATATTAGATAAACGGTCACGCGACCATCGTGATCTAGAGGTGAGAGAGAATGAATGTGACAAATAGGAAGTAAGTAAGCGGTTTCAAGGACAATTTTTTTGTCTTCACTTTTTTATTTCTAGTGTGTGTGGCTTCCAGTTTTACATTCTCTTTACTCTGCTATATACTAGGGATGTTCGATCCAGGTGCTTTGTATCGATATTCTGGATCGTAATGGATCGTAATGCACTGTATCGATCCAACAGATTGGATGCGATACTTTGGATCGATCCAGTATCGTATCATATCAAGTTTTTTTTTTAAATAAGACATCAAAACACGAAACAATAATTTAATTTGTAATATAGTCTTAGTTAGTTTCAAGTCACTAAAAGATGAATATGTATTTATGAAAGTATATTTCTTGCCCTTTATTAATAAATGGTACCTACTTACAATTTCTGAAGAATTACTCTCGAGTACGATTTGCAAAATGGAGTTTCAACAACTGACTTTGCAAAATGGAGTTTCTCCCGAGTTCTTGTTTTAAAAACACGTGTTCCATTTTTAACCTCAATCAACCGTACAATTTTTGTTACTTTAGTTACATTTTTACTTGACATTGGCAAAATGCGTACGCTTAATGCGACGCGACACCATTAATTAATTAAGAATAGACTTTGCAAAATCTATCGCCCAAGGAGCTTATACTAAGAATGGAGTCATTAGTCCAAATCGCCAGACTCGCCAGAGAAATATTTATACTAGTGTAATCATAATTATTATGCTAAATGTTTGTTTACCTTTTATAAAATTTAATACAATGATTCGATCCGATCCTCAGTGTGCATGTATCGATCCACTAACGGATCGAAAGCCATTGTATCGATACAAAAATCGGGTGGATCGTATTCTTTTGTATCGATCCACACAAGTATCGGATCGGATCGAACATCCCTACTATATACCTACTTATGCACAGACGGCCATATTAGTTTTTGTGAAAATTTCTTAATGTCATGAAGTTTAGTTTAAGATTATAAGTCTCGACCGGTCGGTAGCCGTTTATATTAATTAGAGAGGTTTGAGAGAAACATAGTTAGTATCGATTGAAGAAGATTTATCAAAATCAGCGACAGGCGACAGGCGACAGGCCGCCGCACGAACGTTTTGTGGTGTGTGTGAAATTTTATGTTTATTACCTTTAATTAAACTTTATTTAGGACTTGAATTGAGGTGTATAGGTTACATTTGCTCTTTTAGTTTAAAAAACTTTATTGAAGCCCTGCATCTATAGTTAAATGTAAGTATTTTCTTCTCCTTAATCATTATTTAAATCTAGGGATTGATAATACCTACTTACATAGTTATTGGCTTATTCTTGACGATAACTGGACATAAGAAACCAAGATTTAGTTGAGTTTTGAGTGGTGCCTATACCTATATAGTAAATATAATAGAACGCCTTTAGTTCAGTCACTTCTACACTTCTACCGCATATTCTCTAAGAAATAAGAAATAACTCTACAGCTAAAAATATACCAGTTCCGTCTGATCACAGGTGCAATCTCGGGGCATAGCAACTTTAACAAACATCTTTTCAATATAGGTGTTGTATCTGCTGGAGTGCAGAGGAGTAGCAGAGCAGATTTGCTATCCTGGTAGACCTGTGATGGCTGGAGTGATCTGGCCCACACCTTCCGACGGTATAAGAATTCTTTTATCATTGGGGTGGGTTTTATAAGTATTTTTGTGCAATTGTATTAATACAGGGGCTGTCACTAACCTGCAGTGCTGTTGTTTGTTAATATGTGAAGAAATGTTACCTTAGAATATCTGTCAACCCCCACCCCCCTTCCTTTTGGGACTACAATTGTTTATATGCATGTATGCATTTTAATATCTATCATCAGCTTTATGTTTTATGTTTTAAATGATGAAATAGTCAATATAAAATATACAGTTGTTACTCATGCAATTATGTATTTCTTTTCTTTTTAAGGCTGGCACTGAACAACCTCGAAAAACATTGTTGGCTGAATTTTTCATCCTTTAAAACATAAAACTTTTATTTCTCAATTTTCAGTATTGAAGTTGGTTTAATTTTTTAACCGACTTTTAATAAAGAGGAAGTTCTATATTCCACTGTATGTATATTTTTTTTTATGTATGTACACCGATGTATCTATGTCATTAATTTGTGGACTGATTTTTTAAATTATACTTCCGAGGTGGTCCCATTGTCACCAAGTCAGGATTTGATGGTGGCAAGCTAGGGAAATCGATATGATTGGCATGACTTGGCACTAAGATCAATCAGCTCAGAAGTGGGGTACATACTGAGCTGATTGATCTCGGTAGCACAGCCACACAGGTAGTTTATTATACCTTTTTGAAGTTTGTTTAACCCTATTTAAAATGTAGTTTAATAAAAAAAAAACATTTTTGTGTCAAGTTGGACTAAGCCCAGTCTAACAAAAAAATATTCAGACTTAAAGTTTTCGAGATATGCACGTACTAACATTTACAAAAACTGTGTGTGCAATTCTGACAATAGGTCAGCCAACCAGCAAGCAAGCAAGCAAGCAAGCAAGCAAGCAAGCAAGCAAGCAAGCAAGCAAGCAAGCAAGCAAGCAAGCAAGCAAGCAAGCAAGCAAGCAAGCAAGCAAGCAAGCCAGCCAGCCAGCCAGCCAGCCAGCCAGCCAGCCAGCCAGCCAGCCAGCCAGCCAGCCAGCCAGCCAGCCAGCCAGCCAGCCAGCAAGCAGGTTATTTACTTCTATATAACATTAAAAAAATATATATTGTATGTATTATTTTTTTTATGTTTGTTCGTTCACCAATATCTCTATTGTATGTGAACCGAATATCAAAATTATTTATGTAAAACACCGTAATCCTGTGCTGTTCTGAGGATTCGATTCTTCAATTGGCCATTCTTAATTTTGGAGCTAGCTAGTCAGTGTTATATTACACAGCAGTCGTCGGGCAACGCTTTTCATCATTTATTGGGGATGGGTCTTAAGGGGTTCTGATGGCGATGCCACCTCACACGTCAAAAATTCACTCCTTGTATGTTGTAGATGTACTTTTTTTTTATGTATGTAGTTTCAAAGATTCGTAAGTTTTCAAATACTATTTTTATGCCAACATCTATGTGTTACAATTTTAAAATTTGAAAAAAGTTATTATGGAAAAAAAGTGTATTTTCAAAATTTGTTTACGTAATTAAAGTTAACACTCAGCCATGATAGTTGTCACAACAGGTAGAGTAAACCAAAAAGACAAAACATTTATTTATTCATTTATAGCTAGTAACTAAATCACAGATAATTACTGATAATTTTGATTTAAATTGTTTATATTTCCAAAATCACTAAGAGTTTATGTTTGTTAACACTGTTACAGTTTAATTGTTTCACACTTTCCTTTCCATTCCATTTACAAATATTTTTAATGTTCACTCTACTAAGAATGGTGTTTATAAAAATCCGTTTGATATATTGACAAAGTTAATTAACAATGATGATGATGATGATGATATAATAATATAAATATAAACTTTATTTCTATTCTCTAGATGACTCCATTACACCAACATTAATACTTTGCCGCTGCTGTGCTCGCCGACGGCCGGCCGCCGCCTGTTATGCTATCTGCTATACGGTGAGTGAGCTTACTTTTTTTCTCTTTTTAGAAGAAGATTTAAATTATTGTACATATTTAGTAGATTAGGTTGTTAAATTAATTGTCTAAAAGCTAATTTATCTATCACCCCTTGAAGTTTCAACCCTCCAACCCTTAGCTAATAAGGTTATATATAACACGTTGTTTTTCTGGACAAAAAGCGGACTTAGACATAGCCAATTTTCCTAACTATAATAACAACAGCCGTTACTCATAGACTACTTGCATTAATTAGTAAATTAGATAATTAGTACAACAACTTTGCTGCAAAAAATACACTAGGAGTAACAAGATTCTTCAAATGTATGGGGAAAAGAGTTTGCTTTTTTTCTAAGAATATAAACAAAAACAGGATAAAATTGTTCAAAAAAGGCGTAGCTGGGGAAAAACGAAGAGAAACCATATACACACAATCCAATACAGGCGTAAATTACATAATAAAAGCAAAAACAATAAACAATTGCTCCTAAAATATAAACTTTGGCAGTATTAGGACGAACACATTAGTTGCTTGCTGCATTAAAACTTACAGGAGTGATAAAAGTTGAGCATTCCCATATGAAGGTACAATGGGTTGGGTGGAATTCTCTTTATGGACTCACCGAGTATAGCCAAGCAATTAGCAACCATATTGGCGTTTTCCACTAAAATTTGACCTACAAAAAGTGATTTTACACAAGACTTAACATAGGTGCTGAACACCACAGATGAAAAATACAAAATCCCCAAATCACTATATGGTAGCCAGCTTAACTAAAAGGGAAGAACTAGAGGAGCTAGTGAAACACAGAATCACGCAGAATGAAACAATTGAAGACATAATTTCTGACCGTCAGCCTAAACATTCCTAAATTAATTCCATTTTTCAATAGTTTTATGGTCTTACGCTTGTGTAAAAATTAATTTTAAATAAATACAAGAATACCAAAATATTCAAAGAAGATACAATTACATATTGATAGAATATGGATATAATTAACTAATATGAAATGAAAATCCTCATCTCTTTTTGCTGTGCCCGACAGGGTCCATAACTGATACTACTATTAGTTTTAAGGAGCATCTTGTTATACTTATGGAATGCAATAAAGAATATGAATAAAAAATCTTCCAGGTTTTCCAAAATTTCTAAAATATTTATTAATTTATTAAATTTAATTTTAAATTCAATAAATATACGTAAATATAATCTCCCTGTCTATTTCGCACCAGTTTTTTCTGGTTATTTAGCCAAATTTGCCGACTATTTCCAGCTGTAGTACGGACGGCGCCGGGACCGGCCGGCTTCGCGCGGGCGTGTGATAACAGCTGATATGATAAACAAGATACAAGCTGATCCTGCTCATCACGGAGCCTGCAAGGTGAGTGTGAGATACGTATAAATTGTTTTATTTTGCAAACAAAGTGTAGGTGTTATACTACATACAGCATTGTGCTTATAACTTAGTAACCTTTTATAATTCAGGTATTACAAAAAGTATTACAACAATTATTATTATTATTATTATTATTGTTTAAAAATCCAATATGTATTATAAAATTTCAAAATATTTATTTTATTAATACTAACATTGTTGAAAGGAGTTTTTATTATGTGTTTTGAAGTAATTTTGAATTTGTAAAATAATATTTTTGATTGGTGTTCGACGTCACTCTGTTCGTGTCTTCTGTGAAATATTTTCAACGTGAATAAACTAATTTTACCGTATCTGCTTTTCTCACTGATTACCACGCGCAATTTACCCCAACAAAATTAGATTTGGAAGTACATCAATTGGACATCGATACTGCTTATCTAAACGGGTATTTAGACGAAGAAGTCTACATGCAAGTACCAGAGTTATTAGAAGAGAGCTTAGTGAAGATAATAAACTCTGAGAGCAGTGATAGCGCAATAGTGATTAAGGCTAGAAAGATGTTGGCTGATCTAAAATCCGGAGGGGATACATGTCTCTTGAAGAAATCCTTATATGGATTGAAGCAAGCTGGACAGATGAATTTTCGAGTTTCTCAAAATGAGCATTGTTTTTACTATAAATGTTTTGATAATGATATAAAACTTTTTGTTATAGTCTATGTTGATGACATACTAGTGGCTTCGCAAGAAAAGAGTCATATTGACAACTTCAAAAGAGAACTGGCTGAAGAGTTCAAATTGAAAGATTTTGGATCTGCCAAATACATGTTAGGCATTGACATTGTCAAAAACAATAATATTATTGAACTTTCGCAGAGGAAATTTATCTTAAATTTGTTAAAGAAATTCAATATGGAAAATGCTAAGGAAAACATGAGTACACCTATGGAAGTTGGACAAAAGCTTGTAAAGGGTGAAGACGGTAGTGGAAAGTGGCCTTATCGTGAATTAATAGGTAGTTTAATGTACCTATCTGTCGGGACAAGACCAGACATCACAAACAGTGTTGTAAAGTTAGCCCAATTTGCAGATTGTGCGGACGAGTCGCATTGGAAATCAGCAAAACGCGTGCTTCGGTATTTGAAGAGAACGATGGATTTTAAGCTAACATTCAAGAAAACTGGTAAGCATGTAGTAGGATATTGTGATGCTGACTGGGGCAACTGTGTGATAGACCGACGCTATTTCCTGGAAATCACAAAAACAGAAGTGCGTGGCAACGTCATCATGTGAGGCAGAGTATGTAAGTCTATGTGAGAGCATGAAAGAGGCTGTCTACTTAAATAGCTTACTGACTGAGATCGGCTTAGTGAAATATTCGCGTGAAGTGTTACATGTGGACAATCAGGGGGCGATGGCGCTAGCCAATGATCCAGTACATCATAGTCGCTGCAAACATATTGACATAAAGCACCATTTTATTAGAAATGTTTTAAACACTAATAAATTCATCACGCTGAAATATTTGGCAACTGATAAGATGACTGCAGATATATTGACGAAGGCTTTACCGAAAGCGAAACATTTATTTTGTATATCTGCGTTAGGGATTAGGTCTTAGGTTGTAAATATTTTAGGCTGTAAGGATTTTGATATTATTTTATACAGTCTAAATTAAAGGAGCATGTTGAAAGGAGTTTTTATTATGTGTTTTGAAGTAATTTTGAATTTGTAAAATAATATTTTTGATTGGTGTTCGACGTCACTCTGTTCGTGTCTTCTGTAAAATATTTTCAACGTGAATAAACTAATTTTACCGTATCTGCTTTTCTCACTGATTACCACGCGCAATTTACCCCAACAAACATAACATGTTATGCGCAGTCTTTTAACCATGTCCTTTGCAAAAACAAACAGACAAAATTTCTCTGAATAGGTATACAAACCATTGATGGCATATTATCTACCCAAAAATCACTAAAAATACAACAACCTCTATAACTTGAATCCTCTCCTGCTCCATTTCTTATTATTTTAGTATTAATTATTTATAAACTTTTTATCACTTGAATTGTTATGGTGTTATGAGAATAATTAAAACATATCCATATCTGACAAATTTAAACATTTTGACATTTCTACATTTGTTCAACACTAGCGAGCGACATCAGCGCAGGTTTGTCGCACTTTAGTTTGATTTTCGTTCGTAGTTTCTCCCGAGTTCTTGTTGTATGTAATAGGTAACTAAAAACACTTGTTGAGATACTCCATTTTTAACTCAAATGTACCGTACAATTGTCTGTTAATTATAATTACATTTTCACTTGACTTGGGCGAAATGCTTAATATATATAAGTGTCGCGAACGCCATTTATATAACCCTAGAAAGATAATCTACGTCTCTAAGACGTAAGCGCAACACAAATATAGCTAATTATTTCTTTTTTATTTCGTAACAAAAAGCGTTAAAGCAATAAAAAGGAAGAGAATAACGCGCGTGTGCCTACAAAACTGAGACAAATGACCCTACTACGTCTCAGTCTCCCAACAGAACGGTGATTCGTTCGTCGTCGTCGTGCATGGTCCGTCCTATATTGTGAAAGAAAATAATATTACTAATAGCTTAAAAATGCTTTCCTGTGTATTTATAAAGTGAGTGACGACCTATTGTAATGGTTAGTCCATTAGATAAAACAGGTAGGTAGCATAGAAATATATTGGCAGCGCGCGCATCCATAACTATGTTAGTTATGCTCTCTTTTCCATACACTTACATATTATGGCGTCTCAAACGTCATTGATTAATATTTGTAAAAATAAATAATATAATTGCTAAATATCTTTGCACAGGGTTTTGTTTGGCGGGAAACCACCCCACCAACCTTTTTGAACAAATCATTAATAACAAAAAGAGTTTTAGTTTTAACTAAAAATTTAATTATTAAAAATTTAATATAAATTTAAACTAAAAACCAAGAAATAAATAATATTTTTATTAAGTACTTTTGCTAAAAATATTTTATTTTTCTTACTGATTGATACATACTTCACTGTCTGTCTATCTCAAACACTACTGAACCGATTTTGATGAAACTTGCACAACATGCACAGATCACACATATGAATCCTTAAGTTGGTCCAAGCCTAGTCTAACAGAAAAAAAAGTTTCAACTAAAACATACAGACAGACGGACTGACTGACTGATTAAAATTTACACTTTAATTGTGCAATTCTGACAATATGACTTTTTTGCATGGTATATCGGGAACCACTTGTTCGATTTGGTTCGGGATTGCGGGAATGCTATTTTTATGCCAAAATCTATGTCGTACAATTGAAAAATTTAAAAAAAGTTAAAATGGAAAAAAGTGCATTTTCAAAATTTACTTACGTAACTATAGTTTCATGTACTTAAGACAACAGGTGGCGCCATCTTGCGGAGTGAACTCGAGTTCATTTGATGAAACAAGTAATTACTTAATGTTAAATGTTAAGATAAATTCATATAAGTACATACCAGTTTCGGTAGTATTTCCGAGGACGCTTATGTCACCATCAGAATCTGATTGTAGAGTAAATAATTGAAGAAAGACGATTGTTTCGATTGTTTTTTTGTTTTTTTTTTTTGTGAATGCCAACTAACATTTGCACAGTCCAAGTCATAGTATTTCAGGCGCAACGTAAAGACATTTTAAAATATTAGGTATTTAAATTTTATTTTCTTATAAACTTTCAATAATTACTTTCAGTGCCCTCTAGCGTTTCGTTTCGAACTTTATATTTAATAGCAAACTGTAGCTGCTTTGCTTTCCCACTAGATAATATAAGCATACTGTAGTTATCCGCGACAGACAGCTTAAGCAACTAGATGTCGCTCGATACGCTAATTAACTAGAAGTAAAATACAATTAAACTAAGTATTTAATGCATTATAGAGATAGTTAATACTTTAATAGGGTAGTATGTTTAATTAAAATAATAATATTTAATTATTAACTTGTTTAGCACACCACACTTTCTCTAAATAAGAAGTATAAGTACTTTTCGTTCATCATTTAGGTTCTATACTGAAAAAATATTTTTCACTTTTTAGTCAGATTTAATATGTATAAAAGCGTGTTTTTTAGATTTTTTTTTATTTTATTATTCACTTTTTAGTGCTACACCGCCAACTTAACAATGACAACGCCATCTAGTGACGAATAGCTGAACTAGCATTCCAAACGTTTTAATTTATTAGTATTGGCGATTCTAATCAGGATAATGGGATATTCTTATTGAATTATTGTAATGTCATCCGTCTTTGATAAATCTATAAAGTTTAAATGAAATCTGACCGTAAAAATGGATATGAGAAAAATATATTTTTGAAGACGATTCATTATTTTTTATTCAAGTTTCTTACAACCTGTATGTATGTATGTTTGGATGTTTGTTTGTTTGTTTGTTTGTTTGTTTGTTTGTATGTATGTATGTATGTATGTATGTATGTATGTATGTATGTATGTATGTATGTATGTATGTATGTATGTAACTGACTAGTTTGGACTCGATTTTGAACCACTTTAAAAGGTCAGATTTCATTTAAACTATAGAATTATTAAAGACCAATGACATTACAATAATTCGATATGATTAGAAATCGCCAGGACTAATAAATTAAACGTTTGGAATGTTAGTTCAGCTATACGTCACTAGATAGCGTTGTCATTGTTATTTTTTTAGTAACATAAGTAAGTACTTTCATCGGCGGTTATAATTCGTACCAAAAAGTGGAATATAAACTTAATAGTTTAAAAAAACTAAAAAAAACATTAGTTCTTAAAAATATTCGATCGGTACAATTAAATTGAGCACCCCACCCCACCCACGCTTTTCTCTAAATAGTAATTATACTTTTCGTTCATAAAATAGTGTCTTCTTTTTTTGGTCGGTCAACTGGTGTCAAGAAAAAATTTTGCTTTGTTTGCTTATAAAAATCTAAATGTTTTTTTGAGGTCGGTCCCAAATACAAGTGAAGTGACAACGTTTATTCCAAATATTGAGATTGGCCACCGACATCAAAGAAAACATTTAGAATTTTATAGAATTCGTTTTTTTGACGTGACAACGTCTTATAATTCGATAGAGCCGGCTGCACGCACGAAAAAACATGACGCATGCGGCGTTACCTCGCTCTGAGGGGCGTTCCATGTAAGGCTTGAAGTGCAAGCAAAAATCTATTAAACAAATGAAATTAAATTTTTCTTTTGAAAAGACGTTGTCACGTTCAACTATCGTCAGTAAACCGACTTTACAGACAACCAATTTTTTTTTTAATTAGAACTACTTATCAGGACA